>CM067857.1:72639269-74053019 GCA_034642435.1 Megalocaria dilatata
TGTGTCGAAGAGGCTTAGCATTAAAATGTTAAAATGAGGCTTACGCAGCAATGGTCCTTTCAAGGGAATTACTGAGCTCATTTTAGAATTTGATCCCTTTCTTCAAGGACATTTGGAAAAATGCTAATCGGTATCCAAAAAATCAATTTTCTTTTTGTCAGATACTACATATGAACAAATAGTTGGCATAATGGGAGAGCAAGTTTTAAGAACAGTTATAAATCAAATAAATGAATAAACATTTTTCCATAATTGTTGTTTCGACACCAAACTTACTAGCCAACTAGCCATAGTTTTGAGATACTGCTATCAAGGATTACCTTATGAAAGGTAATCCTTGCAATCCTTCCAATTGAAAGACATTCCTCAGAAAATTCCTTCGAAATATCTTTTTGTCTGAGTCAATTTGGACTGCCCTAAGAGAGTCTCACGATAACACAGCCAATATAAGTGGCCGATATAGTGGAATGCAAGTTTGGTTATATAGTCTAGTAACAACATCTTTGAGCGTTAGCAGATGGTGTGCTCATTTTGAAGTTGTCAAATTACTGAAGTTTGGGCATGACGATACTTCTTATTTAGTTGGATGAAACAGAAAAGGCGGATTGTAGAAATGACGTCAAAAATTGATACACAAAGCAAATTATTAATAATTATCATTACGCTATGCAAACAGTTAACTGTGAAACAATTCTATAATACTTTCATACGGTTTCTTTAAAACTTCCGTTGTTCAGAGGTTTTGAAGATAATATACGATAGGAAAACTATCATTATTACGAGTTGATAAGTGCTCAGTTATTACTCATACAAATGATAGAAGTAATTTCAACTTTATATACGGCACTAAAATTGTTTTTAACTTTACCTATAACGAGTTGCGAAGCAGAGCGTTCATTTTCTAAACTTTCTCTAATGGAAGACAAATATGGAACTATTATGAAGGAAAACTGACTAGAGTTCTTAGAAATATTTTCATTCTAGAATGATGTAACGAACAGTCTGAATTATGATACTGCATTAAGAGAATTACAGACATAAAAATAAGGAAGAAATGCTATCTTTCTTAACTGAGTTATTTTATCCCCATTATTGAGTTTGTTTTTTTGGAAAAAGAAGTTTTAGTTGTAACTGATTTAGTCCTGTTGAAATATTTTTCACTTTGTTGTTGATTTTCATTCATTTCTTGTATTTTGTTTTGATATACCTTATTTCTCACCAATAAACTTTGGGATTCGTTTCAAAAAATACGAATTTCCATTGAGAATTTATTTAGAAATAAAATGAAAAAGTAGTTGGAGGGGCACCTAAAATTTTCTAGCGAAAGGCCACAGAAATTGTAAATCCGCCACTGTCTTCTCATAATCAAAATTGAATAATTATTTCACCAATATGAATACCAGCCCAACGAAAGTTCACTGTCTAATATTATAAAATCACCCAGTTGTATCATTTGTTAATAACTATATGAACAAAATGGAAAAATAATTGAATTTTATTTTAAAATAACTTACTAATTTAAATTCCAAACACACAATAAAAGACTCCATTGAATTAACAAAGAAATAAGAAAAGTTTATTTTAACGAGTAACTCCTACTTAATGTGAGTAGATATAGATAATAGGTTTTTAAATATTGTGAGAACTAAAAACATTAATTCAACTTCCAGAATTAGATCGATCACATGTAAATCCTTTGTTATATTTTGCTTAAAACAAATTTTCAGAACAATTTTTAAAAAGAATTACTTTCCATTTATAGATAAATCACATGACTATCAAACCTGCCTACCTATGAGCTCACCACTTCTTGGAGATATTCTCAAGTGGGACATAGAACACAAAATTCGCAATTCTATAATAATTAAACTTTTTGTACGGCGAGGTGGACGATATATTTACGTACATTTCCGGAACATTTGAGTAATTATGTATATTTTTAAATTACTAAGACAGTATTTATTCTTGAATTATATTATATAAATATACTATAAATATAAATCTAAAAAAAATTAATTAAAAAAATTAATTGAATTTGACGTGTTTCGGAAACCCACATCTACTTATATGTGTATTCCCATAGACTCAACACATTCTTATTAACGAAAAAACTTTAGCATATCTATCTTAGATTGACAGAACTAACTGAATAGTTTTATTGAAAAATATCCGCGAAATTTAAATAAGAACAATAAAAACAATAGCTTAACAGTTTTTAATATAATATAATGTTATAAAAAAATTCGTTAAACATAATTATTTTGAAATAACTATAAATGAAAATTTAACACACTAAAAAATTCACTTATTTATCCTATTCCGTTGAAACAAGTGACCAAAAGTCTTTCAAAATTAGATAATGATATCATTTTTAAACCGCAAAATAAAATTTAGACTTTATTATATAATGCAAAAGACTCACCCCATTTCCATATATACGAGTCATAAATCCGGTTTCTGTGTTAACATATCCAACATTCAATAGAAAATATACAGAAAACCAGATGAAATCAAATAAATAGAGGTTTATACTTGATAGAAATATTAAAATATTTTAATATTAGCCTTGTACATATTTAATTTCAAAAAATTATATTCAATTATTATAACTTCAGGAATTGAATTGAATTAATGTGTCATATAAGTACCACTTATATCAAAGGACATATAAAAAAAACATTCATTATAATACATCCGAATGATATAACAAAATCCAATGAATAAATATTGTTAGCGAAAATCCTATAAATTAAATATTTTGAGTAGTCAAAATTTGTGCCTGCTCATCAATCTTATGAAAACAGATATCTTTCAAAATTGTTTAACATAATCGTAAGAATTTCATCATAAAAATATCTTACTTAGAATATTCAATATTATTGTATATCTAACTAGGTTACTTTTTATAAAATCTCAAGATATTTAAAAAAATTACTAAAAAACAAGTTTTGAGAGAGACTTTGCTTCGTCAGTACACAATTATATTCATATACAATAAAATATAACATTAATCAACAAAAATATTTTTTCACCTTCTAACAATTCAGAAAGCTTCAGGTAAATGAATACTGAAAATTTAAATGGAGTGTAATATTTACTCAAATGAATAATTCTGTGGTTTACTATTGATCTAAAAGATTGAAAGGCAATTTAACGGTATCTGTTATAGCACAAGGACTATATGTATAAAGATTGTTAAGGAAACCAAATAATTATATATTATGAATGAAATAAAATAAATAGTGGTTTATACTTGATAGAGTGTAAATAAAATTATTCAAATATTTTAATATTAGCCTTCTACATAAAATATTTGAATAATTTTATATATACTCTATCAAGTATAAACCACTATTTATTTTATTTAATTCATCATATATAATTATTTGGTTTCCTTAACATTCTTTATACATATAGTCCTTGTGCTATAACAGATGCCGTTAAATTGCCTTTCTGTCTTTGAGATCAATGGTAAACCACAGAATTATTTATTTGAGTTAATATTACACTCCATTCAAATTTTCAGTATTCATTTACCAGAAGCTTTCTGAATTGTTAGAAGGTGAAAAAATTTTGTTGTTGGTTATTGTTATATTTTATTGAATATTAATATAATTGAGTACTAACGAAGCAAAGTCTCTCTTAAAACTTGTTTTTCCGTAATGTTTTCACATATCTTGAGATTTTATAAAAAGTAACTTAATTAGATATACAATAATATTGAATATTCTAAGTAAGACAGTTTTATGATGAAATTCGTGAGATTATGTTAAACATTTTTGGAAGATATCTGTTTTCATAAGATTGATGAACAGAAACAAAATTTTATCTACTCAAAATATTTAATTTATAGGATTTTGTTTAACAATTTTCATTTATCGGATTTTGTTATATCATTTGGATGTCTTATAATGAATGTTTATTTTATATGTCGTTTGATATAAGTAATACTTATATGACATATTCAATTTCTGAAGTTAAAATTATTAAATATATTTTTTTGAAATTGAATATAATACGTAGAAGGCTAATATTAAAATATTTAAATAACCAGATAAAATTATTATAAAATGACCCCTTTGCCTAGAAAATCGTAAACATTTTTACACTATTGGACTTTAAAATTTTCAAAGCAGCGCATAATTAAAATAATTTATATATAATGAATGACCAGATAGATCTATGTGAATCTATTTTTTTTCCAACATACTTAAAAAACATCCCTTGAGGACTGCTCTGTCCCTTGCCGACATTTCGTAACACTTTGTTAAATTGAATGAAATACTTAAGAATATTTCCACTATTTATTAATTAACAATAATCTTCTTGTCCACACTGTGTCTTCTTCAGGTTTACATTTTGAACTAACTCAAAAAATTACACCTTCACTTCTAATATGGCTATTAAAACTAAAGAAGGGGGGAACTCCATATATATTATGTCCAAATTCTTTCAAATTACTGGCATATGTTGAGTATAAGATGACTGACGTGTAACTCCTCAGGTCTTCATGAAATATTTCCTCAAAAGATCTACCTGTTTGTCCTATATGCACCACAGGTCAATCAAAGCGAGTCAACTCATAAACTCCCAATTAATTGTCTTTTTTTGTTTTATCTTTATAATTTCTGAAATGAATTTCCAAATCATGAACCATTTTGAAAGCTATCTCAGTCAAATTTTATTTCAAAATACTAGGCAATATTATCCGATATTTCATTTATGTGAGGAATAGAAATGTATTTTAGTCAAATTTTTGGTGAAAGGACAAACAAGATTCAATGCAATTTTTTTTTGAATGGATCAATTGAATTGATGAATATTTATTTGCCATTCTCATATTCGTTATCAATTTTCCTATGCTCTTTGTTTGAAATTTTGTTTATTGAAATTTTACTACAGCCGTTATTCGCTGCAATTTGTCAAATAATAACAGAATTGTTGTCGATAAATAAATTGTGAAAATATTCTTTATTATTTTATTCAACTGAAATATACTTCCATCAAGTTAGAATCGATTCAATTGAATGTTTGCATCCTTATAAATTTATGTGTCTACCTGCCTATTTTAAAATATCCTATTCCTTTTATTCCGTATTCAGTTCGCTTGATGATGAGGTGAAAACTTGAAATTTATATCATGAAGAATGTTAACATTTGTGAATTTTTTGGTAGTGAAACATTTTTATTTCTGAAACTTCTTTTGATAGTGTGATGGAAGTTTTGGGGAAAACCGCTGATTGGGGGTCATCAGAAGATTTCACTGGAAGAATGTTCCAACATTCTTCATCTTCTTCTATGAAAAAACATTCATAAATTATATTATTTTCTTTGTTTCACCATAAGGATCTTATGAACGATGGAAGCTTGAAGTTATGGGTGTATTCAGTTCTGTACATTTACAATTAATAATAAAAATATAGTTGAAAGGTATTATAAGAGAATAATTGAAATGATATATAAGAAATAAGAGACTTTATTCTACTAAAATAAATAATGATAGCGACTTGTCTTAAAATCGTTTATAAGTTGTTCTTCTTTGGATAGCATCTAATGAGCATAAGCCAATGCAGGAGCGGCATATGAGGTATATGCTGGAGCAGCGTAGGATGAGATAACTGGGGAAGTATGTACGGCAGCTACTGGAGCAGCGTAAGATACAGCTGGGGCTGGGTGGACAGATACACCTTGTGCTCTAAGAACTGGAGCTGCTGCAGCATAGGTAGCTATTGGAGCAGCGTGGACGGCTGTTACAGCAGGAGCAGCATAAGATAGAGCTTGTGCGGCGTAGGTGACTGGAGCAGCGTGTACAGCAGCTACTGGAGTAGAGTAAGATAGAGCAGGAGCAGCGGCATAGGAAGCAGTGTAGGTTTTGATAACTGGAGCAGCAGCGGCGTAGGTAGCAACTGGAGCAGCAACAGCAACAGCAGATTGCGAAACTTTGTTAGTGTAGGAATAGGAAGTGGCGGCTGGAGCAGCATGGACGGTAGCTACAGCTGGAGCAGCGTAGGAGATGGCTGGAGCGGCATGGACAGCAGCAACTGCAGGTGCGGCATATGCGACAGGTGTAGACTGGATTCTGTTGGTGTAGGAGTATGACGAAGCCAATGGTGCATGTACGGCAGCTACGGCTGGTGCAGCATAAGATACTGCAGGGGCAGAGTATGTAGTTACTGCTGGAGCTCCCAAGAAACCAGCATTAGCGTAAGCCAAAGCGGCGAAAAAGACTACGAACTGTGGACAATAAATAGCAATTATTTATATATTTCGTCATACAATAAAAATGCCGGTAAAACATTATAAGGTACTTATTACTTTCATACTGAAGTGAACATCAAACTTACTTTAGCTGCCATTATTGTTTGTGATGCTTCGAGTGTTACGCTAGAAGTGATACCATACCAAGAATTGCTAACACTTTTATACTCCATCTGCATATTCGAACTTATTTTGATGGGCGTGACTGATTCTCAAATGAACTGATGTAAAATTGGTTGATAGTAAACTAGTTTTATGTCTTCATTTTGCCGCGTCGAAGTTGGAAAGTTGTGAAATATTCAATTCATCAATATAATCTGAAATCACATAGTGATATCATATGAATGAAACAAAATGTACAGAATTATTACTCATCCAAAATTTTTTATTATCTCAAAATATATGAAAAATCATTTCCGCATCTGTAACTTTGCATTCATTAGATAAGAATATTGGTAATCCATTCTCAAATTGTTATATGAGAGGAAATGTGAAACAAACAGGTAAATTGATTGATGTTCGCGAATTATTCACTTTGATTATGTCATACTTATTATTTGTCAAAAAAGATTGACTTACTTTACATAGAAAATAAGAATATCAAACTATTATTCAATATTTAGTCCTTGTCTCCTATAGGATATTAATATTACTTTATTAATAAATGAAGAAAATTTTACACTAGCTACCTCCAATATTAAATTCTACTACCGTGAAAAACTTCTTTCATTGTTTCTCAAACACATTCATTGGATAATTAATATCTGATCATTTTTTAACAGAAGAGAATGCTTTCTTTCCACACCAGATTATTGTCAGTGGGGTCTGCATTTATTATTAATTTTTTGATATTCTCTCATATTATGACGTATTTTTGAAATGTGCTGTAGTATTTCATTATCTTACCGTCATTCCAAACTCACTGCAGAAATTTTGTAAAAACTTTTTTTAGCAGAGCCCATGAAAGATTGAAGAATACATACAGGTAGTCATATGTGTTCTTATTAGTACAATTGATATAAGCGTATGTTGTCAATGATGTCCAAATAGAGATTCTGGGGATATGTATAAAAATGTTTTTTATAATTTCCTCAACGAACAATTCGGAGGACTATCTAGTATTATTTCAATGTAAGATAATATAATACCGGACATTACGCAATACTCTTTACTCCCATCATATAATAGTCAAATTTTATTTTAGTATCGCTAATTATGAAGTTACATAATATTGAGCATGTTAACGCAATCCATGCAATTTCAAATCTGAAGTCAAAAAATTACTTGAGTTCTCTGGATTTAGAAATTGAATAAATGCATAAATTCTTTTTGGTCTCAAAATATAAACTCAATATACTAATTGTTTTCCTATAGGGTAAAAATGCATATTTTCACCACTTTTCTCAATAATGTTTTTCTATTTATTCATATTGTTGACATGTTTTTCCAATCCATTTTCAAAGTTGAAGAGAATTCACTCAGCAATAAAATTCATACATTACAAACTCAATGAAATTAAATGGAATGTTAACAGTTATTGGATGAACTTAATCTTTTACACATAAGGTAGATTTAATCTCTCACAGATAAGATATATTTAATCTTTTACAGTAAAAGTTGAAAAAATTGCAAATGTTACCTTCTGATGAACACCTAACAGATGTATCAGGTATTGAAGTTGTAAATACTAGTTTAATTTTTTCTATAATTTAATTTAAAACACTACCTAAACTATTTTGTAAATTGCTTGATGGTTCAAAATGTATACTTTTTTATGATTTCTCAGAAATACAACTGAAATTTTTTCTGTGTAAATCTTTTTCCTTTTATAAAATTCTGTGATACATTGTGATATCCTCCCGATAGTTAATACATGGATTTTTCCTTACTGTCCTGGCATTGAAAACAGCTTGTTAGTTGTCAAGCTAAACATAATCGCATTTGGTTATATTTTAATATTAGGAGTACAAATAACTTTCCGCCGTTTTATTGTAGATGGCGCGGCACGGAGTTTCGGTTAGCTTTCGCCGATGATAACCGGCTTAAAAAATAGTTTGGACATTCAGGAACAACAAAACCTATTAATATCATTGATTTTATATTGGTAAAATATAATTTTTATAAGTTGAAAATGTCAAAATTTGAGCCAAGTGAGCGTCATTTGCGGGAAATATTAGTTTACTTCTTTAATTTAAAGAAATCTGCTGCTGAGGCGCATCAATTACTCGTAGAAGCATATGGTGAGGGTGCTTTGAGCGAGAGAACGTGTCGAGAGTGGTTTCAAAAGTTTAAAAACAGTGATTTCGACGTAGAAGACAAAGATCGCAGTGGAGGGCCAAAAATTTACGAGGATGCAGAATTGGAGGAATTATTGGAGGCAGATTCATCTCAAACACAAAAAGAACTTGCTCTAACATTAGAAGTCTCACATCGTTTAAAATCTCAGTCTCACATCGTTTAAAATCATTAGGAATGATTCATAAACAAGGAAATTGGGTTCCGTATGGATTAAAGCAGAGAGATATTGAACGCCGATTATGCTTAAGTGAAATGCTGCTAGTTAGACATAAAAAAAGGGTTTTTACATCGAATCGTAACTTGTGATGAGAAGTGGATACATTATGACAATCCAAAAAGAAGAAAATCATGGGGATTACCTGGCCACGCGTCAACATCAACAGCAAAACCGAATATTCACGGAAAAAAACTTATGCTATGTATTTGGTGGGATCAGCTAGGTGTAGTGTATTATGAGTTGCTCAATCCGAGCGAAACAATTACTGGAGCCCTCCATCGAACACAATTGATGAGATTGAGCCGAGCTCTGAAGGAAAAACGCCCTCAATACTATTCTAGACAGGAAAAAATTATTCTTCTGCATGACAATGCTCGTCCACATGTTGCGGCTCCCGTGAAAAAGTACTTGGAAACACTTGATTGGGAAGTGTTACCCCACCCGCCGTATTCACCAGACATTGCACCGTCCGATTATCACCTGTTCCGGTCCATGGCACATGCTCTGACGGCGCAGCGGTTCACATCTTATGAGGATACCAAAAATTGGGTTGATTCGTGGATAGCCACAAAAGACAAGGAGTTCTTCAGACGTGGGATTCGAATGCTGCCTGAGAGATGGGAAAAAGTGGTTGCAAGTGATGGGCAATATTTTAGAGAAATTTATATTACCGTTCTTCTATAATAAATATTTAATTTGTGTTAAAAAACGGCGGAAACTTTTTTGTACTCCTAATATTTTAATTAAAAATGTTAGTGTTGACGAAACAATTATTGTTATCATTGACCTGTGCTGGATTGCCATTTTACACAGTCCACTACAACGAAACAAACATAAAAGTAATAAAGTCAAAATTTCGGTTTACTGAAATCTATGAAATGATTTTCTTTTAAACAATGGCCTGAAAAATCAGTTGTTATTTTATTATGTTGTATGAATCTTTGATGTTCTCCTAATCTGATATTTATGGACCGTCCAAAAAGACTTATGCTGAATGGCATTCATCACAATATAATTTATAAATACCGTTTTCTCAACAAGTTACAAGAGAATCTTTAGCATTGACTAAGAGTACAACGAATATCTGTTCAAAAATTGTTGATGTTCCTTTGTTTTAGTCTATTGCAAATTGTAGTGCTTATTAATGGGATAGAGTTTATACTACAATTTTTTCTTTTTCTTTGGCCTGAAGGGGCGGGTAAATAGAAACTTGTGCTTCTTCATGTTGTGTTTCAGAAATTAATTTATTCATGCAGTAGACATTGCATGTTCATGCACAAGCCGTTGTATGCTAGTGTTTCCAGAATTTTTTTTTCTTTTCCAAAGTTTTCAACTGAAAGTAGGGTTGAAAGTAGCCTGTATACAGGGGTATGAAAAACGGACATTTTGATTCTGCGTGACTGGAAACTATTATGAATAAAGGTGTCCGTGAAGGTGGTTTTAAAAAATACGTCGAATTCAAGTAAATTATTTTTCTTATAATCTCTGAGGAATTGAATCATTTTTGGAGAATTGTACAATGAACACAACAGCTTCAAAAATATTTCTAATTATCCAATAGATCCTATCCAGATACAAAATATGTCGTCGACATATCTTTTCTAATTCGCAATCTTTTCAACTGAAATAATCTGCGCAGAGAAAATATTCCTTTCAAGATATCTCATGGAAAACAGAAGAAAGGGAAAACCATGAAGAGATTGGGGATTGAGGAGATCTAATCGTTATAATTAAAATTAAAAGAGGTTTATCGAGGCGTTTAAAAAAAATCATTGTTTCGCGTATATTTTGGGGGTATACGAAAGTTTAATATTTTTACTTGAAGTATGCCTCAAATAAAGCTATTTAAAATTATGTAATGAAATTTATCAACAATTATTCGATCTCTCTATGAGTTTTGCACTGTCACCACTTTTAAGCGAGATTTTTGTGATTGAATTCGATATCTCCAGCAACTGCAACTTTACGGCTTCGTCAGTAACTCTGAAATGCGTTCACGTTGTTTGTTAGCAGAGACCCAGTGATCCTGAATTCCCGACAAGGACACGTGATTTTGAACTCCCAACAAGGGAACGTGATTTTGAATTCCCAAACTGAGAATACGATTTTGATTTCCTGGCAAAGGGGCTGCAATATACACATTCTGAAATAAGTCTTGCTACACAAAATTAATATAAATAGAAGGAACAAAAAAACAGGCCATGTATTTGTCATGAACGGTGTAGTTGAGTGGTGTCTCAGAAAGTTATTCCAGGATTAAGGGATTGATACATAGAGTGAAAAATTCAAGCATTCATGAGTGCAAGGATCAAAGTAATAACATTATGAGAGAAAAAGTAGAAGCGAATAATTATCCCATTAGTTTTATTAATAGAATGGTTGAACGATCTGAAAAATTTGCTCATACATGTGAAAGAGCACAGAAAAAAAGTGAATATAACGAAACTATGGTAGGGGATGAAAGAGGCCTACTAGTTGATAATTGGGGATAGGTTATTTTATAACTGATTGTTCAGTGTTTGAAGATTGCGGTCTTTATGGACTCTGTTTACTTTCAAGCAGTCTAGCAAAATGATTTTATAGCTTTTGTGACAAATATGGAAGATTTTGAGGTTGCCAATATTTATATTGTCATATACAGCTTCAACGTGCTCAAAGGATGCAAAATTTTGCCTGTAGTCAGATGCTCTTTCTATCTTGTTAGAAAGTTACTACCAGATTGATACACGTAAGTTGCGTTATAGTCATAACAATTGAGTCTGTGGGCTTCCAAACGTTTCAAATTATTCTTTTTTTATTTTGCGTTGAATATAATGTCTCCTAGATTAGGACAACCTGGGGAGGCTATTTTTAAGTTACATTTATAGAAATAATTCAATATTTTATTGAAGAAATTTTCACTATAGCAAATACAAACATAATGTAGTATAAGCCTGTTGTTCTATTCAAAAAATTTAATTTAACATTTAGTTGTAAAATAACAGAAGGAAAATTGATATATTATCCGGATACTCTTCTGTGAATATCTCTCAGAAGTTCTTTCAGCTTGTGCTAGTTAGGAGTTCAGTTGTGTTCTGGTTAGGCTTTGTTACTGCGATCTTACGCCTCTTTAGATCGAAAACCCGGCCGAAACCCCTCCAATTAGAAAATTTGTTTCCTCCTGAAGAAGAGGTTCCCATCCCTATGCGCTAACTAACCACTGAACCATCGGCACTACATCAATACTTTTTTCCTATAGTTACCCTATATATGTTTTTATAGTTTTATTCAATTCATATTAATATTTCGATTTCAATCTATATTGAACTCACAGTGTGAATGGTTTTTCATGAACAAAAAGTCTTATGTGAATACAATTAACGAAAATTGAATGAAGTCCTGGGGGAGTATTCAATATCGAACTTTTGAATGAACTATTTAAAAAACGACGAAATGATTTGAAATAAAAAATCTATATATATATATATATATATATATATATATATATAGATTTTTTATTATATATATATATATATATATATATATATATATATATATATATATATTAAAAAACATTTTTTTAATTAAAATGAGTTTCCACCAAGTGAAGACCGAATCTATCAAATATATATATATATATATATATATATATATATATATATATATATATATATATATATATATAATTACATTAGCCCATAATCCCATCTCCATATACCATGAATATAACTCTGTTACTTTTTGCTTACTTTGTAAATTCTGCTACGTAGTTGCACTGCCACGTGCGCTGAGTAATATTTTATTGAGGTGAGACAATATTATAAATAGTTCATTCATTGTATCTAACAGTGATTTTTGCATTAGAAGTGAAGCTAATAGTTTACTGTATGATTTTCCTAATAAATAGTTTTATTGTTTAAAAACAAGGTTTCCTAATCAAAATACATATTTATATATATTAATACAACTTAAATTTTCTTGAATCCTATTATAGATAATAATGTTGGAGTTTCTTAGGATATTGGATTCTACAAACAAAACAGAAAAGTACTATTTATATTAAAAAGACGTTTTGTCCTCGGTTGAGGACATTCTCAATTTCATTAGCATATAAATTAAAACTTTCCAGTCATCTGATAAGTCTGTGAAAAGATATTGCAATAATAAATATATAAAGAAGAATAAAGAGGTGATGTACCTGAGCAGAATATTAGTATTATTCCGAAGTCAAATAGTAAAATAAAGATATATTTTCACTGGTATGCAGTAAAGTCTATGTGTTAGTTATTACATATAATATAATGGCGTGAAATGTCGGTGTTTTCAATATTTCCGTCAGATATCTCCATATGTGCTACAAAAGAAATCACCAGCAGTTACAGGTGGTCGCGAATACAATAAGTGATGTTAAAAAATTTTTCCTTTCAAGGTTGTAAGATTTTAAGCATTTATCTTTATATGATGGTGTGATTAATCTGGCTCAGATTCCTGATATCGGTTGTATCATTCATGGCATTTTCATTTTTCTTTATATATATCATCTCCTTTATGTTTCTTTTGTCACTATTAGTCTCGTATGCAAGAATCTTCGTATTTTTGAAGTCTGGATTGTGGTTGTCTGTTATTATATATTTCTTTAGTGCTGTACTCGAGTTTTTCATGTATTTGTGTCCATTTAACCTATTGTTCAAAAGTTGTGATGTCATTTCTATATATACCTTCTCACAATCGTTGCATGGTATACTGTAAATTAAGTTGGATTGTTTCAGAGGTGGTATTTCACTTCTTAATGGTGTTATTTTTTTACACCATTAAAAAGTGAAAGACCACCTATGAAGTTCGATATATATATATATATATATATATATATATATATATATATATATATATATATATATATATCTAACCTTTATACGAGTAATACACTAGCCTCTGCGTAAAGTCTGATTGCTTAGACTATCGCTATCTTGGAATATAGTTTGTTTCTTCCTAATTGTTCACTTTATTTGATTTCTTGATCAAATTGATCTATTGTACTGTGTTCTTACTTATTCTTTACGCATTCTCCATCAGTGAGTCCAACCTAGTCGAGAAAGATCATTTTCGGCTCAGAATTCGAAAATTATCGAAATGTTTGTGAAACGATGGCACGCTGTTCATTAGAACAATCGCGCCAAAATGAGAGGGATAATATTTAATGCAAAATTTGGTTTTAATCAGCAAGTGAATGTCAAAAAATGAGAGAAGATTTATGCAAGATGTGGTCTTATCAGATTACCAAAAGCATAGAAAAAATCTCTTCATCTTTTCAAATCTGCATATTTGAGAACAGTTAAATATATAAAACTGAAAATTCGTATAAAAATTTAATTTATAGAATTTAATTCTAATAGAATAATTGTAAATAAAAAGGCAATATACTGTAGTAGGTATCACAAAAATAATAAATGAACAATAAAATATACCTTATTCATCCAAATTTATTTTATCGAATTCAAAGTAGGTAGCTTTCAAAGTGACACAATGAATATTCCAGTTATCAAAATGATTATTTGAACCCAATATCAAATATCAATTTGTGTGCACGAATAACTTTGAAAATCAAGATGAAACATCATTCATTTTGATTGGATTGATCTAACAATGTCAGCTTTAATGTTGACTTTCGAACACATATTTTACCCGATGATCATATTCGATCAATGTCAGAAATATTTTTTTACTAATTCATTCCTTCCGGAATTGATATAAAAAATTAATATCAGACGAATCACGTACAATAACAAGATCACTCTCCACGTCTGGCTTCCATATAATTAGCGGTTAGACATAACACCGGATTCTTTTAAATGTCAGGTTGAGGACAATGTTCATGAACTGGAAATTACGCAAGTTCCAAATTCAAACGAGGAATACGAACCCATGAGATGAATGAAACCAGTTTGCGATTTACAAATTTAATACAAGTTCACTTGAGGATTGACACGCCCATTCAAATCAGCTGTCTTCTGTAGATTGGGTATAAAAATGTGGCTATTTTTGAGTAAGGTATCACTTCGAGTGTAGCATTCGCAGTAACACAAATCAAAAATGGCAGCTAAAGTAAGTTCAATATTTCTTCCATTGAATTTTTTCCTAAACTTTCTTACTTTCATTGAATCAATCATTAAGTTAAAAATAATTTATTACAGTTCGTAGTTCTCTTCGCCGCTTTGGCTTACGCCAACGCTGGTTTCCTGGGAGCTCCAGCAGCAGTAGCAACCTACTCTGCTCCAGCCGTATCTTATGCTGCACCAGCCGTAGCCGCTGTACATGCTGCACCAGTAGCATCCTCCTACTCCTACACCAACAGAATCCAGTCTGCTCCTGTAGCTTATGCTGCTCCTGCAGTCTCTGCTGTCCATGCTGCTCCAGCTATCTCATACGCTGCTCCAGCCGTAGCTGCCGTTCATGCTGCTCCAGCTATCTCCTACTCTACTCCAGCTGTAGCTGCCTACCACGCTGCTCCAGCCGCAACTTCCTACTCTTACACTAACAAAGTTTCTCAATCTGCTGTCGCTGTCGCCGCTCCAGTTGCCACTTACGCAGCTGCTGCTCCAGTCATCAAATCCTACGCTACCACATATGCCGCTGCCCCAGCTCTGTCCTACTCTGCTCCAGTAGCTGCTGTCCACGCCGCCCCAGTTGCCACCTATGCTGCTGCCGCACCAGTTGTTAGAGCTCAAGGTGTATCTGTCCACCCATCCCCTGCTGTATCTTATGCTGCTCCAGTAGCTGCCATTCATTCTGCTCCAGCTTTTACCTCTTACGCTGCCCCAGCTCTAACTTCATACGCCGCCCCAGCTATCACCTCATACGCTACCCCAGCTATCACCTCATATGCTGCCCCAGCTATCACTTCATACGCTGCCCCAGCTTTGGGTTACTCCAAACTTCACCTTTAAGGAGAATCATTACAAATAGATAAATAATACTTCGTCGAACTTATATTCTAGTTATTTATTTATTTTCATGTGAATACCATACAATAAATTTGAAAAGAAATATTGAATTTAATTTAACAGCCAGGCCACCAGATCTTACATCCATCAAAACTGTCAATCAAGATCTGAAATCGAAAGAGAATAAAAATTTGTGAGTGACTTAAAATAATCTACTTATTTAGCTAAAAGCTTGAAAAAAGAGGCGGTACATCAAACTTACAATTTTCGGAAATAAAGATGAGAAAAACATTGCAAAATGGGGGATATAAATAATCATCAATTCATAGAAACACCGTTAAAGTAAAATATACGAAAAAAGGAATATAAATAAACAATGAATATATTAGGGCCAATTATAGGAACTCCCTCATTAAATAAACATATTAAACAATTCAACATTGTTAAATTTCTTTGTATGAAAGTATCTTGACGATGAGCTATCTTCGTTTTTCCTATAAGATAAACAAGAACGGAAATGAGTAAGTGAAGAAGAACGAAATATAATTTTTGATTTACCGTATATAAAACAAGCTAAAAGGTATGTTTATTATACTAAGAATAAATGCGATGAATTTGCCAATAAATTTAACAGCGATAATCTTGGGCTGAAAAGCCACAAGCGATAAGGTTGATTATTATGAGAGTAATATTGATTTTAAATGTGTTTGAAAACTAGAGTAAAGAATAGGCGTATCTGAATAGATAGATCCCTTCTAAGAAAAAAAAACATAATTGTAAAGAATTGCTTAGTATGCAAAAAAGGTTTTCGAATTCTTCCTAGTAATTGATTAAACATTAACCAATTACTATGCAAACTCTTGGTTGAGCATACTTCAACTGGTGTTGGGAGAGGAATATATAATTGGCTTTAATGGTTTATTTTCAGCCCACAAACATATATTGAAAATTACAAGTTTGAATTGTTAACCCAAATTGAGGGTGTTGTTTCGGTGTAGTTTCAACTCTAATTGCGGTGAAAATGCAATCTTGTCCGAGGAGTAGTTCTTTCTTTGAGCTTTTTCACCGTTGTTCACTTTCACCGAATTCACTTCAATTGATTTCACTGTTGGGTTCATTTTTCCCAAATTACCATATAATTACAAATGAATAATGTGGATAATACATTCACTTTCAAGCCTCTACTGCGGTATTGGTTATTAAGAGAGAGAAAGAGAGAGACGTGTGATTAAATCTTGAGAGAACGTAAAACTATTATGTGGTTTTCAGGCAAGTGACATAATGCGACTTTTTTGGGAATGTGTTTACAACGCTGCTTTGTGGGTAACTGAGAGATGGTGTTTTTTGGAGGGTTGAAGTGAAATTCGAATACGAAATAATTCAAAAGTAGAGAGAGATGTGTCGTTATAACTTGGGAGACAAAGAGAAATGTGGTTAGAACTTACTAGAGAAGAGAGGGCCTAGTTAGGGTAATTGCAGTTTGTTATGCCTATAATGATACTTTGTTTTGGCAGAAAGGATGATCTGATAAACAGTTCAAATATCTTCTTGACCAGGTTGTCTTTGTATACCATTGAGTGAGTATATTATTACTTCTAATTAGGGTTAAATCTAGGAAATTGATTTTCTTATTTTCTTCTTCTTCTATTGTAAATTGTATCTTATCATGAAAACCATTGAATTGACTCAAGATTTCGTTTTGTCTTGGGGTACAGCCATGATGCAATTGTCTACGTATCTTCCGTAGAATAATAATTTATCCTTAAATTTTTTGGTAACAAGCTTCCTCATCAATTTCATCACTAGTTGTGCAATAGGGCTATTTGTTGGTAAAAATCATTTTCATATTGATAATAATTAGTTGACAGCTTTAGTTCAACCGAAGTGATAAATTCTCCATAAGGTAAAGAGTTTATTTCTGTAGTTCAGTGCATTTTTTGCTTAACGCACCCTTCACAAGTTGGTTAGGGATGTTGGTATACAGGAAAACTACATCTAAGGAGATTTATATATAATCATCAGGTATAGTTATTGTGTCACTTCAACGTGATTCTAATCTACTTAAATCCTTCTGAGCACAATTTCTACCACACGAGCGATTGAAAATATGATCAATTCAACTAATTCTATTAATTCCACGAAAAATTCAATTTTACCATTTAAGTGATTCAACTATATCATTTTGACTTAATTTTTATTCTGTTAGAAACAATCTTTCATCACGTTTACCTGTATTTTATTCTTTTGGTTATAAGATTAAGAATTTATCAGAAAATGTATGAGTTCCATGAAGTTATTGAAATTTCTGACCCTTACCTGATAGAGGTGAACAGCATTAAAAAAATAAGGATTCAAAAATTGTGAAAGTTCATAAAATATTTTATCTTGAAATAAGGAGATACGCCGAGTGAAATCTCCTTAAATAAATGGATTAAAAATTATTTTTTTCAAACGAAAACGAAAAAAAAAACGAGAAAGTAGTACAATCTCTAGAAATAACATTTGAAACTCTTTCTAATTTTTGATAAATTTCAAAATATTTGTTTATAAAAACCCTTCAACGTTATAATCAATTCATATTACTTATAATAATTGTAATTCACGCAAATGCGTGGTAATTTTTGGAGATCGAATCTGTGATCGTGTCTTCTTTTCAAGATTTTTTGTGGAATCTGTTGGGAAAAAGGAGAATTTAACAAATTGTCAAATACTATTCGGCAACACTGTTATTAAAATGCTGTTATTTGCATGCGCCATAAAAATACACAGATGACCTAACTGTAATAATAGAACCTTTTACAATTTTAAATTTAGTCCCTTTTTTGTACTTCTTTGAAGATGGTCGAGAGACCGAAACACGTGTCAGGATTCTGAATAAATTGTGAAACATATAAACTGTATGGATTATTTCAAATTAGATAATTATTTATTGATGAGGACAATTACTCGTTATTTATGCGGCACCGCCTGTTCATCAGACCGAAATCTTTTCACCTTATATACAAATTGATGAATGTAACTATTTCATTAAAGGAAAAACAGATTATTCTAAAAAAAAATTTCAATTTTAATCCATCCAATTGTCGCAAGTTGAAGTTTTTACAACCAGATGGCTATATAGTATTGTAAAATAATGAGAAGTAGCCTTTTACTTGATAGAAAGATTACTACAAAATTTGAATATCAAAACAAGTTCAATCTGCTAGTTTCCAAAATTTTAATTACAAAAAATTTATTCAAAAAACTTTTAGAATCAAATTTTAATAGACGTATAAAATCGAAACTCATTATACAATATCAGATGGATGTAGAAAAACCCAACAAATATAAATTGTCAAATAAAATTAGTAAATAAATAAATGTTTGTTTGCTTCGTTCAAAGCATGCGCACTGAAGTCTTCAGACAAGCGTACGCAGCTCTGCTTGTGACAAAATGTTTTGTTTTCTGATCTTATATTTATGAAAGCCTAATCTTTCTCCAAAATAAACAACATAATTTTAAGAACTTCTCAAAAAAATAATAAGAATTCAGATAAGACCAATTCAACTTGACATTTGAAAGATAAAATCAATTTACAATAAACAAACTCACCCATATGACCCCTAAGAATATTTGTTTGTTGAACATTCAAATTAGGTGCATCTAATATCCAAGGTACTCTATGTTCTATGCTCATAACAAAATCACACAAAGTTTGTAAGGTACAATATGGTCTTCGTTAAACTACTCGACGCTGCATAATGAATTTCTTTATTTAAAAACCTAATATAATTATATATTATATATAAAATAAAAAATAAGAAGCTGCTTTTTACTTGATAAAAATATTATTACAAAATTTGAATATCAAAACAGATTTAATCTTTTAGTCTGAGGTCGTATGGGTATGTTTATTTATTGTTAATTGATTTTATCTTTCAAATGTGAAGTTGAATTGCTTTAACCTTAATTCTAATTATTTTTAGAGGATGTGCTACACGTTTTGAGATTTTTTGAAGTAACTTATTTAATTATATTAAATATTTCAAATAAATTAGTGTTTAAAAAGTTTTCACTATTATGTTGTATACTTTTGGGAGAGATTCAGCTTTCATAATTATAAAATCAGAAAACAAAACATTTTGTCACAAGCAGAGCTGCGTACGCTTATCTGAAGTGTTCAGTGCGCATGCTTAGAACGAAACGAATTTATTAATTTTAATTGATATTTTATATTTGTTGGGTTGTTCTAATTCCATTTGATATTGTACAATGAGTTTCGATTCTATACATCTGATAATCATAAGCAGTGCTTATTAGACATTAATTCAATTCTAAAAACTTTTTTAATAAATATTTGCAAATTAAAAGAGTAACAGATTGAATCTGTTTCGATATTCAAATTTTCTATAGTATTGAGTTTAACCAAGAAACTTTGTCTATACTACTTATACTGGTTCAACATTATTAATTGAGTCTTCTCTGCTTTATATTCCCGAAATATAGACATCTGAATTAAACCACTGGTGTTCTGCTATCACCACTGAAAAGACATGAGAAAAATCTAGGAAAGCACAGATGTGTTGCTTACGCCCGCATATTAAATAGTCCATTTAACTTGACAATTCAGAATCTTGGCATGACCTCAAATGATGAAAAATACCACATAATTCTGTTAGTTCATTCGAAAGCCAAATA
Organism: Megalocaria dilatata; assembly: GCA_034642435.1. NCBI lineage: Eukaryota > Metazoa > Arthropoda > Insecta > Coleoptera > Coccinellidae > Megalocaria > Megalocaria dilatata. The sequence goes on from CM067857.1 coordinate 72,659,641, forward strand.
AACGTAATTTTTTGAGATTTTAGAACTGTTCTGAAGAATGACTTTAAATTCAGAATAATATATTCTAACTTCTACAATATATATTGAAACTATATACAAACTATCAGAATTATATCCTTATATATAATCAATGTGAAATATTATAATATTATTTGCTAACGAATTGGTTTGAGAACACCACATATAATGGCAATGTCACACAACTGCCGTTACAGAAATCTTAATTGAATTAAATTGGAGCTCCAAGAAAACTACAGAATCAAAAATAAATCGTATGAAGGTTTTTTCGTTCGAAAATGAGCATTTCTACCTCCAGTTATCCGTGACGACGACATTCGATTTCAATCGGATTTGGAACATTGGGAAAACGAAACAATTCAATGTGAATAACTGTGGAACTGTTAGACCGATTTTGCCCATTAACGAACTCAACTAAGATATTTAGGCCTAAATCCTTCTCTGAAAGATTCAAGCCTCTAGTTCTTTTCGTTCGAAAGGTATAGTGTTTACAGACGGATAGGATCGGCCGGATTGGATCACTTCTGACCTCAAAATATTCCATCACTTTTTATTATAACTGATATACAGTGACTCGAGTTTCGTAGTGTTTACTACATTTTCAAACTTAATGAACAAATTAGATCTCAACTATTATATATGGGGATTGTAGGCTTCGGCAGAGCTTCGAAGAGAGGGGTTTTCCAAAGTTCCGTCTGTTCGTTAAGTAGTTTTATTATTGGTACGTGCCTTTTATATTTTTCAATTTCTATGGATTCCAGGATGTCAAGTTTTTTCCCTTTCACTTCCACGTGCAAGATAACAAGGTTGTTCAATTCTAGGAACGTGTGATCTGTAGTGAAGAAATGGTTCGCAAAATTGGAATTATTCTTCCGGTTCCTAAAAGCAGATTGATGCTCTTTGTACCTTTTATGGAAAGGTCGGCCCGTTTGTTCTATATACACACTATTACACTCTTGACAACTTCATTCATAGACTGAAAGCTGTTACTATGTTAATTTTTGATAAAATTTGAGCTATTTTTTGTGACAAAACCGGAAGAATAATTCCAATTTTGCGAACCATTTCTTCACTACAGATCACACGTTCCCAGAATTGAACAACCTTATTATCTTGCACGTGGAAGCGAAAGGGAAAAAACTTGACATCCTGGAATCCATAGAAATTGAAAAATATAAAAGGCACGTACCAATAATGAAACTACTTAACGAACAGACGGAACTTTGGAAAACCCTTCTCTTCGAAGCTCTGCCGAAGCCTACAATCCCCATATATAATAGTTGAGATCTAATTTGTTCATTCAGTTTGAAAATGTAGTAAACACTACGAAACTCGAGTCACTGTATATCAGTTTTAATAAAAAGTGATAGAAAACAAAGTAATTCCTTATTTCATTCCATTAAAATGAACTATCACAAAGTAACGGACTACTCCATCCAATACTCAAAATATTCATCAGTGAGTTCAACGTTTTGTACCATTTTTGGCTCAAAATTGGAAAATGACGCACATTTGATTAAACTCTAACGAGAGCACAAGAAAGGAACTATGTGCATTCCGATTAGAATTTTCTTATTTATCTAAATATTGAAATGATACCTGAATTTATTTCTCTATATCAACAAATTAAATTGGGGAAAAAACTAGAATGCTTCCATTTACAAACCTGGAAATGATATTATAAGAGCAGTAATAAATTAAACAAATCCACTTTCACAAAATTTCAATTTTTGTTCTTGACATATACGTTTATTGTTTGAAAAAGTTTCGAGAAGTTTTGAAAATGGGTTGAAACCCGAAACATATCTGCCAACAACACAATTTGAACTTTTGTGAAACTTAAGGTGGGTTTATTTACCTTATCAATATCCAACATGTTTTATCAAGTGGTTTGCGAGAAATCGTTATATTTCATAAGATCATAACATAAAACACGACCGCAAGGAAGGAAATCCCTGAGCAAATGATCAAAGACTCATTTTAAATAATGCATTTGGTATCAGAGTTCTTCATTGATGCAAAAATTCGAAGTGACTGAAAAACTGTTTCTTTTATAATCTCATATACCGATCATTGAAAAAATTAATCAGATGTACGTACTATTGTATTTTTTCCATTTGAAGAGTTTCCAATATGAAAGGTGTTTAATTCATTTCTGAATTGAACAGAAAAATCAAAGAACAATTCACCCTCAACTTGTTGAGATATTGTTTTTTATTGAATTGACAATCCATATTAAATACCTGATAACAATCCATATTAAATAACATTTAAATGAGGTTATTCTGATTTTCACAAAATATTGATGATCAGCATAACCCCATTTAAATATTAATTAAAAAATTGTTAGATGTGAATATACAAATATCTCATTGATCAACATTTTTCTAGGCACCAAAGGATTTTCTAGAATATTTTTCCTTTATGATTTCATTCATCATATCATATAATTATAATCACATTCAAACTATGGCCCTATTAATTCATAGTAGTTCAAGTGATCTTTCTGGATTCTCGACTATTATTTTATATCAGATTGATTTTTCTTGATCTGTTTTTTTGTTGTTGATGAGACAAATTTGGATCTTACTAGTTCCATAAAAATTTGGATGTCATGAAAAGGAGCAATTTACGTTTATTAATTTCTTTGTGATCTTTTTGCGCGCTTGTTTCAGGGAATAGCTTACTACCGTTTCGCCTAAATATCTGTTATTTTCGGAATTAAGCCGAAAATGGTCTTAAATGACTAATGGACTCACTCATAGAGAATCCAAGGTCGTAAGTAATTTATCCGGCCGTCCGTAAACAAGCTAACTTTCGGAAGGAAATAAGGAAAGGTTTGAGGTCTAAATATCTTGGCTGTCTTCGTTAATAGGCAAGATGGGCAAGATGCGTATTGTTATAAATAGGTAAGCAGTTATTCACGTTTGAAAAAATTTTTCATATTTTCCCAATATTTTCGAAACAGAGTCGATAGATCTGAATTACAGCGCATGTTTGTGACAAAATGCGCATGTTTGTGCCAAATTTCGTGAGTATCAGGTTTTTAGAAATACATATGACAATATTGTTATCGCACTAAGGTCATAAAATAATTTTCTTTCTTTTACAATTTTTGACTGGATGGTATACTTAGAAGGAACACTGAGAAGGAGATATTCGATGTGGTTCATTCGTTGACGAAATGAAATGCGAATCAAACTTTTGTGAAACATCACGAAATATTCTGCAGATCGAAAAGCACTGAGTTTTACCATTGGTATGAACTATTATAATACACCTTGAAATATCCTGCGATATGTAACTTACCCCGAAGAGTATTTTTTTTACAGAAATATAATTATGTTCAAGTGAACAAATTTATCAGACACTTTCAAAAAATTCTCCAGCTTTAATCCATAAAGATTCTCTTTAAGGTAATTGATCAATATACTGTTCCTGCAGACGATTATCATTTTCATAGTTTCATGCTCATTATTTTAATTGGATGCATTTTTTGTGAAATCAGAGAATAGAACAATTACATTCATTACCAACAAAATAGCACTCTAATTGAACATCTATCAACTATGAACTATTTTTTAATGAATATTAAAAGTATCTATTATTTTTCGAATAACGATAATAAAATATTCTTAATTGCTTTATTCTAGAGGAAATATTTTTGGATTACGAATTCTATTTGTGGAAAGGAATTTATTTCAATTTTTGGCTTGCAGCGGCTAATTCATTCACTTGAGTTCATCCGTTCAGTTCAAGAAAGTACCCATTCTTCAGACATACGGTTTTTCAGCCCGATTTTTCTAAACCTCGTGTTCAAATAATTAACGGGTTGAAATACCACTGGGTTAACTTTAATGTCAGGTTGAGGACAACGTTCATGAACTAGAACTTACGCAAATATAACATTCAAACAAGGATTACTCACCACTGAATTTTATGAAACCAGTTCGTGATTTACAAATTTCATGCATGTCGACTTGATAATCGCCACGCCCATTTAAATCAGCAGCTCTCTGTCAATTCAATATAAAATGTGGCTATTTTTGAGTAAGGTATCACTTCGAGTGTAGCATTCGCAGTAACACAAATAAAAATGGCAGCTAAAGTAAGTTAAACATTTCTTCGCATTGAATTTTTTCTGAACTTTTTCACTTTGTTTGAATCAATTATTGAGTAAATGATAATTTATTACAGTTCGTAGTTCTCTTCGCCGCTTTGGCTTACGCCAACGCTGGATTTCTGGGAGCTCCAGCAGCAGTAGCAACTTACTCTGCTCCATCTGTATCTTATGCTGCACCAGCAGTAGCCGCCGTCCATGCTGCACCAGTAGCATCTTCCTACTCTTACACCAACAGAATCCAGACTTCGCCTGTAGCTTATGCTGCTCCTGCTATCGCTGCTGTCCAAGCTGCTCCAGCTATCTCTTATGCTGCTCCAGCTGTAGCTGCCATCCGTACTGCTCCAGCTATCTCCTACGCTGCTCCAGCAGTAGCTGCCGTCCACGCTGCTCCAGCTGCTACTTCCTACTCTTATACTAACAAAGTTTCTCAATCTGGTGTCGCTGTTGCTGCTCCAGTTACAACTTACGCAGCTGCTGCTCCAGTTACAACTTACGCAGCTGCTGCTCCAGTTATCAAATCCTACGCTACCACATATGCTACCGCTCCAGCTCTGTCCTACTCTGCTCCAGTAGCTGCTATCCACGCTGCCCCAGTAGCTACCTACGCTGCTGCACCAGTAGCTGCCGTACATGCTGCACCTGCCATCACTTCATACGCAGCTCCAGCTATCTCTACATACGCTGCCCCAGCCATCGCTTCATATGCTACCCCATCGTACACTTCATATGCTGCTCCAGCTTTGGGTTACTCCAAATTCCACCTTTAAGGATTTACTTACTGAAGGATTTTATTTATTTTTATATTTGTAAAATATAATAAAATTAGGGAAAAATAATACATTTATTCAAATGAATTAATTTGGCTGATTATCGGTAACAAATATGATTGATAAGGAGTATGAGCTATGAAAGCTCTTCAAATCGGGACAGTGCAATATTCATCTATAAAATAGTTCTCAACTCAAACAAGCCCGAATAGTTTATGTTTATCGCTGAGACATAAGCAGCAATCATGTTCATATTACGAAACTTATTAGCTTCAATCTTCAATGTGAGCCAATAAGCTTCGAAACATGCGCATGTCTGCTAGTTTTGTCCCATAGATGAAAATAACATATTCGGGCCTGTTTGCACTTTCCCGATGTGAAGAACTTTTCATCAGCTACACCTCTTATTGATCATATTTTCCATTTAATTATAAGCTTTATAGCTATAGTATATTCAATACAGACAAAAATTTCAAATCTTAAGAGAAGACTGAAAAAATATCGTGGGTAACTTTCATCATCACAAATAATATTGAAGTTGGTAAAAAAACTTTGAGTGCCGTAATTCACCATAGGAGACATTTATGAAATCGCCAGATTCCTTCTTCTTTTCTGAGGGTGCTCTGTTGAAGAGCTAATATTACAATTTTTTATTCGATAAAAATTCATTGATATTTTTCACTATCCGGAATACGGAATGATGCAAGGGCTTATAATATTGACTAAAAACCTTATAGTTTCTACACAATGCTCAAACAATTATTACAAAAACCTTAAAATATAGTGTGAGCTGTGTTTTATCGATCGCTTCATAGAATTATACAGACATAACTTACCATAAGGGCATTCTAATTGATCAAAATATAAAATTATTATCGACAGTATGAATGATTCATGTTATGAGTTCGAAGTACATTTGATGTGTATTTTGTGGAAATAATATATTAGGTATTGAGAGCCAATGGAGGCCACTATGTTTAAGTGTTATTCACGATTCTTACTGATTTCAGTTCCTACCCGAATGTACCAAATTTCACAATTAAATTTTTTTATTTCTTCCACTAAAGTTCAATGAAATTAACGAAGAATATTTACAGATAATATTAATAACTGTAAACTAGTATATACTTACTGCTTTCCCTTGATTATGTAAAGGTCGATACTAACATAAATTAAGAATAAGAAATATTCTGAGTACCTTCACTGGAACACAAGTTTTGAAAATTGTTACTTTATGCCTAAGGGAATTAATTTCATTCAAATATATATAAATATTTACTATCACATAACAACATCTTCAATTTGATAATAATAAGAATAATTTATTTATTCATGTACCTATAAAAACTTCAAATGTACACGAAAAATATATACCGTTAATGAAATTACACGGCTTTCACAATCACACAATATTTACGGTCAAAATACATTAATAACCAAATAAAATACATATAATGAATTATATAACATTTTAAAACTTACAATATCCATTCTGAATATAAATGGTCTTCTCTAACAGAAGATCTTTCACCTTTTTATTGAAAGTTAGCAGCTTCAGTTCTTTAAGTATAATACCATACAACATTTGACAGTGGAAGGCTGAAAAGTAGGTCAGCTTGGCCGTCTCTAAGCTGGAAATCTGTTTTATACTCTTTATGCTGTTAAGAGCCCTCCACAGAGTTCATCGATGTATTAATTCCAGCTAAGTGAAGAGTGTTTGGTTACACTTAGGTACGTCAACGATGCATCCGTCAGCGTTTTAGCAGAAAAATCAGCTTTTTTATTTTATCCATGTGGTTTTGCGCAAAACCAGTTTTAAGCATCCGTTAAGGATTTTGTTGATTTATTGTTGGGTATGCTGTTTGATTTATTTAGCATTGCAGTATCATCTGCACAGCACATTTTGTCAGATTCTACGTTTGTATATTCGTGTAGAGGATGAATAAAATAGGCATAATATACAGTCCTGTGGCACTCCTGTTTTGACTACTTTGATATTTGATGTAGAGCTGTTCCACTTAATCTTCTTAGATCTATTTGTCAGATAAGATGCAAATACTTTGTGGGTTTTTCCTCGCATACCATAAAACTGGAGCTTATTCAAAAGAATTTTATGCGAGTCGCTGTTACCTTGCTCCGGTCTACGTAGGATAATTCCACATCTTCGCCACTGTTGACTGCCTTCAGAATTGTTACCATTACATCTATCATTGCTGATAAAGTTGACCTGCTGTGCATGAATTCATGTTGGGATTTATGTAAGAAACTATTCCTTTCAACGAAAACAAACTAACGGTTTTTGTGATTGGATCATATATTTTCCAAATGGCTGGTAAAATGAATATTAGTCTGTAGTTCTCACAATATTCTGGATTGCCTTTCATCAAGATTGGTATTATAGTGCAACTTCTCTGGAAATAGCTCTTGTTCAAAACAATTATTTATAGAATAAAATAGAAAGCCCTTTAACTTGATAGAAGAAATATAACAAAATTTGAATATTAAAACAAATTGAAATATGTTTATCTTCTACAATTTTAATTTCAAAACAAAATTTTTATTCAAAAAACTTTTAGAAATAAATTTATGTCTACACAAGCACCGCTTATATTTAATAGACGTATATAATCTAAACTCAATATATAATGTCAAATGGAATAAATAACCCAACAGATATACGAAAGTAATTAAAATTAATAAATAAATATTTAAAGGAGACAAAATTTTGTTTCTGGTCTTACCTTTAAGAACACCAATTGCCTTTTAAAAACATGAACACACTTAAAGGACTTCTCAAAGAATATAATTTATTTGAAATATTTAATATATTTAAATATTCGAATAAATTATTTCAAAAATCTCTAAAAAATGTGCCCTATATCTTCAAAAAACAAATATAATTCTAGACAATCCCGTCTTCAGTCCTCATTTAATATTCCAAATATCAAAATCAAAAACTTAACCTATATCTCTCACGTGTTAAAAGACTTAAGCTTCGAAATACAGATCAACTATATAATTCAAGATTGATCTATGTTCTAACAAAATCAAAGAACAGTGTGAGTTATTTTAAGATTTATTTAAATTCATTGACATTCTATAATGAGATTTATTGAAGCCAAAATATAATTATATATTATATATAAAATAAAATAGAAAGGCCTTTTACTTGATAGAAGAAATATAACAAAATTTGGATATTAAAACAAATTGAAATATGTTTATCTTCTACAATTTTAATTTCAAAAAAATTTTTATTCAAAAAACTTTCAGAAATAAATGTATGTCTACACAAGCACCGCTTATATTTAATAGACGTATATAATCAAAACTCAATATATAATGTCAAATGGAATAAATAACCCAACAGATATACGAAAGTAATTAAAATTAATAAATAAATATTTAAAGGAGACAAACTTTTGTTTCTGGTCTTACCTTTAAGAATACCAATTGCCTTTTAAATAAATATTTATTTATTAATTTTAATTACTTTCGTATATCTGTTGGGTTATTTATTCCATTTGACATTATATATTGAGTTTTGATTATAAACGTCTATTAAATATAAGCGGTGCTTGTGTAGACATAAATTTATTTCTAAAAGTTTTTTGAATAAATTTTTTTTTTAAATTAAAATTGTAGAAGATAAAAATATTTCAATTTGTTTTAGTATTCAAATTCAATTATTTATAATTTTACATGAAGGTTCTTTTATGTGTGGAATGATTTTTTTTAATAGCGATACCGAAAATCCGTAGACGTCTTTGCTATTATTGTTCTTTAAAGATTTAGAAACATTTGAAATTTCATCAGCGGTAACAGAATACATATACATGGAATATCGATAGTTTATTTATTCAGTTATTCGTTCGATGCTCCTAGAGAGGGTTGAATGCTATCCTGAAAACTCTGCCGAATTTTCGAAAAATAGTTGTTTAAACTATCGGCATTCATTTCCGTATTCGATCTAGAAATGACTTTCCTCTTCCCCGTTTCTTCTTTTATTAAGTCCCACATTCCCCCACGTTTCCTACTGGTATTGTTAATTCTACTGACAGAGTTAACTATTTCCTATGTTTTACTTCAGACAACTGTTGTCTGAAGATGGGATAGTTAATTTCCGAAACTCGAATCACAGTTAAATGTGTAAAATATCAATTTATTGGTGGTAAAACATAGTAATTTCTACAACTTCTAAAATTAATTTAAACACCTCCTGAACTGCACCTCTTCGTCAAAGAATTTTCCAGGTCTTTGATTAAATGTTCTCCAAAAATTTATCGATATTGGGTTTATTTGTCTGTCTGATAAGTTCGAATATTTTCCTCTATCTCAGCTGCAATATATTTGATGGAAAATCTTTGTTTGTTACTGTTTGCTTTATACAGGAAGAGACAAAATAGGAAAAATGAGAAGAAATCTAAATTTATTGATTATTTATTTCTGATTAATTTAGTTATTTCACAACTGAATCCAAATTCAATAGTTCGTATACCATCTCTTTTTCAATCAACTGCCCAATACGCCTAGGAATCCAACGAATCAAGTTATTAATGTAATTTTCAGGCATAGCATTCTTCCTGAAGTACTAAACTCAGTTTCTGAAAAGTTGAAGGTAGGTTTTGGCGATTGGATATTGCTTTGCCTAAGTAATCCCATAGATTCATGTCTAGTGAGTTTGCTGGCCAGTTCATTCTCTGAATATTGTTCCTTTCTGCCTGGACCTCTCCAAACCCTTTCTCGTCGACTATCACTTTGTAAACCGAATCGTGACTAGTTCGAAAAATGTACGTTGCGCCATTTTGGTAAAAATTCAGTCTTGATGGTGTTCTGCCCATTGCCGACGGGAAGCTCTATATCCAGGTGATAGCCGAGGTACTCTTAAATTTGAGGAATGCAACCGTATCCTTATGGTACAGGTTGAGACTACCCGTCTATAGGTCCTCAAAAAATGATTTCGAAGGGCTGTTGCAGATACGTTCAATTCGTTCGAGTAAAATTTGCGATACAATGGTCTTCCCTTCCAGATATTACTCTTGGTCGACCAGGCACCGGTCTCTGGGCAACGCTGCCGGTTTCCAGGAGAAGGGCCACTATGTGCCTTACTGAAGTCCGTGGAATATTCAAACTTTGCGCAATCTGGTGGTTCGACAAAGTTTCTTGATGTAGGACTACTATTCTTGCCCGGTCAAACTGAGAAATTGGATGTTCCGGCATTTTCTACGAAATATTCTCAATATTAAAACTCTCGTTATTCGCTGAAAACTGATTAACTTCGAATACATCTGTATTCATTCTCTCGAACAAGAAACATTTTCTGCTGGTTTATTGTTTTCATTTAAGTGATAAGATAGTGAAGATTCCACACACAAAAAATTGTCATCTTACATTCAACATTTTGAGAGTTGATAGGGAGACTTATAACGATGTGTGTATATTCCATGCATTTTTAGGACAGAACTAGGATGATACGTAGCCGAACAAATGAAGCAAGTTACATTCACTTTCACCTCCTTTACACACTTTTTGTAAACATTTTCTACACTTATATAAATATAATAAAATAACAAATTAAAACACTTATATTGTTTTTTGTTGCCATTTCTGTTGTTCCTAGATGAGATATTCATGTGTGATCAAGTGGACTCCAGTATAGGATAGTATAATTCTAGTTGTTGTGTGATAGTGAATGTTAATATATCTTCGAATTAAATTGATCTCCTAAATATTAGTTTTCGAAATTATTCATCTAGTTGAAATACTCAGAATTTTTCTTGGCCTCAATTTATATTACAAAGACTTATAATTAAAATTATAACTTGCAATTTACGGAACACTATTGGAAAGAGAATAAGTATGACACAATGAAAGAAAACTTTGAGAACATATTTTCTTCAACAATTTAAAATTCAGAGAGAGAAGTAATCATTTTGAAACATCAAAAAATCATTCCTTTTCTCATATTCCCCTGACATATTATTAGATTAGATTTGAAATATAATACAGGTTTCTTCTGTTCTTCTACAAATTTTAATTTAAAAAAAAATTTTTGTTCAAAAATTTCCAGAATTAAATTGAATAAATGTCTTTCATAGTCTCCTTCAGAATCAATTTAGTAGACTTACTACACAGTACCAAAGGAAATGAAAGAAATTCAAAGAAATATAAATTGTCAACTAAAAATTATTGAATAAATACTTGAAGAATACAAAATTCTGTTTCATTCCTTGTTTTATGAAAAAAGAAATTCTCTTTCAAAAATTCAAAACATAACCTCAAGAACTTATTCAAAAATAACTTGCTTAAAATAAGTTCCTCCTTTAAAAAAATTCCTAAAACATGTAGAAAATCTTTTAAAAATAATTTAGAACCATTACAACGGTAAATATTCAGTTCGACTTCATATTTAAAAACATACAAATAATTTGGTAAGATATCTTACCAAACCGACTGGATATCTGATATTATTACACAATTCACTTTATTTTTTAATAGCATTTCTTCAATAATTATTATTATTGATTTTTTAATTTGTTTCTTAGTGTACTATATGAATACGTAATAACCATTATTGAAAAAATGCTATTCAAAGTGAATTGGTGTGAACTATGTAATAATTTCAGATACCATCCACTTACTAAAAAGTTACTTGGATAGAATTTATTTCACTGTTAGTGGACAAATTGAAAGTAGTACAGAAGACTTAATTATGGGGAGCCCATTGAGCCCACTTTTAGCTGATTTCTTTATGGATAGTTCGGAAAAAGATATTCATGAAAATAAATGTATAATCGTTAACAAGATAGTTTATTGGTATACATATGTAGATGACATAATTGTATGCTTCAAAGGTACCAGTAGACAACTTGAACGTTTTATTTATTACTTGGATTCGTTACATATAATTATTCAATTTACAATGGAAGTAGAAACTGAAAACTCATTAAAGTATTTGGATTCAAAAATAACTAGGGCCAATAATAAATAAAGTTTTTCTATTTTTCATGAACCATCTCATATGGATATAACAATTCTCAAAAGCTCATTCCATCCAATACAACATAAATTATCAGCATATCACACATGATACATTGATTATTAACAATTTCGTCATCTTCAAGCGATTTTGATTTAGAATTGAATTTAGTTAAAAAAATAGCAACCAATAACTGTTAGTCGTCATTAATAATAGATATTATGATAACCAAAAAATAATTTCAAAATGCTAGCAATGCTAAAACCGGGAAAAAATATATTATACTTATAATTCCCTTACTTACTATGAAAAACCATCATCAAGAATTTAAAAAAATCCTCAATAATATAGATATGAACATATCTTATAGAACAGACAACTCATTAGGAACTTTCTCGAAAAATGCAAAAAAACAAAAAGGAACAAATCACATCTTTCAAGCATTTATCAATTATCATGCGGTACCTGTTTGAAAATTTATATTGGCCAAACTGGAAGACGTTTCGACATTAGAATAATGAAACAGAGACTTTCAATCCTCAACAATAAGTTAGATTTTACGTACGCCAAACATCTAATAAAAGAGAAACATGATGCATGTTTTAGGATTTTGCATAAAGAGAATAAACGTCTATAATTGAATCTGTTAGAAAGTATGAAAATAAACCGGTTTAGAAATTTATTAAACGAACGAACTGGGTTATCTAATTCACCTTTATTGGATCTATTCAACTAGGGATCCGGTGGGTTTTACCGAAAGTAAAAAAAAATATTTTACTGTACCCTAACTTTAAACAAGAAATATTTATACACTGCATTGCATTAAAAATTAATAAAAAAATATTACTGTACCCCTATCTTCAAACAGGAAATAGTTTTATTTTGCATTAAAATTTCACACTAGTTGTTTGTAAGCATCTGAAGAAGTTAACTTATGAAAGGCGTCATGTGACCAATCCAAGATAATAAATAGAAATCTACAGATACAATGTGCTGATAATATATGTATCTAGTGATACACTGTTATCTAAGGCAAAATTTAATTCTATTTTTTTTTCAAGAGATTTATTCAGATTAAATCTGTAGAGGTTTCGGAGAACTACGTCCCCTAACATCTTTAATGTTCGAAAAACTCTTCCTATAAATTTGCATTAAATGACAAGAAAAACCTCGGAAAAACTTTTTTTAATTGAAAGTTTCGGCAATGGGCCACAGCTCTTCGGACGTTTATCGTTCCCATTCCCGTCGCAGAGATTACTTCAGCGACTCCAACCTTTTGTGGTGTTTAGCACATGCCCTAAGCTCTAAAATCGATCACACGCTGTAGTGCATTGGGTTGAGATCCGGCGAATAGGGCGGCCATTCTGCAGATGTGAAAAAACCCTGAAAATGGGTCTTACACCATTCTTGCTCATTTTCGCTTTGTGAGCCGGAGCTTAGTCCTGTTGAAAAGTCCAATGCATGTTGCCGAAGTGCGGCTTGCCCACGGAAGTACGACGACCTCGAGAATGTCGCAGCGGTGGACTTCTTGATTGAGTTTCACCCCTTGATCCACTAAAACCAAGGTTGTTTTGCCGCTGGCGCAAATTCCGCCACAGACCATGACGGATTGCAAATTTTGACGATGTTCGACGATGACCGACGTACCGGAAGCCTGTCATTTTGGTAGTTGTCGGATTGTTCTACAGTGAAAAACTTCCTGTCTGTGAAGAGAATGCGCTCCCATTGCTGACCGGCGGCGACGCGAAGGAGTTAACGGCAACTATGGTGTCGTACGCGTTTGTTTTCATCCGTGAGGAGTTTAACTTTTTGGAGCTTGTATGACTTGAGGTTGAGCTCCTTTTTGGACATTTGACGAAGGGATTCACGGTTGATACCGGTCTCACGGGCTGTTTTCCTCGTAGAGACCCTCGGATTTCGATTGACTCGCTTCTTGACGATGTTGCGATCACTAGGCTTATTGACAGTGCATTTTCCCCTACTTCCTGGACGAACCCATCATGGTCAAGCTCCTTGAAACGGCAAATTGCATCGGACACGGTTTGTCGAGGCACATTGAGCAAACGAACAATTTCGCACTGATGCTAACCTTGACGAAACAGCTCCAAAATTGCACTACGTTTGTTTGACATTCTAACACTCTGCAAAGTTAAGTAATATCCAACTGAAAATTCACATATTAGTGAAAGAAAGTGTAGAAAATCTAATTGAATAAAAATTATTTGGCTGCGCTTAGATACTTTTGTTCCAGAACACAGTAAAATTTGTCCGAAGTTTTTCTGTCACCTTGTATATTGTTTGAAAACTTCCATAAGTAGTTGTCTAACGATGTATCTAACATAGAACTGAGAAAACCTCCGAAACCAATGTATGGTACTTAGGGCTTAATCTACACTTGGTGTCTCTGAGAACCAAAAGACGGTGCTCATACTAACTGATAATTTTTTTTAATTGTGCCCTGACCACCTTAATTTAACCTTTTGAAACTTTCATTTGGTGCTTTGACGATGAATCTAACGGTAATTAGTTTGGGCTAAAGTAACGATTTATACTTCATTTCATGGATGCACCTAATATTGTAACAACCATCAGTAAATGAACTGAATTTAAGAATATTTATCCTAATCAATACATTTAATGAAACATTGAACATGCTTGCTGAATATTAAACTGAAATGATAAAAGAAGAATAACCGAACACAAACAACTTATTTTCGGAATTTTTGTCTGCCTATCTGTTACCGCGAATCTAAGAAATTTTGCTATGAATTTTTAGATGGGCTTCACAGCTAGATTCTGCATGGAGCAGTTTGAAAACCATCAGTAGAAGGTTTCATCGAAAGCGTACGACGGGAAAAATAGTAGTCATAACAATAGCAAGTGTTACCATGTACATATAAGTAAACCATATGATCGGAATATCGGAATATACAACATATATTGGCTAGAAATTCAAGGGAAATAATCAAGAAAGAATGAAAAAATGAAAAAATGATTGATGTTATTCCGTTAAGGAGTCCTGCCACGTGAACGAAATCACAGGTATCAGCTAGTTATAAATGGAAGGTAAAAAATTCTCAACAATATGTGAAAATCTACACTTCCCATTTAGCATTTTTTTTTCAATCCCTTTAACATATTATTTCAAATAGTAAACAACAAATTATTTCAAGGAACTTTTAAATCTACAAATTTAGGTGAATCGTTCCAATTTTTTGGTTTTTCATTTTATTTGTTTCAGTGAAAATAAGCGGTTATAACCAACAATATATTTATGTTGAAATGTTTTGATAGTTTGAAGGGATATAATTCTTTTCGAATTGCTCAACATCATTACTATTTTAAAAGATTTGTTACTTTGTCACTATTTTTCATTTAATGAATATCAGATAATAATTTTAAAATTTCATATTTATTTGAATATGTCGGTTAATGCGCAATTTAAATCCGAATTTAACAAAATATCCAACCAGTAGAACACTTATTTTATTCAAAGAAAATTATGAAAACTTCAAATACTACTCAATAATCGTTCAATGTTAACTTAAAATATTTTTTCATGTCTGTTTGATATTATGCTGATACTCTTAGATATTCTGTGGATATTCCTCAGAAGCTTTTAATAGCTTGGGCGAGTTAATATTTCAGTTGTATGCTGATAAGACTTTGTTTTGGGGTTCTTAGGCTACCTTAGGCCCAGCAGTACATTTTGACCCAAAAGTGAAATAGTAGCCGAAATCATTGAAAATGTCTGTTCCTGAACTCGGAAGCTTTCGGTTATTAATACGACGCTAATAAGAATAATAATAAATAATAGACTTTATTCTCTCAAAAATAAATAATGGTAGTAACTTGTCTTCAAATGATATATAATTCCAGTATTTTGGATCTTCTTTGGCATGTACTCAATGAGTATAAAGCCATTGCAGGGGCAGCATATGAAGTATATACTGGAGCAGTATAGGATGAGATAATTGGAGCAGCATGCACAGCAGCAACTGGAGCAGCATAAGATACAGCTGGGGTGGGTGCACTGATTCGCCTTGTGACCTAACAATTGGAACAGCTGCAGCATAGGTAGCAACAGGGGCAGCGTGGACGGCTGATACAGCAGGAGCATAAGATATAGCTGGTACAGTATAGGTTACTGGAGCCGCGTGTACAGCAGATACAGGAGCAGATTAAGATAGAGCTGAAGTAGCAGCGTAGGTAGCAGCGCAGGATTTGACAACTGGTGCAGCAGGGGCATAAGTAGCAACTGGAGTAGCAACTGGAGCAGCAACAGCAGATTTCGAAACTTTGTTAGTGTAAGAATAAGAAGTTGCAGCTAGAGCAACGTAGAAAATGCCTGGAGCGGCATGGACAGCAGCTACTGCAGGTGGAGCATAAGCTACTGGGGTAGATTGGATTCTATTGGTGTAGGAGTATGAAAAAGCTAATGGTACATGAACAGCAGCTTCAGCTGGTACAGCATAAGATACTGCAGGAGCAGAGAAGTGGCTACTTCTGCTGGGGCTCCCAAGAAACTAGCATTAGCGATTGCCAAAGCGGCGAAGAAGATTACAAACTGTAAACAAAACAGAGTTAGTTTTAGGAATAGTTCGTTGAAAAAAATAGCACATTAATTTCTAGAAAGTTTCCAAATTTTTTATTCAAGCAAACTAACCTACTTACCTGCCATTACTGTTTATATGCTTCGAGTGCTACGCAAAGTGGTACCGTACCAAACATCGCTAACACATTTATACTCGATCTTTATATTCGGACTGATTTGGATGGGTGCGAATGATTCTCAAGTTAACTCATATAAAATTTGTTAATCATAAACTAGTTTTATGTCTTCAGTTTGTCAGGTCAAACTTAGGTTAGTGTGTTATGTAATTTGCCACTCAACAATTAAGTCTTGTATCTGACATCACGAATAATCTAATTGATATCTGAAATGACTTTCAACAACATGATGAATGAAATGAAATTTGCATTATCTGAAAATTTTCTTTCCTGCGATGAGTATTTATATATGAAAATTGTTCAATTTTTTAATAATAGCTTGTTTTTCTGCGTCAAACAGTCCAAGTATTCAATTTGCCAATAAGAAATTTTCTTCATTTCATTCATTTATATCAAAGATTGAGGGAAATAAATATTCTTTCGATGTAAAAGAATACTGAAGGATTTATTTCAAAATATTGAACAATTCGAAGTCTGCTGAAATATAGAAAAATAACATATAATACTATAAGCATTGAAGCATTCTCACTCTAGTCCGCGTTTTATTAATTCATTTTGAATACTTCTTGTAAGAAGGCGATATATCTGTATTAGAATTATCATTATGAATTCAGATATGATTATATTCACTTTTATGAACGATTGTTTCAGTCTCATTATCGTCAATAGGAGCATCGTTTTTTATTTTTTATTCAACTTTGGGTGAACTCTATTGAAGAGAAAATTCAATATGAGTGATTTCATTCTACCCCATATGCAGGAAAATTTGTGGATGCACCTAGACAAATCACTGGATGCAGTAAAGTGTTTCTTTGTGATTCTTCATTACAAATTAAATCAGAAAAAAATTACTTTTTGCACCCCTATATGATAGATGATTATGATAGTATATTCAATATTGATGACTCATCCTTTTTGTGGAACCTTTAACCGACCTATTTGAAGAGACATTTTTATTGATAACTCAGAAAATTGGATGGATAATCTCTAAACATTACTTGAATAAGTAACATAAAAGTTTTTGGTATAGATACGTAGATGATTGTTGGTTTTAACGGAGCAGATCGACTAGTTCATAAATTTCTGGAATTTCTGAACTCCCCATTTATCCCAAAATCGAATTTACAGCCCTAACGACCTAACCTTTTTATTTTAATTCATTTTGAAATACTGAATGCATAGATTCAATAATTGCCTGAAATTCTTTCAGTCCCAATAATCATAATTTTGTCTTCCATAATTCATAGGGCATACACAATACTATGTCTCAAAAATTTGATGCAATCAGTCCTTACTTGATGGATATTCATTTCAATTGAATAAAATTATAAAAAATATTTCCACAATTTATTAATCCACAACAATTGCTCCGCCAACTTTGTAGCTTCCTCAGATTCGCATTTTGAATAAGGTATAAAAATTACAACTGCACAACTTATATATTATATAACGACAGTTCAGGCGAAAACTTGACTAAAGAAAGGTAAAAATAACAATACATAGTAATAATGCGCATAGAAATAGTAATAACGCGCAAAAAGGGAGTATAAATAACCATCAAAATATATTGGGGCCAATTATCGGAAATACCTCACTAACCAAAATATTCAACAAGGAAGATCTAACGACAACTGTTTGCTTGTTGAAAGGAAATTCAAGGTTCTGTACCTATTAATTTCTACTGCTTCAAGCAGTGGGAGTCTGATACGTTTAAATTCATTCAATTTAGTAGTTGTTGAAATTATGTCCAAATTCTTTGAAATGACTGGGGTATGTTGGAAGCAGTAGAAATGAACAGATACTAGAATCTTAAAATTCGTCTCAATGAGAAAACAGATATCGTCAGATCTTGCTTGTTGAGTATTTTGTTTTATTGGGCAATTCACGATAATCCGCCAATATATTATATGGCTACTTGTCTCTATTTTCTGCATCATTTCACTTATCTGTATTTCCGAAAATTAATTCTCATTTGTATTTTAAAGTTTTACCTTAAATCCAGCAATATACGATGAAAAGTTGTGATTTTTACAGTAGGTTAACCTGAAGAAGCAACAGTATTGGTTGAATAATTGTTAGGAGTCAATTAATAGACGAGATATTCTTCATTATTCTATTGAACTATGTCTGAAGAAAACGTTTCCAGATAAATCTATCATAAATCGTTCAGCCCGCAATAAATAATTAGGTCCTTTTCTGAAACTTTGTGTAATAATAAGAAAACAAATTATTGTAAATTCCAACTACCTTCTTTTCTGTGCATTTTGAATATTTAAAGAACTCAATCTCAAATATGTTGTTAGTACGATACTCACCTGACGAAGTCATGTTGTCATAACAAAACAATTGTTGTGAAATTGAATAATTTAGAGGAAATTAAGTTGTTTTAGTTTAATCATCATTTGTGTTTTCCATTCAGGAAAGCCCAATTTCTTTCTGAAATATGTAATATGTATATGTAGAGTGTTTCAGGTTACAATAATAAGATTTCAAAGAAGTGATGTTTTCAGGACATACATACAATATTCGAAAAATTATAAAATTGTATGAACAACGGAATTTGTGAAAATTTGAAATATTTATACTTGATTTCACCATAAATACAGAGCATGAGCACCACGTGCATCAAAAACTGCTTGGCATCTTCTCTGCATGCTTTCAACTAAGTTATTGAGAATATTATGCCCAATTTGTTGCCAAAGGTGGCAAAAGTTCTCGGAATTGCTGAAGAGTGTCTGGCTGTGGTCTGTAGGCATCGAGGGTTTTTTTTTTAATGGTCTCAGGCGTGCTTGATTGGATTTAGGTCAGGGGATCTTGCAGGTAATGTTAGATGAGGAATATCCTGGTTTTCTATAGCAGTCCTCATCTGGTGAGATATGTGTGGCAGTGTATTATAATAATACAGAAAAACGGAATTATCGTTAATAGTTGCGTGAAATTAAGGGACTACTCCGTCGATTACTTTGTCAACATACTACTCTGTCAAGAAAGTACCAGGAATTTTCAATTAAAACAACATTTTTACATTTAATCGTCAAAATTTATTGGGTCGCCTTCAAAATAGGCTCCATTTGCTCCAATACATCTATGCCAACGGCACTTCCAATTATCGAAACATTTTTTATAGGCGCTTTCCGGGATGGACTTTAGCTCTCGCGCCGAATTTTGTTTAATGGCTTCAATCGACTCAGAACGGGTGCCACGAAGGGGCAATTTTAGTTTTGGGAAGAGGAAAAAGTCGCAGGGAGCCAAATCCGGCGAATACGGTGGTTGCTGAAGCACGTTTGTTGAGTTTTTGGCGAGAAAGTCAGTCACAATCGTAGCTCAGTGAGAAGGAGCGTTATCGTCATGCAAAATCCATGAGTTGTTCGCCCACAAATTTGGCCGCTTCTTACGGATACGCTCACGCAAACGTTTCATAACGCCTAGGTAATACTCCTTGTTTACCGTCTGACCCTCTGGAACGAATTCGTAGTGCACCACGCCACGGATATCGAAGAAAACAATGAGCATCACCTTCATTTTCGAGCGGCTTTGGCGTGGTTTTTTCGGTTTCGGCTCATTTTTTCCACCCATTCCGATGATTGCTGGCTTGTTTGCATATCGTACTCGTAGACCCAGGTCTCATCACCAGTTATAATGCGTTCCATGAATGTAGAATCGGAATTACAGCGATCCAGCATGTCTGAAGCAACCTGTTCGCGATGACGTTTTTGAAGAAAATTCAGGTCTTTCGGTACGAGTCGTGCGGCCACCTTTCTCATGCCCAAAATATCAATCAAAATCGTACGTGCGGACTCGTGGGATATCTTAAGGTCATGTGCTATCTCTCTCAAGCTGGTACGATGGTTTTCCAGCACCCTATCCTTAATTTTATCGACGTTATCTTCGATCGAAGCCGTCGATGGGCGACCACTTCACGACCGTCCTTGAAGGCTCTGTAGCACTGATATGCACGAGTTTTCGATAGAGCATTAACCAAAGGCCTTTTGCAACATTTTCAATGCATCGGCACACGAAAATTCATTTGCAACACAAAACTTTAAACAAATTCTTTGCTCAACGTAATCACCCATAGTAAAAATCGGCACGCACTCTGACATCGACTGACTTAATCAGCTGTTGCAAACACACTAGTTGACAGATCCCGCTCAAGCTTGGCATAGTAATTAAGGACAGTGGTAACAACCTAGGAAAAAAAAATTTTACCTGTCTCATTGCCCCGCCAGATTTAAATCGATAATTCCCGGTACTTTCTTGACAGAATGTATGTTTGGGATGTAATTGTCTTTTGAAGTAATAATAACCCTTTTATAAGGTAAATAAATATACTTGGCTTAAGTTCAATCAACTTTTAATTATGTTGTTAACATATATGTTTCATTATCAAAACTAAGGAGAATTTACTAAACAATGTCATAACATGAATGGAGTATGCGGTTGGCACTAGGTGAAACATTACAACAATTTTATTTAAAATAATTCACACAGTTTGTATGTTTCACAATTTATTCAGAATCCTGACACGTGTTCCGGTCTTTCGACCATCTTCAGAGAAGTACAAAAACGAAACCTTTTTCAATTTTTGAAGCTTCCAGTTATTTACATGTGCTATAAAAGTACACAGATGTCCGAAGTGTAATAAATGGAACCTTCCTCAATTGTTGAGTTTCTAGTTATTTTCATGCGCTACAAAAATACACAGATGTCCGTATTTGTGTATTTGATAGAACATTTTTCAATTTTATGTTTAGTTCCTTTAGGTACAGGAGTAATCTTCAGAGGACTGAAGATAGTCGAAAAATCGAAACACGTGTCAGGATTCTGAATAAATTGTGAAACATAAAAACTGAGCGAATTATTTTAAATAAAATTAACAATGCTATTTTTGAATTTCTCGGAAAACATGGTGGAAGGGGCGGTATTTGTTTATTTCAGGTTGTTGACAGGAAGTTATACCTGTTGACGGCATTTGCTTATTTTTCAAAGGCACTTGTTATCAACACATATCAGCAATAGAGATAAATGGAATTCCGACTTATTGTTTGTAATGGCCAGATGTTTTTTATGAGCCGAGTGGATTTCTACATTTTCGAGTAGGTCTTACTTTCTGCTCTTGATACTTAAATGTAAAATTTCGGTTTTACCAAAGTCTATGAAATGGTTTTCTATTATACAGTGAGGAGAAAAACCAGTAGTTGTTTTGTTTTGTAAAATCGATTTTTTATGTTCGTCAACCCTTATGTTGATTGAACGACTAGTTTGGCACTCACTACAATGCAATTTGTATATGCCACTTTTTTCTCCAATTTTCAGATAATCCTTGTTTTTAACCAAAATTGATCCTAGATATTTCTTATTTGTACATATAGTGTTGGTGTTTTTTTTCTGAGTCTATTGCAAATTTGGGTACTAATTTTTGAAATGTAATTGATACTGTAAAATTTTTCCTCATCTCTTTCTTGAAGAGGCTGATATATGGATGCTAGGGATTTTTTATGTTGTTTATTATTTATGTAGGATCAATTCTGGTTAAAAACAAGGATTGTCTGAAAATTGGAGAAAAAGTGGCATATACAAATTGCATTGTAGTGAGTGCCCTACTTTTTACATAGGTCAAACTGGTCGTTCAATCAAAATTAGGATTGACGATCATAAAAAATCGATACTACAAAATGAAACAACTACTGGTTTGTTGGCTCACTGTATAAAAGAAAACCATTTCATAGACTCCGGTAAAACCAAAATTTTACAATCGGGTTTCAAGAGCAAAAAGTTAGATCTACTCGAAAATGTAGAAATCCACTCGCCTTATAAAAAACATCTGACCATTGCAAACGTTAAGTTGGAATTCCATTTATCTCCATTGCTGACATCTGTTGATAACAATTGCCTCTGAAAATAAGCAAATGCCGTCAACAGGTATAACTTCCTGCTAACATCCTAAAATAAACAAATCCCGTCACTTCCATTATGTTGTCCGAAAAATTTAAAAGTAGCATTGTTAATTTAATTTAGAATAATTCACACAGTTTTTATGTTTCACAATTTATTCAGAATCTTGACACGTGTTTCGGTCTTTCGACCATCTTCAGAGGAGTACAAAAAGGAACTTAACTTGAAATTAAAAAATGTGCTATTAAATACACTTCGGACATCTGTGTATTTTTGTAGCGCATGGAAATAACAAGAAACTTAACAATTGCGAAAGGTTCCATTTATTACACTTCGGACGTCCGTGTAATTTTATAGCACATGGAAATAACTGGAAGCTTCAAAAATTGAAAAAAGGTTTTTTTTTGGTACTCCTCCGAAGATGGTCGATAGACCGAAACACCTGTCAAGATTCTGAATGAATAGTGAAAGATAAAAACTGTGTGAATTAATTTGAATAAAATTGTTATAATGTTTCATCTAGTGCCAACCGTATACTCCATTCATGTTAAAGCATTGTTAAGTGAATTCTCCTTAGTTTTGATAATGGGGTGAAACCTGAAACATATATGTTAACAACATAATTAAACTTTTGTGAAACTTAAGCTAAGTGTATTTATTAAACTTATCAATATCCAAAATTTTTCATCAAGTGATTTGCGACAAATCAATATATTTGATATTAAGTTAGTTCTGCTATCGAAACAAACTCCACTACAAACCAAAATTTTGCCTCCTTTTTTCAACAGAGCAGCTGTTCCTTCTATATAAGTACTCGTCGACAATCAGAAAAACGTCCATATTTTTACTTGTCAGTAAGGAGTACCTATCGCTATTCATCTCGCCAACATATCCGCTCTATTGCCCACTCTAATCTTTGACGCTCATGTTCGCTAGTAGGTGGAACTCTTCTTAACAAGAGTCTCGATGTTAGAGTAACTTTATGGAGACGTCTTCTGACTGTGCTTAGAAAAACTGCAGTACCTGTGTCATTTCGAAGACGCTGATTTACCATTTTACCATGGCTTTTCAATGAAAGAGTTGAAAAATAGTCTTCTCTGGCATTGTGACACATGTTCTACCACTTTTAGGCATTTGACGAACAGTTTCAGTGGTAAATTACTATGCCAGTAAACGTGATATTTTCAATTATTGAGAGCTTGACAAGGCGCGCTGGCAGTCTAAACATTATTAGCATGCTGTTTCTATTTTCCACGATCCTGTGCCAACTGAACGGCATCACGCATCGTTTTTTCCATCAGGATATTCATTTGGTCTGTCTACCTTATTGGATATCTTTCTGTTGGTCTTCTGCCTTCTACTAATCCTTCGAAAACCACAGACACAGTCTCTATTCTTCTGGATTAGTTCAGGTATGCCCGCTTAACTTTCTGTAATATTTTTTTTCTTATATTGAGCTCTTCCAAGATTGGCTGGTCGATTCTGTGTTTCGTCTAAGACGCGAGCAGAATATTTTTAAGCCCGAATGGATCTTACTTCTGTCGACTTTCTTGAGAGTCTACGTTTCAGGTTTGTATATAGCAATGGGAAATACCATTGTGTTAACCAAGCTCTGCTTCGGTTTTCTAGTCATTGTTTGGTTTTTCCATAATTTTCTCAATTCATTTGTTGTAGTTGCAGCAATTGTAAGTATCCGCTTAATATCTGAGGTACTGCCTCCGTTATTGGTTATCATGTAGCCCAGCTGTATATACTTGCCTACCACTTCAAAATTCGCTACTTAACTTTTGTGCAGTAGATTATTATTTGTCCTATCAATAATTATCATTTTAATTTTTCCAATGTAAATCCGAAGTTTATATTCTTCATTTATCTATTTTATCTGTTCCATGATGATAATCAGTTCGATTTCATTCGCTGCGAGTATGAGCGTGTCATTGACATAGTGCAAATAACTCATTTTTCTGCCATTTATGGGGATCTCCCATCCCATTAATTGAAAACTTGTCTCATTATATATTCAGAATATTTGTTGTCTAACAAAGATGTTGATGTACAACCCTGTGTAGTCCCTTTTCTTGTTTCCTGTATTTTTACTCGGGATGAGCATTTATTATATAGAATAAAATAGAAAAAGGCTTTTTGCTTAATAGAAGAAATATAACAAAATTTGAATATCAGAACAGATTAAATCTGTTAGTCTTCTACAATTTTAATTCGAAAAATTTTTGGAATTAAATTAATGCCTAAAATGAGCACCGCTCACGTTTAATAGACGTATATAAACAAAACTCAATATATAATGTCAAATGGAATAAATAAACTAACAAATAAAAGAAAGTCATTAAAATTAATAAATAAATATTTAAAGGAGACAAAATTTTGTTTCTGATCTTACCTTTAAGAACACCAATTGCCTTTCAAAAACATGAACACAACTTGAGCACTTCTCAAAGAATATAATTTATTTGAGATATTCAATATATTTAAATATTCGAATAAGTTAATTCAGAAATCTCTCAAAGCATGCACTATATCTTCAAGAAACAAATATAATTCTAGGTAATCTCTTCTTCGGTCCTAGATAATATTCCAAATATCAAAATCAAATAACTACAACTCTATCACAACTAACACATGTTAAGAATGGATGCTTCAAACCGACCAACTTTAAAATTCAAGATTGGTCTATGTTCTAACAAAATCACAGAACAGTGTAAGTTATTTTTAAGGTTATTTAAATTCATTGACATTCTTTAATGAGATATATTGAATCCAAAATATAATTATATATTATATATAAAATAAAATAGAAAAAGGCTTTTTGCTTAATAGAAGAAATATAACAAAATTTGAATATCAAAACAGATTAAATCTGTTAGTCTTCTACAATTTAAATTTAAAAAAAAAATTATTCAAAAAACTTTTAGAATTGAATTTATGTCTGAAATAAGCACCGCTTACGTTTAATAGACGTATATAATCAAAACTCACTATATAATGTCAAATGGAATAAATAAACCAACAGATATAAGAAAGTCATTGAAATCAATAAAAAAATATTTAAAGGAGACAAAATTTTGTTTCTGATCTTACCTTTAAGAACAGCAATTGCCTTTTAAAAACATGACCATAACGTAAGGACTTCTCAAAGAATATAATTTATTTGAAATATTTAAATATTCGAATAAGTTAATTCAGAAATCTCTCAAAACATGCACTATATCTTCAAAAAACAAATATAATTCTAGGTAATCTCTTCTTCGGTCCTAGATAATATTCCAAATATCAAAATCAAATAACTACAACTATATCACAACAAACACGTGTTAAGAATGGATGCTTCAAACCGACCAACTTTAAAATTCAAGATTGGTCTATGTTCTAACAAAATCACAGAACAGTGTAAGTGATTTTTAAGGTTATTTAAATTCATTGACATTCCTTAATGAAATTTATTGAAGCCAAAATATAATTATATATTATATATAAAATAAAATAGAAAAAGGCTATTTGCTTGATAGAAGAAATATAACAAAATTTGAATATGAAAACATATTAAATCTGTGAGTCTTCTACAATTTTAGTTTCAAAAAATTTTTATTCAAAATACTTTTAGAATTGAATTAATGTCTAAAATAAGCACGGCTTACGTTTAATAGACGAATATAATCAAAACTCAATATATAATGTCAAATGGAATAAATAAACCAATTAAAATTAATAAATAAATATTTAAAGGAGACAAAATTTTGTTTCTGATCTTACCTTCAAGAAAAGACATTATTTTAGACATTAATTTATTTCTAAAAGTTTTTTGAATAAAATTTTTTTGAAATGAAAATTTTAGAAGACTAACAGATTTAATCTCTTTTGATATTCAAATTTTCTTATTATATAGATTTCTTATTATGTTAATCAGAGATGATCCTATCTCATGTGATCAAAAGCTTTTTTGTGATCCACAAAACAGAGCAGCATTGGTATATTGGTATATATAACTATCTGGCTTTTTCTATTATTTATCTGGCGTTCAGTATCTGATCACGTATTCCTTTACCTGATACGAAGCCGCACTGTTCTTCGGCTATCTCAAGGAGTAAAAAGTTTTTCAGTCTTTCATGAATCATTCATAGAAGGATTTTCCTGGCACTGGGGATAAGAGCAATGGTTCTGTAGTTACTGCACACGGTGACTGATTCTTTTTCTTCGAATAGTCATAAAAGAATGGTCATCAGACCATTCAACTGTTGTCCATATCTTGTTACACAGATCTTGTATTACATCGATGCCCATCTTACCCATTACTTTCGGAGTCTCCGCTGCTATGCAATCTGTCCTCGGGAATTTCTTGATTTTTAGCTCATTCACTACTTCAGTTCATAAGATGGTTGGTTTTGTCCCTGTGTTAGCATATTTCAGTTATCCTAAGTCCTAAGCAACATCTTGTGAGGTTTCGTATAATTCTTGTGCAGTAGTTTTTCCAGACTTCGAGAATGCTGTCTTTGTTTTTGTTTCTTCATTTTGATCTCGAATGGCGTGTAGTTGAGGCTTGGACTCCGGGACAAATATTTAATTTTTAGATGTGCATTTCTATGCATCAAAACTGAATAAACTTGATGATACCTTGCTTAACTATGAACCAGAAGACGTTTCTAGAATCGTAATAAGTTCATGTTATCGAGAAAAATATTGAAATGACACAATATCCTGAACTCTTCACGAACATTTCATATAATTCGTTTTTCAATCTACAATTATACCTAATTCTCACATTATCAATTAACTGCCTTCATGAGTAGATTAATCATTAGTATTGAAATACTGTAATCCCCCAATATCATACCATATAATATTTTATTCATTATACCAAAGACCTACCACAATTTTGAAGAGTGCACCATTCAATTAGCATAATTTTATTATGTTACAGTCCATTGATGAACATAGCATTTTATGTCAAGATCACAGTTTCGCATAAAAACTAGTTCTGCAAGTTTTTTGTTATAACAAACCGCGTTGACGTGGGAAATTGACTATCATTAATCTCAAGCAATCTCAACTGATTTGCTAGAAGTCAACTTAAATGAAACTGTTTCATTTAAGTTGACATTGAAACATGACATTCATTTTTTTATAGAATTAACCTTTCCAATAATTTTCAGATGTTACACTTAAATATATACCGAGTGTCCCACGAATATCGTTCATTAGAATATCTTTAGGAAGAAATCGAAATTCACGTTTGCAATTTTGGAGTTAAGTTTTGACTAGACAGGTGATTTCCGGTGCATTTTTTGAGATTCGTAGGACTTTCGGTTTCACCCGAAGTAACACCAATTTTTGTTTTGCAAATGGAAAGCCCCTTCCATATCTTATGATAAAAATAGATTCCTTATAAAATTTTGAGTTGTTTTAATGTCAAATTTCCGTAAAAAAAGTGAAGTTTTAAAGTGAAATTGCGAAAAAAATATGAATGCGGCGCTGTGCTGAAACATGGATATCTTCAAGGTTTTTCATTGGAAAAATGTCGTTTTTAGGCTTCCGCGAAAAGTAAGAATAATGCTTCTGTACAATAGTCATAATTAAAAATCATGATATAAGAGACCACAAAAGCGTTGTCAAAATTTCAATATCAAAACAGTTTTAATCTATAAGTCTCCTACAATTCTAATTTAAATTTTTTTTCCAAAACTGGCAATTTCTAAAACGTGAAACCTAATATTTTTCAAATTATAACCCCATTTCTTATATTCATAATGGAATCAACATTGAAAAATAATGGAGTTAATGCCCTAAAATGTATAATTTCTCAGACATGCAGACGCGATTACATTTCTGATATCAATCTTCTCAAATATACCAACAAAACTGGAAATTTAGCATTTCTATGAGTACAGTCTGAAATAACTGTTTGATATGTCCTCCATTATCTTCGAGACATTTCAAAATTCGATCTTGGACATCATGCGTTGCCTTTCTTATTTAGTTGTGATCTGAACTATGAAATGCTTCTAATATTTCGTTTCGTAAATATTCTATGTTTTCTATTACATTTGCATAAACTTCCTCCTTAACCCATAAATAAAAATCTAGAGGGTTAAGATCTGGAGATCGAGGTGGCCAAAGAAATTGGCCCTCATTTTCCCCACCAAAGTTCTTCAAATAATTCAGATAATTTCTGATAAATCATACATGACGAATGGGAAACTTGGTTAAATCAGAATTTCAACCCCGGTTTAGTTGGCATTCCTGGATATTATTTTATCCACAAGGATAGAACGGGCAGTGAAGGTGAAGAAGGGGCTTATATCAGGGAATGTGGAAGGTTGAACTCATAGATTTCACCTTCTTGATAAATAGTGATTTCGAAAACATACTTTTGAAAGTTTGTTTGCCTAATAGAAAAATTGTTATTGGTGGCTTTTATCGTCCACCTAGCACACCTCTGAATAATATGATGGATCACATTTAAAAGATTGTAAACCACGTTTTTCTATGTTCGATGTTATTATATGTGTGGGTGATGTCAATCTCGATTTTCTTGTGTCGCATAAAATCTACTTTTAGATACATTCAGTTATTCAATTATTATTATACTTATATTTTATTTTATTGACCCTATCTTTGTCAACAATAGAGAATTCGTTGGAGATTGTGGTACAAAACCTTCCAATGGAATGAGGGACCATAATCTTGTCTTTGTTGACATCCCCTTTAAAAATAAAAAACCACCACCTCGTTTCTTCAAATACAGAAATTTTGAAAGTATAGATTTAAATAGCTTTGAAACCGATCTGCAAAGCTCTGAGTGTTATAAAATTTTTTGGAAGAAAAATGTAGATAAGAAAGTCGAAATATTCAATAAGTACATTACCGATCTTTTCAACAAACATGCTCCTCTACGTGAAGCAAAAGCAACTAAACCAAAAGCACCATGGTTAACTGAGGAGATTCGGCGTTTACAGACAGAAATATGAATGAACTAGAACTGTGACGGACTTCAACAAATATAAATTCCTAAGAAACCATGATTTATTTATCTTGTATAAGAGCACAGAACAAAAATACATAGTTAATGTTTTACAATTGAATAATCCTTCCTAATTTTGGAAAACTTTGCAGGATCTAACCGTTACATCGTAAAAAAGCAGTTATCTACCCTCTGATCTCTCAAACCCAGATGACATTAACTGATATTTCACGTCGTTCCTCCAGTCAGTTACTGATCAAAGTAAAGACATGGCACAAGTCTACAAAGACGATACTTTCAATGCTGTAAATAGTTTCAGCTTTTTTATGACAACTTCCGAAGAAATACCCACAATTTTACACTCTATAAGAACAAATGCTGAGGGAACACTCTTGATTAACTTGAAAATCTGCAGTCCCTTTCTTGATTGTTTAATAATGAATATCATAAATTCTATGATTGAAACCAGTAACATCCCCACACTTTGGAAGACTGCAATTGGAATACCATTGACAAAGAACAGTAAACCCTCAGGTTTTTCTGATGTTATAATCATGAGCATACTGCCCACACTGTCGAAGATCTTGGAAAAAGTTCTTTTTAGTCAGATTTATGCTCATTTTTCCAATAATGAAGTTATTGCCGATTATCAATGCGGTTTTAGAAGGGGTTTCAGTGCAGCTACGGCTTTGGCGTCGGTTATTGATCATATTCTTGGAGCTTTCGATGGTAGTGTCGCTAGTGTTTTGGTTTTATTGGACTTCTCTAGGGCCTTTGATACGTTGGACCATGAACTTTTGTCTCGCAAAGTTGGAATTCTATGGTTTCGATGTGGATGCTATAAAGCTTATACAATCATTTCTCACCGGCAGATCTCAGAGAGTGTGTGAATAACTCTGTATCTGGTAGCATTCCGATCAGATCGGCGGTTCCTCACAGTGCTATTTGGTCCCCACTTTTGTTCATTGTGTACACCATTGATATTATAATGGCTCCCTCCTTTTGTTTCACACAGATATGTGCAGACGATATTCAGTTTTATTTCTCATTTAAACACCAAGAAACGGAACCTGCAGCGCTTAAGATCAACTCTGACCTTGAAAAAATCAATATTTTAGCACACGAGCATAATTTAAGTCTGAATTCTGAAAAAAACTAAACTATTGTGCTTTGGTAGCAAGAGGGATATGGCGAAAAATTCTTTGAGATTGAATGTTGGCGGTTCAAGTGTTCCTTTTGTCATCATTGCGAGGGATCTGGGCTTTATTGTGGGCGAGGATCTCCGATTTCATGAACATGTGCACAATATGACCAAGAGGGTATTTTGCGCTCTTTTGCTCTCTTAGAATCTTAGATTTTCAATTGGAAAAAATGTTGTGTGATAGTCTTTTTCTATCCCATTTTGACTAGTAGGACGGCTAGTAAAATGTTTTAGGTTCCTTAGTGTTAGAACTAACAGGCGAACTTTTCATTAGTGAGCCTCTGTTCATCATCTTGTTCATTTGCCATGTCATTTATTTATTTGAAATTTTTTTAATTCTTTTTTGTAAAAGAATATTTTTCTCTTTATTCTTTATATTTGTATATTAATTATGGGCAAATAAATTATTATTATTATAATTATATCCCATTTTAATTACCGTGATTTTTTTTATGGGCCGTGTTTAAGTGCTGAAGACAAGTACAGAATACACAGGGTGCTGCAGAGTTATGTATGGATTGTGAAAATTTGACAATGTAAAAAGGTGGCAAGAACAATCCAGCACCCAAGAAAAAACATGAATGCAAAACACCGGATATCGTTTTCAAAGAGCCACAAATAATAAAAAATGAAAATCAAAATGATGCGGAACAAATGGAGGTCGAAAAAACCAATGAACCACAAAAAACAGGTAATATGAATCGTCAACAGCAACCACATCATACAAATTCCACAACGAAAATCGCAAACAAAAACTATTCTGCTAAAATGAATGAAATTAAAAATATGGATTTCACAAATTCATTCTATAAATACGGAAAAAGAAATGGACAGAATCAAAATGGTCCTTAGATCCCTATAGGGATCTAAATTTCCTAATTCAAAGGATATAATCCTCAAAACTGAATTGGGGTTTGTCTTGAAATCTAATAATGAGAAATGTACACTAGAAAGGGGACTCGAAGAACTCAAGAAGATAACAAAATATTGAAATATAAAGAAACATCTAACCAAAAACAACCAAATGAGCAAAGAGAGCCGATGCATACCTACTCGGTGGTGATTTCATCGGTCGAAATTAATATTAAAAAGGAAAGTATAAGTCAACGTCTAACATTCATTGATATAAAGCACAGATACTACAAAAGAATAATTTCAAGAAACAATAACAATCCTACCAAATTCATAAGAATTATCACTGATAAAATCGAATCATTTGAATATCTCCTGAACAATGGTCTTTTCTACTTGAATCGACACTACTTAGACTGCGACTTGAGAGATAGGATAGTTTAAATCTCAAATTATAGTCGCAATTTTAATTTATTGCTAATTATTTGTCTGTTATTATCTGACAGTCACAATTATCTTTTAAATAATTATTAATTATTAATAATTATTTATTAATAATTAATAATTATTTAAAGGAGACAAAATTTTGTTTCTGATCTTACCTTTAAGAACACCAATTCTAGGTAATCTCTTCATCGGTCCAAAATAATATTCCAAATATCAAAATCAAATAACTATCACTACATCTCAACTTACACGTGTTAAGGATGAATGCTTCAAACAGACTAACTTTAAAATTCAAGATGGTCTATGTTCTAACAAAATCACAGAACAGTGTAAGGTATTTTCAAGGTTATATTTAAAATCATTGACATTCCATAATGAGATTTATTGAAGCCTAAATATAATTATATATTATATACAAAAATAAAATAGAAAAAGGCTTTTTACTTGATAGAAGAAATATAACAGAATTCGAATATCAAAACAGATTTAATCTATTAGTCTTCTACAATTTTAATTTCAAAAAAATTTTTATTCAAAAAACTTCTAGAATAAAATTAATGCCTACAATAAGCACCGCTTGTACTTAATGGACGTATATAATCAAAACTCAATATATAATGTCAAATGGAATAAATAAACCAACAGGTATAAAATAGTCATTAAAATTAATAAATAAATATTTAAAGGAGACAAAATTTTGTTTCTGATCTTACCTTTAAGAACACCAATTGCCTTTTAAAAACATGAACACAACTTAAGGACTTCTCAAAAAATATAATTTGATTCAATTTTTGAAATTAAAATTGTAGAAGACTAACAGATTAAATCTGTTGTGATATTCAAATTTTCTAATATTTCTTCTTTCAAGTAAAAAGCCTTTTTCTCTTTTATTTAAAAAAAATGTGTGTACAATATCAGATAGTATAACAGTATTTAAAGGATTTCACTGGCTCAGTAACTTTAATTATTCAAATAGACAGTTCCCCAGTTAATAGGAAATATATCTATAGTGGAACCAGACACATTTCTTAATGAATAATCAAGTTAACGTACAAGCAACGAGATAACTGGAAGGAGTTTGGTAGCTCGCAAACATCATTCGTGTATCCCACATTCGTTACGTTACAATCTAAACTACTCAGCATGGTTTAGTACGAGAGCTTAATATGGAGCCTTTCAGATGGAGTGATAGCCCTCTCATTATAATCTTCAGGTTGTAACAGGTCTTCTATACGTAGCAATATCCAAGAGCTCTCCATGTAAAGCGATACGACTACATTCCCCCCTCACTACAATATAGCTTAGTTAGAATAAGCTCCATACGGAGTGATGCCAAGGATGTGTCAAAAATATCATATCTGTATGAATGAGTGATATCTATATACGAACCAATTAATAAGGAACAATAAAATGAGTCCCCAATTAGGAGTGATACCAAGTTTGTTTTGGAACACAATGTTATATTAGGAATATAAACAAGTAAGTGCAGTTCTTTGTCCAAAATTGAAGCTTTATTGTGGAAAATTGGCTGAAAATTCAAAGTTCAAAGTATTGTCCGTCGCTAGCCACTTCCTTTCCCCATCTTTCTGGCAATTGACGCCATTTCCAAAAAAAAGTCGTTTTCCATCCATTTTTTTGTTGCCATGTTGCATCGATCGAAAGAGATGGTAATCGGAAAGAGCAATGTCTAGGCTGTACGGTGGATAGGGTGAGACTTCTCATTTGACTGTTTCTGAGTAACGGGCAACGCAACATGTATCATGCTGCAAAATAACTTTATCTTATTTGCCCAGGTATTGCGGCCGTTTATGTTGCAATGAACAAAAGTTGACATTTTTAGAGTACACAGAACAAATGTTGTTTACACTTTAATCAAATGGCAGATACTGAAAAGAAAGCCAAATGAAAACACATTTGAATAACAGTTATTCAAAATGTGATCTTGCCTGATGATGCTACTGTGATAGCGAAACAATTGTTGTGAGTTTTTAGATATAAACGGAGTTTATTCACTAATTTCGCTCCAAAGTAGGAAAGAAACTGCTGTGTTTGACTTTGTGTGAATGAAGGAATTGGTATAGAGAGGTTACTAGTAGTTCTTGTGTTATATGCATGAGTATTATATACTATCGGAAAACTCAGTGTTCAAATCAGGACGTGATACACAAAAAGTTTTCTCACGTCAGACAAGCCTGTTTCCAAATATAGACAGTTGGTTGGATACCTGCGATCTTTCTCGAACAGAATTCTAATCAAAGTATTCTGAGTGACCTGAATATTATGCAAGACAATCTTACCCAAACTACTCAAGACTACAATACTGTATCTCATTATATATTCATCCAAGGTATCATAGATCATAAGACAGCTTTTTTTTATTATTATTATCCTGATACTTCTAGATCTTCCGTGAAAATCCCTCAGAAGCTTTTATATCAACAATGTTTCTATGTTGGTGAAATATGTTAATTAATTTTCTCT
Organism: Megalocaria dilatata; assembly: GCA_034642435.1. NCBI lineage: Eukaryota > Metazoa > Arthropoda > Insecta > Coleoptera > Coccinellidae > Megalocaria > Megalocaria dilatata. Next base: position 72,694,108 of record CM067857.1, read on the forward strand.
ATCTTTTTACGGTATACGGTAAACCTTCTGTTTCTACAGTAAAGAAGAATTTGAAATTAAACCAATATAAAGAGGGCAAACATTGAGTAAATATTCTACGTGGCCTCCTCTGACTTCTATACCGTCTTCTTCCTGAATAATATTCGGACCAGATTTACTTTCTGCTTTAGCCTGAATTTTTGGTTTGGCCAAATTCGTTGTGTGTGAGTTCTCCTGGGTCTAGAAGTGAAATTTCTGGTATCTAACACCTATCAGAAGATTACACTATTTTCTGCGGTGATTTGTACCTGAGGATCAAGATATTGAGCAAGGTGTGAGTAAAACAAATTCTGTAATGCTGAGTTGATTATCCTGTTAGGATGATTGATTATTTCTAAGTTAAATATTTTTTTCGACAATCGATATCCAAAATAGGTGTTTGGGCTCGTATTTGACAACGCAAACGTAATCTTTTTCGAGGACTGTCACTTTGTCGCTTAGAAGCGTCTAAATAAAAAAAAAACTTGCTCTCCCAATTATCAACCATAAATCAAATATCAATTTCTCAGAGCATCCAATGTCAAGGAGAAAATGACGTCTTTCATACGAGTGAAAAATTTCCTGAATATTAATCGTATCTGTGTGTGTATTTTGGAAATATATGAACTGCCCGATTGTAGAAAAAATCACAAATAGCTATTGAACTATATATGATGTTCATAACGCGTTGCCTTCTCAATTAAACAAATTATCATCTTCATCTCCAAATCAGGCCTTCAAAAGTTTTATCTCTTTTCGTTGGACGAAAATTTACATACGTTCAAAATTGTTTCTCAGTTTAGGAAAGAGGTAATAGCAAGAGGGAGACAGAAGAGATGAATAAGGGAAGTGTTCGAGTAATTCGGACACAAAATCACAAATTATTTGCATGTGCCTAATGTGACGAGGAAATGTCCTACAACAAAATATTTTGTATAACTTTCTCCTTCTTCCTCCATAATGATTTCTCGTAGGTTAATCCGTAACGTCGAGCATTAATTCCGTGTTAATGGTCTGCCCCATTCCAGATAATTGTCAATATTCCATGTTGATTTCTAAAAACTGAAGCGAAAATTCTGAAGCCTTGGAGAACCAGAGTATCCTCATTTCATCAATTACTGCTCTGGTTCTGAATCGTAGAAATGTAGCCACGTTTCATGCAGAGTAACAATACGGTTCAAAAAGTCTGCACCTTTTTCAAACCGACCACATATTGAACGCAATACCTATACCCTAGATAATAGATTGGGGAAAAATCCATTATTTTTGCGTTAAGTCCAAGACTTTATTCAATATGTTTTGGATTGTACGATTTGGGTCAAATATGCACCGTTTTGTTTGGTAATTTGTTGTCATTTTAAGGTTAGCTTTATAATGCCTCTCTCATAGAACTCTTGGTCCATATTGGGGAAAAACTTTAGTGATCGACTTTCACAATCATCTATTGATGCCAATTTCTCATCACTCAGGAAGTTTTCAATATAATAAAAAGATGATTGAAACAAATTGTAGAAATTACTATGTTTTACTACCAATAAAAATATATTTTACACATTTTCTTGTAACTCGAGTTTCGGGAAATGAACTATCCCACCATCAGACAACTGAAGACCTAACAGTGGTAAAGACGTATTTAAAAAAAGTGATAAATATTTTTAATATTTCAATAGATTCTAATACCTATTAGTGGTACAGAGGTTTACAAGCGGAACGTGATGAAAACCCAGTTAAAAAAAGAGGGGCCTTCTAACAGATATCGGAATGTCGGCAATCGACAAAGAAGGTTGTTAAACAGATGGTACCCATTTAAATATAAATATCTCGAATAATTTTTGGGATATTTATATTTAAATGGGTACCATCTGTTTAATAACCTTCTTTGTCGATTGCCGATATTCCGATATCTGTTAGAAGGCCCCTCTTTTTTTAACCGGGTTTTTATCACGTTCCGCTTGTAAACCTCTCTACCACTATAAGGTGTTAGAATCTACTGAAATATTCAAAATATTTATCACTTTTGTTTAAATACCTCTGTATCACTGTTAGGTCTTCAGTTGTCTGATGATGGGATAGTTCATTTCCCGAAACTCAAGTCACAAGAAAATGTGTAAAATATATTTTTATTGGTAGTAAAACATAGTAATTTCTACAATTTGTTTCAATTATGATCAACTATCAAATAGTAACGGCTGAAACAACTCAGTATGTAATAAAAAGATGGTAATCGCTTGGTGCTAGGTCCGTACTATATGACAGATGCATGTCACTACAGACAAGTGTTGCTTGGCATTGTCCTGATGGAACACAAAACCTTTTCTGTTGGTCAATTCTAGCCGTTTCTAATCAATCGCCAGCTTCAGACGGTCGAGTTGTTGACAGTTGAGATACGAATGTAGTGTTTGGCCATACGAAAGCTACTTGTAATAAATTATTCCTTTTCAGTCTCACCAAAGGCCCAGTAGAAACTTCCTCGCCGTTAGTCCTGGTTTGGTCACTGTTTGAACTACTTTACCGCACTTTGGGCACGAACCTTTTCGCACAATATTGCCGTAAGTGACTCATTTCTCATCCCAAGTCACCATCAGTTTAAGAAATGGGTCGATTTCGTTCCGTTTGGCAAGGCTTCGCGGATGGAAATTCGATCCATCATGTTTTTCGGTGTTAATTGGTGTGGCAACCAAACATCAAGCTTCTTTCTGAATCCAGCTTTGTGCTAGTGGTTTAAAACTATTTTATGATCGATCTTCAGCTACTTGGCAATGCTACGACTAACACTACGGTCAACTCCGATTATTCCTGTGACATTATCGACATTTTTTACGACGCAACTGCATGTGCGAAGTGCTCCTTTAATATAAAAAATAACCAAACGGAATCGCCGAAACCAACATTACACGTAATTATCTGTTACAGTACAGCATTCACTGTTTCACAATTTGAGCCGCCTGTCTTGCATTTTCACCTATATCAAAGAAAAATAGTAAAATTTACCGAATTTACTCTTCGTTGACTTCCATTTTCAACACCTTGTAACTCATAACTGAATGGATTAAATGGAAAACAGCTTAATAATTTTTTTGGTGTGAAATGTCACATTGGTATCGAAGAACTTGTTTTACTTTCATTAAATTTGTGGAAATACTATTTCATTTGATTAAAATGTATTTCCATCACATAAGAAAGGATTCAATTGAATACCTTAGATATTCCCTCTAGGCCAATTCGACAGTATGATTAAATCATATTATGCACTGTATCGATAATTTTAGTGACAAGCACAAAGATTCGTCTTTACGTCTTCAACTTCAATGGTAAATTCACCCCTTTTGAGGCTTGAAATTTTTCACAGTTCGAGCATGGAGAGGATTGTCACGACATCTGAACATACCTTCGTTAATGTGTAATATCTTCTTCTGATTTCTGTAAGATGAACATATTGTCCTTTGAGGCATCCGTGGATTTTGTCGGTAAGAATACTGGATAATTCCCCGACTCCGAAAGAATGCTAGTGCCGAATTTTATTTTCACCAGCTTCGCCTTCACAATCAAAAACTTCTCTTCCAGCGGTAATTCTTGCAGTTTTATATTCTTTTTTTCTTTGTAAGAACAAGCAGCATTTAGTTTGACAAAATCTATGATCATGATGATTATCTATCACCAAAAAGAAAGAAATATATTGATTATAACACATTCATAATGAAGTGGATGATGATGTTTTTACTCATCGAAAATTAACAGGAAACTACACAGAAAAAAATCTCAACACGTATGAGAGATTCGTAACGAATGAATCCTTACATGAACTGATGTTGTCTTATATATTCTACAATATTGTTAAGTGTCAGTAAAGACATAGGAATCTTTGGATTCCCCATCAACAAGATTAGAAAATAAATAGATAAATTGACTTAGGACAACCGAGTTCAATAATAGTGCACTTTGATTACAAAAGAACAATTCACAATTGAAAACCACTAGAAGGAAATAAAATGAACCTCCAGACGCACATCAGGGATGCAAGACCCTTCACCCTGAGATGCATTATTATGTACTTATGTACAAAAGAACAATTCACAATTGAAAACCACTGAAAAGAAATAAAATGCACCCACACCTCCAGGCGCATAATTATCGCGAATGTAATAAAATTGACATTCCATGACTGATAATTTATGTGCATTGACTTTTCACCCCAAGATGCATTGACAACTTTGATTACAAAATAACAATTTTCAATTGAAAACCCACTGAAAGAACATGACCCTTTACCCCCAGACGCACAATTATGACTGATGTAATGAATTTGACATTTTATGACTGATAATTTATGTTCAAACCAAGATGGATAATTATCATGGAAGTAATTTACATAATTTTTGACGAATAGTTCTAGCGCTTACATGCATTTATGCAAAGTGAGCTAGAACTGTAACAGCTATACTACTCCGTTTCAGTGATTTCGAAAAAGCGTTCGACAAAGTTAGACATGACCAGCTGAGAAAACTGTTAATTGCTGGAAACTCAGACAAAAGAGATATACGAATTATTACAATTCTCAATTGGAACCGAAAGGAACCAAGGTTAAAGTAGAAAATGAAATGACTGATGAAATAAAAATACGTGGTGGTGTACGTCAGAGCTGTGTATTGTCTCCCTTATTGTTCAATTTGTACACTGAAGCTATATACAAGAATGCATTATGAGAAGAATCAAGAGGTATCATAATTAACGGTGAAGTTGTGAACAACTTGAGGTATGCAGACGATACGGCAATATTAGCAAGTAACATAGATAATATATACCAATTATCCACAATATAGGTTTTCATTCTAACAAATATGGTATTAATATAAATCTGCGTAAAACAAAATTGTTGGTAGTAACAAAGAACCCAAATAACGGAGACACGTTAAACATCAACACGCTGAATATCATTTAGAAAGGGTAGATAGACCAATACAAATACTTGGGAACGTGGATGCAGCAACAATGTAACTGAAGTAAAGAAATTAAATCCCGAATTGAAATTGCTAGAGTTGTTTTCAATAAAATGAAAAAGTTCCTCTGTAGTCTAGATGTCAGTATCGATCTTAGGCTTAAAATGCTCCATTGCTATATTTTCTCCACGCTGCTTTATGGAGTTGAGGCCTGGACTATAAAACAGATTCACATCAGGAAAATTGAAGCCTTTGAGATGTTGTGTTACAGTCGGATACTGAAAATATCTTGGACCGAACGGGTAACAAAGTATTACTTAGACTGAATAAAAATTGTGAGGTTATGACACCCACTGAAGCGAAAACTTAAATACCTGGGATATCTTATGAGAGGAGAAAAATATACATTGCTGAGAAACATCATGCAGGGAAAGATAAGAGGAAAACGGAGTGTCGGACGACGTAGAATGTCCCGGTTAACAAACCTGGGCGAGTAGTCCAGCTGCAAGAGAATTATTCAGAAAATCTGCGAACAAAATTGATTCGTTAATAGACATTCACACAGTATTTTGAAAAAAATTTTAAATGTGAGTCATTGAATTGTTTTCCGTTCCATTATTGCTTTGTAGGTCACATTCACTTCATTCAATATCGTCAAATAAATTCTGAAGGCGTTGTTGACCTATTAGCTGCCGTTTCACGTCAAAGTAATTATTAATTGAAGCGGTAAATTGTAAATTTCTCTTGGAATTATAATTTGGCAAACAAGCAGCCAACCATAATGTCTATAAGTTTTCGACTGAAATAAAAAGTAGTATTTTGTGCTTTCCTGCCATATCACCTACTATTCCTAGTATTCTACTCTGTCAAGAAAGTACCGGGAATTTTCAATTAAAACAACATTTTTACATTTAATCGTCAAAATTTATTGGGTCGCCTTCAAAATAGGCTCCATTTGCTCCAATAGATCTATGCCAACGGCACTTCCAATTATCGAAACATTTTTTATAGGCGCTTTCCGGGATGGACTTTAGCTCTCGCGCCAAATTTTGTTTAATGGCTTCAATCGACTCAAAACGGGTGCCACGAAGGGGCAATTTTAGTTTTGGGAAGAGAAAAAAGTCGCAGGGAGCCAAATCCGGCGAATACGGTGGTTGCTGAAGTACGTTTGTTGAGTTTTTGGCGAGAAGGTCAGTCACAATCGTAGCTCGGTGAGAAGGCGCGTTATCGTCATGCAAAATCCAAATTTGGCCGCTTCTTACGGATACGCTCACGCAAAAGTTTCATAACGCCTAGGTAATACTCCTTGTTTACCGTCTGACCCTCTGGAACGAATTCGTAGTGCACCACGCCACGGATATCGAAGAAAACAATGAGCATCACCTTCATTTTCGAGCGGCTTTGGCGTGGTTTTTTCGGTTTCGGCTCATTTTTTGCCACCCCTTCCGATGATTGCTGGCTTGTTTGCATATCGTACTCGTAGACCCAGGTCTCATCACCAGTTATAATGCGTTCCATGAATGTAGAATCGGAATTACAGCGATCCAGCATGTCTGAAGCAACCTGTTCGCGATGACGTTTTTGAAGAAAATTCAGGTCTTTCGGTACGAGTCGTGCGGCCACCTTTCTCATGCCCAAAATATCAATCAAAATCGTACGTGCGGACTCGTGGGATATCTTAAGATCATGTGCTATCTCTCTCAAGCTGGTACGACGGTTTTCCAGCACCCTTTCCTTAATTTTATCGACGTTATCTTCGATCGAAGCCGTCGATGGGCGTCCGTCCTTGAAGGCTCTGTACCACTGATATGCACGAGTTTTCGTGCATATCAGTGCATATTTTATCACCAAAGGCCTTTTGCAACATTTTCAATGCATCGGCACACGAAAATTCATTTGCAACACAAAACTTTAAACAAATTCTTTGCTCAACGTAATCACCCATAGTAAAAATCGGCACGCACTCTGACATCGACTGACTTAATCAGCTGTTGCAAACACACTAGTTGACAGATCGCGCTCAAGCTTGGCATAGTAATTAAGGACAGTGGTACCAACCTAGGAAAAAAAAATTACCTGCCTCATTGCCCGCCAGATTTAAATCGATAATTCCCGGTACTTTCTTGACAGAATGTAAGTCTACGTTTGCCAATTTTGAAACGAAAATGGTCTCAATTCATTAAAATGTTCAAACAGAAGAAAACTTCAAGGCTAAAAACAACTAAATTACTTTTAACCCCGGATTTTTCATCAGTGAGTACAACCTAGTCGTTTGAGACTATTTTCGGTTCAAAATTATAAAATCACAGATACTTGGGCAAAACGATAGAACGTTATTTCCTAGAACAAGCGTACGAAGAAATGTTGACGCGAGTGGATGTAGCCGAAAAAGTGGCAATCTTATTATGAAATTTGTCTAGAGATTTTTTTCTCAGATGAAGAAAAAAGCAAAATGTTTTTCAGAAAATTTTTAACCAGAATTTTAATATACTCTAAATGGTTTTTTGTTATTCTATTTATTATTTATTTATTCACACAGAAGAATGCAAACAGGAAAACAAACACCCAAAGAGAGCATTCACTAAATATTACAATAGGACAATGTTACAAAAATAAAATATTAGGAATTCAATTCAAAAGAACAAAGTATTCTCTGCTCATAAATATATACATCAATAACGTTTAGAACTACATAAAAAGCCTTCTCAAAAGCATCTTCAAAGAGTTCATGTTTCCAACCGAAAATAAATCAACTTTGTCATTATAAATATTTGGCATAAAATAGAAAGAGGCTTTTTACTTGATAGAAGAAATATAACAAAATTTGAATATCAAAACAGATTTAATTCAATTATTAAATATAAGCGGTGCTTATTGTTGACATTAATTTAATTCTAAAAGTTTTTTGAATAAAAATTTTTTTTAAATTAAAATTGTAGAAGACTAACAGTTTAAATCTGTTTTGATATTCAAATTCGTTATATTTCTGCTATCAAGTAAAAAGCCTTTCTCTATTTTATTTTATACATAATATATAATTATATTTAGGCTTGAATAATTCTCATTATGGAATGTCAATGGTGTGAAGAAGACCATAGAATGCCTTACAGTTTTCTGTGATTTTGTGACGAACTGACTACCTGGATTTTTAAAGTTAGTCTGTTCCAAAAAAGTCACGTGTTTAATTCTAAGGTATGATATAGTGATGGTTAGTTGATTTTGATATTTAAATGTTATCTAGGGCCGATGAAGAGATTATCCGTATTCTAATTGTTGTTTGAAGGTATATTACATGTTTTGAGAGATTTTTGAATTAACTTATTTGAATATTTAAATATATTAAATATTTCAAATAAATTATATTTTTGAGAAATCCTTGAGTTGTGTTTTATGTTTTTTAAAAGGAATTGGTTTCACTATGGTAAGATCAAAAACAAAATTTTGTCTCCTTTAAATATTTATTTATTAATTTTAATGACTTTTGTATATCTGTTGGTTTATTTATTCCATTTGACATTGTATATTGAGTATTGAATATATACGTCTATTAAATATAAGCGGTGCTTATTGTAGACATTAATTTTATTCTAAAAGTTTTTTTGAATACAAATTTTTTTTGAAATAAAAATTGTAGAAGACTAACAGATTAAATCTGTTTTGATATTCAAATATTTGGCATGTATGATCTCTAAGGGACCCCGACGGTACACGAAAGTTTATGGACTGAAGAATATTGGGGCAGTCTATTTGATGGGACAAAATTTTGAAAATGAAAATGATATTACTCAGTACTCTTCTGTTTTTTAAACTTAACATTCCATAGTGATTCAAGCGCAAACAGTAATTATTAGGATCGCCCGGGCTCAAACGAAATCCAGTTCTCCAGCCAAGAAACCGAAGAAACCTTTCTTGAATTTTTTCCAACCTATCAATATAAACCTGATAATGAGGACACCAAACTGAGGACGCAAAGTTGAGCTTGCTGATCACATAGACATAATAAAGGAAAAGGATAGCTTCACGATTGCGGAAATGACGACACTGTCTGATAATGAATCTAAGCATTCTGTTACAAGCACCAACTAAGTTATTTATCTGTTCATCAGATATAAGCTTAGAATCAAGTATTACACCTAAATCCCTCACTTTATCAGCGCGCTTCAAGGCGGTTCCAGAGACAGAATATCTGAAATATATGATCGTTCTATTCCTTGTAAATGATACTAGTTGAAACTTGGATAAGTTAAGGAATAAGCGACACTCCTCACAAAATTCGACCAGTCTGTCCAGATCATGTTGAAGGTCCAAGCAATCACGAACATCCCTTATCTTCTAGAAAAACTTCATCCCTTATCTTCTAGCAAAAACGCCCAAACTCTAAAACACCTTCTTATTCTATTGAATTGAAGGAACTTAGTTCAGACCAGGGCCCCTATTTAGATTCAACCTGTTCAATTCTGCTTCAACATGACTAGTGGTAATATTAAATGAGTTCAAATAAAATTTCCTCACCTGATCCGCCTTCAGAATCCACATATGACATACTTCTAGGAATCCCCGAACCCCCCGAATTGACACAAACAAGATAGAAAAGTTTTTTCGGGTTAGTTTTGAGTTCAGCTTCAACAGAAGATATATATCTACTGTAATCTGACTTTATAAATGACTTGGATTTAGATCGTAGGATTTGGAACATTTTATAATCACCATAGTTCTTATAAATCTTCCATTTTGTATGAAGTTTAATTTTTGAAGAATCAGCCTTATTTCATTAGAAGAATATGATAGATTACCTTTTAGTTTTCTTACCACAGGAACGTGCGTATCAATCAACTTATTCATAATGTCATAAAAAAGAGTTATATCATTATTTACATTATCGCTAATGAGTATTTAATTCCATGGTATATTTATTAAAAATTCATTTATTGAAGTGAAATTGGCTCTTTTGAAATCAAAATAAGAAATGTTATACCGTAATGGCTTGAAGAGCCCCAGGCAAGAATGAAACTCAAATGATATGTGATTCCTATCCTCGGCACCAATGGATCGATACATCTCATCAACCTTTTGACTTTGAAAGTATTGCTGAGCACTAGGTCTAAAATTCTATAATTATAATTAAACACGTCATTGAATTGCATCAACTCAAGAAAAGAAAATGAATCTATCAAGTTCGCGTGCCCAGCGTCAATGGGCTCCAAGTAACTGCTAGAGCCATACCTCAACCAGGACCCTCAAACCTCAACCCTAGAACAGTTGAAATCATCCATCATCAGAATGATACTATCACCAACCGCATTTTTAACATCATTCAACTTAGAAACCAATTCAACATTGCCGCGGTATCATCCGGTGTGATGTAAACGCAACACAAATAAACCTTAACTCCATTAACCGTGATTCGAACCCACAAGTCCTCCGGCACACTTCGGAACTCAGCAACACTGCATGGCTCCAGACCCCTTCGGACTCCCACGAGGACACCACCACCATCAAACCTCAAACTAGCCGTTGAGGACCGATCTCTGCGGAAAATCACATATTCACGCCGGTCAACTATTTCTGAATCACGCACACCTCTGTTTAGCCATGTCTCAGTAATGAGGAATAAATCGTAGCTACTAGCTGAAGAGAAACATTTGAAAACAGAGAGCTTCGTCCTCAGACCGCGAATATTCTGATAATGAACGCTTAAAGACATGTTGAAAGAAGACTACCGTCAAGAGTATGCAAGGACAGAATAAACTCCCAACCGCAATTTACAATTTCTCAAGATCTGAGACACGAACAATTTCAGAAGTCTCATTTTTACGCAGAGGTACAATACCGTTTTGAGTCCACACGAATTTGAAGTTTCTTGCTTTTGCAGAGGCACGAGCTTCCCTGAAAAGCAATTCATTTTGTAACGTTAGATGTTCACCATTTTGAAAAAATATAACTATTTTTCAATTCATCAGATCCTGTATTGCTCACTCTTTCCTGGATCTTCCTGCTCTCCCATCCTTATCTTGGATATACTGTAATGGGCTTGGATAATGTGAACATTGCCCAGCCAGCTCTTAGCCCAGGTCTTCCACCTATAAATTGACTACAAACATGGCACTGGATCGGTTAATTGACCAAATTATAATCCGATTTCCGCTTGTTATTGAACAATAGCTATTAATCCCGTTCTATTTACCTTTATGGAATAAGAGTGCAATATATGTAACAGAAAATTGCTTTCACTCTTAAATGTAAGTATGAACAAACAACATGAGAAAGATTTGATTGATATACATATCGAAAATAAGAGAAAAACATATTCAGACATCCACAAGGAGATACGCATACGAATACGCATTGCAATCCAGATGGAAAGTCCTTTTTTGTACTCTTCTACAAATATCTGCTTATCAACTATAAATTCATATGGATTCTTTCAGTGATTCCATAGCTAAGAATGTTGAATTTTTAGGTACTTAACAAGTCTACATGGAATATAATTTATTTCGATGACATTATATACAAGGCAATTTTACAAACAAATAAATAATTTGATAATCTCTGAAATAGAGAATTGCAGAGTATATATCTTGTTTCTTTCCAACCTCAAGCGATTATTTTGCTATAACCAGCTCCGTAAGACAGGGCAGGAGTTGAGTAAGAGAATGCTGGGTTAGCCAAAGCTCCAGTATATGCACCCAACGTCGGGGTTCCATACGATAGAGTAGGGTATGCAGTTCTGAGAGCTGGAGCACTATATGCGAGAGCTGGTGCAGCATAGGCTGTTCTGAGTGCAGGCGCAGCGTAAGATAATGCTGGAGCAGCATAAGCTGTGCTAATAGCTGGAGCAGCTAAGGCAGGGGCGGCCAATGCGTGCGCTGCATAAGAGGCTGCTAAAGGATAGGCAGATTGGGAAATCCTGTTGCTATAGGTGTAGGAAGTGGCAGATGGGAGAGCTTTAGCTACAATTGGAGCAGCTGCTAATGCTGGGGCAGCGTATGAAATTGCTGGTGCTGGAGCATAGGCTTGAGCAGCGTAGGAAAGTGCTGGAGTGACAAATCCCAGGTTTCCAGCATTGGCATAGGCCAATACAGCCAGGAGGATGATGATCTATAGTGAGAAACATTATCAGTTACTTTATTATACTTACATAATATTTTGTGAATAAGTTTGGCCTCACCAATTCAATACTAGGAGTAAAAATGAATCTGAGCGACAAAATAAATCTCATATTATATATAAAATTCATATATTGGTTTCGTCACGCTTTTATTGAAATGAAGTATTCCTAAAAACAATTTATGCTAGTTTCCTCAATTTACCAATGATTTTACTTGTGAAATAATTGATTTGATTATTTTTATTTGTACCCAACAAATCCAACTAACGTGGTCCTGAGGACAACCTCATATTAATGGAAACTTGTACAAATACGAAATTTAATCTCTGGAATTTGTTCATCCTAATCCAACTTTCAGCATATATTGAATTTTAAGAAGCGAGCAGTTTTTAAATTGGGGCGAAAAAACTCACTGAAATGAGTTTTTTATTTTGAATGGACCAATGGCCTTAAGTACAGTTATTTATTTTATTTTGGATAGGCTGATGTAGGCAGCCATGTGTTTTAGTGGCTTCTGTCTTACCTATTTTTCATTTTTCAGTTACACATACTAAATCACCGTGACAAGTTGCACGATTGACACGCTCATATAATAAAACTTCATTATCAAAATGGGTGCTCGTTAGTGTCAACGTTTCGCGCTACTCTAATTTAACAGTAGATGCAGTGGCCTTTCAAAGTTGAATTTCCAAAGTTGGTTAGCCGACATCCGTACGTCGAAGGAACGCCAGATTGTTCAAGAAAATTTTCGCAATGCGAAAAAGCCAGTTAATTCTTGACCGAACACATAGACTTCGATTTGGCGAATATCGTGTCGGAATTGTATCAACAGACCCTGGAGCTCAAAGCTATAAATTACTATGTTTGTTTGCAGAACATATGGAAGAGTACCTTAATTTTGGACGAAAAATCATATCTGGTCCATATTTCTTCGAAAATGAGGTTGGCGAGACTACTACCGTCAACGGCGAGATCTACAAAACCATGATTATCAAATTATTTCGGCCCCATTTTAAACGATAGGGACACAGAGGTCATGAGCTTCGGACAGAAGGGCGCTACATGCCACACAGCAAACGCCACGATTGGCATTCTGCATGAATAATTTGAGGATTTACTTATTTTCCGCAGAGGTGACGTGAATTATAATAATAATAATAATAATAATTTATTTGCCCATAATTAATAAACAATATAATACAACAATATAACAATATAATTGAATTGGACATAAAGATCGTGCGATTTGTTTCGTTAGATTTTTTTTGTGGCGCTTCCTCTATTGAAAACTTCGTATTGAAAGAAACTATTCACGGAAACGTGGTTTGTTGAAATATGCTGAATTTTCTGGAATTTGCATTGAGTTGCGATTCATTCCATGTACATGTAAGATATTTTATTATCGAAAGATTATGTTGTTTGGTTCTTTTTATCTGTAATGTTAAAAGCTTCCTTAATTTCAAATATTTCAGTACAAGCATATTATTTCTATTATTATTATTCAATCAAAACTCTTCGCTGTGACCTATATCACAAATTCTACATGAAAAATTGAGGTATTATTTATCGAAATCACACAAAGAATAGTCAAAAATATTAGAAAAAATGAATGAACAATTGTGAAACATTAAAATATGGATTTCATCTGAACTCACCACATAATAAGAAATCGACGCTCAACAATAATTGAAAGTGAAAGTTATAATAAAAATTTTGATAGAATTAAAACTTCAAGACAGCGTACATACATTCTTCTACTCTTTATTTATATGAGTAATTTCTGAGATAGTTTATCAAAAATTTTCTGTTCTCTCAAAAAAACATTCAACAAATTAGATATTAGATATTATTTTGAAAGGAATTTACATTTTTGAATGTAGGGGAGAAAAAATTGAAATGATAATTTATGGTAGAATGAGATAATATTGCAGTACTAGATCAGATAGTAATACATTCTGTCAAGAAAGTACCGGGAATTATCGATTTAAATCTGGCGGGGCAATGAGGCAGGCAAAATTTTTTTTCCTAGGTTGGTATCACTGTCCTTAATTACTATGCCAAGCTTGAGCGGGATCTGTCAACTAGTGTGTTTGCAACAGCTGATTAAGTCAGTCGATGTCAGAGTGCGTGCCGATTTTTACTATGGGTGATTACGTTGAGCAAAGAATTTGTTTAAAGCTTTGTGTTGCAAATGAATTTTCGTGTGCAGATGCATTGAAAATGTTGCAAAAGGCCTTTGGTGATAATGCTCTATCGAAAACTCGTGCATATCAGTGGTACAGAGCCTTCAAGGACGGACGCCCATCGACGGCTTCGATCGAAGATAACGTCGATAAAATTAAGGAAAGGGTGCTGGAAAACCGTCGTACCAGCTTGAGAGAGATAGCACATGATCTTAAGATATCCCACGAGTCTGCACGTACGATTTTGATTGATATTTTGGGCATGAGAAAGGTGGCCGCACGACTCGTACCGAAAGACCTGAATTTTCTTCAAAAACGTCATCGCGAACAGGTTGCTTCAGACATGCTGGATCGCTGTAATTCCGATTCTACATTCATGGAACGCATTATAACTGGTGATGAGACCTGGGTCTACGAGTACGATATTCAAACAAGCCAGCAATCATCGGAATGGGTGGCAAAAAATGAGCCGAAACCGAAAAAACCACGCCAAAGCCGCTCGAAAATGAAGGTAATGCTCATTGTTTTCTTCGATATCTGTGACGTGGTGCACTACGAATTCGTTCCAGAGGGTCAGACGGTAAACAAGGAGTATTACCTAGGCGTTATGAAACGTTTGCGTGAGCGTATGCGTAAGAAGCGGCCAAATTTGTGGGCAAAAAACTCATGGATTTTGCATGACGATAACGCGCCTTCTCACCGAGCTACGATTGTGACTGACTTTGTCGCCAAAAACTCAACGAACGTGCTTCAGCAACCACCGTATTCGCCAGATTTGGCTCCCTGCGACTTTTTCCTCTTCCCAAAACTAAAATTGCCCCTTCGTGGCATCCGTTTTGAGTCGATTGAAGCCATAAAACAAAATTCGGCGTGAGAGCTAAAGTCCATCCCGAAAAGCGCCTATAAAAAATGTTTCGATAATTGGAAGTACCGTTGGCATAGATGTATTGGAGCAAATGGAGCCTATTTTGAAGGCGACTCAATAAATTTTGACGATTAAATGTAAAAATGTTGTTTTAATTGAAAATTCCCGGTACTTTCTTGACAGAGTAGTATGTGCAGTTAAACATTCGACACAAGAAATATCTCATTCATAAATATTTTTATAGGATAGAATCTATAAGGGTTCTTCTTTGTGAATTTTGAATTTTGTTTATATCAAAAGGCATTCAAGATAGGTATTTTAATGAATGAGGAAAATTAATGATTTTTGTATATATTTTGTTTATAGATTCCGACATTGAGTTTCCTTGAAAAACAAATTCTAGATGAGATCAGCATTAGCGTTGTGAATTGATTAAATTGAACTGAGTTCGTAAATGAAAATTGGAAGAGCTACTCACTTTGCAGGCCATTGTATTAAGTTCTAGTCCCAAGTGAACTCTGCGACTGATAATGGTGCACATACCCACCCAGTTTTTATAAGGAATATACAGAACACAAAACATGGTTATTTTATTAACGGAAATGTCTCTATACCAGTTTATCGAGTCAAGTACTTTTTTGAATAATTGACATTATAAATTTGAGCAGGTTTTCGGTCATGCAAATCGTGTATATTTGTTGCTGTTACCGAATGTAATTTCGACCATTCTCTGGTGAATTTAATTAGTTCACGATATAGAGAAATTGCCGAATAATTTCAGAATGTTGTGAAAGTCGCTCATTACTTTCTTAGTCTGCGAACATGAGATGAGAGATCAAATAAGCAAACCTCAATCTTCCATAGAACATTTTTATATTATAAGTGTTGTGATGTATGTAAAAGTAGTAGATCGGTTTTGTGAAGAAAACAGCTGAACGCACGCTATTTCGACCAAAAAACGAAAATTAGCAAGTTTTAAGCGTTTTAGAGGTTTTTACATATGGATAACATAATAAATATAAAAGGAAGAACCTATTCACTCCTGGAAGATTTTAATATACTGGGTGTTTCACGAATGATTGTACAGGCTTTCAAGGCAGATGCAGGACATTTGGGTGAGATTGAATCAGTGCTCGAAATATGTCCTAACTGTATTCGTTTGAGACGTACAGTGTTTTATGTATTTTATGAAAACTTTCAATCGGCATACCTCTTGAACACCAGCATGGATCTTCATGAATATATATATATATATATATATATATATATATATATATATATATATATATATATATATATATATTCATTATATATATATATATATATATATCCAGCGTACAAGGCTGCATCCCCCCATGTAAATTTACCGGTATAGATGGCATCCGAGGTAAGGTGGCATCCAATATACGGATGCCAACTTACCAACACGAAGTGACATCGGTAAATGATATAAGGGAACATCCTTTATCGTTTGCGCTAATTTTCAGCAGGATGCCAAATTGACCCTTTTTGGACCTATCTAGACTGCCGTGGATACTTTAGGTTCACCGAGTTTTATCATGGTGGCGCACGGGTCGATTTCGCGTATACTTTGTATATCATGGGGCTATCCAAACAACGGTTCACTTGGCATCCAGTACATTTGACAACGTGGATTTGTTTACTTTGCAATTATCTTGCATTCGTTCTTGGAATTCATATAAGACTAGAAGGTGAAGATGGTTTTTTGCCGTTCGATCGATACGTAAGCAGACTGTGAACAGCTGTGGCTTCCTGAAAGAGCGCAGTGACTGTTTGATGCATGAGACTGACGATATTGTAAAGCGCTGAATTGTTATTTAGCGCTACGTTGGATATTAATTCGTATTGATGTTAAGGATTATTATTTTATTATGGATTTTTTTGCGTGCATGTTCTAGGTAATATCTTGCTATCTTTGAATTTTCAAGGTAGGTTTGGAGTTAAATATTTTTACTGGATTCATTAATAAGCAATTTAGTTCTCTTGATTTCGAAGTTATTGATATTCGAAATTTTTTCTTATTTTTTACAATATTTTCGAAACTGCAGATCTTTTCGAAATGGAATGTGGTATAAAATAGTAAAATTATAACGCATACGTTTGTGAAAAATTTCGTCGGGTTCACATAATCTGAAAATTCAAAAAATATATTCAAATCAAGGTTTTCCCCTAATATTTCATATCAGTTCATATCGATTTTGTGTAACTGATTATACATTTTCGTTGAAAGGTTTATGTGTATTTGCAGCTCAGTAGTTGAAACTTTAGGAATAATCCACTCGGCTGATACGTAAACTTTTGGGATTGGAGCGGTATTCGAATTAGAAATATATTGGATTGCAGTCAATTCGTGAAGCTTTTTTTTCTCATTCATCGTTTGAATAAAAACAAGCGTTTTGTATCGTTTTTATAGAATACATCATTTTTTCTGTAAAATGGCGGTTTAACGTGATTCAGATGACTTTAAGGCAAGTGGAAGATAATTATCGCTGTTATCGAATGTTTAATTTGTTCATGCAGCTCGGCGATTGAATTTGATTGAATAAACAGATTCTATCAATGCTATATTACGGCTCACCTTCGAAGTTAAGGAGTATTTTTCACCAAAGTTACTTTATTCATTTAACAATTCAATATTAAGATTTTTCTTCATTCCGCAAACTCCTAATATCTTCTTCTGAAAAAAAAAGTTTCTCTCGCATAGTACCAACTTGGTAATGACTATTATCCGCCACGACTATAGAATTTGATTCGAAAATTTGAAAGCTATATTTCAAGTTTTAACAAACATGCATTTCTACAAAGAAATCCTCTTTTCGTTCCAATTTTCATGCGTCACCATGAATCTCATAGCCAATCCTTGCACATAGTTTTTTTGTGTATCCCAATTCTATGAGCGTTTTGTTCGAGTAAATTTGAGTAAATTAATTCATATATATTGAAAATTATAAAAAATCATCGGTTCGACATGATATTCAGGATCTAAATGAGATTATCATTCATCATCAAATCAGACGATGTAGAAAAAGGGTAGGAAAAATTCAAAAATTTTCTCGTTAGTCAACCAACGAAGGATCGCCCTAGGTATTCGAAAGCAACCCTTAGGATTGGAAAGAGAGTTCGAGCTTCCTCTCCGTTAGTTTTGATATAAAAATTTGCAGATTGAGTATTAATAAATCAACATTTGATTATGTCAAACAAATCATGAAAATCTCAAAAATAAATTAAGTATATTATGGCAAAATCAGTTATTGCCGAAAAAATTAAAAGCAATTCCAATATTTTCTCCGTAGCATTCTTGCCAGCGCCTGGCCTAATGGACTCAAACCGTAACGTTGAAAATTCGAACCCAGGGCCAGGAAAGAAATTTTCTGGTTTTGGGGGACCGTCTGACCATTCGCTATTGGGTAAACAATTAAGGGCGCAGTTCCTAAAGTGGTATAAAAAAACAGTAACGAACATAGAACACACGCTATCTCCTAATTCGCACAATTAAATGAAAAATAAAAATACAAAATAATATATTTCCTCGAGTAATAAATAATATTGGTAGATTAGTCAAAAAAAAGTGAATAAGTAAAAATGAATTCAATGGAATGAACAAGAGTAGTAAGTTTCCACTGTAATATTTCCCTCCTGTCATCTGATTTAATTTATTTTGTTTCCATACAATGTGATAATGATGAAAAGTAATAGTTGACCAGAGGAGATAAATGATCATATCATTTTTTCTGTCTACTCGTAATATAATCTGTCACTACATCAAAAAAGTATTTTCAACTCGCTCCATATCTGCTATTAGTTGTTTGAAATATTTTCCAAAAATATTTGCAGATTTTGCATTGCTCATTTAGACTTGAAATCTACATGAAAATTTGAAATCTCTGAGCTAATTCCTAATAATAATAATATTTACTCAATTAGTTATCTAGTATATATACAAAATTTGAATATTAAAACAAATTGAAATATGTTTATCTTCTACAATTTTAATTTCAAAAAAATTTTTATGCAAAAAACTTTTAGAAATAAATTTATGTCTACACAAGCACCGCTTACATTTAATAGACGTATATAATCAAAACTCAATATATAATGTCAAATGGAATAAATAACCCAACAGGTATACGAAAGTAATTAAAATCAATAAATAAATATTTAAAGGAGACAAAATTTTGTTTCTGGTCTTACCTTTAAGAACACCAATTGCCTTTTAAAAACATGAACACACTTAAAGGACTTCTCAAAGAATATAATTTATTTGAAATATTTAATATATTTAAATATTCGAACAAATTATTTCAAAAATCTCTAAAAAATGTGCACTATATCTTCAAAAAACAAATATAATTCTAGACAATCCCGTCTTCAGTCCTCATTCAATATTTCAAATATCAAAATCAAAAACCTTATTGTGTAGACATAAGTTTATTTCTAAAGGTTTTTTGAATAAAAATTTTTTTGAAATTAAAATTGTAGAAGATAAACATATTTCAATTTGTTTTAATATTCAAATTTTTTTATATTTCTTCTATCAAGTAAAAGGCCTTTCTATTTTATTTTATTAAATATACATTCGATAAAAATGCCTTCAAGCACTGCCATTTTCCAACGACTGTTTCATTGAATTAACGCAAAGAAAAATATTGTCTATCATAAAAAAATAAAAATCTACAAGAATATGGATGCTTCGATTTGAATTTTTTAATTCCTGGAAAAATTCAGTGGTTATCAGAAAAAATCGTCATTTTGTCAATAGTCATTATTACATATTTCAATTAGATTATCTCCTAATACAATCTGAACGAATCATCCAACCTTTGTGCAATAAATAATGTTTTCACATATGACATCGAATGCCTTTTCTGATTCGGCGTCAAAATAAATAGTGCTGAACATAATGTTTTTTTAAAAAGCACTGACGTGAGATCACTAGCTTCCACGCGCTTGTTCATCCATGAAGAAATTCGTAAACGGCTGTTGTAATTTTTCCAATATCTCAAAAAACAGAGATCCAATCAAATTGAAGTTTGACAAGAAGTTAAAGAATGACGGCTTTTTCAAAATTTCTTTCATGTGAAATGAATTTCGTGAGAATCGTATAATTATGAAATAAAAAAATAAATATTATGTTAGAGCAACGTTAGTAGAGAAAATCGAACGCTACCAGAACCTTGATGGGTGAAGGCACGTCAGCGCCTTCGAATTGAAATTTCGTATTTGGATATAAAATACATAAAAAGAAGTTATTTGAAATTACTGTTTTACTACCAATAAATTGATATTTTACACATTTTTTGTAACTCAAGTTTAGAGGAATAAATATTTCTTCTTCAGACAACTGAAAACTTAACAAGCAGGACAGAGTATTTATGCTTGTACAGGTGAAACAGGTGATGAGAAGAGGTTAAAAAGAAAACAAACCCTTAACAACTATTGTAATGTCAACACGAAAAGAAGATTCGTCAACAGATGTGACTTATTTGAATCAACCTTTTTTCGAGAATATTTTTTCGTCAGAATTCGAAATTTAACAACTTTTGAACGAAAAAATAACACGTTCTGTGACGTTGGAAACCGCGAAAAAATTAAATTTCTGATTGTAATTACTTAACAGCGGTTTCGGAAATCTTCCAGAAATCATAATATTCTGGCGATATCGATATCGCCTAGTCTGCGATTCGAAGTGCATCGAAACCACGCACCGGACATCTCATACAGAGTAGACTGACTCCTTTCGACAATAACGGCCAAGTCTGAGATTTGATGTGCGGGGTTACGCATCAAACATTCTCACTAGTTTTCGATTACTTCATCAGATTTCTGCGGAAAATCAATAAGAAAAACTGCTGGTTATTCATTTTCGGGCCCTCTCAAATAAAAGACACCTAAATTTTAACTGAAAAATCTAAAATGAAACGTAATTTCTAATTTGAAATATTGTGAACCAGCTCTCTTGTAAATAACAACGAATTACACTTAGCTCGTATTCAGTAATTCTGGAGAAAAATTCTAGTAAGCACTGATGGGACTTTAGGAGCTTTTGACCGCTTTCTTATTCATCTGTCGATATAAACTTCAAATCTACTCTAATAATTTCAAATCTTCTTGAAAAAGGGTCATATGATTAACAATGCCATCTTCCTCCAACTGATCTCATCTGAAACCCGAAATATATCCTAATGTGAAAAAACCTTTGAGTCGACAGGAATGTCAAGAAATCGAATTGAAACTTAACCGTGTATTTTTTTCATGTGATTCTCCGTGTTTTCAGATTTTTTCAATTCTAAATTTGCAAAAATGTTAATCATCGAAAAAATTTAATTAGAAGTTTCAATTCTGATTTTTTTATACCGATATGCGTCCAATTATTCGCTTTTGGGTAAACAATCAACGCTGTTTCTGAAGTGGCGTAAGGAAACAGTAACAAGACCAACACATAGACCACAACCGATCCCCTAACCATTTCGCCTAGAGCCAACCGCAAACTCCATTCATCTCATTAATAGTTTATTTCAGTATCAGTCCTAAAAGTGAGCTTTTCCCGTGCGCGATCGATCAAGTCTAGTAACCATGGGTGAAGCCTTTCTGAACAATATTTTTCGTTATATCATTCATATTTAAAATTTATTTAAAAAGGAAAATCAGTAATAATCAATCACTTAATTCACAAGGTTTTGTTAATCACAAAACCTTGTCGAGTTTATTTGAGTATAGAATTGTCTAGAACTGTCTCGATTTCTAGAGCTTTCTATTACCATTATTCATACCCCTTATTAACAATGAAAATTAGAGGAAATAAAGTGTTTTCTTTAAATCATACTCAATGTTTCTGGTAGCTAATGTTAAAATCTAATTACAATTAATAATTGAATTTTCGGTTATTATTTGCAATAACGGTTATAGAAATGTTAATAACACTTCGTTCTAATTTTAATATTGCTTTTGGGTCATATAATTGAAAAAAGCGGAGCACAAGAACGAAATTAGATACTTTCGATGAGATATAATGAAAAAAATAATAAGAATTCTGTGTTTTCCATATTACAGGTGGTCGATTTTATAGCCATTAGCATAGAAATGACATTAACTTATCGTTGAATTCTAATAGAAGTTACATAAAAAAAAATGAATTTAAAATAACGATTGGATGCCTATGGTTAAAGTTTACTAATTGAAATATGACATTTCAGGAAAATGACCAATTTTTTAGTATAAGGTATTAGTGTTTCTCCAAGAAAACATAAATTTTAAGTCATATACTCGAAATTTTTGTAGAACGTTTTTATTGCGTGATTAATGATATTTTTCTTCATATTCTACGCACAGGTTCCTCATTACGCAAAAAATTTAACCTATGAAATAGTAAGATACAACAGCATACTGTTGTATAGGTACTTTTATGATAATCCCGAAATTCTGCTAGAATAAACGACTCGTTCATTTGATAACGTGGAAGTGGATTTCAAAATCTCAGTTTCATCAGATCGGTATTTCCCTCTTATATTTGTATCTACATATACCTACAAACCTTTTCCGTTCAAACGTATCCTTAAAATTTCCACTATTCAATTTATTCCGTTCGCAGATTTTTATTGCTCGTGCACCAACACGACAAATTTCTATTTGACCAAGGATTATTCATCTTCGTCTTGTGTTTATAATCTTCCAATCGTTTGAGGCCGTCTATCGGAGACTCGCGATATATAGACGTTCGGCGCCTTGGATGGTGCCTGCTAAACTACGTAATATTTAACACGTATGGAATGATACTTAATCGCTACTAGGACAATCTTCACTTCATAATGGATTCACAAAATAAAAAGAGTTCTTTCCAATTAGTCAAAAATATTCATATTATTGTAGATCGGTATTATATAGTTTTTTTATTCCTGCAATAAGAATGTTTGTTCGGGCGATCCAAAGTTATTTCGAAACATCCGTCTTATTGGATTTCGAAATAGAATAGTTTTCAAATGTGGAGCGATTAAACACAACGCAACAAAATTGCGGAATAGGATTGTGAACAAAATATCAATATAACTTGATATATTCTTTAACTTTTTTCTCCTTTATCTTTTTCTACATTGAATGATGTTAAGCTTCCAATTCTGCAATGAAAAATTAAAGTTTCCATTAGGATGGTATCGGTATTTCAATTCGAACACGGAAATATTCAGGATTTATACACAACTTCGCACAAAAAACCTTTGAAGTCGACTGAAAATAAGGAAGTTGAATTCTGAAGAGAAACTTTAATTTTTGATCAGTGTTACATTAATCTTGTCGTTACGCAAAAACTTTTCACTTTCTTAATAATGAAAGATGTGTTTAAAAACTAATCTCCTATTGGGAATATTGTTCATTTTGGAGAAGGATCAACAAAAAATGTTTCATCAGTAGATTTAACTTGAAAACACGTAATTTTTGGCAATTCTTGAACTCTTCTTGTAATGGAACATAAAATCTCAACAAAATAAAGGATGCACACTTGAAAGGCTCCACTTTTCCGCCTGGCAAGACATACTGGAAAAAGCATATATTGAACTAAATTTAATACATATACTTTTTGTCAAAATCTGATGAGAAAAAAAAGCCATTTTCTCTTCGTAGGAAGAGTCTTCTGTACTACATGTGCAAATCATTTCACCAATATCCTCTACATCCACGAACAATTTGAGCAACTTCCGGTAAGTAATTTCTGAAATATTGACTTTTCAAAAAAAAATATTTTTTTTTACCTCTGGTGTGCAGTTCAGTAGTTCTGCTGATCACCGAAATCGAGTGAGACATTTAGACTATAAAACTATCTGCAAGTTTGAAGTCACTAGGTCTTTTTTTCAGAAAGTTATCTTGCTTGAGACCAGCCGTCAGACAGAATTGAATTCGACCACGAATTCTTTCGATAGGTCCAACTCGTCGTTTGAGGCCAGTCTCGGCTCAAAATTATAAAATTACAGGTATTTGGACGAATCGACAACGCGTTATGTTCATAGAATCACAGAGGACAAAATATTGAAATCTATTCAAACAGAGAGAGTTTTGAATATAAGAATATGGAAAAACATATAATATACAATAGATTAGATTAAACTATATGATAAAATTCTAAAAAAATATCAATTCTTCAATAATATTCACGAGAAATTCAATTAATCAATCAATTCAATAATTCACAATAATGAACCATCAAAACTCGCGTACCGTATGACTTATCAGAAGCAACAGAATAACAGCGAACCCTGAAAAAATCCCCTTCATGCCAGCAATCGTTCTGTGTAATATTTACCGCTTGAGTATTACCATTCATTACACCAGACAAATACAACAGTATGGCAACATCTCAGTGTGCCACCTTGGCTGGTACTAAAGTATACGGCAGTCAACTTGTACCATTATAGGTAAAAAAGTATACGGATGCCAACTCGACCGCTATCTATACCGGAAGTCATCTTGCGCGGAAAAAAAACTCTGAATATACACGAAGTATACACGAGGATGCAGGCCGATACCCTTTTTGTACGGATGCCAGCTAGTTCGGCAGATGTATATATATATATATATATATATATTCATTATATATATATATATATATATATATATATATATATATATATATATATATATATATATATAATAATATATGGGACAACCCGATAATAACGGATAGATCGGTACCGCACAACAGGCCCGACATCGTGATCTTTGATAAAGGAAACCGCAAAGCAACAATCATTGATATAACCGTCCCGGCAGATGATAACATAAGTAGAGCGTACACGGAGAAACTAACAAAGTACCACGACCTGGCTTTTGAAATAAAAGAGATACACCAGCTAAGAACGGTAAAGATTCTGCCCCTGATAATCTCCACGAATGGATTGGTTGAGAGCCACCTGGCAGAAAATACGGAACTACGGAACTCCTTGAACTGGATCAGGAGTTGATAAGTAAAGCTCAGAAGGAGGTGATCCTCTGGACAACAAGAATTGTTAGAATGTTCCTTACAGCTGCCTAGAAGGTCCTTGGTCGTTAAGACCCGGACCTTCTAGAGGAAACTCCCATAATGGTGATTATTAAAAAAAAAAAAAAAAAAAAAAAAAAAAAAAAAAAAAAAAAAAAATATATATATATATATGCCAAATATTTGCCCTTAACGACTTATCGATAGCACAGGTCCGGAATGAGAAAATTACATTCTCCATTCACATATTGTAGAACACCCTGTACATCCATTTTTTTTTCTCAAAAAAATCTAAAATAAATACTCTTTCAAACAAGACTATTAGGATCAATGGCACACTTTGCATCATCATTTTATGAACCATTGAATATTAGGAATTTTTAATTTATAGTAAACACGGACCTGTGAATCTCCGAATAATGCATCTATTCATATTGAATCGATTGAAGTTCTCAGTAACATGACAGGTATTGTGCTGCATCTTATTCCATCCAATACATGAATGTAGGGGCAACATCAAATATTTTTTGCAAAACTAAATTTAACCGAAAACTCGATATAATATTGAACATTTAATTGGACTTTTATAAAACGGGCCTAAAATATAAAAGAAGATAGCTCGGTTCCGCAAAACCCATCTGCAAAATCGCATCCTCGGTAGTTCATCGCCTGGCTCCAAGGTTTGGAGGGATTTTAAATGAAATGAATGCCACTTTACACGGTGTAGAACTCGCCAGACCTAACAATGTGGCAAACCTAAAACTGAACCAAGACGCCGAGTGCTGCTTGAGAGATTTTCTTGGACGGCTTTTATTATCTCTTCATGGTTTACTATCGAACTTGCTCTTTCTCGTTTACTTATTGACGAAAAGTGTCTAGTTTCACGAAGTGAGCGAATAATATGTTCCTAATGTTTGTTGGTTAGGAATTCGACGATCCGGATATAGCCTTCCATATTCCCTAGCAGCTTCACGACCATTCCACTTACAAAATCCATAAACTAACAACATATCAGTATACTCAGTATTCGTAAATGAACGTATTTCGATAATGCCCTTAATGAAAATTTTATGAAAACACAGCAATCTACCACGTGCGTATTTTTATATTTCAATAATTACCCGATAATGGATTGAAATGTCAATATTCTTAGCATGAGCCACTTATGAGAACATATCACATACGAAAATTGATGGGGGAAGGTGTATAAAAGAATTTATTTGCAAAAGTGTAAATAAGATGTCGAGAAGTATTTCGTTTTGTATGCGTGTGTCTATGAATCGGAAATTCCAGATATTTAATAGTTCATAAAATATTGATGCGAAGTGTGGCATTATTTCAAATGAGCTTGTTTGAAAGATATTCATTGTAGATTCTAAGGAGACTTTCACTCTTCGAAAATTCGATGTACAGGGTGTTTTACAAGATGTGGGATAAAGAATATAATTTTCTCAGTCCGGACCTGCGCTATCAACAAGTTATTAGGTGCAAATATTAGGCGTTGGCCTATACTCTTTCCCTAAAATTTTCATGAAGATCCATGTAGGCGTTCAAGAGTTATTCCGATTGAAAGTTTTTGATAAAATACATAAAACAACCTGTATCTCTTAAACTAATATAGGTAGGACATATTTCGAGCACTGATTCAAACTCACCAAAATGTCCTGCATCTGCACTGACAGCCTGTACAATCATTCGTGAAACACCCTGTTTATGTAATTTATACATGCTCATAACAGAGTTTCTAACGTTTCGTACAAATGTCTGTGATTATTCGATTTGGAGCCGAAAATAGTACCAAATAGTCACATTCAATTCACTGATGAAGATTTTATTGTTAAATTCAATTCCCTAGTTAGGATATTTGTGTGGATGATTATTCTGTCAAAAAATAACCTGAGAACTTTTAACGACTAGGTTTCAAGCCTCAACGTGAACATTAGATTTATGAATAGACAAAATCAGCTTAGGGGATGGGAAAATTTGCCCACAAGAAATTTATTCGAAATCCCATGGAATCAATATAATTAGAGAATAGAAAAAAATGGGAAAGATAGATATGAAGATTTATCTTCACTTTTTTTTATAATTTTGATGATACTTTTTGCCTGTAATATTTTATCCATTTTGAAATATATTCTCGGTAATAAACTTAAAGGGTATATAAATACATTGAAAGGGGGTTCTTCGAAAAGTTTTTCTAGGATGAAGCAGAATAATTCTGTGAAACCCCTACAAAATTTAATTTTGAATCATATTAGAGAATTAAATCAACGTATCTAAACACTGTTTCTATTCAAGTAGACACATATAATTTTCATTATCACGCAACACTCAAAAACTGGAAACATTACCACCCTATAGCTGGGTTATGAGTTCGTGGATCTGTTTACGGGATATTTTTATCTTGATATTGAATATTCTATCGACTGTTATTTTACAAAAAAGTGGACCATTCTGTATAGACTGGTATGTTTTTAACCATATCGTAATTTTTCACACACTATCAAAACTGTGTAGCAAATTCACATAATTCTGTCACATAAAATCTTGAAGAATCAAAATCTTTCATGGAAGGAAGTTGAAAATTATTTTTTTTCTGGGGTAAAGAGAATATTTCAATTGAACATCCGTAATGACTCAAGGATTAAGTTTTTCATTTGCTGAAAGTTTTTTACAAGAAGTTTGTTACAAAATACAGTAGTTACAGCATAAACATGAGATCTCGACGTAGAATTCCACAATTGAATAATGGCTTTGTATTTCAGGAAGTGTAACTTCCAAGTAATTTTTCTGTTACTGAATAACTTCCGTTCATGTCTCAGTAATTGATTAGTGCCAAATATGTCAAAAATTTACCTCACTAACATAATTTATCAGGTTAATGACGACATAATGAGAACAAATAGGATCAACGTTGTGAGAATTGTGGAATAAATTATAAATGGATCCGATATATTATGAGAAGTATGTCTGAAATCTCATGGTGGTGAATTTCATACTCATGATCTAAACTGGAGGTGGAGCTTTTTCTGAAACTGAGTTGACGAAATTTAAAATAGTACGGTTTCTTACGAAGTCAAAGTTGGGGAACGGAAGAGTTGGAACATTCAAAAAGTTCCATGAATATTTGATAATTTGTTCTGCAAACTTACTAGCATACTTCGCAATCTGAAAATGGTTTCAGACACATTGGTTCTTCAGGTGCTAACTTTATTCCCAAATTTAATTATATCTGTCCGTCTGGTTTTGAGCACGTTCAGATTTGAGAGAAGTAATCGCATTGGGTAGCTTTAAAACACAAATGGCAATATCCAGTTTAATTGGAAATAATCAGATATATAGCTGCTTCACCATTAAAAAAATTGAGAAGTACCTTGACTTGATTTTCATAGCTAGAATTTCTTAACTAATGTCACAAATTTGAAATGAAAGTCTGTAAATTTCTCATATAGAGGACGTTATTTGAAAGCTTACACTAACAGTTTGGGCTTCTTCACTCTCCATATCTATGGATTATTATATGAGTTCAAAGTAATAAATAATAAGTGGTACACATCAATGAACTTCATTTAGCTATGTATGTATATACCAGTGCTATAGGGAATATCATTATGTGCAACACTGCAACATTGAGTGTTTGGGATTTTGGGCCAAGAACATTCTGGCTGATCGTTAATTTGTTAAATTTCGAAGGGGATTTGCAGAATGTACTTGGAAGATCAGGATAGTGAATTTGTTCATGGACATATGCCCATTTGAAAATTCTGGTTTCTTTATACCAAGTTGAATTTTCAACGACTGAAAGGGTGCTTATAAATATATATCGTCTACAAATGGAGCAGTTTGAAAATCAGCAACATACATTACAAAATACTCATTACAAAACTAATTAAGATATAAAATCGGAAAGGGCTTTTTACTTGATAGAAGAAATATAACAGAAATTTAATATCAAAACAGATTTAATCTATTAATCTTCTACAATTTTAATTAAAAAAAAAATTTCTATTCAAAAAACTTTAAGAATTGTATTAATGTCTACAATAAACACCGTTTATATCAAAACTCAATATATAATGTCAAATGGAAGAAATAAACCAACAGATATTAAAAAAGTCATTAAAATTAATGAATTAATATTTAAAGGAGACAAAATTTTGTTTCTGATCTCACCATTAAGAAGACCAATTGCTTTTCAAAAACATGAACACAACTTAAGTACTTCTCAAAAAATATAACTCATTTGAAATATTTAATATATTTAAATATTCAAATAAGTTAATTCAAAAATCTCTCAAAACATTCACTATATCTTCAAAAAACAATTATACTTCTGGTAATCTCTTCATCGGCCCTAAATAATATTCAAAATATCAAAATCAAATAACTATCACTATATCTCACCTCCACCTGTTTAACAGGATAAATGGCTTTAAACAGACTAACTTTAAAATTCAAGATAGTCTATATTCTTAACAAAATCACAGATAAGTGTAAGGTATTATATGGTTAACTTTAAACAATTGACATTCCATAATGAGATTTATTTTCAATTAAGATTTTTCTTGAAACCGAAAATTCGATGATCAAAGCCATGAAGAAAAATATATATAAGATGTGATTGTGAAAAATTTCTGAGATTATAAATGAGGAAATTTGAAAGTTAAACTAATTCAGTATACAAACTACTCTTTCAGGAAATTTCCACCTAACCTTTGAGAGCAGGTAGCAGCAGATGATAGCCCATTCAATACTATTATTATTTATATTATATTATTACCTTGTTACCTTGTTATGAAAGCCCACAGTCTAGCGTAGTTTTTGAAGAAACCCAGAAATCAAGAAAATTTCCTCTTAACCATCTAATTTACTGTGGAAAATTGAAGTCTCACCCTCTCGAACATGAATTCGTCATTTAAGTTGAACAATTCTCTAACTACCATTTATGTATGGAAGCTGATAATTTTGTTCATACCTAATAAAATCCATAAACGAATTTGAAGAAAAATTCAATCCATTCCTATCGAAAAAACAAAGCAACTTGTTTAATCGTCAAAAATTATTGAAATATAATGAATTCGAAGGCCATATTTTTATTTTCATTTATGATTAGAGCTGATTATTTTATTCATACAATGAATTTCAAAAACGAATTCATTCATCAATTCAATAAATCGGAAATTCTCAAAAAACGCTGCAGAAATTGGCCTCCAAGGTAGTGAATTAGAAGAAAATATTTTTGTTAAATGAAATGATGATTTATACTTTCACAATTTATCATATAACATATTTTTGTTTCAAAAAGAAAGATCCGTTACTAGAGATTCATATATTAGGTGTTCAAGAACATTTCTTCTCTCGTACATTTTCATACTAGCTGAAGCGTTGTTCAGCGTAAGCACATCCCAGTTATGCGAATTGATGACAATCGGATAGAGTTAAGTCTGGAAAATAAGCCACATGTACTCGTATTTTCCAAGTAAACATCTCGATCGTTTCCGTGAACCTGAATTTACTTATGTGGTGGGGCCTTATCATGAAGCTAAATGATTTTCTGTTGCCTTTTTTCATATTCTTATCGTTTTTCACGTAACGCTCAATTCAAATCGATCATTTGCTATTAGTAGCAATCAATGTTAACGGTTTTATCAGATCGTAATAGATGAACCAAACATAGAGCATTGTCTTATTTTCAAGCGATTTGGTCTTGCAGTGGATGTCCATGAAACCCCTGGATTCACTCATGATTAAAAATGCTCAGAATTCTTAGAATTTACCCATTTTCTATCACTTTTCACAAAAAGATGAAGAAATGATGTTCTTATGCTTGTCGGCAAGCATTTCGCAGCCGGATTTTCGATTTTCTATCTGTGTTCATGCGGAACACATTTTCTCACTTTCGGAATCTTTCCCATAGCTTTCAAACGAATGGCTTTCTGCGTCACATTCAATTGGTCCGCGAGTTGAGTGTATCATCTCCATCTTATAAGGCTTGAAATTCTTTGTTTGCGAACTTTTTGGTGGTTTCCGACTTGTAACTTCTACTCCTAATACTATACAGCCGCATTTCTGCCACTCACAGAGAAAACTATATGGTAATATTTACCAGAATTATTATACTAAAACGTCTAGTACTACGGTATATATGACATCAATTAATTATTATACACTCTGAAATAAATTTATGAAATGCATATATTCCAGAAAATCATTGTTAAGCACATAGAATCTGTTTATACATTCTGTCAAGAAAGTACCGGGAATTACCGATTTAAATCTGACGGGGCAATGAGGCAGGTAAATTTTTTTTCCTAGGTTGGTACCACTGTCCTTAATTACTATGCCCAGCTTGAGTGGGATCTGTCAACTAGTGTATTTGGAACAGCTGATTAAGTCAGTCGATGTCAGAGTGCGTGCCGATTTTTACTATGGGTGGTTACGTTGAGCAAAGAATTTGTTTAAAGTTTTGTGTTGCAAATGAATTTTCGTGTGCCGATGCATTGAAAATGTTGCAAAAGGCCTTTGGTGATAAAGCTCTATCGAAAACTCGTGCATATCAGTGGTACAGAGCCTTCAAGGACGGTCGTGAAGTGGTCGCCCATCGACGGCTTCGATCGAAGATAACGTCGATAAAATTAAGGAAAGGGTGCTGGAAAACCGTCCTACCAGCTTGAGAGAGATAGCACATGATCTTAAGATATCCCACGAGTCCGCACGTACGATTTTGATTGATATTTTGGGCATGAGAAAGGTGGCCGCACGACTCGTACCGAAAGACCTGAATTTTCTTCAAAAACGTCATCGCGAAGGTTGCTTCAGACATGCTGGATCGCTGTAATTCCGATTCTACATTCATGGAACGCATTATAACTGGTGATGAGACCTGGGTCTACGAGTACGATATGCAAACAAGCCAGCAATCATCGGAATGGGTGGCAAAAAATGAGCCGAAACCGAAAAAACCACGCCAAAGCCGCTCGAAAATGAAGGTGATGCTCATTGTTTTCTTCGATATCCGTGGCGTGGTGCACTACGAATTCATTCCAGAGGGTCAAACGGTAAACAAGGAGTATTACCTAGGCGTTATGAAACGTTTGCGTGAGCGTATCCGTAAGAAGCGGCCAAATTTGTGGGCGAACAACTCATGGATTTTGCATGACGATAACGCGCCTTCTCACCGAGCTACGATTGTGACTGACTTTCTCGCCAAAAACTCAACAAACGTGCTTCAGCAACCACCGTATTCGCCGGATTTGGCTCCCTGCGAATTTTTCCTCTTCCCAAAACTAAAATTGGCCCTTCGTGGCACCCGTTTTGAGTCGATTGAAGCCATAAAACAAAATTCGGCGCGAGAGCTAAAGTCCATCCCGGAAAGCGCCTATAAAAAATGTTTCGATAATTGGAAGTGCCGTTGGCATAGATGTATTGGAGCAAATGGAGCCTATTTTGAAGGCGACCCAATAAGTTTTGACGATTAAATGTAAAAATGTTGTTTTAATTGAAAATTCCCGGTACTTTCTTGACAGAGTAGTATGGTAATATAAAACATTCCATTATTCTACATTTCAATATTAGCTAATGAAAATAGTGAAATATTTGTGTCGTCACCAATATGATATGGTGATAAGAAGGAACAAGTGCCCATTTTAATAATGAAAATAAACTCTATTCAGTTAAAATATTTCTGAAACTTAAACACTACTGGCTATAAAGGAAATGGAAAAGAAGAAAAGGAATATCATTTTGAAAATCTTCACTGATCTTCTCATACATTTTTGCGCCTTTGTTCTGAGGAACAGCGTGCCATCGTTTTGCCTAAACGTCCATTATTATCATTCATTCATAAGCAATCAATAGGATGAATTCTTTCGAGTAATTTGCACATGAAGACATTTATTTTGTATTACTTCTCGAAATACGTCATACTGAAATACAATATAAAATATTACAAGTGCTGCACATCTCAAAAAAAGATGAATTCTCATTCGCTTCAAAATAGATCAAATCACTAAATTTCATCATCATCCTCATCATCAACTACACTTTTTTTGTATTGTCTACCAACTCAAAGAATCTTGAACGTATCTTTTGAATATCTTCTGTGTCATTAGGGATAAATTGGGATATTTTTTACCGAAAGCCCGACAAGTTCTAGCAATATTTCTGTTGCATTCTTCGTGAATTTGAAATAAATCAAGAATTTCATCATTTGAATAGCGAAAACTCATTTCGTGAAATGGCATTGTAATAAAAAGACATGTCAGTTATTAGATAATTTATTTTCTATGATCACAGAATATTGTTCTGTCGTTTAGATTGAAGGAAATTGTTTCTAACAAAAATCAACGAAATCTCGAATAACTCTCTAATTATTGAATTTGGGGGCATAACCATGTTTGAATTCATTGAACTCATTGAAGAATTTTACCTGCAATTTTCGACATAATATTTACACCCTGTGATGAAATAACAGAAATTCGAAAAGCACACAACATTCCCACATTTTTCTACTTTTAAGATATGAAAACAGTTTGCGTTCAGGATATTGAGATTTTGAATGATAAACATAATAGTCACTACGCATATTTCTCCTTTTTTTCATTATTTTTTTAATATTTTAGGAACTATCGAGCCAAACGGAACAATTCAAACAGAAAATTATTCAGAATTGAATAATTAATAATATTAGGGAAGAAATAAAAAAAATTTTTCGAGAAAATTTGTTTTCATTTGCTGTATAGCCGATGATGAAATCTCAAAAATTCGAAAGCTACACAGCATTCCCACATTCTTCTACTTTCAGAATCTAAAAACTGTTTGCGTTCAGGATATTGAGAAAATACATATATT
Organism: Megalocaria dilatata; assembly: GCA_034642435.1. Classification (NCBI taxonomy): domain Eukaryota; kingdom Metazoa; phylum Arthropoda; class Insecta; order Coleoptera; family Coccinellidae; genus Megalocaria; species Megalocaria dilatata. Next base: position 72,728,057 of record CM067857.1, read on the forward strand.
AAAAATTTTTTTTTTGAGAAAATTCATTCTCATTCGCATTCCGAAGTGATTAGGTTTCAAAAATAATTTAACTGAACAGAGAATATCTAACAATTTCATAATCCCTGTTTTCAGATTTCAAATAAGCCCAGTTCTTCAGAAACTCCTACAAGGCCGTCGAACTTAAAACATCGTGTATGAATTTTCTCCGGTATAATATAGTACTCACGGTAGATTCATGCTATTATCGTGATAATAAATACAAACATTTCCGTGAGAAGTTCTTCTAGAATTCAAGAATTTGTGCGCGCATGTTCAAGGGCGCTATTATTTCGTTAAAATGTATCTGTTTTCAGCTTTTTTTGTCGAAGATATTCACAAACGATATATTTGGAATAACTGAAATGAAATGAGAAATTACTCAGTTTTCATGACTGAATATACATTGACTCGAGTGTCGTAGTGTTTATTACATTTTCAAACTGAAAACGTAACAACACAACAAAACTGGAGTCACTCTATGTTCATTTAAATATTTACAGATATATTCTGTTAACTTTTTACATATTTAATTTCAAAAAATTATATTTATTATTATAACTTCAGGAATTAAATTATTGTCATATAAGTACCACATATATCAAACGACATATAAAATAAACATTCATTAAAAGACATCCAAAATATAAAACAAAATCCAATGAATATAAATTGTTAACAAACATCTTATAGATTAAATATTTTAAGTAGACAAAATTTTGTTTCTGCTCATCCCTCTTATGAAATCAAATATCTTTCAAAGTTGTTTAACATAATCTTAAGAATTTCATCATAAAACTATCTTACTTAGAATATTCAATATTATTGGATATCTAACTAAGTTATTCTTTAGAAAATCTCGAGATATGTAAAAACATTACTAAAAAACAAGTTTTAGGGTAGACTTTGCTTCGTCAGTACTCAATCGTATTCAATAAAATATATCATCAATCATGCAATTGATGATGACATAAATATGTAGAAGGCTAACAGAATATATTTGTAAATATTTAAATATTTCTATATATCTTTTATCAAGTATAAACCTCCATTTATTTTATTTTATTCATAATATATAATTATTTCGTTTCCTTAACATTCTTTATACAGATGGACCTTGTGCTATAACAGAGGCCGTTAAATTGCCTTTCAGTCTTTAAGATCAATGGTAAACCACAGAATTATTTATTTCGAGCCATATTAGACTCCATTTAATATAATAATATAATATGAATGTTCAGTATACATTTACCAATAAGCATTCTGAATTAGTCTCTCCTAAAACTTGTTTTTTTAGTAATGTTTTTACATATCTTATGAATTTCTAAAAAGTAACTTAGTTAGATATCCAATAATATTGAATATTCTTAGTAAGATATAATAGTTTTATGATGAAATTCTTAAGATTATATTAAACATTTTTGAAAGATATTTGTTTTCATAAGAGGGATGAGCAGAAACAAAATTTTGTCTACTCAAAATATTTAATTTATAAGATTTTTGTTAACAATTTATATTCATTAGATTTTGTTATATCATCTGGATGTCATCTAATGAATGTTTATTTTATATGTCGTTTGATATAAGTGGTACTTATATGACATTAATTTAATTCCTGAAGTTATAATATTAAATATAATTTTTTGAAATTAAATATGTAGAAGGCTAACAGAATATATCTGTAAATATTTAAATAATTTTATAAACCTTCTATCAAGTATAAACCTCCATTTATTTTACTCTATGTTCAGTTAATGAAAAGTGATAGCAAACTAAGTAATTTCTTATTTCATTCCATTTAAAAAAGTAACGGACTACTCCGTCTAAACTTTGGACTAACTCATTTTTGGTCTTTAATTGGGTTCGTTCATCCGGCCGTAAATCCCCTTACTTCCGAAAAAACCACACAAAATTTACAGTATAGGTATTAGTCCGATTATGGTCAAGTTCGTGTTTGGGTAAAATACGCCTAAGAGTTCCATGTGTACGACCATTTGAAATTTAATTTTCTCAATACTCAAAAAATACATACACGTTCTGTTGGAATGAAGTAATTACTAGTAAATGTGAAATTATAACGCGAACGTTTGTGCAAAGTTTCATGTGATTTAAATGATGAAATTTCCCTTGGAAATACTTCTACCATTTCAGAGACTTCCCGCTGAAATTGTTCTCGAAGAATTTTCGAAGTAAACGAGTAATATTTTATCTTAGAAATATCAGTATTAGCTAATACTAACTAATAAACTAATATTTGATAAAATGAATAATGTTCACTAAGAGCTATTATACCTTTCAATATAATTTTTCCTTCAAGAGCTTGCTGATGGTTGCAGATGGTTTATAAAACCATGAAAAATTTGTAGGATATAAAATGTCGATGCACAATTAACCACAAAAATATATGCAGCCTAATGAAATACTCACTCTCGAAAATTGAATAATTACAAAGTTAATTTTTTTCAGAGGGAAGTATAGGTATATGAAACGAAAGAAACATTAGCATTCTTTAATAAACGTGATAGGCAAATGCAATTCTCTTATGTTAGTGCTATAGAAGGTTCTCATTATTCTCGCATTTATGAAATATCATTGTCAGGTATCACCCTACTTCATCTCCAAGAATTTTGGTATAATTTATGTTAAAGGGGTAAAGTTATTATGTTTATGAATTCATAATAACTGCAAATTATCTGGAGTATAAAAATACAGACGAGAGTATAAATTTACTCTGTTCGTTATTACTGAAAACTTATATTTTTGGCACTGGAATATTTTCTATGCTAAACTTTATTTTCTATGCTTTGCTCTGAAGCTTCCCAGTGCAACGAGATTTAAATATGGTTATCGAAAATTCGTGAAAGATTACTGAGGAGTTTTAGATTTGTGTGGCTTTGGGCACTTGCGGAATTGTGTATCCCTCAGGGTAGGCATACACTTGGTCTAAGTTGGGAGTGAAACATGGAAAATTAAATATTCCCTTATTTTAGTCCTCATTACGTTGATTACGATCATTCGTTTTTCTTCAAGTTATTGAATATTTATGTATTGATACTGCAATAAATTCATTATAATCATTAATTTCAGTTTATATTATCTCTAGAATAGTGCCAAGAACATAATTCTTCGTGCTCATTACTGCGGGCTGTGTTTTGAGAAGAAATATTCGCAAATTGTCACCCTGTTCTTGGAATTTTATACGAAAAAATTTCTGTTTTTTCTGAAAATATCTCTTACTGAACAGTATAAAAATAATTTGATATACTTATTCCAAATTTAGAACATCTATTAAATTATTATGATTTTTAATTGAGGTTTTGAATACAAAAATTATAAGATAATTTGAAAAACTACTAAAATTCTCGCTTATTATTTGAAATTTTGAGATAACCTAATTTAACTTCTGAGCATGGCTCTAGAATGTATTTTAAAACTAATTTCAGTCTGAAATTATGTTGTATATTCGAGTCTCATCCTCGAACAAATGTGGTGAAATTTAGATGTATGTGTGTTCCCTCAAAATTATCATAGTAACCAACATTGAAAAAAAAACTGGTTCATGTACTCTCATTCTATCAATATAAGTGATAAAATTAAATTTAACGAAAGCAAAGAATATTCGGAACTTGCATCTTTATATTTACTGCTGCCAGATATTCTTAGATAAAACAAAATTATTTATCTTTACCATTTCCTACTTGTCTCAAACAAAGAAGTATAACGAAATATACAAATTTCTTTTTTCAATCTACATTTAGATCACATACCACGTTGATATAGTATGAAATTTCTAATAATTTTCGAGAATTATTTTTCGCAGAAGAAACTCTTCAAAAATGTTCTGTCAGTAATAGTATAGCAGAAGAAAAGTTCTATGGATTATAATAATAAAAGATTGAATTTTTGTACCAAATTCGACTCTTCTCGGGTAATTATAGATGAAAGTCCTAGAGAAATATATTATTAATTAGTTTTTTTTTAACTCTTATATGTCAAATAAAAAACTATTTATATTCGGCAATAATAAACCAAAATTGTAAGTTTTCATGATTTCCATAAATAGGTTTGTTTCAATTCCAATCACTTCATCCAATATTTGAAAATAAATAATTATCTCTGGTAGATTTTCGTGATTTGCAGATGAGTTTGGTGGATTGAGTTGTATGAACTGTTCATTTTATTTCATATTTTGAGAATGTGTGCAGTAAAGATAAATTTATAAATAAGCAATAATGAAGAATTGCACATACAGGTGTTGAACATCTAGGTGCTCAAAATAAGATTATTAGGTTGACAAATATGTAGAATTAAATAATTAATCGTGTTGTTTTATTATTGGAAAATTTTCTTGAATAAAGAATATTATTATAAAAAAAATTCAAATTATATTCAATTAATATCACTTATAATATTCAATGTATTATTCAATAAATATTGCCTTTTCATTTCGATGAAATGCTTCTTTCATGAATTGCTAGAATTTTATAATTTGTCTCAAATATATCGTATGACTCAGTTTTACAAAACCATGTGAAATTCTATTTAGATTAAGCGCCTCCGATTTTCATTTGAGAGTTCGAATTACAATCCGAAAAATACTCATGTGATCAAGGTTCCCACCGAAAGGTCAATATGTAGATTTTACGAAATATGGAATCGTTAAAACTGAGAAGTTGACATTTCGTTCGGTCAACATTTGGTAAACGGATATAGATCTGCTCCGAAAGAAACAGGATTTATGCAAGATTTATTTCGGATTGTACAGTATCGGAGTGATATATTTTAACAAATAGGTGAACAATCGAGCAGGTTTTTTTCCCCACCAATGTTTTCGTTTTTACATTTGTTCTGTATAAAAGGCTGAATTCGAATAGTGAGGGTATCATTCAACAAGTTCACTTGTGAAAGAAACAGCAGCAACTAAAATGGCTTTCAAAGTGAGTACATATTCTATATATTTTAGTGTGAACGTATGATAAGTTTATAAACTGAATTTTTGGGCTTGAGATTTTTCGTTTCATTCAATAAACTCACAATATATTTCTTTTCAGATCGTCGTACTTCTCGCCACTTTGGCTTTTGCAAATGCTGGTTATCTTGGAGGAATTGCTGCTCCAGCTCTCTCTTATTCTGCTCCAGCTCTCTCCTATTCTACTCCAGCTCTAGCTTACTCAGCTCCAACTATTGCTGCTGCTCCAGCTATCGCTGCCGCCCCTGCCTATTCTTACGCTGCACCAGCCATTTCATATTCCGCTCCTGCTATAACCCATGCTCCTATCATATCTAAAACTTTCCCTGCTGCCACCTCATACTCCTTCAACAACAAATTATCCAAATCTATCTACCCCATCGCTGCCCCAGCTATCTCATATGCCTCACCAACTTACACCGCACCAGCTATCTCCTACAGTGCCCCAGCTTTGGCTGCACCAACTATTTCCTACGGACTTCCAGCAATCAAGACTGCCTTGGCATATGGAACCCCAGCTTTGAGAACCACTTATACCGGAAGCTTAGCTGCTCCAGCCTTATCTTACGCAGCACCAGCCCTTTCCTATGGTGGACTCGCCTATGGAGCTGGATACAGCACATACCTTCATTAAATTGTAATATGATAAACTCATTTCACGAGTTATATTGTAGGAATCAGATTTTTGAATTTGTTGAAGTTGATTTTGTTCTAATTTTATTCTTATGTTTCTACTGTACTGAATTGATCAAATATACAGAAATTTAGCAAATTTTATGTCTATTTTAAATAAAATAAGGAGTATGAGCTATGTTATAGCTCATACGCGAAAAGTTCGCGTAGGTTCCATCTATCGTCTGAACATAAGCATCAGATATGCATGTTTTCAAGCTTATTGGCTTCATCTGCTTCACCTACTATTCGCGAAGAAGTGTACGCCGATAATTTAATTCATGAGTAGTTTACACCTGTCACCTCAAAAATAACCTTGAAGTGATAACAATGAACATTTATTTAAATCAAGCCATGTAGATTTTGAATTTGAAATCAACACAAGGAATTAATCTGAAACATTTTTAATATTCCATTCCTTTAGAAATAAAGATATCATTTATTCCGTTTTTAAACATACTTATTTTCGAACCGAAAAAATAGAGCTTTGAAAATTTCAGAAAAGATTTGGGGTCTGAATATCCAGCTATGTTTGTTAATGAGTAAATTCGGTTTTATAGTTTCACACTTATTCACATACATTGAATACATTCGAACGGAAATAGAAAAAGACTTGAAACTCTCATATAAGATTTAAAGATCAAATATTCCGATTGAATTTCTTATGAGCAAACTCAGTTTAATGGTGTTGCAGTTATTTACATTTTTATCTATATTTTCTAAACAACGAGTTCGATCCATTGAAATTTAGAGGTTGTGCATACAAAATTTCATTAGAACCTTATGTTTAGAAGATTCAAAATTTGAATATTAAAACAAATTAATATATGTTTATCTTCTACAATTTTAATTTAAAAAATTTTATTCAAAAAACTTTTAGAATTAAATTAATGTCTAAAACAAGCACCGCTTATATTTAATAGACGTATATAATCTAAACTCAACATACAATGTCAAATGGAATAAATGAACCAAAAGATACACGAAAGTCCCTAAAATTAATAAATAAATATTTAAAGGAGACAAAATTTGTTTCTGGTCTTGCCCTCAAAACGCCATTTGTATCTTAAAAACATGAACACACTTAAAGGACCTCTTAAAGAATATAATTTATTTGAAATATTTAATATATTTAAATATTCGAATAAGTAAATTCAGAAATCTCTCAAAGCATGCACTATATCTTCAAAAAACAAATATAGTTCAAAGCAATTCCGTCTTCAGTCCTGAAATATATTCAAAATATCAAAATCAAAAAACTAACCTGTACCAAAGCACTCACCACGTGTAAATGAATAATGTTTCGAGACATAGATCATCTTTATAATTCAAGATTTATCTATGCTCTAACAGAATCAAAGAACAGTGTGAGCTATTTTTAAGGCTTACTTAAATTCATTGACATTGCATAATGAGATTTATTGAAGCCAAGATATAATTATATATTATATATAAAATAAAATAGAAAGGCCTTTTACTTGATAGAAGAAATATAACAAAATTTGAATATTAAAACAAATTAATATATGTTTATCTTCTACAATTTTAATTTAAAAAATTTTATTCAAAAAACTTTTAGAATTAAATTAATGTCTAAAACAAGCACCGCTTATATTTAATAGACGTATATAATCTAAACTCAACATACAATGTCAAATGGAATAAATGAACCAAAAGATACACGAAAGTCCCTAAAATTAATAAATAAATATTTAAAGGAGACAAAATTTGTTTCTGGTCTTGCCCTCAAAACGCCATTTGTATCTTAAAAACATGAACACACTTAAAGGACCTCTCAAAGAATATAATTTATTTGAAATATTTAATATATTTAAATATTCGAATAAGTAAATTCAGAAATCTCTCAAAGCATGCACTATATCTTCAAAAAACAAATATAGTTCAAAGCAATTCCGTCTTCAGTCCTGAAATATATTCAAAATATCAAAATCAAAAAACTAACCTGTACCAAAGCACTCACCACGTGTAAATGAATAATGTTTCGAGACATAGATCATCTTTATAATTCAAGATTTATCTATGCTCTAACAGAATCAAAGAACAGTGTGAGCTATTTTGAAGGCTTACTTAAATTCATTGACATTGCATAATGAGATTTATTGAAGCAAAGATATAATTATATATCATATATAAAATAAAATAGAAAGGCCTTTTACTTGATAGAAGAAATATAACAAAATTTGAATATTAAAACAAATTAATATATGTTTATCTTCTACAATTTTAATTTAAAAAATTTTATTCAAAAAACTTTTAGAATTAAATTAATGTCTAAAACAAGCACCGCTTATATTTAATAGACGTATATAATCTAAACTCAACATACAATGTCAAATGGAATAAATGAACCAAAAGATACACGAAAGTCCCTAAAATTAATAAATAAATATTTAAAGGAGACAAAATTTGTTTCTGGTCTTGCCCTCAAAACGCCATTTGAATCTTAAAAACATGAACACACTTAAAGGACCTCTCAAAGAATATAATTTATTTGAAATATTTAATATATTTAAATATTCGAATAAGTAAATTCAGAAATCTCTCAAAGCATGCACTATATCTTCAAAAAACAAATATAGTTCAAAGCAATTCCGTCTTCAGTCCTGAAATATATTCAAAATATCAAAATCAAAAAACTAACCTGTACCAAAGCACTCACCACGTGTAAATGAATAATGTTTCGAGACATAGATCATCTTTATAATTCAAGATTTATCTATGCTCTAACAGAACCAAAGAACAGTGTGAGCTATTTTTAAGGCTTACTTAAATTCATTGACATTGCATAATGAGATTTATTGAAGCCAAGATATAATTATATATTAGATATAAAATAAAATAGAAAGGCCTTTTACTTGATAGAAGAAATATAACAAAATTTGAATATTAAAACAAATTAATATATGTTTATCTTCTACAATTTTAATTCAAAAAATTTTATTCAAAAAACTTTTAGAATTAAATTAATGTCTAAAACAAGCACCGCTCATATTTAATAGACGTATATAATCTAAACTCAACATACAATGTCAAATGGAATAAATGAACCAAAAGATACACGAAAGTCCCTAAAATTAATAAATAAATATTTAAAGGAGACAAAATTTGTTTCTGGTCTTGCCCTCAAAACGCCATTTGTATCTTAAAAACATGAACACACTTAAAGGACCTCTCAAAGAATATAATTTATTTGAAATATTTAATATACTTAAATATTCGAATAAGTAAATTCAGAAATCTCTCAAAGCATGCACTATATCTTCAAAAAACAAATATAGTTCAAAGCAGTTCCGTCTTCAGTCCTGAAATATATTCAAAATATCAAAATCAAAAAACTAACCTGTACCAAAGCAATCACCACGTGTAAATGAATAATGTTTCGAGACATAGATCATCTTTATAATTCAAGATTTATCTATGCTCTAACAGAATCAAAGCACAGTGTGAGCTATTTTTAAGGCTTACTTAAATTCATTGACATTGCATAATGAGATTTATTGAAGCCAAGATATAATTATATATTATATATAAAATAAAATAGAAAGGCCTTTTACTTGATAGAAGAAATATAACAAAATTTGAATATTAAAACAAATTAATATATGTTTATCTTCTACAATTTTAATTTAAAAAATTTTATTCAAAAAACTTTTAGAATTAAATTAATGTCTAAAACAAGCACCGCTTATATTTAATAGACGTATATAATCTAAACTCAACATACAATGTCAAATGGAATAAATGAACCAAAAGATACACGAAAGTCCCTAAAATTAATAAATAAATATTTAAAGGAGACAAAATTTGTTTCTGGTCTTGCCCTCAAAACGCCATTTGTATCTTAAAGACATGAACACACTTAAAGGACCTCTCAAAGAATATAATTTATTTGAAATATTTAATATATTTAAATATTCGAATAAGTAAATTCAGAAATCTCTCAAAGCATGCACTATATCTTCAAAAAACAAATATAGTTCAAAGCAATTCCGTCTTCAGTCCTGAAATATATTCAAAATATCAAAATCAAAAAACTTACCTGTACCAAAGCACTCACCACGTGTAAATGAATAATGTTTCGAGACATAGATCATCTTTATAATTCAAGATTTATCTATGCTCTAACAGAATCAAAGAACAGTGTGAGCTATTTTTAAGGCTCACTTAAATTCATTGACATTGCATAATGAGATTTATTGAAGCCAAGATATAATTATATATTATATATAAAATAAAATAGAAAGGCCTTTTACTTGATAGAAGAAATATAACAAAATTTGAATATTAAAACAAATTAATATATGTTTATCTTCTACAATTTTAATTTAAAAAATTTTATTCAAAAAACTTTTAGAATTAAATTAATGTCTAAAACAAGCACCGCTTATATTTAATAGACGTATATAATCTAAACTCAACATACAATGTCAAATGGAATAAATGAACCAAAAGATACACGAAAGTCCCTAAAATTAATAAATAAATATTTAAAGGAGACAAAATTTGTTTCTGGTCTTTAATTAAGCTTTAAGTAAGCCTTAAAAATAGCTCACACTGTTCTTTGATTCTGTTAGAGCATAGATAAATCTTGAATTATAAAGATGATCTATGTCTCGAAACATTATTCATTTACACGTGGTGAGTGCTTTGGTACAGGTTAGTTTTTTGATTTTGATATTTTGAATATATTTCAGGACTGAAGACGGAATTGCTTTGAACTATATTTGTTTTTTGAAGATATAGTGCATGCTTTGAGAGATTTCTGAATTTACTTATTCGAATATTTAAATATATTAAATATTTCAAATAAATTATATTCTTTAAGAGGTCCTTTAAGTGTGTTCATGTTTTTAAGATACAAATGGCGTTTTGAGGGCAAGACCAGAAACAAATTTTGTCTCCTTTAAATATTTATTTATTAATTTTAGGGACTTTCGTGTATCTTTTGGTTCATTTATTCCATTTGACATTGTATGTTGAGTTTAGATTATATACGTCTATTAAATATAAGCGGTGCTTGTTTTAGACATTAATTTAATTCTAAAAGTTTTTTGAATAAAATTTTTTAAATTAAAATTGTAGAAGATAAACATATATTAATTTGTTTTAATATTCAAATTTTGTTATATTCCTTCTATCAAGTAAAAGGCCTTTCTATTTTATTTTATATATAATATATAATTATATCTTGGCTTCAATAAATCTCATTATGCAATGTCAATGAATTTAAGTAAGCCTTAAAAATAGCTCACACTGTTCTTTGATTCTGTTAGAGCATAGATAAATCTTGAATTATAAAGATGATCTATGTCTCGAAACATTATTCATTTACACGTGGTGAGTGCTTTGGTACAGGTTAGTTTTTTGATTTTGATATTTTGAATATATTTCAGGACTGAAGACGGAATTGCTTTGAACTATATTTGTTTTTTGAAGATATAGTGCATGCTTTGAGAGATTTCTGAATTTACTTATTCGAATATTTAAATATATTAAATATTTCAAATAAATTATATTCTTTGAGAGGTCCTTTAAGTGTGTTCATGTTTTTAAGATACAAATGGCGTTTTGAGGGCAAGACCAGAAACAAATTTTGTCTCCTTTAAATATTTATTTATTAATTTTAGGGACTTTCGTGTATCTTTTGGTTCATTTATTCCATTTGACATTGTATGTTGAGTTTAGATTATATACGTCTATTAAATATAAGCGGTGCTTGTTTTAGACATTAATTTAATTCTAAAAGTTTTTTGAATAAAATTTTTTAAATTAAAATTGTAGAAGATAAACATATATTAATTTGTTTTAATATACAAATTTTGTTATATTTCTTCTATCAAGTAAAAGGCCTTTCTATTTTATTTAAGAAGATTCAAAACTAAAACAAAAATGTTGTGAGCTGAGCATCCTTGAACGGCGAAGAAACCATAGCAACAGTCGTACGATGCAGTTCATATTTAGTATTCAGATGTTGAATGAGGAACGAAATTCTGCGTAAGCCTTCCTTGGCTTACGCAGAATTTTGTGAGGATAGTGGATGATATAAACAAGCCTGAAAAAGCTCATGACTTCACGCCAGTGCTTTTCACATTTTTCATTCAGGAATACTTGGTTTTCAAATCAAAGGTATTGAGGAATTATTTCCCAATATGAATAAATTAACGGTTAACTTGACCACAAATTTTCTTCTAGTTTTTCACAAGATTCTTTTCTATGCTTCAATATGTAAATTAGATGCCATTTTGTGAATGCAACCTCCATAACTAAAAATTGATTCTTTTGAATTAATTTCTCATTATTCTTAGAAAAGTAAATATCACATTCATAAGTGAATTATATACTCCGCCTAGAAAGTATCCGGAAAAAACAACGGTCAATTGTAATTATTTAGTATATCAAAATTTGAATATCAAAACAGATTTAATCTGTTAGTCTTCTACAATTTTGATTTAAAAAAATTTTCATTCAAACAACTTTTAGAATTAAATTAATGTCTACAATAAGCATCGCTTATATTCAATAGACGTATATAATCAAAACTCAATATACAATGTCAAATGGAATAAATAAACCAACAAATATAAAAAAGTCATTTAAAATTAATAAATGAAGATGAATAAAAACAATATTCTAATTTCCGCTAATATTTTATTACACTACGATCGTTACGTCATACCATGACTTCTTCAGGTGAGTATTACAATATACAGTATATTGTAATACTCACCTGAAGAAGTCATGGTATGACGTAACGATCGTTTATAAAATATTAGCGGAAATTAAAATATTGTTTTTATTCATATTTTCAAGATGAATTCCCGTCAAGTAAAAATCGAAACAATCATAGATTTAATAAATAAATATTTGAAGGAGACAAAATTTTGTTTCTAATCTTACCATAATGAACCCAATTCCTTCTCAAAAACATAAAACACAATTCAAGGATTTCTCAAAAAATATAATTTATTCGGAATATTTAATATATTTAAATATTCAAATAAGTTAATTCAAAAATCTCTCAAAACATGCACTATATCTTCAAAAACAATGAGAATTCGGATAAACTCTTCAGCGGCTCTAGATAATATTTAAAATATCAAGATCAACTACCAAGCAGTATATCTTACCTTAGAGTGTAACTGGAACTGGTTTTAAAGTGTCTGTTCAAACAAGTTCCGGTTACACTCTAAGGTAAGATATACTGATTGTTAGTTGATCTTGATATTTTAAATATTATCTAGAGCCGCTGAAGAGTTTATCCGAATTCTCATTGTTTTTGAAGATATAGTGCATGTTTTGAGAGATTTTTGAATTAACTTATTTGAATATATTCATCATTGCAACGCGCTGAGGTTTAATAATCCCACCCTAATTAAGTTGCAAGAAATATGATCAACAATTCTATTGTTTCTGTACTCACTTGATGAAAATTCATTTTGGTCGAATAAAATAATAAAGATATTTTCCACAATTTATTTATTCACAACCTCTATTTCCCAACAGTGTGGATTTTTTAGCTCAATATTTTGAACTATCTTTAAAAATTACAAATTCACATTTTATGATATTATGATCAAAAACTCAAAAAATGGGGTACAAATAACGATCAATTTTGGGAAATACAGATAATAAAAATACGCAAAAAAGGATACAAGTAACCATAAAATATATTGGGGCGAATTATTGAAAATAATAGTGAGTGAATGTATTCAATATCACAAACATCAAGCAGAGTAATTCTAATGTAAAAACGGGTAAAAGCACCGATTCAATTAATTCATTAAAGAGTAGTTCTGTTATACCCTTGTACAAATTTTAATTTGAAAATATTTTATGAAAATATTGAAAATTAAATTAGATTACACTGTTTCTTTTCAGTTGACATATAGAACAACATCCTGCTGTATCAAAAGGAGATCAAAATATTCTAAAGAAAATATAGAATATTGCTCTCGAAAGAACTTCTTTTCTAAACACTCTTTCAAAACACAAGAAGAAATATGCAGCACATCTTCAGAACAGCGTCTGAGATTCTCATCGATAATCTTCAGTCAATTTCTTTGAAAGTTAAACAAAAACAATCAATATAAATACATATCACATATCTCGCATCCCAACCATTATTCTACGATGCCAGAACACGAATGACTGTTTAGAGTTTCAATACTTAACAATTATTCACATTCTATAGCAGAGGTTGAGAAAGATTTATTCAAGATTCAGTTATATTCAAGAAATACTGCGAGCAAGTGTGGATAAACAAATTTTGATTATTATATCTATAATATAAAAATGAATCGCAAAATGTGTTGGTGAGCGCATAACTCAACAACGCCTGGACCAATTTGGCCAATTTTTTTTTCAAATGTTCGTTGGAGTTCAAGGATGGTTTTTACGGCGAGAAAATTCGAATAATTTCCGGAAAAACCCTTAAAACAGCCCTTTTCTTTTTCCCATACAAACGTTTTCTAACTAAAACGTAGTCGATTTGAGCTTTATTGCTATTGTATAAAGTACATATTAAATTTCTTTTGTTTTACTATCGGCAAGCGACATAAAATGCATCAGTTTTCACGTCATTCCATCAGTCAAATACAAAAGTTGTAATATCCCTATTTTACAGACATAAAACATTGGTACGGCTTGAAGGACTTCAAGTCAAATCAAATAAAGAAAAAAAAACCACAACAAACTGTCAATGTCGATTTGCCGTTGTACATTGTGTTGTTTTTCTTAGATTTTCTGTAACCTAATCTACTGAGTTTGCTTTCGTTAACTAATACACGAAACAAATTCTTATATCGTGTATTGTGCAGAGTGTTTATTTAATTAGTGTTTAGTGACACAATAATTTATATTGATATATGATATATATGGAAATGCACAGAATGTCGGTCGAATGACTATTCTTCCATCAACATACATCGGAAGCCCTCGGCATATGCACGAATATGCTCAAGATGCCATGTCATATGTTCGTCATTATGGTACAGCAGATTTGTTCATCACATTTACATGCAATCCGCAATGGATAGAAATCAAGCAGGAGTTATTCCCTGGGCAATCACCCATTGATCGTCAAGATATCACAGTCGGAGTCTTTAGACAAAAGTTGAAATCTTTAATGGATTTCATCGTAAAACATTATGTGTTTGGTGAGACACGCTGCTGGATGTATTCTGTGGAGTGGCAGAAACGAGGATTGCCACATGCACACATTTTGATTTGGTTGGTTGAAAAGATAAGGCCAAATGAAGTTGATGCAGTGATATCAGCTGAAATCCCTGATGTACAAGTAGATCCTGGATTGCATGAGGTTGTTATCAAAAATGATACATGGTCCCTGTGGAACTCTTAATCAAAATTTACCGTGTATGATGGATGGTAAATGTTCAAAACGATATCCAAGGACATTAATATCGGAAACAATTACTGGTAATGACGGTTATCCATTGTATTGTCGCCGATCGTTAGCAGACAATGGAAAATCAACAATTGTCAAATTAAATCAACAAAATATTGAAATATATAATCGTTGGATTGTTCCATACTCACCCATTTTATCAAAGACATTCAAAGCACACATCAACGTTGAATCTTGCCATTCAGTGAAATCTATTAAATACATTTGCAAATATGTAACCAAAGGGAGTGATATGGCCGTGATTGGAATTGGGGCAGAAAATTATAATAATGAAGTTACCCAATACCAAATGGGCCGCTATGTTAGTAATAATGAAGCAGTTTGGCGAATATTTTCTTTTCCTATTCATTAGAGACACCCTGTTGTTGTTCACTTAGCTGTGCATTTAGAAAATGGACAAAGAGTGTATTTTACAGAACAGAATGCAGTACAAAGAGCTGCTCAGCCACCATCTACGACATTAAACAGTTTTTTTGAGACATGCCAAAACGATGATTTTGCACGAACATTGTTATATTCTGAAATGACAAAATATTATACCTGGAATCAATCCTCAAGGACATTTATACGACGGAAACAAGGAAAACCAGTTGCAGGATACCCAGATGTATATTCCACCGATGCGATTGGTCGAACTTATGCAGTACATCCAAGCAATGATGAATTGATGCTGTAATATCATCACACGCTCATCAAATACGAACATTGTTTTCAATAATCATATCTACATGCTTCCCATCAAACCCAATTGATTTGTGGATCAAGTACAAGGATTATATGTGTGATGATATTTTGTATCAAATACGGAGTAGAATGGGAAATCCAAATATACAAATCAGTGAAGAAATGTACAATGAAGCATTGATTTCAATTGAGGACATGTGTTTGATGATATCAAACAAACTATTAATTCAATCAGGTCTGGCCGCGCCTAAACGTCCAATGCATGATGCTTTTAACCAAGAGTTGCATCTAGGAAAACTGTATGATCTCAACACTTTGAAAGAATTAATTCAAACAAATCTGCTACTGTTGAATGAACAACAGAAGTATATATTTGATACTCTTATGAGAGTAACAAATAATGAAACTGGGGGGATTTACTTCTTAGATGCAGCTGGTGGTACAGGAAAAATTTTTTTGATTTCTATAATATTAACAGCAATTCGCTCACAAAATAAAAACTTGCACTAGCTTCGTCGGGAATTGCAGCAATTTTGCTTGAAGGTGGTCGAACAGCCCATTCAGCACTTAAATTGCCATTAAATATGCAAAGCAATGAAACTCCAACCTGCAACATTTCGAAGAACTCTGCAATGGCAAAGGTTTTGCAGCAATGTAAAATTATTGTTTGGGATGAATGCACGATGGCACATAAAAAATCTTTGGAGGCTTTAGACAGAACCTTAAAAGAGAAAAAAATTACTAAACAACGTGATAGAAGCAGCTATATTCAAAGGAAAGTATAAAGGAGAAGATGTTCTCATACCGCGCATCCCAATGATTCCGACTGATGAGCCATTTCAGTTTAAACGACTACAGTTGCCAGGGCGGCTTGGTTTTGCTATGACCATAAACAAGTCCCAGGGGCAATCATTAAGTGTTTGTAGTATTAATCTGGAAAACCCATGTTTTTCACATGGTCAATTGTATGTTGCCTGTTCCCGTGTTGAAGAACCATCAGATTTGTTTGTCTATGCGCCAGGTAATCAAACAAAAAACATCGTATATCATAAAGCACTACGATGATAATAAAACTATTTTTTGTTAATAATTATGATTCACATGATTAATTATTTATATATAATTATTTTTTATTCACAACGCCCTTTCACCAGGGTGACGGTTCTGTCCAGGAGAATTTTTTGCCCCGACTATAAAATACGTAGGAACAAAAAACTGACACATTACAAATCTTTTTGACAGGACGAAGTCTGTCGGGTCCGCTAGTACACAATAAAATAATTACTAAGTAGAGGATTTTTTCCAATATATTTTCTTCAATTTTTTTTCCTTCTGATAGTTTTTGATTTACCATGAAGAAGTTTTTTGAATATTGCAGATAATAGCTGGATTGATTCCCTGGAATCTCTATAGACTTTAATCTAAATATATCCCTTAAAAACATTCAGAATTAAATTTTAAACATGCCCTTGATAACACTGTATCACTTTATACACACACATATATATATATATATATATATATATATATATATACATAATTATCACATGTGGTGAAAATTAACTAATAATATTGGTAAGTGAACTTGTAATTCTTTAATATACAATCGAAACAAATTTTGTATTAGGTGATGTTTGAGTAATTTGGTCATTACTTTATATTTTCTTTGATTTTTATTAGTTAATTTCCAGCACACGCCATCATAATATTTGTCTATAAAGTGATTCTGAGTTATCAAGAGCATGTTTGGAATTTAGTTCAAAATATTTTCAAGAGATTCATTTAGATTAAAATCTGTATTGGTTTGAGAGAATCAATGCAGCTCTTATCTGTAATAAGAAAGTAGTGTTTCCCAGACATTTTATTAAATTTTTGAATTTTTTAAGAAAATTCCTGAAATTAAAATTTGTAGAGATGTGTAACAGAATAATCCGGCTTAATATTTGAGATATTAAAAAGAAAGAAACATGTACCGAGTAATGAATACCCTTTTGAAAATATTCAGCAAGGGAAATCTGCCGATATCTGTTCGTTGAAAAGAATTTTAAGGTTTTTGTACTTACAAGCTCTTACTGTATCGAAAAGTGTGAATCCTGTACTTCAAATTTCATTATAGATAATTTCGTAGCTGCTGTTGATATTATGTCTAAATTCATCTTTTAAATGATCGACATATATTGAGTTTGAGATGTCTGACGTGTAACTCCTCTAGTGTTCATGAATTATTTTCACGGAGATGAAAAATAAATCTGCAGCATCAATTTTAGATCAATTGAATACGTCTGCTGAAAAAGTCACTGCCCATGAAACGCATCACAATAATTGAAATATATATATCAAGTGGCCTACACGGAAGAGTTTAGTCGGGCAATTTAGGTTGAATTTTTTCGGGAAACATCGAGACAAGTCAATTTTCATTTGCAGCGGGATATATTTTGATTACAAATTCAAGGATATAAGATCCTGGCATCTCCTCGGGAGATTTGAATGGTGACAAAATTTTAAAATCGTATCATTTAGAAGCTTTTGCAATTCCATTTAGGAATATGGTGAAAAAAATTTTGTTAGGTGTTTGTTTCTCTGTAAACAATTCGTTGGAAGTGAATTAAGCCGTCGAGTGTTTGAACAAATTTCAAGTAATAGAATGTTCGAAATTCTTCGCATTCAAAACAATAATAATGTCTTTGAATATAATAACTAATATGAGGATGGTAAATAGAAAGTTTTTCGAATCGGGACAGTGCAACATATGTTGTATTACAGTTAGAAACTTAAATAAAGACGAGTTTTTGATCTTCGGGCATAAGCAGTAGGCCTGAATGTTTCATAGCAGCTTTTTGCTTATCAGTAATTTGTTCTAATGCCAATGAATGCAACACAGCCACGCACCTATATTAGCCCTGCATAACAGCCCTACTATTTTGACGAACAACAGTGCCATCTAATGCACGAGAATACACAGCATATAACTCCAGGCTAACTCAAGAATCGAACTGCATTCTCAGATAGCGCAGTTGTTTGGAAAATTAGAAGGATCGCTATGCAGGAGGAGTATAGATACATGGCTACGTCTCATTCGTTGGCATTAGAGCAATGCACTGATGAAAAGCCAAAATGCTGTGAAACATGCATCATTTGTTGATATGAAATGAAATGCCACCTAAAAGTTACAAAATGTTAGAGAACATGACTAAAGACACCATTAGTGTATAGAAATGAACAGTAGGCAATTTGAATATCTTAGTAGGTAAATTTTTTTGAGGAACTTAAATGCTTTATGCACATATCCATGTTTTCACACCAAAATAAATACTGAACAGATATTGTTTAACATTCTCATGAATAGAATTGCACAACCTTCATGAAGATGTGTCATTTGAACCTCTTGCCATTTTAGATTCTTGAGGGGGTTGCCATTCCGCTTAGGCGAATGATCATAAGTCCAAAATTTGCAAACAAGAGATGTCTCCCTTTAAATAAAATTTGACAAATCTCGGCGTTTACATACTTTGATAATTTTTATTGGAATAGCGTCTTGTCCACTGCTTTGTTTATTTTGTAGCTTATTTCCAAAGTTTATTAGTTAAGCAGTTATTATATGATAGGTTTGAAATGAAAGAATTGAGTGTTTTCAATTTAAGTTCACTGAAAAGTTATGTCCACCAAATTTTTTAATGAATAAGGAATTGTATCCGCTAGATAATAATTATAGAGAGCGGCAATTTTAAAATAATCAATCTGCAATTTTGATTTCGTTGTGATTTTCCGATATTTCCTGCAAGATTGATCAAAAAGACTGATTTTGTCACATTTTCCTTCAGAGTAGCTCTTCTCCCCAGTTACTTTGAAGAATTATCCTACTTTGATTTTGTGGCTTCATGCATGAATTATAAGTTTTCATCCAACTGTAAGTGAGGTAATAAGTTACCTAACTCATTTTTCAGACCTGAAATCGAAGATGTAATGTCGACCTTTATCCATCATTTCTGCATTACGTTCGTTCGAAATTTATGAAGTCTATATGTTTATTATATTATTTTACACTTATTTAATTACATAGATTCAACATGTTGGTGGCTGATCGCGGTTCTATTAATAAATTATAATTTATTTATCGATGGTATCCTGTGAAATTGCCAAGATAAGATATTGTTTTCTTTGGGTTTGACAAAACTGTCGAGTTAATTCAATTTGATTTTTCAGTTTTAATCAGTTGGTTGCAAGAATACACTAGCAAAAGCAATCGTCACTCAGGTATGACATTGCATCATCAATTTCTCCATTTTAGAATTTCTCCACTGATAGAAATATCCGATTTTCTCAACTCTCTCCCACTGACATTTAAGTTGAATCTAAAAATGAAATGTTTCATCATACCGTCACTTCATCAGATGTACATTACTACCACTACTAATATAAATATTCCCAGAAAAATTAGATGGCAGTCATTGATATGAAAATAATAGAGAAGGAGAGCGCTAAGTCAAAAAGGTGTTTTTCTAATTCATAAAATTATATTTTCCAACTTTACTTTTCAATTATGATTTCATCTGATTGATTTGAAAACTCTTGATACTTGTGTATTCTTTGATATAATAGAATTTTATTCGATATAAATAATTTTCTCGTCAAAAGTTAAGGATAATGAATTAACTTACGTTTTCTCTTCAGAAAAGTCTCATTTTAAAATATGCTTTAGACTAGAATAATAAGATTTCAAAGATGTGATATGTATTGAGAAAAACAAAAATACAATATTTGAAAAAGTACAACTTTTCATGAAAAACAGAAATTATGAAAATTTCAGAAATTCGTACTTATATTCACCTTCAATACAAAGAATGTCCACCACGTTTATCCATAACCGCTCGGCATCTTCTCTACATGATTTTAACGGTATTGAGAATATCCTGCTCGATTTGTTGCCAAAGTTGTGGCGAAAGGTCTCGGAGCTGTTGAAGTGCTTACAGCTGTTATTCGTGGGCATCAAAGATTCATGTTCATGTTATTATCATTATTATTATTTTAGGTCACAGCACTGTTAATTTTTGACCCAACAGTGAAATGGTGGCAGATACACGTCCAACTAGAAAATTTCTACCTGAACAGGATTCGAACCTGGACCTCCCGGTCACAAGTCCGATGCTCTCCCGCTGAGCTATCCACACTTGTAGATGTAGATGGTTACAAGCCTGCTCGATTTAATTAAGGACAAGGGCTCTTAAACTTAATGGTAGATATTGAATACCTCGATTTTCTCTAGCAGTTCGGTGGGATCTATATGACACATTAGCATACAAAAAAACGAAATTTTCGAAAATAGCTGCATCAAATTGTCGGACTACTGCGTTGATATCATCAACTGAGAAGTCATGATTTTTGGAAGTACCAATAAGTAATTTTGCCATTGAAACAAACTCCACCCCAAACCATAATTGTGCCTTCTTGATAAGGATGGACTCTTTGAACAGAGCGGCGATTCCTTCGCGTGAGTGGATGTGTCTATAACCGTAGTCGTCGACTATCAGAAAAACGTCCCTATCTGAACTCGTTAGAGAAGTACCCGCCGGCACCAGTACCCACTCTAATCTTTGACGCATGTGTTTACGAGTGGGTTTTTCGAGGGTCTCGATTTTATATCGATTTCATAGAGACGTTTCCTGACTGTACTTAAAAAAAATTAAGTACCTGTGGCATCTTGAAGACGTTGACTTGCTATATAGCAAGTGCTGAGAGGCTGTTTTCTCACCGAAAGAGTTATAAAACGGCCTTTTGCTGGAATGGTCGAACGTATTCTACCACTTCTGGATATCTGACGGACAGTTTCAGTGGCAAAGTAAACGTGAATCACAGTTTCGCTAACATTGTAGAAATTAACTACTGGTACCTGTGTTTGACCAGCCTGAAGCATTCTAAGGGCTTTATTATCATCGTCCTCGAATCGAAGTTATCTTGGAATAATGAAAATTTGATTTTCAATTGCGTAGAGCCATTTTGTCCTATTAGAAAGGAAATACAGACTGAAAAGAAATGTGCATTTCCGACACACATGGACAAAAAATCAACGAATTCGATAAAAACTTGTTTCGCACTGAAACGCAAGAAGTTTCTGTTATCGTCATAAGATTATGTTATTGAAAAAAAGATACGAAATTAATGCATCTTCCGAAAACAGCAATCTTCTCAACTTTTGACGAGAAGTTCAGATACTGTCGTTTTATTGGAGCACCTTTCATCTTCATGGAAGAATTTGGGGCGATATTTTTCATTGACGACTTGAAGATAGGAATTAAAATTGCCAAGCTAAAACTACATTGTTAAAATGATGAGGTTAAAAATATCCAAGAATGAAAAGGAGACAACAGTGAACACAGACAATGTAGTTAAATGAGATTTTTATAGTGGAACGGAGATCAGATCTTTTGAAATAACACGAAGAATGCACTTTGCTTATACAGAAAGCACCAGGAAATAAAATTTTATGACTAACTTATTCACTTGAATCCAATCTCTGATTTGCATAGGAATGAAACAACGGGATAAAATATTTTACTCCGTACTCCGAATTTCGTATATTTATTTCATGGAAAATATTAATGATATTTGTACTATAATAGATAATGGTCATTGTTCCAGATTTAAGAACTGAAGAATATTGTATTATCTTAAATTAAATTGATGAACGTAGTAATGAGATTAGGAAAATTGTATTATGATTTTCAGACATTAGTAGGAATTCCTACTACGTCTCGAAATGTTAAAAAAGGTTGTCTTAGTTAATCACAGGAAAGATGAATTTACCACAATGTCTCCTAATATGAATATGAATGAATATTCATTCATTCATTCTTTCATTCATCCATCCATCCATCCATATATTCATTAATTTATTTATTAATTTATTGGAACAATTGATTATATATTCATTTATTAATTCATTTATATATTTATTTATTCATTTATTTGTTTGTTTATTAATTTCTTTGTTTGTTTATTTGTTTCTTCGTATTCATTCATTTATTCGAATAAATAAATGAATCAATATTCATTTATTATAACTATGATAGTAGAATGTTTTTTGAATAGGGACAGTTCAACTTACACACATATATATATATATATATATATATATATAAATATATCCAGCGCGTATATGTATATATATATATATATATATATATATATATATATATATATCTAAATATAACACTTCACAATTGAAATCAAATTGAATAGATATTGTCTGGACATAAACAACAGGCATCCGTATACTTAGATGCTTGTTGGCATCTCACCAGTGCCCATCAAAGGTAATATATCCGCATACTCATATTCACCCTACATATGAACAAAAGAGTTTAGATCAAACACGAGCTTCATATATGCACATAGGTATAAAACACGTGCATATAAGTATACACCACCAAGCGATGCAAGCATCGAATTGTACTCCTGAATTCATCTGAAAATATGCCCTAATGCACCTCATCTCGTTACTGGCTTTATTGCTATAGACTAGGCCGGTTTATGCCGTTCACTGACTCATGATTGATGAAGGTTGTCACAGTGCACCGCTTCATCATTTTTACCCATTTCTGTATACTCTGCTATGCCTTGTCCACAATGTTCTCCGTTCTTGCGACCCTTCAACTGTTTCTCCCATATTACTAGATACAAAAATCTTCGGAAAATAAAGTTTCCTAATCAATGTCCATCCCAACAATATCAGTTCAAATAAAACAATCAAAGAAGATCGTAATAGGAGATTATACATCCGATTGATTAAGCGAGTGAATCAGCAGGCGAGAAAATATATAATAATTCATTCCAGTAAAAGCGGGTAGAAGTAGATTGACATCGATGAAGCAGGTTGGCAAGTGCACTATAGCCATACGAGTATATTTCTCTGTATATTTTTTCTCCGCTATGCACCGCGAGCCAGAAAAGCGAGTAGCAGGTCATGGTGGATGTTTCCTAACTGTAGAAACTATTATTTTCCATATCATCTCCTATTATGCCAGGGATGCTGAATATTTTTCCATATTCACATGTTGTCTAAAATCTAGGTATGATCTGTAGTAATTGAAACTTGTCCGAATAGGGACAGTGCAACTTACAACTGTGTAATAATTTACAATTCAAATCCACCTAAATAGGTATCACTGATCGTCGGGACATAAGCAACAGATATACGCATATTTCGATGCCTATTGATATCTCAACAGTCCTGTGCTACAATTCTCAACAAAGGTAATGTAAAATAGAAAAAGGCTTTTTACTTGATGGAAGAAATATAACAAAATATAGGGCCGATGAAGAGATTACCAGAATTATAATTGTTTTTTGAAGATATAGTACATGTTTTGAGAGATTTCTGAATCAACTTATTTGAATATTTAAATATATTGAATATTTCAAATAAATTACATTTTTTGAGAAGTACTCAAGTTATGTTCATGTTTTTGAAAGGCAATTGGTGTTCTTAATGGTAAGATCAGAAACAAAAATTTTGTCTCCTTTAAATATTCATTTACTAATTTTAATGACTTTTTTATATCTGTTGGTTTATTTATTCCATTTGAAATTATATATTGAGTTTTGATTATATACGTCTATTAAATATAAGCGGTGCTTATTGTAGACATTAATTTAATTCAAAAAGTTTTTTGAATAAAAAATTTTTTTTAATTAAAACTGTAGAAGATTAACAGATTAAATCTGTTTTGATATTGAAATTTTGTTATATTTCTTCTATCAAGTAAAAAGCCTTTTTCTATTTTATTTTATATATAATATATAATTATACATTCTGTCAAGAAAGTACCGGGAATTATCGATTTAAATCTGGCGGGACAATGAGGCAGGTAAAAATTTTTTTTTCCTAGGTTGGTACCACTGTCCTTAATTACTATGCCAAGCTTGAGCGGGATCTGTCAACTAGTGTGTTTGCAACAGCTGATTTAGTCAGTCGATGTCAGAGTGCGTGCCGATTTTTACTATGGGTGATTACGTTGAGACGATAACGCGCCTGCTCACCGAGCTACGATTGTGACTGACTTTCTCGCCAAAAACTCAACAAACGTGCTTCAGCAACCACCGTATTCGCCGGATTTGGCTCCCTGCGACTTTTTCCTCTTCCCAAAACTAAAATTGCCCCTTCGTGGCACCCGTTTTGAGTCGATTGAAGCCATAAAACAAAATTCGGCGCGAGAGCTAAAGTCCATCCCGGAAAGCGCCTATAAAAAATGTTTCGATAATTGGAAGTGCCGTTGGCATAGATGTATTGGAGCAAATGGAGCCTATTTTGAAGGCGACCCAATAAATTTTGACGATTAAATGTAAAAATGTTGTTTTAATTGAAAATTCCCGGTACTTTTTTGACAGAGTAGTATTTAGGTTTTAATAAATCTCATTATGGAATGTCAATGATTTAAATATAACCTTATAACACCTTACACTTCTCTGTGGTTTTGTTAAGAATATAGACTATCTTGAATTTTCAAGTTAGTCTGCAAAAAGCAATTATCCTGTTAAACATGTGTGAGGTGAAATATAGTGATAGTTATTTTATT
This sequence comes from Megalocaria dilatata, assembly GCA_034642435.1. NCBI lineage: Eukaryota > Metazoa > Arthropoda > Insecta > Coleoptera > Coccinellidae > Megalocaria > Megalocaria dilatata. The sequence goes on from CM067857.1 coordinate 72,753,417, forward strand.
TTGATATTTGGAATATTATTTAGGGCCGATGAAGAGATTACCAGAATTATAATTGTTTTTTGAGGATATAGTGCATGTTTTGAGAGATTTCTGAATTAACTTATTTGAATATTTTAAATATTTCAAATGAATTATATTTTTTGAGAAGTCCTTAAGTTATGTTCATGTTTTTGAAAGGCAATTGGTGTTCTTAATGGTAAGATCAGAAACAAAAACTTTGTCACCTTTAAATATTTATTCATCAATTTTAATGCCTTTTTTTATATCTGTTGGTTTATTTATTCCATTTGACATTATATATTGAGTTTTGATTATATACGTCTATTAAATATAAGCGGAGCTTATTGTAGACATTAATTTAATTCTAAAAGTTTTTTGAATAAATTTTGTTTTTCTTAATTAAAACTGTAGAAGACTAACAGATTAAATCTGTTTTGATATTGAAATTTTGTTATATTTCTTCTATCAAGTAAAAAGCCTTTTTTTATTTTATGTTATATATAATTATATTTAGGCTTTAATAAATCTCATTATGGAATGTCAATGATTTAAATATAACCTTGTAACACCTAACACTTTTCTTTGATTTGTTAAGAACATAGATTATCTTGAATTTTAAAGTTAGTCTGCTTGAAGCAATTATCCTGTTAAACACGTTTGAGGTGAGATATAGTGATAGTTATTTTATTTTGATATTTGGAATATTATTTAGGCCGATGAAGAGATTACCAGAATTATAATTGTTTTTTTGAGGATATAGTGCATGTTTTGAGAGATTTCTGAATTAACTTATTTGAAGATTTGAATATATTAAATATTTCAAATGAATTATATTTTTTGAGAAGTCCTTAAGTTATGTTCATGTTTTTGAAAGGCAATTGGTGTTCTGAATGGTAAGATCAGAAACAAAAATTTTGTCTCCTTTAAATATTTATTTATTGATTTTAATGACTTTTTATATCTGTTGGTTTATTTATTCCATCTGACATTATATATTGAGTTTTGATTATATACGTCTATTAAATATAAGCGGTGCTTATTGTAGACATTAATTTAATTCTAAAAGTTTTTTGAATAAAATTTTTTTTTTTGATTTAAACTGTAGAAGTCTGACAGATTAAATCAGTTTTGATATTCAAAAGATAATGGGATATATTTTGAAACATATTTTCTAATATTTATGAAGCTGGTATTTGGTCTGAGCGCTGGTATTCCCATGTGTGGTGAATGTAACTGTACGGCTACTTTTCCTTCATTGAAGCATGCGCATGCATGCAGCTTGTGCCTTTACGATCGACCATAACTATTCGAGTGAATCTGAGTTGGGATCTGGTTCACAGATGTAAGTTGCTCCGATTAGAAATTTTCTTTCATCATAGCCCATACACCCCCCCCCCATATATAATTTGAAAATTAAAATTCCATAAAAAGTGAAAATAAAGTCAATTGTGAGCTTGGACTTGAACTCATAATTCCACCAGCATCTATGGAGAGTCCGTCTCCGTCGAACTTAACTTACAAGAAAATAGTTGTAGAAAGTATCGGGTGTTTTTTTTAGAGCGATAGAACTTTAAATTGAAATAAAACACATTTAAATTAAGATTGAAGCCAAATTGTTTTTTATTCGAAAGATCGATTTATGACATTTATGGTTTGAAAATAATTTCCGGCATATGTCCGCCACGACTAGCTTTGAAGAACCGCATTCGATCAGACCAATTTTGGACCACTTTTTCGAGTAACTCAGGCATTCTTTCATCAATAAACACGAGTTATGTTGGCTTCCAGAGCGTTTATTGTTTCTGGTTTATCACCATAAACCATTGACTTGACATAACCCCAAAGAAAATAATCCAGTGAATTTACGTCGCATGAGCTTGGAGACCAATTACTTGGACCATTTCTCGAAATAATGTTATCGCCAAATCTTTCTTTCAATAAATTAATTGTTACGGTAGCAGCGTGAGGTGTAGCATCATCTTGTTGGAACCAAAACACTTCTGGGTCGATACCATTCAAATTTTGAAACAAATAATCATTGATAATCGATCTGTAACGAGCACCATGGACTGTAACATTAGCTCTAGCATCGTTTTTAAAGAAATATGCACCGGTGATGCCTCCAGCATGTAAAGCACACCATACAGTGATTTTTCAGGATGAAATGGAACCTGCAGAACTTCTTGAGGATTGTTTTCACTCAATATTGCTTGTTTACATAGCCGTTCAACCAGAAATGAGCTTCATCACTAAACAAAATTTCAAGATAAAAAGTGGATCAACTGCAAGCTGTTCTAGGACCCCATTAGCAAATAAACGACGCTCATTATAGTCAAGTGGCTTTAGTTCTTGAACCAGTTAGATCTTGTATGGGTGTGAACCAAGAAATTTACGCAAAATTTTCTATATGGTGGATGCACAGAGTCCAACTTGTTGTGAACGTCGACGAATGGACAAATCTGGATCAACACTATGACTCACAGCAGCGGTATTGTCTTCTGTACGTACAGTTCTTTGTCTTGTTGTTGCATCGAGTAGAGAAAATGTCCAAATCTATCGATAGTTGGACGAATAATCTGCTCTGATGGAAGATTATGTAAACCATAAATTTGAAGTGCTCTAAAAGTTTGGCGAATACAACACTGATTTTGAAAAGAAAATTCAAGAATTTGTAAACGTCGTTGGGGCGTGAGTCTCTCCATGATAATTTGTCAATGCTTACTGAACAGAAATGTCAAAACAACATGGCTTCTACCTTCTGTCAAATCACAGTTATCCCTATCGAAATTTCTATTACTCTAAAAAATACACCCGATATTTGTATGGTGTAAGTGTCCATAGCATATTCGTTGTACATGATAAATCTTCATATGGTGGAATTTATATCCAGACCAAATACCGAAATCAATAAAATAATCCTGTGGTTCGATCTTGCATCATATGGTATCATGGTTTTTCACCAGGTGATCATGTAAGTAGTCTTCACATCTTCCAAAAGAGTTTGTGTAGTAAAGGTTACGCCCATCGTGTAATATGCTCCCAGTAGGCTCCAATTCTAGGAACCATGATTGGTAGCCGCTAAGTACTGTCCAACCTCTACTAGTTATGCCGGTCCGTTAGTGAGTTGTGTGAAACACAACATGCCGAACAGACTAGTTTTTTCTCGCAGTTTAAAATTCAAGATCCATAAACCACCGCGAAAATATCTCAATTGAATCCTATTTCGAGCACCAACGTGCCAGCCGTATCATCCAGTCTCTCAAACCACAGAGAGATTTCTCACTTGATCCTGGTTCAAGCACCAAAGGTCTCAAACAGAATCATCCAGACCCAGAAGTTCCTGATAAGTCACTCAGTTTATCCTATTTCGAGTACATAATTTGAAAGGGTTGTCAGGAAGATATCGCGATATACCCACCCATTGCACATTGTATAAGAGTTCTAATAATAATAATACTTTCAGCCAGCCGTATCGTCAAAACCCACAGACCACGGAGACTTATTTCGATCAATCCTAGTTTGAGAATTACGCACGAAAAAATGAATGAAATACTCTTCTAGCCTATCATGCGGTGTGTCAACCATTGCCCTCACAAGTCTTAAACCAATTGGGCGGCCAGGAATAAGAATACTCCTGTGAGCTATCCAGCCTCCGATGGTTGTCTTGATACCATATCTTGAAGGCTAACCTGTCGCCAAGGAGAATTCAACTCGATGCTAGAAACTATGAACTAAAGAATAGAGTGATTGTTAAACAATAATGGGCGCCTCGGAACAACCATGCAGAAATGATATTGTCTGTGATTAATTCAAGATTCACTAATGGTAGTTTTTACGTTCTTGTTCTAGAAAATAGTATTGTATACTTTTGCAATGTCTGCAGTTTTATAATTTCGAGCTGAAAATAGTCTCAAACTGTTAAGTTGAACTCACTGACGAAAAATGATATGAAACACTCCCATTAATTTCTACTAAAGCTCAATCGCCTAAAATTTCCGCATCAATTTAAAAATCCCCTGTTTATTATATAGATATAAATATTATATATCAAGGCACGAAAAATATCTAAAAAATTTTACGTATATCATATATGCTATCAATTTCTGCCTCACATCATGATTTCATAAAATGGAAAGGATACACTCGTTTGCAAGCGAGAAATAAAATAATAATTTCTGGCACAAAACTAACATAACAGAAGGAATTACACAGCGTTATAAAAATGAATTCAGACTCCTACGAGCACTGTGTAAATATAATTGCAGATTGCTTTGAAAACCAAGGAAATGTTTATTTTGCTAGTATTCTATCCCAGATTATAACATTATCTGTTCAAACCACCCTGGCGGTTAAATACGACATTCAGCGGAGAGATTTAATTCATTAATTTAAGTGAATTGGCAGCAGCTGATAAAATCTAATTCTAATAGTGTGCTTTCATCGTGAATTTTCGATTGGAAAAATTCCAGTGGTACCCGATTTTTAGATTCTTTCAACAGTAGAATATTGGATGTTATTAATCTTCTTTCGGCAAATATTGAGATGAGGTGATAATAATTTGTCTATGAACGAGAAATAAATGTATCTCAAACTTTATGAAGCCATATTTTGAATAGTGGAAATGTCACGTTTTGTAATTTTTTGTTATCTGTTTTCAATGTCTAAACATTCATCATGACATGCAACATACTTCAACAATATTTGGTTGATATCATATCATTGTTAAAAAAGTTGCAGATCAATCCAAAGGACACGAATTTTCAGCCATAATTTTGTGAATTTTTTAAACTTTTAAATCCACAATGGACGTTCGAAACCTGCAAACGAATTGTACAGAAAGCCAGGTACAGCGTGATTTTTTTAAATCTGATTTAGGGAAAAATCATATCAAGTTTTATTCAATATATCATGTTCCTCCCTCTATTGCTGATATGTATAGATGTTGAAGAAAGGGGGAAGGTTAGATGATGCCTTTTAACCATGTATCATAGGTTACATGAGATTTTCCGTTTCTTCAGGAGAATAGTTCTAGAATTGCAAAAATGACGTTTATATGAGTTTCGAATGGCAGGATTAAGAATTATGTTCTTGTTCTTCATATGTAGTGTCATCATGAAGTAATTCACAGATTTAAAATTTTCGGGAGAATTGGATGTTGAACGATCGCCTAGAAGTTCCTGAGTTTACATCAGCGCCTTCCACATTTTATAAAAATACAAATATGGATAGAGTTAAGTGAATCTTTATGATTATTGATCAATGTTGATACATTTTTTGTTTGCAAAATCAGATTAAATCTATTTCCAGCATAGGTTATTTACATAATATTCATCAACATATTTCGCCAGTTTCGCTTCGGAGTTATTGGGAGAAAAATTATAGGACCTTCTGAAACGAAAATTTTAAATGACTTCAAACTGTGATTTCACACCTACGGATGCCTTTTTGTGAGCATATTTATAATAAATTCCTTGTACCAACAAACCTCCAACTAGAAACGCTTTGAATTGGAATATAGAACGTTATATTAGATTGCTTTATTGCAAAAAATATTGAAAGATAAGTTCATCAAATTCGATTCTGCAAAAATCTGAGATGGACTTTTAGACAACTTCAAAGTACTGTCGTCAGGAGCTTTTGCGCTCTACTTCGTATCATCCACGATGCCCATAAAATTTTTTTTGGTCTTCTAATTTTACGATCTTCAAATATTTTTGTATGAGCCTTCTGTTCATTATTTTGATGCTGAATTAATACTCGAATGTGTGACAGTTACTATGGTTTCTTCAGTACTCAACGCTGCTGCGCTCATAAAATTTTCGTCTTTGGTTTGAATCTTCTTATAATACGACTCTCATAAAATTTTGCAAGAACCTGTGTGCTATTATTCGCCATAGCCTCAAAATTCACATCAATAGCATTAGTAGTGTGGAAAGTATCGATGAAAATAAGATAACATTTTAAAAGTGAATAACTGATAAACTACTGAAATGATTTTGCCCAGTGACGAACTCAGCTGAGAAATTCAGGTTCCAAATCCACATTTGAAATATTTATCTTTCTCCATTCAAAGAAATTACTGTTTAAGAAAACGCTCAACGCTGATCCGCACATATTTTTTGTTAAATTTGTTAATCGTACGATACTCAAGAAATTTCGCAAGGACATGCGCCCTTTCATTATACTTTTTAATACTGAATTACAGATCGATACAGTCCACAGTTTCTGAAAGAGTGGAAAAGATAAGAAAAATGTTCAAAGGTGAATAACTCTGAAACTATTGAACCGATATTACCCAGTAAGAAAAGTATCCAATATACTTAGATTTCAAATCTTTCTTGAAAGTTTCAGGTCTCTAGCACTTTTCATTGGAAAGTCTTCACAAAAAGCCGGCTGGACTGAATCACTTTTTACCTCGGATTCTTGATCAGTGAGTCCAACCTTGTCGTTTAAGACCATCTTCGGTTACAAATTTTTAAAATAATAGACATTTGGGACAAAGCATAGTAGCTCAAAACGTATAGTGATTATGCGATTTGAGTGTGAAGTTGGGTTCGAAAATATACAAATAATTCCTCTGCCAGTATCAAACGGAACTACTTTCCGAACAACGTTATAGTTTTTCTGTAAATTCCTCAATTCTCTACAAAGACTGAAAAAAGGATACCTTCACGAAAAATTAAAAAAAAATTTCTACATGATTTCAATGTTTTTTTTTGAGAAAACATCAACCTAATAACCTTAAAATACGGTTAACTGAATAACAGATCAAATATTTTTCGAGAACTTTGTATCAACGATATAATATTCTGCTTGCTTCATGAAAAATTACACGAGACACAGACAGTTCAAATCTGTCATGCATGAATGGGAATCATTATGTAACTAAGTTATACAGAATATACATAGTTGATTCCCCCGCTATAACGAATTCAATTTCAGTGGAGAAATTGCATTTGCTCCCGAAATTTACGAAGTCAGAGATAACTGAGTTGTAATGTGTGACAGTTATGTCCCAGAACCAAGGCATTCTCTTATTAATGTTATTAATATATCTTAAATTTCAGACATCCCTTCTATCTGTTGTAGTCAAATATGAAAACCAACTTTGGGTGTTGCCTCAAGACGATTATATATACGAAATAAGTTCTTTTTTTTAAACACATAATAAACAAAGAGACTAGTCTAGATAGAAAATGGATATTTTTACAAAAATTGTAATAAAATGAGGCAAACTCAATTTTGAATTGTCATAGGCAATATCCTCTTTGTACGCTCGTTAGGAGGCGCTTTTAATTCCTAATTTTCACGCATTTGTTATATAGGGATATCGTTTCGCCTAAATTTCTATAAATGTCGAATTTCGAATCAGAAGTTGCCTTAGACTACTAAATTGCATTCACTGATGAAGAATCCGAGGTTAAGATTAATTCTGTCCAGCCACCTGTCGCGCTAATTTTCGAAGTATAAGTGCTAAGGACTTAAGACTTTTAGGGAAGGTTTGGAGTCTAAATATCTCCGACGAATTTCTCTTCTTCTTCTTTCTTCTTCAGTTAAGGCGAATCGCCTGTTTCCTTTCGTCAATTCTCTGCCTACACTGTTAAGTTGTCGTTCCATCGTTTTAGAGGGCGTCCCAAACTCCTGCGACCTAGCGGAGATTTGTCACGTGCAATTCATTCCCTCTTCCGACTCAGTATCCACTCATTAACTTCTTCCGCTCTACATGTTCTTCTAATATTTTCACTTCTCTCCCTGTCCAATAGTGTCTTTCCTGCTATCCTGCGAAGTAACCTCATTTCGGTTGTCTCCAGTAATTGTCCAGCCCTTGATGTGTCGGGTTGGTTTCAGCGGTGTATGTTATAGTTGGTCTTACTACTGCTTTATAAATTCTTGACTTTGTTTCTATTGTGATATCTTTATTTCGCCATACCGTGTCACTCAGATATTCCGCCACTCTTGTTGCCCTCTCAGTTTGCTCCCTCACTTCCTCCTCAACACCACCACAGTCTGAGATTTCTATTCCCAAGTATTTGAACTTCATTTCTTGCTGGATAACTTTACTTTCAACTTCCAGTTTGCATCTAAGTGGCGTTTTTGATGTTGTCATGCATTTAGTTTTCTGGGTTGATGTTGTCATATTGAATGTTTTGGCAATGCAGTTAGTTGATTCTATGTAACAGCCATTGTAGTTCGTCTTCACTCTCAGCCACCAATTTCTCAATAGACAAAATTGGTTTCGTAGTTATTCGAATTTGAAAATTCATTTTTCTCAATTTTATCTGAACTACAGATCCAGTCGACCTAAATTTTGGCATTTTGAGTAGAATAACAAATATGTGTGAGTAGGTCAGCATTTAGCGCTTCCCTAAATACTATTACTTTCGAACAAAAAAACGAGAGTTCTGAAACTTTCAAAGTACGTTTGACGCCTGAAGAACTCAGTCCATTTCGTCAATGTGCAGAACCAGTTCAATAGTTCCGCAGATATTAACCTTACAAATTTCATTTTTCTAAATACAATTTGAATAATCTTTCGAAAACAATTGAAAACACAATAGATTGGAGTTACTATGTATTTACTACCAAGGTTTTTTTATTATTTTTGGTTCACATGTTACCGCGGTTTCGAACGATGACCGTTCATCTTCAGACGTAACAGAGGACTAAAGCACTAGTTACAGATTCAGTTTTGAAGTAATGTTCCATTTGGTACAAAAACTGTATAACAGATGTTACAAATTATTCAGAATAAATATTTCCAGTGAAAAGCAATAACAAGGATTACAGAGGTGTTATGGGTTTTTATGATGGTACATGAACAATTCCTTTTTCAACAGGTAGCAAGTAAGAAATAGCAGAAAATAACTATGTGCAAATGTAATAATCACTGTATCACTGACAAATTTCACTTCAAAACATTCCATAAAAAATTCCATTGAATTAGCTAAAAAACTGAAAAACTTCACAATACCAAATAACTCATATCTATTAAGTCTAGATGTAGATAATATGTTCCCAAATATTCCAAGAACTGATACAATAAATAAAGTATCTGAAATCCTAGAGCGTTCACATGTTAATCCATTATTGCACTGCGAATTCATAATTCTTTTGGAACTATGTCTCCAAAGAAACTATTTTCAGTTTAATAATGAATTATATGAACAACCGAATGGTCTAGCTATGGGCTCTCCACTAAGCCCACTTCTTGCGGATATTTTTATGTCATCTATGGAAAACAAAATATTTGACTTAGATTTACCAGTGAAAATTCATTTCTGGTATAGATACGTAGACGACATACTTGCGTGCATCAATGGAACAGCTAGACAACTAGATCAATTTCTAAAAATAATCAATAGCATTCATCCGACCATAAAATTCAAGTTAGAAAAAGAAAAAAACAGAAATATTTCATTCTATAACACATTCAAAAAACAAAATTGAATTAAATATATATAGAAAACCTACCTACACGGATATTTGCATTCCCATAGACTCTAATCATCCATATCATCAAAAATTGCAGCCTACAGATCCATGATACACAGAGCATATTCCTTACCTCTCTCAAAATCTAACTTCGAAAATGAAATAAAAACCATAAAAACAATAGCTAAGAACAACGGTTTCAGTGAAAATATAATAAATAAATTATCAGCTAAAAAATATTCCCAAGTAGTATCATATCAAATATACCCCCATACAAAATTATATAATAAAGAAAAAATTATTTCATTGTCATATTTTGGAGACGTAAGTGAAAAAATCGCTAATATTTACACAAAATTGAATTTGAATGTAGCCTACAAATCTGTTAGCAAATTATCCTCAATTTTATTCAACGCGAAAGACACCACCCCAAAAATAGAAAAATCGGTAGTTTATGAGTTAACCTGTTCAGATTGCAATAGTATTTACATAGGTCAGACTGGACGGCCTTTTAAAACTAGATTCAGAGAACACCAAACTGACTTTAAAAAGAATAAAAAATCATCAACATTTGCAACACATTGTATTGACAATGGTCATTCATTCCCATCAATTGGAAATCTGAAAATCCTCCATCTTGCATCAAAAGGGAGAAAATTAAATTATCTAGAATCAATTTAAATATTCAAAGCGCTGCATAATGATGATATCGATATAATGAACGACCAGACTGATCTGTGTAAATCAAAAATATTTAATGTTTTTAAGTAACCGAAATAGCTTCAAAAGGTACCGACATTTGCACATAATTATTTTCCGCTATTTCTTACTTGCTACCTGTTGAAAAAGGAATTATTCATGTACCATCATAAAAACCCATAACACCTCTGTAATCCTTGTTATTGCTTTTCACTGGAAATATTTATTCTGAATAATTTGTAACATCTGTTATACAGTTTTTGTACCAAATGGAACATTACTTCAAAACTGAATCTGTAACTAGTGCTTTAGTCCTCTGTTACGTCTGAAGATGAACGGTCATCGTTCGAAACCGCGGTAACATGTGAACCAAAAATAATAAAAAACCTTGGTAGTAAATACATAGTAACTCCAATCTATTGTGTTTCAATTATGATCAACTACCAAATAGTAACGGCTGAAGCAATTCACTATTTGAATAATCTTTCATTTTTCTCCAAAATTTTCCTAACTACAGTTTTGATCAATCTTGAATTCAATATTTGGATAAAGAATAATAGCACATAAATTCGTGAAAAAGTGAATATTTTGTTTACGGAGCAGCGTTGAGCGCTATTCAAACTATATCAACAGTACTACGATCGAGTTTGAATTTAGACATTGGATGTCAAAATTCAAAAGTTGATGAAAAATTTCATGAGGATCATTTAATCAGAAGATTAAAGCAATTGTGGTCCATTCTTTCTACGTGGTCTCGCCAATATCTTCTCCTCTTCCTTCCCCATCTGACTATATCTTCAACTTTACAGAGAGATCTTATATCGCTGTTCCTAACTCTCTCTCTTAATGTTTTTTCTGCGATGGTTCTGAGAGTTTTCATCTCCGCTTAGGATGTTCTTCATCTTATTCGTGTCAGCTCGAGTCTCGATACCATAGGTCAGGAGAGGCCTAACACAGGATTTATATATTCGCACTTTTCCATCGACATGCATATGCTTGTTTGCCCAAACAACTTCTCTTAGACAGCCGGATATTACTGAGGCCTTCTTGACCTGTGACTTGATGTCCTCTATCGGATTATGATTGCTAGCTATGTCCGCTCCTAGGTAACGGAACTTCATCACTTGTTCCACTATCTTACCATCTATAACTATTTTACATCTTGATGGTTCCTTCGAAAATGTCATACATTTCGTTTTTTCAATAGATATGGACATGTTGTAATTTCTGCTGATCAGGCAAGCAGACGGCCATTAGGAAGTCCACCCAAACGATGGAAGGATAGCTGGAGTTCAATCTCCCAGGAAGCCGCTTCCTAAGGGGAAGACCTTCACAGTGAACAGACCTTAAGGTCTAGAAGAAGAAGAAGAAGATTAAAGCAATTACTCGATAAATTTTCGATTTCCACATCATATTTGAATTATGGAATCCTTTAATTTTTCCATTAGTTCCGAGAATACTTATCCATTCGAAATTAAATTTGGTATTCAATTGTATAATAACAATACGAAAATTTATGCCAAATTTCGGAATGATCCTCCATTCAGGTCGACGAGAAGAGTTAAAAATGGCTATTTCCGAAAGATGAGACATAGAGACTAGAAATTTTCAGGGTGAGTTTGGAGTCTGAATATATCAGTTATGTAAAAAAACTAAGAGAATGGGTAAGATGGTTCCTGAGTTATTCTCATTTGTAACATAGTTTTTAAAATATTTTCTAGTGTACAAATCTGGTTGAGCTCAAATTAATATTTAGATGCGATGTAACACGAAGGCTTTCCATAACTTCTTGGAGATAAATCACAAGGATTTTTTGAATGTTTTCTATATGAATATATTTATATTATATTATTTATTCATTCTTTTTTGCCAGTTTGTAACGATGCAGATCAGAGGGATAATAGATTTTTCGTTCTTCAGGAGAAGAGATCTAAAATTGCAAAAAATTACATTTATTTTATTTTCGGATGATACAGCATATAATACTGTGTTTTCGTTCATCTTATGCATTCTTTAAGAAGAAATTTACAAATTTAAAGTTTCAGGGGGAAACAGCGCGCAAATCTTTTGACTTCACGTCAGTGCTCTTGTAGAATTTTTTTGGATTATAAGTCGAAATCTACATTGATCCTGATGTTCTTTATATTTTTGAAAAGGTTTTTGACGAAGCTCTTTCAAAGAGATTTATTTTCAGAGAAATTATTGAGATTATGCTGAGCATTTTCTAGCGGAATTTGGTTTTCATAATACCGTTATGAAACAAACGTTTGTATCCTTCAAGCGCTGTATTGGATAATTTTAATGAATATTCTATATTTTCTTCGGATTCTTTTATTACTTTTGATGCACTATAATAAGTGTTGATTGCATATGTCTACTAAATTGGGACTGTGTTTTCTTGTATGACATTCATTTTAATTGATTTTGAAAAAGTCTTGACAAAAATTTTCTTCAAATTAAAATTTGTAAGACATTCATTTTAATTGGTTTTGAAAAAGTCTTGAGAAAAATTTTCTTCAAATTAAAATTTGTAGTGAGGTTAGCAAAATAAATCTGTTTGATATTTAAGAGAAACAAAGTTATGATAATTTTTTACCAAGTTTATTTTATCACTTTCAAAATAATATTCATCTGGAATGGCACACAGATATAAGCGCTTGATCCAATCATTCATGTACTTCTGATATCATTCGAAGGAATGGTTTTTGGTTCCTTGTCCCAATTCATTTGACGGCTTTCAACAACTTAAATTTGCGCTAAATTAAGACGGGAGAACGAAAAAAGTCACATGGTAGAGAATCTACGAAAACAGTGCTTGTTCGAGGATATGGACGCCATTTTAATCGAATAATCGAGCACCATTTGCATTTTGTGGCATGACGCGTTATTATTTTACAAAATCCAATTGTCGTCGGTCAATAATTCTGGTCGTTTCCTACGTACAGCATTTCTTCAATAAAGCCTAGATAAGCCCGGGATATACTGACGGCAAGCATTCATAGTGCTTGTCAATATGATAATTATTCAACTAGTAATAAAATATTTGATCATTATTCAATTAAAATTTCCCAGTACTTGTAGAAAAAAATTTCCCAGTACTTATAGAACGCATTCATTCACGAGAAAAAGAAAATTTTCTAAGAATTACCACCGATAGTGTAAGTTCTCGAGAAGTAAGATGTGTGGCGCTAGAAAACGCTGTTCTTGATTTAATCGAAGAATTTTCCGAGACAAGAACAAGAAATATTGCCCAAGTCTTAAATGCGAGTTAAAACTGGTATAGGATAGGTATTGATTGCATCTACTAAATCACAGGCATTTTATCCAGACTTAATGAGTTGTTTTACCCCTTTGGTGTATAGCTCCTGAATTATTTATTTCGCCAGTTTGTGAACCAAAAAACTTGCTTGCTAGAATCGCAAGTATTTGTAAGCTTCTACACTTCCCATTTTCTGCATGATCTCTATGTTCGGCAATTGTACATCTCCGACTATGACAATGCCTTTTTCGATATGGAGGATTTTGAATTTGGACAGGCCAAACCCCACATGAATATTACTGGAAAATACAGTTACCGCTAGAAGATTATTGACTTGACGCTGATTTCCTTCATATAGGTTAATATGTAGAGAAGGTGTGAAATTATAGAGTAGTTATTTCTGTAACCTCTCATATTAAAGCCGTAATTAATGCTATTGAGCGAAAGTGGATTAATTGGGAGGTATAAACACAAATCGCACAAGTCACCTTGGTATATTCCCCTTAGAATGTATATTTAGTACACTGATGTGGCCGACTTGCAGATTTGATTTGTATGCCACTATTTCATCGTTGTTGAAAGAAATCAGAAAAAGGTTGATTGGATTTTGTAGATCTGCAAATCTTGAAAAAGCAATATCATTGTTATTTAAAAGTTTTTTTCAGTTTTGATGGAATTTTTCAGGTGGGAAAATAAACATGAATCCTCTCAGGATAATCTTTTCGGCATTCAGTTCCTCTTACCATAATGAAATTATATATATATATATATATATATATATATATATATATATATATAGGGTATTTTATATCAATGTCTAGGGGTTATCGATAGATAAATCGGCCTATCTCTTTAGTAGTATGAAATAAACGCCGACTGTACTATATATAGTTCATTTAGAAGATTGAAATTACACTTGAACGTCTAAGAAATACAACATTAACAACACTCACCCAAAAACAGTCACTGAGCTTCTGAACTTCTCCGCCTTTAAACTCTATCTCGGGTAAATATGTTTTATAACTCTCATCTAAATATCTCTCTTTCAATTTTTGTCGCCGAACTGTCGTCTTCCTAACTGATTCTTTATAACTACTACGAACTTCCTTCTTCGCCAACTGTCGTGAACAAACTGCCATTAGATTTGCGCTTCGGATTTCAAACGTCGACGACTTACACTTATACTTAAGTTGAAGCCGTAGGTAGTCACTTGACTTCCGCTTATTGGACAGCTCTTAAATACAATACCAGACACTCTTGACTTTTTCGGTTCTGCAATAAATCTCTACACCTGATGATATCTCAAACATCTTGAAGCGGCTATGCTAAAGGACAGGTAATGCTTTCGATCTAGCTGGTATTCCAATAATTAAACAGCCGAGATATTTCCATAACCTTTAACATTTACATTATGTGCAAGGTAGAAACTCAATTTCTAGGCTCAAGAAATTGAATTTCTACATATAATTCGAAGAAATCCAGCAAATCCACTCTGAAATTACCTACATTTGACAACCAGTTTTGGAGACCACATATAAAGCCATTGAATCATATGAGACTCATAATCTTACCAAACTCTTGTGGAAAAATATTGTTCGGAGTATTTTCAAATGTGCACTCGTTATGCCCAAATGCAAAAATGAGCTCATTTGAAACCTGCTTTCGAACGGAACATCTGAGTTACCTTGTTCGACTGATACAGAAGCCCGCAGGACCCTGTAGATGCAAATTTTGAGTGAGTTTGATTAGGAGCGATTTTCAGTTTATTCATCCAAATTTAAAATACAACACATTTCCTGTTTCATTTGCACCTCAAAAAATAAATCTCTTGTTGTGGAATCAATTATACGAGATAAATATTGGAGTTCTTCGCCATCTATTAGGTGACGTCGAGAATTACATTAGAGAATGGCATGAAAAAATAGCACTAGATGCTCCGAACAGAAGAGTATAATTAGGAGAATAATGAACATCTTGAGTTGGAAAATTTGCATCCATATTCTTCTTCTTTTTTCTCACTCACTGTTCTGAATCAATAATACACAAACTTGGTTCATACATTATTTTCATTGTCTCACATTAACAGAGTTTATTCTTGTAATTATCTCAAACTTTGCAGATGGTGCCCTCCTTTTCGCCATACCCTACTTCGCTCGAGAGGAAACACGGAGTATAAGTAATTAAAATCTTCCATTCCAACTCGTTATAGAACTTCAACTTCATGAATAAAAAATATGAAAAATACCTATATGGATGCTTTCCATTATGTACATAAAGTCGTGGAAGTTTGTTAACCTTCAGAACACGTTACTTGTATTTCATCACGTGTTCTGGTGAAGATCTAAATAATTGGATATAACGTAGAAATCATCAAATCATTATTGATTTTCGATAAAATAATATGCATTCGTCCAAATATATAGATAAAACCGATTTCTGATTTTTGGAAGATTTTTTCTACCGATGGTAGTTCAAAATGTTCCAATTCTGAAATAATTTTAAATATTGTGTATCAACCAACAGATAACTGAAGATTCGTGGAAGTAAGAGGAATAGTATGATATCTAGGGTTTCAATGAAAAAAAAATCTCAAAAGAGAAGGTGGTTTTGAGAATAACCTTATTTAATATTGTAATTTATCCATAGAGCATCGCAAGTTTCTTTTTTGATATATCTGTTCTGCGCGCTCTTCCTAGGCAACAGCTTGCTATAGTTTTGCCCAAATGTTTGTAATTTCCGAATGGTGGGCCAAAAATGTTTTCAAACGATTAGATTAAACAACTCACTGATGGATAATCCAAGATCAAAACTATTTCTGTTCTACCGAGCCGGCCGATCCGGTTCGTCAATAAACACTTCTTTTTTTCGAACGGAAAAATGGGGTTTTCAAATAAGAGGAATTATTTCGATTAAAAAAAACGAAAATATTTTACGAGAAATCAACGGATATTCATGTCATAAAAAAGAGGAAGGGATGCTAATAACCATAAAAAAAGATGTCAGCCAAATGGCCGCTTCTGCTACGCTTGCAGCACCATATCCTTTTCATGGAATTTTTCTTGACCAATTCTCCCATTTGCGGCTGTATGTCCTGGATAACTTCCCGTATTCCATCTTCAAGATCTTCAATCGATTGTGGAGTATTGGCATAATACGTTTCACGTGGCCCCAAGGAAAAAAGTGGAACGACGTTACTTCATAAGATCTCTGAGGCCAATATTGACCAGCTCTTCGAAAAATAACACTGCCAGGAACTTTTTCTTGCAAAATTGCGATTGTTTCGTTACTTGTGTGATACTGTTGAAAATAAACGTCGTCCACATTAATACCTTCCAATTCCTACCATAAAAATTCATCAATGAGATCTCAGTAACGCAATTCATTCTTCACTGTTTAACTGATTTATTGATTACTATTTAATTGATTCCGTCTATACTCTCATTTTGATTAAAAAATATATGAGACAGTATTTTAATTTCCACAAAAATGTTCGCAATACAACAACTGCTTCACCACGATGTAGTTTCTTCAAGTATCTACATTCTACTGACTGAAAGTGTCTAGTGTAATAGAGTTTAAATACAGTTTAATGCGTAACAAAGCAATGGTAAATATACGTCATAAAACTTACGGTGTTTATTGGAGTTTGCTGCTGAAAAATGCCATTAGGAAAAGATATCTAGTAATCGGGATCTGTCAACATCTGTTTGTTCATTCAAAAGGATTTTACGGTTATTGTACCTATTGATATCAAGTGATTCTAAAAATTTTAATTTATGATTTTTGCTTTCAACATGGATAATTTCATAGCTATTGTTGAAATTATGTTTGAATTCTTTAAGATGATGAGCATATGTCGAATGTACGGAATCCGATGTGTAACCTCTTTGGTGGTCTTAGATTTTTTTCTTGAAAGATCTACTTATCTGTACTATATATACTACTCTGTCAAGAAAGTACCGGGAATTTTCAATTAAAACAACATTTTTACATTTAATCGTCAAAATTTATTCGGTCGCCTTCAAAATAGGCTTCATTTGGTCCAATACATCTATGCCACCGGCACTTCCAATTATCGAAACATTTTTTATAGGCGCTTTCCGGGATGGACTTTAGCTCTCGCGCCGAATTTTGTTTTATGGCTTCAATCGACTCAAAACGGGTGCCACGAAGGGGCAATTTTAGTTCTGGGAAGAGAAAAAAATCGCAGGGAGCCAAATCCGGCGAATACGGTGGTTGCTGAAGCACGTTTGTTGAGTTTTTGGCGAGAAAGTCAGTCACAATCGTAGCTCGGTGAGAAGGCGCGTTATCGTCATGCAAAATCCATGAGTTGTTCGCCCACTTTGGCCGCTTCTTACGGATACGCTCACGCAAACGTTTCATAACGCCTAGGTAATACTCCTTGTTTACCGTCTGACCCTCTGGAACGAATTCGTAGTGCACCACGCCACGGATATCGAAGAAAACAATGAGCATCACCTTCATTTTCGAGCGGCTTTGGCGTGGTTTTTTCGGTTTCGGCTCATTTTTTGCCACCCATTCCGATGATTGCTGGCTTGTTTGCATATCGTACTCGTAGACCCAGGTCTCATCACCATTTATAATGCGTTCCATGAATGTAGAATCGGAATTACAGCGATCCAGCATGTCTGAAGCAACCTGTTCGCGATGACGTTTTTGAAGAAAATTCAGGTTTTTCGGTACGAGTCGTGCGGCCACCTTTCTTATGCCCAAAATATCAATCAAAATCGTACGTGCGGACTCGTGGGATATCTTAAGATCATGTGCTATCTCTCTCAAGCTGGTACGACGGTTTTCCAGCACCCTTTCCTCAATTTTATCGACGTTATCTTCGATCGAAGCCGTCGATGGGCGACCACTTCACGACCGTCCTTGAAGGCTCTGTACCACTGATATGCACGAGTTTTCGATAGAGCATTATCACCAAAGGCCTTTTGCAACATTTTCAATGCATCGGCACACGAAAATTCATTTGCAACACAAAACTTCAAACAAATTCTTTGCTCAACGTAATCATCCATAGTAAAAATCGGCACGCACTCTGACATCGACTGACTTAATCAGCTGTTGCAAACACACTAGTCGACAGATTCCGCTCAAGATTGGCATAGTAATTAAGGACAGTGGTACCAACCTAGGAAAAAAAATATTTACCTGCCTCATTGCCCCGCCAGATTTAAATCGATAATTCCCGGTACTTTCTTGACAGAATGTACTAAAGGGCAATCGTTGCCAGTCAACTAGTAGACTCCAGATTCATTTTCTTTATTTGTTCGATCCCTACTGTTTTTTATGTGAATACTATTATTGATAGTTTTGGAAGCTGTATTGTAATGGAAACTATTTTTGAAATGTTTAGCAATGTTTTCAGATAATTCATTTACATAAAATTACAAAGAGTATTTCTGTCTATTGTTCTCTTTTATGATTGGGTACACGAGATTGAATGCCATGTTCTTTTGTTTATTGAATACCATGTTGTCTATAAGAAAGGGATTGTAACTGTTTTGAAGCTCTGTTCAATAATATTTAATTCGTTGGAAAAGTTGTCTAAATTCAGACGAACATTCAATAGTCAATGAATAAATTTATGATATGCTGATATCTTTTGGTTGGTGAGGTGATTTAAAGTTTTATGTATTGTATTATCTGTATGTGTGGATTTGTGAAAAACACTGAAATTATGTGAATTATCTAGTTTTGTTATAATGAGGCTAAGAAAATTAATAATGTGGTTCTTTCATTCTTCGATTGTGAATTTAATTTTTGGATGACATTTTTTAATAAAATTCGTGAAGATGTGCAGCTGTCGATCGGTGCTTTTAAAACAAAAGGAAGATATCTACATATGTATACCAATAAAGGAAGTATTTGCTTATCCGATTTAGATGTGTTTTTGATTTTGAATCTTCCATGAAAATTTGAGCTAAAATTGAACTGACTGGATTTCCCACTATTAAACCTTCCCTATAAATATAGACTGTTCAGATAAATTGAAAATAGTTTTGTTCAAGATTGAAGATTTTGAGGCAGTTGAGAATATCATTCATTTTTATGTGGTTTGTGTTATTTTCAATCAAGAATTTTAAAGAATTTTTATTGTTTCTATTGGAGTTATACCAGGAAATAATTTTGTACATCAAAAGAAATTTATCTACAATTTTAAGGTAATTGGACGGATTGAATATTCTCTATGAGTTGAATACTATTTTTATAGGGTATTCTGCTAAAAACTTCGCTGCAATTTGAATAATAGAAATTAAAACTCTGGATAATTTTATGCTTAGTGATGTGATGAATGAAATAACTGGTCTAATCGGATTATTTTATTTATGAAGTTTCATTGATGAATATAATTTTGGCATTTGTGGGTTCATTAAAGTGAGCGAATATTTTTTTGGGAAGTTATTGAAAAGGCTGTCAGATTGATCTACTGTATTTTTTATTTGTTTTGGAAGTGTTCAATAGTTTTATATTTATATGGGGTTGAAAAGGCAGTAGTTTTATTAATATTTTCATTTTATCTAATGGCAACGATACTGTTTCCTTCATCGGCTCCAGTAAAGATTAAATCATTGGTGTTTCTTTTTTCGTTGATTTATTGAACCAAATTCTGTTTTATCGTGAAAGGGTGAATTTTAGTTTTATTTTTGTTTTTAATTATGTCTGCAATAATATATTTATTGTTATTTGAGTTTTATTAATTTTTAAGTGATAGACTAAGTGGCGAGTTCTGAATCTATTGCTAAGTAATCTAAGAATTTTTGTGAATTATTATTTTTTAGGTTGGATTTTGTAGCAATTCGGCTACAACTATAATTGTAAAATGCTCCAGCCCAGTGGGTTTAACTGGGTCGTGAGCCTGACCTCACAATTCCATAAATTTTTATTATAGTTTATTGTGCTTCGTTTTCACAGATCATTAGCACTACGGAACACTTACAGTTAATGTATATACAATAAATAGTTTAATACTAAATTAGATTAGATTTATAATATTGACATTTTCGAGGAAGTATCTTCATATTTTTGCAAGATTCTGTCCTATAGTCTCTTCCAAAGAGTTCATGATACCTATTTTGCTGTAGGTAATTCGGACAGTCAAGAAGGATGTGCTTGACGTTTTTCGGTTGATTACATGCAGCACATATAGAGAGAAGCCTCTTCTCTATTTAGCAGGTACGCGTGTGTAAGCGTGGTACAACGTAGTCGCAGTCGGGATATTTTGATCTGGTGTGGACGATTTGTGGAAAGAGTCATCACTTCGAGTGGATCTGGTTTGATCTCCTTCAGAAATGTATCTTTTTGTAGCCATTCAGCTTTCCAAGAACCCTTAAAACTATTTATTGCACCAATTTTTATGTCCTCATATATATGGGCTTGTAGATATTTACTTCCGTTTCTCGATGACCATTTCACTGCTGAATCTGCCTGAGCGTTCCCTTGAATTCCTGTGTGCGAGGGAGTGAAAATAAAAGTGACTGTAACACATACATTTTATAATTATTACCATTTACTCTTTCATTATTGTTCATTTCATTCACCAGAGCAATGTCCGTGTACATTCTTTGGAGGGAACTTATCGAAGAAAGGGAATCTGTGCAGACAATTATTCTTTGCTGGAGGGACTTCATCCAGCATGAATAGTAGTGCTTGATAAATGGCCATCAGTTCAGCAGTTATTATTGAAGAGTTTTTGATGCTGTACGTGTTCACTATAGTCGGTGTAACTACTGATATCCTACTAGTGTTCTCAGTTTCATTTTTTGGGGCATCTGTATAAATGAAAGTACTGTCTATATTTGTCCAGGACTTATGGAAATATTTGATTGATTCGGTCTTTACTTGGTGGAAACTCATTTCAATTAAAAAAAAATTTATATAAGACAGTAATTTATTTCCACAAAAATGTTGATACTACTACAATTGTATTACATTGTACTGTCTGATAGTATTCAGTGTAACCGAGTTTATATACATTGTTAGGTACGTGACCAAATAATGGAAGCATATGTCATAAAAACTCTAGGTGTTTATTGGAGTTTGCCTCTTAAAATGCCATTAAGGAAAGATATTCAGTAATGGAAACTTATCAACATCTGTTTGTTCGTTCAAAAGGATTTTACGGGCATTATACCTGTTGATTTCAAGAAATTCTAAAAGTGTCCATCTAGAACTTTTGCTTTTAACGTGGATAATTACATAATTATTGTTGAAATTATGCCTGAATTCCTTAAGATGATTAGCATATGTCGAATGTACATATTTGGATATATAACCCCTTTGGTGTTCTTGGATACGTTTCTTGAATGATCTACCAGTCTGGCCAATGTATACTAAAGGGCAATCTTTGCAAGTCAACTTATAGACTCCGGATTCATTTTCTTTATTTGTTCGATCTTTCTTGTTTTCTATGTAGGTACTAAGGTTATTATTTGTCTTAAAAGCCGCGTTATTATTGAAACAACTTTTGTAATATTTAGCAAAATTTTCAGATAATCCAATGACATAAGATAACGAAAAATATTTCTGTATATTCATTAATAAAACTTCATAAAGAAAATAATCCAATTGGACGAGTGGTTTCATTCGTCACATCATCAAGCATAAAATTGTCTAGAGTTTTAATTTCTATTATTCAAACCGAAACAAACATTTTAGCTAAATACGCTATTAAAAATAGTATCCAACTCATAGACAATATTAAATCTGTCCAATTGCCCAAAAATTTTAGATTAATTCATTTTGATGTGCAAAATTTATTTCCTAGTATACCTCCCATTGAAACAATACAAATTGTAAAAAAACTATTAATTAAAAATAATAACAATCCCATCACAATGAATGATAATTGCCTGGAAATAAGTCTTGAACAAAACTACATTCAATTTAACGTAACCGTCTATATTTATGACAATGGTTTAATAATGGGAAATCCACTCAATTCAACTTTAGCTGAAATATTCATGGACGATCTAGAATCAAAAATACACCTGAATCCGATAAGAAAATATTCCTTTATTGGTATAGTTATGTTGATGACATTTTTTGTTGTTTCAAAGGCACCGACCGACAACTACATATCTTCACGAATTTCATTAATTAACCTCACCCAAAAGTCAAATTCACAATCGAAGAAGAAAAAAATCAAAGTATTAATTTTCTTGACCTCTCAATAACAAGACTAAATAATTTACATGATTTTAGTATTTTTCACAAACCAACACATACAGGCATCACAATACATAAAATTTCAAACCACCTCACCAACCAAAAGATGTCAGCATATAATAGTTTTATTCATAGACTACCTGTGCCCACGACTTCGTCCGCGTGGAATGTAAGAAAAAAAAATTAGAAGAATTTTTGTAAAATAAAAGTAGCCCAAGTTACTCCTTATTACATAAGCTATCTGGCAGTGAAAGTCCCGTCCAAATCGATCCAGCTGTTCCAGAGATTAGCCGGAACAAACAGACAGACAGACAGAAAAAATTTAAAAATATATATTTTGGTATGTTACCGTATATACATTCATATGCACGTAGTAGAAAGCGGTTATTTTAATAAAACAAACAGACACTCCAATTTTGTTTATTTGTATATATAGATTATTGAATGTCCTTTTGAATTCAGAAAACTTTTTGAAAGAAATAAATATTATTAAACAAATAGCGTCAAACAACGGTTACAAACCCTTTCTTATAGACAAAATGGTATCCAATAAACAAAAGAAAATGGCATCAAATCTCGTGTACCCAATAATAAAAGAGGACAATACAGAGAAATATTTTTCGTTATCTTAACTTAATGGATTCACTATTCCGTATTCAATTTTTTATCTAATGAAGTATCTGTAAATTCGTAAGAGGCAGTTGGGATTAGCTCTCCAATGGTGTTTTCCCAGGATTCTCAGTAGGTTCAAGTTCCTGTTGCATTCGATCTTAAGATTTTCAAAGTTTTTCTTCCATTAAAATAAATTGTAGAAATTACTATGTTTTACTACCAAAAAAAAATATATTACACATTTTCTTGTGACTCGAGTTTCGGGAAATGATCTATCCCATCATCAGACAACTGTGTGTAATATATATTTTTTTGGTAGTAAAACATAGTAATTTCTTCAATTTGTTTTAATTATGATCAATTACCAAATAGTAACGGCTGAAACAATTCAGTATCTGAAAAGTGCTAGTGTAGCCAAACAAGCCTGCTTATATAGAAGACTTAGCACAAAATACAGGGTATGCTGTCAGAACATCCGGTTCAACCAAGATGTGTATTATATCTTTTTTTGGTAGTAAAACATAGTAATTTCTACAATTTGTTTTAATTATGATCAACTACCAAATAGTAATGCCTGAAACATTTCAGTATCTGAAAAGTGTTTCTTCCAACTCAGCTTCAATCAAAATTGATGCCTAACATAATTGAAGTTATGGGTGAATTGTAGTTCGCTTTCACCTAGTGTTATAACTGGGTGGGGTACCGTTTTCCTCGAAAATATCAGACATTTGGTTTTCTCAGATGAAAACTGAAACCCAGTTATTTCAGTCCAAGAAAGTAGCGAGTCTAAGGATTCTTACAGGAATTTAGTTAAAAGTTTTATATCGACTCCTTTCGAGAAGAAGGATAAGTCGTCCGCGAAAATCAATGCTTTGACAAGGGAATTGAAGCAGGTCATTATGTCGTAGACGGCTATCAGAAAGAGGGTTGTGTTGAGTACGTTTCCTTGGGGATTGCCATTTGATTGAACTCTGGGAGATGACTTATGACCACCAAGACACATTCTGAATATGCGATGTTTCAGAAAGTTTTTAATGAAATCCAAAATATTTCCTGTTATTTTCCATTTATGGAATGTTGCAATTATTTCTTGTTTTCAAACCATTTCGAGTGCTCGATACAAACCCATGAATACAGTTACCAGAATATGTTTGTTGGCGCACGCTTCATGTATCTCGGATTCTAAACAAACAATATTATATAATGTGGATCTTCCTTTTCTAAATCCGTTTTGAAATTGTGGCAACAAATTGTTCTTTTCTATATACCACTGAAGACATTTGTTTAAAATCGTTTCCAGTAGTTTACACATTGTGTAGGTGGACGAAATTGGTCTGTATGATTTTGGATCGTTTTTATTCTTGTTTGGTTTTAGAATTGGAATTATTGTAGCTTCTTTCCAGGTTGTTGGGAAAACTTTATCACTCAAAATTTTGTTATATGTAGCTAACAATAACATCTTTTCCTGTCTTGATGAATTTCTAATGAAAGCATATGGTAGATTATCATGTTCAGGGCTGGAATCAGGGGTTTGTCTCAACGTATCTTCTAGTTCTTCGTGTGTGGTTGGCAAGTTCAGTTGACTGTCTCCATCGTCATGCCATGTGTAAGTATGAAGCTCCGCATTTCTTTCGTAGTTTAAAGAGCTGTCAGTATAGTTAATATCACTAGAGTTATTTTCATAGATATCTGCACACTTTTCTACCATTTCTTCCTTACTGTATATGATTTGATCATCAGTTTTTATAAAGGGGATATCATGTACTAGTGTGTTGCCTTTTAGTCATCTTATTTTAGCCCAAACCTCAGATGCATTGGTGTTAGTGGTGATAAAAGACACATATGATTTCCAGGCTTTATTCTTGCTTTTTTTCATTAGGTATCGAGCTTTAGCTCGCAATTTTTTGTATTCTAAAAAGTTTTTGATCATGAAATGTTTCTTCATTATTTTTGAAGGCATGTTTGCTTTCCCTAGTTTCAGATTCGCATTTTTCATTCCATCATAGAAGACTACGTGTTCTGTTTCTTGACCAAGAGAATTTTCGGATTCAATGTTTCCTGCCTGTTTCAGAAGCATCGTGAATTGAGTGGTGGTATCATCAATGTTTGTATTTGTATCGACAGAGGTAATATGGGTTTCAATGAAAGTAGTATACTTTGTCCAGTCAGCAGTTTTCAAATTCCACCTATTAGAGGTTTGTGGTTGTGTATTATTAATGTTTTTCTGGATATCAATTTTCAAAGATGGTCGCTACCATATAAATCATTAAAAGGTTCCCAACTTAGAATGTGTTCCACTGCGGGGTCGCACATTGTGTTATCAATTGCGCAGAGTTCTGCGTTGGTAGGATTGAACCTAGTTCCAACTCCGGTATTTAGTAAAATAAGATTATTATGATCTATAATAGATTCTAGCTGCTTTCCTCGTTTGTCAGTTGTAGTGGAGCCCCAAATAGTACTATAAGCACTAAAATCGCCTAGTACCACATGGGATTTTCTGTTCTTCATTAGATTTTGAAGGTCTTTTGACGAATATTCTTGGCTGTTTGGTATATATAAATTCAGAATTCTTAATTTCTTGTCGTAGTATTGTATTTTGACGTAGATTGCCTTCAGTCTGGTCATGTTATCTATAGATGTTGTAGAGATAGAATTCATGACATATATGGCCACTCCACCATTAGCATTATCTGCTTACCTGTTTTTGAAAAAGCATTGGTATCCTTTCAGGGGGAAGTGGAAATCATTTTTGAAGTTGGTCTCTTGGAGGCAAATCAGATCCGGGAACATCTTTTTCACAATAATATGTAGCTGTTCGTATTTGGTTTTGAACCCATATTTGTTTCACTGAAGGATGAAAGATTTTTATGAGTTGGTGTTATAATCTGTTAAGCTGTCACTGTTGGAGGTCCCGGTATTCGGTTAATTGGGAATGTTCAGCTGTGTTTTGATTTTTCGTAGTTTCCTTATTAGTCGATTTTGGAGACTTCTATGTGCACACTATTGGTATATTAATGTGAGCATATTGAGAAAACCAGGAATATCGTTGGAGAACTCTTGACCTATACTAACTGGGTCACTGGATCCGAAAAATTTTTGCAGGAAGCTGGATACCTGGTTGAAGTTCAAAGTTGACTGGTTGGTACCGCTTTCCAAGAATTTATGGACAGGTTCCATTTGATCTTCAAAATTTGATTTTCTATCGGAATCCTTATTTTTCTTGCGTTTGTGTATTCTTCTAAAATCTACTTGTTGAAGATTTTGGTGCAGGGGGTAATTGGTGTGGTTGGACACGGAGGCCTCTTGTTGTTTTTTGATTTATTTGATGGATCCTCGCACTGTATGTTATCGAGGGTCAGTTCTGTAGAAGCTTCATTTGTGGGGTCTCTGGGAAGTATGTCTATCGGTTCTCCCATATTCATCATATTTTCCGTTGTCTGATGATGTGGTGTCTCAACAGGGTGTTCTCCAACTGTATTTGGTTGATTTACAGTTGTACAATTCTTAGCAAAATTGTTTGCAAGCTAAGCATGTAATTGCATCGCAACTCAAAAATAAACGCTGCGAGATGTCTTCGTGACTAATATCAATGAAATTAGGGAGATCAATGTCGTCGTTAGAGAATACGTAAAGTTGACGCCAAAAGCTTAAAATATGTGAAAATTCATCTTCTGGTATGCCTATTCTCAATTAATTCATGGGTGAAGCAAGTTTACATCCGATTTTCCGTATTTCAGTTTCTATAATAGTATATCGTGGAATACATAGGTTGAGATTGGATAGTACTATACGTTTTGCAGGAGTCACAAATCTTCTTATTCCTACGTCATTACTTTCGATTAGTAGAGTATATTTTTCTGTAATTTTATCAACTAATTCTTTACTGCTCGAGTATACGTATATTCTGTTGGAGATTTTTGATATGGCCATGATGTTTTTTGCTACTACTATATCTGCTGCAGCTCTTACATTATCAACTTTATTCAACTCATTTATATGGTTCAGAATAATTGCTTGATCATTTTTGGGAAACTGGGAATTCTTCAAAACTTGTGAAAATATTCTATTTTGTTCTGCACCTGATGATACTCAGAAGTTGGCCTCATATTGTTTGATGTGGACTGACTCATCAATAAGATGAGATAAGGTCGTATCAGGCCTGTAAGATAAGAAGATCGTATTTAACATTTTAAGGAAACAGATATAAGTATCACGATGTATTATTTGTTCTCTGATTTGAAGCGTGAAAAGGAAATAATGAACATGGAAAGATGTTCAATTTTTGGCAATTAAACTTGTGAGGAAAGAATCAATATTCTGGTAACGCTAAATGAACACATGTGTATCCTATAAACGTTCGCGACAGAATCGAGAAGTAATTTTTCTTACAAATTATATATATATATATATATATATATATATATACATTTAGAGTAATTATAAAATTTTCTATCTGACACTAGAGTAAGTTTGAATATTATTGCCGATAAAAGTTGAAAAATATACAGAAAATGCAGGCTGATATTTGGCCAATCAGAACAGGTGGTGGTTTTGTAGGTCAAGCAGGCCGATGTTATGTGGTTCTTTGAACGCAATAGCTTCAACGTCTTCGGGCAACCAGTGTAATTATTCCACACTGAGAAAACTTCAAATACTCCAGGAACAAATAACACGAAGAATAATCCAAGGGAAATGCAGGAAAAGATAATTGAAAAACAACCCTTCTTTGAGGGTTTTTACTTCTAATCTTCAAGAAAAACTACGATTCGAAGAAATAAATTTTTATGAAATTCAAATTGAAACGTGATTCGGAAAAAAAAACGAATTCCTTCATATCAACGCGTACATGATGACACATTGACGAACAGATATCCCAATTTCTTCATTCACCGTTCTTCTTGATAAAAGTGAGATACCAGCGAATAAATTCGACATATAGATACAATTTAAAGTTTTCCTTAAGGGTTGGATTCCCTACTATTGAATTCACATCATATAAGTAAAATTGGTGTTCACAAAAATGTTGTTTTTTAGTTTTTTTGAACCATCAATAACCTTAGTACTTACATAAGAAACAATAAAGATCGAACAAATAAAGAAAATAAATCTGAAGTTTACAAGTTTACTTACAACAATTGCCCTTTAATATATATTGTCCAGGCAGGTAGATCTTTCAAGAAAAGAATCCAAGAACACCAAAGAAGTAACATATCGAATTCCGTACCTTCGACATATGCTAACATAAATAGAGGTTAATACTTGATAGAACATATATAAAATTATTTAAATATTTTAATATTAACCTTCTACATATTTAATTTCAAAAAATTTTATTCAATAATTATAACTTCAGGAACTAAACTAAACTAATGTCATATAAGTACCACTTATATCAAACGACATAAAAAATGAACATTCATTATAAGACATCCAAATGGTATAACAAAATCCAATAAATGGAAATTGTTAACTAAAATCCTATAAATTAAATATTTTGATTAGACAACATTTTATTTCTGCTGATCAATTTTATGAAAATAAATATCTTTCAAAAATGCTCTAGTTTTTCGAATTGTTACTGCAAAATTTTCACCATTTTTGTAGTGAATTTTAACGCTTTCATTGCATTGTTGAAGCATGTATCGTTACATTTTTAGTAATGGCGTAGTTTTTACCTGTTGAGTGTCAATAGATGACAGCTTCAGAAGTGAAAGCTGCCCAGATAGCGAGTTATTCAAAATGAAACCTCTTATTGGGAAACCGTTCATTTCTTTGTGTGGAAGTTCATTTAGTTATTGAACTGTCAAGCTTATTCCGTAACTGGGAGGAATACAAACTTATACTTGTAGCTTATGTCATCATGCAGTTTTCCTTAACCTCGAATCATTTGCAAAGTTTGTGAACGATACTGAATAAGGTTTATTATAACAAAAATGAGAAAAAACAATGAGAAATCATTTTCACACCTTCTTTGTCATTATATTAATTGAGAAGTGTGAGAGAGCGCTAGATTTCAGGCAGAAAAGGAATTATTTTTATCTGATTATTTTACATTTTTTCACGTCTCTAATTATTATATTATACACATTGATTTCAAGATAGAAATGTATTATTATTATATTATTCTTTTACTTCATATATCATAGCAACGATATTCAGCTCTATCAAAATGTGACCTGATACGAAATATAATAAAGTTAATACTGCCATCAGATTACGAGAAGTGCTTGCTCATTGTAGGAAGTAAAACTTCCGGAAACATCATTTAATTATTCGTCAGCTTCTGATGTTAATTTTCAAATTTCGTGGTAAAGTGAAATGAATGAGTCCTTTGAGGAAAATGAAAATTCGAATTGTTTGCCAAAATAAGTATCTGAGCGTAAGTCAAAGGTTAGCGATTCTTTATTTTAAACTCTGATTCATTGTTTTTCGGAATAATAAACGACTCGGTTTGAGCTGTCATAGTTTTTGCATCCTGAAGTAGTACGAAAAATAATTAAATTTATTGTACTTTTTTTGCTGTCTACCGTCCGTAAATTACATTACTAGATAAAAATTGATGAAACGGGTATTAATCATCAATAAATATATGTAGGTATCATATGCTCAAAATGGATTAAACATTACTAGATCCATTCACATGAAAAGCTGCATTTCTGAAAATTAGTCTCCTGTACGTAGTTTATCTGAATACTCTACCAAAATAATAGCCTCTAAGCAACGGTAATGATGAAAAAAGAGCATTTCTGTGTAGGCTTTCTTATGACAATGTAAAAACAATGAATTTAGTAGAACCGGGTAGAAAAAGTCATTTGAATGATTTTAAAAATTCGAAACGGAAATATATGGTCTATTTATATTATGTGATGAATAACAAAGAGATAATAGTACACATTTTCAGTAGATCTTGAAAAGCCCGAAACAAAGCTCAGTTCCACGATATCCTTTCAGATTTCCAACCAATAAACGCATTCTGAAAAACCAGATGTTCATTCATGAATGCTAAAATCTTCATATTCTTCAAAATTCACTTATATCTTATATATATACATTTATATATTATATAGATTTATGGAAAATATGAAGATTTTACATTTTACATTCAAATCTATATTCAGTAATGCAGCGTTTTGTCACATTTTTCTATATATCCTAAAAATCATGTCATATTTTGATATTTCCTTCTGGATATAGAAACAACTGTGTTTTCATTCAATTACTAGGCTAACTTACGCTAACACTTACAAATGTGGCTGGGCTTCTAGCAACACAAATAAAACTTTTATATTAAATTTCGATATGAAAACCATACGAATATTTATGAATCGAGTTGAATAAAATAACATAAATAGAGGTTAATTCTTGATAGAAGGTACATGAAATTATTTAAATATTTCAATATTAGCCTTCTACATATTTAATTTCAAAAAATTGTATTCAATAATTATAACTTCAAGATTTTAAATTAAAAATAATGTCATATAAGTACCACTTATATCAAACGACATATAAAATAAACATTCATTATAAGACATCCAAATGATATAACAAAATCCAATTAATGAAAATTGTTAACCAAAATCCTATATATAAAATATTTTGAATAGACAAAATTTTGTTTCTGCTGATGAATCTTATGAAAACAAATATCTTTCAAAAATGTTTAACATAATCTTAAGAATTTCATCATAAAATTATCTTAGAATATTCGATATTAATGGATATCTCACTAAGTTATTTCCTATAAAATCTGAAGATATGTGAAAACATTACTGAAAAGTTTTAAGAGAGACTTTGCTTCGTCAGTATTCAAATAATTCATATTCAATAAAATATAACATCAATCAATAAAGAATATTTACTCACCCTTCAACAATTTAGAAAACTTCTGGTAAATGAATACTGAAAAATTTACATGGAGGTTAACTACAAATAAATAGTTCTGTGATTTACCCTTTATCTAAAAGATTGAAAGACAATTCAACGGCCTCTGCTATAGCACAAGTACTCTCTCAAAAATTGTTTTTCAGTAATGTTTTTACATATCTTTAGATTTTATAGAAAATAACTTAGTTAGATATCAAATAATATTGAATATTCTAAGTAAGGTGATTTTATGATGAAATTCTTAAGATTATGTTAGACATTTTTGAAAGATATTTGTTTTCATAAGATTGATCAGCAGAAGCAAAAAATTTTGTCTATTCAAAATATTTAATTTATAGGATATTGGTTAACAATTTTTATTTATTGGATTTTGTTATATCATTTGGATGTCTTATAATGAATGTTCATTTTATGTCGTTTGATATAAGTGGTACTTATATGACATTATTTTTAATTTAAAATCTTGAAGTTAAAATGATTTAATATAATTTTTTGAAATTAAATATGTAGAAGGCTAATATTAAAATATTAAAATTTTTTTTATATAACTTCTATCAAGAATTAAACTGTATTTATGTAATTTCATTCGTAATATATAATTATTTGGTTTCCTTAACATTCTTTATACAGATAGTCCTTGTGCTATAGCAGAGGCCGTTAAATTGTGTTTCAATCTTTTAGATCAAGGGTAAATCACAGAAATATTTATTTGTAGTTAACCTCCATGTAAATTTTTCAGAATTCATTTACCAGAAGTTTTCTAAATTGTTGAAGGATGAGTAAATATTTTTTGTGGATTGATGTTGTATTTTATTGAATATGAATTATTTGAATACTGACGAAGCAAAGTCTCTCTTAAAACTTGTTTTTCGATAATGTTTTTACATATCTTCAGATTTTATAGAAAATAACTTAGTTAGATATCCAATAATATTGAATATTCCAAGTAAGATAATTTTATGATGAAATTCATAAACATTAAACATCATTAAACATTTCTGAAAGATATTTGTTTTTATAAGATTGATCAGCAGAAACACAATTTTGTTATTCAAAATATTTAATATATAGGACTTTGGTTAACAATTTTTATTTATTGGATTTTGTTATATCATTTCGATGTTTTATAATGAATGTTTATTTCATATGTCGTTTGATATAAGTGGTATTTATATGACATTATTTTCAATTCAATTCTTGAAGTTATAATTATTGAATGAAATTTTTTCAAATTAAATATGTAGAAGGCAAATATTAAAATTTTTAAATAACGAGTTGAATAGTTCGATAATTGATTGAAATACAGTTGTTTTAATTATTTGCAAAGATTTTCCATAAATCCAAGTTCAAGATGAAAACTCAGATCTATAGAAAATAAGTTTGGTGTCGAGAAATGCGATGTTTTCCTATGATTTGGATATCCAAATTAATTATTTGTTAGAATTAAACAATATACAAAATGTTCAATATTCATGATGTGGGTATTGAAATACCATATAATACAGGTTAAAAGATTTTCTTCGAAGTGTCTTGACACAATACTGGATATTTTTACCTAGTAAAGACTACCTTATACGATTTTGCAGAATGTACTTCTTATTTATCCGCTAGAAATAAGTTGAGTATATTATTGAAAACTACGGAAGGTCATTAATAATTTTATGCAGAATTTAACATTACTCTATTTACAGAAAATAGCGCAAATGTCGAGTATGTTTTTTCCTATTAGTGAAAGTTTTTGGTTTTATTCGAGCAATAAATATGAACTTTGTGCAATAAATATGGACTGCGCATATTGACGATATGCAGGGTATCAATTTAAAAATAACGGTAAAAGATTCATTAATTCATATTTTAATAGTCTTTCTTCTTGTGAAGCTGTTATTTTGAAATGATGAATGAGCTTAATCTGCTGATGGTATGAAGCATAATATAAATTTACAGATTTTTTTATCTTTTGATATAAACTAAGTAGCAATAATAAAAAAAATCATCAAATTCAGTTTTCGATTATTTCGTGTATATCAGAACGGAAAGTAAGTTGAACATAAAGTTCAAGTTCATTTTGAAATTTTTCGGGTTTGACTCGCAATTTAGCTTTTTCAGTAAACCGCTGAAGATTTTGAGAACCAAGTAATGATAGTTCCTTTGGCAGACCGACTTGTGCATACTTTCTTTATGACGAGTTGATAGTTATGACTGTAGGTGATTAAATCGTTTTTGTGGTTATATTGAACTGCAATTATATTTATGAAGAAGAGGTGCGAATATTGCAGTCTCCGAGTAGAGGAGGTCGCTAGAAATCTTGTATTTTTTTTTGAAGAATGCACCTTAAGAAACGTATTTGAAGGAACGCAGATGTGTTTTAGAAACTCCTCTCCAACCTATTATACCGTTATTTGAGTGAGATTCTACAAGACTTTAGCACGAAATGATTTACTGTTAAGGGTTGAGTATGTTTATTATTTTTTTGAATATATATAGAATGCATCGTAATTTATTCACACGATGTAATACTTGTTGGTCCCGTATTAGATGGTTATTCAGAATTATACCGAGGTATATGATTTTTTTGATAGGTCTGACTACAGCCATGTCGGATATTGCAATGTCATATTCTGGCAGGAATATATCATAGCTACTGAATGGTAAGTAGTACGTTTTGTCGAAGTTTATTGATAGCAATCTATAGTCAGACTACTTTTTCATTTTGCTTATGTACCACATATAACGGTTTTTACTGTCATCAATTGTAACGCTCTGCTACCTATCTGATAGATAACTTCTGAAAAGATTTTTTGGTATGCCTCTTATCCCCATATCCTCTAGCGTTTCGAGAAATATAGAGTGATATAAGGCATCGAAGGCTTTTGTCAAATCTACGAAGACTCCAATTGATAGTCTAGACCCATCCAAGCACAGATATATATTTTGTGTCAATATTTTTATCGGATTCTGAGTGGACATGTTTTCTCTGAATCCATACTGCGATTTTGACATAAGATTCATAAGATAGGTTTTAAGTAATCTATAAAACCTATTCTGAATAACCTTCTCCAATATTGTAGCTATTGTGGCTTGTGATCAAGGTCTATAATTTGGGACATCAGTCTTAACTCCACTTTCATGAATAGGTGTCACCATGGCTGTTTTGAACGTTGAGGGGAAATACCCATGTACCATGACTATGTGAGTAAGTGGTTTGGATATATACAGGGTGTTTCACGAATGATTGTACGGGCTTTCAGGGCAGATGCAGGACATTTTGGTGAATCATTGCTCGTAATATGTCCTAACTATATTCGTTTAAGAGGTAGAGGAAGTTTTATGTAGTTTATAAAAAACTTACAATCGGCATAACTCTTGAATTCCTAGATGGATCTTCATGAAAATTTGAGGGAATCAGTACAGGCCAATGATAAATATTTGCTCATGACTGATCGCTAGCATAGGTCCAGACTGAGAAAATTACATTTTTTATGCCACATCTTGTGAAACACCCTGTACATAGAATTTTCAAAAAGAAAAATTCTCTCGAGAATCTACAGTGAATAATCTTTCAAACAAGCCTATTAGGATCAATGGCACACTTCGCATCATCATTTTATGAACCATTGAATGTTAGGAATTTTCAATTTGTGGTAAACACGGACCTGCGAATCTCTGAATAATGCGTCTATTCACATTGAATCGATTGAAATTCTCATTAACATGACATTCCGCCCAATACATGAATGTAGGGGCAACATCAAATATTTTTTGCAAAACTAAATTTAAACGAAAACTCGAATTAACATTGAATATTTAATCTTATAAACATTGACAATAAATAAAAGAAAAAGTTATAACTTGTTTTCGGAAATAGTCCCTCTCTCTTCTAAACATTTTCTAGCTCTTGTGATCAAATGAGCTACAGCTTTCTTCAAAATTTCTGGTCGATTTCGTATTGCTTCACATGCAGCTTGAATACAATAATATGAAAATAATCCAAGCATGTAAGATCTGGAGATCTTGCAGGCCAGTCATGAGGTCCCCCTCTACCAAACCAAAGATCTGGATAAACTTAATTCAAATTCGCTACAATTGCGCAGGTAAAATGTGCCGGAGTTCCATCATGCTGGAAGTACATTCCTCTTGGAATATTGCCCTGGCAAATGCTTAGTTAAAAATTGTAGATATGTCACTCAGTTCAGCCTGTGTGGAAGAATATATGGTCCAATTAGGCGATTATTGTAAATTCTACACCAAATATTGACTGAAAAACGATGTTGTGAATTGCGTTTCCTAGTCACTTTCGGATTTACTCTGGACCAAATATGTGCATTGCGAACATTTAAAATGCCATCTTTTGTGAAGGTCGCTTCATTAGTAAAAAGCGTTCTGAAGATAGCTCGCTGGTTCCGCAAAACCCATCTGCAAAATCGCATCCTCGGTGGTTCATCACCTGGCTAAAAGGTTTGGACCGACTGTATATGAAACGGATGCCACTTTTCACGGTACAGAACTCGCCAGACCTGACAATGTGGCAAATCTAAAACTGAACCAAGAAGCCGAGTGCTGGTTGAGAGATTTTCTTGGACAGCTTCTATTATCTCTTCGTGGTTTACCATCGAACTTGCTCTTTCTCGTTTACTTACTGACGGAAAGTGTCCAGTTTTGAAGTGAGCGATTAACATGTTCGAATGTTTGGTGGTGAGGAATTCGATGATCCGGATATAGCCTTCGATATTTCCTAGCAGCTTCACGACCACTCATCAATAAATTTTATGAAAACATAACAATCTAATACTTGCGTATTTTTCTATTTCAATAATTACCCGACAATCATCTCATTTTGATTAAAATTCATCCTGACTTATCCAAATCTCGACTCTGTGCAATAAAACAGCTTTTATTTGAAATACAATGTTTGAAATGCCTTTAAACAATTATATATCTGAAATGAATATCGGTTAAATACAGATGAAATCCTTTTTTTTTTTTACTTTTTTACTATTTGATCCTTATGTGATGCGTAATCGGAAAAAAACA
Organism: Megalocaria dilatata; assembly: GCA_034642435.1. Classification (NCBI taxonomy): domain Eukaryota; kingdom Metazoa; phylum Arthropoda; class Insecta; order Coleoptera; family Coccinellidae; genus Megalocaria; species Megalocaria dilatata. Next base: position 72,789,529 of record CM067857.1, read on the forward strand.
TTTCATTTTGTACTAACGATATTCTCACATCTTTTTTATGATTTTGAGAATATTCCGAATATCTGTAATAACTCAATTATTTTTTGTTTGTAATAACACTCAATGGAAACCATTTGGTGCTTTAGAATACATTTTTCAAAATATCCGAGCGAAATGCAACCCATTTATCAATTAACTTCGGACAGCCTGTATAGTGGAGGTGCCCATGATCGAGTGATACTGTATCGAATATAACCTGAATAATTTTTACAGCAGGTTCCGTGCTTTCGATCATTTTTTTGAATGCCTTCAGTTATCTGTTCATATTCAGATCAAATTATCTGTTGCGTTGGCAAGTTTCTATTTGCCAGACACAGGACTGGAATTAACCCCAAGGTTGCTTTTGAAAAAATGTGAAGCATTCAATTCTATGCATTATAGTAAAAAATATATAGGGATAAATATCAATTTCATGTTCATCATATTTGGCAATCAATAACGGATATCCTGTGTATGACAGATTAATCTTTTTGTTATGATCACTCTATGAATCATTCAGTAATCAACAATTCGTATCATATTCGTGTTACGTCTTGTTTTTGCAAAAGTTTTAGGTTTTTTAGCGGAGAGCTCAACGCTCAACTTTTTGCAGTTTTCTCTGAATAAAATCTGTACTGTTATGAAAATATTTATAAGATTTTGCTTTTCAATAGAGATGGCGAAGGTCATTGAAAATACATGAAAATATTCTGGGCAATCCATTTAGAAAAGCACCCGTTTGTTGAATATTTTTTTGGACCCCTAAATATTGGAAAATAATTTCCTTTTATGCAAAACTAGACATACAAGAAACCTTTTTTTCGAACGAAATTTCTTAGATGTCTGGTTCGGCAGGTATGGCAGAGGAATTCACTATTACAAGGCATTATATAGGTGTATCTTTCGAAGCAATAGATGAAATCCAGTCCAAAAGGAGTTCAATATGATTTTATAGCTGGATTTTTTATTTTCGCGAATTCCCCAGAATTCAAGACTTCAGATCAAGAAGACCTCATTATCTTGGCAGTTCATTGATTTCATGAAGGAATTCCCTTATCATATTTCCATTTAAGAGTTTATAATTAGGTGTTTTAAAGAATGCATTACTACCACAGTGGACAGATATAAAGGATCAATGAAAGTTTACTTAGATTTAATTGATAACATTTTCCAATTCAATAAAATAAAATAGATTACATCCACAATTTATTCGTAACGATAATTGTTTCACCAACACTGTGGCTTTGTCAAATTTACATCTTTAACTAACTCTTAACATTAAACAACACTTCTTATATAGCTAAAAACTTGAAAAAAGTGGCGGTAAAACTAACTATTAACTTTCGGAAACAAAGATAAGAAAAACTTTGCAAAAAGAAATACAAATAGCCATAAATTCCCAGAAATACTCATAAAGAAAAATATTCTAAAAAGGATATAAATCGCCATAAACATGTAAGGGCTTATTATCGGGAGTTCCTCAATAAGTGAAAATATTCAACAATGGGACCTTGCAACATCTGTTTGGTCGTTGAGAATACAAGGTTTTTATACCTACTAATTTCTTTTGCTTTCAGAAATGTGACTCTGGTACTTTTATTTTCATAATGGATTATTTCATAGTTATTGTTGAAATTATGTTCAAATTCTCTCAAATGATTGACATATATTGAATGTGAGATATCTAACGTATTAATCCGCCGTTGTTCGTGAATTCTTTTCTCAAAAGATCTTCCTCTTCGACCAATATATACCATAGGGCAATAACTACATATAGACTCCAGATTCATTGTCTTTATTGGTTTTATCTTTGTTATATTGTATATGAATTCCTTAATTATTAACCATTCTAAAAGCTACATTCAAGTGATAATATCATTTTAACAATTTAAAATAATTGGCAATATTATCTTATATTTTATTTACCAAAGGAATGGAAATGTATCTTTAAGTTAAATTTTTTTAACAGGGTTAACAAAATTCCATACAAATTTATTTTCAATTATTTCTAGGTGCTGAAAAAATTTACTATCTAATTACAAACTTCGTCGACCATTTCATTTCTGGGTCGAAAATTAATAGTGCTGTGACCTGAAGTGGTGTAAGATCGCAATAACAAATCCTACCTAAAAAAACAACTGAACTCCTAATTCGCGCAACAAGCTGACAAAGCTTCTGAAGGATCTTCACAGAGGATCAAGAAGTATCAGGATAATATAAATATAAAATAAAAATTGAAAAAAAATTACAAGCAAATAATGTAGATAATGCATTCACGAAGCCTTTTAATGCTTTATAGTGTTATCATGACAGAGTGTTCCTAGAGAAGTTAAAGTATTAAAGCGATACTGTATTTTTATCTAGATTCTGTATTTTTATCTAGCCATGAAGTGGTTTGAGTGAGTATGGACTTGGCATTGTTTCTTTCAACTATTTGCCGTTGTGAGGATAGACATAGAAATAAAAATTTCTTAGAGATGAAATGAAAATGAAAGATAAGGTTGGAATAAAATAAAATTGATGAGTAATGATTTCTAAAACAACTATGTTACAGCGAATTACATGAGTGAATACATAAAACTTAATATAACGGATGTGTTAAAAAAATAAGTGAAATGAGAATAAAATCATATGGAGATATTGTTATAAAAAGCAATTGTCAATAGAGCAAATTAATAAAAATTTGAAAATCGAGAATAATACGGAGTTTTATAATGTGCAGAGATTTTCGAAATAACAAATATCTGTGTGTCACTTCTTATCCGTTTATTCGTAACGGGCAAATTGCATTAAGTAACTGCGATAGTCCCATTGAAATAGACAAAAATTCAACATAAAACGAAAGAAAATTGCATAAAATTTAGTAAACCCTGTTACAAAAGATTTGACTAAAAGATACATTTCCATTCCTTACGTCAATAGGATATCAGATAATATTGCCAAGTATTTTGAAATGAAATTTGATTCAAATTTGGCTTTTGGAACGGTAGATGTTTTAGGAATTCATATAAAACATAACAAAGATAAAACAAATAGAGACAATAAATCTGGAATCTATAAGTTGACTTGAAGTGACTGCCCTATGGTACATATTAGTCAAACAGATCTTATATGAAGTTCCAGGTATAATTTTTGTAAATAAGGTTCTTGAAATTGAGATAAGGTATTTTTTCTCTGATTCTATAATTATTTCTCTCATCTGTTAACTAAATATGGATGAATTCGAACAATAATGCCACGCAACTTATATCGTGAGGTTCTTACTTTTACTTTATTCATCAATATCATTTGAAGCAATAATTATGTTACATGAAGAAATTCTATCATGCGCTGTCGATATTTATTCAACTTCAATCTTCCATTAACGGGATCATAAAACAGAAATTCATAAATTTATAGAAGCTTATGTAGCTCAATGTAATAAATTTTCATATTTCGATCCAGAAGCGGATTGAAGGGCGGAACAGCTCTCCTGCCCAAGTTCCGAGTGACTTGAATATAAAGTGGTAGGTTTTTGAGGCCAGAATGAGATTAATGCTTTTGTGAATTGGCTTCTTGAAGGATGAATTGAAAACAGATATTTTCATTTAACTAGGTAGTTATAAATCGAAATGGCGAAAAGGAATGAAGATACATAAATAGATTTTGAATGGAAAGATAGATGAACATATTTTGAATGATACAAATTTTTTATATTCGTTATGTTTATTTGATGGAAGCTCATTTTTTCTTAATGGTAACTACAAGAATAATTCAAATCCTAGAATTCTCAGTGAAAAGTACATACAGTATACAGAAATGTTGAATGTCTGGGCTGGAAATTGCATCGGGGTTCCTTTTTCCTTCCTGATAGGTGAATCTTATCTCAGTCTATCCCAAGATCTCATATACCCATGTATTGTGGAGGCTCTAGAAAATGACGGTTGGATAGAAAACGTATTTTTTGCACAGCACATGATATTATGAATCATCATTTTTCCGAGAATTGGATTGAAAAGGTGTCCTATTGATTGAAATATTGAAATTTCTGGTTTGCCATCATTGGACATTTTTGTGGGATCATTTGAAGAATGTCTTGTTTGAAACACTACCTATTGCTCTAGAAGATCCTCTCCAGAGAAATGTGAGAGCATGTAATGAAATAATACCTGAAATGTTACAGAATGTGAGAAATAATGTTCAGCAGAAACACTGTTACTGTTTATAAATTAACGGTAGAGATTTTGAACATCTCTTTATAATTCATTCAAAAACTCGGCCAGTTTATAGTTGCCACCCATCAGTTCCAAACAGTTTTTTTTACATCAAAACGATCACCCAACGAAAAATTTTCAACTTATTCCGAAAAAGAATTGCAAAAACTTCCAAATGATGAGTCACTCGATGGCAGTTTCCATTAAATGATTTTGAGGGTCATCTCGCGTAGGGGATGATCGCACATCCACGAATTTGCAGTCAAATGATGTCTTTGACTTGTCTCGGCATTTTCCAGAAAAACTTTCACTCACGGAAATATTCTGTTATACTCTGTCACGTGGCCACTTGTATATTTATGAAGTTTTATTCTACCAATTTCATAGTTGTCGTGTCGTTATGCCTTGAGAATATCTATTCAAAATTATGAGACATTAATTAGACATTCAGTGAGTGCATGGAAATTCCAAAATGCTGTAACTCCTTTGAATATCGGAACATTTTTCAATTCTTTCTTTCATATATACTACTCTGTCAAGAAAGTACCGGAAATTTTCAATTAAAACAACATTTTTACATTTAATCGTCAAAATTTATTGGGTCGTCCTCAAAATAGGCTCCATTTGCTCCAATACATCTATGCCAACGGCACTTCCAATTATCGAAACATTTTTTATAGGCGCTTTCCGGGATGGACTTTAGCTCTCGCGCCGAATTTTGTTTTATGGCTTCAATCGACTCAAAACGGGCGCCACGAAGGGGCAATTTTAGTTTTGGGAAGAGGAAAAAGTCGCAGGGAGCCAAATCCGGCGAATACGGTGGTTGTTGAAGCACGTTTGTTGAGTTTTTGGCGAGAAAGTCAGTCACAATCGTAGCTCGGTGAGAAGGCGCGTTATCGTCATGCAAAATCCATGAGTTGTTCGCCCACAAATTTGGCCGATTCTTACGGATACGCTCACGCAAACGTTTCATAACGCCTAGGTAATACTCCTTGTTTACCGTCTGACCCTCTGGAACGAATTCGTAGTGCACCACGCCACGGATATCGAAGAAAACAATGAGCATCACCTTCATTTTCGAGCGGATTTGGCGTGTTTTTTTCGGCTTCGGCTCATTTTTTGCCAACCATTCCGATGATTGCTGGCTTGTTTGCATATCGTACTCGTAGACCCAGGTCTCATCACCAGTTATAATGCGTTCCATGAATGTAGAATCGGAATTACAGTGATCCAGCATGTCTGAAGCAACCTGTTCGTGATGACGTTTTTGAAGAAAATTCAGGTCTCTCGGTACGAGTCGTGCGGCCACCTTTCTCATGCCCAAAATATCAATCAATATCGTACGTGCGGACTCGTGGGATATTTTAAGATCATGTGCTACCTCTCTCAAGCTGGTACGACGGTTTTCCAGCACCCTTTCCTTAATTTTATCGACGTTATCTTCGATCGAAGCCGTCGATGGGCGACCACTTCACGACCGTCCTTGAAGGCTCTGTACCACTGATATGCACGAGTTTTCGATAGAGCATTATCACCAAAGGCCTTTTGCAACATTTTCAATGCATCGGCACACAAAAATTCATTTGCAACACAAAACTTTAAACAAATTCTTTGCTCAACGTAATCACCCATAGTAAAAATCGGCACGCACTCTGACATCGACTGACTTAATCAGCTGTTGCAAACACACTAGTTGACAGATCCTGCTCAAGCTTGGCATAGTAATTGAGGACAGTGGTACCAACCTAGGAAAAAAAAATTTACTTGCCTCATTGCCCCGCCAGATTCAAATCGATAATTCCCGGTACTTTCTTGACAGAATGTACATATGCCGTTAGCGTCAGTTCATTTCATGAGCGATTATATGGTGTAGTTACGCATATTTGGGTTATTGATTCAAAATTTATTTGTTTCCAAAGGATATTATAGTTAGTAAGATCATTAATATTGTACAAATACGATATTTTCAATACCCTAAGGCTTCCCTAGATGATTAATGTTTCCGTGGAAGATTACGAATTTTGATATAAATTATCTCCAGTCTTTATGTCTTTGTGCATCTCCGTTCACTTTACTTCCCCATATATGTTTGTCTGGAAATGAAAGCACATATTAATTTCATCCCAGAGTGAATTTGAATTGTTTTTCCGATAAATGTTCAACAGCATAGTTCGGTTCTAACTCAAATTCCCATTTGGTTAAAGAACCCATATTACGCTGATTGAACATCAAAGAACTCGAGACAATTTGATAACGTTTCCACTTCCTATAACGAACCGTTCAGGGCTAATTTGTGTAGAAGAAATTATAACATGACACGATCGAATTACTTGCCAATTGAGTTTATGGTAAAATGTTTCCTTCATTTATCCTATTTTGGTACAGGGGTCATTCGTTTGAACTTTATTATGAAGTATTCTACGACCCTTACGCTCTCTGGGTAAATTCCTTGGGAAACTGTAATTTCAAACCATCTTACTGACATTCAACGAGTTTCATGTGAGCTGAAAATAATGCACAGTTCCATCCGTTAAATTAGATAACCAAATTAGTTCACAAATATTGAATGGAGTAGCATTACTTTGTGATACTTCATATTTTAATGGAATGAAATAAGAAATTACTTTATTTAAATATTTTAATATTAGCCTTCTACATATTTAATTTCAAAAAATTATATTTAATCATTATAACTTCTGAAAATAAATTAAAATACTGTCATATAAGTATCAAATGACATATAAAATAAACATTCATTATAAGACATCCAAATGATATAACAAAATCCAATAAACAAAAATTGTTAACCAAAATTCTATTAATTAAATATTTTGAATGGACAAAATTTTGTTCCTGCTGATCAATCTTATGAAAACAAATATCTTTCAAAAATGTCTAACATAATCTTAAGAATTTCATCATAAAACTATCTTACTCAGAATATTCTATATTATTGGATATCTAACTAAGTTCTTTTATATAAAAACTCAAGATATGTAAAAACATTACTGAAAAACAAGTTTGAAGAGAGACTTTGCTTCGTCAGTGTTCAAATAATTCATATTCAAGAAATATATAATAACATCAATCAACAACAAATGTTGCCATTTAGAAAACTTCTGGTAAACTTCTGTTTGACTAAATTTAAAGATTTTTCAGTTTACCAGAAGTTTTCTAAATGGTTGTAGGGTGAGTAAATATTTGTTGTTGATTGATGTTATATTTATTGAATATGAATTATTTGAATACTGACGAAGCAAAGTCTCTCTTAAAACTTGTTTTTCAGTAATGTTTTTACATATCTGGAGTTTATTGAATAAAGTAACTTAGTTAGATATCCAATAATATTGAATATTCTAAATAAGATAGTTTTATGATGAAATTCTTAAGATTATGTTAGACATTTTTGAAAGACACTGGTTTTCATAAGATTGATCAGCAGAAACAAAATTTTGTCTATTCAAAATATTTAATTTATAGGATTATGGTTAACAATTATTATTTATTGGACTTTGTTATACCATTTGGATGTCTTGTAATGAATGTTTATTTTATATGTCATTTGATATAATATGATATGACATTATTTTAATTTATTTTCAGAAGTTATAATCATTGAATATAATTTTTTGAAATTTAACATGTAGAAGGCTAATATTAAAATATTTAAATAATTTTATATACCTTCTATCAAGAATTAACCTCTATTTATGCTAAGAAATTACTTTGTTCATTATCACTTTCTATTAACTGAATATACAGTGACTCAGATTTCGTGGTGTTTAATACATTTCCAAGCTGAACAAAACGAATTGTATCTCAACTATTAAATATATTCGTTGAATGCTTCAGATCGTATGAAAACTTCGGGAAATGAGGTGTGCCAAAGGTCCGTCCGCTCATTTAATAGTTTCAATGTTGAAACGTGCTGCTTGTGCTTATATATTTCGGTGGATTCCAGGATGTTTAGTTCTTTCCTTTCGCTACCAGGTGCAATATATCAAAATTGTCCTATTCTGGGTATATTTTTTTTTTGAGACATAATACAATATTTTATATCAACTACATTTATTATGATACTTTTTCAGTGTTTTCATACATAATTTTTTATATACATTGCAGAAGTTCCCATAAATAATTCTGAATTAAAATTTATATGTAATTATTTATCACTTCTGAATAGCTTTAGTATATTTGAAAATCTTTTGTTTATACTTCCAAACTGCAAGAAAATAAATATAACCTCCCATTTCTCATAAAGACAAACTTCTCTTTTAGTTTTGATAGTACAATATATCATATTCAACATCATGTTCTAATTATTACTGACTATTAAATAGTAAATCTGAATAGTTTATTAAGTATAGAACTATCCTGAAATTCTAATGAGATTATTCTTCTATTCATGTTCGCCATACCAGCTGAATTTCAGCAATATCTAAACATATCCATGCTAAGATGTGTCCGAAGTCCATTTGACCGCTGTTTCCCGTTTTTCTCTACTACGTCTTTTTGTAACAGTAAAATATCAAGAAAACATTGGGAGCATAGCAATAGGAAGCACAGATGTGTTCTCTAGTCTGCTGGCGTTTTTATTTTCCCTTATAGCCGCTAAACGTAGAACCCACAAATTGAATATTGATCCTCCCCAAATTACACTGTTGTGCACTCCATATGCGCCAAATGCAGTGAAAGAAATGTGATTTAGATCATAGTGTGGGCACATATGTTGTCTAAAGTTCAGCCAAATGACATATTAATATATTTTTGAAATGCTGAGTAAACGGTAAGGCAAAGGAATTGCTTAACTTTCAGATGCATTCGGTATGGAATCAATACTATGTGAATATTAAAAAAAACGAATTTAAATGACTTTGAAGCTCACTTCGAGTTTATTCGTTCCAGGTTTTATATTATTTGGTGAGTTAAATTTTGATCTTGTTATATATTTGAATCTGAATTCAATACATTTCGGAAGAGTTCTTGAGACCGAAAAAGCTATCATATGTTGGAGTTATCCTTCAATTATTTTTATTTGATCCTTCATTCTAAGAATTTTAGATAATTTTGGAAGAGTGGATTTTCTTGTATTTGTTTAGATACCGAATTGGTTCAGCTGTTACTATTTGGTAGTGGATCATAATTAAAAAAAATTGTAAAAATTACTATGTTTTACTACCAATAAAAATATATATTACACATTTTCTTGTGACTCGAGTTCCGGGAAATGAACAATCCGATCATCAGACAACTGAAGACCTAACTGTGGTACAGAGGTACTTAAACATAAGTGATACATATTTTGCATGTTTCAATAGATTCTAGGTAACACCTAATAGTGGTACAGAGGTTTACAAGCGGAACGTGATAAAAAACCAGGTTAAAAAGGGGACCTCCTAACAGATATCGGAATGTCGGTAATCAACAAAAAAGGTTGTTAAACAGATGGTACCCATTTAAATATCTCCAATAATTTTTGGGTTTACATAGCTCCGTACATTGATTAATTATTTTTTACATTATTCTTATTGTAAACTAATTTGAAAATTACAATAATCAAGTTTCTTTTCTTTTGAATCTACATGTAAAATTTTCTTAAGATTTTCTTTTGTCGAAAGGAATTACAGTTTTCTAAAGAATAAGTGGCAAAAGTTGAATTTTTGTTTTCTTTTCATTAAATTCATTTTATGTTCGTTGAAAAAGGTTTTAAACAGATGCTACTTTTTAAATATCTCAAATATTTTCGATTTACATAGATCCGTACAGTCATTCATTATTTTTACATTATTGTTATTGTGAACTAATTAGAAAGTTTCAACAGATTCTAGATAATCGAGTTTTTTCCCTTTTGATTCTACATGTAAAATTGTAAGATTATTTATTGTGGAAAAGGAATGACCGTTTTCTAGACAATTAGTGGCAAAAGTAGAATTTTCTTTATTTTTTATGAAACTCATTTTATGTTCGTTGAACCTCGTCTTGAAGGAACGTCCTGTTTGTCCTATATATTTATTACTGCACGTAGAACAAGATAACTCATAAACTCCTGATTTGATTTGTGTATGTTTGGAGTAGGGTCCTGTGCGTTAAATAATACCGATGATAATTTGTTTTGCGTGTTGAAGGCAATATTGACATTTGATTTTGAAAAACTTTCGGCCTTTTTTTGACTTATGCTACCAAAGTACGATAGAGAAATGAATTTTTTATTTTCTTCAGTTCTTATGATGGGCTAAATTTGGCTCATAGTTATTTTAGATAGTTTCTGTCGAATTATATTATCTATTATATTGGGGTTGAAACCGTTGTTTGTGGCTATTGATTTTATAGTTTGGACTTCAGCTTCGCGGTCATTTTTTGGTAAGGGTGGAGCCTTCGCATTTTCACAAAAAATGTCAGCGTATCAATCGATGATCTATAGAGCCTTCGCATTACCCTTATCAAAAAATGACCGCGAAGCTGATGTCCAAACTATAAAATCAATAGCCGCAAACAACGGTTTCAACCCCAATATAATAGATAATCTAGTTCGACAGAAACTATCTAAAATTGCTATGAGCCAAATTTATCCCATCATAAAAACTGAAGAAAATAAAAAATTCATTTCTCTATCGTACTTTGGTAGCATAAGTCAAAAAGTGGCCAATAGTTTTTCAAAATCAAATGTCAATATTGCCTTCAAAACGCAAAACAAATTATCATCGGTATTATTTAACGCAAAGGAGCCTACTCCAAACATACACAAATCCACAAATCAGGAGTTTATGAGTTATCTTGTTCTACGTGCAGTAATAAATATATAGGACAAACAGGACGTTCCTTCAAGACGAGGCTTAACGAACATGAAATGAGTTTCATAAAAAATAAACAAATTTCTACTTTTGCCACTCATTGTCTAGAAAACGGTCATTCCTTTCCCACAATGAATAATCTTAAAATTTTACATGTAGATTCAAAAGGAAAGAAACTCGATTATCTATAGTCTGTTGAAATTTTCAAATTAGTTCACAATAACAATAATGTAAAAATTATGAATGACTATACGGAACTATGTAAATCGAAAATATTTGAGATATCTAAAAAGTAGAATCTTTTTAAAACCTTTTTCAACAAACATAAAATGAATTTAATCAAAAGTGAACAAAAATTCGACTTTTGCCACTCATTCTTTAGAAAACAGTAATTCCTTTCGACAAAAGAAAATCTTATGAAAAATTTTACATGTAGATTCAAAAGAAAAGAAACTTGATTATTGAAATTTTTAAATTAGTTCACAATAAAAATAATTTAAAAAATAATGAATGAATGTACGGAGCTATGTGAAACCAAATATTTAAGATACACAACAAAATAATGTGGAAATAATGAATGACTGTACAGAGCTATGTAACCCCCAAAAGTATTTGAGATATTTATATGGGTACCGTCTGTTTAACAACCTTCCTTGTCGATTACCGACATTCCGATATCTGTTAGAAGGCCCCCTTTTTTAACCTGGTTTATCATCACGTTCCGCTTGTAAACCTCTGTAGCACTATTAGGTGTTATCTAGAATCTATTGAAATATTCAAAATATGTATCACTTTTGTTTAAAAACCTTTTCTGTACCACTGTTAGGTCTTCAGTTGTCTGAGGATGGGATAGTTCATTTCCCGAAACTCGAGTCACAAGAAAATGTGTAATATATATTTTTATTGGTAGTAAAACATAGTAATTTTTACAATTTGTTTTAATTGTATGTGTTTGTTAATATACAAACTTATATAGTTTTGTTGATACATTTGTATTAATACGTTTCAGGTCGGATGTGAAAAGGTTTTTTCCGAGACATTGAGAAATATTTTATATTGATTATATATATATATATATATATATATATATATATATATATATATACATATATATATATATATATATATATATATATATATATATATATATATATATATATATTGAATTTTTGATATGTCATCACAGGGTATTCCAAATATTGTGTCGAAAATTGCGGGCAAAATTCGACCATTACTTTCTTTTTGCAAATCAGAACTCTATTTTTTTATGATTTCATTGGATTATACAATGAAAAATAATGATAGTGTTCAAACAATATTATGCATCTAAATTCAATATTTAGAGAGTTATTTGAGATTTCGTTGATTTTTGTTACACGTAGGGACAATTTCTTTTGTGGCGGCAGCCCAAATGGTATCTAATTCCGCCAAAAGATGGCGTCCACTAAATGTACAGCATAGGGTAGGAATCATCTAAAGAGATATCCGGGCGAAAAACGCCAGCGAAATATGGACCAATAGATGACAGCACTAAATACAAACAACCGAACTCAAACTCTCGGAGGGAGATAAAACCTGAGAAGAAACTAGAGATGGCACAGCGTTGCTCTTGTAGTACATCTATATACATGTTATTTAAGTCGTGATATAGATTGTGTTACAGAGTGTTACTGTCACTTATTCAATGTTGTAGTGTTGCATGTTTTTATGTCCTTGTTATTTATTTGTTATTTCGTTTCTATTGTGTTTAAAATGAAGTATATTGTTGGGTGATTGTTCTTTCACAACACAACCCACAATTTGGTGACCACGAAGTGATTCGAAGAGCCGACGAGTCCCGAAGAGCCGACGAGACCCGAAGAACCGAAGTAATCCGGAGATCTGACGTGTTCTGCGAAGAAGAAGTCGTCGAGATGGAACAAGAATCCCAGGTACATAAAGTAGCCGTCCGCATACCTGAATTTGTAGACGCCGATCCGGAACTATGGTTCGCCATGGTCGAAGGAAGTTTCGAAGTTTCGGGCATAACGCAGGATAAAACGAAGTTTGTCTACATAGTGTGAGCCTTACCACCCAGGTACGCAGCCGAGGTGAGGGACGTCATCTTGAAGCCCCCGGCAGTCGAGGCCTACGTCAAAATAAGGACAGAGCTGCTACAAAGATTAGGCACTTCGCAGGAGGAAAAAACTAGTCGCTTATTTGATTACGAAGAAATAGGAGACCGTAAGCCCTCACAATTTGCGAGATATCTACAGGGGCTGGCAGATCCTACAATCCCGGAAGCCGTTATTAAAACATTATGGATGAGCCGGCTTCCCCAATGTATACAGATATCTCTGGCCATTGTAAAAGACCGAAGCCTCCTGGATCTAGTCCGACACGCAGATCATATCGCTGAGGTTTCAGAACACCGGTTCCACAGGTAGCAGAGACGACCTCAACCGCGACGGAAGCTTTGAAGTAAGAAGTAGCCGTACTGCGTGCTGAGATAGCGGCACTCAACCAGAGAAATGGGCGTATATAAATATATATATATATATATATATATATATATATATATATATATATATATATATATATATATATATATCTAATGACCACTTTTTCATTTGTGGAGGTATAACTGTTTGTATGGGATTGGATTTACGGCCTTATACAGTACACTAGTAGTAGTAAAACCAAAAAAAGGACTTCTTGATGCGATTGTGAAATTACTGATCGAACATGGCGCAAATATTAACTGGCAGGCAAAGTATGGTGTCACACTACTTCATTGTGCTTTGATGAGTAAGTTGAAAATTGCAAAAAAAATGATAAAAATATTTTTAAAGTACCACCCATATGTTAATTTGACAAACAACAAAGGCTTGACTCCAATGAATTATTCAATAAGTGAAGAAGATTCGATATATCCTTAATAGAAACTTTCTTGAAGCATGGCAGCGATCCAAATCGTTTGACAAAAGGAGGATCTAACTCTTTACATCTTTTAGCAATTAACTATGAATATTCGACTTTAAAAGCCTCAAAAATTGCTGTAAGACTGATTCATTATGGCGCTTCTGTGAACCATCAAGATAAATTAGGAAACATACCATTGTATTACGCCGTTCAGAGAGTCTTCTGATTAAGTCGAAAAGTTATTGCAGCATGGTGCTGACATCACAATAAGAAATAACGCAGGACAAGATTTCACGGATATATTCAGCTTATTTAGTGAAGAAGTTTCTGAAGTAATGTTTAAACACATCTGCATTTTGCTTCAGGATCACTCAAATCAAATTCCGATTGAATCATAGATTTGTTTCTAAAGTAAGTGCATCTAACGTACTTAGAGCGATGCAGAAGGAATGCAAAGAAGAACTGGAACATATGAGGAACCAAGAAATTGAAGAAACAACTTTGAATTTTCTTGAAATAATATCATGGAATATAAGACAAATAGCGACTTATGTTAGAAGGAAGAAAACAGCATCCGTTTTATTAACCCGTGTCCGAACAGGAGGCTATAAGCATTATGGTAAAATATTGAACAAAAAGATAATTTCCGCAAAGAGAAGAAGAAAATTAGAAAATTGTTTCCTCAATTTCATGATATCAACACAAAAACTAATACCTATCCATATTTTGGAACGTATTGCTGATTTTATAAATGATGAGGATCTTTCGAAATTTACCCGGATAGAAACCTTACGAAGATCAACCAGATATACCTCAAGAAGATCAACCTAGAATGAAATATAAAAATCAGCTACAGAGTAAATAAGAATTATAGTGTTTTTGCGCTGGATATAAAACAGATCACTAGAAGAAAAATTAGTGTCCGTTTCAGCTCTTTATACAAGCGAGATGCTACAAAAAATATGGCGGAAAAACATATTATCTATTTGTGTCAGCCTAAGTACCTTAGGAAGTGCAACCAAAGTGAGATTCGATAAGAAACTACACAACGAAAAAGTATAAGAGTTTTAGAAACTTTAGCGCATTCAAGAATGTTAAATAATGTGTAATATTCATTACAATCTTATTTTAATGCTAAGATTATATGTTAGTAGCTTCATTCAATTGAAAATGGCTCTTTTTTTGCACTTGCTGGAATAAATTTATAGGAACATTCAAGATTTTCAAAACAGCTTTAAGAATTCTTTTCTCTGCGAAATTTTGAGTTAACATTCAAAACGTTCCTTGAGTGACTATGAATATTTATTGATTCTAACTAATTAGAAATTATTATGTGCAAAATAATAACATGTATTGTGCATCTGTATCATATCTTTATATATTATTTTGATGTATATTGTTATAAAGTGAAATTTAAAGAACTGCATTATTTTGTTTGAAATATTAAAATGTGTTATAATAACAGCGAAGAATCCTGCGATTAAGTCTATGATTTTATACTATATTTATAAATCAATTTGAAACGTATTACTACAAATTTAATTTATTTTTTTTTAATACTAACCTAATTTGTTTGTACTGGATAATGCATCAAACTCACAAGGTGTAATCATTGTGAACGAATATCGGCTCAAAACTCTATTAATCTTATTAACCATCGTATTCTTCCGATATTTAATAATAATTAAATTAATAATATCATTAGAATGATGCAAAAGAGTAACAGAATACAAGAAGACACTCTCTCTAAAATTTTGATCTACCTGTTTGTTACCGCTAATCCTAGAACATCTCGACGGATTTTTATGTTTTTACAGATAGATCATGAAAAGCCTAGAGAAATATTCAAACTCTGTTTCATTATAATTGGATGACGGGAAAAATGATATAGTTATTCAAAAATAACACGAAATATTGTAATTCCTATCTATATTCCAAATAATAAAATACTAAAATTATGCTCAGGTCAAACAGATATATGTAAAACTTCACTTTCATATGATGAGATATAGACTACGTGAACGAAATTAAGTGCATCGGCTAGTAAATTATAACTTTAAGTATTTTGCTATGGACAGGTACTTTTTACTGAAACTTAGAAAAAGAATTTTTTGAATTCCTTCCTTTGTATAGTGGTGAATTTTTAGATATGCCGTGAAGTTGAAAGCTTCCTTTTAGGCATGCGTATTCATTTTTAAGTTTCGTTTTCAAAATTCCATAAAGAAATAAAGCCTTGTCTTATTCCATAGTGTACTTGGCGGAGAATATACAGCTTGATTTAAGCTATTCTGTCATAGTTTTTGAATTTTGTTTATACAAATAATGAGCTTTAATTTGTCGAAGGTGGGTGCGTTATGAAAAATTAGTTCTTCAAATTACTAATATTTCCAAGGAGTATAAATAATTACAAATCATTTTTGGTTACCAACGTATTTCACAAACTTTCATTCGATGAATTGAAAAAAGAACCAAAAATAATAATAAGGTTGTGAAAATCCAATATTTCAAAATTTCGGAAACTATTGGCATTAAAAGGTTCCAAAGAAAAACGATGGCCAAGAAGAAGAAGAAAAAAGGCACAGAGAAAAAATTCAAAATTCGGGTACAAGCAATGCACTTTCTACAATGGTTACTTGTAGTGAGTTCTTAGTGGCTTGTGTAAGTACTTATAGTGTGTTATTAAATGAAAGTAAAAATATAAGTTTTATAATGGCACATTCTGAGTGGTATACCGAATTTAAAAAACAAGTTCTATATGGATCCGTCACTTCAGTGTATCAAACTCTCGAGAAAAAACCCCCAGGGGTGAATATTGATAATAAAAATATATTTGATGGACATAGTGCACTAGAATATATCGCATATAAAAAGCGTATATCTGACAGGGATATGCAAGTACTGAAACTTCTTCTTGCGAATGGGGCTGATCCTTTACAGGAAGGAGAAAAAGGAGTTCTTACATATTACACCTTCCTGAATCATGGTACGTATCTACTCTTATTCTTAATAAAAAAACTAGTGAGAAACACTGACCTGCAGTTGGAAGCTTTTGCGCGTTTGTTCATATCACCCACGATCTTCCCGAAATTTTGCATTAGCCTACTTGTCATTATATTGTCTTCATCCAAGCAACAGCATGCTATCGATTTGCTGAAATTCTACTTCGTCTGGTGCGTCTCAAAAGTTGTTCTGTCCGGTCGGCCAACCAACTTTCAAACAGAAAGAGCTAGAGACTTTAAATATTCCTGTTATTTGAAAATTTCAATAGACCCCAAATTATAACCAACCTTTTGATTCTACTTGTAAGATTTTCAAACTGTCTCTTATAGGAAGAGTAGCCATTTTTTACACAAAGAGTATTTGCTATTGCAAGTTGGACATATTAATTCATAAATTCCTGATTTTTGTTTATTTAAGTTTTTCACATTGAATAATGAAGATTATATCTTGTTTTGTGGTTTGAAGGCGATATATATATATATATATATATATATATATATATATATATATATATATATATATATATATATTTATATATTTATATTTATATTAGACTGATTCAAAAAAATTGGCAAATTTTTTTTTCTTATTTATATCGAAAATCGTCTTCGTAATGGTAAAAAAAAGTACTGTGAAAGTTACAGTTCTTAATATTAATATAAAGAGGTGCCGCATCGTGAATTTACATTTCCATTTTAAATAACATGGAAACAATCATCGCTTGGACTTTGGAATTTTTTAACTCTCGGTAGAGATAATCTTTTAAAATGATCAAAATAGATTTTGATGAAAAATTTATCGCTCTACAAAAATGCTCTCATACAATTTTTTGATATATTTAGTTTTTGAAAAGTTATTTAACGTCAAATTTGGATTGATTTGAAATTTGTATATTTTTCTCATTTTCCGGCGCAACTATTAACTTTATGGGAGAATTTTATGGAACATTATTTGTAGAGAATTCAATTTCCTATAATTTATCGCCAAAAAAGTTTTTGATATTCCTCAAAGATCATAAATTACCTGGAAAAAACAAAAATTTCTTCAAATTGATTTTAAGAAGTAAAATGACATTTATTTAAAGAAATTTTTGATTTTTGCAGGTAATTTATGATCTTTAAGAAATATCAAAATTTTTTCGAAGATAAATTATAGGATTATTGTATTTTCTACAAATAACTTTCCATAAAATTCTTCATAAAGTTAATAGTTGCGTCGGAAAATGAGTAAAATATAAAAATTAAAAAAAAAAATTAGTCGATTTTTTTGAATCAGTCTAATTTATATATATATATATATATATATATATATATATATATATATATATATATATATATATATATATATATAAATATATAAGTTTGGGAAGTAAATAACCACTTTTTCATTTGTGGAGGTAATACTTCTAAACTGCAATCCCTGAAACTTTCCCTTTATTTTTAGGGTAGTAAAACATAGTAATTTATAAAAACTTGTTTCAATCAAATCTTTGTTTTGTTTTTGTTTAATTTAGTTTCCAATTCATTTCATTTATTTTAGTAGATACAATGTTTGAAATTATTTCGAAGTTATTGTTCTTTTCAGGATACAAAATATCTACCGAATTTTTGAGGAACATTGATATTGACACACCCATATATCCCAAGAACAAACGAAATGCTCTGCACTGCTACACAGCACTAGGAAATTTATCAGGCATGCAATATTGTCTTGCAAGAGGAGCTGATCCAAACAGTTTGTATGGGACTGGATTTACGGCCTTATACAGTACACTAGTAGTAGCAAAACACAAAAAAGGACTTTTTGATGCGAGTGTGAAATTGCTGATCGAACATGGCGCAAATATTAACTGGCAGGCAAAGTATGGTGTCACACTACTTCATTGTGCTTTGATATGTAAGTTGAAAATTGCGAAGGAAATGATTAAAATATTTTTAAAGTACCACCCGGATGTCAATTTGACAAGCAACAGAGGCTTCACTGCAATGAATTTTGCAATAAGTGAAGGAAATTTCGATATTCACTTAATAGAAACTTTCTTGAAACATGGCAGCGATCCAAATCGTTTGACAAAAGGAGGATCTAACTCTTTACATCTTTTAGCAATTAACAAAGAATATTCGACTTTAAAAGCCTCAAAAATTGCTGAAAGACTGATCCATTATGGCGCTTCTGTGAACCATCAAAATAAATTAGGAAACATACCATTGTATTACGCCGTTCAGAGAGAGTCTTCTGATTTAGTCGAAAAGTTATTGCAGCATGGTGCTGACATAACAATAAGAAATAACGCAGGACAAGATTTCACGGATATATTCAGTGCATTTAGTAAAGAAGTTTCTGAAGTAATGCTTAAACACATCTGCATTTTGCTTCAGGATCACTCAACCAAATTCCGGTTGAGTCATAGATTTGTTTCTAAAGTAAGTGCATCTAACGTACTTAGAGCGATGCAGAAGGAATGCAAAGAAGAACTGGAACATATGAGGACCCAAGAAATTGAAGAAACAACTTTGGATTTTTTTAAAATAATATCATCGAATATAAGACAAATAGCGACTTATGTTAGAAGGAAGAAAACAGCATCCGTTTTAACCCGTGTCCGAACAAGAGGCTACAAGCATTATGGTGAAATATTGAACAAAAAGATAATTTCCGCAAAGAGAAGAAGAAAATTAGAAAATTGTTTCCTCAATTTCATGATATCTTCAACACAAAAACTAATACCTATCCATATTTTGGAACGTATTGCTAATTTTATAAATGATGAGGATCTTTCGAAATTTACCCGGATAGAAACCTTACGAAGATCAACCAGATATACCTCAAGAAGCTCAACCTAGAATGAAATATAAAAATCAGCTACAGAGTAAATAAGAATTATAGTGTTTTTGCGCTGGATATAAAACAGATCACTAGAAGAAAAATTAGTGTCCGTTTCAGCTCTTTATACAAGCGAGATGCTACAAAAAATATGGCGGAAAAACATATTATCTATTTGTGTCAGCCTAAGTACCTTAGGAAGTGCAACCAAAGTGAGATTCGATAAGAAAGTACACAACGAAAAAGTATAAGAGTTTTAGAAACTTTAGCGCATTCAAGAATGTTAAATAATGTGTAATATTCATTACAATCTTATTTTAATGCTAAGATTATATGTTAGTAGCTTCATTCAATTGAAAATGGCTCTTTTTTTGCACTTGCTGGAATAAATTTATAGGAACATTCAAGATTTTCAAAACAGCTTTAAGAATTCTTTTCTCTGCGAAATTATGAGTTAACATTCAAAACGGTCCTTGAGTGACTATGAATATTTATTGATTCTAACTAATTAGAAATTATTATGTGCAAAATAATAACATGTATTGTGCATCTGTATCATATCTTTATATATTATTTTGAAGTATATTGTTTTAAAGTGAAATTTAAAGAACTGCATTATTTTGTTTGAAATATTAAAATGTGTTATAATAACAGCGAAGAATCCTGCGATTAAATCTATGATTTTATTCTATATTTATAAATTAATTTGAAATATATTACTACAAATTTAATTTATTTTTTTTAATATTTACCTAATTTGTTTGTACTGGATAATGCACCAAACTCACAAGGTGTAATCATTGTGAACGAATATCGGCTCAAAACTCTATTAATCTTATTAACCATCGTATTCTTCCGATATTTAATAAATATTATACTGATACACCTAGATATCGTGTGAAGATCCCTCAGAAGCTTTTTCAGCTTGTGCGAGTTAGGAGTTCAGTTGTGTTCTGGCGTGGTTTAATACACGAAAAATTACATCAAAACTGAAAATTTCATTTGAATAATGAATATTATATCTAACGGATAATAAAAACAGTTGAAACAATGAAACCTGTGCTAGAAAGTATGTCCGATTTAGTAGTTCAATTGTGTTCTAGTAAGGCTTTATTACTGTGTCATAAGGAGGCAATCTTAGGCACAGCAGTGGTAAGTTTTGACCCATAAGTGAGATATTGGCCGAAACCGTCGGACTAGAATATTCCTGTTCTATACAGGCGGGACCTGAACACAGACCCTTCCAATACTAGTTTGGCGTTCTACCAATGAGCTATAGGAACTCATTAAAATATTATTGATCTAAATGGAATTTTTGGCAGAGAATTGTGTCACGTAACTGCTTTGAACTAATGACAAAATGTTTTGAGTCAAAATTATTTATTGTAAGTAATTTATTAGGATATGGAAGTCACTAATACTTCCTATTAAATCAAAATTATTAAAGGATAGAATATTATTATTATTAGGAGTACAAATAAGTTTTCTCCGTTTTATAACACAAATTGCTTATAAATCATTCCTAATGATTTTAAACGATGTGAGACTGCTTGCTGAGTGACTTCTAATGTTAGAGCAAGTTCTTTTTGTGTTTGAGATGAATCTTCCTTCAATAATTCATCCAATTCTGCATCCTCGTAAATTTTTAGCCTTCCACTGCGATCTTTGTCTTTTACGTCCAAATCACCGTTTTTAAACTTTTGAAACCACTCTCGACACGTTCTCTCACTCAAAGCACCCTCACCATATGCTTCTATTTGCAATTGATGCGCCTCAGCAGCAGATTTCTTTAAATTGAAGAAGTAAACTAATATTTTACGCAAATGACCATTACTTGGCTCAAATTTTGACATTTTCAACTTGAAAAAATTATATTTTACCAATATAAAATCAATGATATTGATAGGTTATGTTGTTCTTGAATGTCCAAACTATTTTTTGAGCCGGTTATCATCTGCGAAAGCTAACCGAAACTCCGTGCCGCGCCATCTACAATAAAACGGCGGAAACTTATTTGTACTCCTAATATTATTTATTTGAGCGGGTGAACGGAACAAGAATTTGGAAGGAGAAAACCGACGCGTACGTGGTATTAAATCGCATAAAACAGAAATTGTTGAGGAGTCTTGACACGTTGGAAAAACTAGTAAAATCGTCCAAAAAGATCGCGGTGCGAAGCTTGAATTGATCTCAGAATTTAGCATTATTATAATTATTGTGGCGGCAGCCCAAATGGTATCTAATTCCGCCAAAAATGGCGTTCACTAAATGTGCAGCATAGGGTAGGAATCATCTAAAGAGATACCCGGGGGAAAAACGCCAGCGAAATATGGACCAATAGATGACAGCACTAAATACAAACAACCGAACTCAAACTCTCGGAAGGAGATAAAACCTGGAAAGAAACTAGAGACGCCACAGCGTTGCTCTTGTAGTACATCTTTATACATGTTATTTAAGTCGTGATATAGATTGTGCTACAGAGTGTTATTGTCACTTATTTAATGTTGTGATTTTGCATGTTTTTATGTTCTTGTTATTTATTTGTTATTTCGTTTCTATTGTGTTTATAATAAAGTATATTGTTGGGTGATTGTTCTTTTACAACACCACCCAAAATTTGGTGACCACGACGTGATTCGAAGAGACAACGAGACTCGAAGAGCCGACGAGTCCCGAAGAGCCGACGAGACCCGAAGAGCCGACGAGACCCGAAGAGCCGAAGTAATCCGGAGATCAGACGTGTTCTGCGAAGAAGAAGTCGTCGAGATGGAACAAGAATCCCAGGTACATAAAGTAGCCGTCCGCATACCTGAATTTTTAGCCGCCGATCCGGAACTATGGTTCGCCATGGTTGAAGGAAGTTTCGAAAGTGCTGGCATAACGCAGGATAGGACGAAGTTTGGCTACATCGTGGGAGCCTTACCACCCAGGTACGCAGCCGAGGTGAGGGACGTCATCTTGAAGCCCCCGGCAGTCGAGGCCTATGTCAAAATAAGGATAAAGCTGATACAAAGATAAGGCACTTCGCAGGAGGAAAAAACTAGTCGCTTATTTGATTACGAAGAAATAGGAGACCGTAAGCCCTCACAATTTGCGAGATATCTACAGGGGCTGGCAGATCCCACAATTCCGGAAGCCGTTATTAAAACATAATGGATGGGCCGGCTTCCCCAACGTATCCAGATATCCCTGGCTATTGTAAAAGACCAAAGCCTCGTGGATCTAGCCCGATACGCAGATCATATCGCTGAGGTTTCCAGAACACCGGTTCCACAGGTAGCAGAGACGACCTCAACCGCGACGGAAGCTTTGAAGCAAGAAGAAGCCGTACTGCGTGCTTAGATAGTGGCACTTAACCAGAGACATGGGCGTAACCTACAACAAAGGTCACAACCTCGGACAAGGGACTACAACAGAGAGAAGAGAAAGAATGTCCTCTGCTGGTACCATTGGAAGTTTGGGGACAATTCGACGAGGTGCAGAGAGCCGTGCACCTACTACAAACAGGGAAACGAGAAACGCGGTCACTAATGGCAACCAGTGACCCCCGCCCACCACCACGCCGCCTATTCATAACCGACCGTGAATCAAAGACCCAGTTCCTGATAGATACTGGTGCGGACCTATGCGTGTTCCCCCGCAGTGCAACTCAGGGTCGACGAGAAAAGTCAGACTACGTCCTGTCAGCTGCCAATGGAACCGCCATCGCGACGTATGGCACTATCACCTAGACGCTTAACCTGGGTTTACGGCGTACCTTCGCCTGGAGATTCGTCATTGCCGATGTCTCTAAGCCAATCATTGGAGTAGACTTCCTAAGCCATTACAACCTCATCGTGGACGTCAGAAACCGACGACTCCTGGACGGAATCACCCAACTCACCACGCGAGGGGAGGTGACAGAGTGTGCAATCCCTGTGATCAAGACCATCATGGGCTCGTCGATATACCACGATCTAATGGCCAAGTTCTCCAACATCACCAGACAGAAGGTGCTCCGCATACATATCAAGCACGGAACGAAGCACCACATTCAGACGACAGCTGGTCCATCGATCGCAGCCAAACCACGACGACTGACACCGAACAGACTCAAAGCTGCCCAAAAAGAATTTGAGGCAATGATAAAACTGGGGATTGCGAGACCATCAAAAAGTTCCTGGTCCTCGCCACTACACATGGTCCCAAAGAAGTCCACCGATGCCTGGAGACCGTGCGGAGATTACCGTGCATTAAATGCCTGCACCATACTAGACCGCTACCCAGTACGACATATTTGGATTTTGCTCATTTTCTTCAGCGAAAGAAAATCTTTTCCACGCTGGATCTCGTACGAGCCTATAACCAGATCCCAGTGGTAGAAGAAGACGTACCCAAAACAGCCATCACACCTTTCGGACTATTCGAGTTTCCTTTCATGACGTTTGGGCTACGTTACGCAGCACAGATATTCCAACAGTTCATCGACGAAGTATTATCAGGACTGGATTTCTGCTTTAGTTATATCGATGACGTACTAGCTGCATCAAAGTCTGAGAAAGAACACCTGGAACATCTCCGAATAATATTCACGAGGTTTCAAGAATACTCCTTGACCCTAAATCCAGCAAAGTGTGTGTTTGGCCAATCCCAAGTAAAATTTCTGGAATACCTAATTTCAGCAGAAAGAACGCGCCTACTGCCAGACAGGATCACAGCGATCATCGAATACGCCCAGCCAATCACAGCCAAGGAGCTTTGCCGATTTCTGGGGATGGTAAACTTCTATCGTCGTTTCATACCCCGAATATCGAATACACAGGCTCCCCTCAACGAACTACTGACTCCTTACCTAAAAGGGAAGGCCCCTATCAATTGGACACCAGATGCATCAAAAGCGTTCGAAGCAACCAAGAAGAAATTGGTAACCGCTACGCTATTAGCTCATCCCAAAGACGACGCTCCCCTAGCCATTGTAAGCGACGCATCGGACACAACAGTTGGAGCTACGCTGCAACAACTGAACGACAGAGAATGGCAACCACAAGCGTTTTTCTCGAAGAAATTGTCACCTGCAGAAACTCGCTACGGAGCGTATGACAGAGAACTCCTTGCTATCTACCTTGCCATCAAGCACTTCAGACATATGGTAGAAGCTAGAAATTTTACCATCTACACCGATCACAAGCCTCTCACGTTCGCCTTGCAACAGAAGCCAGAGAAATGCTCACCCCGGCAGTTCCGTCACCTAGATTTCATTTCTCAGTTCTAAACGGATATCCAGTACGTACCTGGAGACCAAAACGTCGTAGCCGATGCCCTGTAACGGGTGAACGAACTTACCTCCACGTTAGACTACGAAGCGTTAGCTACCTCACAGAAAGACGACGCCGAGATGAAGAAGTTTCTACAAGGTGAAACAGGATTAAAACTCAAACTAATGAAGCCACTAGGTTCTTCTACCACAATCTACTGTGACACTTCAACTCCAAATGGCAAGACCATTCATCACTAAACCCTTCCGGAAAGCAGCTTTTGATACCATCCATCGACTTTCACACCCAGGCACCAATGCGACTGTCAAACTAACCAAACAAAGATTCGTATGGCCTACGATCAAAGCCGATTGCAGAAAATGGACACGAAACTGCCTAGAATGCCAACTAGCTAAAGTTACTCGACATGTAGTCGCACCTCTAGGTTCGTTCACCCAACCATCGAGAAAATTCAAACATGTACACCTCGACATAATACTAATGCCACATTCGGAAGGTTTCCGATATTGTCTCACATGTGTAGACCGATACACACGATGGCCAGAGGCAATCCCGCTGCAAGATCAAGAAGCAGAAACCGTAGCCCGAGAATTCTATAGATATTGGATATCTCGATTTGGTACTCCTCTACGCGTCACCACAGACCGAATCGTGCCTATTTAACGAACTTGACAAGATAACAGGTACCAAACACCTCCAAAAAACCGCGTATCATCCAGCCGCCAACGGAATGGTAGAACGCAGTCATCGGCAACTGAAGGCAGCGATCAAATGTCACCAAAACAGCCGATGGAAAGAGACACTTCCGACAGTCCTCCTCGGAATCCGAGCAGCGAAGAGCGCGAAGATCTGAAAACTACCTCCGCAGAATTAGTTTACGGAGAGCCGCTTCGATTACCTGGCGAATTTCTATGAGGGAGAGAAGAGATAAGAAAAACCAATTATTCGACGGAATTCGTGAAAAATCTACGGCTACAGATGCAATGAGTCAGACCTACCAATGGCACACGTCATGGAGAGCGGAAAAATTTCGTCTTCAAAGAGCTAAGATCCACGGACTATGTTTTTGTCCGGCATGACGGCCCAAAATCTTGTCTACAACTACCATACGACGGACCCTTCCGGGTGATAAAACGTAATGAAAAGACTTTCACCATCGATTTGAACGGAAAGGAATCCACTATATCCAAGCCAGCATACATCACCAACGACGACAAGGAAGACCAGAAAGAGCATCCTACAGAAACGCACACGAACAAACAAACACTGGACCCAGAAATAAAAAAAACAAGGTCCGGAAGGAAAGTTAACTTCCCGAAGAGATATATACAAACAGTTCGTAACTTCTTTACTGGAAGGGGAGTGTGTGACGGCAGCCCAAATGGTATCTAATTCCGCCAAAAGATGGCGTCCACTAAATGTGCAGCATAGGGTAGGAATCATCTAAAGAGATACCCGGGGGAAAAACGCCAGCGAAATATGGACCAATAGATGACAGCACTAAATACAAACAACCGAACTCAAACTCTCGGAAGGAGATAAAACCTGAGAAGAAACTAGAGACGGCACAGCGTTGCTCTTGTTGTACATCTTTATACATGTTATTTAAGTCGTGATATAGATTGTGTTACAGAGTGTTACTGTCACTTATTTAATGTTGTAGTTTTGCATGTTTTTATGTCCTTGTTCCTATTGTGTTTATAATTAATTATATTGTTTGGTGATTGTTCTTTCACAACACCACCAACATTATATTGAGTGATAATAGTAATTTTCATCGAAGACCTTCCATTTTCGCGAAGGCCGTACCCTTCCTAGGACCACCCGACTAGGATTGGTTCGCACCCCATTCGTAAATAAGTCAATAGTAGATAGGTAACACGAGATCCAGATCACTTTTGGTCATTTTTATATGTAAATTCCCATAAGGAAATCTGAGATCGATTCTGCAATTTTTGGTTCGTTTCAAAAATTTTCTAAGTCCCACGGGGGTTGGAGGGTGTAGACGTGTAGGTTGGGTGTTTCCAATATCATTAGATGTAGGGTGAGTTTTCAAAGTCATTCGGTTGAAGGGTTTGAGGATGATGGGTTGGAGAATGAGGGTTGGCGCTGAGGTGTATACACGTACGGCAGGGTTTTCAAGGTCCAGAGATGCTGAGTTAGATGCTGAGGGGTTGGAGAATGAGGATTGGAGGCTGAGGTGTATACGTGTAGAGCTCGCCGCTGCGAGGTGACCTAATCAGGAGGGCAGAAAAGGCCGTAATCGAGTCTGGACAGGAAAAAAGCATGACATAATCACGATGGTGCGAGGTGACCTAATCAGGGTCGTGGCATGACATCATCATGACGCTGTGAGGTGACTTAATCAGGGCGTTATCAGGAAAGAGAGGCATGACCTCATCATGAAGCCGAGTACGGAGACAAGTCTGTACAGATTAAGCATGCCGCTTGAACGGCCCAGGGGGGTGAGACCCCTGGGGGTACGCTCCGACGACGGAGTAACGCCAGGGGTGAGGCGTCCGGAGCCAGGCGCCTCAGTTCAAAAATGTTCTCGAAAAATAGCACCGACCGAGAAATTCTGTTATCATTTCTTGTAGTCATTCTGGATATGTTTGGAAATCTTGGACCAGACGTTCGGACTACCAGATAAGATGGTGCTATCAATTCCGATATCATTTCTTGTGGTCAGTTTGGTTTCAATGAAATCTGAATTTTATTCAGTTTCAGATCGTTACAAAGAATGGGTGAGAAAAATTGTGAGAATACAGTGTGATAGGTTTATTTCATATATTTTGTTTTATAGATCCACAATTGAAGAATTTTTGATGGTGAGGTTGAGCACAGTGCTCCCTCCAAACCAAAAAGAAGTTCATTTTCTTAAATTAAATTCATATAATAATTTTTTTCAATTCTTCAGATTAAAACCGCTAGTAGTCCTCGTGGGGGAGGACAGCGGTTAGACCCCACTGCCGAGGCAGGGTTCACCCAGCTGGGGCAGTGGGCTAATACTACACTCTACTATCTAATTAGAGAAAACTGCACAGTGGTGTGGATTTTTGAAGTAAGTTATTATAAAAGAATTATAAAGTATTATATTATTAATTATAATTGGAATTTTTCAGAGTCCATAATAAAACAAAAATTTTATACATTGTGTTTTTTAATTACCTATAGAAAATTTACATTTAAAATAATCTTTGCTTAATATGTTTATATACAATTATATCACTAGAGGGACCTCTATTCCCAGCATGATCATCATTCAATAAATGTCCCTCAATTCCATGATTTAAAATATTCAAAAATTTTTCATGACAAATATTATTCATAGGATCAAACTTAAAATTAATTCCACGATCTTGAAATTCTTCTAGTAAATCATATATTAATGTGTATCTTCCACAATATGATGCTAATTCAAGCATTTCATCCATAAATGAATATAGAGGTTTGTAATCCATCCAAATGTTATACTTTGAATAGTAAGTATGAAATTCTTCTAGACTATTTGGACTTTAACCAGATCCATTTAACAGCATCTGAACGTTTACTATATCATATTCAGTTACATTTCCATAATTTTCCAAAATAAATTTCAATTCATTCAATGACATTTCATCATTAATAATCGATGATTGAATATCTTCAATAAAATTATCATTTTTCACCTTATGATCAAAAGTTTGTTGTATTATATCCAACGGTGCATTATATTCAATCAATGCACAGAAAATGTTGTTTAGAGTAAATATTCCCAAATCTGATAGACACCTCGAAAATGTTTCACTTTCATGATACATCAGAGCAGTCTCTAGTTCACCACATAGATAATTATAAAATTTTTTTGATTTCTTAAACTCGTACAGTTCCATATTTATGCTTTTTTAATACTGATTGAATTAAAATACTGAAAATATATTTATACATCTTTTTTCCCCACCACTAATCAGTGTCACTAACAATTATTTTGTTACCTATAATTAGAGTCAAAATGTTTTTCAATTGGTGTAACAATCCCTCAGAGTAACAGGGTATATCTTTTAATGTATTCAAATCAAATTTATACATATTAGTTGCTATATTTAGAAATTCATTGAATTCATATATCATATTATCTTTGAGAAAATAAATAATACCATTAGTATATCTGAATACAGATGAAAAATTACTGGGTATTCCAGGAAATAGTTCGCTAATATATCTAATTGATTTCCTTGTTAATGAACATTCATCAATTTCGGTACATAAGTGATTATTGAAGAAGACATATGTTTTACCTTTATAGGTATTTACAATTCCATTAATTTTTGCATTAGTTGGAATAGCTAAATTATGTTTTCCATTGAAGCACAGCAAAATTGTTTGAATCAATTCTATAAAATAGATCTCGATGTAATAACCCAATTTCATTATTAGGTCTCTGATAAATATGTATATTATCACTTTTGAAATTTATGTTACCTAAGGGGATATATTGAAGAGTTTTCAATGGAGTACGTATAATCTTATCTTCGAGAGATATAACCCACACCCAATCTTTATACAGTAGATATATATTATTATTAATAATAACAAATGTTTTAATTTTATTTTTCACTTGACATAAATTGGGTTGAACGATACTTTCAATGCGTTTCTCTGTAGTAGTCAATATAGGTAACAATGTAGGTGTTGGTTTAATTCCATATAGCGACTGTATTGCATTTGAATTATCTTGAGGTAAGTTATTACCTGTTAAAAGTTCATCAGAATAATATGGATTCATGATAGCTTTATCAGCGTTAGAATGTCCCAATCCTAAGGCGTGACCACTTTCATGAGTTTAAAACTGAATAGAGAGAAGTGAATCCAGGTGTAGGAGCTCCAAGCTTTTTAAACCATTTTTCATCTTGATCAATATGAATTTCAATACATTTATCATTATTTGGAAAGTATGGATGAGCTAATATTGTTCCAACACCGTCAAAGGGTGAATTACATTCTACATTATCATCACAGCTACTACTCATATTATGTTTACCAGAGCTATATTTCACGAGAATATCAGGATTATCATCACTTTTGAAGAATGATAATCCAGAATTTTTACTCCATATTTCAAATGCTTTAGATGCTTTAGACTCATCATCCATATTACCTCTTTGAAATTTCCATTTAATATTTGTTTTCATCCATTTACCGCTAACCATAAAGTTTTGTGTAAAATCCGACATTCCACATCTTGCCTTTTGCATCAATTCGATTTTTTCCTCATTCAAGCTTCCAGTTTCAGACAATCCGAAATACTCTTGAAATTTCAAGATAGCTGTTGATAATTTGGTATTATCTACTAATTCCGTATCTGAATAGTTTTTTAGATATGTTCAATAGATACCTATCATTTTTTTTTTGAAAGGAGAGGGGGTTTTAAATAATAAAAAAAAGTTATAATATTCTATTTAATACAGTACGTTTAGATTTACAATTCAAATTAGCAAAACGATTTTTATCATTGAAAACTTTATTCCATTTTTTATCAATAATTTTTCTTTCATTATCTTTAATCCATTCAAATAGTTTCTTACAATTGTGAAGTACCTTAGTAAACAAAAATGATTTGTAATTATTTATAATCTTTGGAAATTTTAGTAATTTGAAGAATTAATTTTTTATAACGCACTCACCTTGGACAAATTATAGCTTATTTTTCTTATAAATAAAATTCAAAACCTATGACAGAAGATCTTAAATCAAGCTTTCAACTTCACGGCATATCTAAAAATTCAACACTATACAAAGGAAGGAATTGAAAAAATCATTTTTCAAAGTTTCTGTAAAAAGTACCTGTGCATAGCTAAATACTAAGAGTTATAATTTACTAGCCGATGCCCGTAATTTCGTTCACGTAGTCTATTCTTATAATATGATAGTGCAATTTTACACATATTTGTTTGACCTGAGCATAATTTTAGTATTTCATTATTTGGAATATAGCAATTACAATATTTCGTGTTATTTTTGAATAACTATATCATTTTTCCCGTCATCCAATTATAACGCAACAGAGTTTGAATATTTCTCTAGGCTTTTCATGATCTACCTGCAAAAACATAAAAATCCGTCGAGGTGTTTTAGCATTAGCGGTAACAAACAGGTAGATCAAAATTTTAGAGACAGTGTCTTCTTGTATTCTGTTACTCTCTTGAATCATTCTCAATCGATTTCCGGCAAATATATTAAATGTGCAGGTAATTATATTATTTTATTGTTTAGTTTGTGAGGTACGTTAAATCTTTATCTTTTTTCCTACCATCCATCATTATGTTAATTATTTTATTGGGCATTAGTATATGTTTAAGTATCCGATTTCTTGATAATTTAACTAGTTGAAATATGACATTTCAGGAAAATGACCAATTTTTCAGTATGAGGTATTAGTGTTTCTCCAAGAAAACATAAATTTTAAGTCCTATACTCAAAATTTTTGTAGAACGTTTTTATCGCCTGATTAATGAAATTTTTCTTCATATTCTACGCACAGGTTCCTCATTACGCAAAAAATTTAACCTATGAAACAGTAAGTTACAATAGCATACTGTGGTATAGGTACTTTTATGATGATCCCGAAATTCTGCTAGAATAAACGACTCGTTCATTTGATAAGTGGAAATGGATTTCAAAATCTCAGTTTCATCAGATCGGTATTTCCCTCTTATATTTGTATCTACATATATCTACAAACTTTTTTCGTTAAAACGTACCCTTAAAATTTCCACTATTCAATTTATTTCGTTCGAGTTTTTTATTGCTCGTGCACCAACACGACAGGTTTTTATTTGATCAAGGATTATTCATCTTCGTCTTGTGTTTATGATCTTCTAATCGTTTGAGACCGTCTATCCGATACTCGCGATATATAGAGATTTGGCGCCTTGGAAGGCGCCTGTTAAACTACGTAATATTTAACACGTATGGAATGATGCTTATTCGCTACTAGGACAATCATTTCATAATGGATTCACAAAATAAAAATTAGTTCTTTTCAATTACTCAAAAATATTCATATTATTGTAGATCGGTATTATATATTTTTTTTATTCCTGCAATAAAAATGTTTGTTCGGGTGATCCAAAGTTATTTGGAAACATCCGTTTTATTGGAATTCGAAATGGAATATTTTTCAAATGTGGAGCGATTAAACACAACGCAACAAAATTGCGAAATAGGATTGTGAACAAAATATCAATATAACTTGATATATTCTTTAACTTTTTTCTTTTTTATCTTTTTCTACATTGAATGATGTTAAGTTTCCAATTCTGCAATGAAAAATTAAAGTTTCCATTAGGATGGTATCGGTATTTCAAGTCGAACACGGAAGTATTCAGGATTTATACACAAGCTAGCACAAAAAACCTTTGAAGTCGACTGAAAATAAGAAAGTTAAATTCTGAGGAAAATCTTTCATTTTTTATCAGTGTTACATTCATCTTGTCGTTACGAAAAATTTTTTCACTTCCTTAATAATGAAAGATGTGTTAAAAAACTAATCTCCTATTGGGAATATTGTTCATTTTGGAGAAGGATCAACAAAAAATTTATCATCAGTAGATTTAACTTGAAAACACGTAATTTTTGGCACTTCTTGAACTCTTTTTGTAATGAAACATAAAATCTCAACAAAATAAAGAATCCACACTTAAAAGGCTCCACTTTTCCGCCTCTAATCAATACATTCAAACAGAGAGAGTTTTGAATATGAGAATATGGAAAAACATATAAGGAAAAAGATTAGATTAAACTATGTGATAAAATTCTAAAAAAATATTAATTCTTCAATAATATTCACGAGAAATTCAACTGATCAATCAATTCAATAATTCACAATAATGAACCATCAAAACTCGCGTACCGTATGACTTATCCGAAGCAACAGAATAACAGCGAACCCTGAAAAAATCCCCTTCATGCCAGCAATCGTTCTGTGTAATATTTACCGTTTGAGTATTACCATTCATTACACCAGACAAATACGGCAGTATGGCAAAATCTCAGTGTGCCACCTTGGCTGGTACTAAATTATACGGCAGCCAACTTGTACCATTATAGGTAAAAAAGTATACGGATGCCAACTCGACCGCTATCTATACGGAAGTCATCTTGTGCGGAAAAAAAACTCCGAATATACACGAAGTATACACGAGGATGTAGGCCGATACCCTTTTTGTACGGATGCCTGCTAGTTCGGCAGATGTATATATATATATATATATATATATATAAGGATATCAATTTGATAGATTTTGTATATAATTTCAATATATATATAATATATTGTAGAAGGTATAATAGAATATATAATTCTAAATTTAAAATCATTTAAGTTAAACGTTTTTTAAGTTTTGCCTCAAATTCAAATTAATTTTCAAAAACAGTAATTTACTCCTGCCAATCGTTTTGTTAAATATTTTGTTTTATTTCTGCGACTAATCACTGAAACTTAGAGGAATTACCTAAAAATTGTAGATACATCAATTTCGAAATCCGTAGGAAGTCCCTCTTTCAGAAGGTATCTCAACATAAATCTGTGCGAAATTGCAGAAATTCTATTGAAATCAAAAACTCGTAAATCCGTAAATTTTTTATCTATGAAAAATTGTCTCGAAATTTTGAAAGTAGCACCACAAAATATGACAAATACTTCCGAAAGTCCTAGTTTTTTCGGAGAAAATCTTTTAAATATTAGTCTGATTTTTGACATAACAGTGAATGGTGAATTGTTGTGAGTTGAAAGTTTCTGTCTTGAACCAAAAATTATCATTTTATCTGCTGTCGTATTGGATCATAAAACTACTTAATAAAATCATCCACTCGTTCTTCTCTCACATAGAATATTATAATTATGATATCATTAATTATAAGATGTAAGCCTTCAAGGAAACGAAAATGACGTGAAAATAAATTCTGTATTTATATCAAAATGGTGAATGCGCCGGTTTGAGCTCATATGTATTTTGGAGATACTATATATATTATTTGAATAATTATTACAAGAAATTTAATTAATTATTATTAATTTTGATTAATTCATTGATATTATTCTGATAATCCTAGACCTTTTGTGAAGATCCCTCGGAACTGCCAGTTAGTATATCAGTTGTGCTCTGGTAAAGCTTTGTTATTCGTCGTTAAGCCAGGTTCGCACATCATTATTAATTTTCGACCCAATACTCTAACTTTAAAAAGAAGAGAGTTAGAGTCTTGAAACTTTTAGGGTAGGCTTGGGGCCCAAATATCTTGGATGAGTTCGTCAATAGGCTAAATCCGACTTATACTTCCGCAGTTATTCACATTTAAAACTTTTTCCATTCTCCTTATAGTTCATTATATACTGATCCGCAATTGAATTTGATATTTGCTATAGGTGTGCAATAACGATATCAAGATTTATGTGAAATTTGGTGAGAATCGGTAATCAGGATGGATGACTGAAGGTAAAAATGCTAATTCTTCAACAAAAATCTTAGAGACTTAAAACTTTCAGGGCACGTTTGGAGCCACCATGTATCAGTTATGTTCAAAAGTAGACTGATTCGGCTCAATAGATAATAATAATATAATAATAATAATATAATATGGTTTATTCACAATTAAGTTTACATTGATAGCTTTTGACAAAAAAGTAATGTACATACTGGAAAACTGAACAAAATAATAAGCCAATACAACACAAAAAAAAGACTGTTGCTGAATAAACATAGATTTCCTCCAAAAACCGAAGGTTGCACGGAGGATAAATCTCTTCTCAATATATGCATCTGTTTTGTCACCATGGCATTGAAGCAGTTTTATGAGCAAGGTACGACTTTAGACGTTGGACATCGCTATCTCTGATTGATCATGTCTGCTACTTTAGCTCCACCAATTTGTCCCAAATAGTTTTTAATATACTTGCTGAATAATTTTCAGGAGTTTAGTGAATAAAATTTAGTTCTCAGTTCACCCTCCAGCAAGTTGAAAATACGTGGCATGATGTAAGTAGATCCTGAGCTATTCTTATTTGATGTTTTATTTTCCAGTCTATTCTGAAAATACAAATCCGGTAGAGTTCAAATTTAATTGCAACTGATATTACGATAACATATTCAATTCAAAACGACTTTATTCATAAAATAAAATACAATTAGGCGATATTTAGTCTAGAGATATTCTGACATATAACCTCATCATACCGTCATCAAAAGACTTTGAATAAAAAACTTTTCATTACCGGTGATAAAAAAACAAAAAATTATAAACATAGGCAGATGCACATGGATATGAACATGGCGACCCGGAATATTCACCATTTTGATAAACTTATGTAACAGATAGATCAATTAATAAAGTAATTTCAACTAAATTTGTAAGAAATATAGACACTGAATAGTTTCAGCCGTTACTATTTGGTAGTTGATCATAATTAAAACAAATTGTAGAAATTACTATGTTTTACTACCAAAAAAAAATATATTACACATTTTCTTGTGACTCGAGTTTCGGAAAATGAACTATCCCATCATCAGACAACTGCAGACCTAACAGTGGTACAGTGGTATTTAAACAAAAGTGATAAATATTTTGAATATTTCAACAGATTCTCGGTAACACCTAATAGTGGTACAGAGGTTTACAATCGGAACGTGATAAAAAACCCGGTTAAAAAGAGGGGCCTTCTAACAGATATCGGAATGTCGGCAATCGACAAAGAAGGTTGTTAAACAGATGGTACCCATTTAAATATCTTAAATAATTTTTGGGGTTACATAATTCTGTACAGTCATTCATTATTTTTACATTATATATATAATGTAAAAATAGTGAATGACTGAATGACATTATTTTTATTGTGAGCGAATTCGTTCACAATAAAAATAATGTAAAAAATAATGAATGACTGTATGGAGCTTTGTAAATCCAAATATTTGAGATATACAACAAAATAATGTAAAAATAATGAATGACTGTACAGAGCTATGTAACCCCCAAAAGTATTTGAGATATTTATATGGGTACCGTCTGTTTAACAACCTTCCTTGTCGATTA
This sequence comes from Megalocaria dilatata, assembly GCA_034642435.1. NCBI lineage: Eukaryota > Metazoa > Arthropoda > Insecta > Coleoptera > Coccinellidae > Megalocaria > Megalocaria dilatata. Next base: position 72,825,577 of record CM067857.1, read on the forward strand.
CCGACATTCCGATATCTGTTAGAAGGCCCCCTTTTTTAACCTGGTTTTTCATCACGTTCCGATTATAAACCTGTACCACTATTAGGTGTTACCGAGAATCTGTTGAAATATTCAAAATATTTATCACTTTTGTTTAAATACCAGTAAACCACTGTTAGGTCTTCAGTTGTCTGATGATGAAATAGTTGATTTCCCGTAACTCGAGTCACAAGAAAATGTGTAATATATATATTTTTTTTTTGGTAGTAAAACATAGTAATTTCTACAATTTGTTTTAGAAATATAGACTCTACAAATATACCATAATGAAAACTGTGAACGAATCAGCAATATATGAAGCATGCAATGACATCTTAATATCAGCAAGACTACGTACAAATCAATTTCAGAATTGATCAGGGTAAAGCACACGTATCCTTCTTCTAAAAGCCAGTATGGAGCTTCCCCTGATAACATCGTCCAATCGGTTATACAATTTTACCTACATATAAGACAAACTCTTCTAAAATGTTACCGTTCTATGCTTTGGTTTTGACAACATGTTCTTAGATCTCACCTGGACCCCGTGTATATTCGATCTATAGGAGATTTTCTCACGCAGACATTTTGGAGGATTTGTTTTGATTATGCCATGGGTCAGAGTGAGCAGATATATCTCCCAGACCTTACACATAGGCAACCACTTCAACGTCTTCAGATGTTAAGAAACCGAATCGAACTTTCTGAGTCCAAAAACAAATCTACAGCATATGCGCTGGACTTGCTGTATCCGCCACTCGGTAACTACGTCTAAACATGGACCGTAAACAACGTTACCATGTTGAAAAACCGAGAGAACAACTGACTCACTCAACATCATTCGTGAATGAAAGTTCAAAATTTGACGGTTTGCATAGAGTACTCTAAGCCTGGAGTAAGATCTTCTCAACAACAATGAGACATGATCTGTGAAACGTAGACTACAGTTCATCATCAATCCCAGGTTACGCACCAAAGCAACGTGAGAGATCAGCTTACCATCTACCATGGGACGAAAGTCACTCCGCAGGACTTCATTACACCCCTGTCATTTACCGAATAATGTGAAACTTGAATTGTTAGAATTCAACTTCAAGCTATGCGCGGCCGCATGAATATAATATAAGATAAATATAACGACATGAAGGCACATATATGTATAATTCCGTGAAGATGAATCAAGAAAAGTTTTTCGTTTTTTTGAAATATTTTTTAACCTGATTTAGGCAGAACGTATGAAAAATATCTGTTTTGGTTAATTTGTCCTTTTTGCCAATATGTAATGATACAAATGGATACATTTATATATATATATATTGTTATGGAATTATATTAATGAAATTTTGTGAATGAATACTATTTAGATCACCCTTGTATGTAGTTGATGTATTCCATGTTTCCGGCTAGCTCTTAAGATTATAATTTAGAATAATTGAAATTTGAATATTATCAAATTAGATTCGATATTTGAGAAAGGGTTCAATTTGAATTTTTAGAAGATTGAATTTTTTTAAATTATATTATATGAAAGTAATTTGAAATATTATAATCAGTGATTAATAACCTAAATTCTAATTCTATGTTAACCTAATGCTATTTAAATGTCCTAACCTAATTCTAATGTAAACAATGATTATTATTTCTAAACTTCTTTGTGGAAAGATTAACAGTATTGAATTTTTACTACCTTTGGTAAGTTTGTTCATCAATTTATGATTGTTCCTTTTTATTGTCCCTTCTTCGTTTCAGGAATAACACTGGGTCCGTTGGAAACAACACTTCTAAAACGTTCTGAAATTCACAGGCTACTTTGTTGATTTTCTTCTTAGTTGTATTCACTTTAATTTTAAGAAATTTTGTCTCCATACATAACATTAAATTTTTATTTTTCCCTTTTTTTATTATTCTTTGAAATTTCGTTAATTCAGGTTCATTTTGGTCAATTAGATTTTCTCTAATTTTCGTCATATTTATTTCATTCAATTTCAACTTTTTCTTCTTGTGATCTTGTCTTAAATCATTTTGTAAATACATGTCATTGTTTTTCATTGTGATTCTCTTATTTTTATCTCGATAATATTTGAAGTCATTTCGATTCTTCAAATTGTCATTGTCTAGTATTAATTCATCAATTGTAATGTCATTTTCACTACTTGTTTCATTTATAATCATCTCATCAATAGTCATTTGTATTTTATTTCCATTAACATTATTAAAAATTGGTTTATCATTTTCCATTTCATATTCCTCTGCAGAATTATTATTCCTCATTTGGATTTCTTTTATATTTATAGCATTATTATTCATCATCGGTATTTTATTTTCATATTCATTTATATTTATTGTATTATTATTCATTATAGGTATTTCATTGTCATAGTATTATTATTCTTCTCTAATAATTCATGAAATTCTTTTCTTATATTTTTCTCTGTAACTTCCAATTTATTATGATATATTCTGGTATTGAGATCAATTTTGTTATCTAACTTTTCCTCTGTTGTATTTATTCTTTGTGTTGGTGCATCTTTTAAGGTAATAATATCTTTTTCTATTTCCTTTTCCAATCTGTTCTTCATTTGTTCTAATTTTTTTCTTGTATCTTTAAATTCCTTTGAACTTTCTTCTATCATATTTTCTAACCTTTTTGTATTGTATTTTATTTCTTGTCTCATTTGCATTATATCCTGTTCCACATGTATTAAATTATCTTTCATTTCTTGTCTCATATTGTCTAATCTTTCTGAATTTTCTTCCATCTTATTTTCCAATCTTTCTGAATTTTCCTTCATTTCTTGTTTCATATTATTTTCCAATCTTTCTGATTTATCGGTTAATTTGTTTTCCATTTCTTTCATATTATTTTCCAATCTTTCTGAATTTCCTTTTATTTCTTGTTTCATTTCTTGATTCATAGCTAATAATATTTCTATTATTTTTGAGTCTCCAATTATATGCAGAGTAAAATCCTTGTCGGTCCATAATTCAAAAAAGTATCACCATCTAAAATAAGAAGATTATTTGATTATTGTGAATGGAAATTGAATCCAGAATATACATTACCTGAATGTGAATGGAAAATGCCACATAGAAATCAAGTTTCAAACGAATTGGATAAACTGAATACAAGTAAGAAGAAAATCAACAAAGTAGCTTGTGAATTTCAGATCGTTCTAGAAGTGTTGCTTCCAACGGAGCCAGTGTTATTCTTGAAACGAAGAAGGGACAATAAAAAAGAACAATCATAAATTGAAGAACAAACTTACCAAAGGTAGTAAAAATTCAGTACTGTTAATCTTTCCACAAAGAAGTTGAGAAATAGCAATCAATGTTTACATTATAATTACGTTAGGATATTTAGATAGGGTTAGGTGAACATAGAATTAGAATTTAGGTTATTGATCACTGATTATAATATTCCAAATTACTTTCATAAAATATAATTTAAAAAATTCAACCTTTTGAAAATTCAAATTGAACCCTTCCTCAAATATCAAATCAAATTTGATAATATTTTAATTTCAATTATTCAAAATTATAATCTTAAGAGCTAGCCGGAAACATAGAATACAAGAACTAAATTCAAGGGTGATCTCATTAGTATTCATTCAGGAATTTCATTTATTAATTCCATAACAATATATATATATATATATATATATATATATATATATATATATATACAAATGGATATATTTATTATTTAATACAATTTTTCGCTTCTGCTGAAAAGTTCTTGAATTGCAAAAAACGATTTTTTTTAAATAATATGTAAATAAGGTTATTCTGATTTTCACAAATTTTTATTGCTAAGTTTACAACAACCGCTTCGCTAACACTGTAGCATCATCAAGCAGGTTAACGTTTTGAATAACTAAGCTTATTTCCGAAATCCGTCGCTATCTATATTACAGTAAGTACAATAAATTTTTATTGAGCATTAAAACCCAAAAAAGAGTCTCTGCAAATTCCAGCTTATATGAATATATTTAACAGAAGTGAGTTCTTTAAATCTAATTGTTTGTTAAGTAATATTCCAATTTTATTGTGTTTATTTATCTCTAGGGATTCTAACAGGTTCAAGGCATAACTTTTACTTTCTATTTGCAGAATTTCAAAATTATGGTTGAAACTATGTCCTGTTTCTAACAAATAGTTACAATATGTGGAATTACATTTATTGTTCAGGAAACTCTTTAAATGTTCACAAATTCTATGTCGGAAAGTTCTTCCAGTCTGTCCTATGTAATCTTTGGGGCGATCACCGCGGGTTAACTTATAAACCCCCGATTTATTATCTTTATGTGTACAGTCTTTATTATTGTTAATGAATTTACTCAAGTTTGAATGGGTTTCAAATGAAGTTCTCAAATTATATTTATTTTTGAGGTATGTAGCAATTTTCTCAGAAATACATTCAATGTATTTTAGGGAAATGTATTTAAAATTTTCTTTAATATTAGGATATACCATATTTAAAGCTATTTTATTATTTTTATTCAGCAAAAATTTGTCTATCAACTTAGGATCATAGTCATTATTAATAGCCATTTGTTTAATTATGTTAAGTTCTGAAATATAATTTTCTCGATTCATGGGAATATTAACTAATCTATGGATCATACAATTGAATAATGATAATTTTTGATTTAAAGGATGTTTGATTTATTGTTTATGAAGGCCTTTTAATCGGAATTATCTTCATTTATCAAATAAGTGATAAAAAAGTTTTCCATATGGTGCTGACTTAATTCATATTTTATATGCAGTGCTTCTACTCAAAGTTTCTCACAAGAATTGAAAAGTTTCACAAATGATTCAGCGGTTAAGAATAACCTGGAATATTCTTGGATTCAATCGAAATTGAAATCAGTCTTACTTTAAAGAAGATATTAACTTGAAACAGAAACTCATCAAAGAATGTTTAATGTAAAAGCTATTTCTGTAAGTGAAATATTGAAAATTGAGTTGACTGATATTTGAATCATTAGAACTGAAAACTTTCAAAGTAGATCACTAAATCAAGTAAATTCTTGTGCATTTTCATCCTTCTAGTAAACATATGTTAGATAAATCGTTTGGCTTAATGACAGCATCTCTGCACTGCGACCTATAAGGGTCTTAATACGTTATCATACTAAGTTCTGTAGTTTCTATTGCCGATTCATATAATCTACAGATATCAGAGTTTTCTTTTCCGATCTTCATAATATATTAAAATAAAATGAGTCGGCTGACTTGTACCGAATATCACCAATGAGAAGTGTGAGGTCTAGTAAGTTCTGCAAATTCTATACTCAAACGAACTCCATGAGAATTTAAATAAATAGTAATAATTCACTCGGTTTTAATGTTTATTCAGTATCCTGACACTTGTTTCGGTCGTTCGACTATCTTCGAAGGAATACAAAAAGTAACTAAACTTAAAGTTGCAAAAGTTCTTTCATATAAGGGTGTTCCCAAATATTGAATGCCCTCATTTTCATGCGCCATAAAAATACACAGATGTCCTGAGCGTAACAAAACACCTTTTAAATTTTAAATTTAGTTACTTTTTGTACTCCTTTGAAGATGGTCGAAAGACCGAAACACGTGTCGGGATACTAAATAAACTGTGGAACATAAAAACTGTGCGAATTTTTTCAATGAAATTGTTTCACCTTGAGCCAACCGCATACTTAACTCATTTGAACTCCATAAGGTTTTGCAGATTAAATTCAGGGCAAATTGCAGACATCCGCACGTTTCAAACTTGTTAGTTTTTATCAATGAAATGAATGCCAGCGACTACTCATCTTTCAAGTATCTCTATTCGCTACACACAGAGACACAAAGGTATTAATCATACAGTACCGCCATGAGTATAGAATTGTTATACAGATGGATGAATATTACACTCTCTCGATTTGTAGAACTTTCTATTACCATAGCTCACACTCCCTATTAATGATATTTGGTACAGATTACCGAAATATTTTATTTGAATATCAATAGGCTAATTATGAGCATAACGTCTTATTATAGTCTGACTTGAGCATGACGAAAGTTTTTTCTGCGTTTGTAACGTAAAAATATCGGGAATCTTTTCTCGATATTAGGAATTAGGAATTAGCTCGCAAATAATTATTAAAATAATTAGCGATATCTTATTTTATTTATATATGAAATTTGTATGAATTTTTTGGAATAGGGTCTTTTGTGCTAAGATTTACACCTGAGTTATCTTTTTCTGTTTATTGTTCATCATTTTATCTATAAAGGTTGGGTTGAAACCATTGTTGAATGTTAGTTTTTTGATTATATTGAGTTCATTGGAAAAATTCTGGGGGTTCATCGGTACTTTTAGTAATCTATGGATAAAGCTATTAGGTATAGGCTGACATTTTTTGATTAAATGGATTATTAGAAGTTTTCCATATGATGTTATATTTATGTGTGGGTTGGTTTGTGAAATATGCTGAATTCATATTAATTATATAATCTTGTGATATTTGAGTCTAGGAAATTGATACTTCGGTTCTTCTCTTCTTCATGGGAGAATTTGATGGACGGGTGTCGACTTTTATTAAAACTTGAGAAAGTGTTCAGTTGTCTTTTGGTGCCTTTGAAGCAGCATAGAATGTCATCTACAGATCTGAACCAAAAAAAAATTCCTTTATTGGTTGAGATTAATTACACAGCAGCGTTCAGAACCATTAACAATATAGACAAATACATTAAAAATAAAAAATAAATCTAACAAAGATAATAAATTAGGAGTCCATAAGTTGCCTTGTCAGGATTGCCCAATGGCTCATATTGGTTAGACTTGCAGATCGTGCAAAAAGAGAATCCATGAACATTAAAAGAGCTATACTTCAAATTCTACATACGCTAATTATTTAGTAAAATTTGATCATAATTTCTGTAACGACTATGAATTTAACCATATCGAGAGTAAAGGGTCTAGATTAACATTCTCAGAATCAATTGCAATAAACCAATGTAACTCCCAGAAGATTCTCCTGAACGAACAAACGAACAAATAGATAGCAATATGTCACCTCTATTGAATAAATTCATTTACTTTGCGACAACACCAATTAAATTTATTGCCATTGTCGGTTTCTCTCCACCTAATTGCGAATACCCAAATGTCTGTCATACCATTTTTAGTCCCATTTGCTCTTTTACCTGTCAATACATATATAAGATTCTCTGTAAAATTCCACACAGTATCAATTCAAATGTAGAACATGAATAAGCCATGAATAAGTGTGGTGAAACAAATGTCGTTCAAGAATATAAAGTTTGTGGAAACTGAATTTTGTTTACTAATATTTATAATTATTTATTTGAGAAAGCGTATTTCATTTTGTAATTACCATATACTATAAGGTATATATGTTTGGATTCATAAGAGTTGTAAAAGATTGTCTTGACATCAATTTGTCCTTGGAGAAAACCTAGATTCGCCTTTGTTCATATTCATTTATGTTGAATTACTCTGCTGATTTTTTATTCTGATTATTAGATGTCAGTTGATAAAATTTAAAATTTGTTATTTATGGAACAGTTTCTAAGGTAATAATATGTATGGAAAGATGTAAAAATATAAAAATATTGCAAAGTCATTAATTTAAATTCAGTGTGTAAAACATGTTGCTGACAATTGCCAGAAGAATGAAGCATATGTACACAATACATAAAATAAACAATATAATCAAATTGGGTGTGTAATGGTACCTACTCTGTTTCCTATGTGTGGGGCGTTTTTTAAGAGTGATAGAACTTTAAATTGAAATAAAACACATTTAAATTAAGATTGAAGCCAATTTTGTTTTATTGGAAAGATAATTTCATGACATTTATGTTTGAAAAATAATTTCCGGCATATGTCCACCACGACTAGCTCTGAGGAACCGCATTCGATCAGACCAATTTTGGACCATTTTTTCGAGTAATTCAGGTCTTATTACATCAATAACACGAGTTATGTTGTCTTCCAAAGCGTCTATTGTTTCTGGTTCATCAGTATAAACCAATTACTTGACATAACCCCAAAGAAAATAATCCAGTGGAGTTATGTCGCATGATCTTGGAGGCCAATTATTTGGACCATTTCTCGAAATAATGTTTTCGCCAAATCTTTCTTTCAATGAATCAAATCTTACGGTAGCAGTGTGAGGTGTAGCACCATCTTGTTGGAACCAAAACACTTTGGGTCGATACCATTCAAATTTTGAAACAAATAATCATTGATCATCGATCTGCAACGTGCACTATTCACTGTAACATTTGATCCAGCATCAATTTCAAATAAATATGGACCGATGATATCTCCAGCGTGTAAAGCACACCATACATTTGGTGTGCTTTTTTCAGGATGCAATGGAACCTGCAGAACTTCTTGAGGTTTGTTTTCACTCCTTATATGGCAATTTTGCTTGTTTACAAAGCCGTTCAACCATATATGAGCTTTATCACTAAACGCAATTTCACGATAAAAAAGTGAATCAACTTCAAGCTATTATGTGGTTCAATAAGCAAACAAACGACTCTTATTATGGTCAAGTGGCTTCATTTCTTAAACCAGTTGGATCTTGTTTGGGTGTAGACCAAGATTTTTAGGCAAAAATTTCCAAGTGGTGGATGCACAGAGTCCAACTTGTTGTGAACGTCGACGAATAGACAAATCTGGATCATCATCAACACTTTGACTTACAGCAGCGATATTTTCTTCTGTACGTACAGTTGTTTGTCTTGTTCGATAGTTCGACGAATAAGCTGCTCTGATGGATGATTATGTAAACCATTAATTTCACTAAGTGCTGTATAAGTTGGGGAATAGAACACTGATTTTGGAAATGAATTTCAACAATTTGTAAACGTTGTTGCGGTGTGAGTCTTTCCACGATAATTTATCAATGCTCACTGAACAGAAATGTCTTAACAACATGGCTTCTACCTTCTGTCAAATCACAGTTATTCCTATCGAAAGTTCTATCACTCTAATAAAATCACCCGATATTATATGAATATATTATTCTGATACTCTTACATCTTCTCTGAAGATCCCTCAGAAGCTTTTTCAGCTTGTTCGATTCAGGAGTTTAGTTGTGTCCTAGTAAGGCCTTATTACTGCGTCCTTAAATCACTTTACGTCACAGCACTGTTAATTTTCGACCCAATAGTGGAATGGTAGTCGAAAGCCATCCAACTAGAAAATTTCTTCTATGCTTCTACGGGAGTTGAACCCGGCACCTCTCTATTCTCAGCTCAATGCTCTAACCACTGAGCCATCGGCATTCATTGATATAATTTTTCATATCTCAATAATAATATGATATAATAATAATAGAATTCCTAATTCTTAAGATTTTAGAATTAATAATTTTGTCCAGTTTTCAGAATATTCTACGTTTAACTGTTTTGGATTTGTCATCGAACAGCAAAAATTTTGGTACCGAACATATGATAATATTTTTAAATAACCGCATAAGATTCAAATAATAATTTTCGTATATGGTTAGCATAATTGTAATGAATTTTTTCATAGTTTCTCCTTATGTAATCGTCATTGTAAACGACCTGTATATTCGAACCGATATTCATTTTAATTTCCTTGTTTCAGTGTTTCGTCAAGGAGATACAGGCAAATGCTGGTATGCCGTCATGACTGGAACGTTAGAAGTGAGGATATTGGCGCCAGAAACGGATAGTAGGGTAGGTGATTGAGTGTTTTAACTGAACATAATTTGAATAATTTGTCTGAATATATGTAAGTATTTCAGGGCGATCTATCCTTGTAACTGCACCTTGTTCAATTATTTATAATATTAAGAGAAATTCGTTGAGTTTTATCATCCAACTTACAGGAAAAATTGAACAAAAATGTTTAATTTAGAACTTCCGTGAACAAACAGCTTCCTACTGATTTCTATGAGTCCTATAATAAATTCACCAACTAATAAGGAAAGTACTGTTGTTCTGATTCTTCTCCGAAATATTGTGTATATTTTTTATTTGACAACAAATCCGGTTTTGTGTTTGATTGGTGGTTTATTTTTTATATACAAGAGTACACACAGGACAGATATTCCGAGAGACAGTATATTCCGATTTTAATATGACTATGCTATATCTCGGTTATTTTGGGATTTTTCAATGCTTTTTTCTTTACCGATTTTCCTGCACGAAATATTTGATCAAGGATTTTTGAATTCCTGATACTCCAACTCCTTGGAAAAAGAGGACCCACTTCATCAGTATCATTGAATCAAAGTGCTTTTTTTCGAACCATTTGTTTTTTTTTTCTTTTCATATATTGAATAAAAACTAGATCATACACTATCCACTCATCATTAGCCTATGTGAAAGCAAATGTGAACTTTATATTCACTTCTGCCCTTTTCGCCACAAATACTGCAACTGAAATTAAGAGAAATTTGATTAATCTTCCGAATTTTGATTTTCATGTAGTCTTTCCCCTAGTAGGGCTTAAGGAAATGGTGAAAGTTATGATCAAAATTAATTTTAAATTTTGAGTTTATAAATATATTGAAGAAATAACACTAAACCGCAAAAATAATTGATTAACTTACCTACCTAATATATAAGCAACTAAATTATCTAATAACCAATCAATCAATTTTTATAATGACTAGAATTTTCGTCTCGGAACGCTCTCTAAGAGCGCAGCCTGTCTTCTGTGATTGATTGAGATATATTATTTTCTTTTGGATCTTCTTAAGATTAATTGAAATCCAAATAATTTTCAATTATAAGATCTAATGAATTCTTCAAATCCTTTTTCCATCTTCAACATTTTGTGATGAGATCCTTCCAAACGATACATATATTTTGATTTAAAGAGTCTCTTTTCATTTTTCTGTCATCCAATCTTCCGGAATCTTTTGAACCGTAGGTTGGACTTGAATTCAAGAAAGTGATTTTTAGGTTCTTATGTAGATAAGGTCTCTATTCATTTTGCTCAATTTGAAGTTCTTTACGAACTCACCATTATCCATCGCTTACGTTCGTCAGGAAAGCAGCTCTTTTTCTGTATCCAGTATGCTATTTTTTCAGAATTTTTCTCTTTTCCATCCAACGCAAGATTCTGTTTTTCATCACTGCTACAGAGATTCTTAATATATAGAGTAAAATTGCAATGGGCTTGCAATTTTTGCAATCCTCTTTGTCCTTTTTGCCTTTATAAATGGAAGTTTGTACTTATTGTCATTATGTCACTTTATTCTAGTTCAGAAGTGTCCATATAAACATTATCATTATTAATCATTTTCTCAGTCTTGAAGTCATCTGCAAAATCGTCTGCTCTGAAACAAATAAACCGATTAAAGTCTAATATCCATATCTCTTGATCACCTTTTGGAAGTATGGTTATCCTAGAATTTTCATACTAATTGACTGACGTTAATCAATTACTTCGAACAATTTGTAAAGGTATCTCCACATACCAAGCAATTTTTTCAATTTTCTCGATTATGTTGGTTGGAACAAAAATTAACCATAATGAAAAAAACAGTTCTGGAATTATATCTACACTGCAAAAAAGTGGACCATATACAAACTCACATTTCTGGAATTATGAATCCACACTACCAAAATCATATTAGAAAAATAAAATATTTCATGACGGATCATCGAGGGGGATTCAACTGGAAAATATTGAAATGTTCTACATTATTTTTGTGGACCAAGGTCTGTACACAGTAACCTAAATTCAAATATCAAAAATGAACAAAATTACTCGGATTAATAATTTATTTTGAGTGAGAAATTATCGGTCAATAATTATAAAATGAATAAATCAGTGATTAGGCTCGTTTAAAAAAGACTTGTATGCTAACGTCATTTATTCATCTTCAGATTCACAAAATTTCTGTTGAACAATTAATGGAATTAGTGAACCCCTTTAGCCATGTTATTACATTTGTATTCGTAGAATTATTAACTAATTCTGCTTGATGACACAAGTTGAATTTTAAAGGAAAATTATCCAGAGTGATTTCGGAAAATCCAACAGTAGTTTTGTTTCAATTAACTTGAAATTATTCAATGATGAATATTTCCTTCAAATATTTTTCATTGAACTATAAAGAATTCATATTTCCTTGGTAGAGATCAGAAATGACCATAAACAATTCCATGTCATGAAAAATGAAGATTCAAAATACTCAGCATTATTTAAAAACTGGAATTTCATTTTCCATGATAGTATATGGTCTGGAGCATTTCGTCACGCTTGTGATTCGTTTAGCACTCCTACTGAATGTATAATGAAGAAATTTGTAGTCCTATATTTGGAGTCTACTTCATTCTAGATTATATAATGGACTATCATATTTTGCATATCTATGCTTCACTCGCACATGAATACAAACATATTTTTTTTATTAATCGATATTCATAATATATCTCGATCTCTTTGTTTTAAATTTTATTGAATTCGATTAATTTGCAATTATTTCTGAGTAATTGGGAATAATAGGAATAAATATTGATAACGAAGAATCTGATTTATCTCTATTTGATAGATTCGGTCTTTACTTGGAAGTGGAAACTCATTTTTTTCAGACAGTATAATGTAATACCTGAAGAAGCCACATCGTGGTGAAAAATTGTTGTAGTAGTACAAACATTTTTGTGGAAATAAATTACTGCCTCATATACATTTTTTTAACTGATTAATCTCAACCGAATATGTCATAACGGAATATTTTTTATATAACAGCCGCAAAAGAGAGGTTTTTCGAAGTTTCGGGTTGTTCAGTAATGAAACATATAGGCTATTTTAAAGTACTGCGCTCTTTCCAATGCACTTATCATTTTTTCAAGCTTGTTTCGGCGAACAGCGGACTATCTTATCGTCCAAATGTTCGTAATTTTCGAATTTTTGGAGCCAAAAGCAATCTTAAATGACTATGGTCAAAAGTAATTCTGTCTGTAAACACGCTTAATTTCGAACGGTAGGAGCTAGAGCCTTGAAATTTTGAGGGAATAATGATGATGCAGCACATGTGCATGCAAAATTTTACTAGGATCGTATGATGAGCAGTCCAAACAAAAATTTTCTGAGTGAATTAGCGTTGAGAGCTCACTTAAATACTACAACTTTTCAACGGGAAAATACCTCGGTAGAGTTCTTTACTGGGTGAGATCAGTCCAATGGTTTAAATTTGTTTTAATTCTTTTAATAATTTTCAAACAACATAACCGATGGATTTGAAATTTGGAATATAGAAAAAAAATAATTACGCACATGTTCTCACAAAATTTGACGCGTATCGTAAAATCAGAAGATTCAAAACAAAAACAGATTTTAAATAACGACACAAGAGCTAATGTGCCTTTTAATTTTTGTGCGGATCGTATATATCCAAAGAAATGTGAATAGAGCAGAGTTTAGAGTTAGGGAATGAATACAAAAAGCTGTACGATTCAGTTTAAAATCAGATATGAAATAACGATAAGAAGGCTGATGCAAAATTTGTAAGGATCGTGGGTGATATGAACGAGCGCACAAAAGCTTTTCGTCAGTGCCTTTTACATTTTTATATTGTCTGTGTTTTTGAGGTTTTATGACGCAAATGTCCTGAACATTACTCGTTATCAGATTCACTTTCGTATGGCCATTTAGACGTTTGGAAGAACCATAACTTCTGAAAGAAGCTATTTGGTACTCGTAATTTGTAAGATCGGTTTGAAGCCATTGGTGAAATATCAAGTTTCATCCACGAGCTCCTAGAATATGTCCATCAAAAAGAGAATTTTATTTCTTTAAAATGTCAAAAACAATTGATACAGATATAATAATTTTCCTTCATTATTCTGCAGAGTCTGATTGTTTACAACAGTTTTTCAGTTTTCATGTAAAGGTTTTTTAGTATAGTGTATTATCAAAGTACGCTCTTGAATAGTTTTTATAGTCCCTAGGCCCGATCGTCTATTCAACTGTCTAATGGATTTAATCTGAAACTTTTATTTTCCATGTGTAAAATTTCAAAGCACTATTAAAAATATTCACACATAGAAAATAAAAGTTTCAGATTAAATTTATTAGAAACATTAGAAATTAATAGATATCATAAAAAACATATATTACTATGAATAAAATAACATAAATAGAGGTTAATACTTGATAGAAAGTATATTAAATTATTTGAATATTTTGATATTAGCCTTCTACATATTTAATTTCAAAAAATTATATTTAATAATTATTACTTCAGTAATTAAATTTAAATAATGTCATATAAGTACCGCTTATATCAAATGACATATAAAGGCCGTTATATTGTCTTTCAAAATTTTAGATCAAGAGTAAATCACAGAATTATTTACTCATAGATAACCGTACACTACATTTAAAAATATGAATAAAAACAATATTCTAATTTCCGCTAATATTTTATTGACACTACGATCGTTAGGTCATACCATGACTTCTTCAGGTGAGTGGTATAACGTAACGATCGTAGTGTCAATAAAATATTAGCGGAAATTAGAATATTGTTTTCATTCATATTTTCAAGATGAATTTCCGTCAAGTAAAGACCGAAAAAATCATAGACTACATTTAAAATTTTTCAGTATTCATTTATCAGAAGTTTTCTCAATTGTTGAAGGGTGAGTAAATATTTGTTGTTGATTGATGTTATATTTTATTAAATATGAATTATTTGAATACTGACGAAGCAAAGTCTCTCTTAAAACTAGTTTTTCAGTAATGTTTTCACATATCTTGAGTTTTTATAGAAAGTAACTTAGTTATTATTATTAGTATATTATTTTAGATATCCAATAATATTGAATATTCTAAGTAAGATAGTTTTATGACGAAATTCTTAAGATTATGTTAAACATTTTTGAAAGGTATTTGTTTTCATAAGATTGATCAGCAGAAACAAAATTTTTTCTATTCAAAATATTTAATTTAGAGGATTTTGGTTAACAATTTTTATTTATTGGATTTTGTTATATCATTTGGATGTCTTATAATGAATGTTTATTTTATATGTCATTTGATATAAGTGGTACTTATATGACATTATTTTAATTTAATTCCTGAAGTTATAATTATTGATTATAATTTTTTGAAATTGAATATGTAGAAGGCTGATGTTAAAATATTTAAATGATAATATATTATTAAACAACCAAAGAGAACTGAGTAGGTCCCCCTATTGAATCTTTTTCGAATTATTTTTTTGGAATTCCCAAGTAATTGTGAAACTTTCTTCATCCCCTCTATTTTTTGTTATGAACCTGCCCTATATATAGAAATTCTCAAACATTGTAAAATCAATATAGAGTAGTACTCACTGAAGAATTCATGGTATGACGAAACGATTGTAGTGAAATAAAATATTAGCAGAAATAGAATTTTGTTTTTAATTCATAATTTCAATATGAATTTTCGTCAAGTAAAGACCGAAACCATCATAGAGAAATTACCTTTAATACTAAAGGCTATTAAATGATATGACATTCCATCATAAATAATAATGAACGAACGCGAACTCAACTCTTACTTTCTCTACACATTGCTGTTGTATGAAAATATAACGGAAATGTACCAAGAGGAAACTGTAAATATTTTCAAAATACTCACAGAGTTGAGACCTTTAAGTACGTTTTTACATCAATAGTTGGATGAATTTCTCGTATATGTTATGCTTACTATTTTTGTTGAGTAAATTCGATCGATATTTTGTATTTTCTTTGGATTCTGTTATCTCCATTTGATACTGAGTGATTAGTGTTAACTCTTATGTCTTTTTAAAAGTGAACAGTGTTCTCTAAGTTATTTATTTGATTTAATTGTAAAAGTTTCTAAGGAATTCTATAAAATTGAAATCTGTGTAATTTTCTGTTTAATATTTGAAATATTTAAAGAACCTTGTTTCAAGTATAAGAAACCCCGTTTTATTATTTATCTTATATTTAATATTCACAATTTGTTTTTTTCACTTACGCACACAGTATTGTTGGGATATGACCGATTTTGGAAAAATACTTTTTATCACCTAGGTGGACAAATCAAAGAATAGGCACAAATTGCATTGAAGATATTGTTATTGTTTGTTTTTATTTGGCGAAATCAAGGATGAGCTAATGAATACCGGTGCATTTTTATGCTTTTTTGAAAATGTGTTATATTGTTTTGAATGATTTTTTGAGAGAACTCTTTCAAGAGAGAAGTTGTTTCGAAAAATTTGTTACTTTCATGTTGGAAATTCTTAGAGTGGACTTTGTTTTTATGGAATGCGGATATAAAACTACCTTGTCTCCACAAAATATTTTTCTTGAGTAGATTTGATTGTGTGGTTAGTGTTATTTCTTATGACTATTAAAATGTGAAAAGCAGTCTCCCAGGTTTTTATTTAAATCAATTTTAAAAGTTATTAGGAAATATTATAATTAGAATTTTGTATAAGAAAAACAAATGTTAACTTCCGCTATTTTATTGATTTTCACAACAATTGTTTCGTCATACCATGACTTCATCAGTGAGTATTTAAACTGAGGTATACAATGCAAAACATGACCTTAAATACACAGCTCTGGTACAAAAAATAGAGGGGTGGAAAGAGAGGTATACAATTAATGAAAAATATTAATGTAGGGGGGATCTATTTAAATGAATAATAATTTGATCATT
Organism: Megalocaria dilatata; assembly: GCA_034642435.1. NCBI lineage: Eukaryota > Metazoa > Arthropoda > Insecta > Coleoptera > Coccinellidae > Megalocaria > Megalocaria dilatata. The sequence goes on from CM067857.1 coordinate 72,842,258, forward strand.
CAATAAAATTTGTCTTTTATTATATTTATTGATTTCTAAAGTTTCTAACAGATTTAGTTTCTGACTTTTGTTTTCAATATGTAATATTTCATAGTTCATATTAAAATTATGGCCAGTCTCTAACAAATGGTTGGCGTAAGTTGAATTCGGCTTATTATTAATGTAACATTTTTCATGTTCTCGTATCCTTGTTTGGAATGAACGGCCTGTCTATCCCACATATACACATGGGCAATCACTACATGTTAACATGTAAACTCCTGATTTTTTGTTTTTAGGAATGACGTCTTTATTTTTTTTTATTAAGCTGCCTGAAGAATTAATAGTTTTAAAAGAGATGTTATATTTTTCTTTTTTATTTAAATATCTAGCAATGTTTTCAGATTTTTTTTTACATAGGCCAAAAAATCTGGAAAGATTGCTAGATATTTAAGGAAAAAAGAAAAATATAACATCTCTTTTAAAACTATTAATTCTTTAGGCAGATTAATACAAAATAATAAAGACGTCGTTCCTAAAAACAAAAAATCCGGAGTTTACAAGTTAACATGCAGTGATTGCCCATGTGGATATGTGGTACATACAGGCCGTTCATTCCAAACAAGGATACGAGAACATGAAAAATGTTACATTAATAATAAACCGAATTCAACTTATGCCCACCATTTGTTAGAGACTGGCCATAATTTTAATATGAACTATGAAATATTACATATTGAAAACAAAAGTCAGAAACTAAATCTGTTAGAAACTTTAGAAATCAATAGATATAATAAAAGACAAATTTTATTGAAGGATCAAATAGATTTAAATAGATTCCCCCTACTTAATATTTTTCATTAATTGTATACCTCTCTTTCCACCCCTCTAATTTTTGTACAAGAGCTGAGTATTTAAGGTCATGTTTTGCATTGTATACCTCAGTTTAAATACTCACCGGATGAAGTCATGATATGATGAAACAATTGTTGTGAAAATCAATAAAATAGCGGAAGTTAACATTTGTTTTTCTTATAATGAAGATGAATTTCCGTCAAGTAAAGACCGAGACAATGAAAAATAATTAGAATTTGTGAGGATATTTCAAAATTTCTCTGTTTGATAGTTAAGATATTTCCACTTAAGATAAACAATATACTACTCTGTCAAGAAAGTACCGGGAATTTTCAATTAAAACAACATTTTTACATGTAATCTTCAAAATTTATTGGGTCGCCTTCAAAATAGGCTCCATTTGCTCCAATACATCTATGCCAACGGCACTTCCAATTATCGAAACATTTTTTATAGGCGCTTTCCGGGATGGACTTTAGCTCTTGCGCCGAATTTTGTTTTATGGCTTCAATCGACTCAAAACGGGTGCCACGAAGGGGCAATTTTAGTTTTGGGAAGAGGAAAAAGTCGCAGGGAGCCAAATCCGGCGAATACGGTGGTTGCTGAAGTACGTTTGTTGAGTTTTTGGCGAGAAAGTCAGTCACAATCGTAGCTCGGTGAGAAGGCGCGTTATCGTCATGCAAAATCCATGAGTTGTTCGCCCACAAATTTGGCCGCTTCTCACGGATACGCTCACGCAAACGTTTCATAACGCCCAGGTAATACTCCTTGTTTACCGTCTGACCCTCTGGAACGAATTCGTAGTGCACCACGCCACGGATATCGAAGAAAACAATGAGCATCACCTTCATTTTCGAGCGGCTTTGGCGTGGTTTTTTCGGTTTCGGCTCATTTTTTGCCACCCATTCCGATGATTGCTGGCTTGTTTGCATATCGTACTCGTAGACCCAGGTCTCATCACCAGTTATAATGCGTTCCATGAATGTAGAATCGGAATTACAGCGATCCAGCATGTCTGAAGCAACCTGTTCGCGATGACGTTTTTGAAGAAAATTCAGGTCTTTCGGTACGAGTCGTGCGGCCACCTTTCTCATGCCCAAAATATCAATCAAAATCGTACGTGCGGACTCGTGGGATATCTTAAGATCATGTGCTATCTCTCTCAAGCTGGTACGACCGTTTTCCAGCACCCTTTCCTTAATTTTATCGACGTTATCTTCGATCGAAGCCGTCGATGGGCGACCACTTCACGACCGTCCTTGAAGGCTCTGTACCACTGACGTGCACGAGTTTTCGATATAGCATTATCACCAAAGGCCTTTTGCAACATTTTCAATGCATCGGCACACGAAAACTCATTTGCAACACAAAACTTTAAACAAATTCTTTGCTCAACGTAATCACCCATAGTAAAAATCGGCACGCACTCTGACATCGACTGACTTAATCAGCTGTTGCAAACACACTAGTTGACAGATCCCGCTCAAGCTTGGCATAGTAATTAAGGACAGTGGTACCAACCTAGGAAAAAAAAATTTTGCCTGCCTCATTGCCCCACCAGATTTAAATTGATAATTCCCGGTACTTTCTTGACAGAATGTATTTTATGATCCAACACCATCTAGTAATGCGTTTCTCAAAAAAAAAATTTTTTTTCCTCTGCTTGAATATTTGCATTGATTTTTTGAGTTACCTTCACCATAGTGAATAAAGAATCCATTGGATGGATCTCTATATACAGCTTTAGGAAATCACGTTTTGGAAATACGATATTCAATGCATAAGAAAAAGAACTCAAACCGTCCAGTCGAACATTGGAATAATCGAAATATATGCACGTTATGATAATGAGTTTTACACATGCAAAAAGCACTGAAACAGCCTTATTTGAATTCTTCCGGAAAAAATTACGTCCTTGAAAGAGGTGAAATTCCAGATGTTTTTTTAATTGATTTCTCTAAAGCTTTTGAACCCGTCGATCACAAGATCTTGTTGCGAAAACTGGAAAGACATGAATTAAGAGGAACCCCGCTTAAGCTGTTTGAAAATTACCCTACAAACAGAACACATATAGGTACTTTACATCACGAGGATACTCGTGATTTATCATCTGAAGCACTCATAATAGAAGGGTACCACAAGGTAGCATCTTGGGCCTAAGTGGCCCTTATATTTAAAATTTATATCGACGACTGAACCGGAATTTATTAACCTGAAAGCTTCTTTCCACAAAGCGACCCTGAACACTCCAGCCTATTGACCTTTCAAATAGAATTCAATAATAGTTTAACAGGTTCTTAGGTCATGGAATAACGATTACCGGGCGTAATTCTGTGGATGAGTATAAAACTCTGTAATTCACTGCCAAGAAAAATGAGAGAGAATAAGGAAATCAAACTATTTAAGAAAGTATTGTTCGAAATTATAGTTCGATGTGAACCATTTTTCCTTACTTGAAATTGTTGACTTTTTGTCGTGTAGAAGTCATGTTATCATGATTATTGAATTCTGGTTTATTCTGTTTGTGACTTGTTTTAATTTTGTTAAGTACAATTCCGGAAATAAATCCCTATTATTATTAATAATTCAGTACATAACTCTTCTCTTACACATATGTAGCCCTTGTGGGGAGAGTGCAGTTGGACACCTCATTTCGTTTCGGATGATACAGTTGGCGCATAAAACTCAGGAGTGTTGAAGTTTAGGTCCATAATAGTTGAAAATCAAATAGACTAAAAGAAAAAATACATTTATTTATTGTTGTATTTAGAGATCGGCCAATTCCTCCAAGTTCCACTATTTCTTATTATATTAGAAAGTTTGAGAAATGTGGGTGTTCACACAAGTGTAAAAATTGCAACATTTCTAAAACACCAAAATCCATGTATGAAAATCCTCTGAAAAGAGAGATAGATAGCTGTGTGTGCTACTGTTGAAAGCAGTGCACCTTGTTCGAGTAGACAAATTGCTGAACAATTTAATATGAGTGATAAAGGTGTTCGGTACATTTTGAAAATGAATCCTTTGTTCTAAAGAAACTTTTTACGAGGACAAAATAAAACGGATGGAATTCTGTGAAACGATGATGGAAAAAGGAAATGAAAATTCTTTATTGTTTCGGTCTCTACTTGACGGAAATTCATCGTATAGTATTTAAAGTGAAATACTTTATTTCCGCTAATATTTATTGTCAGCACGAATTATTTCGTCAATTACATTTTGACTTCATCAGGTGAGTATGATAAATAACCACTTAAGGAGGTCGATTTTGTGAAAGTAGTTATCTACCATGCTCACCGGATGAAGTTAAAATGTAAATATTTTACTTCAAATCATATAGAAAATGGAAATAGTTCAATTTTAAACAATATCTTATTCACTGATGTATCGTTCTTTTTCTTGAATAGAAAATAAAAACCATCAGTGGTACGATATTGGTATAGAAAAAATGAACATAAAAATATTTCTGTACGTACCCAGCATCAACAAAAACTCAATGTTTGGAATGAGATCCTGAGGAATTACATTATCGATGGTAACGTTAACGCTGTCAAATATCTGGAGCTGTTTCGGAATCAAATTATTCCGACAATTCGACAACTCCCAATCTCTATTTTCAACAGGATGGTTGTTCAAAGTCAAAACTCACAAGCAGTCACACAATATCTCAGAACCACTTTTTCGGATCGTGTCATTTTTTTCAAATGGCACGATCACTTGGCCACCAAGAGCACCGGATTTATCTCCCAATAATTTTTTGAATTGGAGATATCTGAAAAACTCGATTTATGCACTTGAGATCGATAGAGCTACGAATCTTATAAAATTGAGTTTCCTTGCTTTTGAATAAGGCCCATAGTATTCAAATTTATAGACACTGCTTGTTGGATCACCTTCAACGCAAGTGCAAGCTAGTCCTGTTTAAGACTTGGATCTTCATCAAGCAATATCGGTAATTCATCGTCTTCGAATTATTTTGACTCCGAGCAAGGTCTATCTTAGACTCTGAAAAAACCACTTTTGAAGCACCGAAACCATTCTCTACATCATTTGTCAGTTGAAGCATTATCACCGTAAATTTCCACATGCATACGATGAGCTTTGAAATGATGAGCAATTGAAATAAAAAATTTAAAACTTCCCGCAAAATCTGACATTTTCAACAGTGTACTAAAAAACGTTTCGTATAAAACTCAGAAAAATTCAAACTGAATATTATCGGCTGATATTCAATCCATCTGAAACAGCAACAGCTACTAATGTAGTCCGTCTAGAAAGTATCTGGAAATTATTATTTTTCATAATTTAAATATGCTTCTTTTTTGTAACATTCTAAGACAAAAGTAATATATTAAATAGGTTGTGCAGATAGTCGGCTATGGCTAAAGTTGCATGGCAACATCAAATATTGTTGATTGTCAGGAGGTATACAATTTATGAAATAATTTCACAACTCGAAAAAAGGAAAACAGGTAGAATATTCGTATAGAAAAGGTTATCGAAAAGTTGAAAAATTAGTGCAGTTGACTGAACTGGAAAAAGTGCTGCATACGATACAATAAAGGGGATAAAAAATAGCGTGACTATGAGGCATAGACTAGTTTCAGGAAGACCGCGTAAGATCAAAAGAAACAATTTAAACACTTTATTGGCCTTAGGACGACACAATCTGCGCCTGGGGCTTCGCAAATTGGCTAACAGATTTGGAAATCAACGAAATATGAAAGTATGTCCAGAAACCAAAGAAAATCCCTACAATGATGACTTTAAAAAAGGAAAGAAAGATAGAAAGTTGTCAAGGTTTTCAAGAAGATAATTTCAATAATGTCTTTATATCTGATCAAAGTTGTTTCCAACTTAAAAATCCTAACAAAACAACCTGTTACCATTCAAATTTCCAGATTTCCCACCAAAATAATGGTTTGAGGAGCAATATCTCAGCGTGGTGCTACGCCTCTCTTTATAGGTGAGGGTACCATTAATAGGGAAAAGTATTGTGGTATTATAAACGAATTTCTCCTTGAAACGGCGCATGCTTTATATCCAGAGGGATGGCGTTTTCAGCATGATAATGCAAGATGCCATACTTAGGCCTATACTCAAGCTTAGATGCAAGAACACCAAGTGACAACCATTTCATGGTCAGCAGCTTCATCACATCTTAGTCTCATTGAAAACATATGGGGACTAATGAAGACTTTAGTTGAACCAGCAGCGCCACCAAATAAAGATGATTTAACTCAGTTTTACAGTCTTGTACTACCATCACCGAAAATTAGAGAGTTGATCTAGTTTCATGTGTACCTCGACGTTCAGTCCAGTGTTGACCTTTAAATGGAGGTTCTATGAGTAAATAAGATGAATATTTCGTTATAATTTTCTAATTCATGAATTAAAAGTATATACCAAATAATTACAATTGAGCTTTGTTGTTTCCGGCTACTTTCTAGACGGACTGTATATAACGTTTTTAGAGCCATCTGTTGAAAATGGAGTGAATGAATTTGAACTCAGAATATGATTTTTATATATAAGCTTCAAAAGTTTTCAGAAATCTGATTGTGCATTTTTGATATTGAATTGTATCGGTCCTTACTTGGTGAAAATCCATATTAAATAATTTGAAATAAGGTTATTCTGATTTTCACAAATTTTTGATTTTTAATTATTGATCCATTTAGTATCGAACGAATTTTGTATCAGTTACCTGACTACAAAGAGGGTTTATCCTTCAGTGACTTTTTGGTGCAGCCGAGAATATTCATTCGCACACATTAATTTCTCAGACTGGTGGCAATCAATCTCTTCACACTTCACAAAAATTCCTGAATAAATTACTGAGCTTAGCACAAATGAGATAAATGTTTTTACAGGAAATCCTTAATAGCCCATTACGTTTTAGCACCCGAACTGCTACAATACTAAGTTTGTAGGTCTTGAAATATAAAAAAGAAGATAAAAATTATATGCATGAATCATTTACATTTGTTACGCGCTCTTGATTATCCAATCATATTCGTAATAAGATGGAAACTTTGAGAAAGACCGCGAAGTTTATACATAAAATATAATACAGGAATCGATGCAAACTTATATCTTACATCGCATAACTTTCAGTAAATTTATCCAGAAACTACGCGTACCGCAATCCTCGATTCATTACACATGTAGGGGTATATTGAGGTAATAGGAAATTCATTAGAGCAACTCAGATTATCTACAACCTTAGGTAATGAAAAGCAGTTGCCGAGGATTTTCATTAATAATATAATTAGAAGAGCCAGGGATAAGCCCCAGTTATTGCGGTAGAGATTATGGAAGTTTTAGAACTTATTTCCATTGTCAACATAATCTAGATGATTGAGTCATCTTTTCAACAACGAAATTACCCAATAGTACTGTACTTGAATTTCTAGTAGATTCTATAATTTTCCTGTAATCTCCAGATTTTTTTTTGTTTGTTTTATCTTCAGTATTTTTTAATATTAATTGATAAATTATTAAACTTTCTAAATGTTAAATTTAAGTCAAATTTTACCCAAATGAATGTTACACTTCAAATTAATATGAACTTTCAATCTATAACTCAATCCACACTCTTTGGTCCATTACCATAATTCTTGCTCCATTCCACGTTTGTCCTCTCTCATTTATCGTTTCAATCATGGTGTTATTCCAAATTTGCTCTTGTCTTCCTCTCCTATTTGTTTGACAAGTCTTTCCTTGTTCATTCTGTGTGAATGTCCACACCAGCTTAGCTGCCTTTTTTATATGAAGTTCTCTAAGTCTTGATGTATTTTTTCCATTTCCCAGCTTATGTATTCTAGTAACTCCTTACGCTCTTCTGAGGTTTTCCGCAGCTTGCATTTTATCCTTCTGTTTTCTGTTTATCCCATGATTCCCATGATGAAAAGGTCAGTGTCGGTACTCTACGTGAAACTTTTTGCTTCTTTTCGTGCATACCTAAAAATTTCACCCAAGAATATTATGAATAGCATGTATTTAAACTTTGCCTTAGTCTTGTTTTTATGTCAGATATTCTCGATGTTCTACTAAGACCAATTCCATGGTTTTCATTCAATTTGTAATTTTATTTATGATTTTGTCAAATGTTTTCACCATCTGTGAAGCCTTTATATGAATTTGTGTTCTCCTTGCTTGCTTTTCCGAACAATATCTTAAAAAAATTGAATATCAAAACAGATTTTAACTGTTAGTCTCCTACAATTTTAATTTGAAAAAAAAATTATTTTATAACCACTGCTTATATTTAGTAGACGTATAAAAACGAAACTCATTAAACAATATCAAAAGGAATAAAAAAAACCCAACAAATATAAATTGTCAATTGAAATTAATAAATAAATGAAAGTTTGTTTGTTTCGTTCCAAGCATGCGCACTGAACACTTCAGACTTCTGCTTGTGCCAAAATGTTTTGTTTTCTGATCTTACTTTTATGAAAGCTAAATCTTTCGCAAAAATAATTAACATGATTTCAAAAACTTCTCAAAAACTAATTTATTTGAAATATTTGATATATTTGGATAAGTTACTTCAAAAACTCTAAAAACATGTAGCACATCCTCAAAAAAATAATTAGAATTCAGATAAGATCAGTTCAAATTCACATTTAAAAAATAAAATCAATTAACAGTAAATAAACTCACCCATTCTTCTTTTAGGAATATCTGTTTGTTGAAAATTCAAACTGGGTACATCTAATATCCCAGGTACTCTATGTTCTACGCTCACAACAAAATCACACAAAGGCTGTAGTGCACTTTATGGTCTTGGTTAAACTACTAGACACTGCATAATGAATTTTTTTGTTCAAAAACCTAATATACTAATATATTATGTATAAAATAAAATAATGAGAAGCGGCTTTTTTTACTTGATAGAAGGATTAGTACAAAATTTTAATATCAAAATAGATTTAATCTGTTGGTCTTCTACAATTTTAATTTCAAAAAAATTTTATTCAAAAAACCTTTAAAATTAAATTAATGTCTCATAAGTACTGCTTATATTTAATAGACGTATAAAATCGAATCTGATTATACAATATCAAAAGAAATTGAAAAAAAACCCAACAAATCTAAATTGTCAATTAAAATTAATAAATTAGAGTTTGTTTGTTTGGTTTCAAGCATGCCCACTGAACTCTTCAGACAAGCATACGCAATGCTCTGCTTATGTAAAATGTTTTGTTTTCTCATATCATATTTATGAAAACTAAATCTTTCTCAAAAATTTACAACATACTTTTAGGAACAACTCAAAAACTAATTTATTCGAAATATTTAATATATTTGAATAAGTTACTTCAACAACTCCAAAAACAGTGCTTATAAGACATAAATTTAATTTTAAAAATTTTTTTGAATGAAATTTTTTTGAAATTAAAATTGTAGAAGACTAACAGATTAAATCTGTTTTGATATTCAAGTTTTTTAATAATCCTTCTATCAAGTGAAAAACAGCTTCTTATTATTTTATAATATCTTCACAGTGAAAACATGATCTTGAACACTTCTTCCTCTCCTCACTGCGTTTCCTCTAGCGTTGTTCCAATTTTCTGTCTGATCTTTCTATCTAATATTTTTTCGTAAAGTTTCATAGCTGTGCGCAGTACAGGTATACCTCGGCAATTACTACAGTCTCGTTATTCTTCCTTTTTAAATACTGAAATTATTAGTGATGTTGACCAATCTTCTAGGAATATTTAATCGTTACACCCTTTTAAAACTGCCTAGCTAAATTTTCAATCCCTTTTGTCCAAAATTCTTGATCATTTCTCATGTCATCATATCACATCCATATGCATTCCCTTTCTTCAATGTTGCTTTAGGCTATTTTAGTTTCTCCCGTGTTATTCCACCATACTCATTGACTTGAACATTTTCCGGTGGTTCAAATGTTTCTTCCAAGTCACTCTGTCAATCATCTAGTAGTACTTGAAAATATTCTTTCCATTATTTCAATATTACCCTTCCATTTTCGATTTGTTTTATAATTATTCCCCAAATTTTTCCACGTTTTCTTCTTTTTTGAAAATACAAGATCTCTTGCTAATTTTTTATTCTTTTTATTTTGTTCATAATTATCTGAATTTCTTTGATTTTTTTTCCATTTTTTTTCAGTTTCAGATGAACTTCTATTTGTTTCGTCCATCCTTCTGTTTGTTTCTTCTTATTTTGTCTTCTGTAACTTCCACAAACTTTCTTTGTCGATTCTGTGACAACATTTTCAACTTTGTTTCACATGATATCTATTTTTATGTCTTCTTCGGGTTTTTTCCTTATTCAAATCTTCTTTCTCATTTCAATTGGTACAATTCTGATACTTTTCCATTTTCTAGTCTGTACGTTTTCAGCTATTCGGGTACTATCTTTCTTTTCTCGTTTTTATTGTTCTTAGTTACACTGCTGATTTCTACTATTATTTTGACTATCACCACATAGTGAAAATTCCTAATTTTTGGTCCTGTTCTCACTCTTGTATCTAGAACTTTTGCCCTTTTTTATTTTTCTAGTATGTTATCTATAATTAATTTCTCTCTGCGACTGCTAATCTCACTTGTCTATCTATTTTTGTGTTCGAAAAGTGTGTTGGTTTCCAACACATTATTCATCAAACAAGAATTAAGCGGTCTCTTCTACCCAGAAATACTATCCAAAAAACAAATAGAAAATATTGCTTCACTTGAAGTCTTCCGCAGAAAATAGTGCAAGAGGTATATTTTTTTATTTCGAAATTGTGGAATATCTTGGAAATCAAGGGTATTAAGAGTATTGAGAGATTTTCAGAATGTAAAACATTTTTTCTGGATCATTATAAAGTCCTCTACTCGAAGGTATACTATTAACCAATTATTACTCCGTTGCATGTTTTATTTAATAACCATAGTTCATCATGTCAACTCCGATGAATTTTCTTAGATATTTGAGAATGAAAATAGTGAGTTTAATGGATTCAATCAATAACTGGAAAATTTAAATAAGTAATTTTTATAATTTATATTCAATAGATTCGATAAAGCGTATTTTCAAATAAATGATATTGATTTGTCTCATATCACTTGGTGAAACATTTTTGAAAGTAATAAAGTAAATAAAAACAACTTGGCTTAAGTTTCACTGTTTAAATTTTTGATTCTCTCGGTCTTTACTTGACGGAAATTCATCTTCAATATAAAAAAACAAATTTTAACTTCCGTTGTTTCATTAATTTACATGATAACTGTTTCGTCTTACCATGACTTCATCAGGTGAGTTTAAATACTCATCTGATGAAGTCATGGTATGATAAAACAATTGTCGTGTATATCAATAAAATAGCGGAAGTTAACATTTGTTTTTCTTATATTTCACTGTTTATTTCATATATGTTGACTCATATGTTTCGGGTATTCGGCCCATGCGTCTTCTGACAAATGGATAACAAAACTAAAGTTTTGAAAATGTGCTAAAAACCCGAAACATATAAGTCAACAGACATGAAATAAACAGTGAAACTTAAGCCAAGTTGTTTTAATTTATTTTATTAATTTTCAAATAATGCCTAATTTGGTAAAATATCATGTCTTTCCTATTTTTACTCTATTTTTATGTATACTTTTCTTTATATTCATCTCTATAAATAACATTCAGCACATTTCTTGCATGAAATTATTCTTTTCATTTTAGTGCAATTTGATAGTTAATAAAAGCTTCTTCTCAAAATGTGAGGTATTCTATGTAAATGTAAATGTGAGGTATTCTATGTAAATTTGGGCAATAGTAGAATATTCAACGCTAAATTTCATATTCTAGTGGTTTTTAATTGGACTTGTAAATTTTGTCGATTTGATTTTGTTTGACATATTTAGTATCTGATATCTGATATTTATTTACTTGTTGCTTATTCTTCCACTTACTGACACTCGGCATATATGATCAATTAGAACGAATTAGCTTAATGTTTATTGGAGCTGATGGAAAAAATCTATTATAATGAGCCGTAGAATGTAGAAATGATTGGAATGAAAAAAAAAATACATGAAAATAGCCAAATGATGAAGTTAACGATAGTTGAAATTTCAGATATAATTGATTACAGTCAAGCGTTATTTTCTGTGAAATAATAGTATAACCAGATTCTTCAGGTTCACATTGAATTTCTTGGGAATTTGAACAAATACGGGAATATGATAATGATCAGTGGAAAGGAATCGTGATATGATGAATTCGAAGTAGTGCCCAGAGATAGATGGAGAATACCTGCAACAACAAAAATTGTCTGAAAGAAGAACAAATTTTTGAAAATTATCGAAAAAGAGCCAGCAGCTGACTGGGCAAGAGTACTTTTCACAAATCACAATGAATATAAGAAAAACCTAGGATACGATTTATCAAAAACATAATTGAAGTCTTCAATAAACCAAATAATGAAACTATTACAGAATCCATGTTGGTTCATTATTATCAGAAATTATGGGTACTGGTGCACTTATATTATATTATTTACGGCGAGCGGGCGTCTGTCCACCCTACCACTGCCTCCGCACGGACTATTGTGGTTCACCCCTAATTTATATCTACCCGACGAGATCCAGTTTTTGGATAAAACCGATAATCTCGTTCAGGGGTAATTTTTTTCAGTTCACTGTCGGCTATAAAAGCCTGGCCAAAGACCTCGAATCTGATGCGACTCACCGTACGATGTACATGGCTGTTTCAGTGTCCTCAAGACACAGCCTGCATTCAACGTCTTCAGCGAGACCGATTTTGTGCAAATGCGCTTTCAGTCTGCAGTGACCTGTCATAATTACGACAAGTGTTCTTAGTTTGGCCCTATCCAGACCTAGCGCTAGGTTCGCCATCTTTTTGTTCGAAGCTGTTCCAAGGAACAACTTCGAAAGTTTCAGGTCAGAATGGCTCCGCCAGAAAGACTCTAGCCTTGAGTTCATTCTGCCTGTTATCGCCTCGTTAGCCACGTCATGTGGTATTCCCAGGAATGGTTTCGGTCCTACCAGAGGCAGCGCAGTTCCAGCAAACACTAGCCGATCTGCCTTCTCGTTACCCAAATAGTTTGAGTGGCTCGGTATCCAAACTTGAGTGACTCCGTTATACATACCGAGCCTGTTTAAAGCCGTGTGGCAACTCCAGACTGTTCTTGAGGTACAAGATCTGGATTCCAAAGCTTTTATTACTGACTGACTATCAGTAAATATTTTGATTTTACCGTGGTGGATTTGCCGTTTTATCAGCAGTTCTGCCGCGGTCTCAATGGCAAATAGTTCTGCCTAGAATATGGTTGCGTTTTGACCCAAATTCAATGAGATGTTAATTCTCGGTTTGCTCCCATAGACTCCCGCTCCTGTTTAGTTCGTCGTTCGCGAGCCGTCTGTGAACAAGCCAAGGTCGGTTTTCAATAGAACCTCAGCATGCTGGGTCCATTCGTCCCGGCTGGGGACGATTACATTGAAATTCCAGTCTTGGCTCGTGACTTTTGACATTAGATCCGAGGGCATCGATAGGATACTGTTCGTTAAAAGCTCATCCAACAGTCCTGAGCCTCCCATCACTGTTGCCTCTGGCCTGTCAATCGCCAGTTGATATAGTTTGTATGTGGTCCCTTCCGCCTCCCTCTGCACGAGTAGGTGCAGGGCTGGTAGATTTAGTAGGACCTCCATGGCTGCCGTGGGTGTAGTGCAAAACGCACCTGTAATTGCAAGGCAAGCTGTCTCTGTAGTCGGGTGAGCTTTCGTTCGCCAACCGTTTGTTGGCCTTTCTTTCACCACGCTACAGCGCCATACACTATCCGTGGTCTAATTACTATAGTGTATAGCTAGTACATCTGCCTGGGCTTTAGGCCCCAGGTTTCACCACAGATCCGCCTGCAAGTCCAGAAACCCATTCTAGCATTATGACACACTTTATCTAGGTGTGCACTCCAGCTGAGGATCTTGTCCAGGACTATTCCCATGTATTTTGCCTCAAATGAGAATTGTATTATTTCACCACAGATAGTCGGTGGTTCTAAACCATTCAACTTTCGTTTTTTAGTGAATGGTACTATAACTTCCTCTTGCGGGTTAAGAGACATGTCTTCCCTCATACACCATTTGTCAATAGTGTTCAGTATCTCTTGAAGGACGGCCCATATCGTCACCTCCGATTTACCTATGATTGCCAGGTCATCAGCAAATGATTGAACGTCGACTCCCCACAGCGAAATGATCGCTAGCAGGTCATCAACGAGAAGGGTCCACAGTAAGGGTGAGAGAATACCTCCCTGCGGACAGCCCTTCGCAGCCTTGAACTCGAAGACCTCATCCTGGTATGGGGTCGTTATTGTTCTGCCGCATAGCATTGCCTGTATCCATCTACAGATTAGCGAGTCGATTCCTCTCGCAGCGATAGCCTCAGCGAGAGAAGCCGGCAGCTTAATATTAAAAGCATCCTCAATGTCCAGAAACGCTTGAAGTGCTGTCCCTCGACTATCGAGAGATTGGTTTAATTTTCCGACCAGATTATGCAATGCAGGTTCTGCCGATTATTGGTGCACTTACCTTAATTTAAAAACTCCAATTTATAAATCAAATTGTCGTGCAGTAGTGTCGATATAAGGAGATCTTCCTTAAAAAGGTTCAACATCAGCTTTTATTTAGGAAACGGAAAGATAACTCTTATTTCGCGAAACAGTATTTGAAACCAATCATATCGTCCAAAAATTGGACATCTTGAAATATTTCACCTAAAAGCGAAATGAAAAATACTAGACATCCTGGAACCCATAGAAATATTTAAGCACAAGCACATTTCAGAAATGAAACTATTAAATGAGCCGAAGGTCCTTTGGCACACAATATTTATTTTCGAGTCATTTTTTATTTGTCGTTGAATTATTGGCAACCTCTCATATTGTAAAGAAGTTATCCCCCAACTAATTTCAGAGGGAGATACTATTCACGATTTTTCCTAGATGTATAACATACTTGACATGTTCAGGAAAAATGAACCGTCCTTCGAGCGCTCAAGGCCTAGATTCTCCATTAACACCCCAGTCGATTCAGGTTCAAGCCGAGCATATTACATGGTCGATACCCCTAAACCTTCGAGGGAGTCCAGGTTATCCAGGCGCAAGAACTGCGTCGAAGGGAGCTTCTTGCCTCCACAGTTCATTCGACCGCTCGGGGCCCGAACTCGCCGTAGACACCTCAGTCGATCTTAGTTCAAACCCAGCCTGAAGCTGTCGAGATTCCTAAACCTCCGGACCAGTCTCGGTTATCCAGGCACAAGAACTACGACCCTGCACGGCAGAGTACCCTTCTAGGCTAGCATGCAGGTTTTCAACCGCTGCCCCCACGACTCCAACTCCAATTAGGGTGACCAGAAGTACAAGTTCCTCGACCAAACCACCCATTCGTGGTAGCATTGTTGCCAAAAGAAGCCATCGAAGGCTAACGGTCACCAAGAAGAGTTCAACTCGATGCCAGAATCCACGAACTCGAAGAGACTAAGACTTCATAGTATTCCTTCCCTTAAAGCTAACACAGATCTAATTCTGACGCATTCACCCTTATGGACAGAAAACCTGCAATCGGGTAGAACCACGCCATTCTATGGGTGAACGCCTTCTGTTGCAAACACCCACCCTGGGTGGTTCAAATACACCTAAAATATTGCTTAGGTTTTTAGATTACTTTGAAATTATTGAAATAAGCTTTTCGGAAATAATTATCTCACAAGATTTTACCGCCGAAAATTGGAAGGCTTACATTTTTGTGTGGTGAATTAAGAGTTCATTTTATTTGTTACTGCAGTTTTATGGAGTGAATAGTTCAACTTCAGAAGAAATTGTTTTCTATTTTGTTCTTTCCAGGTAGAAAGTAAGTTCAAGATTAAGTATCATATAAGCCAAAAACTTTGGGAAACTCATCATTTCAAAAAATGTTCAATATTTAAAACAAAATTAACCAAACTAACTTTGAATTTGTTATGTAGGTTCATATAAGTAGTCGATAAAATAAGTTATCCAAAAAAAAACCACAAAAGAAAATGCCAGTCTTCTGGAAACTGCACAACTCGACAGCCTTCACTATGTTGAAATTACAAAATTGTACTAAAAATCTATAGACGATATTTTCGGGAAGAATATTCTGCAAGTGGATTTAAATGATGAACGGACAACTAGCTTTTGAGGGCTTCTTCATATCACCGATGATCCTCGCGAAATTTTGCATTTGCCTTTTTGTTATTTTACATCTACCAGGTGTAAAAGTATGATACCAGAATTTCAAAAGTGGCTTCAAAATTATGAAAAATAGTTTTAGGAAAAATTTCCTCTGCTATTTGTACCTTTTTCCCACCTTTCCGGCAATATATGAATGCAACGCCGAAAGAGCAGAACTTCTTTCGAAGCAAACCAATTATCAGGCCATTTTCATAAGAAATGAAGCCTGGTTCAGCGTGTCCTTGTGATGCGAATAGATGATAATCGGATGAAGGCGAATCCGAGAATAAGTCTTATGCTTTAATATTTCTCCATTTAATGCCTAGATCGTTTGCCCGATCCATTCTGTTGTGTATTATCAAGAAACAAAATAATTTTGTGCTGTCTTTTTTCATATTACGATTAGTTTTCAGGTAATCTTTGATATAAATCGATAATTTCATGTTGGTAGCATTGTTAATGATTTCACCAGGTAATAGTAGCATAGTAGATTATGCAATCTTCTGAGCAAACGCAGAGCATTTTCTTCTTTCCAAAGTAAAGTGTGTTGACGTCGATGGTTCATAAATCATGGGTAAATCACCCATTGATTTAGCCTGGGTTATATGCTGCTTACGTTTATTCGCGCGCATAAGATAGCGCTGTTGTTTGGAAACAAATAATGTCGAGGTGCAGGGTGAATATAGGAGAGTGACTGTATTATATTCATTGCGATTCAAGCAATACACTGATGAGTAGCCAAAAAGCTATGAAACACTCAGTCTGCTGCTTATGCCTAGCGAACAACAAAACCTGTACAGTTTTATTTCAGTTTCGAACTGTAAGTTGCGCTGTCCCGATTCGAAAAACTTCCTAATTATCATACACAAATTCGTGTTAACTTGGTAAGTTTTTGCCAGATAATTTTCATGAAAAATCTAATTGTTGCTTGAAAACACTTACTGAAAATATAATATTTCGATACGCTACATATTAGATTGTGCGTCAGTATTTATCCTCAATTGATATATATATATAAATATATATATATATATATATATATATATATATATATATATATATATATATATATATATATATATATATATATATTCAACAATATAATATATATATATATATATATATATATATATATATATATATATATATTTCAACAATATAAATATATATATATATATATATATACTTATATATATATAAAAATATTCAACAATTTTCCATGACATTATAATACATGGTATTGTCTTTGGGTTAACTTTTGCATTTCGTGTTGTCCTTAATCGAATGGATGAATAACGAGTCTTCTCTTCCCAAAGCTCGTCTTCAGTATGAACAGACCTTCCAAATATATCGTGCTATGACCAGAATATATAAGTACCCAAGCTGCATTTCAGCTCAAATTTATATTTTAGTCTCATCGATGTTTACAATGTGATGAGTGAAGTATTAATTTTCAATTTCCGGTAGCTGATCAGTTTCCGGCTTCTCTCGTTTTCATTTCTGATAATTGCGCACCGAATGGACAACAGAACAACACGTTTATTTGTTTCGGTTTTGGGTCATGAAATGCCCCACCCAGAAAACAGTGAACAGGAAATTAATGATCGGCAGCATTACTAGATTCAGTACATTAGTGGAGAATGAAATGCATTTGACTTAATTCTGGGATATTTTCCTCTTCAAATATATTATCTAACAGTGTATCATGTATTTAGAAGCAGATATTTTTGACTACAAAATTTAGTTTGGTACTCAAGTTAAAAGATGCAACATACAGTGTAAAAAAATATCCGTAAAACACAGTTTATCTATTTATAAATCAAATTTACCTTTCAGTTTCAAGATGGGCCTCCCAAATTAAACACGTCAACAAATAATTCAATCACCAAAGCATTTTTGGAATGCATTTCCAGGAATACTGTTGTGCTCGAATTCTCTTTTATGTCTTCTGGCTACTAAAAGTTACTGTCTCGAAGTGTTAATTCAAGTAATAGACAGAGAAGAATCTCGACTGGTACTATGGTAGGAGAAGGCGCTGGTTATTTTGTAAAACTCGTTCAGCTTCTGGCAAAAAGATTTTTTGAAATTATAGCATTTTGAACAATTTTGCAAAGATGCGTGGTCATTGGTCCGAAATCTACTTGTTTGCATAAATCTGAGCTTCTTCAAGGAATCTCGAAAGCAGTGAAATTTTTCTTTATTTTTGTCTCATCATCTTCTGGCAAAAATTCCAAGTGCACAGCGCGGTAATTGAAAAAACTGCCAACTTCAATATTTATCGACCTTAACTTTATTTTTGTATGCTTCTTATATGTAGAAGCATGTCTGTAATTTTCGAAGTTTAAGCCGAAAATAGTATTGAACGACAAGGGTGGACTGATGAAGAAACCGAGTTAAAAAATAAATGTGTTTGGCCTGTCCATCGGAAAAATTGTTAAATTGAAACAAATTTTTATTGCTATGTTTTACAATTCGAAACTAGTTGCAAAAATGTAAACCTTACATATTGTAACACCTCTCAAAATTATTGGTAGTAAAGAACATAGTAATAAAAAATTTATGATAGATTGGGCCGTTGCTTGGTAGAAATCAGTTGTAATTGTCATTATAAAATAAAACACTTGTTTACATTTTCTACTTTATTTTTGGTATTGACGTACGTTTCGTCTTTGCTAGAAAGACTTCATCAGAATACGAAGTAACAGTTGTTGTACAATGAATTTATAAGATTTTTTACAGAAGATGTACATGTGTTTTTAATTGTTCGTCGGGTTGGTTTTCTCAAAGAATATTCCCTTCAGAATCGTGTTCACTCGATCCCTTGTAAATATTGAATAGAGGGGTGTAATAAAAATCTATTTGTTCATTTACTAGGTTATTGCTGTTTTTATGTTTATTTATTTCGTAAATTTCCCATAAGTTCAATTTTAGACCTCTATTTTCAACATGTAGAATTTCTATTTCTTTTGTGAAAGAATGGTTATTTTCAAGAAGGTGTTTAGCATAATGTGAATCTTTTTTATTTTTATCGAAACTTCTTTTATGTTCGGTTAGGCGTGTACCGAAATTTCTACCTGTTCTACCAATATAAATCTTTGGGCAATCTGGGCAAGTGAGTTTGTATACACCTGATAATTGAAGTTTATCCATACTGTTTTTATTGTTTTTGATGTATTTGCTGATAGGATTGTTTAAAGTCTCTTTCAAGACAAACAATCCTATTAGCAAATACATCAAAAGCAATAAAAACAGTATGGATAAACTTCAATTATCAGGTCTATACAAACTCACTTGCCCAGATTGCCCAAAGATTTATATTGGTAGAACAGGTAGAAATTTCGGTACACGCCTAACAGAACATAAAAGAAGTTTCGATAAAAATAAAAAAGATTCACATTATGCTAAACACCTTCTTGAAAATAACCATTCTTTCACAAAAGAAATAGAAATTCTACATGTTGAAAATAGAGGTCTAAAATTGAACTTATGGGAAATTTACGAAATAAATAAACATAAAAACAGCAATAACCTAGTAAATGAACAAATAGATTTTTATTACACCCCTCTATTCAATATTTACAAGGGATCGAGTGAACACGATTCTGAAGGGAATATTCTTTGAGAAAACCAACCCGACGAACAATTAAAAACACATGTACATCTTCTGTAAAAAATCTTATAAATTCATTGTACAACAACTGTTACTTCGTATTCTGATGAAGTCTTTCTAGCAAAGACGAAACGTACGTCAATACCAAAAATAAAGTAGAAAATGTAAACAAGTGTTTTATTTTATAATGACAATAAAAAATTTGTTTCAATTATGGTCAACGACCAAATAGTAATGGCTGAAACAGTTTAATATCTGAAAAAGTAAATGATATAAACGTGTTTTGCTAATCCTTTGTGACCGAATATCCTAAAACTTTTTCTTATAGATTTAATTGCGGTCAACAACCTCTTAAGTAGTTTAAAAGTGAGATTTTTTGAGGACATCAAGAATAGTCATGGAATGGTAACCATGAAGATCTTCAAACGATGAGCTAGAGCTAACAAACGGCTGGCTTCTCTGAATAACAGATAGATATTCCTACTTAGATGCCGATCAACTGGTATCAAACCTAACCACCTTACTAATAACATCAAAGGGATTGAATTACTACTAACTGATAGTCATAGAACTGTCAGAAATGTACAGCAGTACAATAATGAGCTGGTAAATGATCTATCAAATTTGGAGGTAGCCATAACATGATTAATTCCCATTTAATAGACCCATCTAAGAGGTGGCATTCATCACTTTGTAGTTTAACAACACAGGATATTATTAACGAATAGTAAGAATAAGAAATCTATAAGACTAACGCTTCACTTGTCATTTTCGGTGTACATGACATCGATGTCAAAATTTTTAATAGCGACGTATTTTTGGCTGGCGTTAATGAATTAATGGATGAAATTTTATATGGAAGACTTTAACAGTGAATTGAGGTGTATTAAAGTTGAAATCAATTGTCCTAGTGAGAGTCAAACTGAACTAAACAGAACATTTTATCCACCTGTGTTATTTTAACAACATAAGTAAACAATCACGCAATAATAGTGTCACCTTTATCGGCTCGGGTGAAAATTAAATTATTTTCAGTGATTTTCTGATTTATAGTTTTCTTCTTTTATTCTGTAATTTCTTTTAGGTAATGTATTATGGTTTTTAATCATATTGGTAATAATATGTTTGTCGATATTTGTGTTGTAATATTTAAGTGCTAGTTCTGAACCTATGGCTACATATTCCAAGCCTTTTTTGTTATTTTAATTCATATTATATTTGAATCCTTCATTCAAAAGATTAATTTGTGTATTGATATTGCATCTTATAATATATATTACATTTGGCTCTATACCAAATGTTTGAAGCTAAATGTGTTACCAAAATACATAAAATTAAAAACGAGGAATAAAAGTACTACAGCTGACAAGGGACGAATATATGGAATGAACATCTGGTTAAAAGGAGACACGAAGTGACAATATGCCCAAAGAGATGCCCACAACGTATATCTTAAGGTAATACACTCAGAATTAACTTATAGACTCCATAATGTCATCTTTGATTCGATAGATAAAAAAGCTAAATAAAAACTCGCTAATATTATATATAGAGAATTTGAATTCAGAAGAAAAAATAACCAAATTAGTATCAGATAAAATTCATAAAAACAAAAAATTGCGACAAAATAAAAAAAAATTCACGACGCATATTTTACCCTAAATTCAAAAATCTTTCCGAAACAGAATTTAATGAAACAGAAATTAATTTTTTGAATGAAGGATATAAATATAATATTAATTCAAATAACAAAAAAGACTTGGAATATGTAGCAATGGGTTCAGAACTAGTACTTAAAAATTACAACACAAATATCGACAAACATATCATTACCAATATGATTACAAACCATCATAAATTACCTAATAGAAATTTCAGAATAAAAGAAGAATATTAAACTATTAAAACTAGAAATCAGGAAATCACTGAAAATAATTTAATTTTCACCCGAGCCAATAGAGGTAACACAATTATTGCTTTACCGTAAAGTGATTAGATTAGCAAATCAGTTACGTTCCTTTAATGAAATAATTTTCAATCAATCAAATATGGTTCGACGATAATTTTGCTAAATCAAATTAAATCCCTAATAACCCCTGAATTCAGCCTCTTTTGGAACACCCCAAAAATAAATCAATTTTTATGAACCCACAACCTCCACAAATGTATTCTTTGTTTAAATTACATAAGGTAGATTCTCCTGTTAAAACGGTGGTTTCGTTCGTTAGTGTATCTTCATTTAAACTTTCTAAAGAACTTATTCAGATCATTTTAAAATAAACTAAATTTTAAGCTGAATAATCAATTAAAAAATTCACTAGAGCTACTAAATAAAATAAAAAATATCCACTTACCACATAATGCTAAATTCATTTCATTTGACGTACAAAATTTATTTCCAAGTATACAGCCAAACGAAACAATTGAACTAGTAGATAATCTATTAATCAAAAACAGATGTAATACAATTATCGAAGAAGATATTTTAGAATGTCTAGATATTTGCACGAAACAAAATTATTTTCAATTCAAAACTAAAATTTATAAATCTGGAAACGGTTTGATTATGGGAAATCCCTTAAGTCTTTTATTAGCAGAAATATTCATGGACAATATTGAATTTAAAATTCACCAAAATCCCCTTGAGAAATACTTTTTATATTGGTTTAGATATGTAGACGATATTTTCTGCTGCTTCACAGGTCCAGACGACTTTTAAAAAACTTCATTTTATTTATCAATGAAAACATCATTCAATATCATTTACTCTGGAAACCGAACATAATGATTCTATTAATTTCCTTGATTTAACAGTTACTCCAATAAATAATTAACATGATTTTTTAATATTTCACAAACCAACATATACGGATTCTTTTATACATACTAAATCAAACCATCCATTGAATCAAAAATTATCAGCATTCAATTGTATGATCCATAGCTTATTTAATATTTCCATGAATCGAGAAAATTATATTTTAGAACTTAACATAATTAAACAAATAGCTATTAATAATGACTATGATCCTACGTTGATAGAACAATTGTTGATCAACAAAAATAATAAAATAGCTTTAAATATGGTATATCCGAATATAATTTAAAATTTTGAATACATTTCCGTAAAATACACTAAAGGTTCGGAGAAAATTGCTACAAACCACAAAAATAAATATGATTTAAGAGCTTCATTTAAAACCTATTCAAATCTGAGTAAATTCATTGAAAGTAATAAAGACAGTACACATAAAGATGATGAATCGGGGGTATATAAGTTAACTTGCGGTGATTGCCCTAAAGTTTACATACGACAGACTGGAAGAACCTTCCGACATAGAATTTGTGAACATTTGAAAAGTTTCCTCAATAATAAAAGTAATTCCACAAATTCTAACCATTTATTAGAAACAGGACATAGTTTCAACCATAATTTTGAAATTCTACATATAGAAAGTAAAAGTTATGCCTCAAACCTTTAGATGAATAAACACAATAAAATTGGAATAGTACTGAACGAACAATCAAGTTTCTCACCTCTGTAAATATTCGGATAAACTGAAATTCTCAGAGACCTTTCTTTTTGGGATTTAGTGCTCAATAAAAAATTATTGTACTTACTGTAATATAAATAGCAACAGATTTCCGAAACAAGCTTAGTTATTCAAAATGTAATTTTGTCTGATGATGCTACTGTGATAGCGAAACTATTGTTGTAAACATAGCAATAAAAATTTTAAAATCATTCAAATATTTTAATATTAGCCTTCTGCATATTTAATTTCAAAAAATTATATTTAATAACTTCAGGAATTAAATTGAAATAATGTTATATAAGTACCACTTATATCAAACGACATATAAAATGAACATTCATCATAAGACATCCAAATTATATAACAAAATCCAATAAATAAAAATTGTTAACCAAAATCCTCTAAATTAAATATTTTGAATGGACAAAATTTTGTTTCTGCTGATCAATCTTATGAAAACAAATATCTTTCAAAAATGTTCAACATGATCTTAAGAATTTCATCATAAAACTGTCTTACTTAGAATATTCAATATTATAGATATCTGACTAAGTTACTTAAAACAGGTTTTAAGAGAGACTTTGCTTAGTCAGTATTCAAATAATTCATATTCGATAAAATATAACATCAATCAACAACAAATTATTACTCACCCTTCAATAATTTAGAGACTTCTGGCAAATGAGCTGCTGAGAAATTTAAATGTAATATAAGGTTATCTAACACGCAAATAAACAGCTCTGTGGTTTACCCTTGATCTAAAAGATCGAAAGACAATTTAACGGCCTCTGTTATAGCACAAGGACTTATCTGTATAAAGAATGTTAAGGAAACCAAACAATTATATATTATGAATAAACTAACATAAATAGAGGTTAATACTTGATAGAAGGTGTATAAAATTATTAAAATATTTTAATATTAGCCTTCTACATATATAAAAATATAATTTATATTATATTATATATAATAAATATAATTTTTTGAAATTAAATATGTAGAAGGCTAATATTAAAATATTTAAATAATTTTTTACACCTCCTATTAAGTATTAACCTCTATTTATGTTAATTTTAAAATCAGAATTACCTTATTTTAATAATACTTATTATTGCTTGCTGTTTTTTCACAAGAACAATCACCTATTTGAAAATCACAAAAATATGAAAAGTAAATATGAAACAAGAAAACAAAACTTCAACTACCCTAGATGCAGACTAACAACAACACAAGTGCAGTTAAAATACAGGTGCCTCCGAGTCTATAATGAACTACCTACAAGAATACAAAATATTCAGAACTATGAAATATTTCAAAGAGAAATATTTGGATATTTAGGTTGCTAGTGGAAAATGAACCATACCGCTGGGAGGAGTATGGGATGAACCGCTGAGCGTTATTAGTGTAAAAACCTTTGACACTGTTTCATTTCATATCTTGTTACATACTGTACATTTGGATGATTTGAAATAAAGATTTCTATTATTATATGCTCCAAGAAAGAATAAATCGTGAAATAAATGTATCAAAAAAACGTAAAAATAACTGACGAGAAGTCGAAAACTATGGCTTGTTAGTTTATGTCACCCATGATCCTCACAAAATAATTTTTTGTTGGTTTTCTAATTAACGATTTTGCATGAACATGTGCGTGATTATTCTACTTCGACATGCTAAATTTCGGATCGATCGAATCTATTTCCGAAAGGAATGGGAAAAACGTGATAAATTTTCAAACGTGAAATACTGCGGAACTATTTTTGCTCACCAACAACTTTGCCCATCAACGAACTCAGCCAGAATTGCTCTCGCATGCGGATTCTTCATCGGTGCGGTGAGTCTAACCTTGTCATTTAAAACCATTTTCTGCTCAAAATTGGAAGTACTGACTTTTGGCGAAACGTTAGTGGTACTAGTAAGCAAAAATTAAGTAGAAGTCAAAAATGAATTTTCCATATAACAGCTTATAAAACTTCCTCAGTAGGTTTTTTCATTGAGAAAAATTCTTCCACTGATTTGTGAATTGAAATCCTCAGGAATATTGGCTCTCATCCAAATGGGAATTCATGAAATTCATATTTTGATGTCCAATCCAATTAAGTCTATTCATATTACCCCAACAATTGCATTATTCATATTCGAACGAACTAATAGGAATTCGCAGGCCGTAAATTTTCTGGGGAACATCTTCACTTGATGCTTGTATAATGAATTATGAATGCAGGAAATTGGGTTAGGTGTTAGAAAATATGAACCGCAGGAGAATTTGGCGGAAGATTGCTCGAAAATGATATAAATTTGGTCTTGATATTAAACGAGGATCTCTGAATGCATTATCAGTCGCCTTTACAATAAATGGGGAAATATAAAAATATTAGCAGGTCAATGATGAAAGATTCATCTTAAGGGTTAATATTGAATATAAGTGGATCCAAAATGAAATGATATGCTAAAGGGTTTTAACCCAAATTATACTAAAATCTTTTCGTTCGCTCGCCTGGAAAATACCCGAGGGTGCACCATCGAACCTAGTATGATTTTTATTCTAATTTTACAAAGAAGAAATATGATAATAAGAACAAGACAGAAATACTCAGAGCTGTTCGATTACATTTCTATAAATCTTACAACCCGAATATTTAAAAAATACTAAAACATTTCTGAGCTCTTTCCATGAAAAACAGAATATATGGAACATTAGCTTCTTTAAACTTCAGTTGAGAAGATTTGCTTAAGGGAAAAAATTCCCAAGAAACGATAATATTTGGGAAAAGCTCATCATAACAGAATGGAATTAGTTATATGCAATGCCTTTGATTCAATGAGTTTCGATGAGTTGGAACTATCCAGCAGGAGAAAACCAATTGAAAACCAATTTTTGAAGCTGAAAGCAAAAACAACCGGTTAGATAACGCAGGAGATTATAAATTAGGTTACCATTGACATAGCAGCATATGCCAAATGGAAGATACTTCAACAGAAAGGTTTAAGAAATCTGGGGGTTCATTGGATCATGAAAAAGATAACTATAATTTCGCAAATAATTTCTTCCAAACCAATAAAATCTACCTAGAGTTAGTTAATCTTGAAATCATACATCTAGAACTGAAAGGACAAAACTAGATATCTCAAAATCAATAGAGGATTTTAAATACAGCAATACTCATCCAACTTCCTGAATCAACAAATGAACCGATGGAATTCTCCACTTTTCTGAAATGGAAAAAATCAGTCCTCAAATATACCTGCTATGAAAATCCTGAAGTACAGCCTGTAATCAACAATAAAAAATAGAGTGATAAAACTTGATGAAGTTTAATATTTAATTTTAAACATAAAAGCAGAACATCATGTAACCTTACCTAAACATTTAATTTTTGAATAACTGAAAATGTTTTCAAAAAACTGAGTTTCTATTTCGGTAGATATATAGAATTTTCACATGGTACACAATATTCTTAAATATAGGTGAATCTTATATATCTTTCATATCAATAAAGAAAGTAATAAAGACTATAACGCACTCAACAACGTTGCTCCACAGGAAAAATTTGATTAACATATTTTGACGTGAATAATGAACTACACAAATTAAAGTAGAACAACATTATCCAACACAAAGTTTAAAATTCCATATCTTAATACAATTTGGTTAACTTTCAAAATGAAATATAAACAAGGGTCAAAAACAACATCGAATACCTCGAGCCAAACTAGGTCTGTATTCTGAAAACACTTGAAAATCTATTTAGTTAAAGCAAAGCGTATGGTCAGTCCATATTCTGAAAGGTACAATCACAGTGTAAATATTCTTCTTTCTCAAACAGTCCGATCTACAAACCAGTGTGCCCCTGATTGAAGGACACAGCTTGGAAGACTATATACCCAATCTCTGTAGCACAGTAATGTCTCAGTCCTGGGTCCTGAGGCATCAAGAGTCTTGGAGCCCCAATCCCAGTTCTAGTTCAGTGGGAATCAAAACTGTTGATAATTAAAATAGTACATCTCTTGCAAACAATCTAGCCAGAATTGTCCACATGTAAAGCAGCTCATGCAACAGTTATTCCACGATCCAGATAATTTATACTCGGAAGGAGTAAAGGAAGTACGGTAAGGGCCAAGCTACAATCAAGTTTTTGCCCCAAATGAACTCGGTCAGTAAATCTAGCACATACACTGAAAATAATTTCATGAACATTGAGGGGTTGAGGAAAATGATAGAGTGCAGAGTATAGCTCCATGCTTCTCCTCAAGTTATTATCACAGCCAAGAAAACATGAACGATATCATCTATCTCTCCGCAGTCACAGAGGGCGAATTCCCTTAGACCTTTTCTGTGAATATAAGATGGAGTTAAATAATGGCCAGATCTCAGGCGCATAATAATGGTGAAAAAAGACGTGGTCGATTAATTTTGGATAAGCAAGGTGTAGTGGTGAAAAAACTATGTTGAGTAAACGCAGCATAGATACTTTCTTTAAGGGAACATATCTCAAAAAATTCTGAAACCCCAGATCAGCACGAAATCGAGGGCACAGTTCCCTAGGTCCAGCCGGGATGTCTAGGCGACATTCCTGATATCTTCCCTCATTCGCCAGTTGGTCGGCAATATTACTATGGATATATGAGTGACTATGGACCCAGAGGCACCTGATCCAAATTCCAGCAGCCGAAGCTCTATAAAACATTTTCACAATTCTCAGCTTGATACGTTCAGTGTTAAAGTCAAATTTGCCCGATTTTAGGGCTTGTAATACACTAAGAAAATCAGATGCAATTAAGGCCCTCTCAAATCGATGTTGTAGTTCAAGTTCAACAGCACTTCTCTTATAGTGTGTATTTCTGCTGTATATATAGACCAATGATCCGGAAGACGAGCAGAAATCCTAAAAGTTTAGGTAGGACAAAATATACCATATCCCACTGAATCTGAGTTTCTCGAAACCGAGGCATCTGTAAATAGACGTTGATGATGGGGGAATTTTTCAGAGGCAGAGAACCGCAGTGGATTAACGATTGAATGTTTGGAGAGGGCTGAGATTAGGAACTTGATGTTATTCAGTGTTACCTGGGGGGAATAATATAAAACGGTATATCAGCGATGGTTTTAATAAGATGTTTTCTCGACACATATCTAATGAAACAGTAAAGGTGGAAAGCCTCTACACTGAATATATTTGCCAGAAATCTATCGAATATAACGAAAGAGGAGAAACAAAACACAAAAAGCTTTTTTTTTAATTTCTTATATCTTCCTTATTGCAGCAGCTTTTCAAAAAAGTTTCCTGACATTTCTAAAGGAAGAGCATGAAAATCTGTAGCAACA
This sequence comes from Megalocaria dilatata, assembly GCA_034642435.1. Taxonomy (NCBI): domain Eukaryota; kingdom Metazoa; phylum Arthropoda; class Insecta; order Coleoptera; family Coccinellidae; genus Megalocaria; species Megalocaria dilatata. The sequence continues at coordinate 72,870,784 of CM067857.1, forward strand.
TTAAAGCTTTGTTTCATAGAATTTGGTTGACGGGAAAAAAGATATAGTCTTGTAAGTATAACCATTAACCATAACAAGTATTTAGCTATTATTCAAGAGTATTCAGAATTTAAGTACCTCTACATTGAATATATTTGTGAGAACTGAAAGGAAGTAATCAAATCTGTTACGACTAATCTCCAAAACCTAAACCAAATCGGGCTATTTTTTGTTCGAAATGGTTATACGGATGTTGAAATGTCCCGATATATAGAAATATGTATTACAATAGCTTATACTCCTAGTTAGATATATACGGTACAGATCAGCCGAATAGGTATTACGTTACAAAAAATCGGGAAAAATGCTCTTTTCGAAAATAGTTTAACAAGAGTATGTTATATAACTGAAAGAACCCATTTTAAAATAAATCTATATGTTTTGCTGTGCAAGACGAATATAGCTACGTTACAGATTTGTTAATGTTGCATGTTACAGAGAACTTTCGAGAAATCAACTTGAGCATATCGGGCTACTTTTTGTTCTAAATGGTTATACGGATGTTTGTTGAAATGTTCCGATATATAGAAATATGTATTACAATAGCTTATACTCCTGATTAGATATATACCGTACAGATCAGCCGAATAGGTATTACGTAACAAACAATCTGGAAAAAATGCTCTTTTCGAAAATAGTTTCACGAGAGTATGTCATGTATGCGTTTCTGTATGAACTTAATGAACCCATTTTGACATAAATATATATGTTTTGCTGTGCAGGGCGAACATAGGTACGTTGCAGATTTGTTAATGTTGCACATTACAGAGAACTTTCGAGAAATCAACTTGACCAAATCGGGCTACTCTTTGTTCGAAATGGTTATACGGATGTTTGTTGAAATGTCCCGATATATAGAAATATGTATTACAATAGCTCGGATTCTCATGAAGTTTTCACAGGTAGACCATGGTATCCTCAAGCCACGTATTTGTTTTAAATAAATTCATCATCGGAAAAGATATTGAGAGAGTTCATGTCAATAAATGATTTGATTCTGGAATATAGTCTCTATCTATTTTTTTTTTTCTATATAAATCATTGTAAACCGTCACATGACGGATTTTCATTGCAAGTTTGAGAATCATTAGTGTGAAAACCAGAATTGCTACGTTTTGGTAGCTGACCAAATTTCAAACAATTCTACGTAATAAGCGATAGTGGACGTAGTGATTTAAACCTCCCACATTTAATAGGAGATTTCTCTTCGACGTGGTTTCGCATCTTGACGAGGCAAGAAAGTTTTTCCCGGAGGCCGGCCGCTATTTCAATGCTGGTCGAACATAAATAATGCTGTACTTCCTGAAGTAAAGGAGGGACACAATAACAAAACCTAACCAGAAAGCAACTGATCTACTAACTCTCATAATTTTCAGCTTCTGAGGGATCTTCACAGATGATGGAGGAGTATCAGAATAAAATATCAAAAATTTTCAGACATTTAGATAAAGTCTACGAAAACCATGCATCAGCTGGTTTTTAATAATTATCAAACGTTGTTCGTTCTTGAACTTACCATAATGAAAATATCAGTCTTAATCGGACGTTGGTACAGATCATGTTCAAAGCAAAGTTCTCATTTAAATATAATACCATTGGGGAGGCCGGATATTTTACATTTTTCCTTGCTCTGAGTGACAATTGCTAGGGAATTCACTTCTCATATAGTGTAAAGTCTGCTGTAGATTTTAGTGTATTTGTTTTTGAATTTGTTAATATTACTTGGTTTAATAGTTTTGAACTTTTTGGCCAGAATCTTGTTTTAAACGATTTCCCTGAGTATTCTGAATTTGAATGCATAACCAATTTTTCTTCTAATTGATCATATATTTTGTACAAAAGTAAATCACAAAGTTCATTTCCAAATCGATATACGCCAATTTCTTTAGTACATAATAAAATATCCTCAACTCAAAGTGAATATGAATTCTACACTGTAATAAAATATTTAACTATCTTTAAATTTTAGACTCCAAAAATAATAATATAATGATAATGCTGGTTGATTCATATACCACTTGAAATTTTAAATAATTAAAGTGTAAGCTTTATCAATTCATTTCCTCTTTAAGCTTCTAATCCCGACTTGAAAACATTCTAAATCGAATGGAGTTGTTTCAAGTAGCATAATTCTGCTTGTCTATACTACTTCGAAAATTATGAAGAGTTCTTTCAAGATACAAATGCGAAATATTTTAAACTTCTAAAACATGCTCTCTGCTCAGTTCAAATAAAGATTTTCCTATGGATATTCTGAATATTTTCATTCAGTTCAAATTAACTTGAATAATTTTAATTTCATTTGCCAAATCTCAAACACTTTATGCTATTTTGAAGCTCATTTTATGTTCATATTTTTTTAGTTTGTGTCAACCCATGAAATTGGTCTGAATTTTCTGTATACTTCGATTTCATTTTATAGTAATCAATCAGTTGAAAATATTTCAAATACTGATGATGGGATAGTTCATTTCCCGAAACCCGAGTCACAAGAAAATATGTAATATATATTTTTATTGGTAGTAAAACATAGTAATTTGTACAATTTGTTTTAAAAATGAAAATATTTCATTTAGATATCAGATTAAGATAACATTCCAAATATGTCTGCACTTTGGCGTTTCGTAACAAATATACTAGAAACCATTCAATTCGTGAGTGAAATTTGACCAAAAAATATTACAAAATCAAGATTTGTTAATATTCTTATCATCTCAACTTCCTGAATTTTTTGTTGAATACGTTTTCTATCATTTACAATAAAAATTTTTACTCAAGAAAATGAATCTATTGAGTCTGGATTAATATTAAAAAGAAATCAGGATTCTTCGAAGATTTTCTATCTTGATTTTTCCTTCACTCACTTTGCAATGGAATTTCATTTGATATTATGCTCATATGTTGAATTCCTTTTCATTAATCTCCTTTTAGCAATTATGTTAAAGAATATATTATTTAACGACTCCAAATTTGTCCAAAGATATTCATTTTTTCGTGAAATACTCTACTTTCTCATCATAATTTACCATTTGTTACGAGTTCCCAAATAGAAAATTTTTCTCGCTATCTCTCTCAATAGGGGTTGTTTAGTCAAAACAGTAAAATGGGATTGTGAAAATATTGGGCCAATGCATGAAGACTGGAAGTAAGTTTTTTCCAGGAAATAATGAACCTACTTATAATACTTTCACCATGTCTGAGGTTCTGATAAATGCAAATTTCAATAAATATTGCGCGTTGAACCTCTCTATGGTCTTTTGGTTTTTCTTCAGTATCCTAGCTATTCCAGTGAAAATTGCGTATTGAAATCTACTTTGGCGGTCTATCGAATTCGAAAGCGGATATAACCCAGAGGCACGTGCGATAAATGCGCAAAATTCAAACGTGCAATCAAGTTCAATGTCATTCTATTTTCTCGAGTCATTGAACTTAATATCTCCCAACTGTTAGTCTGATGACATTGAATTTAATAACTGTAATAATGTGGGCGATGGCTGCAGGAAATCCAATAATGTTTCCATGCAGGATGGACTTTCTTAAGATGAAGCAATTATGCGCTGCTACAACCAGTCACTGGAAAACTTGCTGCTTGCATATTTATTACTAATATTAAAATTAATCTTGATAACTTGAAAAAAATAACTCGGAAATCTTATATTTGAAAGGTTGATTTCAAATTTAAATAATAAATAAATTTCTAGTCTTAACTCTATTTGAAAAAATATTGAATATACAAGATGTTCCTGAATTGTTGAGAAAATTTTGAAAAGTGTTTCTCTAGTAAAAATTAATGGGGCTATTTCATATAGCGAGTGGGCTATTTAAAATTTGCATTTTCAATCGGCGATAAATGTGAAACTAATGAATACTTTTTCGAAGTTATGAGTTCATTAGAGAGTTTGAAATATAACATTACGAGTGATAAAAATCATTCGAATGACCGCCATAAGTGGCCATAAAATACCCCATCCTATCAGCATATTTCAGTATATTTTCGATTGTTCGGGGCTCAATCACATGAGTGGCAATTTCGATTTATATTTGCAGGCATAAATTGTTTTTGGGTGGTTTGCGTGACGCTCAACCTAAACGGATCCTCATAAAAATGGCCCAACGGAGTAAAATCATAGCTCCGAGGCGGCCAATTAGCATTAGCATTTCGACTAATTATCCGATTTTCAAACACGGTGCGCAAAAGATCAATGATTATGTTGGCTGTATGGCAAGTGTCCTCGTCCTGTTGAAACAAAATGTCCTCCATGCCTTCCTTCTGAATTTTGGGAAACAAAAATCGATTGAGCAGGATGCGTTTATGTTTCTCATTGGGGCGGCTTCTTGATAATTTTGTGGAAAAAATAGCCCAATGATGCCAACGGACCAAGAATCACTCATTGTGGGTGCATCCACAATAACGAGTGAATTTTCTGATCAGCAAATGTGTGAGTTTCTCTTATTCACATATCCTCCGAGATTAAAATAATATCTAAGGAAACGCTCAAAATGTTACATCAACTTCAGTAAAAACACGTACGTATAAGTGTTATAGAGCATTCAAAAGTGGAGAAAGATTTGCCTCACTCTGGCCGACCACCAACGCCTTCAACTGAATGAAATATCGCCAAATTAAAGGTGAACAGAAACATCGTTTACAATTGAGAGACGCTGAAATTTGTATTCTTATAGGTTTAAGCGATTTTAAACGATTATTTGGGCAAAGAACACAGTGTCGCTCCACTGTTGCTAAAAAGTCTGAGTCATACGACTATTATTGTGAACGAATGACTGACCAAAAGTCAAAAAATCACAACAAAGAAGCAGTGTATTTCACTGATCTGGCTGCTGCCGACTCCTTCTTCATTCCAAAACACAAATTACCACCTTGATGGATCTGTTATTGACGTTTTGATGATTAATATATTCGTTTGGATACGTGTATTGTTTTGAAAGGAGATTACTTCGAAGGCGATAGGCGAAGTGGAAACGGATCGGATGGTGTCGAAGCTTCATTCTTGCATTAGTTGAACTTTGTGAGCCTTCATACTGATGTACTTTATGCAAAATTCTTTTGGGAGAAGTGCGACAAATGTTCCTTTCTTGAGCTGACGATTTATCATTATTATTAATTTGTTGAAAAATTAAGTAGTAGTCATTTTAATTTGGATCAAGTTTGTTGGTGGCGAATAAAATCCTTATGAAAACCATATTAATTTTTCCAATTTATGGAATATAGAAGGTTTTCTGAAATAATATATTTAAAAATATTTGATTCAGTCGACAAAAATTACAATTAACAAATAATTAGACGAAAGTGAATTAGCAACAAAACAACAAAATCAAAAAATATAAGAAACGTGGAGAAAAGTTACCCTGAGAAGTGATGCACAACTGTAATCTTCGTCTGCAAGAATGGTGAATCCTTTGAAATAGACTGGGTGTATTCCTAATAACTTCACAGGATATATTAATACATAAGCTATTTAAGAACATCCCATATATGAAAATCCTAGAATTTGAAGTATGCAGATAGAACAGGCTAATTCTGCTGGCCTACCCGACTTATATTGAATCCAAAATATAATATATATATTTTGGCTTCAATAAATCTCATTATGGAAATGTCAATGAATTTAAATAAGCCTTAAAAATAACTCACACTGTTCTTTGATTTTGTTAGAACATAGATCAATCTTGATTCATAAAGTTGATCTGTGTTTCCAAGCATTAGTCCTTGTGCACGTGTTGAGTTGTTTGTGATGTAGGTTATGTTTTTTGATCTTGATATTTTGAATATTACTGAGGGCTGAAGATGGGATTGCTTAGAATTATATTTGTTTTTTGAAGATATAGAGCATTTTTCAGAGATTTCTGAATCAACTTATTCGAATATTGAAATATATTAAATATTTCATATAAATTATATTCTTTGAGAAGTCCTTTAGGTGTGTTCATGTTTTTAAAAGGCAATTGGTGTTCTTAAAGGTAAGACCAGAAACAAAATTTTGTCTCCTTTAAATATTTATTTATTAATTTCAATAACTTTCGTATATCTGTGGGTTTATTTATTTCCATTTGACATTATATATTGAGTTTCGATTACATACGTCTATTAAATGTAAGCGGTGCTTGTTTCAGACATTAATTTAATTCTAAAAGTTTTTTGAATGAAATTTTTTTTTTAAATTAAAATTGTAGAAGATGAACATATATCAATTTGTTTTAATATTCAAATTTTGTTATATTGAATCGTTTGGATAAACTTCGTCTAGCTAGCCACGAGTCTTTTACTCAAATGACCTGGGTATAATAATTTGGAATATTTCAACTTTTTCATCCTGAACTTTAGGGGTGTTGATGTTTGGGATATCAGCTATCATCTTATGAATTTGATCCTAGTCGGTGTATTCTTTTGGCTGCATCTCTTAATTAATAAAACCACGACCCAGGTCATGCTCTATTGGATTGTAATCTGATGTTCCATCCTATGTAGTATCTAATGTTAGCTTTTGGGAAGTGTCTTTCATGATGCCAATATCTAGAACATAAGGTAAGTCTTTGCATACTCGAAGACATGTACGGATATTTAGTCCAAGGACTATTGCATTTCGTATTTCTGCAAATGTATTAACAACTCCTTTGCTATTTCTTTTTTACTACTCCGTTTTGTAACTTGCGATTCAGATTGTTCAAATTTACTTTGAACAAAGAATTTTTAATTCACTTTGCAGGTACGTAACAATTAGGTCCCCAGAGTTCAACAATTTAGGCCTTTCAAATATGAATCATTTAATTCCTAGAAACCTAAACGGGCCTAAACACCAATTAAGAAACGAAGATATTCCTCTCTAAGATTATTCCTAGAAGCCCATTAGAACCGTTTTAGCCGTTTCAAGACTATTGTCGTATTGGAATTACCTGGGCCACCTTTTCGCACCGACACCCACTCTCTCGTTCGCCAGTTAGCGGATAGGCACAGTTGAACACATCCCTTGCACCAGAGGTCACTACTAACTCTGTATAAAAAGTCAGTTAAGAAAGTTCAGTTGAAGACAAGTTCTGATCCCACGCTCATCCCCCTGAAGTAAGCTCTCGTTACTTGTGACACATTTTTATCTCTACGCTCGAATTATTTTAGATTCGCATTTTTCACTTTAAACTTCCAAGGAACTCTCTCTCTCTCTCTGTTACTCATAACGCACTAAAGGCCTGGGAGTGAATATATTATCTACATTATTCATTTGTAATTAGATATTAAGTTGTGAAAAGTGAACTCAAAAGTGAAACCAATAAAATTGAAGTTTGTGTGGTGAACAATAGAAAAAACTCAAGAAAGAACTGTTCCAGGATCAAGATAGTGTATCCGCCTCAATCTGGGTCAACAACTCAAAATTGTAAACTTGTATTAAAAGTATTTTCGCTGACAATTCTCTACAAGGTCCCTAGGAGCTGGATTACATTCCACATCTGGTCAAGAAACCCTGAATTTGGGTAAAATAATTCAACTCTCTGAACTTATATTAATGGTATTTTAGGCTGTGAATAAAGCATTAAAGTCTAATATACATCCCGCTTTAATTTGAAGTATTCTGACGTTCAATCAATTACTTTCGAAGACTTCAAAAAGGTATCTCTACATACCAAGCAATTCTTTACACAGATTATTTTTCTAGAATTTCGATGTTATGTGGATTATATGCTGATGTCGTTCTTATCTATTCTCGTAGTTATATATCTCGTGGTTATTCAAGAAAATAATAATATAAGGTTGCAGTTTTATTTCTTGCAATGCTGTTACATCACTTTACATTTATCAGTTGCTCTAACTAATTATTCGGAGCTTTTATAATATTCATATTAAGAATAACAGAAATAATATAAATACGTAATAGAGTACAAGCTGCATAGCACGATTCATTAATAAATTATTTTATTTAAATAAAAAGGTAAGATAACATTTGTACAATTACTAATGATCAGTACGACTTCTCCAATAAGACAGATCATCTGTGCATTGAATGAATCAGTGGGTTAATAGTCTCTTGTTAAAAATTCCTCTAATTCAGCTACAACTAACTCATCTGCGATGTATTCAATCGTATTCGTAACAGATGAATTTACTAGCCAATTAAAGATATTCAAGATCTGTCCTGTTCTAAGTTCATGCACTTCAAGAACGATGTGGACGGAGGTTGTTGTCAATGATAACAAAATTTTAACTTGTATCTTGTATCGTCACATATGGGAGAAGTAAATTTCACTAATCATATACTAGAGTATGCGGATTGATAGATAACGGCTGTTGAACATTATTCTTCACTAAAACATTACGGTACCTCTTTGATGTGCAAGAACTCCTGCAGAGAAAATTGAGTTCCTGTTTACGACTTAATTCTCTTTAAATGCTTGATTGTGTGTAGATGTCTGGATGCATTCATACCCAAGTATATAGTGAGAAAGCCTTTTCGGTCGGTAAGATATCTCTTGGTGCACCTTCGACTTGATTCGTATGATAAGAAGAAAACACCACCTGCATAAGCTGAAAGGTAGTGGCAAAGCAAGTGTAGCAGATGTTGACGAGTCCAGATCACCGAGGTGTAATATTAAATATCTCTTTAGAGTAGGTTTAAAAAATAACAACAAGTTATTCTGAGCATTTGTGCGAGGTTAGTCAGATGTTGGGGAGCTCCGGGGAGAATGAGTTCAAATAATGTGGACCTGACCAATGAACAGTCTATTGTCGATTCTTTCGAGCAATATTTTCAGTCTGCATTTGAAACGAGCTGTCTCTACCAGTATATGAATAATTGTAATGTTGGTTTTAATCTTCTATAAATATCTGATGACGATGTGCTTTCTAATATAAGAAGTTTGAAGCCTAAGAAAACAACTGGCTTGTTTGTTATGGTTTTATTCTTTCGTTATATTTTGTATCTTCTGCTAAATGAATAAATGAGTTGGTATCAAAAAGGTCCAAATATTCAAACTTCTCATAACATAGATAGCAGGAAGATGATTCGCAAAGTAGTGGCTTAAGTGTAAGATATCGATTAAAAAACAGGAGATTACCATCGTGTAAGAAGGTTCTATGTTTTGACTTTGTAGAAACAGAAAACTGATTGTTTGTCTTAGATAGGATAATGTGATCAGTAATAAGTGTACAAAAATGAAATATTTAAGATTTAATACGACATACATTTCATAGTTGGGCATGGCGGAAAAAACCGAACGGAGAAAGAAATTAACTTGCGCTAAAAATATTTTAGTTCTTAGTCATTTCATTATATATTATTTTATTTTATTTTTGGGACTATTTATTTATACTACTATCATTAAAATATATTACTTGTTCTTGCTCATTAATGTCATGAATAAGTCTGATTTTATTTTAAAGCGAGAACTATTTTTCACTGAAGTTTTTGTAATACTTTTATGAAAATGATATTTATTTACGTTTATCATATTCTTATACTTCTTGATCGTCTGTGACGATTACTCAGAAGATTTAGTGCAGGTTGTGCGAGTAATGAGATCAGATGTATTTTGGTTAGGCTTTTATACTGCGTCCTTACACCACTTTAGGTATCACGCTATTCATTTGCGGTTTAACAGAGTAATGGTAGCCGAAACTCCTCTGTTTCCTACTTAGGCGTGTAGTAAGCGAAAAAAGAAATAGCCTACTTAAATGAAGTATTGCAATGGGCGGTAGCAGTTTTGAAAGTTTTGTTTTCAGAGAGTCTGAAGCATTAAAAGGGATTTATTAAAAATGGAGCTCACCCAACAATGGTAAATTCATGGGAGTCATTGAGTTAATTTCAGAATTTGATCCGTTTCTTCAAGAACATTCGATAACATGCCAATCTATATCTTTACTGGTAAATTAACAAACGATACATTCATAGAAAGCAATATTGCAGCCACTCCACATTTACGACAACCCCAAGAAAAAATTACTACGCTTTGCCTAGCCAATCGTTGACATCAACCTCAACATCAACACCAAAGTATAATTAAAACAACATTCACGTTCCGAAAGTTATGGTGTGTATCTGGTGGTACCAAAGTGGCGTTGTGTACTATGAGCTGCTAAATCCTGGCGATTCCATTACGCGTGATCGGCACAGACAGCAACTACTTCGTTTGAACCGTGAAGTGCGATAAAAACGGACGGAATATAAGGACATGCATGATGAAGTTATTGCTCTGCATGATAACGCCCGGCCTCACATCGCAAAAGTTTTCGAAAAATATTTGGAAACGATCAAATGGGATATTTGATTGCACCCGCAGTATTCTCCGTACATTGCTCCTTCTGACTACTGCCTGCTTCAATGGATGCAATATGAATTGGCAGGTCACCGCTTTACTTTCTTCGAAGAAATAGAAAATTGGCTTCAAAATAGCATCGCCTCAAAAGACAAGAAATTTTTTTCCATACGGAATTCGAAAATTGCCTGAGAGGTGGGGAAAGGTAGTGAGCAGCGATGGACAATATTTTGATTAATTAAAAATAAATGCATTTTTTCTGGTAAAAAACTACAAACTAATTTGTACTTCGACCATTAGATAGTTTAATTAAAGGGACTATAACATTATTTTGAAATATTTATTTTCACAAGCATTCTACTGAAAAGAATAGATGAATTATTAGAGAAAATGATAAGTAACAACTCACATAAAATGTGATGCACATAAACTGCTCACTACTGAAAAAGTTATACTCGTAGCTTAGGAAGGTTAACAACAAAATTTGAATATCAGAACAGATTTAATCTGTTAGTGTTCTACAATTTTGATTTCAAAAAAATTTGTATTCAAAGAACTTTTAGAATTAAATTGACGTCTTCAATAAGCACCACTTATATTTAATAGACATATATAATCAAAACTCAATATAAAATGTCAAATGGAATAAATAAACCAACAAATATAAAAAAGGCAATTAAAATTAATAAATAAATATTTGAAGGAGACAAAATTTTGTTTCTGATCTTATCATAATGAACACCAATTCTTTTTCAAAAACATAAAACACAACTTAAGGACTTCTAAACAAATATAATTTATTTGAAGTATTTAATATATTTAAATATTCAAAAACGTTAATTCAAAAATCGCTCAAAACAAGCAATATATCTTCAAAAAACAATTAGAATTCCGATAATCTCTTTGTCGGCTCTAGATAATATTTAAAATATCAAAATCAACTAACAATCAGTATATATACCTTAAAGTGTACCGGAACTTGCTCAAACAGACTAACTTTAAGAATCCAGGTAGTCAATATTCGTCACAAAATCACAGAAAACTGTAAGGTTTTCTTTAAACCATTCACATTCCATAATGAGATTTATTCAAGCCTAAATATAATTATATATTATGTATATAATAGAAGATATTCATATATATTTCTTCTATCAACAACAAAGTTATATCAGCCACCCTAAAAATTAACGTATATGATTACCTAAACAATCCAAACTGCACAAACCTCTCATTTCGTGCTACAACTAAACAACATATAATCTATACCTACCAGGCAATAGAGGTCGTATATCAGATTTTTCATTAGAATGAAAGGTCCAACTAAATATCCGGTCCAAATATGGGACCTTTTCACTAATGATTCTAATGAAATATTCATCTTAAAGTTATCTCTGGAGGCTTATTTCAGTAGAAAATAGTCTACTAAGAAATTTTTCTACGCATCATTTCCAGGAGAACAGCTTGCTATCATTTCGTAAACGACGAGAATGGACTCGCTGATGAAGAATCCAAGGTCAAAAGTATTTCTGTTCGGCTGTTTTTGCTTACTTTCAAACAGAAAGAACTAGTCCTTGAAACTTTCAGGGAAAGTTTGGAGTCTAAATGTCTCAGCTTATTTCGTTAATAGGCAAAATAAATTTAATTATATTTGGCAGTTGAATTCTTTTTGGTGCTGTGGCCATTAGCCATACCCCACCTCCTGACATACACAAATACACCCATGGGCACAGCGGATTTCGAACCCGCAATCCCTGGCACCAAAGCCAGCATCTATCCTCACTATGCCACCAATACTCAATTTTGTCGAAGCGTGGTATAGGTTTTGTTAGGGCAGATATTGGGCACGAAAATATATATAACAGCTTGTTACCGTTCTCCAGCCTCAGACATAAACGACTTTCTCCAGAGTATTCAGGAATATTTCGAAGAAAATGAGACACGAACGCATGAGTATGACATTTTTATTAGTGGCATTAATATTAATATTTTAGAGAGTAGTGTTAATAAAATTGAATATATGACCATACCAAATGAATTCGGATACATTTCTATGATTAACAATCTCACCAGACGGAAAGTATGTTTAGATCATATCTCCTTCAAACCAAAAATCTATCGGTCCCTTGATCTGAAAATTCCACTAGTACTTAAATCTGAAATAACTGATCATGATGCTGTCATTCTGCAGATTGCACGGGATGAAATCAAAAGTCATCAAAAAGACCATTTTAAAGAGATCACCAACTATGACAAATTGGCAAAGATTGGGGAGGGGACCTAATGGGATGTCGTTTATGCTCATGAGGATCCAAGTGCAACAGCGAATGCCTTCATTGATGAAATAGGGTTGGCAATGCATAATTGCACTCGGAAAAAGCTAGTTAACATAAGAACACGCTCTTTGCACCATGGCTCACAAGTAAATTGGAGATGATAAACAAGAAAAATAATATGCACCATGAACTAATGAACCACCCTGAGAATCAAACCCCAAAAAGCGAATATAAACTATACAGAAATAAACTCACAAACAAGTTGAAGGAGACTAAGCGGAACTTTTATAAGCAACTAAAGGCTAAAGGAGAATAAATCCGATACAAAATATTTGTGGAAAATGGTACGGGAACTATGTGGGAGGAAACAAACTGAAATTAATATTGACGCTATCGCGGGTGAAGGTGGTGATATACTGATAGACAATTATGAAAAGGCGGATGAGTTCAATCGTAAATTCGTGAGTTTGTTGACAAAACACTTTGAGAGCCCATCGAACATACTGCCTAATACTATGCTCCTAGATCCTACCACTACCGAAGAAATATATAATTTGATAAATGAGCTCAAAAACAAAAAATCTCCTGGAGTTAATGGCATAGGGACAGAGTTCTTGAAAAAAAATATCATGCCATATTTCACCCCTTGTATACATAATAAATAAGAGCATTGAAAAGGGATTATGGCCTGATGCCTCCAGGGAATCTGTTGTTGTGCCGCAATATAAAGATGGTAATAGAACATCCGTCAGTAACTACAGACCAATTTCTCTCATTAGCCACGTGGCAAAAATATTTGAAAAACTCTTGAATAACAGAATAACTTCATTCATAAATGAATTCAATTTGTTGTCTACTGAATAATTTGGTTTTGAGGAAAAAATCTCAACTCTGGATGCAATGCTCATTTTGAGAAAGAAAATTTATTCATCTCTGGATAGAGGAAGGCGTAGCCTATGCTTGTTTATTGATCTTAGTAAGGCTTTTGACACTGTGAACCACGCTTTGTTGATTCAAGCCCTGCCGGGTATCAGAGGGATGGTGCTAAGTTTATTTCAGAGCTACTTGAGTTCCAGAAAACAAGTTGTTAGGGTGGGGGATAAAGTGGGTCAAAAATTGAGCATTGAATGTGGAATACCACAAGGAACGGTCTTGGGGCCGACCCTATTCAACCTGTTCGTCAATGATGTGTTCGGCTTGAGGATAGATGGAGAAATAGTTGGTTTTACAGACGACACAGCAGTTTTTTATGAAGCTGATTCTAGGGTAAAACTAAGGAAGAAAGTAGAGAAAGACCTCAAGATAATAAAAAACTTATTCGATCACAAACTCCTTACCATGAACCTTGAAAAAACTAAATTCCTGCCTTCAGTTGTAATGCTGCTGGGGTGATGGTTATGCGGGAGATCAGTGTGAAAGTTAATGGAAGGATACATGGGATTCAGTCAGTGGGGGAGGTGAAATATTTGAGTGCTTACATAGATCGACATCTGAGGTGGGATAGACATATCAACTACGTGATGAAAAAAGTACAAAATATAATGTTTACCTTCAAACGCATGAAAAAATACCTACCATCAGAAATTTTGAAAACTTTGTATTTTGCACTTATGGAGGCTCAAGGTCACCTCAGATATTGAATACAGGTATGGGGTGCCGCTGGCCGATCACACATTAATCCACAAATCCATCTAGATACTACAAAAAGGTACCTGAAAATGATTATGTCTAAACCACGTAGATATTCTTCTAAGGATCTGTATAGTAGATCAGAGATTCGTCACTTATTCGTCATTTCGTCATTTATTTTCTTTATTTGTACGATCTTTATTGTTTTTTATGTAGGTACTAAGGTTATTATTAATTAATTATTATTTAATTAATTAATAACCTTAGTACCTACATGAAAAACAATAAAGATCGTACAAATAAAGAAAATAAATCCGGAGTCTACAAGTTAACTTGCAAAGATTGCCCTTTACTATACATTGGCCAGACTGGCAGACCATTCAAGAAACGTATCCAAGAACACCAAAGGGGTTATATATACAATTCTGTACATTCGACATATGCTAATCATCTTAAGGAGTTTAGGCATAATTTCAACAATAATTATGAAATTATCCACGTTGAAAGCAAAAGTTCTAGATTAACACTTTCAGAATTTCTTGAAATCAACAGGTATAATGCCCGTAAAATCCTTTTGAATGAACAAGCAGATGTCGATCATTCTCCATTACTGAATATTTTTCCTAAATGGCATTTTTAGCGGCAAACTCCAATAAACACCTAGAGTTTTTATGACTTATACTACTATTATTTGGTCACGTACCTAAAAATGTATATAAACTCGGTTACACTCAATACCATCAGACAGTACAATGTAATACCTGAAGAAGCCACATCGTGGTGAAACAATTGTTGTATTAGTACAAACATTTTTGTGGAAATAAATTACTGTCATATATACATTTTTTTAATTAAAATGAGTTTCCACCAAGGGAAGACCGAATCTATCAAATATTCATTTGGAATATTCTCGCCTAGCTTTGCTAGAGTTTCCATTCGCAAAATCATAAATGAATAAAAGATCGCGGTACTCTGAAGCTAAACGTCCACTTAGACACAATGGACACGTTATTGTTTCAACGAAAAAGAGGAATAACAGGTCAGGCATTCGACAGAGTTAGTATAAAACGTTTGATAAACATCTCATTCATTATAATTAACATTCGTTTGCGAATGTTTCAGTACTATATCCATTTAAACTTACTTTCAATTATGTTAGAATTCTACATCTAACAAGTTATTTTTAATTTTTACTTGGTAGGTACATTACAACTTCGCCTCTCCAAATTGCCTCACCTCTTCATAGAAACCTGAATGGGAAAGTAGAAATGAAAATAGCCAAATGCCGTTCAGGAATTCTACTTGCTCGCGTTTAATATAGAAAAGAATAGATTTAGCACTATTGAAGGCACATCCCTCGAAGTTGTTCGTTGACAATCGGCCTAGATACACCGACACTCCCTCCCACTGTTTTTCGACCAAACAGTCACACAACATTCTCTACTTTCCGAACAAGTAAATTCTGAGCCCACACACATTCTCTAGATGTAAGTTCTCATCCCACTTTCTCTCTGTGTCAACGCTCAATTTATAATCAAACTTCTGTCTCTCTCTGTTCTTAAATAAGTTTATATTCGCATTCACTTTAACCTTCCAAGGAACACCCTTATTTGATAAGCTATAACGCACTGAAGGCCTAGATTATCTACATTATTTGTTTAGAATTAGATAGTAATTGTGAAAAGTGTATCGAAAAGTGAACAAAAAAGTGTACCCATAAGTGTACCCAACAGTGAACCCAGTGAAAGTGGTCAACGGTGAAAAAGTTCATAGATTTACTACTCTGCGAACCAGATTTCAATTTCCTCAACCTCTGGGTAAAACAATTCCAGATTTTTATATTAGTAACATATGTATTTAGGCTGCAAATAAACCATTAAAGTCAATTATACATATCTTACTGCCTATTTAAAGTATGCTTATTCTAGAATGTGCATTCCTATTTTAACGTTTAATCAATTACTTAGAAAGAATTCAAAAAGGTATTTTCAAAATATTTTTTCATGGTTTCGGGCATTATTTCGACAATTCAACCAGAATAAAGTTTTTCATCAATGTATTATACATCGTTGAAAAGTTTTTTTATTGATCCTCATTATATCGTTGAAAAGCTTTGTTAGTAAGGCAGTTTTTGCAGATCATTTCCATGTGGAATTTAGAATAACCTTTGACTTAAAATCGCCGCAGAAAATTTTATAACAATATTTTCCTTAACCACCCTATAATGAGTAAGTATTTCACAAAAATCTTTATGTAATCACCCTAGTCTAAGGAGCATTTTCCGCTCTATCCAATGGTGTACTACTCTGTCAAGAAAGTACCGGGAATTTTCAATTGAAACAACATTTTTACATTTAATCGTCAAAATTTATTGGGTCGCCTTCAAAATAGGCTCCATTTGCTCCAATACATCTATGCCAACGGCACTTCCAATTATCGAAACATTTTTTATAGGCGCTTTCCGGGATGGACTTTAGCTCTCGCGCCGAATTTTGTTTTATGGCTTCAATCGACTCAAAACGGGTGCCACGAAAGGGCAATTTTAGTTTTGGGAGGATGAAAAAGTCGCAGGGAGCCAATTCCGGCGAATACGGTGGATGCTGAAGCACGTTTGTTGAGTTTTTGGCAAGAAAGTCAGTCACAATCGTAGCTCGGTGAGAAGGCGCGTTATCGTCATGCAAAATCCATGAGTTGTTCGCCCACAAATTTGGCCGCTTCTTACGGATACGCTCACGCAAACGTTTCATAATGCCTAGGTAATACTCCTTGTTTACCGTCTGACCCTCTGGAACGAATTCATAGTGCACCACGCCACGGATATCGAAGAAAACAATGAGCATCACCTTCATTTTCGAGCGGCTTTGGCGTGGTTTTTTCGGTTTCGGCTCATTTTTTGCCACCCATTCCGATGCTTGCTGGCTTGTTTGCATATCGTACTCGTAGACCCAGGTCTCATCACCAGTTATAATGCGTTCCATGAATGTAGAATCGGAATTACAGCGATCCAACATGTCTGAAGCAACCTGTTCGCGATGACGTTTTTGAAGAAAATTCATGTCTTTCGGTACGAGTCGTGCGGTCACCTTTCTCATGCCCAAAATATCAATCAAAATCGTACGTACGGACTCGTGGGATATCTTAAGATCATGTGCTATCTCTCTCAAGCTGGTACGACGGTTTTCCAGCACCCTTTCCTTAATTTTATCGACGTTATCTTCGATCGAAGCCGTCGATGGGAGTCCGGAACGAGGCAAGTCTTCGACCACTTCACGACCGTCCTTGAAGGCTCTGTACCACTGATATGCATGAGTTTTCGATAGAGCATTATCACCAAAGGCCTTTTGCAACATTTTCAATGCATCGGCACACGAAAATTCATTTGCAAAACAAAACTTTAAACAAACTCTTTGCTCAACGTAATCACCCATAGTAAAAATCGGCACGCACTCTGACATCGACTGACTTAATCAGCTGTTGCAAACACACTAGTTGACAGATCCCGCTCAAGCTTGGCACAGTAATTAAGGACAGTGGTACCAACCTAGGAAAAAAAATTTCCCGGTACTTTCTTGACAGAATGTATATTGAATTTTGCTATGCTATGTAGAATCTTCAATAACTAACTTTACAACGAAAGATTATTGGATCATATTTTATAGAAAATTTTGTGTTGAAAATTGCCTGTAGAATAACATTGTGTAATTTGATCAGGGATAACTTGGGTGCTCTATGTAACCCTCGACCTAAAACTTGCCGAAAGCTTCTGCAGATACGAGTAGGTGTAATGTGTAGCAGTTCATGTACTCAATATTTTAGCCATAGACCTGCAGATTCAATGAGCCAAATTGTACGATGGTATCTTTATTCAGCTAGCAAAACAAGTTCATCGAATTAATTTCGCTTATCTTTTATTATTTTCAAATATTCTAAGGTTGAAATGTGAATATATTCAACAGTAATGTGGACATTCGTACAGTTGTTTTCAAAGATACGAAAAGTGTGTAGAAGTTACCTCACAGCAACATAATTTCTGGGACTGAAAACTTACTAGCTTGTACTCTAACTGTAACTACCTCTTTGATTTTTAAAAATTCGTTCGCAGAATGAAATTTCTCGGAAACCACCAGTCGGGTCGTTCTCATTATAGTGTTTTCATTAATACGATCGATTCTTTTTCACAAACATCATCATTACATTTGATTTCTTGGCGTTACAGTCCGATACTGGACACAGACGTAATATTACATCATTACCATTATGACCAACGGAAACAGAAAACACCCATCCTCATTTCGGCCAATTTTCACGATTCCAAAACAAATTATTATCACAACACCAAAATAGGTCAGTCCAAGTAATTTATTCACCCACACTTGACTACACTCGAGAAATAGTCTGTTTATCCTGTGGATGCCTCGACGTACTTCAGTTTGTTCTCATTCGTGGATCGGTCTAGGTAACAGCATACTAATCATCCGTATATTGTATGTACTGCTTATTTGTTTATTCGCTGGGAAGTTTATTATTCTAATGTATTTGCGGAACCGCGAAGTTAATAGATAAAGTTCAGCGATCAGACCTGGCGTCACTCAGAAATCGTTGAGATGTTGATGATGCGGTACGGATATTCGAGGTGTGGAAATTGAAATGCTGAGAGTTATTGTTATTCTAGGTGAGTTGAACGGATTCCTAGATTTCCGTTGAGTAGTTTCGGAACTTCGGATTGTGAGAAGTATCAGATGGGAAGATTCAAGAACTTTCCAGCCAATGTCTGTTCAGATATTTCATCTGTTCTATTCGTTACGACAATGATTCTGATCATAGTTGAGTTCATCCCATTGAATATTCATGAATTAGTAATCAAAGTTCACAAGATCGTCCGTATAAATTATGGATGAAATGAATAAATATTGAATCTTTTCTAGTAACAATATTCAATAATTTATTCTCTGAATGTTAAAATTACTCAAACAAAAAGTTGTATTCACTAAAATGAAAGAAAAAGAACCTTTTATGATATATTCTTTGAAAGAATTTTGGAGTCTCTGCTCATTAATATTATTACACATTGAAGTCTCTGTTAATATTAACAATAACGCACTTAGCCCTAAATTATAAAATTTTCAGCAATAAATTGAAAGTTTTCATTCTGTTAAGAAAAATGAGGATATTCAAAACTGCAGGTATACAAACTGCATGCTGTGAGCATCTTCACAGCATATCAACGCCAAATAAAACTTTCGTTTTCTGCATCTAAGAAACGACTGATCTAATCCACAATCAAGGTATATGAGTTCTCCTGAAACGAAGGCATTGCACTCTATTCGAATTATCACTTAGTATTGAGTTGGGTGTTTTTTTTTTCATCTGCCGTACGTGATCATTTTGGAATTTTCAGTTTAGATTACGGTACTTTGAGATAGAGTCAGAAAAATTTCACTGAAATATTTCATTAACTTCAAACTGTGCCATCTATTAAATGAATCATATCGGTTATTCTCCTCGAAAATCTGCACAACTTTTACTCCAATAAATAAAGTTTGTAATTCAAACAATAAATAGTAGCGATTAAGTCATTACCAGATGTTCATAGGAAGAATATTTGTAGCTTTGAACTTATTGAATTCTTTTCTTCCTAGTTGGGTTGAAAGAATTTATTACAACAAAAATAATATCATTGTATATTATACCTTAAAGTGTTATAGTATTCTTCCATCCAAATTCAAGAAATCTTTCAAATGTTAGCATACGTTTCTCGTACCAGTTTAAAATTTTAGATTATGAAATTCGAATATGAACTTTTTACCGGACCATCTAAAAATCTAAAGCCGGGAAGCCGCGATATTTTTTCACATATGCATCATCGTTGAATTATGAACACAATTCATCACTTAGGGTTAGGATCACGCATGTGTAAAAATTGGTTATATTCCGTCGTAATGCTTCAATAAAAAATAAATAAAAACTATATTTCAAACTACAAAAGTTTCCGACATTTTTGAATAATATATAATGTTGTGTTCAAAAAAGTGTGAAAGTAAGACGAATGAAGAAAAATCTAAGCAAATATCTAGAAGTATAGAAAGGCGCAAACGTCTCTAATTTAACAACAAATATATGCGAGAATAAGTTCTTGAAAAATATTTTCTACCCCTCAACATTCAACACTTTGAGTGAATTGATCTGGCTGAAAATCTTGGAAGATCATCATTAGATAGTATCTTATTTGTACCTCAAGAATTTCTTTCTACTAATTCCGAAGGGAAGCTCGGGGTGGCGAAAAGCCTAGGACACTACACTGTTGACAACTTAATTTATAGACTCCAGAATTATTCAGTCGGTTCTCTTTGTCTTTCGGATTAACAAAGAGATTAGAAATTTTATGGGAGGGTGTGAAAGCTGTTACTATGTTAATTTTTGACAAAATTTGAGCTATTTTTTGTGAAATTGGTCCAGAATATGTTAGTTTTATGAATTTATCGTTATTATGATCTGATTTGGAAATGGGGTAAATTTGTTTCCAATCAGATCATAATAACAATAACTTCATAAAACTAACATATTTTGGACCAATTTCACAAAAAATAGCTCAATTTTTGTCAAAAATTAACAAAGTAACAGCTCCCATAAAATTTCTAATCTCTTTTTTTATCCGAAAGACAAAGAGAACCGACTGAATAATTCTGGAGTCTATAAATTAAGTTGTCAACAGTGTAATAGTGTTTATATAGGACAAACGGGCCGACCTTTCCATAAAAGGTACAAAGAGCATCAATCTGCTTTTGCGAACCGGAATAATAATTCCAATTTTGCAAACCATTTCTTCAATACAGATCACACGTTCCCAGAATTGAACAACCTTGTTATCTTGCACGTGGAAGCGAAAGGGAAAAAACTTGACATCCTGGAATCCATAGAAATTGAAAAATATAAGAGGCACGTACCAATAATAAAACTACTAAACGAACAGACGGAACTTTGGAAAACCCTTCTCTTGGAAGCTCTGCCGAAACCTACAATCAGCATATATAATAGTTGAGATTTAATTTGTTCATTCAGTTTGAAAATGTAGTGAACACTACGAAACTCGAGTCACTGTATATCAGTAATAATAAAAAGTGATAGAAAAGAAAGTAATTTCTCATTTCATTTCATTAAAATCAACATCACAAAGTACCGGACTACTCCATCCAATACTCTTATATTAGGACACACTTCAGTATCAAAATTTTCAATAAGATGAGAAATCGACTGCAGAATATTCTGTTTCCGCTGCCATTTTACCTTCCACAGCCCATATTCGTTTATAATTACTAAAACTGCAGTATTGTCTATTAGCAGTTTATAGTCGTTTGCAAGCTGTTTAATAGTTTGATTGTCTTCATCTTCATTAGTATAATCGACATTTGGAATAAAAACACCCAGTTGAAATAATTTTAGTACTTCTGGAGACAGATGGTCCTCTTAATCATTTATTACAGAATCTAAGAGGGATGTATGCAGCCCTGCGGAAATAATCTTCACCAGATTCAGCAATATGGGTATTGACTCTGTGCGTTTGTCGTGATACTATTCTGGGTCATTTAATTTCTGCATCTAGTTGCTCAGCTACTTCTTTAGCCTCTTCAAAAAGCTGTAGAAAAATTGCCTTTTTCCTTTTATTTTGTAGGAGAGTCATTGTATATCATTTATGGCATTCGTAGCCCCTTTTAAATCAATTGACCTCATTTGGAATACTCTGCTTAAAGCTACTCTTGTATGAAAAATATTGAGTTATATTTAAACTATAGTTTGGCTCTTTACGTGATAGAAACGGTATTTGAACTGCCTTTGCTGAAACGTTCAAAAGTTACTAATAAAATAAATTATTCAGATCTTACCTTCATACATTAGTATCTAAGAATAAAAAACGAAATATTTAGGTATCTTAAACATCACTCAAACAGATAGATATGATGTAGTCTGAACTGCGCAACGATTGCAGCATTCAATGAGCGTCATTTGCAGTTTTGTGGTCTTGCCAAGTTGAAATCTTTTCCAGAGCTCTACAAATTTTCACTAAGTTGTCTTCTTTAAATTGTAGATTCCCATCATTCTTCTCGACTCAGCGCGTCTCACAGATACTTTGCATTGTAACTTCAAGTTCTTTTTTAAAAATTTGATGTCTCTTAGCGAATGCATTGGCAAATGCCACAACTTTTCTCATCGTGCCGGAGGTGTTGCGGCAAGGGATAACTTTGAATGATGTAGCTAATGTATAAAGAACGTGATTGATGCACGGGCAACGTTTGCCATATACAGCTTTTTTTGACTCCTGTACAGCGCCCCTTGTATCTGAGGCCATAACCGAGCAGATGTCAGTGCCAATACCTACACACATGTTAAAACTGTGTTAAATTTGGGAGAGAGATTTTCAACGATTTTCGCCAGTACTTCACCTGTCAACCGAGGCTTTATAACGTCTTTATTTTAATCCACTTCATCACATCTAAGAATATCGTAGGTATCACAGAAAGTCACAAAATCTTCCTTTATGATACCATTGCGAAGATATCTAATTGATAGGCTCATCTGTGATATATCTATTGTTTCATCGAATAAAATTCAAAAGTATCTAGCTTCCTTAACTTTCTGTAATATCGCTTCCTGAGTGATTTCCTTGCAAATATCAATCTACTCATTTCGCATAATTTTGCTGATATATGTTGCGTTAGATTTAGAAGTTTAATCGATAAGAATAGAAAAATTATCACTAGTCAACCCAGACTCAGCCCAGGGGGGGGCATGACCCCCATGACCCCCCCTTGGTTCAGCACTTGTATAGGTGTATTCCATTATAATAGTATAAAGTAATATAGTGTATGATTAAGATATATAACCGGAGAAGCTTAATATTGTCAAATGTATCCTAGCAAATGAAAATTCTTTCTAATAATTTTTACACATAGCTATATTTGATATCGTAAACATATTGAGTTTCTAAATTTTCTCGGAAAATATTCATTACTTCTATTTTCTACATTACAACTGAAATAAATAACATATGAGGAACTGCTGAAATATTTGAAAAAACCACTATCCATTTTGAAAATAGACTTGTTTATTTCAGTAGCATTGCCAGACCACCCAAAATCTCAGGACCCCGTCTACCTCCACCGCCCAAATTGAGCAGTCTCAAAGTAGACCACAGTTCCCTAGCGCTCTTATCACAATACACCTGTTTGAAAAATGTGTTCTTCTCTCGTCTAATTGTAACTGTTACCAGGTTTCTGAGTATTTTATAATAATTCCAGTTAACAGAGCTTGAATGCTTTTTAAAATTCCTCAGAGCCCTCTCTTCGTCCATTTTCATAGCTGTGATAGTATCAATGAGCCATGGAGCCCAGTTCTTTATTACACCGCGTGTGACAAAAGAAGCATGACGGCCCCACAAAATATTTATACTCCCATTCAGAAATTCAACCTTGTCATCAATATTATCCATGCAGTGAGCGGAATCCCATGGTATGGCTTTGAGTTTATCACTGAAACTTTGATAATTGAACAATTTGAAGTTTCGAACCGCTTTAAAAAGAATATCTTTCGCATTCGTGTGTTCATTTATGTTTGCTAGAAGTAACTCGTGATCATCAAGACCTTCATGAATGACCTCCACCCTTTAAACAATATCTTTGTTATTGGCTAAGAATCAGCCAGGTCCACACTCCGACGGTTTATGTTAAAATCTCCCATACAGAAAACTTCATTAAATTTCATGACGAAGTCTACCAAAACAGTCTCAAACTCACCAAAAACATCAATATAGGCAGGAGGTCTGTAGATAACTCCAATCGAACATTTTCACCCTGGAATGTCAAACCTAAGCCAAAGTTGCTCTGTTCCATTCACAGATTTTGGAATTTTATATAAAATACCTCTCTTGATGTGAATACTTATACCACTACCATTCCTGCCATCTTTATTATTCCCAGCAAAGTTGTTACCTTCAATGGGAATCTGCTCACTGGTGACCTGTTTTGTCAACCAACATTCACCTAGTCAAAAAATTCTGGCTTTCTAGTTATATCTTCAGTGCAATGCTGTAATACCAATGATTACAACACAGCCACTCACCTATTATCTCCCTGCATTGGGACACTAATATTTTCCCAAACAGTAACACTATCTAATGCATGCGAATACATATACGCAGTTTACTATCCAAGTTAATTCAAGAACTAAACTGTATTTTCGATTACTTCAAGCGTTACAAATGCAGAAATCTTCCTTATGCTCAAGTAATATCCTATTAAGCTGCGATGCCAATAACACACTGTTATGCAGATGCAAGTTGCTCTGTCCCGATTCGAAACACTTTCTATTCACCAAACCACATACTACATATTATATTTCGGGATAAATATCTGCCGCATCAATTAATACATTCACATAAGTTTTTCGGAATACTCATTACTTTACATCTCTCCATTAACTAAACTAAACATTCCCAGGCACCGAGGATTTTACAATAGATATATTATTGCTGCAATCTGCTTGACCTCTCTAAAAGTACAATGAAATTGAACGAGTATGAGGCATTTTTCAATAAACTAGCAAAAGCCTAATAACGAATGCAGTCGTAACTACCTCTCAATTTTTTATGTTTACACTGAAGTCTGTCAATTACTTCTATGACCAAATATGGCCACAGAAGCTTTTTAAGTAATCGATTTAAGAGAACTCAAATTACTTGAAATTTCAAGATATCGAATTCAGCTCTATAAGTTTATAACTTTGTCTACTTGAATATTTTATAGAAGCGATTTTTGTTGAAGTGGTTTATTTAGAGGACACCTGTTAAACAAGACTCATTTTTGAGAACTCCTGTATATTATTAGATTTGAAGCACGTGTACATTTCAATGAATGAAGTTCTAAAAGTGATCAAAGGAAACTGATATGATTTGTATTATTGAACATTAATACATAGGAAGGCAAGTATAAAGATTTATCTTTCTTGCAGATGATCATGTTTTGTAAAACAGTTTTCTCGAAAAACAGATGATTTATCAGATGTACTAACCTGCTGGTAATAGTTAGAAAAGTTTTACTGTAGAAATTATTCTGCGATAACATCGCTACACTGTCGGAGTTCATACTAAATAGTTTGGGTTGAATTTTAAATTTAGAAATCAAGTTATTTCAGCTAATCGCAAATTTGTAGGAAATGTCGAATTTTAGCTGTTGATATTAATGAATTGTCTTTATAAATTTTGTATATGCCTTTCTCGAGTTTTCTAAAGGTTGAGTATTATATTTCCGGAATTTTGGAAATATTTATACCAATAATTATTGCATAAGTTCATTCGCATCTATGCAAATGCATTCAAAACCACTTTGTAATTCTTGATATGGAATGCAGTTATGAAAATATTCACGACTGGTGAGTGGATCTATTATATCTGCACCACACTTCCTCTTCTATTTATATCTGTGTATCGCATACAGATAAATTTATCTATTGAATAATGCAATTATTCAATTTTTGAATTTATCTAGTTTCTCCTACGTATGTGAATAGAAGCGATCTGCTCCTACGTTTGTAATGAAATTTTAATATGAAGTAATCTTCATTCCAATTTCGTTCTCGTTTTGTTCAGAACACAACGATCATTATGGCAAGGTTGAACGCATTCATTTCGTACAGAAAATCGGATATTACCTCTAGGAAATTACCAATTAAACTGAACCCGCCGACTGGGAGCTGAATTTCATGGCAATTGGTTCATCTTTCAGTTTTTACTTTACGGCGTCCTTCGGTTATTCAGAATTTTCCTGAGCTTCTGCTGTATCATAAGAATAATTTAATATTTCAAATTGTTAACAATATTTTACCTTAGAATGTTTAATATTAAATTAAGATTAAGAAGCGACTTTCATAAAGATTAATAAAATGTTAAAGCTCATCCAACAACTAATTAAACGAAGATACAATATTTTCTATAATTCGAATTCATGATTTTAACGTCAGCTAAAAAAAAGGTCTCTTTTAAATAAATAATCTTTAATTATTTCTAACCATTGCATGAAATGTTTTCACCTTGATTTGGAACGTACCTTTTTTTATTTCGGGAACATATGGAAATAAGTTACAGATTATTTCAATAAAACGAATTATTTTTTTTTACTACACTTAATGTCGTTTATGATGCCCTTCATTTATTAAGATTACGGATTTCTATTGCCTGTATTATTTCGGTATGCAATTTTCCTGAATGCTGACAAAAAACTCGAAAAAAAAATTCCAAATCGGAAAAATGTTTAACAATGCGAAGTTGAATATATTTTATATTATCCTGATAATCCAAGAACTTCTGTGAAGATCTCTCAGAAGCTTTTCCAGCTTGTGCGAGTTAGGAGTTCAGTTGTGTTCTGCGTAGGTTTTATTACTGCAATCTTACGCCACTTTAATTCACAGCACTGTTAATTTTCGTACACCGAAACCCGAAACCTGTCTAACTAGAAATTTTTTTTTCACCTGATCAGGATTTAAATCCGCGATCATTCAGGAGTGCCCTTTGCTCTTACAACTGAGCTATCGACACTCATAATATACAAAAACATACAAAAAATATATCCTAAGATATGGACAAATATTGAAAATAAGGGTTACAAAAAAACGAAATAGAATACGAAAATGTTTAGATACATCCAAGATAAGTGAATAATTATTTGAATGTGATTACCAAAATAGTTTGAATTGAATTTTTTTTTACAATTATAATTCTTATTATTTTTTTATATTCATTAAATATAATGAAAATATTGTTAAGGTTATTTCGTGATAGGGGTTATTAAAAAATAGATTGTATTGTGTTTCACGACGTTTCGGTCAGTATGGAATTTCTGACCCATTCAGTATTCACTTGGAATGATCAGATAATCCTTATTTCCCAAAACGTCGTGAAACACACAATACAATTCCTTTTTTTGAAAACCTCTGTTACGAACTTACCTGAACAATATTTTCATCATTTTTAATGAATATTTAAAAAAGATGATATCAATTTTATTGATTGTAAGAAAAAACAATCAATTCATATTATTTCTGTTTACATTCAATTCATAATAATCATTCACATCGCACGATATATAATATTTTTGTATTCCATTTCGCATTTTTGTAATCATTTTTTGTCTCAATAATTGTTGACATCTTCGGATACATTTTATATATTTTTTTTATTCCATTTCACAATTGTAATATTTCTTTGTTTCTGTAATATTTCTTTGTTTCAAGTTTTTCATCAGAATTAAAGAATATTATATACAGAAATAATTCAGGCAATGGAAGTCCGAAATCATAATAATCAGAACATGTTGCCATTAACTTTTAAATCAATTAATTTATTTTGATTCACCCACCAATTGTTATATTTCATATACTCATAAAACACATAGAGCCGTGTTCAACAACCCTGATACTTTCTCCCATCTATGTATAAACTAATAGGTCAAATTTGCATCTAAATTGAACCAAAAACATACATACTTGACAATCATTTTTGATTGATCATATTTTATTATGGTTTTTCTGACTATTGTTCTCATTGTGAAATGGAACTTCGAAATTACTATATGTATACTGTATATGCAAATGTGTCATAAAATCGTACCAGCTGAATAATTTGTTCTATACAAAATTTTGAAAGATCCTTAAAACAAGATTTTCAATTTACATATAATTCATTTTGAATTAATACTTACTTTGTAGTTGCTACACCTGCATTAATCGAGATTTCAACTTTGAAATTTTAAATGGTACTTTACGGCGTGTTGTATATTATTTTAGAGTTTTTCTAATATTGACTTCAAATTTGTTGAACAAATTAAGATATCGTGATTGGTTTTCACCAAAATATGAAGAAGTAAGTTCTTTCAAACTAAATATTTACATTTTGAAAATTTTTAACAGGTGTTCAAATTGGGCATTCAGTAATTTGTGGAAAATGTAGTGTTTGTTTTCTACAAAACATATCGTCTGTATGCACAAATTACTGGAACTGAAATCCCCTACATTCGTCTACAATATCAGCCTCGAATCATTATGATTTTTTGGTTGACTCGAAAATTAACTGATCAGATGTCTACAAATAAAGAAGTTGTTTGTACTCAAATCGGGAGACCAGTTAATAGTCCAAGCTTGTCGTTGAAAATGTGTGAGAACTGTAATTGGAATGTCACAATATTATAACAACATAAATAGAGGTTAATACTTGATAGAAGGTGTATTAGATATTTAAATAAATGACAATATTATTCCAGAAGGAATAATTATTTTCTATGAGGTGTTTTTTTGATTTAAGTCCAGTTATATTCATAGAAACTTGAAATAAAATTAAAAATGAAAGAAATTTCGATAAAAATAACTGACTCGCAGTACACGAAACATCTCAAGACAATAATTATACTTTTTCGAATAATTTTGGTGTTTTACACGATAAAAGTAGAAGCCTCAAATTCAATTCATAAGAATTATATGAAATCAATGAACATAGAATTAACAATGACCTTTTAAAGGAACAAATGGAATTTTGTTGCGGCTCCTCTTTAATTTTTAAGAGATTTGCTTGAACGTGATTCTCAGGGAAAGTTGTTAAAGTTTATGAAACAATTAATGAACATCTGTATAATTAAATATGTAAAATATCAATTTATTGATAGTAAAACATAGTAATTTCAACAACTTGTTTCAATAATGATCAACTACCAAATAGTGACGGCTGAAACAGTTCAGTATCTGTATTCCTTTTTTCTTCTCAGAACTATTAAAAGAACAAATGTATATTTATTTTCTGAAAACTCTTCTGAATTGAATGGTTCAAACTGTATATTTTGCAGTCTGATACAGTCTACCACAATGCATGAAACGTATGTCAGTACCGATGAAATATGGTAGAAATGGAAACGTTTTTCATTTATAATATCATTAAAATATAGAAAGCACTGACGTGAAGTCAAAAGTTCTTGTGTGCTTTTTCAATAGTCCATTCTGCCCTAAAAATTTCAAATCTTTCAATTTCTTCTTGAAGAGGATGCATATGATGAATTAAAACACAGTTTTGTGTTATCTCATCTGAAAGTCAAATAACAAAACATAACTTTTTGAAAGTTCTGAACTGTACTCCCGAAGAAAAGAAAAATATCATGAAGTTGAAAAATATTTAGTTAATAGGATCCACCCTTCTCCTTTCGATCTGCATCATTACATATTGACAAGAAATAGCAAAAAAACGTTTATTGGACAAAGCGAAATCAGATATGAAAAAAGTAATATTCTCGTTTTGTTCCTTAACGAAGACAGGAGACAGAATTGACTGGGATTCTTCTCAATGGTTTATAGATCATACAGCTATTCCCTTGGGGTTGAAACAGTATAAAATGGGGTTTATCCGCAGCAGCTGGAGAACCTAGAATTAGCGACAAAATGCTAAAAATAGCCCCTTCGCCATGTGAGTTGCATTCTACGCAATTAGGGCAACCACTGCGTAGGCGTTGCAACATAAGGCGCCTACCCGTAAAACTGGCTTTATTCTACCCGATCGCAGGTTTTCTGTCCATAAAGACGAATACGTCAATGGTCGATCTGTGCTAACTGAAAGGGGTAAGAGTCCATGACGTGTTAGATTCCTCGAGTTCGTGGTTTCTGCCATAGTGTCTGATTTATTTACATAAACAATATATTCTAACCTGAAAAACAGAAAACTTCCTGAAAATTAGTACAAAAAATAATTGTAACAAATGTCTAACATATACTGTGAAACATAGACAATAATCATGGTTTGAATCTGAATTCACAATTTCTTCATATACCTAATATATTCTAACGTGAGGTGATCTCGAAAACAGAAAACTTCACGAAATGAGTACTTGTCTCCTTTGAAAATCAAGTTAAATCAATTATAAAAATATATATACAATTACAAATCTCGTTAAAAAATAAAGTTAAAAATGTATAACACGACTTTTCGGTCAGTAAAGTACCTCTGACCGTTATCAAGTGTCAACTGTTAGAGATACTTTACTGACGGAAACGTCGTGTTATACACAACATAATTTTTTAACTTTATTTCTTTACGAGATTTTTAATTGTATATATGTTTTTAAATTTAATTTAACTTGAT
The DNA here is from genome assembly GCA_034642435.1 of Megalocaria dilatata. NCBI lineage: Eukaryota > Metazoa > Arthropoda > Insecta > Coleoptera > Coccinellidae > Megalocaria > Megalocaria dilatata. The sequence goes on from CM067857.1 coordinate 72,901,147, forward strand.
TTTTAAAAGAGAAAAGTATTCATTTCGTGAAGTTTTCTGTTTTTAAGATCACTTCACATTAGAATATATTAGGTATATGAAGAAATTGAGAATTCAGATTCAAACCATGATTATTGTCTATATTTCACAGTATATGTAAGACATTTGTTACAATTATTTTTTGTACTAATTTTCAGGAAGTCTTCTGTTTTTTCAGCTTAGAATATATTGTGTATGTAAAGAAATCAGGCTATGGATGTCCGAAATCAAGATTATCAAAATACTTTGCCTTCAACATTTAAATGAACCAACTGAGGTTATACTCGTGGGATCAGTGGTTGAAAGCCTGCATGCTAGATTAGAATCGTATACCACTCATATAGCTTCGTGGTTCTTGGACCCGGATTGTCCGAGACAGCTCTCGGAGGTTTGAGGTTCTTTTCCCTACGGCTAGTCCGTTGGGCTAAAACCTAGATCGACTAGGAGCATCTACGGCGACCCACTTAACTAGAGCAGCGGCATTACAGAGCCTGTAGAGGTAGGATAGTGCTACGAAGCAACCAGATTTTCTTAGGTTTGAAAGAATCGAATTTCACTCTCATTGGGGCAGTGGCCGTAGAACTTAAGTTAGGTATTCTGCGTAGCTAACAGTGATTCGATGCTACCAATAACGCCCTGAATTCAAAAGCACTGAAGCCTACCAGAAACAAAGGGGACTCTTTCTTCTTTTGCGCACTGTTTGGGCGCATCCGATCTCGCGCCCATGGGACTGTGACAGCTAGCTTTAGAACAGGTAGATCACATGAAACTATTTCTACATTCCATTTTACACCTACCAATCCTTCTACCATGCTCGTCAAACCAATGATTCGTCCCTGTGTTTATGTCGTAATTTTTCTCATCTCCACTGTTTGCACTGCAGCATATTGCGTACAGGTCTACCGGTTCTTCTGAAAACTCATCAACTTATCAGTGTCATTCAATTGTACAATTCGGTATTTCGATAAACTCAAAAAAGGTTTGTAGAAAGCTTTACGCAGAGTGCAATTCAAATTTGGCTATAAACTACCGACAACTGGAAGCTCTTTTATCAATCGGCTTCCTCAAAAATTTCGTGATGAGACACCTTAGTGTTTGACATATTAGTAAATGTGGAATCAACATCTGCCGGTTTTTGCTTTTTTCTCAGTTCCAATGTTTATATTATTTTAATTCGTTTTTACCTCCAGTGCATTTTGAAGAAGTGGTTATTTTAAGTCTAAAAATATCTTTGTGAGTCGTGGTTTGAGAGAAAGTTACTTTAATATTTTATATTAACGAAATAGTTCGATTTGTGCTTGAACAAATCTGGGAAATATAAAAAATTTATTTCCAAAGGGATGAATCTTCTATTCAAACTGTTACGTGGAATATTCAATAGAAATTGAATGCCCTCACAATTTGTTGATCCATTCGTGAAGTTAGTTAATAAAACTGGATCGTCCTTTGAAAAAACAACCCGTTCACGTTCTGATTCACTGAGCACACCTGAAAACATAGCTGCTGTAGCTCAAAATATGGTTGAACATTCATCACCATCACATCGTTATCATTCCCAAGAATTGAACAAATCTCGGATTTCTATGAGGGGAATTTTACATGGAGACCTCGGTATGAAGGCTTACAATGTTCAACTGGTGCAAGAAATGAAGCTTCGAGACCATCCGATGCTTTTCCATTCCGTTCATTGGGCTAATGTAGCCAAATGTGAGCTTTTTCCCAAAAAACTCATTTTAGGTATAAAGCTCATTTTCACCTCGTAAAACTATTTTTTGCGGGGATCCGCTAAGCACAAGTGTTACGCTAACTAACCAGAAACGATCGATGCCTTGAAACACGATACCGGACTTACCAATGATAAGATTGAGCCACAAACAATCTACAACGTACTGTTGATCGGATGGGGTACTGTAGCCTGTCGTGGCGGTCATTTGAATGATAATGATTTATTCAACCTTTCTTATAAACTCATAACTTTCAAGAAATATTCATTACTTTTTTATTTATAGCCGATCAAAAATGCAAATTTTGAATGGCCCACCCGCTAGTATGATTGTTCGGCGCTGAAAAAAAATGTTTTACCTCCCAATTTCATTTAAATTTCTCGTAGAGTAATGTCCTCCAATATTGTGTAGTAAAAGTGAAGTTCTGTACACTCAAAGAATGAACTCCAACACACAGAATTTGGAAACACCAAACATCATTTGATGTTTAGAAATTTATCTTCGTTTCTTCGCAAGGAATAAGTTGAAAAATATATGAATAAAACCTGGAAATTGTCGCGAGCCACCTGACAAAAAAAAATGTGAAACGCTCGAATCAAAGATAACACAGGACATTGTTGTTTGATATTCAAAGCCGAAGAAAAATTCTGTACATGAATACTGTACTGAAGACTTTTCAGAATTGCAGATAAAACAATATCCGTTTGACAACAGCCTATCAATAGTGGAAATTACGACCGGTCGTAAAATGTTGCGGTTTCATATTTTCCTAATCCTGCTGTGATTTTAAAATGGAAATTTTATGACTAGAATAAAAAATTTTATGTACCTCAGCGTGGAAATATTCACCTTCAGTCTACCAGTTTTATTATCAGTATGAAAAAAATATATATTATTGTTTATTTATAGGTTCAATTACCAAGTTCAGTACAACCCAAAAATTTTCAAATATAATTACATATAATAGATAAATCAATTGTAGTAATGTTTGATTCTGAATATTTAAAACTGTAACTATCACCAGTTCGAAAAAAACAAACCGGCAGAAATAGATACCCCAAACTAAGTGGACGGTTATGTTATGGAATTATTATCAGAAGAATTGAAGTCCGCAATGAAGAACACGAGGATTTGTTGAAACTACTTTTAGATCTCTTCGACGTAATATACAGAACAAAATCCCTAATAAGTCACACTCTAAAAATATTCTCAAAGATTATACAGGTATGGAAAAGACAGTCGAAAAGATACGAAATTCAATGTTAATCAAGACGACGACCAGGGTCCAGTGGAGCAGTGGAAGAATCAAAACCTCAGCGCGATGTGATGACGAAAATTCTGAAGTCTTCTTTCATTCGCACATCAAACGTGAGACGCGTTTGACCATATCGGTTAAAAATAAATACCACAATCTTATTCGATTATATGCTAGGAATTTATTTGCAACGATGAATGATACAAATAATTTCCTCTGTGAAAATGAGTCCTTAGGTTCTTTTTCGCCATAACTGCCTCGAAAATAAAATGAATTCTACTAAAATAAGAAATTATAAAACTCAAATGAATTTAAAAGAATGCGGAATCGAAGGTCGACAAATTCAAATTAAATGTTCAACTAATCCACCTCGTGCCAAACAGTAGCCAAATCTATTATAATGAGATAATCTCATATCTCTGAGCAGATTCCCCATACTTACTATTTTGGCACAATGTTGGATTATTTTGAACCTCAATTCATTAATATTCGTCGCTCTATCAATTTCCTGCCAATAATCAAATTTTTCAGATATCTCCTAAGAAAAGAATTATTGGAAGATAAATCTGGTGATCTGGGGGTACATTTGATCGTGCCATTTGCAGAAATGACACGGTCCGCAGAAGTAGTCTTGAGATATTGTGTGATTGCTGTTGCGTTGTGACTTAGACAGACATTATCGAAATTAATTGGTAGCTGTCGAACTGTCCGAATAATTTTATTCTCTAAAAACTCCAGATATTTGGCAGCGTTTAGGTTACTATCGATTAAAAATGGCCCTATGCTAAATTTTCCCAGTATTCCTGTCAATAATTGAGTTTTTGTGGATACTGGGTACACACAGAAATACTCAGATGCTTATTCTTCCTAGACCAATATCTTACTACTGATGCGTTATGTTTTCTATTCAAGGAAAACGATGACTCACTAGTGAATAAGATATTGTTAAGGAATGAACTTTTTTTTTATTATTTTTTCCATCTTAGTTTCTCAAATTTTCATTCGTTTTTTATGACGTTCTGGAAAATATCTTGGTTTCTTTGAACCTTATAAGATCGGTTATCATTCCTTCTCAAAATATTCCGAACACTGCTATCTCTCACATCGACTTGCTCAGCAATTTGTTTTTACGAATAAGTTACACTGGTTTCAACAGCATCACACACATCTACTACTTTTTTTAGACAATTTTCACTAATGGTTTTTGGTGGTTTATCAATCTTGCAATGCCTGAATATTCGTAAATACCCACATCTCTCAAATTTTTCAATTATTTTTAGAATAGCCGAACTTGAAGAAAATGGCCTATCTTTAAATAGAACAAAAAATGAATGTATTCATTGACCACCAAAGTTCCATTTCATGATCTGAATTTTTTCTTCTACACTGAATGTTTCGATTTACTTTATTTTCAACCGATAAGGTCTAATGCATCTCACATTTGGAGTGCTAATGAAAGCAGACTGCAGACTGCCTTTCGATCGAAGCATCCCCACTCCTAACTAAAAAACTCAACTAAAGTATTAGAAAACTTCGATGTTTTATGTTTTTAATACTGTTCTATGGATTGGAAAGCTGCACCTTTAAGCAGAACCATACTAACACGTTAAAATCCTTCAAAATGTGGTGTTATATTCTTTTCTTGAATGCTGTTGAGTGCTGCTTTGATTCTTATGAGAATTGGGTGGTTGGGGTAGAGTTGGAATAAAGATGTTCTGGCGCTCAAGGAATCGGATACAATAAGGCACCGTGGAATTGTTTGCTGGACGACATATTTTAGGGCTTCGTAGATTGCCGTAAGTTCGGCGGTATAAATCGAAGTCATGTGGGGAAGTTTGAATTTGGCAATTGTTTTATTTATTGTGAATGCTGCACCAACGCCATTGATGGAACGGAGGCATCGGTATAGACGAACTGAATTGTTGTATGTTCTCTGAGAAGAGTTTTTTTCAGTATCGGTGGATGGATTTCAGATTCATTCTTATTGCACAGAGTTGTATTAATCGGTGGAAGAGGAATTGTCCATGAGAGTGGGAAATAAATTTCGAAATTGTGAGTGGTTGTGGGTATTTTAAGATTTAGGTTAGCCAGCATACGATTAAGCCTTTCATAGAATGGAAGATCAGTTCTTTTTCTATGATTGAAAGTTTCTTGGAATCCGGTTGAAAAAACATTCCGATGCGCTGGATTCGATGGATGCGCTGATATCCTTGTGGCATACAGTAATGTAAGGTAACATCAACGTTCTGTTAGAGATGGTTCAGATTATGTAGGCACCATCACATGTAGGCCTAGAAGGCAATGAGAAAGCCGATAATTTAGCCAAAGAAGCCACAACGTGTGCACAAGCAAGAAGACTAATTGAAATTGCTCACACAGATCTCAAACAAATTATATGGAACAAAATCACATCCAAATGGCAAACACAGTGGGACAGCTCAACATCCAAGCTGAGGGAAGTGAAACCATACGTTCTTCCATGGAAATCATTTCCATCAAAAAAGAAAATTCAAACAATACTTTCACGACTGAGACTTGGACACACGCGCCTAACTCACAGTTACTTAATTACCCAAGAAGAATTACTAAAATGCTATGTGTGTAATGAAAACCTAAGTGTAAAACATTTCTTGATTGAGTGCCCGCTATACTCAGATGAGAGGTGTAAATATCATTTCGGAAACGACCTCAAGCAAATACTAGGTGAAACCTCAAATTACAAAAACTTACTCAGTTTCTTCAACGACATAGACATTCTTCGTGAAATATAAAGTGTGATATACCAATCATTTTGTAATTTTGTAACGTTTTCAGCCAATAACCCTTAGTGGTTGATGTTTAAATTAATTTAAAAAAAAAGTGGTGTTATCTAAAAAAGCATAAAATTGCTCGGATGCAAATAAAATCAATTGGAGAAATGTTTGAATAAATAAAAAAATATTGTGAAATACTACAGAATAATAGGATAAAAACCACAATCATCAGGATACGTTATGAGAAAAGATCGATATATGGAATTGAGAGCAATAGTGCAAGGGAATATGAAGGGAAACGAAATCTAGCAAGAAGGAGGAATTCATGGTTCAGAAATATAAGAGAGTCCTTCAAGTGAAGTTCATTGAACATTTTCGAAGCAGCAGTGAGTAAACTGAAGATACAATTATGTAACTTTGATGATAGCTAACCTCTAATAAGAGAGGCACTCAAAGAAGAAGATAACGATTACGAATAAAACTTATTGAGTATTCAATGTCCACTCCTGAATTCCAATGAATGGACTCAAAATATTATTGCTGCTCACAGAACATATACTGTTCTGAAATCATATGAAATAACATTCTTTAAAGCCCGCCGACGTTTTCCCGGCAACATTAAGCAATTTGTGATTCGCTACAACCAACTTTCAATTGTTCTATGAGTGTCCTGTTTTGCACGCTTGTTTCAAGGAACAGCTTGAACTATTTCACTATGGAGTAAGTAATTTTCGAATAAGGAGCCGAAAATAGTCGACGGTGGACTCACCGATTAAGAACTTTCGAATGGAGAGAGCTAAAGCCTTGAAACTTTCAGGGAAGCTTTGGGATCCAAATGTCTCGCACAAGATCATTAATGGGCAGAATAGGTTTAATGGTTTCAAATGTTTCGTAATTATTTACGTTTGAAAAATGTTCATATTTTTCTCAATATCTTTTTCAATTACATGGAATTTGGTGCAAAATGATAACTTGCAACTAGAAGTTTTAAAAAAAATCCGTGAGCGGATCGGCGTTGAGTGCTACTTCAAACAATATAACTTTCGAATGGAAAGAAATTGCAATTTGAAACTTCCGATGTGGGTTTGGCACCTGAATGTATCCGTTTAGTTCACTATGGAGAGAAATCAGTCCAGCAGTTTCGCAACTATTCACATCTAAATGCTTCTCTCATTTTTATTGATATTTTTCATACTACGAATCTAATCTTTCTTAAATCTGGCAGTTAGTAATGAGGTGATAACACGAATGTTCATGCAAAATTCCTTGTGGATTGTCTGATGAAAAGATTCAATTCAATTCAATTCAATTTATTCATAAAAAAAATACACCAAAATAAAAGATAAACAATTTCGTTCACAGAAATATTACAGTCTAAGCCAAGCTTGTATACTGTCATATTCTGTACATACTAACGATGAAAACTCCTTTCTAATGTGATCGAATAACAAATAAGTTTGCATACTTGAAAAGGTGAACAGCAAAAAGGAAAAAAAATTACTACCGAATGGAAAACAAAATCAAGCAGAAAGAATGGTCTCGAATCTACTAAAATTCAACATAATGTATTTCCAGAGACGATCTTTACATACTTTACTCTTTACATTGAAAGATACCTTCAGTTCATAAGGAAGAAGATTATAAAATTTTGGACCATAGTACAATCAACTTTCTTGCAGATGTTTTCTATGGAACCGCGGAATGACAAGATTTCTATTCACAACCTGTCTTGTTAGGAATGCATGCCGCACAATTCGCCTCTCCCTTTTATTTGATTCAACAATACTTCATAAATATAAAGCTGTTTGATATTCAGCCGGTCAGATTCCATATACAGCCTTTCAGATCCGAACCTTCTACTCAATTTCAAGATTATCTTAAATATCGTCTTATGTACTATTTCGAGACCTCCCATGTTATTTTCATTTATACCACCCCATAAAACAATTCCATACCTCAGTACAGACAAAACTAAAGCGTCGTACACTCGGAAACATTCCTTCACAGAAAGAATATTCCGGACATTATAGAAAATATGAAACAGTTTCTTAATACGTTTCACAAGGTAAGCTGCATGCTCGCCCCATCTCAGATGTTGATCGATAATAACTCCCAAATACCTAACCGACTCGGCCTTTTCAACTGCCGGGCACTGACATGTCAACAAATTACATTGATCCATATGCAGATGTATCCACTTAAACTCCGGCTGATCAGATGCTCTAAGTGAAAATGTAATGAACTTTGATTTAAATATATTCAAACTTAACAAACAATGTGATAACAGTTGAAAAATAGTATTAGCACCCTTGACCGCAATCTGATAAGCTTCCTCCCATGTATATTCAACACAGAAAATTTTGTGGGTGAAGCAGCACTGATCGCTACCCAACCCACAGCAGAAGTCAAGTTTAAATTTACCATTGAGTTGTAAATTGATCACAAAATCTATAATTAAAAGGCCTTGAAAAATTTTTGTGAGTAGGGAGCCCGAAGCGCTACCGAAACTCCCAGAAATTTTTTCTATCCTAAAAATAATGTATCCGTATATATTTTACGTGCATATTCAAAAAAGTACTCCACAAATTACCTCCAACACAATACTTTCCTCGTGAAAAATGAAATGCAACTAATAGAGTAGGTGACAAAGCGCGAGATATATCACCTCTTCGCCACCACGAATTCTAGCGTGGTTTTACAGCCGAGTGGAGATAACCTAAAGCAGGAGTGCCTGGGCGTAATATAATGTAGGAAAGTATGTAAATTCCCACTTACGAGCGCTTTCGTGTGGCCTGAATACTGAATATTCGATGGAATGTATAATTCGCAGAGGTCATGTCAAATTCCAATTCGTACTTCCCTTTTTTATGATCTATTATTCACTCAATATCTACCTGTCTACTCCCTATCGAGAGATTGAAATACTGACAAAAAATTTTGCACTCTTATACAGAGTGTTATATGGCTTTGGGTACTTCGGCCTTATGAACGAGTAGAGGCCATTAGAGTTGATTTGAAGGAACAATAAAAAACTGCCTTATTTACATTTTTGTCAGATATGGGGAAATTTTTTCCATTCATAATATATCAACAAAATTTGATATTTCATGCAATGAATATATCATAGCCAGAATCTAAAAAATCTATGTCCTCTCTCTAATTTCATTATATATTCTGAATTTTCAAATACTACAAACATTGAATTGTGTTGGCCTTCACTTGATAGAAATCCATATATATATGAAATATATGAAATAATAGGAAAAAACGCAAATTACATTGAAGACAGCTTCGCATTAAAAAAATTTATAAGCACAGTTACTATACCTGATAATTATGTGTTAATTTCCTTAGATGTAGTATCCCTATATACAAACATCCCCAACCAACTTGTGGGGCAAGCATTGAGTAAGAAATGGGATGAACTAAGCGAACGCACCTCTTTACCCTAGGAAGAATTCATCAGTGCGGTCGAACTAACGTTATCAACAAATTATTCTCAATATGAAAGCAATTTTTACCAACAAATAGATGGATATGACATGGGCTCACCAATCTCAAGCCCTGTTGCACAACTAGTGATGGAAATGGCAGAGGAACTTATAATTGAGAAATTGAACATTGAATTACTCTTCTACAAGAGATATGTAGACGATTACATCATGGATGTACCCCAAAGCAAGACGGATGAAATCTTAAGTGCGTTTAATGTTTTTCATGATAAAATTCAATTCACAATAGAAAAGGAAGAAAATAACAGAATGAACTTCCTAGATTTAACCCTTATCAGAAATAATAGTATACTCACACAATGGTATACGAAAACAACCTGGTCAAGAAGAAATTTGAACTTTTCATCCCTACTTCCCTTTAGCCAAAAACAAAGTGTCATAATAGGCATAAGAGACCGTGCAAATTCCCTAACCAGCCCATCTTTGAGAATAGACACACTGAACAGAGTTAGGAGAATTTTAATTAACAGCAACTACCCTATTGATTTAGTGAACAAGATTATCAAACAAAGAACGCACAGCTTTTACAACAGAACAAGAAATAGGAAAGAAATCAAGATGAAGAATACATCTCCATTCCGTATGTACGAAACCTATCGGAAAACATAGCTAACATTCTGCAAGTACATAATTTGAAGGTATGCCATGAAACACATAATAATTTGAAAAAACTCTTTACTCCGCTAAAAAGTGAAATTCCACCAATGAAAAGGTCAAATTTGATATACAGTATTCCCTGCAACGATTGTGAGAAAGTATATGTAGGAATGACATCAAAATTGTTGAACAATAGACTGAATGGTCACAAATACTTGAAAAACTCAAGCACAGCACTCAACAAACATATTTTAACAGATGACCACAACATAGACTTCTAAAATACGAAGATCCTTGCTTTTGAAATTAATAACGATAAAAGGAGCATAAAGGAAATGATTTATATTTAAAACGTCATTAATGACCGAACTGATATAAGAAACCTTAGCCATATATATCACAATATCCTAAAGAGAAAAATTCTAAATGTAGATACAAGACCTAACGTTTTTAAAAAAATATTCCATCACCAATCGTTATGTTCGCGATCATCCTCTATAACCACTAATGTTTTCCTTTGGAATACATACGGAGAAAGCCAACGAAAATATTAAAAACACCTGCTATTTCACGGCAGACCGCGTCATTTGGGAATTATTTTGAACCAGTACATAGACGATGCTGCATACCAGTGGAGGGTAGATTGTTTCTGGATGTTAGGCTTCTAAATAATACTGATTTTCTGCTTGGATACGTCATCTCTTAGTCCTATTTTATATATTTTTATGATTGTCCTATCTTTTTTTAGAATGGTCACATGACAGAGAGAATTTTAATTTGTTTGTTTTAATTTGTTGTTATTTACTTCAAATAACAGGATTCAAGAAATTCTAAGTCTATATATATATATATATATATATATTAATATATATATATATATATTAATATATATATATATATATATATATATATATATATATATATATATATATATATATAATTATTGTGAGTAGTTGTTTAAGAGCATTTGAAGAAATTACTATGATAACCAAACGCGTCAGGCGAGCAACTCACAATAATAAATAGAAATCAACATATATTTGTATATTACTTAATTAAAGACCACAAACATCAGTACACGAAGTACAGTAAAACCCAAAAACTAAAATAAAATCTTTCATTCACTTTATATCAGTAGCTGTATTGCAATCGTTTAAGGTAAATAGTGCCAATAGTTCAGTGATAGAGCACAGTATTGAAAACCGAAAAGTCCAAGTTAATGTTTTTCCTGGGCAGAGGGGAAATTTTCTAGTTAGACGTTTCAGCTAACATTTCACTGTTGAGTCAACAATTAACAGTATTGTAGCCAAGGTGACATAAGGACACAGTAACGAAGCCTATTAAGAACAAAACTGAGCTCCTTACTCGCATAAGCTATATAATTAATAATGATTATTATAATATTCAGGACAATGTTACGAACACCTGAAACCATGGAAAATACACACTTAAGGAAGAAATAGCGTCGGACATATGCAGGAAATGTAACAACCAAAGAGAGACCTTCGAATGTATAATAATAATAATAATAATATTTATTTCCTAAATCATTATCACACAGGTGCACAATAAAGTAGAAACATGTCAAAACAAATCAATACAAAAATCATAAGAACGCAGGCAGAATATCTTTAAATTCTGCAAAAGAATAAGGTTCATAATTCAACATAAACAGAAAAACAGCCTTACGAAATCGATTGTCATCTGATATGTCCCGAATATCTTTCGGTTGAAGATTATACAATTTAATAATCATATAAAGTGAGCTTTTTTCTGTATAAGAATATTTATGGACCCGTAAAAAGTACTCTTGAAGTCTTCTGGTGAAATTGTTTTTTTTATAATTCTCAAAGTAAGTATGATGTTTTCGCAAAAATAGCAAAACTCTGTAGAAATAAAGACCTGAAAGAGTAAAAATATTGTAAGCCTTAAAGTAGTTCCTACAAGATGACCTAAATTTCAAATTTAACATAGTCCTGATGGCTAATTTTTGTCTTACAAAAATATGTTCTACTGATGAACTGGAACCCCAAAATACAATGCCGTGACTGAAAATTTGCAAAGTAGATGGTTTTTATTGTGGTTATACCAACTTGATATCGAATAGCCTTTAGTGTGCAAACTACCGAATTTCACCTTGATATCAGGGAGTTACAGTGTTGTTCCCAGTTCAGTTGTTTGTCTACTGTGATTCCCAAAAGTCTTGTACTTAAGCTTGTTGGTATTCGCTGGTTCCCAAAGTTAATGCTCGCTGGAAAACTAACATTAGTCCTGATGATGGAAAAAAACATGATGTTTTTTTAGCAGAATTAAGAGTTAGTGAATTGCAGATGCACCATTCACTGACGTTCAATAAAGCAGTTGTTACGCCAACAGTCACAGATTCTAGATCTTGGGAAGACACTTTTATAATAATATCATCAGCGAAAGTGTGAAAACTCGTTTCCTATGCTGGTGATACCGTTTCTTGAAATGTATCAGGCTCACCTTCCAAAGCATCTGGGAGATCGTCATCATAGACAACGAATAAAATAGGTCCTAAATTAGTGCCTTGTGGTACGCCAGAAGTTATATTTCCGTTGACGAATATTTTTCCTCATTCACATTCAATACGACTATTTGTTTTCTATCCTTCAAGTAATCTTGTACAAACTTGAGTGGTACGCCTCTAATACCTTTCATTTCAAGTTTCTGCAAAATAACTTTGTGATCGACGCAATCGAACGCTTTGGAAAGATCCACATACAACCTTGCTAGTATTTTATCTTATTCAAGGCCCGAAAATATTTTCTGGGTGAATTCTAATATTGCCGTTTCAGTGCTTTTGCCCCACGTGTAGCGGTGCTGGTTAGTAGATAGAATTTTGAATTTCTGAAAGAAATTAACGGTTAACAAGAATTTTCTCAAAAATTTTTGCGAAAGATGTGATTAAACTTATGGGTCTGTAAGTCATTAGGATTTCCTTTTTTGCGACAAGGCTTCACAAGTGATATCTCTAATGCATCCGGAAAAATTCCTGCTTTGAAGGCAGAATTTATGATGAAACAGGACCCACTATATTGGATATATGGTGATTTATTACACCGATAGGAATCTCATCATATCCTGAAGAAAACTTGTTTCGCATCTTCTTTACTGTAGATAAACTCTCGTTCTCATCAACTTCAAAGAAGTAAAAAGATCTAGTAATGCTTTTGTTAATTTTCTAATTCTGCTTGTGGCTTGACCTGGCATGTGATGAAACCTCTGAAAAGTAAGTATTGAAGTTATTGGCTTATTCGTACATTGTTCTAGGGTCCCTTCGGTCTGCATTCTCAAAAGGAAGTTTAGTAACAGGCTTTGTACTTCGGTTTGTAACCTCTCCTATAATATCCCACACTGCTCTTGTTTTATTATCTGCTTTGTCAATAATAGATTTGTAATGATTTCTTTCTTGTAGGCTCAAAGCGGTATCACAAGATCTTTTCATTTTATTATGAACATCCAATAATTCTGGTTTATATCTAAAAATCGTAAAGTACAAATCAAGTTCTCTCTTCAACAGTTCAGTTTCTTCTGACAATTGAACATTCCTTCGCTTTTTAATATTCATTGTCCTGAGTGGAAAAGTCGTATCAAATTTACTCTTGAAAATATAAAAAAATTCATTTCACATCGTATTGACCTCAATATCTGAAATTTTATAAATATTGGACCAGTCAACATTTTCTAAAAGATTCTTGAAAACTAGATTATTTTTTCCACTGTATTGTCTTATTTGTTTTTTACTGAAAATAAAGTTGGACGAAATACAAGATATTTTGAAAATGAACTTCTGACCTGTATGATCTGATATATGTTCTTCAATAACTGTGGTTTTTCCTTCTACATTTGTAACAATATTATCAAGACATGACGCGGTAAGGGGTGTTATCCGAGTAGGTTCATTCAAAGTGAGTTTCAAGTTGTATGTACGCAAAATTCCCAGAAAAATTCTACATTCATTTGATGGAGAAAGAATATCAACACTAAAGTCGCCAGCTATTATTAGGCTGGCATTTTCCCTAATACATTTATTCCTGGTGAAGAATTAGGTTTGTAAACACACATATCGGGATGCCAATGCTTAGCAAGCACAAAGTGTACGGAAAAGCACAATAAACTGGCTGCTATAATTTACTTAGAGTTATTGAAAAGACACAAATTCGTACTACAAACTAAAACCTCCCTCATTTGTAGAAAACCTTCATGCAAAAATGTATAATTGTTTGCTTATCGATTCAACTATAATGCACAACAGACAAGACATCACCATAGTTGATAAGGTACAGAAGAAGGTCTATATATAATCTGTCTATATATAAACATCAATTCCCAAGAACAATAATATTGATTTGAAAACAACAGAAAAGATTGAGAAATATGCACCACTTGCCAGGGACATGGAAGAGATGTGGAACTTGAAAAGTATAGACACCTTGCCTCTTATTATGTCAGCCATGGGTTTATTTTGTAGCAACTTGAAAAAGAATTGAGAAAGGTTAAATATCACAGAAAAAAGATGCCAAGTAGTGCCGAAGTCGGTTATCTTGGATACAACAAACATCGTCCGGTCGTTTCTACAGATTTAAGGCAGCATATTTATCCTGCTGTTGAAAGCTGATGAACATCTGAGAGCACCACCACTATAATCGAGATTTGAATTATAATAAAACTAATAATAATAGGGCTTCATTGAATTTACCTCAATTTTCATTACAACAACAAAATGAGAGAAAAAAAACAAATTATAAACTTTTAAACTAGCATGAAATGAGTAGTACAGTATACTATTTGATATATAATTCTTATTACCATTTTTTATTTCTTAACTTTTCAATAGACATCATCTGTATATCTTATCAAATCTAAATTATTCAGTTTTGGTATTCTATCGAGTTTTTATCGGTTACTTAAACCGAAAAAACTTATTCAACCATGCTAAAAGAACTTTATTTAAATCAGATCAAATATATTTCCACATTTAGAGTACAATTCTTCTTCTGATTACATTTTATTGGCAACATCAAGAAATGAGCAATATACTCACAAAATTTTCAGGTTTTATCATACGTTTATAAATATATTAATATTGGGTGTTTTTTTAGTGAAGACAGTAATGAGCAAGAACTAGTAATATATTCTAATGACAGTACCTATATATAAATAGTTCCAAAAATAAAATAAAATAATATATTATGAAATGTGAAATTTTCTCAGCGCAGGTTGATTTCTTTCTCCAGTAGGTTTTTTCCGCCATACCCAAGTATTGAATGTAGGTCGTATTAAATCTTAAATATTTCATTTTTGTACACTTATCACCGATCACATTATCTTTTCTAACAGAAACAATCAGTTTTTTGTTTCAACAATAGTCACAACATAGAACCTTTTTACACGCTGGTAATCTTCTGGTTTTTTCATCGATATCTTACACTTAGAAGACTACTTTGCGAATCAACTTCTTGAAATCTGTGTTAGAATAAGTTTGAATATTTTGACCTTTTTTTAATACCAACTTATTTATTCATTCAGCTGAAAATATAAAATATAGCGACAGAATAAAATCATAACAAACAAGCCAGTGATTTTCTTAGGCTTCAAACTTATTATACTAGAAAGCACATCATCATCAGATAATTATAGATAATCGAAATCAACATAACAATTATTCATATAATGGTAGAGACAGCTCTGTTTGAATGCCGACTGAAAATATTGCTCGAAAGAATCGGCAATAGACTGGTTATTGGTCAGGTCCATATTATTTGAAGTCATTCTCCCTGGCGCTCCCCACATATGACTTACCCCCACAAATGCTCAGAATTAACTGTGATATCGATATCACTGTCAATGTATTTGTGGTATTTCTTATATCTACTCTAAAGCGATATTTAATATTACACCTCGGTGATCTGGACTCGTCAACATCTGCTACACTTGCTTTGCCACTACCTTTCAGCTTATGCAGGTGATGTTTTCTTCTTATCATATGGACGAAGTCCGAGGTGCACAAAGAGAGATATCTTACCGATCGAAAAGGATTTTTCACTATATAGCGGGTGTTTTTCTTAGAGTGATAAAACTTTATATTTAAATAAAACAGATTTGAATTAAGATTGAAGCCAATTTTTTTTTAATGGAAAGATAATTTCATGACATTTATGTTTTAGAAATAATTTCCGGCATATGTCCACCTGGACTAGTTCTGAAGAACCGCATTCGACCAGACCAATTTTGGACAACTTTTTCGAGTAATTCAGGCCTTATTTCATCAATAACACGAATTATGTTGGCTTCCAAAGCATCTATTGTTTCAGGTTTATCAGCATAAACCAATGACTTGACATAACCGCAAAGAAAATAATCCAGTGGAGTTATGTCGCATGAACATAAAGGCCAATTAATTGGACCATTTCTCGAAATGATGTTATCGCCAAATATTTCTTTCAGTAAATCAATTGTGAAGGTAGCAGCATGAGTTGTAGCACCATCTTGTTGGAACGAAAAAACTTCTGGGTCCATACCAATCAAATTTTGAAACAAATAATAATTGATCATCGATCTCTAACGAGCACCATTCACTGTAACATTAGCTTCAGAATCGTTTTTAAAGAAATATGGATCGATGATGCCTCCAGCGTGTAGAGCACACCAATTAGGATGCAATGGAACCTGCAGAACTTCTTGAGGATTGTTTTCACTCCATATACGGCAATTTTGCTTGTTAACATAGCCGTTCAACCAGAAATGGGCTTCATCACTAAACACAATTTTACGATAAAAAAGTGGACCAACTTCAAGCTGTTCTAGAGCCCAATGACCAAACAAACGACGCTTATTATGATCAATTGACTTTAGTTCTTGAACCAGTTGGTTGAATGGTTGTAGCCTAAGATCTTCACGCAAAATTTTCCATGTGGTGGAGGCACAGAATCCAACTTGTTGTAAACGTCGACGAATAGATAAATCTGGATAATCATTAACACTATGACTTACAGCAGCGACATTTTCCTCTGCACGTACAGTTATTTGTCTTGTTGTTGTTATTGCATCAAGTAGAGAAAATATTGTCCGAAATCTATCGATAAATCGACAAATAAGCTGCTCTGATGGACGATTATGTGAACCAAAAATTTCACGAAGTGCTCTATAAGTTTGACGAATAGAACACTGATTTTGAAAATAAATTTCAACAATTTTTGAATTTTGTTGCCGGTGGGTCTTTCCATGATAATTTGTCAATGCTTACTGAACAAAAATGTCACAACAACATAGTTCAATCACTCTAAGAAAAACACCCGATATTTCCAGGTAAATTCAATGAATGGTTATCAAGTCATTCGAACTTGGTACCAATTAATTTTTTAATTGTAATTTCACTCTGATAGTCAGGAAATTCCAGAAAAAGGTTTCAAGTCTTTTTAAAGCATTAAGATTTCACAGATATTGATAAAAGAAAATTTCGATAATTAATCTCCGGAAACCATGGATGTGTTTTTCTCTACCACGAAATTTTGATTTCGGCCTGCAAATTTCGGGTCTTCAAGATCAACTTTAGAAACTTATCGTGCTAAATAATGGACAGCCACCTGCATTATTGAAAAATGTTTAATTCAACTGCGAAATATTCTTGGAAGGCGAAAGCGTTCCAACGCCCACTTCACTTTTAATAATTCCCGTCAATCTTGCGATCCAATGTAACAATTCAAAAGCTCTCTCAGCTCAAAAATCGAAAAAAGAATATATTTGGATGAAATGATAAAACTTTTATTATGACGGTGCAAAATGTAAAGTTCGAAATTTTTTTATTTATTCGGTAATAATGAGATCTGAAAACTTAATAAACTAATAAAGTAAATAAAAACAACTTGGCTTAAGTTTCACTGTCTATTTGATGTCTGTTGACATACTACTCTGTCAAGAAACTACCGGGAATTTTCAATTAAAACAACATTTTCACATTTAATCGTCAAAATTTATTGGGTCGCCTTCAAAATAGGCTCTATTTGCTCCAATACATCTATGCCAACGGCACTTCCAATTATCGAAACATTTTTTATAGGCGCTTTCTGGGATGGACTTTAGCTCTCGCGCCGAATTTTGTTTTATGGCTTCAAACGACTCGAAACGGGTGCCACGAAGGGGCAAATTTAGTTTTCGGAAGAGGAAAAAGTCGCAGGGAGCCAAATCCGGCGAATACAGTGGTTGCTGAAGCACTGTATTCGCAGTGTAGCTCGGTGAGAAGGCGCGTTATCGTCATGCAAAATCCATGAGTTGTTCGCCCACAAATTTGGCCGCTTCTTACGGATACGCTCACGCAAACGTTTCATAACGCCTAGGTAATACTCCTTGTTTACCGTCTGACCCTCTGGAACGAATTCGTAGTGCACCACGCCACGGATATCGAAGAAAACAATGAGCATCACCTTCATTTTCGAGCGGCTTTGGCGTGGTTTTTTCGGTTTCGGCTCATTTTTTGCCACCCATTCCGATGATTGCTGGCTTGTTTGCATATCGTACTCGTAGACCCAGGTCTCATCACCAGTTATAATGCGTTTCATGAATGTAGAATCGGAATTACAGCGATCCAGCATGTCTGAAGCAACCTGTTCGCGATGACGTTTTTGAAGAAAATTCAGGTCTTTCGGTACGAGTCGTGCGGCCACCTTTCTCATGCCCAAAATATCAATCAAAATCGTACGTGCGGACTCGTGGGATATCTTAAGATCATGTGCTATCTCTCTCAAGCTGGTACGACGGTTTTCCAGCACCCTTTCCTTAATTTTATCGACGTTATCTTCTATCGAAGCCGTCGATGGGCGACCACTTCACGACCGTCCTTGAAGGCTCTGTACCACTGATATGCACGAGTTTTCGATAGAGCATTATCACCAAAGGCGCTTTGCAACATTTTCAATGCATCGGCACACGAAAATTCATTTGCAACACAAAATTTTAAACAAATTCTTTGCTCAACGTAATCACCCATAGTAAAAATCGGCACGCACTCTGACATCGACTGACTTAATCAACTGTTGCAAACACACTAGTTGACAGATCCCGCTCAAGCTTGGCATAGTAATTAAGGACAGTGGTACCAACCTAGGAAAAAAAATTTAAATCGATAATTCCTGGTACTTTCTTGACAGAATGTAGGCCTAGAAGGCAATGAGAAAGCCGATAGTTTAGCGAAAGAAGCCACAACGTGTGCACAAGCAAGAAGACTAATTGAAATTGCTCACACAGATCTCAAACAAATTATATGGAACAAAATCACATCCAAATGGCAAACACAGTGGGACAGCTCAACATCCAAGCTGAGGGAAGTGAAACCATACGTTCTTCCATGGAAATCATTTCCATCAAAAAAGAAAATTCAAACAATACTTTCACGACTGAGACTTGGACACACGCGCCTAACTCACAGTTACTTAATTACCCAAGAAGAATTACTAAAATGCTATGTGTGTAATGAAAACCTAAGTGTAAAACATTTCTTGATTGAGTGCCCGCTATACTCAGATGAGAGGCGTAAATATCATTTCGGAAACACCTTCATTTTCGAGGCAAGTCTTCGACCACTTCACGACCGTCCTTGAAGGCTCGATAGAGCATTATCACCAAAGGCCTTTTTCAACATTTTCAATGCATCGGCACAGGAAAATTCATTTGCAACACAAAACTTTAAACAAATTCTCTGCTCAACGTAATCACCCATAGTAAAAATCGGCACGCACTCTGACATCGACTGACTTAATCAGCTGTTGCAAACACACTAGTTGACAGATCCCGCTCAAGCTTGGCATAGTAATTAAGGACAGTGGTACCAACCTAGGAAAAAAAATTTTTACCTGCCTCATTGCCCCGCCAGATTTAAATCGATAATTCCCGGTACTTTCTTGACAGAATGTATGTCGTGCAGCGAGTCGCTAGAATTTAATTGTGCTTCAGCTTAAAAGACCTAAATCAGAAATAAAAGCTGAAAATTTGGTACATTATAAAGTTAGATACAGTTTTTCTATCTGTGAGGACAAAATATCATTAGAAATGGTTCTTAGGCGTGGATCGGCTGAGGAAACTAAAACGGCATTCAATAACGCTATGAGCAGATGTTTAAAGTCCAGGGGTTCATAAAAAAACATTGTTGAGAATGTGTCGCAGGCGATATTAATATCGATTAATAAACAACTAACGGTCATGGTGAGTGAACTAAAACAAAGCAGTTCAATTGAATTCTTAAAATTACAATGATTAAAAGGAAATAATTTACGAGAAATATCAACACATGTAAGCTAAGCCTGACAGAATGGAACAGGAGACCAGGAAGAACAGTATCCGTATTATTAATTTTGAAGAAAAACCCAAAGAGAATACAAGAAGCGAAGTTTTGAAACTCTTAAACTCCAAAATGCTCATAAACTTAGATCAAAATGATGTCGAGTTATGCTATCGCATTGCTAAAAATATGGAGTAACTCAGAGGTATTCTATTGAAGTTCAAGAAAACTGAAATGAAAAATGAGTTATATAAAAAAAATAAAATGCTAAAGGGGACTGGTGTAGTTATACGTGAGGATTTCACTAAGTTGAGAGTGAAATTGATGGCGGATGCTGTTGAGAGAACGATAACGAGAATATCAACGATAAAATAAATCATTGGATCATTAGTCATTACATCGCGCCAAGGTTTTGGAAAACTTTTTTGTTACACACAAGATGAAAATTCCAAACCTGAGGCTTAAATTTTCTTGTATTTTTTTTTTAATTTTTCAACTGTTTCCGATTGCACAAATATAAAATAATTTCATAAATAAATTTACAGTGGAGTGATGATTATAAGATATAGTTATTGAATGTTTTTGAACTTGCCTGGGGCGGGGAAAGGCTAAAATTTTATAATATTTCTGTGTTCTAGGGCACCTAATTGTATTTATATTCTTTTTCTCTTGGAGGTTTGGATACTATGATAGAATTTTTGGATGAACTGGAGAGTAATGTGAAGAGGGAGACGACTGTTTGTGGAGACCAAGTGACAATATATTTGGGATAGGGTTTTTGATTGTCTCGGTCTTGATTTGACAGAAACTCATCTTCAATATAAGACAAACAAATGTTAACTTCCGCTATTTTACTGATTTACACGACAATTGTTTCGTCATACCATGACTTCATCAGGTGAGTATTTGAACTGAGGTATACAATACAAAACATGACCTTAAATACACAGCTCTGGTACAAAAAATAGAGGGGTGGAAAGAGATGGTATAAAATTAATGAAAAATGTTAAGTAGGGGGGATCTGTTTAAATCTATTTGATCGTTCAATAAAATTTGTCTTTTATTATATCTATTGATCTCTAAAGTTTCTAACAGATTTAGTTTCTGACTTTTGTTTTCGATATGTAATATTTCATAGTTCATACTAAATTTTGGCCAGTCTCTAACAAATGGTTGGCATAAGTTGAATTCGGTTTATTATTAATGTAACATTTTTCATGTTCTCGTATCCTTGTTTGGAATGAACGGCCTGTCTGTCCCACATAAACAGATGGGCAATCATTAACTTACATAGGCCACAAATCTGAAAAGATTGCTAGATATTTAAAGAAAAAAGAAAAATATAACGTCCCTTTTAAAACTTTTAATTCTTTAGGCAGCTTAATAAAAAATAATAAAGACGTCGTTCCTAAAAACAAAAAATCAGGAGTTTACAAGTTAACATGTAGTGATTGATAACTTCGAATTTAACGCATCACTACACCCTGCTTCTATCTACAACCAATAAAATCCGGAAGAATTAACCAATTCGCAAACTGAAGTTAAATCACGAAGTTGTTTGGATAGGTTAGTTTAGAAAATTGTTAACAAAAGAAAAGAGGAAGGATGTGTTGTGCTGCGAAAACGGTGATTCACCTTATATCAATTTCATGTTGAAAATTTCGAAATATATTAAAGAATCCTCATATTTAGAATGCAGGAAAAAATCTCACACCATACTAAAACCCTGGATGATACAGGGACTATTAAATTCTATAAAACATAGAGACCATTTGAAGAAAAGGTATTTGATGTGTTTAAAGAATGAATTGTGGGAGGAATATAGGAATTACCACAATTTCCCCAGTGGTCTCATAAGAGAAATAAAGAACATTCATCACATAAATAAAATAGAACACGCGAAACATAATTATAAGAAGATCTGGCAACAAATGAATGAGATTAACGGTGGGGATGGAAGGAAGGTTGATAGATGTGATATAATTGATGATAGGGGAGAGAGTATAACATTAAATAAGGAAAAGGCTGATTATTTCAACATTTTTTTTTGTTCACATTGGGCACGAGATGGATGGGCAGATAAACACTCCGGAAATTCTTGACATTGGCGAAGAGAATTCTTGGGTTCAGGAAACGCTATTTCTTCATCCAGTGGATGACAAAATAGCGGTTATATCGAGCTTAAAAAATAATAGTTCTCCCGGACCAGATAGTATATTAGCTGACCTAATGAAACAATTTCACCTATTTTTCTTGCCGCATTTACGTCATGTAGTCAATTTTTGTTTGTCGAGTGGTTCGATTCCAGACTTACTCAAACAGTCGACTACACTTCCGATATTTAAGAGTGGTGATGCAAAGTTCGTTACTAAGTATAGGCTTATTTCAGTTATGAACTACTTCACAAAAATATTTGAAAAATGTCTTAAAAACAGACTTGTTCATTTTCTAGAAAAACATAACATTTTGGCTCAGGGACTGTTCGGATTTAGAGAGAACCAGTCTACTGAGGTTGCCGTCAATAGGTTGGTTGGTAATATAGTGGGGGATGTAATCGACCAAAAAGTGTTTGACAGTGTTCCTAGACCTAGCTAAAGATGTTGATACTGTCAATCACGAGAGATTACTGCGGTAAATGGAATGTATGGGAGTGAGAGGAGTTTCTTTGAAACTCTTTTCAAATTACCTTACAGGTAGAAATCAAAGAGTAAAAGTACATGATACATTCAGTGACTTGTCTCCTATGACAATCGGCATTCCACTGGGAACACTAATCGGGCCAATTTTGTTTTTAATATATATCAACGATATATTATAATAATCAATAATAATATTTTATATATTTATATATATATATATATATATATACATATGAGTACCTATTCAATTTGAACTGAAATCTATAATATCCTCCATATAAAAATGAATCCTTACTTCCCTGGTCTCGCCATACCTGAGGACTTTACTAATTTTTATTAAATAAAAAACAACATATATATTTTCATAATAGTGTTCATTCCATAGGGTTCAATTTCACTCATATTTTTACAAATCGCTATTGAATAACTTTGCATTTTGAAGTAAACACTGAGCTCAACACCACGCGCGCTCTAGAAAGCAACTAATAGCCTCTATACCCTTCACTGCTTCTCTTTATTCTAATGCTTTTTGATAAACTATATTTTTAGTTTTATGTTCTGGCGCGTAAATAAATAATGTTATGGTTTTCCGACACGGGAACAGGCGACATATAATTGGCCATGTGAAAAACATGGATTTTCTAAGTTGATACCACATACACTTAGCGACTGCCCTTGCGATTTATTTATTGACATTGCAAATGCAAGCCGCACTGGAAACTGTAAACGTTTAAAGCTGAATGGCATGTCGTTCGGTATCATAGGGATGCGTGGGATTAAAACATCTTCGCCTTTGTACTTCCCTTTCAAAATTGTGGCTTCGATGACGTTGTTCAATAATTTCTTCACCGCAAGCTGTGTGTCATTACACAGACGTTGCTGGTTTATGTTCCGTAACATAATAATTACTGATCCGATTTTTAATTGCAGATTATGAGGTGGTAAGCCGGGCAATTCCAGCGAATTTAAAAATTCTGTTGGATAATTGACGACTTCATCTTCATTAGTAATGGAATCAACTGATTTGTAATTCTTCAATTCGCCAGCTATTTTCTCTTGAATCTGAAAATTCATTTCATTCACATCAACATTTTTTGCTGCCAATATAACACGTTCGCTTAACCAAACGTGATTTACGTAATTTTGAGCAATGTTTGGGAAAACCATCTCCATGAGTTCGGTCTTTGATTCACAAAAGTTACAAAAATTGGTAGGGAATGTAATGTATCCAGATGATGTATCAACAGCAATAATACCATTACCAATATCGAGCAGTTGTTTGGAAAACACTTCTCCAGACTGGTCTTCCTGCAATTCGATTCTCATGTTTATACTCAATTTAAGTGTTTTAATGTATTTCTATAAAATGGACGACTTCAAACATGCATTCAGTTCATCAGCAGGCGTTGAGCGTGGAACAACTGGCAATATTTGTCGAAAATCACCTGCCAATAGTATAATTGCACCACCAAACCGTTTTTTGTTATTTCGTAAATCTTGCATCGAGCGATCTAATGCCTCCCAAGATTTTTTGTATGGCATCGTACATTCATCCTAAATGATCAATCTGGTTTGCTGCAGCACTTTGGCCATCGCAGAATTCCTCGAAAGGTTGCAAGTTGGAGTCTCATTAATTTGAAGGTTCAACGGCAGCTTGAGAGCTGAATGAGCTGTTCGACCGCCTTCCAACAACGTAGCTGCAATACCTGATGAAGCTAGGGCTAGTGCAATTCCATTTTGCGATCGAATCGTTGCCAAAATCAATGATAACAAAAAAGTTTTCCCAGTTCCACCGGGAGCATCTAAAAAATAAAATCCGCCAGATCAATCGTTCACTACTTTCATGAGCGTATCGTAGGCATATTTTTGTTGTTGATTTAAAAGGGGAACTGTTCTATCAACTATTTCCCGTAATGTTTCGGAATCGTATTGGGCTTCGCGTCTCAATTCTTGATCAAATGAGTCGTGCATTGGCAGTCAGATTTTATTTTTTTTTTAAACACGTGCAGTGATATCATGGCGATGCATCGATGTTTGACCTGGCAACACCAAACTTTGAATTTAATCCCAGTTTTGATTACACGTAAATGTGATAAAAAGATCTGGTCGGCCATATGCACGTACGTAAGCCATGGCGTCTTGAATATACTCTTGCATATGACGCGGACTACCAATGTATCATCATACATGGCAGAATATATGCGCTACCGATGTTGTTGATGTCATTAGTTGCATCTACGTTACCAATAACGGCGTCACGCAAATGAATGTACTCCTCAGCACGAAGTTTTGTTTGATTAAATTTTATATATCGTAATCTCTCACTATCTATTTTAACGTACATATCGACAATATACTGAGAAAATAGCTGTCTGCATCGGAGAATGGTATTGTCTTCATTAGCACGAATCATCAATCGATATGCGTAGAAATTAATAGCACTAACTTTCATTATCAGTTCTTCACCTGCAAATAAATACATATATGAGAGATACAGAAATTATTTGAAAAAAATAATCTGTAAGATAGTCTATAAGTTGTACCTGTAGTTGGATTCCTTTGTTTAATATTTAAATGGTGTCCATCTTCTCCTTCCCAAAATATCAACGGATACTGCAATGCATCGTAAGAACGATGATTGTCTTGAATTATTTGCATCGTATTATCTCTGCGTTGAATGTGAATATCCCGACGTTCACATGGGTCACCAGCCATAACAACTGCAACTTCATTAATAGTTGGAACATTAGATGTGCCTGCGTGCTCTCCATAGGGCACTTTGTCTGCTTTAATGATAATGGCGTAGTTGTCATTTTGCAGTCTGTTAGAAAAAGTCTTGTACAATTGCAACAACTGGTTATGGTTTTGCAAAAATGTTTCTAAAATGTCCACAATTTCATTCAATTTTCATTTTTTTATGACTTAGTTTTAATTTTAATTTGTTTTAAGTGTATAATTTTTAATAATTTTTTTATTTAATTTTTTAATGATTTTTTTTATTTCAAACATGAATAAATACAATATTTATGACCTACACAAATAAATTTATAGGTTAGGTTGGTTGTTCTATAACTCACGTGTAATTTTGATAAAAAATTTATACAAAATATACTTACTTCGATTCCACTCTAAATTCGCGAAAATTATCGTTTTTTAGGCACACTTAAAAACTCTTCAAACATCAATTACTATTCGTAGTTAATATTCTAATCAGCACACGACTTGAACGAACACAATAATAACAAGAAAATTTCAGATATTTTTCTCAATTTGATCGCAGCACTAACTATCGGGACTAACTGAAATTAATATAGAATAATGCTGCGATGACAGCGCAGTCTATCGGATCGAAAGTAAAACATTTCCAAATTCTCTTCAAACATCAATTTCTATTCGTAGTTAATATTTTAATTAGCACACGACTTGAACAAACACAATAATAACAACAAAATTTCAGATATTTTCTCAATTTGATCGCAGCACTAACTATCGGGACTAACTGAAATTAATATAGAATAAAGCTGCGATGACAGCGCAGTCTATCGGATCGAGAGTAAAACATTCCCAAAAACTCTTCAAACATCAATTTCTATTCGTAGTTAATATTTTAATTAGCACGCGACTTGAACAAACACAATAATAACAAAATTTAAGATATTTTTCTCAATTTGATCGCAGCACTAACTATCGGGACTAACTGAAATTAATATAGAATAAAGCTGCGATGACAGCGCAGTCTATCGGATCGAAACTAAAACATTTCCAAAAACTCTTCAAGCATCAATTTCAATTCGTAGTTGATATTTTAATTAGCACGCGACTTGAACAAACACAATAATAACAACAAAATTTCAGATATTTTTCTCAATTTGATCGCAGCACTAACTATCGGGACTAACTGAAATTAATATAGAATAATGCTGCGATGACAGCGCAGTCTATCGGATCGAAAGTAAAACATTTCCGAAAACTCTTCAAACATCAATTTCTATTCGTAGTTAATATTTTTGTTAGAACGGGATAAAAAGTATCCTATGTCCTTCTCCTGGCTCTAAACTACCATCCTACCAATTTTCAGCTGAATCGGTTCAGCCTTTCTTGAGTTATAAATGAAGTAACTAACACGGCTTTATGTTTTCATTTTTACCACAGACAGTTATTAGACTTTGTGGTTTTGTATTCGAAATGATTTCTTTATAATTAGTTTATATATATATATATATATATATATATATATAAACTAATTATAAAGAAATCATTTCGAATACAAAATCACAAAGTCTAATGACTGTCTGTGGTAAAAATGAAAACATAAAGCCAAAATAATACTAAAATACGTGGGTTCCTCTGGAAAAGGAAACATCAACAAACTGAAACAGCCACAATATTTCTGAAAAAAAAATCTTACAAGCTATTGTGGATCAAACAGTGAGAGGTAAAAGGATCTTTCATTCCACAGTATCCACTTTTTTAAGGACCTTTTGAAAGCACATTTTAATCTCGTCTCTCGCAAGTAGTCAGGCAGAATATTATGTATTCATGGGTCCACATAGGCGAATGAACGCTGTTCAATAGATTTGTTCGCTCTTGGAGCGAAAGCTAGAATTTCCGCCCGTTTTGCATGGACGTTCTAGTTTAGGTTCAGGTAAGAACCATCCTTATTCACAAATATTATTATCGCTCTCTCGAAGATCTGACGTATATCCAAAATATTCAGTTCACGATACAATCGGTCAGAGTTATGTGGGTGGCCTGAACGAAATGATTTGTAATAATTTCTTCTGTATTACCGTCAAGGGCTCGCGTAATATTCTTCTTACCCCACCCATCCAATAATTCCATTGCTCAAAAGCGACTCCGCCAAAGCACAATAGACAACCTTCAGTCCTGATAGTGGTAGCACATAGCGGATCTGATGGAACCTTAACTTTAAAAATATCAAAGCGCTCATAACACCACATGCGGATGACACGGTATTGCTTTTTTTGGATGATTCATGGGACAGGGTTTATAAAAAGGCAGAAATTGTTGGAGAGTCATTTTTATTTGGTTGGACAGTAATATGTTGAGTCTCAAAATAACTAAAACCAAATTTATGACCTTTTCCTCAACAATATAGTAGGTTGAAAACATATGTCTCAGAAAACTTCGGAATATTTGAGAAGCTATTTTGAACCAAGTGCTTCTACCTCAGGTGTCGTCCTCCAATCTCTCCATCATCCAGCTGCAGTATAAGTATTATTTTTATTGTTTGTTTTATTTTATAGCATTATACAATATATTTACTTTCTTTTTATTTAATTTAAATATCTGAATGAAGTCACACAACACATGCTTAGCTTAGGTGTCTCATTCAGGTAAAATATGTACATTATTGCCTGAATAAATTTGATTTGATGTGTTATTATGTCCAATGTCTATTTTGCACTATTAACATGAATTACCTAGACGCGAAATTTCTTCAGCTGATTGAATCATAAAAGCCTGTTCAGAACCATTCTGATTTTGGGCAATTTAGAAAGAATTAAAAGTCTGAAATATTAAAGAGTCCAAAATTTTACTTTTTCAATCATATGATTGTGACTTCCATAAAATTGCCTCTCTTAAGTGAATTATTCTCCTAAGATGAGGTTGACGTTCCGCTTTATTATTTATTATAATATTATTTTATTTTAACTGATTTGACGTCAATTATTGAGGTCAAAATTGTATATAATTAATTAATACCTCAATTCTACTAAGTAAATTCAAAAAATTAGTTGAGTTAGTGGTAGAAGTTGTTGATAGAAGTACTATAAGGTGGAAACTAAATTCAATTTAATAAAGTAAATAAAAACAAGCCTAAGTTTCACTGTTTATTTCATGTCTGTTGAGATATAGGTTTCGGGTTGTTAGCCCATTTTCAAAACTAAAATCCCGTAACAAATATGTCAACAGACTTGAAATAAACAGTAAAACATAAACCAAGTTGTTTTTTAAATAAATTAATTCGGCTAATCTGTACCAAAAATTATTGATAGGAGTATGACCTATGATAATAGAATGTTCTAGAAATCGAGACAGTGTAACATATTTCTGTATAACAATTCTAAACACAAACAAACTCGACAAGGTTTTGTTGATCACAGAGTCAAATTGTAGATTTATTAATAACTTTTAGTACAGATCAGTCGAATCAATTTAGTAAAACATGAATATGCATATTATGAGCCCCTTCGGCAAATAATGGTCTGATTAGAGCATGAGGAAAGTTTATTCTGCGTTAGTAACGTGAAAAATCGAGAATACATTCCTTCACTTGAATAAATTCTAAAGATATGTCTACTATGTATTTTGCATACTCTAGATGGCGCTAGTGTTTTATTAATACCTTAGTGTTTTTGTCTATAACGAATATAGATATTTGACAGATTGGGAGTCACTAGCATTGTTATATGGATGTATATTTCTTTGTCTCGATTTCTAGAACTTTCTATTACCATAGCTCGGACTCCTTAATAATAAGTTGTTTTTATTTACTTCATTAACTTAAAAATGTTTCACCAAGTGATATGGGAGAATTCACTATAATTAAATTAAATTTTTTGAAGAAAGTGCGATCGGCGATTCCGCAAGACTTTAAAGCAACTTCAATATCATTTCATTCAAATTTTTGATTAAGTCCAACATTCAATTCTGATATTATTTCAGTTGAATGAATTATATTGTATCGAAAATTTCAATCACCGTATAAAATTATTACGAGTAAGTATTCTAAGCGGTCCTCAAGAATCAGATGTTCACATTAGTGTTATAATGGCATCTTACTTTTGAATATTATGCCCCATAAGTTTCCATATATCTCGTGATCTTGAATATTTAATAGAGACCCGTTATAACTTAATTAAGCCTTCAAAGAATTACAATTTCAATTTCGAAGAAAGAATTGTGAGAAATCGATTAAGTCGCTTCGGGTATATCAAATTTAAACAAGATCACATGGTGTTCAGCGAAAATAAATTAAAAAACTGCTCCATTTTCCGAGATAAGCAGTGATCTTCGACCAATAAAATGCACCGTGTCATAAATCGTTGGCTGCAATGGCAGAATTGCATGAATTACACATCCAATTGCTTCCGCATTCATCCTGTTTTCCAGATTTGGCCTCCAGTAACTATAGCCTTTTCGGAAACATAAAATTTTCAGCGAAAATAAATTATTATTAACATGATTTGCGATAAAACCAGATTCGGAAGTCCATATGTCAAATTAGTCATTTCGTATTCTCGAAAACTTATCTTCCCTGTTCTGTTTTCAATTTCCCCATATTAAGAAATTTATTTCAGATCGAAAGCTAGGTTTTCAATTTGGTAGTAAGTGGTCACAATACCTGAACATCATTCTGAAGAATTCGCACTTGAATTTTCTCGTGAGAATTGATTATTTGAGAAGATTTGGATATAATGATTTCCTGACTATTTAGGGGAAATAATAAAATTATTAACCGGTAATGCAAAAAGGCATATTTAGTTTCTGACAGTTGTATGTATTTTCGTCACATGAGAATCTCTCTAATCTATACCTTCATATGTAATTTGTGACAATTGTCCGATAAATAAAATTCTCTCTGAAAAAGCATATTTTCACAACCTTTTCGACTGTATATTTGACTGACCCATCCTTCAAATTCAAGAGAAGAACGTAATTCTTTATTATGTTTGGAAATGTTTCAAATACGCTCCAACTCACTGCAAAAAGTAACTACCGATCAGTACTACTAGAAGCAAGATCACTACTATTAGAAAATGATAGAATTTACGAATCCTAGAATTATTGCTAAGTTGAGTTTGTTTACTAATCACTTGGGGATAGAAATATATTTCTATCATCACAAAATTTGTTCAACTTGTGGACGTATGTTTCTCCTATGTTGCTGCATCAATGCGAAAAGCAACAAATATACCAATTGTTCCGATGAAGATGTGTTTGAATAGTCTCTCTTCACCACCTTCACTTCCTTTATATTATTGAATGCCAAAAACGGTATCACTTATTGTGCTTTATAACAGAATTAATTCAACAATTAATGAATATGATCTTTTCAATCTATTGGATGGGAACAAATTATACACTAGGATGAATTAAAAAGTTATGATATATGGTATGCAAATTTAACTACAATATCCTTGCTATATTGTCAATCTATCGATTAAGTCTTATGGACGTGAAAATTGAACAATGAAACAAACCTGCTTATGATGAAATAACAATCCTTTAGAATGGAGTATTTCTGCAAGCCATGTCCCTATTCACGAAGACCTATGTCTCAAGGGACAGAACTGTAGAGGGGGGCACGACGAGGTATATTAAATAGCATTAGGGAGAAGATTTTGCTTGAACATTTGGACGATGGGAAAATCGATATTCGGAGGTGCAATATTACTGAAAAAGAATTAAAAAATTTATCGGAATACAATAATTGAATAAAACTGTGATAAATTATATAATATATATATTATATTAATTTTAACACTGAATGAATTTGTTGAGTATTTATAACTTCAAATATACACCCAACAGATTTTTCCACAATCCTTGGGATCCGCATTTTTGTTTGGAATAGTACGTATTTTCCTTGTGATTTTTCATCCTCGACTTCAAACATTTCGAGTCTTAAACAAAACATAATATATAGTAGATTGAAATATTCAAATAAATTAACTCGACTGATCTGTACCAAAGATCATTAATAAGGAGTATGAGCTAAGGTAGTAGAAAGTTATGGAAATCGAGACAGTGTAACATACATCTTTATAACAATTCTATACTCAAATAAACTCGACAAGGTTTTGTTGATCATAGAGGCGAATTGCAGACATGCGCACATTTCAAACTGATTGGTTTTCATCAGTGCAATATGTGCTAGTGACTCCAAATCTGTCAAGTATCTATATTCGCTATACACAGGGACACTAAGATATTAATGATACACTAGCACCATCTAGAGTATGCATGATATATACAAGACATATCTTTGAGAGTTAATTCAAGTGAAGAAATGTATTCTCGATATTTTCTCGTTACTAACGCAGAAAAAACTTTCCTGATGCTCAAATCAGAATAAAATTTGCCGTACTGCTCATAATTAGTATATTCATATTCAAATGAATTAATCCGGCGGATCTATACCAAATATCATTAATTCGCAAAGGTATGTCTTGTATGTATTTTGCATACTCTAGAAGGCGCTAGTGTATTATTGATACCTTAGAGCCTCTGTGCGTATGTCTGCAATTTGCCTCTGTGATCAACAAAACCTTGTCGAGTTTCTTTGAGTATGGAATTGTCATATGGATGTATCTTACACTGTCTCAATTTCTAGAACTTTCTAGTCTCACAGCTCATACTCCTTATCAATGATAGATTGAAATATAAGAAAAAACCCTTGAAATATTTGAAAAAAGCCTCCAAAATAATTTTCAATTTATATCTGTCTGAAATAATCAAAATTTGCATTTTCAGGCGCGGCAGTTTTCAGATATTGAGTCTCCGATCGTATCTTATTTTCAACATTTTTCTGTGGAAGCGCTTACTTTCATAGGTGCTGTTCGGTTAGCGTCTATTTCATTTCGCTTCAAAGCAGAATACTTGTTTCATAAAGGTATGTAGATGTGTTTTTCATTAATTATTTTCATTAAACATCCAAAAAACTTCCGACTGATTAGAGAACAGGTAAGAATTTCGAATGCTCCTTCTGTAGAATATGCTATATATATTTTTTAGAAGGGGTGGAAAAAGAACTTTTTAAATTCTATATCGAGCATTCTTTGGGAACGGAATTTTTCATTTATGACTATTTAATCGAGACAGACTATCTGAGATTATGTTTGATGGATGATTGCGGTGTTTTATATTCTCTTTTAATTATTTATTGATAATTCCATATGTCTATGACTGGAAACAGTGTTTCTCAGACAATTTAATTCTAAAATTTTTTTAAGAGATTCTTTAGATTCAATTTGTAGAGGTTCCAGGGAATTGATCTTATTAATGTTTGAGATACATATAATATTATAATTATTTTATTTTATACAAAAAGTTCACATACTTTATGTTTCACTGTTTATTCAGAATCCTGACACGTGTTTCGGTCTTTCAGCCATCTTCGAAGGAGTGCAAAAGGTAGCTAAACTTAAAATCGAAAACAAATTCTCAAACACTCTTTGGGAACACCCCTATATTGTATACTGTTATTTCCATGCGCCATAAAAATACTCAGATGTTCTATGTGTAATAAGAGAACATTTTCAATTTTGAGTTCAGTTGATTTTTGAACTCCTTCGAAGATAGTCGAAAGACCGAAACACGTGTCAAGATTCTGAATGAACTGTGAAACATAAAAAATTATATTATTTGAATAGTTTAATATTAGCCTTCTACATATTCAATTTAAAAAAATTATATTCAATAATTATATAATAACTTCAAGAATTGAATTAAAAATAATGTCATATAAGTACCAGTTATATCAAACGACATATAAAATAAACATTCATTATAAGACATCCAAATGATAACAAAATCCAATAAATAAAAATTGTTAACTAAAATCCTATAAATTGAATATTTTGAATAGACAAAATTTTGTTTCTGCTGATCAATCTTATGAAAACCAATATCTTTCAAAAATGTTAAACATAATCTTAAGAATTTCATCATAAAACTATCTTACTTAGAATATTCAATATTATTGGATATTTAACTGTTATTTTCTATAAAATCTAAAGATATGTGAAAACATTACTGAAAAACAATTTTTAAGAGAGACTTTGCTTCGTCAGCATTCAAATCATTCATATTCAATAAAATATAACATCAATCAACAAAAAATATTTACTCACCCTTCAATAATTGAGAAAACTTCTGGTAAATGAATACTGAAAAGTTTAAATGGAGGTTAACAACAAATAAATAGCTCTGTGATTTACTCTTGATCTAAAAGATTGAAAGACAATTTAACGGCCTCTGCTATAGCAAAAGGACTATCTGTATAAAGAATGTTAAGGAAACCAAATAATTATATATTATGAATAAAATAACATAAAAAGAGGCTAATTCTTCATAGAAGGGATATGAAATTATTTAAATATTTTAATATTAGCCTTCTACATATTTAATTTCAAAAAATTATATTCGATCATTATAACTTCAAGAATTCAATTAAAAATAATGTCATATAAGTACCACTTATATCAAACGACCTATAAAATAAACATTCATTATTTACTTGTAGTTAACCTCCATTTAAAATTTTCAGTATTCATTTACCAGAAGTTTTCTAAATTGTTGAAGGGTGAGTAAATATTTTTTGTTGATTGAAGTTATATTTTATTGAATATGAACTATTTGAATACTGACGAAGCAAAGTCTCCCTTAAAACTTGTTTTTCAGTAACGTTTTTACATATCTTTAGATTTTATAGAAAATAACTTAGTTAGATATCCAATAATATTGAATATTTTTAGTAAGATAGTTTTATGATGAAATTCTCAAGATCATGTTAAACATTTTTGAAAGATATTGGTTTTCATAAGGGTGATCAGCAGAAAAAAAATTTTGTCTATTCAAAATATTTAATATATAGGATTTTGGTTAACAATTTTTATTTATTGAAAATTTGGTATATCATTTGGATGTCTTATAATGAATGTTTAGTTTATATGTCGTTTGATATAAGTGGTACTTATATGACATTATTTTCAATTTAATTCTGGAAGTTGTAATTATTGAATCTAATTTTTTGATATTAAATATGTAGAAGGCTAATATTAAAATATTTAAATAATTTTATATACCTTTTATCAAGAATTAACCTCGATACATTTCGAAAATATTTATATTGAACCTAGAGCCAACCCCATACTCTATCCATTTAATTAAATTATATTAAAGTTTTTAAATAGGAAATGTTATTTAAGTGACATATAATCCAAAGGTGTTTTAAATCTGAAACTGGTAATGCCAGGTTTTTTCAAACTTTGATTGGAAGCAGTGAAATTGTGAATGAAGAAATAAATTTATCTAAATAAATGCCAAAAATTACATCATACAATCGCCACTCTTCTACAACTGGTTGATATCATTCAGATGATGAGGAATTGTTGAAATATTTCCGAATTCAAATCTCCCAAAAACAGAATATCAGATGAATTTAAATTTGGGGATCACTCAACTAGAAAATCAATAGCTCGATATTATTCTGAAGAAAATAACTGCCACTCATCAACGTCGCATCATATGATCCCATTAAATGGCATTCTAAATTAACGAGCCAAACATTCATCTTTTGTTATTGCTGAATTTTTATTGGTCCTTGTTGAAATTTCGAGTTCTGAGGCCTGTATTATTCATGATAAAGAAGGATTTTAACAATTTAAATTCTTCTTTTCTGTGTTTGCGCAATTATTCTTCACAGGATTTTCGGATTTCAATCAAATTTTCTCTGGACTATTCAACATACAAGATCGAATAATAAGTTGAATATTAACAGATTATTTTTAACAGAGGTGAGAGGTATTTAACTAATACATCGGATTAAAAAATGAGTTATTGTTTTCGCAAATATCCGATTCTACTTTTCTTTTTAGAACGTCATAGATGGTAATGAGTAATGAGAAAAAAGTTATGTAGTTCACTCTAACAAATTTTGGAAATACATAATTTTTATGAACCTTACCACAATTTAATTCTTCATCCTTACTAATCCAAGGTATCTTTCGGTTCAAAACTATAATTATTGAAACGTGTGCACGAGACCCACTGAAACAAGGCGCAAAATTGGGAAGAAGGTATGTTCGACGGAACGTATTTGATACTTGGAATTTCAGAACGAATTTGACGGAAATGGAAA
Source organism: Megalocaria dilatata (assembly GCA_034642435.1). NCBI lineage: Eukaryota > Metazoa > Arthropoda > Insecta > Coleoptera > Coccinellidae > Megalocaria > Megalocaria dilatata. Next base: position 72,936,831 of record CM067857.1, read on the forward strand.
GATTTAACCGATTCAATCTTCAAGGGTTTGTCGTTGAGATAAAAGGCAATAAATTATTTCGACTACGAGAGAATTGAAATAAGGAGAGCGACAAGGAGTGGGTGGTAGGCGATTGTAGAAAATTCGAAGCGCTGATGCTGAAGATAAAATAGTAGAATGTAACTACGAGTATAACATATTTGTTAGTCGATGTGCTATATTATAGTAAACATAATTGGCTTCTTATATTATTCAGGGTGTATCACGTCAAATTTGTGCTTACAGGGTGTCCGGATTTAACGTTCATATATTTCAGAAGGTGATTCTAGAGATTAAGATATGAAAAAAACTTTTTATCAACTAAGGTCCTAAAATACACCCTATGGGCGCTACAGCTTCTTCAACATGATCACAAAAATCCAAGGAACTAGCTATATCTTTGTCAAAATTTGGTGGATTCAAATAAAATTCAGTAAATGAAGGTTTTTGAATAAACTGAATCGTCTGATGATAATAAAACTTACTGATTCTCATCAGTGGAGGAGACAACAGGGGTTTTTTTACAAAATTACTTCTAATTTTTGACTGAATGATTAAATCGAAATTTTAATCGAAGAAACAGACTCCTCATACATTTCATAAAAAAGGTACCTAATCTTCGTTGAAACCGTTACGGAAAATCATTTTCGATAGAAAAATAATCTTTTGATATGCATTCTATCTGAGCCATGGACTGCTTATCTCGAAAAACGTGACAGGTGTCTGTCACTTTGACATTCGTCAGCATTCCGTGCGTTTCACTAGACGACCACGCACGCGCTCATGGTCTTTTCCGTTTCACTAGCTTTCGACAAGCCCGCGAATGCTTTTGTTGGCATTGCAAGTAGAACGGGTATTGTGAGCGGATAGCGATGATCGATGAATGACAATTCGTAGGTTATGGTGTATTTTAAAAACAATTGATGAAACGGAAAAATAATAAAAATATAATATATATAATAATCATTCTTTGCCCTCTTGTACACGTCTTGTATCCTCTGTAGACACAATTACTTCCACCAAAAGGTCCCTCTCTGAGCAAACCAGAGTTGATTGCGTCGCCATGATGGAAAATATGTAAAGAGACACTTCGACTCACGTCAAAACCTGGGTCTCAGCGGGCTCGTCGAGGTCGATATCAATGTCGTTATTGAAAACGTTTTAAGAACGCCGCAACGACTGTGCAAGTGACAGAACGACACGAGCGTTTTGGGCATCGTAGTCGCCTAGTGGAACACAGTAAATAACGTCCATAGCTCAGTTAGAATGCACATCACAAAATCATTTTTTTCTCGAGAATGGCGCTCCGTAAAGCTTTCCACGGGGGGTACCTTTCTTCTTCAGAAATGTATGAGGAGTCTATTTCTTTGATTAAAATTTCAATTTGATCACTCAGTCAAAAATTGGAAGTAATTTTTAGGTTTTTAGGGAAGACTCCCCTATTGTCTGTGCCAATGATGAGAATCAGTGAGTTTTTTAATCACCAGACGATTCAGTTTATCCGAAAGCTCCCATTTACTGAATTTTATTTGAAACCACCAAATTTTGACAAAGATATCGCCAGTTTATTGGATTTTGGGGGTGATATGGAAGAAGCCCTAGCGTCCATTGGGTGCATTCTAGGATCTAAGTTGATATGAAGTTTTCTTCATACTTTGACCTCTAGAATCACCTTCTGAAATACATGAACGTTAAATCCGGACACACTATATGCACAAATAGGACTTGATATTCAAATTTGCAAAGCTGCGCGCTCATGAAACTCATTTCTGCAAAAAAACTCATTGAAGCACTCACTCGAAGTGAAATGCTTGATAGCTCGCGTTCATTTATATTTTAGATTATTATATCATTGGGTGCCATCTGATGACTTTCAGACATAGAGATTCGTCGAGATTCTTTGGAATTATTTCGTAGTTTATATTATAAATACTACTATATACGTATATTACTATATATGTATATTACGTATATATATGTATATACGTATATACGTATATACGTATACTACTATATATGTATATAACTTTCAGAAGTATCAAACCCTGAAGAAAGTCAACTTAATTTTCTGACAATATTGTAGCGTTAAATCATGAATAAAATGAGTAAACCTATGAGAAATTCAACATGTTACAAATAGTACGACAAAAAATCAATGTGTTTGGCGTTCTTGCTTCTGAATACACTATTGTACTGTAATATGTTGAATAGATAAGGTAAAGAAAACTTATACTGTCATATTTCCTTATAAAGAGAAGTTGAAATTGGCTACCATGGGCAATAGATGGCCACTCAAAGCAATAATGTAACACTTCTGGCTTTATCTATCAATAGAAAACCCTATGTTACGTCTTTGTTTAGGGCAACGTCTTATCCTTGTACGGCCATCATGCATACCTACATAGAATCGCAGTCAAGGTAAGTAATAATCATGGACGCTAAGAAAAAGTCACGAGGCTCTAATGCAAAGACAGTGTATGCATGTCTACCTTCTTCTGCAAACCATTGGTGATTTGATGCTTACCAAGATTACTACTGAGGCCAAGATTACTACTACTTCTACCAAAATCTTATTCTGACGACTAAGGTAGAAATCCTCTTCAAAACAAAATGGTTATATTGCGCGCGTTCACTATTAGCCAGTACTTCTTCACCTCCCAGCAATTATGGACAAACTTTATAAGTTTTATATTACTGAGAGTCCGTTAATTTAGTTGTTGTTGTTAGGTTGTTGGGTGGATGGAAAAATAGTGAGAAGCACTTACGTCGGAAGCTTTTCGCACTTCTTCAATAGTGTATTCTCATGTCTAAAGTGAACCCAAATGTCGATTTTGTTGTTGTTGTTAGGTGGATGAAAAATGGTAAAAAGCATTCACATCGGAAGCATTTGCGCACTTGTTCAATAGTTTATTCTCATGTATATAGTGAACCCAAATGTAAACCTAGAAAAAGTGAACTCAGTGAAAGTGAACAACGGAGAAAAAGCTCAAAGAACTGTTATTCCACGAACAAGATAGTTTTTTCGTTGCAGTTAGAGTTCAAATTACACCGCAACAACTTCCTCAACTTTCGGGCAAAACGATCCCAAAATGTAATGTTATGTTTTCTTCTAATCATTAGTTTCCTTTGAAGTTTTGTGTTTTTGAGTTTTGTTTACTTTAGAGTATACTGTGTTCAAAAATTCATACAACAGGTATCTTCAATCAAAATAATCAAGTTAGCTTACCATTAACATTTAAATTAAGTAGATTGAAGTCGTTCTACTTATCACTAACGGAGGAAAACTCCTCACTTCATGGCAGTTCTTTCACAAACTTTTTTGAATGACATTTAAATGTCAGTGAGGTATCACAATCGTATTTGCAGTGTTAAAATGTTATTCAACCAATTTCAAATTTGGACTGACATATTTCTGTATTTCCAAGTCTGGGTGGGATCTAACTTTCAGAGCTTAGGTAATCTAGGCACGCCAGAAATCTTCCACAGGAGGTGAAATGCAGTTCAGCAATAAATTCCTAGGCTTAACCTCCTGCCAACAGGATGAAATGCTGCACAAACCCTTACTAGTCGAAAACGCCCAGCCGAATACACTTTGGAAAGGATCGAATTACATGGGATACCCGAGAAAGAAGCGCAGTACTGGGGGGATTTCTGTTCTGATGATTATTTACAAGATAACAAATTAACTCAATTTCCAACATCAAAGGGATAACGACTTGTTATTTTCCGTTTGAGTGTTTTCCGATTCTCCGAGGATCCGTAATTATTTCATTCGCTCTTAAGTTTTTTCGGATGCAAGAGAAAATATTTGCTCTGACATCTCCTTCTGAATTCTGTATCATTAAATTGTGCTTTTCTTCACGTATTATTTTTTATTTTTATTATTCAATGGTATCCATAAATGTATATGATTCTGAACCCTCAGAATCTCTGTTTTACGAAATAAATGAGAATCTTTGTATCTGATTTCCTTAAAACTAACTGTTTATGTTTATGAGATTAAATATTCTCTTCATTGTTTTTCAGTGAAAATTAACTTTATAAAACGAATTCAGCATTATGTGGTAGGCGAATATTTCTCAAGTTGTTTATAAACTATAGTGAATTATTTATGGAGTATTTCGATTGGAATTTAGTTTCTTTTATAATTATCACGAATTAGTTCTTCTGAAAGTTTTGCTGAAGGAGCAAACAAGTTAAATGCAGGATTTATTGAATATTCAATTTGTTTATGGAATTTTATTATCGTACTTAGCAAAGTTATTCCACATATTCGAACCATATCTTAGGAAGGAAATGGCTATGGCTTAAACCTGTTGGGGTCACTATATATAAACAAATGCAATGAAATGAGAATAATACATAACAGACAATTAAACTTAAATAACTCTACACTGTTAACTATGGCCACTCTGGCCCCACATTCAACACGCATGAACTGAGTGTCCCTAGCCGAGAGCAAATGTGGAGCATGAACCACGATGAATTCTCTCAAATATGGGATCAGCCCATGGACCTCAATAGTGTAGAGATCGATTTCTATTCAGAGGAAGGATCTGCCCTAAATCCACGAGTACGGGAACGATTAACTGAACTGATCACACTCATCGGGAGGTATTTTCTGAATCGGATCAACCCACGACTGCTACCGAACACGTCGTCGATACTGGATTGCCCTGTCGACTGTCGGCGGAGAAAACCAAGATTCTTCAGGCAGAAGTGGAGGAAATGCTGAGAAAAGGATTTTTAGAGAAGAGTGATCCTCCGTGAGCCTCCCCAGTGGTAATGGTGACCAAATAGGTGGATAAATCATTCACTATCGTAAGCTTAATTCTATCTCAAAACCCGATGGCTACCCACTCCCTAGGATTGATGATCTATTATACAGCACTCGAAGATGAGCGAGATACTGGCAAATTCCGGTACGGCCAGCTGATCTTGAGAAAACCACCTTCATTGCGCCATTTGAAACATTTTCTTTTCTAACCAGATGCCGTTCGTTTTGCGAAACTCTCCTGCATCCTTCCAAAGATTAATAGACAGGGTAAATATAACCTTACTGGGAGTAATTATATTAGCCTTACGAGACTTGTACAAAAGCTTTGAGGATCACTTAAGGGACCCAGACCGTATATTTCGAGCACTTCAAAATTTCCAATTACGTGCGAAGAGAAAAAAATTCCTGTTCGGTTGCGCACAAGTAAAATTCCCAGGACACTTGCTGACTCCCATTGGACTGGCCGTTGACACAGAAAAGTAGCAGCTATAGTCAATCGCCGGGCTCCCCACAACGTGAAAGAGGTACAATCATTTCTGCAGACCAGCTCATGGTTTAGGAGATTCATCGAAAACTTCTCCACAATAGCACTACCAAAAAGAACGCACCTTGGACATGGGGTAAAGAACAACAAAAATTCTTCCAAGAGCTTAAGAAGAGACTTACTACTACTCCGATCTTACGACAGGCTGACAACTCGCGCAACCATTTACCCTACGAAAAGACGCAAGTCAATATGCTCTGGGAGCTGTCCTGCTCCAGGGAAAGGGAATAGACGAAATACCTATTCAGTATGCCAGCCTACTGCTCACTAGTGCGGAACAAAACTACTCCACGACAGAACGAGAAGCATTGGCTATAATATTCGGCTTGGCCAAATTCCTAGGGTGCCTCGAGGACTCCACAACCGTGGTTGTCGCCGACCACCAAGCCTTCAAATGGCTCCTGAATATCAAGACATCAAGTGAACGCCTGGAGTGATGAGCTCTACAGTTGCAACCATACAACCAATCAATCAAATATGCTCCCGGAAAAACGAATGTAATTGCCGACACATTATCCAGGCCTCCACAACCTGCAGACGAACTATAAATGCACGATTATGCGGCTATAAACATCAACTTTACACAATCAACAGCCAGGTCATCAGACAGCAACAAGAAGATCTCGAATTAAAAACCAATCATTGAGACACTAGAAGGTAACAATCCAGAGGAAGCCCCTATAACCGAACGCAACGAGGATATGTAACCTCCCAAAGAATATTGTACCACAATCCACAAGTCGGAGATAACTATGAAGCGCAACTAGTGATTCCTGAAATATCACGAAAAGACATCCTCAAGGAAAATAATGACGAATCAGGGCAGTACGGGGTCGAGAGAACCTTACTGTAAATACTAAACCAGCTGGTCTAGTCCTCACCTCAGCAGCAAAACAAATATTCGGGGTGATCACAATAGATCTCATAGGATCATTACCCGAAACCGAGAAGAGATATCGTTGGATACTGGTTATAGAAGATATAGCAACGAAATGGGTGGAATTATTTCCACTGAAGACGGCATCGGCAGCCCAATGGACCACCATCTTATTAGATGAAGTTTGCCTCCGTTTCGGCACTCTTCGGAAGATCATCTAGGGTAATGGAGTACAATTCGTCAGCGCAGTGACACAAAAGCTTACCCTCTGCATGGGCATAAAGTATCACTCTATTCCAGTATACCACCCTGAAGCAAATCCAGTGGAAAGGAGAAACCGAGACATGAAAACTCAACCGTAGTACCCGAAATCACTACTGACATTCTGTAGAGGGTGAGTCGACTGACTCTCTGAGGACTTTGAAAAGGGGAAACCGGGCTCTAAGAAATCAGAGTTCCATAACCTCTCAATTCGACATAAACTCGCTTCTGCTGCAGAAGAAGGTAGACTGAGAAGACTTAACCCAACTCCAAACGTCCCCAGATCTAAACTGATTGCCTCCGTTGCGGAGCAATTCAGTAGATTTCCAGTACCGAAACGGACGTACCCGTTCATTAGTACGTGAAAAGTACCGCTGAGCCGTGTAAACTCCGCCACTGTGCGAAAGTTGAACGTGAATTCTATGTATATTGTGTAGATATAAGGATGTAAATAGAAAACTTAACCTAACCAGTTGTTTTAATAAAAACACCCCTTACAATATTTATTTTCTACCACAGATACCATTAACCTCTCATTATTTCAAACCTCTAGATAATTCGAAGATTTTAACAGGTCCCTTCAACTTCGAATTTTCGAGGGTCTACTGTATATGTTTTTCCCAATTAATTAATAATGTGCTGAAGACGAAAAGTTTGAATATATTAATAATATTTATTTTCATTGTTATTATCATAACAATTATTATTATTATCGAGAAGCTGTGCTTATTTCAGCTTTCAGCCAGATACTTCTTCACGTTTCTCATATTCAAGAAACAAATTAAAAGGCTCGATTACAATGGGTTAGGCATGAATTTTCTCACGAATCTGCAAATCCTGGAATTTGCGTCTTCTGCATTTCTATAAAATATTGTTTAACCTATAGTGTAGGTCCTTTGGTATTAATTCAGTCGATGAGATTGAAACAGGAATTATTTCCACCTTATCGAGGTGCCACTCTCTTATCACGAAATCCATTTATTTTGATTTCTGCTCTTAGTATTTGTTCAATACGTTGTTGTTATTTGGTGTGGACATCTTCCAACATTATCTTTTTGTATCTCTTGACGTATACCATTACGTTCGACCTGTTATTCGTCACCAATCTGTCAGTAATAAAATTTCTATCGTAGTACAATCGGAAAGAGCCATCTTCCAATACTAGCAGCGGCTTCTAAGCCTTGAGAAGTCCCATGTTATGTCCAAGTTTCTATTATTAAATATTGCACACTTGATTATGCCTATGTAGATAATCCGTGATGGCAAGGTTTTTGCAGTTAGAACTTATATAATGTATGGTTTTCCATCGTTGGTGACCTTTTCTAAACTTTTTTGTTTTCAATATCCTATTCTCTATTATGTATTTCTTATAGATAGTTAGTCATGAAAATGACTTGATCTTGTATTGTTAATCCTTCTGTTTCCGGAAACAATTCTCCTTTCGAAAACCATATACTGGAAGTCTTCTTGTCAATGTGCGGCTGATTCAGTTCATGGTGATAACCATTCAGTTCTTTTCTTGACCATTCTTTTTATTTGTCAGTGTCGAAGAAGATTGGTAGGCTCAGTAAATCGTCTGTAGTGACAAGGTTCAAAAATGTAAACCCTTCATCAGCCAACGTCATAATCCTGTAGAGATTATAAGTTTGTGCCTTTCCGAAGAAAATCTCTCCTATTATATTAATAATAATGCCCCCCCTAAGAAAACACCATTCTAGCACAATGTAAATACCCTGAAATAATAAGATTTATTAATCCCCCAAGACGTTTAAATTTATTTATGAGACAAGTCAAATAGATATACAGTCTACATTAATATCAGAAACACAGAAGAAAAAGAAAAAAATCATCAAATTATATAGAATTATTTAGGTAGTCACTCAGCCTTTACCACTCAACATAAAGGCCACCGTTTCAAGCTATTGAAAGAACCATTCAAAACGACACTGCGCCAGATGTTTCTTTCCAATAGGATATTCAGCCAATTGAACTGGCTACTATCTACAATTGTGGAAGCATCTTCTATCAACGCCTTCAAAAACAGGTTTGATGCCCAATATCGTTAGATTTGGTTTTTTGTCACTTACTGCTTTCAAATTTCGTATACACTCATCATTTTTGTTTGTATTTTTGTTGTTCACATTACTCTTATTTTTTGTTCCTGAGCTTATAGGTTCTACTTCAACCGTTCTGACTGTTTAAATAAATAAATAGATTCTGTTGCCTTCTTGAAACAGACAAAATTTATAAATTGAAAACGATCTGGTAGCTTAGTTAATGTTCTAATACCCTGATGAGTTGGTTAATGTTCGAATTTAGATGTTCCACGCTCAGGCAGAATTTCTGAGTTTAGCGTACTATAAGCGTAATGACAACATAATTTCTCCAGTGTCTCTGAATTTTGTCTAATTAAGAGAAGTGCAGAAATTATTCACAACAAACAGAGGCATGCAAGAGTACCTTGTATTGAGTCAATACCGAAGATGAATCGCAAGATCCTCTTCTGAACAACAAAAATTCTATTTACATCAGTGAAACTAACCCACGGTAAAATATTGTACGATATATGATTATAATCCAAACAAAAGTATTTTTATATTGAGCAGACGTTCATCAGAAAAACAACTTTTAGCTTGTATCAAATAAAATTCAATTTTTTATTGTTGAACAATTGTCCATACTGTGTGAAAACTTACATAGATTCTGATATACATTCTGTCAAGAAAGTACCGGGAATTATCGATTTAAATCTGGCGGGGCAATGAGGCAGGTAAAAATGTTTTTTCCTAGGTTGGTACCACTGTCCTTAATTACTATGCCAAGCTTGAGCGGGATCTGTCAACTAGTGTGTTTGCAACAGCTGATTAAGTCAGTCGATGTCAGAGTGCGTGCCGATTTTTACTATGAGTGATTACGTTGAGCAAAGAATTTGTTTAAAGTTTTGTGCTGCAAATGAATTTTCGTGTGCCGATGCATTGAAAATGTTGCAAAAGGCCTTTGGTGATAATGCTCTATCGAAAACTCGTGCATATCAGTGGTACAGAGCCTTCGAGGACGGTCGTGAAGTGGTCGCCCATCGACGGCTTCGATCGAAGATAACGTCGATAAAATTAAGTGAAGGGTGCTGGAAAACCGTCGTACCAGCTTGAGAGAGATAGCACATGATCTTAAGATATCCCACGAGTCCGCACGTACGATTTTGATTGATATTTTGGGCATGAGAAAGGTGGCCGCACGACTCGTACCGAAAGAACTGAATTTTCTTCAAAAACGTCATCGCGAACAGGTTGCTTCAGACATGCTGGATCGCTGTAATTCCGATTCTACATTCATGAAACGCATTATAACTGGTGATGAGACCTGGGTATACGAGTACGATATGCAAACAAGCCAGCAATAATCGGAATGGGTGGCAAAAAATGAGCCGAAACCGAAAAAACCACGCCAAAGCCGCTCGAAAATGAAGGTGATGCTCATTGTTTTCTTCGATATCCGTGGCGTGGTGCACTACAAATTCGTTCTAGAGGGTCAGACGGTAAACAAGGAGTATTACCTAAGCGTTATGAAACGTTTGCGTGGGCGTATCCGTAAGAAGCGGCCAAATTTGTGGGCGAACAACTCTTGGATTTTGCATGACGATAACGCGCCTTTACACCGAGCTACGATTGTGACTGACTTTCTCGCCAAAAACTCAACAAACGTGCTTCAGCAACCACCGTATTCGCCGGATTTGGCTCCCTGCGACTTTTTCCTCTTCCCAAAACTAAAATTGCCCCTTCGTGGCACCCGTTTTGAGTCGATTGAAGCCATAAAACAAAATTCGGCGCGAGAGCTAAAGTCCATCCCGGAAAGCGCCTATAAAAAATGTTTCGATAATTGGAAGTGCCGTTGGCATAGATGTATTGGAGCAAATTGAAGGAGCCTATTTTGAAGGCGACCCAATAAATTTTGACGATTAAATGTAAAAATGTTGTTTCAATTGAAAATTCCCGGTACTTTCTTGACAGAGTAGTATGTATTGACAAGTATTTCAGCAAATGGGACTAAAATTAGGAAGACAGTTATTTGGATATTGCCAATTAGGTTGACAGAAAAACTGACAATGGCAATAAAAGCTATTGGGCTTGTCATTGGTTTTCCATGAAGATATTCAATTGGAGTGACCTACTACTATCCGCTTGCTCGTTAAGGAGAATCTTCTCCGGATACCAGTAGGTCACCTCTATTGAATATCTTTATGTACTTTGGAAACACCAACTATAATCCCAATAACTTTTTTTTGCCATTGTCGGTTTCTCTTTCAACCTAATTGGGAATACCCAAATAACTATCTTTCTATTTTAAAACCTATTTGCGTAATATCTGTCAATAAATATATAAAAACCTATGCACGAGTATGTTTTCACAAACTATCAGTTCAAATGTAGAACATGATTGAGCCACAGTGTGGAGGAACAATTGTCGTTCAATAATAAAATTTTTGTGGAAATTGAATTTTGTTTATGACTAGTTGAAAATAAATTTCCATCAAGTAAAGACCGAATCCATCAACTAATTTTTAACTTGACAAATTGCATAAAGGAATAAATTTAGTTTTTTACTCAGTATGTCAATTTGATGACTCCACCTAACATATTCATCAATATGTTACCTAAAATTTCAATGTATTTGTCAGATTTTATTGATATATTGGAAGTTGATAGTTAAATGTTCACTCCCAATGTTTTTAGTACAAAAATATATACATATAGTTTTTTCAATATTCTTTGATAATTAGGATTCAATACCTTTTTTGGCCTATGGCGAAAAAAAAAGAGAGATCGTCCAGACATCCCAATGAATAAGGAATCAATGATTCATGCAATTATCTTATAAAAGGAAGGGGAGATAATTTCAGAGAAAGGAAACCCAGATGAATTGGTGCTTCTTTTGGGGCAAGAAATAAAAAAATTGAATATTGAGTTCCCAAAAACTTCACGTGTTGCTTACAATTCATCGAAGATGAAATCTCCTTCATGAAAACAGGCATCCAACTTCATTTCGGTGTTTACATAAGAAACGTGATTTTTTTCAGTTTTTGCAATAAAATATGTTGCAATGAATTTTTATTTTTGAAAGACACTTTCATAATTAATTATATTCTACTACTAATTCTACATAATGATGGAAGATTTCATATAGTTTCCTTATATGTATTTTGATTTCATATGTGTCAAGTTTCAACAGCAAAAGCGTACCCACTTCAGAAATATGCCTCTATTTGAGTAAACCCCTGTTATTAAGCGTATGAACAAAGCCATGAAAGCTTTTTAGCTCATCTTTGATGTCATAATTGGAACGTCACTCGGTGGCCTCAGAATGTTTGTCGTTGTATATCATATTGCGAAATGGCGAAAATACTCGTTTCTCAGTCAAAAGCGCTTTTCATTTCGATGTATCGAATAAAATAGAAGTGGAAGGAAAACTAAGAGTTCTCACCTGTTTTATCTTTGTACTACTTTCTTTCACAGAAATTACCCACAACCCAAAGAGGCTGCTCAGCATATATTCTTTCTCAACCTTTCATGAATCATTTCATTTATAGTGAGTGAAGAATAAAAGTATATAAATTGAAATATTCAAGATTAAATTTTTTCTTACTTTAATTAATACATTATATGCTGATAGACGTGGTTTTTTTGCAGAAATTCATTGCAAAAAGTTTCATATAGCTTTTTACTTTAATCCTATTTCCCCGAAGTAACTGTCTTTTGAAATTGGAGGGAAAATTTTGTTTCTATTGAGTATCTTCTATGCGGAATAATTGAAGAAAAATGAAATGTGGATATTAACAAACGCTTATTAATTGCAATTTTGTGTCAGGTTTTTCAATTCCAAGATTTCATTACAAAGATGTGAGAAAATTAACCACTGCAAGATTTTTCATCACTAATATTTGATTCTCTAACATTTTTCAGATTGAATAATTGATTCAAGAAGATGAATTTAATGAGAATCTTTTTACTATCAAGGGTTGTTCTCCTAAAATTAATAATTAGATTACAACAATTTTGGGAAATATTTAGACTTCCACATAAATTCAGAGACTTCATAATTTGTTGATAGATATTTTTAGATTGCTGTCATAATTACAAATATTCTATTATTTTAATTTGATCTTTCTGAAGTACTTATGATAATACATTGAGCAGAGTGGCCAATTATTCAAATGATGAAGTGACGAATATACATATCGTATATGGTTTTCTTATGGAAATAGATTATCTTATTATAGGTTATTTGCGCGCATTCATCAGCGTCCAAAATTTCGTGACGGTTGTAAGTAGTATGAACAAGCGCGCAAGAGCTTCTCATTCAACGACAGTGTTTCTGTCCATGTTTTCAATTTGAAAAATGTCGAAATATCAAATAATATAGATGATCTTTCCACTACTTTGTCATAAAATTTAAAAGTTAAAAAAAATAACTTTCAATTAGCATTAGCTAACTTCCATATAATATTGAATTGTATCAGTCCTTACTTGGTGAAAATCCATATTAAATAATTTGAAATAAGGTTATTCTGATTTTCACAAATTTTTATTGTTAAACTCACAACAATTGTTGGTATCACAGTAGCATGCTACTGTGATAGCGAAACAATTGTTGTGAGTTTAACAATAAAAATTTGTGAAAATCAGAATAACCTTATTTCAAATTATTCCATATAATATTCAATAAAAACGAAATTTTTGATCAAACATCAAAGGGTAACTCGAAACGAAAGGGGATTAGAACGAAAAATTATATGAAAGATCCCCATTGAGCTCTATGAAATGATGAAAGTATAAAGAAAATCCATGTTGGTATGCGAGTATCATATATTTTTTCCATATGAGTTTATATTTCAAGCTGAATCTAAGAATAATTGTTCAATAAAAATTTAACACTTCACTTTACTTTATTACTCTCGAATAATCAAAATTTTCTAATATTGTCCTATTTCACCCAGAAAAATAATGAGTGAATCTAAATAATTTTCTTATCTTGCTTCAATGCTTAAAAATATTGCAAAATTATTAAAAGAAATTCAATAATGCTCTTTTAGGAGACTTCTTCCTCCCTCATCTTGTTGGCAAATTAGGAAGTAGAGAAAATTTTCAACCTCGATAAAGAATTGATTTCTGGGTAGTTGTATAAATTCAGGTTTTTTTGGCCCACAGTGATCGACATTTCGAATCCGATTTTGGAGCCATATATATATATATATATATATAATTTCTCATATTATATATGTATATATATATATATATATATATAATTTCTCATATTATATATATATATATATGATTTTTAATATTATATATATATATATATATATATATATATATATATATATATATAAGAAAGATAGATATTTTATTGCTTGCTGTGAAGATGGTCCTAATATCTTGTTCACGACTTATTTTATGAGTACAGCGGATGAAAGGAAGAAAGGACTTGTGAGAGTTATTTTCTGGTGGTTCTTGAAAATATTGAGGGTGTATCTGGTTCCGTCGGAAGGATTTTTGAATTTGATATCTGCGAATTCTATTTTGAAGTAGAGCAGATTTGAGCTCATTGAATTCATGTTTCATAAGTTTACAGTCGGTGAGATGGATGGATCTGTGAACGAGGGAGTTCAGAACGGAATTGATTTGTGCCAGACCAGATACACCCTCAAGATTCCCAAGAACTCCCAGAGAATAACTCTCACAAGGCCTTTCATTCGAGGTGTTACTGATAAAATAAGTCGTATTTACGGAAACAAGATATAAAGACCCTCTTCAAAGTAAGCAATAAAATATCCTCCTTTCCTCATCTCCCAAAAATTCAATTCCAAACGAATCTCAAGGTATATATAAAATACCATGCTCGGAATGTCCCAGGTCATACATAGCTAAAACTAATAGACGAGTGGCTAACAAAGTATATGAAGAAGAACTTGCTGTTCGTAAAGCTGATTGATCCTCTGCCCTATTTACACATTAGGGAGATACGGGTCACAAAATTGACTTTGATAGTTGTAAAACTATTGCAACGGAAAAAATGCTTACAAGTCGCATTATTCGTGAAGCCCTCGAAATTGAAAAGAGACCAAAATTCCTCAACAAACGCGATGACAGCAAACGCCTGCCTGACACATGGAAACCTTTAATATGTCGTCTTCCCATAACAACAGACCCCACCATAAAGGATTTCCACCACTCCTGTCCTATTTTCATCTTCAATATGTCGGTGTCCCCATAACAACAGCCTCTCCCCCACATAAGATGATTTCATATACATATATGAAATCATCATAATAGCACTAGTACTAGTTTTGCTTATTTGGAAGTGTCAGGTTAAAAGTTGGTTCAGCCTAGTTCAATAAACGTTTCGGAGAAACTGTCTCCTCCTTCAGTAAAAATTAACAATATGATTGTTTACAAATGAACAAAATTAAAACTGGGTCTTCAATTTCTCGTTATTTATGTCACCAGTTTTAATTTTGTTCATTTGTAAGCAACCATATTGTTAATATTTACTGAAGAAGGAGAGTTTCTCCGAAACCTTTATTAAACTAGAGAATGAACCAACTTTTGGGTGAGGGTGAAACTGTCCACAGTTTCGAGCTGTGGACTTCGATAGTTTTTGTAGATTGCACTGCACACAAACTATAAATTATCGAGCACTTTGTTCCTCAAATCAAAAGTCAAGAAATCCAAAATATTGAAAAGTATAAAGAAATTCCAACTAAATCTTTGCGTAGTTGCTTGAAACTAACATTCTTAATGCTGCATACGCACTCTAAACATCTTCAATATTCAAGCCGCCTCTAAATCAATCTTCATATTAAAACATTAACTAGATAGATTTTCCACAGCATTGATCATATCTGGTATATACTATTTATTCACTATGTTGAGAAAAATATTGAATAACTAATATTCTGTAGTAAAGAATTTCTCAAAATACATCTCTGTAAAGTATTTGGTGGCTACATTACATTATATGGAAATTAATAGAGGAAGTCATAATAAATTGGTCCATTCGTCATCATTACGCAAAGGACATAACTGGGTTGTTATTTCTTGTTCAACTTCCCCTAAGATTTACCCCAGAGAGCTTGTAGTTTCCGTTTGCGTTTGTGAACCTTCGCATTTCTCGAGATTAAAATTTATAGACGGAAATGAGAATATCCATTCCCTCCTCTCATTTTTAAACAAGACAATGAAGTTTCTATCTCTGGAAATAGCATTGAAAATATTTCTCTGTTTCGAATTAAAAATTTTTTATCCTTCGGAGTTGATTCTTTAGTAAGACTCTGATACGATATGCCCTATAAAAATAAGAAATTCAATTCTACATATAAGTTTGTGCTGTCTTTTTGTCTCGAACTCTAAGAAGTGAAATAAAGGCTAAGAAATTTGAAGACTCATAAAAGTAAATATCTTGAAGTCTCGAAATTCAATTAACTGAAATAATAAAATATGTTCACAATTCATTATCAATAACAACAATCATTTCGCCCACACTGTGGCTTCTTTAGGTTTACATTTTGAACTAACTCTGAAAATTATATATTCTTATGTATCTAAGAAAAAATATACAAAATATATTAACAAATAACCATCAATTCACAGAAATAACGATAAAGAAAAATATTAGAAGAAGGGATACAGATAACTATGAAATATATTGGGGCCAATTATCGGAAATAACTTAGTACGTAAATATATTCAACAGAATTTTAAAGTTCTCAGGATATGCAAATACCGAATCTTCAAGGTTTAGTAACCAAGCAGCTAGTTCAAATTTATCGGCCGCTGAACTTTGATGCAAATATTTGAGATTGGACCTAGAACTTCAATCACATTTTGAAGCGCTCAGAATTTTTATTGAAAATAATTAAATTTGTAGAAAGACTCAAAAGAGATGAAGCACGAACTTACTAGGTTATGCCTCAGGCTTTTTTCAATCTACATGCAAAAACCGCCTGAAATATGTCGATAATTTTCGGAGGCTAGCAGTAACAAGGACAAAAATTTTAAAAATCATTTTTCTGTGTTTTGTTAATCCTCATTCATCATTCCCAGTTAATTTCTGGAAAAAATATTCAATGTGCAGACATTACAATACTTTTGTTTCAATATATGTATAGATAAAAGTTTGGGAATAGTGCAAAAGAATCTGCCTGATATGTTTGGAGAATTTGATGAAAGCATTATGTGTATATAAAATACAACTACTTCAATAGTTTCACTATACAGCTTATAATAATTTATTTTCATAATTTTTTTAATATGTTATTTATTAACTCATCTATTCTAAACCAAATGAATCATATTTGATAGATTCGGTCTTAACTTGGTGGAAACTCATTTTAATTAAAAAAATGTATATGAGACAGTAATTTATTTCCACAAAAATGTTTGTACTACTACCTTTCCTATAGACAAAATGGTATTCAATAAACAAAAGAAAATGGCATTATATCCCGTGTACCCAATCATAAAAGAGGACAATATACAGAAATATTTTTTGTTATCTTATGTCAATGAATCATCTGAAAATATTGCTAAATATTTCAAAAGTTGTTTCAATTATAACGCGGCTTTTAATACAATTAATAACCTTAGTACCTACATAAAAAACAATAAAGATCGTACAAATAAAGAAAATAAATCCGGAGTCTACACGTTGACTTGCAAAGATTGGCCTTTAGTATACATTGGCCAGACTGGTAGATCATTCAAGAAACGTGTCCAAGAACACCAAAGGGGTTATATATCCAATTCTGTACATTCGACATATGCTAATCATCTTAAGGAATTCAGGCATAATTTCAACAATAATTATGAAATTATCCACTTTGAAAGTAAAAGTTCTAGATTAACACTTTTAGAATTTCTTGAAATCAACAGGTATAATGCCCGTAAAATCCTTTCGAACGAACAAACAGATGTCGATCATTCTCCATTGCTGAATATTTTTCCTTAATGACATTTTTAGCGGCAAACTCCAATAAACACCTAGAGTTTTTATGACTGGTGCTTCTATTATTTGGTCACGTACCTAAAATGTATTTAAACTCGGTTACACTGAATACCATCAGACAGTACAATGTAATATCTGAAGAAGCCACATCGTGATGAAACAATTGTTGTAGTAGTACAAACATTTTTGTGGAAATAAATTACTGTTTCATATACATTTTTGAATTCAAATGAATCATATCTTAACAGCGATACATATATTTACCCTATAAGAGAGAACTAAACCCAATAATGTAATTTAAGAGGAATAATATACTTAGCCGATTACATAAAACACCAAATATTTTTTTCTATTTAAAGGACATATATCTACCTGATCAAATAAAATAATATTTCAAACACCTAAAATGACAGGAAGTTAGAGATGGACAAATATAGTTTATTCTTTCAGAAACAAAAGTCTGTTGAACTACTTACTTGATTTACTTTTCTTCTTGTTTTTTTCATTATTGTGCGGAACTCGAACTCGCAACCCTTGGCACAATAAGCGCGCATCTCTGCCTAGTGTGCCAACGAAATTACCATATGAAATTTATTATTAAGATAATTATCATACAGCATCGAAAGCTAAGATCATTAGTCGCTATAAAAATTGATGAAAAGTCATTAGAAGAAGGGAATATATTTTCTGATAGAATATTTGAAACTATGCCTGAAATATTTTTTTTATTCGCTTGCTGAAGATTGGTTTGAAAAATAAAATACGTTTCTTCCTCAATGAACGATGAAAATATGTTGACATTAATAATTTTACCTGCCAAATCAAGTAATGGCGGATATGCTGTCGAAAATCTATAGAGTATCAAGCTGTGGCTAACAGAATGATCTCTCAATGGATATTGTAACTCATATCTGTGTACAAATCACAACTCAAATCGTTCCGAATATGTAACGTCGATTGCCAGGACATGCAGCACACATGCATGTTTCGAAACTTCTTGACTTCCTTATTTGTGCTGTGTACCGATATTCACCGTGAATGGCAATGGCGGAGCTTAACTGAACACTAGCGCCATCCATGCACCTGAATCCACATCATAGTATTCCCTCTTACTTGAATAAGGTAATTGATGAGGAATACTTTGATTCATTTCACATACACGGAAGGCGTTAATGCTCGGTTAAATATCTATAGGGGCCAAATATAGATACACAAATTCGTTGCATTTGTTGGTCATTAGAGCTGTTAATAAGCCAATAAGCTTCAAAATATGCATTCAGATCGATTTGAAATGTAAAATGTATACAGACGAAAGTTACACAATAAAATCGAAGAATCTTCTATTAACCAAAGCTCGACACTCTTTAAATGAATTTCACATGATCCGAAAATACGCGTACAAAACCTCAATATTTATTTTTTCATTAATTCATTATATTTATTTCTTTTCTAGTCCCGTTCATTAGTCATAATAATGATAATCTCATAGTCCTATTTGATAACAAAACTTACCCTGCAAATATCGAACATATTAATTAATGTCTTCGAAATGTACCTACTGGAAGAATGAAACAATGTGTTGAATACGAACACTGACTGTGGAAACAGTCCAATCGATTGAGCTCATCAGAATGTAGACTTTTGGACAAAATGCATCATTCTAGTGGAAGCGCGCAAAAACATAAAATGTCATTTTATTTTGATTTTACCATAAAATTCCCTTATCTTCTATGAAGATAACTTCATTTATTAACACATTGATATCTTTCAAAGAAATTCAACTTTTAGTGCTAGTAAAAAATAATATGAATTAAGGAAACTCGGTGATCTACCACTCACAAAAATGTTTCAAGAGATAGAGACTCCTTCGATAAAATTTATAGCGCATGGCAACCGTCAGTTCTTTCATTTATTTTCTATTATTCTGTGCTCAACTAATCTTAAAATCCCCGTGTTTTCTCTTCTGGCAGACCCATTTCGATTCAAGTTCAACAGCTTTCCTGCAGATAACGAGGGGGAGAAACGGGAACCAGGATAACGATCTGGAATCTGGATTCTTGGCCGTATATAGCGGAATTTCAGTAGTTAAACTGTAAATACTCTTCAGTTCATTACTTCCACCATATTTTCACCCGAAGGGAATGTCTGGGAACGATATCTTTATATCTTAAATTGAATATCAGATTTACGTCGAAAATACTTGTACATAAATGTTTATTTCATCTGTGTGAAACTAGAATCATTTAATATAACCAATTTTAAATAAAGCAGAGGGATAAATAGCGAATTTATTCACATGTATGTTCCTCATATATTTTGTTTTTGCCTGCTCAGTTTAGAACACCCATTAATTCGAAACAATATGCGTATACTGCGCTAAAATATATTCTCATAGATATTTTATATAATCTATGGTAGTATGCTTTATGGAATAGTTAAAATACCTACGAAAAAAAAAATTATTTCATTTTTGAATATTTAGCTATCTCTACGGTTTTCTGTCCCATGTAAGATGAGGAAATATATTTTGTTTCATTTATATTTTTAAGTTTGGGGTATGATAGTATTGTTGCTATTTTTTACATAATTTTGTTCGATAGGCTATTTTTCATTGACGATTCTTGAATCTATTTGCTTCATGGTATTATATTATCTGTAAGAATTTTTTTCATCAGTATTTCAGATAATCCATGATAGTATGCTTTATATTAGGAGTACAAATAAGTTTTCGCCGTTTTATTGTAGATGGCGCGGCACGGAGTTTCGGTTAGCTTTCGCAGATGATAACCGGCTTAAAAATAGCTTGGACATTCAAGAACAACATGACCTATTAATATCACTGATTTTATATTGGTAAAATATAATTTTTATAAGTTGAGAATGTCAAAATTTGGGCCAAGTAAGCGTCATTTGCGGGAAATATTAGTTTACTTCTTTAATTTGAAGAAAACTGCTGCTGAGGCGCATCAATTGCTCGTAGAAGCATATGGTGAGGGTGCTTTGAGTGAGAGAACGTGTCGAGAGTGGTTTCAAAAGTTTAAAAACGGTGATTTCGACGTAGAAGACAAAGATCGCAGTGAAAGGCCAAAAATTTACGAGGATGCAGAATTAGAGGAATTATTGGAGGAATATTCATCTCAAACACAAAAAGAACTTGCTCTAATATTAGAAGTCACTCAGCAAGCAGTCTCACATCGTTTAAATTTAATTTTTGTTAAAAAACGGCGGAAACTTATTTGTACTCCTAATAGATTAGTTGAAATACCTATGAGAAAGAAGAATTCTGACAAAGAATATAATACCATAAGAAAATTTGAATATCAAAACAGATTTAAACTGTTAGTCTTCTACAATTTTAATTTCAAAAAAATTTTTATTCAAAAAACTTTCAGAATTAAATTAATGTCTACAATAAGCACAGCTTATATTTAATAGACGTATATATTCAAAACTCAAGATACTACTCTGTCAAGAAAGTACCGGGAATTTTCAATTAAAACAACATTTTTACATTTAATCGTCAAAATTTATTGGGTCGCCTTCAAAATAGGCTCCATTTGCTCCAATACATCTATGCCAACGGCACTTCCAACTATCGAAACATTTTTTATAGGCGCTTTCCGGGATGGACTTTAGCTCTCGCGCCGAATTTCGTTTTATGGCTTCAATCGACTCAAAACGGGTGCCACGAAGGGGCAATTTTAGTTTTGGGAGGAGGAAAAAGTCGCAGGGAGCCAAGTCCGGCGAATACGGTGGTTGCTGAAGCACGTTTGTTGAGTTTTTGGCGAGAAAGTCAGTCACAATCGTAGCTCGGTGAGAAGGCGCGTTATCGTCATGCAAAATCCATGAGTTGTTCGCCTACAAATTTGGCCGCTTCTTACGGATACGCTCACGCAAACGTTTCATAACGCCTAGGTAATACTCCTTGTTTACCGTCTGACCCTCTGGAACGAATTCGTAGTGCACCACGCCACGGATATCGAAGAAAACAATGAGCATCACCTTCATTTTCGAGCGGCTTTGGTGTGGTTTTTTCGGTTTCGGCTCATTTTTTGCCATCCATTCCGATGATTGCTGGCTTGTTTGCATATCGTACTCGTAGACCCAGGTCTCATCACCAGTTATAATACGTTCCATGAATGTAGAATCGGAATTACAGCGATCCAGCATGTCTGAAGCAACCTGTTCGCGATGACGTTTTTAAAGTAAATTCAGGTCTTTCGGTACGAGTCGTGCGGCCACCTTTCTCATGCCCAAAATATCAATCAAAATCGTACGTGCGGACTCGTGGGATATCTTAAGATCATGTGCTATCTCTCTCAAGCTGGTACGACGGTTTTCCAGCACCCTTTCCTTTAATTTTATCGACGTTATCTTCGATCGAAGCCGTCTACCATTCGACCACTTCACGACCGTCCTTGAAGGCTCTGTACCACTGATATGCACGAGTTTTCGATAGAGCATTATCACCAAAGGCCTTTTGCAACATTTTCAACGCATCGGCACACGAAAATTCATTTGCAACACAAAACTTTAAACAAATTCTTTGCTCAACGTAATCACCCATAGTAAAAATCGGCACGCACTCTGACATCGACTGACTTAATCAGCTGTTGCAAACACACTAGTTGACAGATCCCGCTCAAGCTTTGCATAGTAATTAAGGACAGTGGTACCAACCTAGGAAAAAAAATTTTTACCTGCCCGATTGCCCTGCCAGATTTAAATCGATAATTCCCGGTACTTTCTTGACAGAATGTACAATGTCAAATGGAATAAATAAACCAACCAATATAAAAAAGGCAATTAAAATTAATAAATAAATATTTGAAGGAGACAAAATTTTGTTTCTGATCTTACCATAGTCAAACCAATTCCTTTTCAAAAACATAAAACACAACTTAAGGATTTCTCAAAAAATATAATTTATTTGAAATATTTAATATATTTAAATATTAAATATAAGCGGTGCTTATTGTAGACATTAATATAATTCTAAAAGTTCTATGATTAAAAATTTTTTCGAAATTAAAATTGTAGAAGACTAACAGATTAAATCTGGTTTGATATTCAAATTTTGTTATATTTCTTCTATCATGTAAAAAGCCTTTTTCTATTTTATTTTAATACCATAAAGCAAATAGCTTCAAGCAATCGTCGATTCAAAATAGCCTTTCGAACAAAATTAAGTAGAAAATAGCGACAATTCTATCTGTCATACCCCAAACTTAAAGGTATAAATGAATTTCCTCAACTTCTATGAGACAGATAACCGAAGAGAGGGCTAAATATTCAAAAAGAAAACAAAATTTTAATACATCATTCAAACTAATAATTCATTAAGCCATTCAATAAAAAAACAAGGCGACAATTTAAAAAATTCGAAAATCATAGACATTTGGATGAAACGCTAGCACGAGTTTTCTAGAGCAAGCGCGCCGAGATAGATCGTAACTTCATAAGCTAACTTGTAGTATTTGGTAGTATGTATATATTCGACATTCCCAGCAAGAATTAAAAAACATGAAAAATAATAAGAAGACGTTTTTTTTGATGGAATGATTATTACAAAATTTAAATATCAGAACAGATTTATTCTATTAGCTTCCTATAAATTCTAATTCCAAAAAATTTCATAATTATAATTTATAGGAGGCTAACAGAATAAATCTGTTTTGATATTCAAATTTTGTAATAATTCTTCTATCAACTAAAAAACCTCTTCTTATTATTTTATCGTATATAAAATGTATAATTATATTTAGGTTCAATCTCATTATTTAAATATCATGTGGATTTAACCTAGACCTTAAAATAACTTACAAGCTTTGTTCTACTTTTGTGATGAACACAGAAAATAGAATACCTTGGATTTTTAAAGGTTTCTAATTTGAGTGTTCGTTCTACAAGGATAACATGAGGTCTTACGGGTAAGTTATTTATTTTTAATTGATTGTATTTTTTAAATGTGATATTGGAATGACGAAGACCTATTTCATTTCTTCTAGTTTTTTGAGGATTTGCTACATGTTTTGAGAGATTTTTGAAGTAAGTTAAATGAATATTTAAATATATTAAATATTTCAGATAAATTACTTTTGGAGAAGTTCTTAAATTTATATTTTGCATTTTTGCAGAAAATTTAGTTTTCATAAATATAAGATCAGAAACAAACTTTTGTCTCCCTCAAATATTTATTAATAAATTTTAATTGACAATTTATATTTGTTGGGTTTTTTAATTCCATTTGATATAATATAATTAGTTTTTCATGTCTATTGAATATAAGCGGTGCTTATAACAAGTTGATTTAATTCCAAAAGTTTTTGAATAAAATTTTCTCAAATTAAAATTTATAGAAGACTAACAGAATAACTCTGCTCTGATATCTGAACATGAAGAATATTGTGTTGATAAAATACAAAATTCAACATATGCAAATTATTTAATGGAAACAGGCCGTAATTCTGATATCGTTTGAAATTGGCACTTTGTTTTCATTTCTCGGATTTTTTCCTACGAGAGTTTTCTCAAGAATCATTGTCTTAATAGTTCGATGAAATTGGAAGATATTCCACTGCAACATTACTGGATGGATTTTGATGAGCGCCGAAATTAGTACCCTGTGTAAGAAGATGTGGGATAATTTGAGTTATTCTTTTTTCTGCTCAGTTCATCCTCCAAAAAGGTTTTAACCTACTGACTGCGTAGAATATTTTCAATTTCTTCAAAACAAACGTTCATGTTCAGTATTTTCTTTTCGTAGAGCCTTATTTATTTCACAAACGGCAACGAAATTTATAGAGTAGTTCTGTTTTGGGACTATCCTAGACGCTCTATTCACATAATTTTTCTTTACCTATTATTCACAAATATCAAAATGGAGGATCCAAAATATTTTACATCGTCTATGGTCAATTTCACCAGCTCATCCGATCTTAATGCTACCCGAAATAATAGAAATTCGGTTTTCAAATGAAATAACATTTGTAAAAGATAACTTTCGCTGTGAAACATTTCATCTTTATTTGAGAAAGGAATCTAGTTTTTTTCTAGTACAAATTTTTGTTTGCTTTTTGCCTGGTATACAATAATATATCTCTTCAAAAATGCTAGTAATCTAAAATACTTACTGATAACAACATTATTCTTGATCTCAAGGTAATTTTTCATGACAGAATAATGTGACCCGGCTGGCGATGCCTTCAAACGCTTTGCTTTTTTAGCATCATACTTTGTTAACATTTTCTCGCTAGGAATTTAATCTGTTTGTTTCATCGTTTCGTTTATTTTCCAAGATATTTATGGAAATAAATTAACCACTATTTATGCAGTCGCTTCAATAGATTTATCACAAAATTTCGAAAAATTTATCTTAGAACTTAGAGAAAACGGCTCACGAAATACGAGCACACTTTTTCTGATATTCATCAAAAGCTAAATGGCTACATATATTTTTATGCTTATAAATTACGAATGTCATAATGACATTTTTTTTTTATTTTTTTCATTGAAAATCGTTGGTATCTTAAAATTAAGATTTTTGGTTCGTGCATAAAATAATATATACACCTTGAGAGTAAATTCTTTTTTTCTCGGTACTTTATAACCTTAACGCTTACCCACGCTCTTCGCCACTATTCAAGAATAAAAGGCTTTTGCTGTCTTTTAGTAAGGGATTGATGATTCGCAGATGAAAAAACAGACAAATCGAAAGCCTACAGGTTTAGGCGATTTTCCTCATTTTGTAAAATGGCAGCAAATAAAATAAGCATCCGAATTAATCAGTGATGTTAGTTACATTAATGCAGTCCTGTATTCTTATTGTATTCAATACATACCACCACGCAAAGTTTCTTTGCTCGCAAATAAAGTTTAATGAATTCACAATTAACCTGATGGGATTCTATAAGTTTTTCAGCATCTATAAAATTTTATTGGAAACATTTTACAGGATGGGACCGTGAAAAAAAATGATTTTGAAAGCGCGTGTATCTCTCTCCTAAAGGGCTCATCGAAGTGGAGCTGGTGCCGTTAGGTAGAGTCTTAGCATTTGTTGATTGCTCAAAGTCATGTTGTAGCTGTGGTTATTCGAACACCAAGTATTCTAGTACAAAAACTTCATCCAAGAAAACGAGTCTCTCACGGCAGGTAAGCTTGAATTGCGTCGCCACTTGTATATCCACCGGTATCCAAGAGTTCTCTCACGAAACGCCATTCTTCATTGGGTTCAAGCACTTCGTACACGATGTGTTTCAATTAGAAAATATATAAGAGACCGTATTTTAAATTCCACAAATATGTTTATAATACAAAAATTGTTTCACTACGATGTGGCTTCTTCATTCTACATTCTACTGGCTGATGGTGTCCAGTATAATCGAGTTTGAATACAGTGTTGAGTACGTGACAAAATAATGGAAAAACAAGTCATAAAAACTTGAAGTGTTTATTGGAGTTTGACGCTAAAAATGTGTTTCAACGAAGAAAAAGTACAAAGGGGCTACACGATAGGCTCGAATCCCAGAAAATGTTGAACAAGTCCGACACCTTCTGCATTTTCACCCTTACAAATTGGCAGTTGTTCGACACTTACAGTCAGGGATTAATAAAAACAACTGATTCTCGCGCGTGAGATGAAAGTACAACTTGAGCAAAATGAGAACTTCATTATCTTTATGTCTGATAGAGATCATTTTCATCTGAATGACATAATGAACTAGCAGAATTGCCGTTATTGAACACAAGAAAATTATAGAGAATCACAGGAAAGACCGCTGCATAGCCAGAAAGATGCAGTTTGTTGCGCACTATCATTATTGGCTCTTACGTTTTTGAAGATACCAATGGGAGAGCTATAACTGTGAACTCGTCGCGATATGTGGGCACGATAAACAACTTCTTATTCTTTGAGTTACGGCGAAGATGAATCCCAATCCCACGATGGGCAACGGCCCATCCTGTGAATGCAGTTCCCTGTTTGAGGCATTTGGTAGCCACCTCGATCCCTTGTCGAAATGTGATAAGTTCTTGTGAGGACACATTTGTATATGGGTATAAGCTTTGAACTTCAGAAGATTTGAAGGAGGATTGCGTGGAAATCGCAATTGACAGAGTGATACTGGAGGGAGTAGCGGCCAACTTCCTAGAACGGCTTCAGCGGTGCATCGTTCATCGTCGCCACCACAGAAACTCGTTCAATCAATACTCTTATGAATGAGGGAACTAAATCTCAACCGGACGTTGTAGACAAATTCTACACATAAACGAGGTGTGGAATTCTGGTAAGGCTTATAAGATGCCCTGCAAATTGCAAGGGTAAAGTATATTTAAGCCTTTAATTGTGGTGCTGAAGAAAGTACAAATGAAATAAGATGATGAAATGGACTAAATCTCCAGCAGTAAATAATATTGCTGCTCAAAATTAACAAAAAAGATATTTGCATGGTATTATGGCGGCTCTGGTACGAGCGCCCACAAACTGAACCCATCAAAAGATACTTGAAATCATGCAACGATCAGAAAACACCATTATAGTATATAAATATAAACCAAAATTTGATCAAGTGAAGCTATTACAAATTACTCATTATGTAGTATGATGTCTCAAGAATCAAAACTTTCTGTGTTCTGTGATACATAACATAATAATCTTCAGTGTTTGCATTTTGAATATCAAAACGGATTTAATCTGTTGGTCTTCTACAATTTTAATTTCAAAAAAATGTTTTAAAAAAACTTACAATTCAATTACTGTCTAATAATAAGCACTGCTTATATTTAATAGACGTATAAAAAATCAAAATTCACTATACAATATCAAATGGAATAAATAAAATAAATCATTAATTAAAGTTAAAAATAAGTAATATCGAATGTTTCATTCCAAACATACGCACCTGAACTCGTCATAAAGGCCCCGGTACGTATGTTTTTCCTTTGACAAACATTTGACAACATGTTCAGTTTCTGGTCTTTTATTCATGAAAACTAAATCTTTTTCAGAAATACACAACATAATTTTAAGAACTTCTCCAAAAATAATTTATTTGAAATATTTAATATGTTTAAATATTTAAATAACTTACTTCAAAAACTTTCAAAAACATGTAGCACATCCTCAAAAACAATTAGAATTCAGATAAGGTCAGTTCAACTCTACATTTATAATATAAATTCAATTAAATATAAATAAACTTGTAATCCTACCAAACAATTTCTGGAAACTTTGTGACTGCAATAAGAACTAGATAGGTACATCTAATATCCAATGTAATCTATGTTCTATGCGAAACACAGAAATCACACAAAGTTAGTGTATTTTTAATTAATAATTTAATTTTGTTAGGTTTTTTATTCCATTTGATATTGTATAGTGAATTTTGATTTTTTATACGTCTGTTCAATATAAGCAGTGCTTATTATTAGACATTAATTCAATTCTAAATTTTTAAGAAAAAAATTTTGAAATTGAAATTGTAGAAGACCAACAGATTGAATTTGTTTTGATATTCAAAGTTTGTAATTATTCGTCTATCAAGTAAAAAACCGCATCGTATTATTTGATTTTATATATAATATATAATTGTATTAGGTTTTTGAATGATGGAATTTTTTATACAGTTTCCAGTGGGTTAATGAAGGCCATAAAATGCCTTACAAACTTTGTGTGATTTCTGTGTTTCGCATAGACCATAGATTACCTTGAATATTAGATGTATCTACCTATTTTTAATTGCATTCACAGAAATTCCAGAAATTATTTGGTAAGATTACAAGTTTATTTATATTTAATTGAATTTATATTATAAATGTAAAATTGAACTGACCTCATCTGAATTCTAATTGTTTTTGAGGATGTGCTATATGTTCTTGAGAGTTTTTGAAGTAACTTATTTAAATATTTGACACATTAAATATTTCAAACAAATTATTTTTGGAGGTTCTTAAAATTATGTTGTGTATTTTTGAAAAAGATATAGTTTTCATAAATGTAAGACCAGAAACTGAACATGTTGTCAAATGTTTGTCAAAGGCACAACATACGTACTCGCCTTTCTGACGAGTTCAGGTGCGAATGTTTGGAACGAAACATTCGGTAATACTTATTGTTAATTTTAATTAATAATTTATTTTTGTTGGGTTTTTTATTCCATTTGATATTGTATAGTGAAGTTTGATTTTTTATACGTCTATTAAATATAAGCAGTGTTTTTTATTATTAGACATTAACAGATTAAATCTGTTTCGATATTCAAAGTTTGTAATTATCCTTCTTTCAAGTAAAAAACCGCATCTTATTATTTTAATCTTCGAAAAATAATTAGAAATTACCATATGACACTAATGTCATTTTCTGTCTTCCAAATCGAAAATGCTTGTATTCTTTTCCATCAGACCAGTTACTTTTTACATTTTCCTTTTGAAACTCATGTACGTTATATGTCTTATAATAGTTGAGCATCTCCTTATCTCCCTTCCTCTTTGCTTTTCTCTTCATTTCACTCATTGCCCATAATTTGTCAATGTCGATTGTACACGTTTCACTAATGGAAGTAATTTTTCCACAGAAGAATCAGAGAATAATCATCAATGGGTATGCGCTACTTTCGAGAAAACAATTCTACCAAGAGATTTTATTATCTTAATCTGAAAATTATATTTATACCGCAAACAATAGCTCTTGTATTTCTAATTAATACATATATTGATGTAGCTAATTTTGAAATATCCGAAGATAATCCGCGGAACATACAATGAATTTCATTCATTAGTCTGAAAGAATTATTCCACAACTGCCTAATTTCCTTACAGAGGCTCTCCCAAAAATCGTTTATCGCGTCAGCTGCAAGTTTCGGATTTCTCATTACTTCAAAATCGTAACAATATCGAATAATTTCTAAGATAAAATCTTCTAGAACATATCTGGCATTTTCGACATTGTCTCTCAACTGTTGTTTTGTTTCTTCGATTCGTTTGACATTCGTATTGAAATTATGGAGAGTTTGTTCTGCTTCTTGTTGAACCCTACTCGGGTAAGCCTGGAAAACATATCTTTTCATATATAATATCTTGCGATATTCTTTCACATTTACCAACGTAATAAATGTAATAGTCAGAAGGATCGGCCATCTCGAGTTCATGTCGTTTCGACGGCCATATCAACAAATTGTTTTACGTTTCTTCCTTCATACTTCATGATGAAACTCAATGACAAATTGCAGACTGTCTTGTCAAATCGAACCTATGAATTTTATGATTCAGAGTTGACTGTATTTCGAAATATAATACAATTATTTAAAGCGCTCATTTTGCCAAGTAATCTGTTGAATGGTATGGTCGAGTAAGTAATTTTTTTACATTTTTATTAAAAAAGTAGAATATTTCATTTAGATATGATCGATTCCTTCGAAATTGTACAAGGCATTTTACCAGGCAGGTAGTTCGGCTTGCACTCTCTCGGCGATGTCAGCTTCTAAGAGTCTAAAATCTTAATGCCTTATTTTGGTAAATATCCTAATGGAATAACAGTCACCCAAAATCGCAATTAGATGAATTCCTCTTCGACAGTACGACATTAGGGACCTAAGAAAGTTTGTGCTTGAGGGCATAAACAAGGTCAGCAAGGTGGCGACAAAAGTCATACTAAGCAGTGTGGCCTCTTTCGAGAGCATGATAATTGATATGGCAAAGGAGGTAGAGCGTATGAAAAGCGTGGTTCAGAAGAAGGAAAGGTGGGAGAGAAAAGTAATAAGTGGTGAGGTGAGCATAGGAAGGATTAATTTAGAAAAGAATGTGGGAAAGTATGTGGGCAAAAGTGTATGGCAGAACGTGGTAGCGGTGCCTGGACAGGTGAGCTCCACTCCTATAGTGGAAACCTTGAGGCATCCTGTAGCCAAGAGTTTCGCTTTGATAGGGAGCGATATGTCTGCAAAGGCATAGAGTGAGGATGTCAAGAAGAAAGTTTTCGCATAGGTAGCATCTGAAGTAAATGTCAGGCTGATTGCTTGCAGAATCCTGCAACTGAATGCGTCTAGATGCTACGGCACCATAAGCGAAATAGGTGTGTGCATAATAGGTGAAAGGATATGTAAGGGTTTGTCGCAGGAGCCATATATGAGAGATGGTAGAGTGTGTGGACTGCCAAGCGCCATGATAGTATAGGGATCTGTGGGGGGCGGGGCAGCCATTGTCGTTAATGATGATATTGTTGTTGTCTTGCCTGTCCCAGAGTTGGGTAGGAAATGAACATGTGGAAGGTTATATGGCTTCAGTCTATTGCAAGTGTAGTGATGAGTTGGGGCCATATTTGGGGTATATGGAACGGTTGTTCTCCCTATTGGGGAGCAGCCAGATTTTAGTCGGATTAGATGCAAATGCAGTATCCTCCTTGTGATATAGCACGAGGATACGTATGCATGGGAATAGCGATGAAAGAGGAATAAGGATGGAAGAGTTCACTTTTGAAAACCAACTCCTAGTATTGAATGAAAGCTCTGAATTTTATACCTTCAGTGACCCTCGGGGTGAGTCAGATATTGACCCCACTTTGATGAATGGTTGCATGGATCTGAAATATGTCATAAGTTGGTGTGTGATGTGTACAGAATGGAGTATCCGTGACCATAATGGTATACTGATTACTCTAGGAAGGCATGAAAGAAAGAAAAATTTATTCCTGGGTATTGATCTGTTAATAGTGTTTTCATTTAATTCCACCAAATTAACTGTTCTTATACATTAGTCCATATTCTCAGTTTCTAGAAAGGCAATCTGCTTCTACATTTCCTTTTCCTGGTTCATATCTAATCTCAAAATCGAATTGTGATAGAAAATTCATCATGTCACCCAGCTCTTCATCTGGTCTTGTACGAAATTCTTTCCCTTTTAGTGGCTTATGGTCAGTAACAACAATAAATTTATGTCCTATCAGCCAATATTTCCAAAATTTAATTGCCTTTTTAATTGCCAGACATTCTAGGATCTGTTTTTGTTTAAGAACAGCTCCTTGAATACTGGCATCAGTATATATAGTAGTATAGGCACTTGGATCGAAAATTATAAGAATTGGCTCAGAACAAAGGATGTCCTTAACCTTATCAAAGGCTTCCTGACAAGCCAATGACCAATTGAATTTTACATATTTTCTCAGTAAATTATGCAACGGTCCTTATAATCTAGCTCAATCTTTTATATATTTGTGATAAAAATTAACTTTCCCAAATTTGTCTTATTTTCTTCCGCGTATCTTGAGGAGAAAAAATCCTAATGGAAATTAAATTTTCATTTATAGGTCGTACTGTATTGTTTCCTATAATATGTCCTAAATATTTGACTTCTTCTTCTGCAAAATTACACTTGATAAATTTAAGTCTGAATCCTTCATTACATATTGCTTTCAAGAGACTCTCCAAATGTTCTATATGTTGGTCAAATGTTGAAGAATATATTAGAATATCATCTATATAATTTAGGTAGAAAAATTCAGGTTATATTTTCTGATAATATTATTCAATATACGTGGAAATATGGCCGGGGATGTTTCAAGTCCAAGAGCTAAACATTTCCATTGCCAGTGATCATTCTGTGTCACAAAAGCAGTCTTATATCTATCTATCTTTGATACGAATAGGAATCGACCAAAAAGCAGAATTTACATCTACTGTAGTGGAGAATTTTGCATTTCCGGTCTTGGCTAAGATTTCATCAATTAATGGGAAAGGCTGTGGTTCGAGAACAATTAATTTATTGAGTTCACGAAAATCTACACATAATCTGGTTTTAGACCCTTCATCTCTCTTATATGCTAAAGTGACTGGTGATGCAAAAGGTGAGGAGGACTCCTCAATCAGATTCGCTTTCAACAATCTTCTTATTTGGAATTCTATCTCTTTTTGATCCTCCATTGAGCATCTGTATGGTTTTTTTGCTATAAATTTGTGTTCTAACAGTTTTATGTGTGCTTCATTATTTTGCACCTGACCAATATCAAACTTGTGTTTTGCAAAAATATGGTCATATTAATTCATTAAAACTTCAATTTTATTTCTGATTTGTTTCCAAATGGTCTCATTTTGCTTCGAAAAGTTCTGTTAGTATCCTTCATTGAAATTGTTGGTGTAATCATTGTTATCATTATTATCATTATGGACACAATCGATCTTTCTCTCTTCATTCATATCTGATCTTTGATGAATATTCAAATCAAAATCTTGTTTAAATTGAAAATTAGAAATAGAATCTAGCCCAAGTAGAATATCATACTTGAAATTTTTCTCATCAACTACAAAAAGTACAACTTCTTTTTTGATATTATTGATTTTCATTTTTGTAATTATTTTTCCTGAAAAATTCACCCTGCCACTGACTGTTTTGAATATGTTTCTATTATCTTGAATGTGCAGACATAACTTTTCTGCTACTTTGGAATTAAGGAGATTAACATTTGAGCCCGAATCATAAATTCCACATAATTCTTTATTATTTATAACCCACCTTCAATTTTATCAATAGCAGCAGTCTCAGTTATTTTAGTTTGAAATTGCCCCATTTAATACCTCCTGTACCCCAACATTGTTTACCGTTCTTATGTTACTGGGTACGTTTTATTCCTTAGCTGACATGAAGTCTCCGGATGAAATCTACCTGAGAAACCATTCTTCTCACAAATTGAGCATGGTTCCTTCTTAACTGGTTTTCTATTTGTTTGTGAATAGGAAGGAATTTGTTCGGCAGATTTATTCACATATTTTTCTGTATTTCGAGCGTTGTCATATTTTTTGAAATCTCTAGCTTTCGCAACTCACCCAATAATTTCTCGAAAGTTGTTACATTTGATCGATCAATTCCATCTTGTAAAATATTTGGCAAACATGTCACAATTAAATCAATTAATATATATAATAATAATTCTAACTTAGAATTGCTTGAATCCTGTTATTTACAGTAAAATATGTCTTTTTAGGATCCTGGATTTCACAAACAAAATAAAAAAGTGCTATGAATATTAAAAAGACGTTTCGTCCTCGGTTGAGGACATTCTCAATTTTATTATTATAGTATACAAATAAAAATTCTCTCTGTCATGCGACCATTCTGAGAAAATATATTATAATCATAAAAATATATAAAATAGGACTAAGAGGTGACGTACCCAAGCAGAAAATTAGTATTATTTAGTAGCTCAACATTCAGAAACAATCTACCCTCCACTGGTATCCAGCATATATTGGTTCACAATAATTCCCGAATGATGCGGTGTGCCGTGAAATATCAGGAAATTTCAATAGTTTCGTTGGATATCTCCGTATTTATTCCAAAAGAAAACATCAGTGGTTATAGAGGATGGTCGCGAACATAACGATTGGTGATGTAATATTTTTAAAAAAATGTTAGGTCTTGTATCTACATTTAGCATTTTTGCCTAAATGAATGGTGTGATAGATCTGGCTAAGGTTTCTTATATCTGTTCTGTCATTCATGGCGTTTTTGTTTTTTTATATAAATCATTCCTTTATGCTTCTTTTATCGTTATTAGTTTCAAAAGCAAGAAGCTTCGTATTTTGGAAGTGTGGGTTGTGGTCATCTGTTAAAATATGTTTGTTAAGTGCTGTGCTTGAGTTTTTCAAGTATTTGTGACCATTCAGTCTATTGTTCAACAATTGTGATGTCATGCCTATAAATACTTTCTCACAATAGTTGCAGGGAATACTGTATATCAAATTTGACCTCTTCATTGGTGGGATTTTACTTTTTAGCTGAGTAAACAGTTTTTTCAAATTATTATGTGTTTTATGGCATACCTTCAGATTGTGTACTTACAGAATGTTCCCTATTTTTTCCGATAGGTTTCGTACATACGGAATGGAGATGTATTTTTCATCTTGAATTTCTTTCCTGTTTCTTGTTTTGTTGTAAAACCTGTGCTTTCGTTGTTTGATAATCTTATTCACTAAATCAATAGGGTAGTTGTTGTTAATTGAAATTCTCCTAACTCTGTTCAGTGTGTCTATTCTCAAAGATCGGCTGGTTAGGGCAATTGCAAGGTCTGTTATGCCAATTATGACACTTTGTTTTTGAAAATGATTTGAAGTAAAACACTTTATTTCCGCTTATTTTTATTTTTCAACGACAATTGTTTCGTCAATTACATATAGACTTCGTCAGGTGAGTATGGTTACTAACTACTTTACAAAATCTTTCTCCTTAAATACAACTTTCCCTAAAAATACGTGATAAAATTCTTTAAATATCTAGCTATTTGTGCAGATTTCTGTCCTATGACAAAATGCACAAATAGCTAGATCTATGATTGTTCCGGTCTTTACTTGACGGAAATTCATCTTGAAAATATGAATAAAAACAATATTCTCATTTCCGCTAATATATTAGCGGAAATGAGAATATTGTTTTTATTCATATTTTTAAATAGCTAGATATTTAAAGAAAAAACGAAATGTCAATATCTCATATAAAACAATAAATTCTTTAGGTAAATTAATAAAAAATAATAAAGATATCGTCAATAAGAACAAGAGATCAGGAGTATATAGGTTAAATTGTGGTACATGTCCATATGTATACATTGGCTAAACGGGTAGATCTTTTGAGAGTAGGATCCAGGAACACCAGAATTCATTCGTTAAGAATAAATCAAACTCCACTTATGCTAGGCATCTACAAGAATCCGGACATGATTTTGACCATAACTTTGAAGTTCTCCATTTCGAGAACAAATGCAATAGATTGGACCTTTTAGAAGCAATGGAAATAAACCGGCATCATAAACTGAATATTTTGTTGAACGACCAAACAGATGTGAACCGTTCTCCGTTGTTGAACCTTTTTTAATAAATTCCTTTTAAACTTCATTTTATCACGTATTTTTAGGGAAACTTGTATTTAAGGAGAAATATTTTGTAAAGTAGTTAGTAACCATACTCACCTGACGAAGTCAATATGTAATTGACGAAACAATTGTCGTTGAAAAATAAAAATAAGCGGAAATAAAGTGTTTTACTTCAAATCATTTACGATGAATTTCCGTCAAGTAGAGACCGAAACAATCAAGACTTTGTTTTTGGCTAAAAGGATGTTCGGATGAAAAAATCAAATATCTTCCTGACAGGTTTGTTTTCGTATACCATTGTATAAGTATGATATTATTATTTCTGATAAGGGTTAAATCTAGGAAATTTATTCTGTCATTTGCTTCCTTTTCTATTGTGAATTGAATTTTATCATGAGAAACATTAAAGATAATTAAAGTAAAACAACTTAATTTCCGCTAATTTATTCAAATCAAACATTTAAAAACATTAAACGCACTTAAGATTTCATCCGTCTTGCTTTGGGGTACAGCCATGATACAATCGTCCACATATGTCTCGTAGAAGACTAATTCGATGTTCAAGCCATGTTGCGCAACTAGTGATGGAAATGGTAGAGGAACTTATAACTGAGAAATTGAACATCGAATTAGTCTTCTACAAGAGATATCTGGACGATTGTATCATGGCTGTACCCCAAAGCAAGAAGGATGAAATCTTTTTGGTTTTGTGAGTCTATGATTTCTATAATTTCATTTGAATATAAGGGTTATACGACTCCTTTCACTGGGATAATTTAAGTAATACTCTTTTTTCTTTGCCAAGTTTTCGAATATTTGTATTTAATTCTTCTTCGGGGCTTCTGAAATGCAATACAAATTTTAATTTGAACATTAAGTTTTCGTCATTTATTTACTGAATGTGTTATTGGTGTTATTGGTTATTTAAGAAGTTCAGCTTAGCTATTCAACAAAACATCGTCTAGGAATTTAAAACAAATAATGTATGAAAAGTAATGTTCTTGAACGAACTACTTAAGACATTCATAATAAAAAGATTGTTAGTAGAACTTGAAATAGTGTTTGTCATTTCTTGGGTCAATTTGTTATCTGTTTTGTTTACATTTTATATTTTTTCATGCTATGGTCTTTATTCGTCGACTGGGCCATCATAGAATAATCTTTCGATTTCTCCAACGAATACCCATATATGTTACTCAGCTCATTTCTATCTATTTTTTTATTGATAATATTTTCTCGTTTATTAATTTCTATCATTTCCAAAACCAATCTCTTCTGAAAATCTCTTTCTGTTTTCAATACCTTCACGTCTTCGAAATTTATTCTGTGATCCAAGTTGAATGCATGTGCTGCCAGTGCGCATCGTTCAGGATGTCAGATTTATGTAATGCCATTCTGCATTTTAGCCATTGAGAAGTCTGTCCTATATATATTTTTTCTCATTCTTCACATTTGACCTCATAAACAATATATAATTTTTTGAAGATTTATTACATGTTTTGAGAGATTTTTGAATTAACTATATAAGTTTGCTACTGTTTTGTTATTGTTGATGGAAATTTTTACATTTTCAGATTTGATTTTTTTTTTGTTTCCTCTCAATCCATTTATATTTCGGCATGACGCATAATGGGTTTCTCCGGGTGTTTCTTCAAGTCTCGGTGGTCCTATCTCTGTTATATGACAGAAATATAATAATTTGTTCAATAAACCGTAGAGATAATCATTTTGTTTAAATATTTTCATTACATTTTTTATTTTTTCATTTATATGTGACTTATGATATATTTTATTGATTCTGAAGCTTCCGTAGAAAAATGCGGATGTTGCGAGGGAGCTTTCACCTCTTAGTTCGGTAGACGACGTTTCGTTTTCGAGTCTGAGCATCTGAAACTCATTAGACAGGCGTGATGCGCAGGCTCTGCCTGTGATGACGGTGACCATTCGTACCGCTTGGAACGGTGATCGTCAAACGCTGTGCCTTGCACTACTTGAACTCGGCTAGGACGTTTAGTCACGAATCTTTAGACTGGTCGGGTCCTCTATTGGTACGCCGGTCAAGCTACGACAGAACAAGGCAGGTTTCTGAACGAGGAGCGAAGAAGTTGTTCGCTACAATTCTATTTTTAGTTTGTTTTATTATGTATTAGGAGTACAAATAAGTTTCCGCCGTTTTATTAAAGATGGCGCGGCACGGAGTTTCGGTTAACTTTCGCAGATGATAACCGACTTACAAAATAGTTTGGACATTCAAGAACCACATAACCTATCAATATCATTGATTTTATATTGGTAAAATATAATTTTTATAAGTTGAAAATGTCAAAATTTGAGCCAAGTAAGCGTCATTTGCGTTAGTTTACTTCTTTAATTTAAAGAAATCTGCTGCTGAGGCGCATCAATTGCTCGTAGAAGCATATGGTGAGGGTGCTTTGAGTGAGAACGTGTCGAGAGTGGTTTCAAAAGTTTAAAAACGGCGATTTCGACGTAGAAGACAAAGATCGCAGTGGAAGGCTAAAAATTTACGAGGATGCAGAATTGGAGGAATTATTGGAGGAAGATTCATCTCAAACACAAAAAGAACTTGCTCTAACATTAGAAGTCACTCAGCAAGCTTTCTTCTATAATAAATATTTAATTTGTGTTAAAAAACGGCGGAAACCTATTTGTACTCCTAATACATTTTCATGCTAATGTGGTAGTTTTAATTGTAGTGAACTATTTTCTTAGAGTGAATGCCTTTTCTGTACCATTTTAATTCCATTGTGTTGACCTGTCTTTGAACTTTAGTATCTAGAAAATATACACATCGTTCAGAATCTTCTATTTCCAGAGTAAACTGTAGACTCCTTGAATATGAATTGAAACAGTCTAATGTGGTTTGGTGTGTTCATTTGGTATAGCCATTAGTAGGTCATGTACAAACTTTTTAAAATTGGTATTTCAAACGGTAATTTCTGCACACATGATTTCACCAAGTGATTCATGACATATTGGGCCAGTCTTGGACTAAATTTGGAACCCATCGCGCACACGAAGTTGGACTGATGAATTGTTGACGTGGTTATTGCAAATGATCTTTTTGAAGATGTGTAATTCATTTACACGAAACAAAGTTTGTATTTTTCAAGTATTTATTCAATATATTATACATTTTTATTTCTTTTGGCACTGCGTAATGAGCGTTAATCCTTTTTTACTACTAAATTGAAACTGCGTGTTCTAGGGCATTTATTTAAATAAATTTAAAAAAATTTGAGACAAAAATATCATAGAATCTTATTATTGAGGAAACTCTTCAAATGTTCGGAAATTCTATGTCGGAAAGTTCTTCCAGTCTGTCCTATGTAAACTCTAGGTTAATCATCTCATGTTAACGTATAAACCTCCGATTTATGATCTTTATGTGTACTGCCTTTATTATGTTTAATGATTTAACTCAGGTCTGAATAGGTTTTAAATGAAGTTCCTAAATTATATTTGTTTTTGAAGTACGTAGCAATTTTCTCAGAAATACCTTTAATGTATCATAAGGAAATGTATTTGATTTTTTTTTATATTAGGATATAATAATTTGAAGCTTTTTCATTATTTTTATTCATGAACAATTTTTCTATCAAAGTAGAATCATAGTCATTATTAATAGCTATTTGTTTAATTATGTTAAGTTCCGTAATATAATTTTACCGATTCATGAGAATAGTAACTTATGTTTGAAACTAATCATACAATTGAATGCTGATAATTTTTGATTTGAAGGATGGTTTGATTTATTGTGCATAATAGAATCCGTATATGTTGTTTTGTGAAAGCTTGAAAAATCGTGTGAATTATTTATTCTAGCAACTGTTTCCATCGTGAATGATATTGGGGGATGTATTTCATTGATAAATGAAAAGAGTTTTTTTAAAAGTCTGTCTGTACCTGTGATTTAACAGAAAATATCGTCTACATATATACCAATATAAAAAATTTTCTTTGGTGAATATTAGTTTCAATATTGTTCATGAATATTTCTGTTAAAAAAGGACTTGAAGGATTTCCCATAATCAAACTGTTTTCAGATTTATAAATTTTATTTTTGAATTGAAAATAATTTTGTTCAGTGCAAATATCCAGACTTCCTGAAATATCTTCTTTGATAACTATATTACATCTGTTGTTGATTAAAGGATCTAC
The DNA here is from genome assembly GCA_034642435.1 of Megalocaria dilatata. Classification (NCBI taxonomy): domain Eukaryota; kingdom Metazoa; phylum Arthropoda; class Insecta; order Coleoptera; family Coccinellidae; genus Megalocaria; species Megalocaria dilatata. The sequence continues at coordinate 72,976,333 of CM067857.1, forward strand.
TAGTTCAATTGTTTCGTTTGGTGGGATACTTGGAAATAAATTTTGGAAGTCGAATGAAATGCATACGTGAATGGAAAAAAATATCCACATACCACATAATATAATAATAATAAATGGACTCTATTGACCCAATTCAACAAGTAAAAAAAAATAACCATACAACTTCAACAAATCGAGAAGAATCGCCGGAGCGAAGTTTAGTCGCAAAGACTACTCTTACACTTAACTCCACCGACTCCTTTATGGCATTGTACAAAATAAAATATCAATAAAAAATACATAAAATCTTATCAGCCAATGTGTTACATGAATACGACAAAAGTTGTACTCATTGATTCAGCGAAACCATTTTCATGTCGCTCTTCTAGGAAACTATATGTCGGACCGTTGTTCATCGATGTTGGGAGCTAATTAAAGCTTCTCCAAAATAATATTGTCTCACTTATCACAAATATCCTTGGAAACAACGATAATTTGATAGAAAATAAAGCAAGGTCTCAGTAGAATACAGCAAACCCCTCTTCACGATATCTACGCGTTAGTTGGTTCTTGAAATATGGATAGAAAAGAGAGGATCTATTCATTAGATATCAGTCCTAAATTACAGAGTGTGGACTTTTGTATCGCGAATACATTCTGTCAAGAAAGTACCGGGAATTATCGATTTAAATCTGGCGGGGCAATGAGGCAGGTAAAAAATTTTTTTCCTAGGTTGGTACCACTGTCCTTAAATACTATGCCAAGCTTGAGCGGGATCTGTCATCTTGTGTGTTTGCAACAGCTGATTAAGTCAGTCGATGTCAGAGTGCCGATTTTTACTATGGGTGATTACGTTGAGCAAAGAATTTGTTTAAAGTTTTGTGTTGCAAATGAATTTTCGTGTGCCGATGCATTGAAAATGTTGCAAAAGGCCTTTGGTGATAATGCTCTATCGAAAACTCGTGCATATCAGTGGTACAGAGCCTTCAAGGACGGTCGTGAAGTGGTCGCCCATCGACGGCTTCGATCGAAGATAACGTCGATAAAATTAAGGAAAGGGTGCTGGAAAACCGTCGTACCAGCTTGAGAGAGATAGCACATGATCTTAAGATATCCCACGAGTCCGCACGTACGATTTTGATCGATATTTTGGGCATAAGAAAGGTGGCCGCACGACTCGTACCGAAAGACCTGAATTTTCTTCAAGAACGTCATCGCGAACAGGTTGCTTCAGACATGCTGGATCGCTGTAATTCCGATTCTACATTCATGGAACGCATTATAACTGGTGATGAGACCTGGGTCTACGAGTACGATATGCAAACAAGCCAACAATCATCGGAATGGGTGGCAAAAAATGAGCCGAAACCGAAAAAACCACGCCAAAGCCGCTCGAAAATGAAGGTGATGCTCATTGTTTTCTTCGATATCCAAGGCGTGGTGCACTACGAATTCGTTCCAGAGGGTCAGACGGTAAACAAGGAGTATTACCTAGGCGTTATGAAACGTTTGCGTGAGCGTATCCGTAAGAAGCGGAAATTTGTGAGCGAACAACTCATGGATTTTGCATGACGATAACGCGCCTTCTCACCGAGCTACGATTGTGACTGACTTTCTCGCCAAAAACTCAACAAACGTGCTTCAGCTACCACCGTATTCGCCGGATTTGGCTCCCTGCGACTTTTTCCTCTTACCAAAACTAAAATTGCCCCTTCGTAGCACCCATTTTGAGTCGATTGAAGCCATAAAACAAAATTCGGCGCGAGAGCTAAAGTCCATCCCGGAAAGCGCCCATAAAAAATGTTTCGATAATTGGAAGTGCCATTGGCATAGATGTATTGGAGCAAATGGAGCCTATTTTGAAGGCGAACCAATAAATTTTGACGATCAAATGTAAAAATGTTGTTTTAATTGAAAATTCCCGGTACTTTCTTGACAGAGTAGTATATTCAACTTCAGTTCAAGTTCTTCTGAAAACACCTTAGAAAATTATAGAAGAATATTGGATGTAGTAGTCCGTTACTTTGTGATAGTTCATTTTAATGGAATGAAATAAGAAATTACTTTGTTTTCTATCACTTTTTATTATAACTGATATACAGTAACTCGAGTTTCGTAGTGTTCACTACATTTTCAAACTGAATGAACAAATTAGATCTCAACTATTATATATGCTGATTGTAGGCTTCGGCAGAGCTTCGAAGAGAGGAGTTTTCCAAAGTTCCGTCTGTTCGTTTAGTAGTTTTATTATTGGTACGTGCCTCTTATATTTTTCAATTTCTATGGATTCCAGGATGTCAAGTTTTTTCCCTTTCGCTTCCACGTGCAAGATAACAAGGTTGTTCAATTCTGGGAACGTGTGATTTGTATTTAAGAAATGGTTCGCAAAATTGGAATTATTCTTCCGGTTCCTAAAAGCAGATTGATGCTTTTTGTACCTTTTATGGAAAGGTCGGCCCGTTTGTCCTATATAGACACTATTGCACTCTTGACAACTTAATTTATAGACTCCAGAATTATTCAGTCGGTTCTCTTTGTCTTTCGGATTAAAAAAGAGATTAGAAATTTTATGGGAGGGTGTGAAAGCTGTTACTACGTTAATTTTTGACAAAATTTGAGCTATTTTTTGTGAAATTGGTCCAAAATTTGTTAGTTTTATGAATTTATTGTTATTATGATCTGATTTGGAGATGGGGTAAATTTGTTTACGAATTAGTTGCTTTTGTTCTTTGTTTATGATGGAATTTATAGTTGTGGTTTAGAACTGATTTTTTGTGGCTATTTGTCTGATTGTATTCAATTTCCTCTTTAACGTAATATTATCTAAAGGAATTGAAAATGCTCTATGTACCATGGATCTATAAGCAGCTAGTTTATGATTGATCGGATGGTTTGAAAAATTTGGTATTGTTGTATCAGTTGATGTGGGTTTTCTATATATATCAAAGGACATTTCATTATTACTATTAATTAAAGTTATGTCAAGAAAATTTATTTTATTATCAAATTGTGTTTCCATGGTGAATTTGACCTTATTGTGCAAACTATTAAGATATTCTAATGTTTCATTTAATTCTGAATGTGTTCCGCAGAAGCAGAAGCAAGCCAATATATCGTCTACATACCTGTACCAAAAAGTGATATGTTTTTCGTGTGTGGATTTTAGAATTTTTCTTTCAAAACAGGACACAAAGATTTCAGCGAGTAATGGGCTGAGAGGTGAACCTATGGCAAGTCCATCTTTCTGTTTGTAGAATTTACTATTGTATTTAAAGTAATTATATATAATTAATTATATATAAGAGGCACGTACCAATAATAAAACTACTGAACGAACGGACGGAACTTTGGAAAACCCCTCTCTTGGAAGCTCTGCCGAAGCCTACAATCAGCATATATAATAGTTGAGATCTAATTTGTTCATTCAGTTTGAAAATGTAGTAAACACTACGAAACTCGAGTCACTGTATATCAGTTATAATGCAAAGTGATAGAAAACAAAGTAATTTCTTATTTCATTCCAATTATATAAGAGTGTCTACTGATTATTAATTGAAATATTCTCCATAAACTTACGCCAAATTTAAAAACATAGTGTAATCGTGTATGGCCGAAGGAGATATTCAATTTAGCACCTACAAGATCATACTCAGATTAGAAGGATCTTCTGAAGTATGTATCAGGTGCGACACATATTCATTCTACCACAAACGTTGCAAGTTGGCTTCAGATGGAAAAAAATTGATAATGGTGAAGAAATTTCAAACACACCTGAATAATATTTGGGATACCTTCTAATCTATCTTACGTCCACTGGCTCTGCAGTCCAATTCCCAAGTTGTGTAGAACGCAAGTCATACCGTAGGGTCTAGTTTTCATCGCCTATTCGCAAACTCAAGATTCATAAACCGCTGAGGCAATATTTCAATTGATCCCATTACGAGCACTAATATGTCAGCCGTATCGTCAAGACATATACACCACTGAGACGTTTCTGAATTGAACATCAACGGTCTGAAACTGTATCATTAAGATCCACAAACTACTGATGGTTATTCCAATTGATCCTACTTCGAGCACAATAGGCTTACCATATCGTCAAGCCCTCCAAACCTCTGAGAGGTATCTCGATCAATTCTGGTTCGAGAATTTCACGTGAGTAAATAGATTGAATACCCTTCTAGCTTAGCATGAGGCTTTCAACCACTGCCCCAATGAATCTAATCTCAACTGGGCAGCCTGGAACACAAATAATTCTGTGAGCTGTGGCAGCTTCAATACCATATGGAACAGAGATAGTTAACGGTCGCAAAGGAGAGTTCAACTCCATGCTAGAAACCATGAACTCGAGGAATCGAACAATTCATTGTCTCTTCTTATAGCTTGGACAGATCTAATATTTGGGTGGAACAATGCCAGTTCTAGGGGTGGGCTCCCTGTGCTACTGCATACACCCATAATACCTTCAAAGTAGCCATCTTCCGAAATAATATACTTATTTACGATTATTTTGATCCTTACGTTACAGAAATTAATTTTGAAAATTATAAATGAGAACAATTTTAACTCCCCCTAAATTTGTTTATGTGCACAATAATTTTTTCGTCATACCATTCTCATTAATTAAAAAAAATTGTAGAAATTACTATGTTTTACTATCAATAAAATATATTTTACACATTTTCTTGTGACTCGAGTTTCGGGAAATGAACTATCCTATCATCAGACAACTGAAGACCTAACAGTGGTACAGAGGTATTTGAACAAAAGTGATAAATATTTTGAATATTTCAATAGATAACACCTAATAGTGGTACAGAGGTTTACAAGCGAAACGTGATAAAAACCCGGTTAAAAAAGAGGGGCCTTCTAACAGATATCGGAATGTCGGTAATCGAAAAAGAAGGTTATTAAACAGATGGTACCCAAATATCTCAAATAATTTTTTGGGGTTACATAGCTCCGTAGAGTTATTCATTATTTTTACGTTCTTTTGTTGTACATCTCAAATATTTGGATTTACATAGCTCCATACAGTCATTCATTATTTTTTAAATTATTTTTATTGTGTACGAATAATTTAAAAAATAATTAATGACTGTGTGGAGCTATGTAAATCCGAATATTTGAGATGTAAAACAAAATAACGTAAAAATAATGAATAACTGTACGGAGCTATGTAACCCCAAAAAATTATTTGAGATATTTGGGTACCATCTGTTTAATAACCTTCTTTGTCGATTGCCGACATTCCGATATCTGTTAGAAGGCCCCTCTTTTTTAACCGGGTTTTTATCACGTTCCGCTTGTAAACCTCTGTACCACTATTAGGTGTTATCTATTGAAATATTCAAAATATTTATCACTTTTGTTTAAATACCTCTGTACCACTGTTAGGTCTTCAGTTGTCTGATGATAGTTCATTTCCCGAAACTCGAGTCACAAGAACATGTGTAAAATATATTTTATTGGTGGTAAAACATAGTAATTTCTACAATTAGTTTTAATTATGATCAACTACCAAATAGTAACGGCTTAAACAATTTAGTATAGCATTCTTAGTTTAAATACTTACCTGAATTCATGACATGACAAAACAATTGCTGTGTAAACAATAAATTTGAACGGAATTTTAAATGGCTTCAATTTATGAATTTCAATATACATACGCCATCGTAAGTTCTTCTTAGAAATATTTTTATCTACTGAAACTATCGAAGAGATAATTTGAGTATCGGAAATAAAAAAAAAGACTGGTGGAACCATATAAGGAAAATAGGGGGATTTTTCAATAAGATTTGTTACATTTTCACCCAGAAATTAATTCACAAACATAACCTTATGAGATGGTATGTTATTGTGGTGTGAAACCTACGAGATTTCTTTTCTCAGAGTAGGTCTTTTTTAACGAGTCTCCTCTCCCAAACGCTGCCTAATCCTCAGATAATATACGATTGGACAACGGTGATTTGAAAATAATTCAACATCACCTTCACTTTCATTGGATTGGCGTATTTTTTGCAGTTCTGATTCAGTTGGAGGCGCCTGTTCGAAGCTGGTTTGCATTTCAATTCCGTAATTGCGTTTTATGAAGCTATGAACTGACTCGTTCTATGCTTACCCGCAAGAGCAACCACCAATCAGATTGTTTTCACGAATTTCGTAAATATCATTCAATAATAATTAATTGAAGACTGGTATATCGTGAGAACTGTTTCTTGGATTAAAACAACTCTTCAAAATTTTCATTTAATCAAATTTATTCCAATTATCGAAATTTATAATATTTTTTTTAAGTCACGTTTTTTATTTCTTCGCACTAGTTCAAGAAAACAGCGGATTATCGTTTTGCCCAAATGCCTGTAATTCTCGAATTTTGATCCGGGAATTGTCTTAAATAACTGAATTGGACATACAAAAATAATTTCTGTAATTGTAAATGAATGAAATCGGTTCAATAGTTCAGCAGTTATTCACGTTTGAAAAATTTTCATATCCCTCCCAATATTCTGTATACTTCAGATTTAATCAATCTGAAATTCGGCATTCAGAAGAAGAATAGTAACGCGCATGTTCAAGCAGAATTTTTTGAGGATCGTATAATTAGATGAAAAAAAAATTATTTTGTGAGGATCGTAAGTGATATGAACTTACTCCTGACTTCACGTCAATGCTTTTCACCATTTTTTGCAAATAGAAAATTATTATTTTAAATATGTTTCACCAGCCTAAACTCTAATGACTTTCTGATGTCTCTTTTGGTAGTCCCACTAGGGGATTTTATGCCTTTCCTATTCTACAGGAGTTAAGAGGTTCTTTATAATCACTGAAGCTGAAATTTTGATCGTAGTCGTCTTTTGAGATTGTCTTCTGTAGAATTCAGATCAGAACTGTACTTGCTTCGGCGGTACATATACTAAAATTGGAAATACTAAGTCTTAAAAACCCTCATGAACTGTGCGTTGGCCATGATAATATTCGATTTGAGAACTAATCGAGATAATCGGTGGCTACATGGAACGGTTTGTATTTATGCATCAGAATGAAGAATTTCTTTCTACGCAGTCAAACTTTTTCGCAAGTAATATCTCTCCATACCACAATTAATTCTAAATAATGGCTCACGGTCTCGACCGTGGCACTAAAAATCCTCTTTTTATTATTTTATTTTATATATAATATATATTTTGGTTTACCCTTATCACATATTATCATTTGGTTTTGAAGGAGTCCATAAAATACTTTGCAAACTTTATGTAATTTCCGTGACGAACATAGAACACGTACGATGTTTATAAGTTCACTTCATTCTAGTGTTTGTTCAGTTCACAGCATTCAGTTGGTTTAGTGAGATATTTTTTGTTGATTATTGTTATTTTGTATAAATGAAGTTGAGCTGATGAGTTACAGTTGTATTAATTCTTAATTATTTTTTAAAGATGTTAACTTATTTTGATCAATATGTTTTGTATTTTTGGAAAGGAATTTAGTTTTCATGAAACATGAAACCAAACAAAATTTTGTACTCTTCAAATATTAATTTAATAATTTTTGGTTGACAATTTATATTTCTATGAATTTCTTTCATTTTCTTTGGTACTGTGTAATAAGTATTAATTCTATATGTCTACTAAGTTGACACAGTGTGTTCTAAAGACATTAATTTAATTTAATTCTAAATGTTTTCGAATAATTTCAGGAGGTTAACTGAATGAATCTGTCTGATATTTAAAAAGCATTGTGGTATAAAATATGGGTGGGTGGTTCATTGTGACGGTAAATGTAGCTTGCCTTCAGTGAACTTAACAGGATTCACTTTTTCCAGAAATTTCAGGTCTTTCGGCAGAAGTCGAGCAGAAAAATATTCATGCCCAAATTTAGGTAAAAACTGATTAGATTATTTTCATTATGTTTCCTGTACTTTAACAATGACAACTTCAATTGAAGAGCTGATAATCATCAAAAGCGTAACAGCTTCTAAATGACAATGTCGTCATGCTCACGTGTCTCTGCTTTGTGTAATGATTTTCCCGCTTCCACTAAAGAAATTCCATTGAAACTCTAAAATTTAAGTTAAATTTTTTGTTTGATATTTTTATTCATAATAAAATAGCAAAATCTCCCTAAGACAAAGTGGACCAAACAACGAATGACGTCTAAACTCCGTGAATATGGAGGTCACTGGTGCCATTTTAGTGACCAGAATTTCGAAAATCCATATAAGCAATATTTTTTGATGAATAATTCCTAGAACTTTGTTGACAGTATGCAAATCTTAATAAAGAAAATTACAAGCTCTACTGGAATAAATTAAATTCTGGTAAGATTAGGTTTTGTCATTAGCGAAAACATCCAGTAAACAGAAGGAAACCATAATCAATTTAAATTTCAATATCAGCATCAACAGCAAACAAGATCCATTTCAAAATTAGGTAATATGATTTCCATTGGAATTTCATCGAATGAATATTTCTGATCGCGATCCGATACTCTTCACTTTTCGGAAAAGTAAATATTTTATCATCTCGTCTTTACAGAAAACCGAACTTCATTCCTAATGTGATTTCGTTTAGAAAGTTCGAAAGTTTGATCAACAGTAGAAAGATGAGAATAAATTGTCCTTAGTCTGTTTAACCTGCATCCCCCTCTGGCATTGAATCAAAAACGAATTCCAGTGAGAAAAGAAAGGCAAATATCTGGGGTGCAATTATATTCGCTTCGTTGGTTTATGTTATCGCAGTTGAAATTTTACGGAGGGAATAAAACAATATCACACCGCAAATGAAGTATTTTCGGTAAAGAATAGAAAAGGTTAATATTTCTACCAATTTTCAGCTACGTAATCACTATTTTTGAAGAGGTGGCAGAGGAGTCTGGAATTTTGAAGGAATGCGTTATCACTAGGACACGTATGCAATATTTTGAAATCAATTGATTGATTTAATTGAAATTCAGTTGCATAATTTGACCTGAATGAGCCTGCACATTTCAAATTAAACGAAAGCTTATAAAATTGGTATTCTTTAATGAACTGTCCTGAAATGCGAGTAATATTACTTAGGAAAGTAGATTTTTCATACCGATACATAACATTTTGGATCAAACTGGATTTTATTCATCAATACAGTCTCCTTCTGGCGTGATAAAATCAGATCAGTACTTTCCTGAGTTTTCGTACTTTTTTTGAACAACGATTTATCTTAGGAACTTCGTATTGTGTTGGCCTTTACTTGATAAAAACCTATTGTATACTTAAGTTGATTGATGTTGATTTCTATTTATTATCGTGAGTTGATCACATGACGCGTTTCGTTAACATGGTAACTTCTTCAAATGCTTCTACAACTAGTCTGAAATTTAGTATTATGCTGTATTTAAATTAATTTTTTGAGATAAGGGAACGAAAATTTTTTTTTTATTACTTTTGGTTAAACTCCAGGATTCTTAGTTGAACAAATCCAATAAAGGTGAATTAGATAACTTAGTGCATTCACTCCCAAATTCCCCAATTTTTTTTAATCTGTTTATTTCGAAACTTCCGAACAGGTTCAGTTTCAGATCCCTATTTTCTTCATGTAAAATATCAAAACGTACATCAAAGGTATGTTTTTCTCTTATTAGATGTTCCACATACGTAGAATCTAACTTATTTTTGAGTAGGGAACGTCAGTGCTCCTTTACTCCAGCTTCGAACGATCTTACGGTTTGTTCAATATAAGTTTTTGAGCAGGTAACACATAATAACTGGTAAACGCCTAACAAATATATATATATATATATATATATATATAATTATAAATACAGAGTTCAATTAAGCACATAGTAACTGATAATGGTTATATATATAATTACATACAAATTTTGTTATATTTCTTCTATCAAGTAAAAAGCCTTTTCCTATTTTATTTTATATATAATATATAATTATATTTTGGCTTCAATAAATCTCATTATGGAATGTCAATGAATTTAAATAAACTTAAAAATAACTTACACTGTTCTTTGATTGTGTTAGAACATAGATCAATCTTGAATTCTAAAGTTGGTTTATTTTCGAAGCATTTATTGTTACCACGTGTGCGTTGTGATATATTATAGGTTACTTTTTGATTTTGATATTTGGAATATTATTTAAGACCGATGAAGGAATTACTTAGAATTATATTTGTTTTTTGAAGATATAGTGCATGTTTTGAGAGATTTCTGGATAAACTTATTCAAATATTTAAACATATTAAATACTTCGAATAAATTATATTCTTTGAGAAGTCCTTAAAGTGTGTTCATGTTTTTTAAAAGGCAATTGGTGTTCTTAAAGGTAAGACCAGAAACAAAAATTTTGTCTCCTTTAAATATTCATTTATTAATTTTAATTACTTTCGTATATCTGTTCGGTTATTTATTCCATTTGACATTATATATTGAGTTTTGATTATATACGTCTATTAAATGTAAGCAGTGCTTACATTTAGACATAAATTTATTTCTAAAATTTTTTTGAATAAAATTTTTTGAAATTAAAATTGTAGAAGACAACATATTATATTTAATTTGTTTTGATATTCAAATTTTGTTATATTTCTTCTATCAAGTAAAAAGCCTTTTCCTTTTTTATTTTATATATAATATATAATTATATTTTGGCTTCAATAAATCTCATTATGGAATGTCAATGAATTTAAATAAACTTAAAAATAACTCACACTGTTCTTTGATTTTGTTAGAACATAGATCAATCTTGAATTCTAAAGTTGGTTTATTTTCGAAGCATTCATTGTTACCACGTGTGCGTTGTGATATATTATAGGTTAGTTTTTGATTTTGATATTCGGAATATTACTTAGGACCGATGAAGGAATTACTTAGAATTATATTTGTTTTTTGAAGATATAGTGCATGTTTTGAGAGATTTCTGGAATAACTTATTCGAATATTTAAACATATTATATACTTCAAATAAATTTTATTCTTTGAGAAGTCCTTAAAGTATGTTCATGTTTTTTAAAAGGCAATTGGTGTTCTTAAATGTAAGACCAGAAACAAAAAATTTTGTCTCCTTTAAATATTTATTCATCAATTTTATCGACTTCCGTATATCTATTGGTTTATTTATTCCATTTGACATTATATATTGAGTTTTTATTATATACGTCTATTACACGTAAGCGGTGCTTATTTCAGATATTAATTTAATTCTAAAAGTTTTTTGAATAAAATTTTTTGAAATTAAAATTGTAGAAGACAACATATTATATTTAATTTGTTTTGATATTCAAATTTTGTTATATTTCTTCTATCAAGTAAAGAGCCTTTTCCTTTTTTATTTTATACATAATATACATTCTGTCAAGAAAGTACCGGGAATTATCGATTTAAATCTGGCGGGGCAATGAGGCAGGTAAAATTTTTTTCCTAGGTTGGTACCACTATCCTTAATTACTATGCCAAGCTTGAGCGGGATCTGTCAACTATTGTGTTTGCAACAGCTGATTAAGTCAGTCGATGTCAGAGTGCGTGCCGATTTTTACTATGGGTGATTACGTTGAGCAAAGAATTTGTTTAAAGTTTTGTGTTGCAAATGAATTTTCGTATGCCGATGCATTGAAAATAATGCAAAAGGCCTTTGGTGATAATGCTCTATCGAAAACTCGTGCATATCAGAGGTACAGAGCCTTCAAGGACGGTCTTGAAGTGGTCGCCCATCGACGGCTTCGATCGAAGATAACGTCGATAAAATTAAGGAAAGGGTGCTGGAAAACCGTCGTACCAGCTTGAGAGAGAAAGCACATGATCTTAAGATATCCCACGAGTCCGCACGTACGATTTTGATTGATATTTTGGTCATGAGAAAGATGGCCGCACGACTCGTACCGAAAGACCTGAATTTTCTTCAAAAACGTCATCGCGAACAGGTTGCTTCAGACATGCTGGATCGCTGTAATTCCGATTCTACATTCATGGAACGCATTATAACTGGTGATGAGACCTGGGTCTACGAGTACGATATGCAAACAAGCCAGCAATCATCGGAATGGGTGGAAAAAAATGAGCCGAAACCGAAAAAACCACGCCAAAGCCGCTCGAAAATGAAGGTGATGCTCATTGTTTTCTTCGATATCCGTGGCGTGGTGCACTACGAATTCGTTCCAGAGGGTCAGACGGTAAACAAGGAGTATTACCTAGGTTTTATGAAACGTTTGCGTGAGCGTATCCGTAAGAAGCGGCCAAATTTGTGGGCGAACAACTCATGGATTTTGCATGACCATAACGCGCCTTCCCACCGAGCTACGATTGTGACTGACTTTCTCGCCAAAAACTCAACAAACGTGCTTCAGCAACCACCGTATTTGCCGGATTTGGCTCCCTGCGACTTTTTCCTCTTCCCAAAACTAAAATTGCCCCTTCGTGGCACCCGTTTTGAGTCGATTGAAGCCATAAAACAAAATTCGGCGCGAGAGCTAAAGTCCATCCCGGAAAGCGCCTATAAAAAATGTTTCGATAATTGGAAGTGCCGTTGGCATAGATGTATTGGAGCAAATGGAGCCTATTTTGAAGGCGACCCAATAAATTTTGACGATTAAATGTAAAAATGTTGTTTTAATTGAAAATTCCCGGTACTTTCTTGACAGAATAGTATAATTATATTTTGGCTTCAATAAATCTCATTATGGAATGTCAATGAATTTAAATAAACTTAAAAATAACTTACACTGTTCTTTGATTTTGTTAGAACATAGATCAATCTTGAATTCTAAAGTTGGTTTATTTTCGAAGCATTCATTGTTACCACGTGTGCGTTGTGATATATTATAGGTTAGTTTTTGATTTTGATATTTGGAATATTATTTAGGACCGATAAAGGAATGACTTAGAATTATATTTGTTTTCTGAAGATATATTGCATGTTTTGAGAGATTTCTGAATTAACTTATTCGAACATTTAAGTATATTAAATACTTCAAATAAATTATATTCTTTGAGAAGTCCTTAAAGTGTGTTCATGTTTTTTAAAAGGCAATTGGTGTTCTTAAAGGTAAGACCAGAAACAAAATTTTGTCTCATTTAAACATTTATTTATTAATTTTAATGACTTTCGTATATCTATTGATTCATTTATTCCATTTGACATTATATATTGAGTTTTTATTATATACGTCTATAACACGCAAGCGGTGCTTATTTCAGACATTAATTTAATTCTAAATGTTTCTTGAATAAAATTTTTTTAAATTAAAATTGTAGAAGATAACACATTATATTCAATTTGTTTTGATATTCAAATTTTGTTATATTTCTTCTATCAAGTTATAAGCCTTTTTTTATTTTATATTATTCAGTTGACGTAACTATAAAGAATATTCCTCAACTCCCTTACTAAATAATTTTTATGAAAGTCCTATCCCAAATGAGAATCTATGATAACTCCCAAATATTTTATATTTTATGTTGAAGATATTCTGAATTTGTGCTAAATCGTTAAGAAATGAAAGTGTGGTGAAGAAGATATGTAATAAGAAGAGGGCGGAAATATGTCTTGCATAAATTCAGCAACAGCCGTCTAAAACCAAACCAATCGTTTATCATTTCCATATAATCTTTTGCTTGTTTTTTTAACTCAAGCCAGGTTTCTCTAAAGTAGAAAATCGCAGTGTCATCTACAAATTTTTTTATACCGGATGATCCTACAGAAAGCAACTGGTTCGCATGAATACAGAACAGCTTAGGAACCAAAAGCGTTCCCCATGGTAGTCTGCATTCAATGTTTTCTTTATTACTCTTCATATTCAAAACTCTTACTCTATAGTAAATATAATTGCAATAATTTGTATGCCTTTCCTCTTGCTCCAAAAAATCTCTCCAGTGGGTTATTAGAATGGGGTGGTCAACCGTATCAAACGCTTTTGATAAATCAACAAAAACGTAAATGATTTTCGTATAATTTGAGAGCTGAGTGAAAGGTTTTCATGTTATAAGTTTTATATTTCTATATGTAACAGAAAAGGAAACTAATTTACAAACCATGTGGTTGGTAAATTATTATTATTATATTTTGCGTTTCTTGCTATGTAGCAAGAAACGCATTTAGCGCTAGTAAGAATTACGAAAGTTTTCAATTCGTCAGTAACTTGTGAGGCAAATGTGTTCAAAAGCTTGATTTGTATTGTATTCAATTTATTCACATGCAAAATTCAGATTTGGGTTCATTTGAACAGAAAACAATAGGCTTCCCAGGATAATCTGTTTTGTGTATTTAAAGGCACTTAGGGACTCATGATGTTTGGTGAGGACGTCTTCAGAAACTGCAGTTGAGCAATTTTTGATGGCCTGCTCAACAATGTTTTGAAATCTAGAAGTTCAGACAATTTGAAATTTAATTTAAATGAGTTTATCAGCATTTGAAACAATAATCAGATTTAAATTCAATTAAATAAAATAATGAAGAATCATAAATATCAAACAGAGAAATCTTTCGAAATTGAATTGAATGAATGCCTTGGAGAACACTGTTCACTTTCTAATAGACATATAAGAATAACCGCTAATCACGCAGCATCAAAAGGAGACGAAAGAAAATATAGAGTATTGATTGAACTCACTCAATAAATATTATTTAGTGGGGACAGTGCTATTTCATTTCAGTATTGTAAAAATACAAATTACATTCTTAAAATGTCCAACATCAATTCTTCGGAAAAATCTCTCTTCAAAAAATTTTTTCCAAAAAACCTCTCAAAACTAGGTAACAGATCTTCAAAAAGGCATTAGAAAAACTCCCCGGTAATCATCAGTCCACCTTCTATTCAAATAAAAACAATCAATAAAAATATCCTCAATACTTATATGCCTCGTATATATAACAGCAAGAACGAAAATAATCATCTTAGTGAGTAAACTGAACAACCCTTCACATTTTATGCTTCTCCTCAGAATATACACAGAGGTGAAATAAAGAATTTTTCAAGAATCGGGTATATCCAAATAATACTGTATGCATAATAGCAATAACAAATTAGAATTATTATAAAGAAAATGAATTATAAAAAGCGGTTTTTTATACTTGAAAGAAGGTTTATTCAAATTCTTAAATATCAGACAGGGAAATTCTGCAGTACCTACTACAAATTTTAATATCATGAAATTGTTTAAAACTTATAAAAAATTAAATTGAATTAATTCCTTAGACAACACTGTTAACACATCATCAAAAGGAGGTGAAAGAATCTAAGAAAGTGGAATATTTCTTGAACTTACACCACAAATATTTGAAGGAGACAGTCGGTATTATAAAAAAACAAATTCCCCTCTAACACTGTCCAACATAAAATTAAGACATTCTTTGGAACAATTTCTCTTTAAAATTTTTCTTTCAAAAAATCCCTTAGAACTATGTAACACATCTTCAAGAAACCATTTGAAAAAACCCACGGCTGATCATCAGTCCACTTCCAATATGCCAAATAAAAGCAATCAATAAGAATATTCTCAATACTTATAAGCCACGTGTATCTAGATTAGCAAGGACGCAAATAGTCAACTTAGTGGGCAACTAAACAACCATTTATATTATTTGCTTGCCCACAGAATAATATACACACAGAGGTAATAAAAAGTATTTTTCAACAATTTTTTGTATCCAAACAAAGCATAATTGAAAAAAAAATTGTGTCTACTTCCATAAAACAGTATTCCCAAGATATTCTAATTCAATAATAAAATATTTTCTGACAGAACATTTTGTAGCATTTTCTCAGAATTATATTTAACTGAAAAAATTAGGTTTGTTATTGACTTTAGTGATTGTTGAATCCAAATAAATTAAACCGTCATCAGTTTCTACTTACATTTTTTACACTTTTTCTGTTATGTAATGAATTTAGGTGATGGAGAAAATTATCCAGCTGTCTATTGGTACCATGAAAACATACCTTCTCCACATATCTGTACCAATAAACGATCTTTCTAGTGACACTATTTTTATTTTCACGAAAAGTTTTTTCAAACTAATCAAGAAATTTCACCTTAAAGTTGAAACGAAGTGCTCCTTAAAATTAAGTTTTTTTTTATTGAACCAATCCTTACTTGATGGAAATTCATTTCAAATAAAATAACATGAATTATAACCACAATTTATTACTAACGAAAATTGTGGAAATAATTCATTTTATTTTAGAACAAATACGTTATCTGTGCTGTTGTAGAATTCACTATCGAAAAAGAAAAAAAATTCGATTCAGCAAATTAATTATGACTGAATATATATATGATTTCATTAATCCATTCACTTCATTTTCGAATAGCACTTTCATCAGAACAATTTGTAGACCACATAAAATTCTTAACTTCAATATGGATTTGAACATGCTGATGGGTGGAGAGAAATTTGACATCAGATGTAGAAATATTCAATTTTGTGAATTCAGGTAATATTCCATGAACTCTGTATTTCAATTAACAACTATCGTCATATTGGTGGGAGACAATTTCAGGGCAGTCGCTTATAAATTAATGAATTCAAAATTAATCTACAGTCTCTCCATAAATCATTAATTTTTCAATTACAAAGGAAGTAATATAGCATCTTCCATTATTAATTTCCAGGCCAGCGTTTGGAATGAAATTCTACATTTCATATTTGCTGAGTATGAAATTATTCTCATTCAGCATGCAGTACTTTGTTGAACCGAGCGAAACTTTATCTACATCAACATTTCATTATTTGTTTGATGATGAATAAGAAAATATTCCGTGTAGACTTAAAATGAACAAATTAGTTACATATCTGAATAATATTTCTCCTGGTGCCAATTCTCTTCAGGAACTTAATACAGTTTTGACCCTGACCTCATATACTCTATAAATTCATCACCAAATGCAGAACTGAATCAACGAAATAACTGAAGAATTAATTCGATTGCAAAATGTTACTATGAATTTGGGATTCACCACTTTCACAAGAAAAAATATTTCAATTTTTAGTATATCTTCACGCGAGCCCGTATAAGAGCTTTTATGGCTGATACAAATAACTCTTTTTAATAAATTTTAAACTGTATTTAGCTGATTCAAAACATGATTAAGTTTGAACTAAAATGGTGGAAACTGACGACATGCCTTGTGAGCAAAATTTGGAGACTTCATATCATGCTGGCCTTTACTTGATATAAATCCATTGTATGACATAAAGAAAATAAGGTTCTAAGATTGAACCTGTTAGAAAGAATGGAAATAAACCGATTTAGAAATCCAGGGAATTTATTGGGCGAACAAACAGAGTTATCTAATTCACCTTTATTGTATACATTCAACTAGGTACCCGGTGGTTTTACTAAAAATAACAAAAATATTTTATAGAACCCTTGTCTCTAAACGGGAAATATTTAAATACTGCATGTTAAAAAACTTCAGACTACTTGTTTGTAAGCATCTGAAGAAGTTAACTATGTTAACGAAACGAGTCATGTGAACAACTCAAGATGATAAATGGAAATCTACATGTATATGTGTTTCATTTAACTGAAGCAAACATTTGGAGAGCCTATTGTGTGACCGCCATGGTCCCCTGAGTTGAACTGCATCAATTCCTTCATTGTGATTATCACGAAGAAATATTTTACGCTTGATATACAAGTATGGAAAAAACAGTCGGAAAAATACGAAATTCAATATTAATCAAGACGACGACCAGGGTCAAGTGGAGCAGTAGAAGAATCAAAACCTCAGCGCGATACGATTACTAATAAACGACTGTTCTCTCTCAATGGGGATGCTTCGATCGAAAGGCTATGCAGTCTGCTGTTGAAATCAGTGCACAATCTGCTGAACAAGTCGATATGAGCGATTGAAGTGTTCGAAATATTTTGAAAAGGAATGGTTAACGATGTAATAAGGTTCAAATAAACCAATAAATTTTTCCAGAATACCATATCAAACGAATAGAAAATTTGGGAAACTATGATGGCAAAATGAAAATAGTTCATTCTTCAACTTTATCCTTTTCATTAATGAGTCATCGTTTTACTTGAATAGAAAACATAACCCATCAATAGAAAGATATTGGTCTGGGAAGAATAACCATCTGAGTATACTTGTGCGTACCCAGTATCCCCAAAAACTTAGTGCTTGCACAGAAAAACTGTGGAATTACATTGTAGGGCCATTTTGATCAATGATAACCTGAACGCTGCAAAATATCTGGAGCTGTTATAGAATTAAATTATTCCGAAAGTTCGGCAGCTACCAATTAATTTCGATGATTTCTGGTGTCAACAGGATAGCTGTCCAGGTCACAACGCAAGAGCAGTCACACAATATCTTAGGACTACCTCTTCGGACCGTGTTATATCTGAAACATTTGGTTTATGGGCATGAAATTGATAGAGCGACGAATATTAATAAATTAAGATTCAAAATCATCCAACTTTGTGCCAAAATTACACCTATGCCGAATTTGCTCAGAGACAACAAGGTGGATTATTTGAGCATTTAACTGTAGTTTGACCTTCGATTTCGCATTTTTCAAAATTTGTTTTTGTTTTCCCATTTTTTATTTTCGTAGAATTTATTTTATTTTCAAGCCGGTTATGGCGAAAAAGAACCTAAATACTCATTTTCACAGAGAAAATTATTTGTGTCATTAATCATTTGTTATGTTCCTTTGGAAACATTTCTTGGTTTCTTTAAACCTTAAAACATCGGTAACCATTCCTTTTCAAATTATTCCGAACACTTCTGTCGCTCATATCGACTTGTTCAGTAATTTGTTTACTCGAACGAGGTGCACTGGTTTCAACAGTAGCACACACGTTCACTTCTTTTTCAGACGATTTTCACTAATGGTTTTTGGTGGTTTATCAATCTTGCAACGCCCGAATATCCACATTTCTGGAATTTTTCAATTATTTTGAAAATATCAGAATTTGAAGGAATTGGCCTATCTTCAAAGGCAACAATAAATGAATTTATGGTCTCCTGAATTGATTGACCACCAAGGTACCATTTTATGATCTGAATTTTTTCTTCGACACTGAACATTTCGTTTTACTTTATTTTCAACCGATATGATCTAAAGTATCTCTCGTGTGAAGTGTGAATGATTCGGTGGTGCTGAAATCAACCTGCACAACTTTTCGATCGAAGCATCCCCACTTCACACTGCCGTTTAGATTGACCAGTCGTTTATTCGTCATCGAATCACGCTGAGGTTTTTCGTCTTTAACTGCTCCACTTGACACTGGTCATCGTTTTGATTAACATTAAATTACATATTTTTCGTACTATCTTTTCCATATGTTCATAAGAAATTTAGCGGAGTTACGAATAAATTCATATAAGGCAAAACAAATATCAAAGAAAACGGAGTAGCGTTAACACAATTGAAACAAAATTTTCTCATGTTGGATGTGTTTCGAATTTTTCTTGATACCGAATAATCTACAATTAATGATTACATAATTTCATTTGGAACACCCTTTTCAACATATTTTTCATACTCATCAGTATGTTTAAAATCAGTTTTCAGTAAATCACCGTAACGACAGCGTAGTGAAATTTACATGGTCAATAGATCATGGCATTCGTCAGTTTTCGCAAAAGGTTTCGGTGGAATAATCCAAAATTTTTTTAATAAACCATCCCATATATCGTGAAAGTTTGTTATTCAAACTGACATTGGAATTCAATTCTTTTTATGATACGCTGATATTGGATCGTCTACTGAATGTAACGATATTTTGAAAAATTAAAACAAATTGTAGAAATTACTATGTTTTACTACCAAAAAAGATATATTACACATTTTCTTTTGACTCGAGTTTCGAGAAATGAACTATCCCATCATCAGACAACTGAAGACCTAACAGTGGTACAGTGGTATTTAAACATAAGTGATAAATATTTTGAATATTTCAATAGATTCTAGTTCTTTTTGTTTAAATACCACTGTACCACTGTTAGGTCTTCAGTTGTCTGATGATGGGATAGTTCATTTCTCGAAACTCGAGTCACAAGAAAATGTGTAATATATCTTTTTTGGTGGTAAAACATAGTAATTTCTACAATTTGTTTTAATTATAATCAACTACCAAATAGTAACGGCTGAAACAATTCAGTAGCGATATTTTGTTTGAATCACCCAATAGAGTATCGATATTGGAGCTTTTCCATCCAACCGTATATAACAATAACTATTTTCACCATTCAATTCTCTCATTTTTTGACTCGGATGAAAGTCATTTGACTATGATTTACACTGGATAATAATAATGAAAAATTAGTGATATATTGTAACAATTCAGCTACAATTATATTTTAATACTTTAATTGGATCGTGAGCCTGATCTCACAATTCCACAAAAGGAAAAGACACAACTCCCTGACAAACCAGTTATTCGTTTTATTTACCACAAGTAATTTTTCTTACAAAATACATATATACATTATGAGGAAATATACAATTTACTATCTAGCACTAGAGTAAGTTTCAATAATATCATTACCGATAAATGTAGAAAAATATATAGAAATTGTGAATGTTATTATTAATACATACAAAATTTAAAGTTCCTTGATGTGATATGAATATATACAAAATTTCTCAATGTTACTTCCCTGGTTGGTTTAGAATACAGGATGATGTTTTGCCAATCAAAACAGGTGGTGGTATTGTAGGTCGTTTCAAGCAGGCCGATGTTATGTGGTTCTTTAAACTCAATAGCTTCAACGTCTTCGGGCAACCAGTGTACGTGTAACTATTCCTCACCAAGAAACTTTCAAACTTCAGGAAAAAATAACAGGAAAATAATCCAAGAGAAATCCAGGAAAAATATTTCAAAGGAAAAATCCAGAAAAAGATAATCCAAAAAAAAATCCAGGAAAAGATAGTCCAAAAAAAGAACCCTTCTTTGAGGGTTTTTACTTCTAATCTTCAAGAAAAATTAATTTACGGGAAAATAAATTTTATGACATTCAGATTGTAAACAACTTTTCTCTGCAATCGTGAACCGGAAAAGAAAAAATTCCTTCATATCAACGGGCACATGACGACACATTGACGAACAGATATTCCCATTTCTTCATTCACCGGTCTTCTCGATAAAAGTGAGATACCAGCGAATAAATTCGACGTGTAGATCGCTACAATATAATTAATGAGAATTCATATGACATAATTCATATATCTTCCAATTGCGGATACCGGTTAGACGAAAACAAGTTGTTCAAAATTCCCTCATCATCAAGTCCACTTCTGATGTTAGCGTTTTATTGCAAATAAAGTTCAACTTGATTTTACATAATTTATTTAATGGCGCTTGATTAAGTCGAGTTGCATTTCTGACCCCAAAATATTTATTTCAGATCATTCAATTTCTGAAGTATTTAATTTTTATATCCCAGTTCAATCGCCACTTTTTATGACGATATAATATGAATTAAAAATTTCATGTTTATTTTCGTGAAATACTATTTCTCATTTTACTTTTTCAATAGATTACTTTTTTTTCATTTAATAGAAATCTATTTGAATGAGACAATATATTTTTGAAGAAAATATGGAGATATTCACTATAAAATAGTACTCATTGGACCTGTCTTTATGAATATATAATATTCACGTATTCAAGTTATAGGTAAAAACATTATGTGAAGATTACAATTTAAACAGGTTAGTAGTTGAGCAGGGAAAGAGGTTGAATTTTAAATTGACTCAAAAGACATAAACGAATTTCTAAATTTTTTTGAAATCTCAACACTGCTCATCCTGAAATGAAGTTCCTAGTCAAAATTGACTACAAAAAACCAATTGAATTTTCTAGACTAAACATTCACGAAATCTGAGAAGTAGGTTAATTCCTGGGAAAAGTATTTGTTCTGGTGTAACCCTTCTTTTCTATTCAATAAATGAGGTTTCATTACATTTTCAATATAACTAACCTGTTAACTAGTCGATAATAAAGCAATTTACCTGTTTATTGAATGGTGCTAAAGAAATACTAGTACAAAACAGGTGATCAATCAGGTATAGTTGGCAATAGTTCATATTATTGAGCCTTGTTTAGTGGGGACATATATAAAGGAAAGAAAAATAAATATTGACTCACAAGCCATAAAGTTTAGATCATACATACTCTTTCTTTTTCCTAAAGACCACAAATACGTCTTACGGCCAGTTACATAAACAACATCAAAAGGCTCCTTTATGATAAAGTCCCTTTATGAAAAAGGATCCTTTAAATTGGACCATCAGTTTCATAAACGCACATCAACCGTCCTTTAATTAAAGCTTCCTTTAATGCGCCGGTCATATGATTCCGACTGTTGGCTATCCTGAGAACTAGTGATTTTACGAATATAGTTGGTGATATTCTGTAAAAATTGCGAGTTATGCGTCAGAACTTGTAAAAAGAAAGTGAAAAGAAGCATAAATCAGTCTTAGCATAAACATGGTTATGTGCAGAAGACAGTATATTGGAATTTATATCATTATTACGTGCGAATTGCTGTATGTTAGTAAACGTGAGTTATATGAATGAATATAGAAGAAAAAAGCAAAAAAGTATTACTTTAAAACCTGAGGAGGAACTACGTCTCTTGGAATTGATTGAAAAAGAGAATTTTAATGTTATAGGATAAAGTCTGGCAGAGAATAGCAACTGCTTTCAATGCAACAGTTCTCCATTGGAGAATGGGGACCAGATCAAATCCAAATATGACAATATAAAAACGTGAATAAGAAAAGTGGTAGCTTCTCAACGCAGTCATATTAACGGGACTGGTGGTGGGGCTCCATTGAAATTGAGGGAGCCAATTTACAAACAGTTGTGCCCAACTGCACCCACTTGCTGAAGCGAAAGAGATGAATCATAAAAAAACAGCACTAGTAGAAGCTCAGATAGTGGCTATCAAGCAAGAGAATAGAAGAAAGGAAGAAAAGCATTCCAAGCTTGAAATATTAGATTTGGAAATTATGGAGATTAAAAGAAAATTAAATAACAATAATTAAATATTTTTTATTTTGAATGCACTTTCTGGGAAACGCGGTATTATAATTCTATCAGCACTGCTGCAGACTATGAAATCCCCTCAAGTTTGAATTAAAAACAGAAATTTCAATAACACAATATTTTTATTTCTTTATTCTCACTTAAAACTTTTTCAGATGTTACCTAATGTAAAACAATGAATCAGAAATACAAATAAAAACATACCGTGTAAAATCCTTTAAAAATTATATGAAATCTTGTCCTGTTGAAGAGACAAATTGAATATGAAGAATAGTTACGCAAGTGACAAGCAAATAAATTTTCAATTGAAAATTATTTATTTTATTTATTTTTATTAATTTGTGTGATAATTATCACACAAATATAAATTGTAAATTAGCAAAATGTTCATTAATAATAGACTATCTCACTTGACGAGCTGCACTCACATTAGTTGAATTTGTTTGAAAGAGGTCTTCCTCCTGCAATCATTCATGTTGGAAATATATCCTTCATAGCTACAGATATACTATGTATTGTGCAAACAGCGCTAGCAACAAAATAATCACTCGAAGTTTGTTTACCTTTTAGATGGGAAGTACAATTGATCTGCAATTTTTTGAAGCAAAGATAAAACAGTTGGTTTCGTCAGGCAAAAACGATCGAAAAAATCTAGATCATCTAACGTGGAAAAATTGTCTCTCCTTCTGTAAATTTTTGGTCTTCTCACAATTATTTCTTCATCATTTGATGAAGATCTAGAGCAAAATTTGGTGCAACATATTTCGTAGTACTCTAAAATCAAACAAAATGGGCAAATGTGACAGAGGAAGGTTATGTCCACTGTTTTCGTGTTCATCGAGCACCTGCGCAGTGTCGAGCTTCTAGTTAAAGGAACCTTTTCCAGCCGTGAAGGACCGATTTTCTCACTTTAAGATAGAGGACTCTTTTAAGTTCCCTTTAACCTTAAAATTTGATTATGAAACACGTTTTATCTTTAAAGGAGACATTTCGAGAAAAAGGAGACTTTAATTTCGTTTATGAAACTGGCCGTTAGTGATGGTGTCCATTGATGGAACATAAAATTATCGACTTACTGAAGTGTTGATATAAAAAGGGATTGGAATATGATGTGTTAATTAAATAATAATCAATGAGAATGTGAGTCAATACTTGATGGAAGTAAAATTTAAATCACTTTAAATTCAGAATTATATATTCTAACTTCTACAATATATATTAAAATTGTATACAAAAACTATCAAATTAATATCCCTATATATAATCAATATAAAATATTTTTCAATTTGTTGGAATATATATATATATGTATATTTATATTAATATACAAATACAAAAAAATCCACTATTCTTGAATCATCTAACATTCTCAAAATAACGCATCAAATAAAAATAATTGAACAAGAATTCCACTATTTGATAGGGCTATTTTCGGTCTCTAGACCTCTTCAGAAATATATTGAATTCAGATTCAAATATATCACAAGATAAAAATTTTCACTCACTAAATAAGATAAAACCTGGAACGAATAAACTCCAAGTAAGCTATAAAGTATCTGAAATAAAACAGAAATGCAACGTGTTCTTACGTATTATCTATAACCATTTTTACTCGTTACACAGAAAAACGTAACAAAACATTCACCTGAAATAATGTCTCACGGTAATTATTTATTAATTTTGAAATTCTGGTTATTTTTTTTTTATCATGAGACATTATTTGGGGTGAATAAATTTTGTTATGTTTTTCTGTCTTCCGAGTACAAAGGGTTATAGGTACTAAGTAACAACACGTTGATCATTTCTGTTCTATTTTGGATAATTTAAAGCTGACTTCCAGGTTATTCGTTCCAGGTTTTATCTTATTGGCCGAGTTGAAATTTTGATCCTGTTATATTTTTGAATCTGAATTCAATACATTTCTGAAGAGTTCTAAAGACCAAAATAGCGCTATCAAATATTGGAATTTTTGTTCAATTATTTTTATTGGATGCTATATTTTGAGAATTTTAGATGATTTAAGAATAGTGGATTATCTTGTTTTTGTATGTTAGTATACCTACCTATAAAGTTTTTGTTAATACATCTGTATTAGTACGTCGTGATCATTTTCAGGCTTTTTTTAGAAGTTAATTTACTATCTATGAGTGTGGACAGCTCAGTGGGAGAGCATCGGTCTCGTAACCAGGAGGTCCGGGTTCGAATACTATTCAGGTGGAAAAGAAATTTTCTAGTTTGACAATTTCAATGTTGGGTTAAAAATAAACAGTGCTGTGACCTAAAGTGGCACAAGATCGCAGTAACAAAGCCTACCCAGAACACAACTGAACTCCTAACTCGCACAAGCTGAAAAAGCTTCTGAGGGATCTTCACAGAAGATCTAGGAGTTACAGGATAATAATAATAATAACCTAAGCTCCTATTTAAGCCTAATACAAAAAATATAATTGAATCAGTGGACAAAATTTCGAAAATGAAAATCAACAGTAACACAGATATTCTAGCGCTACATAGTATATTATACACTGGTGCAGTGACGGTACTGTCTATCAATGGCCAAATAATCCAACCAGGAGGAGAAAGGAGGAGAAATTACAATTTGCCACCTATCGAACTAAGGCTGAATGCAAAAATCCAGAAATTGAGAAAGGAGATCGGAATAGTCACAAAATCACAGGAAATCGGATCGAGCGAAAGAGTGAAATACAGTGCAAAGATAATAATTGAAGGATACAGAAGTGAGGCTAACCCTACCTCCATAAAAATATTAGACTTCCTCAATCAAAAGCTGGTTACGCTGTCGAAAAGACTAAAGCGCTACAAAGATAGTAATACCAGGAGGATGCAAAATTACTAATTTAACAGGAACCAAAAAGGGTTCTATGAAACTATCTTAGAAACAACACAACAAGACACAAACAAGGGTAAGCAACCAACAGCAGAGGCAATACAGAGTTTCTGAGAAGGAATATGGAGTGTGGCGGGACAGCATAAGGACAACAAATGGTATTATGAGGAAAAGAAGACAGCAGCTAACATACATACAATGACAGATTGGGAAATAGGTGAAGAGGAAGTGCAGAAGGCGATAATGAAATCATTTAACGGGAAAGCTCCAGGAGGGGAGATTTAAGCAATTTCGCTCGTCACACCCACAAATGGCAAAGTGCTACACAAATATATTGAAACAACCAGAGAACCTGCCACCATTTCTGGTAAAGGGAGTTACATATCTACTGCCAAAAACCAAAACCCAAAACGAAGACCCTGCCCATTACAGACCTATCACATGCTTGCCTACTCTGTACAAAATATTGACGTCCATACTCTCAGAAAATATCTATAAACACCTAGAGAAGAATAATGTGTTAACTGAAGAACAAAAAGGGTGCCACAAAGGGTCAAGGGGGTGCAAGGAACAGCTAATAATAGATTATAACAAACCACGCAAAGAAAAAAAAGAGTTCTCTCCACACCGCCTATTAAGATTACCAAAAGGCTTTTGATAGCATTCCCCATTCGTGGTTATTGGAAATCCTCGATCTTTATAAAATTGAGAGTCATATAGTACAGTTTCTCAAATGTGCAATAACAGAATGGCGCACAGATCTGGTTCTAAACACAGTAAAAGCCGCCATTAGAGTACCAACAATAAGAATTAAAAGGGGCATATTCCAAGGAGACGCCTTAAGTCCCCTATGTTTTTGCCTATCCCTCAGACCTCTAACCACCTTTCTGAATGGCAGGAACAAAGAATATAAGTTGAATGAGGCTGATAGGGAAATAAATCATCTATGGTATATAGATGATTTGAAACTGTTTTCAAATAGTCGGAATGGATTGGAAGAACTGTAACGTGCGTGTGTATGTTTAGTGACGATGTACAGATGAAATTTTGCCTACAAAAATGTAAGCTCCGTTGCATGGAAAAAGGAAGATGGTTAGGTCACGAAGGGTATGAGGTCCATAGAAACCAAGGTAGGATAACAGGAATGGAAGCCGATAAGAAATACAAATACCTAAGATATTCTCAAGCAAGAGGCACAGAACAGAAGGAATCGAAAACATTCGTAAAAGAAGAATATTTTCGGAGACTGCGCGCACTACTGAAATCTAAATTGTCTGCAAAAAACCTGTCCAAAGCTATCAAAGCATATGCAAGTTCGGTTTTAACATACAGCTTTGGTATCTTAAATTATATAGAGACAGAACTGAATGAAATGGACTCAAAAACTAGATCTGAGTTCAGAAAATTCAGAAAGTACCACCCAGGTTCAGCTGTACAAAGATTTCACTTACCAAGGTCTCAAGGTGGGAGAGGAGTGCCAAGTATAGGTAACAGACATGGCCAACAAATAAAGAACCTCAAAAAATATTTCCACGAAAAAGCTAAGAGAAGTGTGCTTCGTAATATGGCAGTTAAAGAAGATAGAAGTCTGACACCGCTAAAACTGTCTGATTTGAGAGATTTCTTGATTAACTTATTTGAATATTTAAATATATTAAATATTTCAAATAAATTATATTTTTTGAGAAGTCCTTAAGTTGTGTTCATGTTTCTGAAAGGCAATTGGTATTCTTAATGGTGAGATCAGAAACAAAAATGTTGTCTCCTTTAAATATTTATTCATTTATTTCAGGGATTTTTTTATATCTGGTAGTTTATTTATTCCATTTGACATTATATATTGAGTTTTGATTATATACGTCTATTAAATATAAGCAGTGCTTACTGTAGACATTAATTTAATTCTAAAAGTTTTTTGAATAAAAAGTTTTTTGAAATTAAAATTGTAGAAAACTAATAGATTAAATCTGTTTTGATATTCAAATTTTGTGAATTTTAGTAGTTGGAAGTCAGAAGAAATGCAACCATGGAACCAAATACCACTTGTTCGTAGCCCACAAGAAGTGCATGGATGATTGGAGTATGTCGTATTTGTGGTTTTTATGAAAGAGAAAGAGTATGTATGATCTTAACTTTATGGTTTGTAAGTCAATATTTATTTTTCTTTCCTTTATATCTGTCCCAACTAAACAAGGCTTAATACTATGAACTATTGCCAACTATATATCTGATTAATCACCTGTTATGTCCTCGTATTTCTTAAACACCATTCAATAAACAAGCAAATTGCTTTATTATCGACTAGTTAACTGGCGATCGGAAAGTTGTTTTTATAATTTACAAATTAACTGATGAGCTTAACGTCCAGGTTAGTTATATTAAAAATGTAATGAAACCTCATTTATTGAATAGAAAAGAAGGGTTACACCAGAACAAATACTTTTCCTAGGAATTAACCTACTTCTCAGATTTCGTGAATGTTTAGTCTAGAAAATTCAATTGGTTTTTTGTAGTCAATTTTGACTAGGAACTTCATTTCAGGATGAGCAGTGTTGAGATATTCAAAAAAATTTCGAAATTCGTTTATGTATTTTGAGTCAATTTCAAATTCAACCTCTTTCCCTGCTCAACTAATAACCTCTTGAAATTGTAATCTTCACATAATGTTTTTACCTATAACTTGAATAAGTGAATATTATATACTCATAAAGACAGGTCCAATGAATACTATTTTATAGTAAATATCTCCATATTTTCTTCAAAAATATATTGTCTCATTTTAATATTTTAATATTTAAAAAGATTTCCATGAAATGAAGAAAAAATCTATTGAAAAAGTAAAATGAGAAATAGTATTTCACGAAAATAAACACAAAATTTTTAATTCATATTACATCGTCATAGTAAGTGGCGATTGAACTGAGTTATAAAAATTAAATCCTTCAAAAATTGAATGATCTGGAGCGAATATTTTGGGGTCATAAATGCTACTCGATTTAATCAACTGACATTAAACAAATTATGTAAAATCAAGTTGAACTTTATTTGCAATAAAACGCTAACATCAGAAGTGGACTTGATGATGAGATAATTTTGAACAACTTGTTTTCGTCTAACCGGTATCCGCAATTGGATGATATATGAATTATGTCACATGAATTCTCATTAATTATACGTATATCATTTTTCATTATTATTATCCGGTGTAAATCATAAAAGTCAAAGCACTTTCATCCGAGCCAAGAAATGAGAGAATTGAATGGTGAAAATAGTTATTGTTATATACGGTGTGGATGGAATAGCTCCAATATCGATACTGTATTGGGTGATTCAAACAAAATATCGTTACATTCAGTAGACGATCCAATATCAGAGTATTATAAAAAAAATTGAATTCCAATATCAGTTTAAATAACAAACTCTCACAATATATTGGATGATTTATAAAAAAAATATTGGAATATTTCATCGAAACCTTTTGCGAAAACTGACGAATTCGATGATCTATTGACCATGTAAATTTTACTACGCTGTCGGTGATTTAGTGAAAAATGATTTCAAACATAGTGATGAGTATGTAAAATATTTGAAAAAAATATTTTATTGTTGAAAAAGGTGTTCCAAATGAAACATTGTAATTATCAATTGTGGATTATTCGGTATAAAAAAAAATTCAAAATGTCAATGTTCCTGCTTAAAACAAATTCAACATCAGAAAATTTTGTTTCAATTGTGTTAACGCTGCTCCGTTTTCTTTGATTTCTGTTTTGCTTTATATAAATTGATTCGTAATTCCGCTACATTTCTTAGAAGGGTATGACAAAATAGTCGGACATATACGAAATTCAGTCCTAATCAAAACGACGACCAGGGTCCAGTGGAGCAGTGGAAGAGTCAAAACCTCAGCGTGATTCCATGACGAATAAACGACTGGTCTATCTTAACGGCAGTGTGAAGAAAAATACCATGTCTTCGGAGCTCACAAGAAGTGCATGGATAATTGGATGAAGCGTTAACCTGAATATGTCGTTTCAGATGGAAAGACATATATACATATATATTTATATATATATATATATATATATATATATATAAATATATATATTATATGTATATATATATATATATATATAAATATATATTATACTTATTACTTTTTATTTTATTTATGGAATCCAAAATCTTAAGAAAGATCAATTTTACTTTAAATAACAGGATTCAAGAAATTCTAAGTTGTATCTATATATATATATATATATATATATATATATATATATATACATATATCAGAAGTAATCGACTGTTGCACAAACGCGCAAAAGCTTTCGGTTTCCCGATATTTTATTGGATTTTTCTGTTATTTTGATACAAGTTCCTTAGTAATTGGAATTAGAAATTTATTTCTTCTGATAGTTAAATTTGTGAACGTGTGCTTCTTATATGTTTTTTCATTCAATTTTTTTTCAGCATGTGAATATCTCACAAATAATATTATTTTTTTCCGTTTATAGAATCACTTGAATGAACTCTTATTTATATCCATAATAATAATTATGCATAATCCATAAAATACGTATATAGGTAACTCGTTATATAACATTGTGAGTTCTAGAACCTAAATATAGAGCTTATATATTTCTGTTAGTTGTTTAAAAAATCATGAACTTTTGATACTTTCATGTAATTCACAAATATACTAATATCGAGTTATAAAGGGTCTTTCAATGGAAACGGCACATTTTCAAATTGACTTTGCTCGCATGGCAGCCACTATTCATTTGTGACATTGACAGTTGTATTTGTCAATGTCTGCCATTTAATCATCGAAAGGTACACATTCCAACAACGTTCACAAATAATCCAAATTTATTATGAAAAATCTCGATCTGTTACTCTAACTATACGTGCTTCAACTCCAATTTGTGGTCGTTATAATCGTCCGGTTAAAAGAACAGTTGAACGTTTAGTGAAGAAGTTTGAAACAAATTTTACACTTCACACAGGAAGCGAAGAGAATTTACATCCATACAAAAATGTTTTAACCCAAGAACTCAAACCATCAGATCATTTAAAGCGTCGTGTATTCAGTAATTGGTCTTCTTTCTTTGGGGTTACATTGAGTCATTAGTTTACGGCAATAATCCAGCATATTGAGACTATTTACAGATCAATATTGAACAAGTAATTGCTAACGTACGACCTGATTTATGTGAGTCGTGGAAAATGGGGTTCAACGAGTTCATTCCTGCCAGCGTTTCCGTTGTAGACATTTAAATGAAGTTTTGTTTCATAACTAATGGAATTCATCGTACTTTATAATGAACTAAAAATTCGAAAAATTTTCAGAAAAATTATGAGTTTTATTCACAAAACAAATTGGGGCGCTGTTAATGAAAGATCCTTTAGTAGGTATCCCGATCTTTCTATTATCTTCCATCAAACGATCATTATTCAAAGTCTTAAAATCAAAGTTTATATTTCATATCTAAGTTCCCGGAAAAATTGCTTCAAACAAAATATTATTTTAATTTTATGAGTTCTTGGCCAAAAATATCACGCACTACTATTAAAAAGTTATTGGGGTTGACATATTGCCCTGTTATTTTTAAACTATAAAAGGTTATTTGAAGTCTGAGAATTCCTGTAAAGTAAAAAAGTCTTCAGCTTCACATCGTATCTTTCTGTATGAACAATAACGAAACAGCTTCTTTAATCTCCATAAAAATTGAGACTAATCATTTTTTGGGCTTGTTCTATCTTCAGTATCCTTAATTTTGTCTATGTATATTGTAGAAGTTTCAAGAAATAATTTAGAATTTATATTTATAATATTTAAATACCTCTAACAAGAATAGACTCAAATATTACTTAAATTTCAGAAGATGTAGGCTACCTCATGCTTCGAATGATCACATGCATTAAGGAGCTAGATGTCAATGAATTAGTAGGACCACAAATTGTTCGTAAGAAGCATGCGGAATTTAAAATGTTTGGAAAACAACATGTTAAAAATTGAATGTACACATTTCATAATTTCATATACATATTATGTATTTACCATAAAGAATTAACAAATTCATTAAGACTTAACTGGAATAGTTACTACCTTCCATTTTGATAATTCTTAATTTGAATTTTCGATCTCATAAATGCATCATTATTGACAAGCTTATTGTCAAATTTCCATGAAGACACATTCTATCATATTCATTACTCGTTTATACCTTCTCTTTCTATAACAATTATTTCAAACATTAAAAACATATAGTCGGCTTTAAAAACGTATGTCCAAATTGGAAAGCGTACGTTTGGTTTTTCAAGAAGTCCGGCTTTCAGACTTTTATAGCGCCCAGTCCGGCTTTTGCATTTTAAAGCCAAGCAATCCTAAACACAATGCTGGCAGGTTGAAGCTGGTCGGTGCTGGTAATCGGCGCAAACTGTTCTGTCGGATTCAGAAATCAATTCTTCCAAGCCGGCTTCGCGAGTTAGTTAGGTTTTGTACAAAATGGATATCGACCTTTTGATAGCTACAGTCTTCAAAGAACCTACATGAAATATTTTTTTAAAATACGTAGCAACCACATATACTAAGCGTACCATAGCTGTGAAAGAGGAGTTCGTATCGATTGAATGATGAATAAAAATAAATAAAGGGAAAAGTAATAATACTGAATATTTTACATATGAGTATTATCAACTTTTGTTCACTTCTGTTTGTAAGCTTATAAGTTTATACCTAAACTATTTTTGTATTTAATAATAATAATAACATATCTTCTAACCTTCGTATATTGTTTCAAAAATCAATTTTCCATATATCTTCCATCACAGAATTGTTCCTCGGATAGTACTGCGAAATAAAACACAACTTGATTCTAGAACACATTGATCCAGTCAAATTCTAGAGACTTTACGTATGCTCTGTGTAATGATTACAAAAAAAAATTCACTTTGTATGTCATGTAACTTTTCATCAGAGAAGCATTTTGTAGGCCATATCTTATTCAATGAGAATATTTTTGAAATTATTTGTTTATTTTATTCACAAATGATTATACAAAAATAAATAGTGGTACATGAATATCTCTATAGATGAATTTTTTGAGCATAAGTAAGTGGTGCAGACAATGAAGAGTAAGCAGCTGGAGCAGCATAAGAAGCTAGAGCAGGAGCCCCATAGGAAGCTATAGCTGGATAGGAAGCTAGGGCAGGAGCAGGTTGTACAGCAGCAATTGATGATGAAGCATAAGACAATGTTGGTGAAGCGTATGATACAGCTGGTGAAGCGTATGATACAGCTGGTGCAGCATAAGATACAGCTGGTGCAGCATAAGATATAGATGGTGCTGCATAAGATACAGCTGGTGAGGCGTACGATACAGCTGGAACTGGGTGTACAGATAATCCTTGGGAACTAACGGTAGGCACTGCTGCGGCATAAGGGGAAATTGGAGCTGCATATGAACTTATGGGGGCGGCTGCAGCGTATGCAGCAACAGGAGCTGAAGAGTATGTTGTTACTGGTGTAGAGTGGATGGTGCTAGCACTCTGAGAGGAATAAGAAACAGAAGGGGCAGTATACGTGGATACAGCGAGTGGACTGATCAGGTTACCAGCATTGGCACAAGCGAAGGAAGCAACGAGGAATAAGATCTGCAAAGAATTTCAAGTTATATCAAATTTCCATATATTGTAAACCTCTAAATTCAACCAAACATTTTCGAATATCGAATGATATTTATATAATAATAAAAATAATTTTTCTTATTATCAGGATAATAAAAAAAATTATATATGAAATGGTATAATTTGAAGATAAATAAATTTTAGGAACTTTTGGATTCAAGTCCTGGGGACAATCTTTTTTTTTTGATGAGAAATAAAATTCCAATAAAACGCCATACAATGCAACAAAAGATCATGAATATTAATGAATGAGGACGCCAGGAATATTTTCGTTCTACACATGTTTTCAGAAATTTCTCAGAATACATATTTACAAGGGACTTACTCTGGATGCCATTTTTATGAATGATTTTTTTTTCAACTGCGAATACTCAGACTCAAGTGATGCGATGAAAAATAAGTGGTGCTCTTTTATACAAAATCTTCGAAATATGTTGTATAGATACCGGTTGAACGAAATGTTGCTAGAAATTATCAAATCATAATTGGGATCAGTTCGAATGGATGACGAAGTTCAGGTTCAATTTTAATGTCAGTAGCTTTTTTGCCAACACTTTCTCATTACGAAATTAGTATTGGATCAATCAAACCGATCGCAATGTTCAGTCGATTTTCGTTCCTCATGAATATTCATATAAATAGTCCATGCAAAGTAATGAAGACATTTCAATTATTGGCAATGGTTTGCTTCCATTTATGTCTATGAGAATTACTTTCATTATAAAACGAACTATCATGAACTTCCTTTGATCGTGAGGAAATTCGCAATTGAAAATCATTAAGAAACAATTGAGACGAAAAGTTTTATTCGCAATTCTTTTATCCATCTGACACCAAGAAATTCGCATCGTTTGAAAAGTTCGCCACCTAAAAGAAGAGAATTGTGCTAATTATTATTTTTGTTTATTATTATTATCCTGATACTCCTAGATATTCTGTGAAGATCCTTCAGAAGCTTTTTAAGCATGTGCGAAGGAGTTCAGTTGTGTTCTGAAAAGGCTTTGTTACTGCGATCTTGCGTCACAGCACTGTAAATTTTTAACAGTGAAATGGTGGCCGACACCCGTCCAACTTGAAAATTTCTTTTTCACCTGAACAGGATTCGAACCCGGACCTTCCGGCCACGAGCCCAATGCTCTACCACTGAGCTCTCCGCACTCATAATCCAAAATGCTATACGATCCTTCAAAGTTATTCCTTCATTGCTCAATGTATGCTGCGTTATTAGGTACTACGTCTGATTCTCGGAAAATTTAAATATTTGCAACTTTGGTGAGTGTAGTATTGAAGCATATCAGTGATCTGAATTTGAATTATTGCTTCTGAACTATATTCCCAAGAATGAGTAAACATTCAAATTTTTAGTAGTACTTTCTGAAAAACCTATTATTTCAATTATGTTCAACCACCAAATAGTTACGACTGCAATAGTCTCGTCATTCGAGGAATATTGTGAACCAATAAGTAGCCGATGCTGCATGCCAGTGGAAGGTAGATTGTTTCTGAATGTTGAGCTACTAAATAATACTAATTTTCTGCTTGGAATGGTCACATTTTAATTTGTATACTAATGAAATTGAGAATGTCCTCAACCGAGGACGAAACGTCTTTTTAATATTCATAGTACTTTTTTATTTTATTTGCGGCATCCAAAATCCTAAGAAAGACCAATATATATACATCTATATATATATACATTCTGTCAAGAAAGTACCGGGAATTATCGATTTAAATCTGGCGGAGCAACGAGGCAGAAACTTTTGAAAATTGAATGGAATAAATGTTTTAGCAAACCCAATTTCAATTAAGTAGACATATAGAATTAACACTCATTATACAGCAACAGAAGGTATAAAAGAATCGAAAGAAAATATAGAATACTATTTAAAAACATTAACTAACTACTTGAAGGAAACTTCGTTATTACTTCAAATCGAATATCGGAGTGTTAGTGTGAATATCAATGGGAAATAATAACAATAAGTAACTATGTAGATACTGAATTGTTTCAGCCGTTACTATTTGGTAGTTGATCATAATTAAAACATATTGTACAAATTACTATGTTTTACTACCAAAAAACTATACATTCTGTCAAGAAAGTACCGGGAATTATGGATTTAAATCTGGCGGGGCAATGAGGCAGGTAAAATTTTTTTTTCCTAGGTTGGTACCACTGTCCTTAATTACTATGCTGAGCTTGAGCGGGATCTGTCAACTAGTGTGTTTGCAACAGCTGATTAAGTCAGTCGATGTCAGAGTGCGTGCCGATTTTTACTAAGGGTGATTACGTTGAGCAAAGAATTTGTTTAAAGTTTTGTGTTGCAAATGAATTTTCGTGTGCCGATGCATTGAAAATGTTGCAAAAGGCCTTTGGTGATAATGCTCTATCGAAAACTCGTGCATATCAGTGGTACAGAGCCTTCAAGGACGGTCGCGAAGTGGTCGCCCATCGACGGCTTCGATCAAAGATAACGTCGATAAAATTAAGGAAAGGGTGCTGGAAAACCGTCGTACCAGCTTGAGAGAGATAGCACATGATCTTAAGATATCCCACGAGTCCGCACGTACGATTTTGATTGATATTTTGGGCATGAGAAAGGTGGCCGCACGACTCGTACCGAAAGACCTGAATTTTCTTCAAAAACGTCATCGCGAACAGGTTGCTTCAGACATGCTGGATCGCTGTAATTCCGATTCTACATTCATGGAACGCATTATAACTGGTGATGTGACCTGGGTCTACGAGTACGATATGCAAACAAGCCAGCAATCATCGGAATGGGTGGCAAAAAATGAGCCGAAACCGAAAAAACCACGCCAAAGCCGCTTGAAAATGAAGGTGATGCTCATTGTTTTCTTCGATATCCGTGGCGTGGTGCACTACGAATTCGTTCCAGAGGGTCAGACGGTAAACAAGGAGTATTACCTAGGCGTTATGAAACGTTTGCGTGAGCGTATCCGTAAGAAGCGGCCAAATTTGTGGGCGAACAACTCATGGATTTTGCATGACGATAACGCGCCTTCTCACCGAGCTACGATTGTGACTGACTTTCTCGCCAAAAACTCAACAAACGTGCTTCAGTAACCACCGTATTCGCCGGATTTGGCTCCCTGCGACTTTTTCCTCTTCCAAAACTAAAACTGCCCCTTTGTGGCACCCGTTTTGAGTCGATTGAAGCCATAAAACAAAATTCGGCGCGAGAGCTAAAGTCCATCCCGGAAAGCGCCTATAAGAAATGTTTCGATAATTGGAAGTGCCATTGGCATAGATGTATTGGAGCAAATGGAGCCTATTTTGAAGGCGACACAATAAATTTTGACGATTAAATGTAAAAATGTTGTTTTAATTGAAAATTCCCGGTACTTTCTTGACAGAGTATTATATACATCTACATATATATACATACACATCTACGTATATATATATATATATATATATATATATATATATATATATATATGTATTTAGTCAATTTTCTAAGAACTGATTCGATTCTAAAAAACTATAATGTTATTTGAAATGAAATGTTTTGTGAATATTATTAATTAGGCAAATTGAAAAATTTCTCAGAATTTCATAAATGAATGGAATGGGAGGACATCATAATTGCTCAAGAAGAATATGGATTTTTCTTTATTATATTTTGAATGAATTAATTGAAACGGCGGATATTTATTCTTAAATACGATAAAGAGTATGGTAAATAGGAAATTTTTCGAATCGTGACAGTGCAACTTGCCTTTATATTACAGTTCAAAACTCAAATACAGCCGAATAGGTTCCGTTTCGTTCTCGGGCATAAGCAACAGACATGCATATTTCATAGCTTTTTGGCTACTCTTCAGTGCAATGCTGCTCCTCGACGTTGTTGCCAGGGTTAAAAATAAACAGTGCTGTGACCTAAAGTGGCGCAAGATCGCAGTAACAAAGCCTACACAGAACACAACTGAACTCCTAACTCGCACAAGCTGAAAAAGCTTCTGAGGGATCTTCACAGAAGATCTAGGAGTATCAGGATAATAATAATAATAATAATAATAATATATATACATGTGTAAAAATAAAACTGTTATTTTAAGGGGAAAACAACTTTGTAACTTCTATGTTCTATGTCTACGATTTTAACCTAAAACTCTCACATGTTATAGTTAGTAAGCTGTTAGAAATGTGAGTTGAGAAACTCGAAGAAATAGCATTGTTTTTGATTTCATCCAGAGTCATGACATTAAATCGTCTATTTCTTCAATTATAAAAATAAGAATTGATTACATTCTTATAAATCAAAAACGTAAGCTATAATGACGACATCCATGAAAATTCACATCGCTTTGGAAGCATACTGATAAGAAGGAAAATACATATAAATTCAAATGGATCCAAACTACGGGAACGGAAAATGTATATTATGAAATACCAGAGGACATATCTGACCATCATGAACTTTTGGCTCTACCGGTGGTGAAGAATATCTTGCAATCGATTAAAGTAAGAGGTTCATTTCGTACGTGTATCATTTCATTAACTCCGGAATTGAAAGAAATATATTTTGATGCCGAAGAAGATGTGGTGTTTAAGAATGAATATTTACAACTGCTTTATTCACCCGCATACGTGAACAGTATTTGGACAAGAATCACCAAAACCACAGGATACGGTAGAACTTTCAAGAAAAAGCAAGGAGAATAAAAAGGATTTCAAGAGGATAAAGTAGGATTTTGTGCTGAATAATTTTGATGGTAAGAGTGTTTCAGTGAATTTATGGTTAAAAAAATTCAAGACGGAATGCACGCGATGTGAAGTAGAAGAAGATAGAGTCAAAATTTTGATTTTACGGTTGTTTCTGGACGGAATAGCGAAAGAATAGTATGATTCTGAATTAATTACATTAATTTTAGACAAATGTTTTCAAATATGGAAAGAAAATTGCTTAGAGAGTTTTCTGAAATGAGTTGGCATAACCATAGAGAGGCGTATTCATTTAGATACATAGGGGAAAGTTTAGTTGACTTCGCTTTAAGGAAAAAAGGTTTGTTGTTAAATCTCCGAAATAAGTTTCCACCTGGAATATTAATTGATTTAATTGTGATAAGTTTGCCAAATATTTTACAAGATAGAATTGATCGATCAAATGAAACAACTTTCGAGAAATTATTGGGTGAGTTATGAAAGCCAAAAAGTTCAAAAAAATATGACAACGATCGAAATGAAGAAAATCATAGAATGAATAAATCTGCTGAACAAATTCCTTTCTATTCACAAACAAATAGAAAACCAGTTAAGAAGGAACCATGCTCAATTGGTGAGAAGAATGGTTTCTCAGGTATAGTTAATCCGGAGACTTTATGTTGGCTAATGAATAAATCGAATAATTTTGAACAAAAGAACGTCCCGGTAAAATAAGAACTGTAAACAATGTTGGGGTACAGGATGGATTAAATGAGGCCATTTCAAACCAAAAAAAAACTAAGACTGCTGCCATTGATGAAATTGAAGGTGTTTATAAATAATAATGAATTATGTGGAATTTATGATTCGGACTCAAATGTTAGTCTTCTGAATTGCCAAGTAGCAGAAAAGTTATATTTCCACATTTAAGATAATAGAAACACATTCAAAATAGTCAGTGCCAGGGCAAATTTTTC
This sequence comes from Megalocaria dilatata, assembly GCA_034642435.1. Lineage (NCBI taxonomy): Eukaryota > Metazoa > Arthropoda > Insecta > Coleoptera > Coccinellidae > Megalocaria > Megalocaria dilatata. Next base: position 73,015,492 of record CM067857.1, read on the forward strand.
AGGAAAAATAATTACAAAAATGAGAATCAATAATATCAAAAAAGAAGTTGTACTTTTTGTAATTAATGAGAAAAATTTCTAGTATGATATTCTACTCGGACTAGATTCTATGTCCAATTTTCAATTAAAACAAGATTTTGATTCTAATATTCATCAAAGATTAGATAGGAATCGAGGAAGAAAGATCGATTGTGTCCATAATAATAATAATGATAACAATGTTTATCACAAATATATAGAAGATTCAGCTATAATAGATTATTAGAACGGTTGCATAATTTACTGAGAAAAGATGTAAAATTCAATTGGTCATTGGATTGTCAGGAAGCTTTCAATAAGATTAAGGACATCCTTTGTTCTGAGCCAATTCTTACAATTTTCGACCCAAGTGCCTATACTACTATATATACTGATGCCAGTATTCAAGGAGTAGGAGCTGTTCGTAAACAAAAACAGATTAATTGTGAAATGAAAACCGAAGCGTATTTTTCTAAAAAACTAAATAAATATCGAAAGAACAAGAAAGCAATATTCCTAGAATGTCTGGCAATTAAAAAGGCAATTAAATTTTGGAAATATTGCCTAATAGGACATAAATTCATTGTTGTTACTGACCATAAGCCATTAGAAGGGAAAGAATTTCGTACAAGACCATATAAAGAGCTGGGTGACATGATGAATTTTCTATCACAATTCGATTTTGAGATTAGATATGAACCAGGGAAAGGAAATGTAGAAGCAGATTGCCTTTCTAGAAACCCAGTTCTGGAAGAAACGGAGAATATGGACGAATGTCTAAGAACAGTTAACTTGGTGGAATTAAATGAAATAAAAACCATCAACAGAATAATCTCTTAAAGATGAATAATATGAGAAGAACTGTTGTACAGAAAGAGATACTTTACAAATTGCACAAAAATAACAAAAAAATTATTTTATCCAATTAATTCGGAAAAGAGTCAATCAGAAAAGTGCACAAGCATTATGGCTATATTTGTGCAAGTAAGATAAATAATAAAATCAAATATAATTAAATTTAACAACATTTGTTTCAACAAAACAATGGATTCATCAGGTACAAATTTTGAACTTCAAAATGAAAACCTGAAGAAGCTACAGTGTTAACGAAACAATTTAGAGTTTGACAGTTAAGATCTCTTGGAAAGTTTCATCCAAAATTATTATTAAAACCATTAAGATTTTAGAAGTTAAGATGACTGTGTTTTGCAAATTTCATCCAATAAACCAATTGCGAAATCGGAAGCTTAGATGTTTATCTTTTGGAAAGTTTTATCTATTCAAACAATCAAGATTTTGGAAGTCTTATCCAATGAAACAACTGAAAGGTTGAAAGTTCAAATTATTGTCTCTTGGAAATTTGATCCATTGAAACAAAAAGATAAGAAGTTCACATAATTTTAATATGTTTTGTTTAGAAGAACTAATATAAGTTTTATACATTAATTATTTCAAACTCTGAATATCAAAACAGATTTATTCTATTAGTCTCCTATAAATTTTAATTTCAAAAAATTTTATTCAAAAACTTTCAGAATTAAATTAACGTCTTATAAGCACTGCTTATATTCAATAGACATATAAAATCAAAACTCATTATACAATATCGAATGGAATAAAAAGTCCAACAAATATAAATTGTCATAAAATTCATAAATAAATATTTGTGAGAGACAAAATTTCGTTTCAGATCTAATTTTTATGAAAAGTAAATCCTTCTCAGAAATGCGAAACATAATTTTAAGAACTTCTCCAAAACTAATTCATTTGAGATATTCAAATATTCAAATAAGTTATTTTTAAAATCTCTCAAAACATGTGGCATATCCTCAAAAAACCATTAGAAATCAAAATAAGGTCTTCGTCAGTGCAACATCACATTTAAAAAATAAAATCAATCAACAATAAATAACTTAAAGGTAAGACCTCGTGGTATCCTTGTAGAACAAACACTAAAATTAGATATAAGAAAATATATATTGAAGATGAATTTCCGTCAAGTAAAGACCGAGACAATAAAAAAAACTAAAATTAGGGACCTACAAAAATCCAAGGTATTCTATGTTCATCGCAAAAATCACACAAAGCTTGTAAGGTTTGTTTGGTCTTAGTTAAACTACATGATATTTTTATAATGAGATTAAACCTGAATATAATTATATATACAATAAAATAATGAGAAGAGGCTTTTAACTTGATAGAAGAATTATTAATTAGTTTAAATATCAAAACAGATTTATTCTGTTGGCCTACTATAAATTTTAATTTCAAAAACTTTCACAATTAAATTAACGTCTTATAAGCACATATAAGTTCAAAATGTAAACCTGAAGAAGCCACAGTGATGATGAAATAATTTTTGCCAATCAATAAATTGTATAAATATTCTTTATCATTTTATTTAATGTTGATTTTTTGATAATTGTTTTAGCCTGTTTTTATATTTAGAAGTGAGATATTTTTCAGTAATTTTGAATTATTATGGATCTAAAAATGTGGTAGTTCTGCTAATATATTCATTTATTTGAATTTCAAGTACTGTGTTTTCGCTTGAGAAAACTAAATTATTTTCTGAAATTTTCTTTCTCATGGTTTCGATCTTATTTTAAATATTCTTGTTTTTTGTATGTGAGTGTTATTTTTATTTAATTTTTCAAAGCATGCTTGTGTTCATTGTGATTTTACTGGTTTGATTAAAATGATCAGAAAAAGGTTATAAATTCAATTCACATAGTAACCATCAAAACTATCTAAGAAATCTTGATAGAAATTCGGATACTACATTTAAAAATAATCAGAATTCTAATGTAGACAAGAATGCTTTGAACAATTATATTAAGAGGGAAACCCATACTTGCAACAAAAACAATATTAAAAACACGGTCGAAAAAATAAGAAAGAAATTTTCAACTTATTATTTATTTTTCAGAAGAGCGGACGGAACGCAAGAATTGCAATCCAAAGAAATGAATAAATATACAAAACTACCACATTTTTAGGTCTGTATGAAAACAAAATCCTTAAAAAATTTCTTGTTATCAATTATTAAAAAGTGGTCAAGACAGTAATGTCAAGAACTCCGTTTGCAAATACCTCAAACTGACCTACAGTCGGTCACAGCACTTTTATAAATAAATATTATAAATGAGCTCATAACTAAGATGAAAAGTATACGTATTCCGAATAGAAACAGACTCATTTCTGTTTCCAAGCATACCTGTTAAAGAAACCATAAATATAGTAGAAATATTATTATCAAAAAGAGAGAAGCACTGACTTTAAGTCAGGAGCTTTTGCGATACCCACAATATACTTTTTTTTGTCTTTTCATTAAGTATAATGACAACAAATTGACAAAAAAATGACACAAAATTTTGCAGGAATATTCTAATTATTTTTCTAGTTCTAAACTGTAATTTCGAAAATAATGGGAAAAACATGGAAAATTTTCAATCATGACTAATTGTGAAAGTATTCAACCGATTTCGCCCATTAACGAGCTTAGTCTCGGATTTTAGACCTCAAGCCTTCTTTGGGAGATTCAAGGCTCTAGATCTTTCCGTTCTGAAGTTAACGTGTTTACGGATGGAATTACTTTTGCCTCAGGTTCTTCATCAGTGGGTCGAACCTAGTCGCTAAAGACCATTTTCGACTCGAAATTCTAAAATTACAGACATTTAGGCGAAACGATAGCACGCTGTTTCCTGGGAGCAGAGTGCAAAAAGAGAGCAATCCCGATTATAAAACAAGAGATTCTGGAAATATTGAATGTTTCCTTGGAATAAACTATTTTTTCTTTAATGGCATATTTTATGAGGAAGATAAAAGTCTTCCTATGGGAAATCCACATAGCTGATTCTATCCAGTATATGTATAGAGCTCCTGAAAATCACAATCCAGGAGATCTATTTATTTTACCATTTCATTTATTATATTGGTACCGTTACGTGGATTACATTTTATTCCTGTCCATTGGTAGCAGAAGACAACATTCGTTGGCTTTCGAATTAATAAATACATTATCTTGCTCAATCCTAACCTAACCTAGAACAAACTTAATGCATCAATTTCTTCGATTTACCAGGCAGAAAAATTAACAATAAATATGAATTTTCGAATGTACAGATAGAAAAATTCCATCTTCTTCTTACCACCCACATTCATAAATACTAGAAGCATTTAGTATTTATATTCATCAACACACTGACGATACAGGAGAATTTTGACAACAAACAATAAAACAATAATACAGATTGCATTCGCCAATGAACTCAATGCATTGATAATGGATAAACTATTAAAATGAATCCAATTGAATCAATCTATATCACTTGTATATCTAGCCATTACCCAAAATAAAGAATACATTTCTCTTTCTTACATTAAATCTTTCTGATAATACAGCACGATATTTAGGGGAAAATAATAACTGTTATATGTCATTCAAAACAAAAAATCATCAAGAAATTCAATAAAAGTAATGAGATATATTCCCTAAAAATAGGAGGTCTGGAGACTATAGATTTTACTGCGGCACTGCCCATCCATATGTATACTTTGGTTAAACAGAAAGATATTTGGGGATTTGAATACTAGAACAACAGAAAACGTAAATTAATTAACAAAAATCAAAATTTAAACTATTCCAACCACCTGTTGACGACAGGACGTCATTTCGACAACATCTACGAAATCCTCTACAAAGAAAAAAAGGAACAAATTAAATTACCTGCGAGCACTTTGAATAGGTATATTAAAAAAAACATTTTTCTAAACGACCAACCAAACCTGAATTAATCTCCCTTCTTCAACCTTTTTCAAAAATAAAACTTTGGAATATCTAAAAATTTTTAAAGATTTTTCAACTCGGACTCAGAAAGGCTCTTGTTATCAGTCATGATGTTCACTGGAAAATATTATCAGGTTTGCCTGCCTGATCGTAGTATCCTAACTAGTTAAATTATTAATATTATTGTCGCTTAGTAAGTCTCTAATTTAGATTTGTCACCTGTTAGGATCAATTAATGTGCATATAATTCATCAATCCTATATTATCAATGTTAGAAATCAATCTTATTGGTGCCTTAATCAATCATCTCCTTCAAATTTTGAGTACCATTTCTAAATAGTTACTCGCTTTCAGATTTTCATAAAATCTTCAAAATAATTCTCAATATTGTTCGTTCTTCATATTTCATATATGTAATTGTCATTATAAAATAAAACACTTGTTTACATTTTCTACTTTATTTTTGGTATTGACGTACGTTTCGTCTTTGCTAGAAAGACTTCATCAGAATACGAAGTAACAGTTGTTGTACAATGAATTTATAAGATTTTTTACAGAAGGTGTACATGTGTTTTTAATTGTTCGTCGGGTTGGTTTTCTCAAAGAATATTCCCTTCAGAATCGTGTTCACTCGATCCCTTGTAAATATTGAATAGAGGGGTGTAATAAAAATCTATTTGGTCATTTACTAGGTTATTGCTGTTTTTATGTCTGATCTATCTGAACACAAATACGTTAGCCTCACATATCTCGGAAACATTAGTATTCAACTAAAAAACCTACTCAAAAAAGAAAATATTAAAGTCTCTTTCAAGACAAACAATCCTATTAGCAAATACATCAAAAACAATAAAAACAGTATGGATAAACTTTAATTATCAGGTGTATACAAACTCACTTGCCCAGATTGCCCAAAGATTTATATTGGTAGAACAGGTAGAAATTTCGGTACACGCCTAACAGAACATAAAAGAAGTTTCGATAAAAATAAAAAAGATTCACATTATGCTAAACACCTTCTTGAAAATAACCATTCTTTCACAAAAGAAATAGAAATTCTACATGTTGAAAATAGAGGTCTAAAATTGAACTTATGGGAAATTTACGAAATAAATAAACATAAAAACAGCAATAACCTAGTAAATGAACAAATAGATTTTTATTACACCCCTCTATTCAATATTTACAAGGGATCGAGTGAACACGATTCTGAAGGGAATATTCTTTGAGAAAACCAACCCGACGAACAATTAAAAACACATGTACACCTTCTGTAAAAAATCTTATAAATTAATTGTACAACAACTGTTACTTCGTATTCTGATGAAGTCTTTCTAGCAAAGACGAAACGTACGTCAATACCAAAAATAAAGTAGAAAATGTAAACAAGTGTTTTATTTTATAATGACAATTACAACTGATTTCTACCAAGCAACGGCCCAATCTATCATAAATTTCATATATGTATTGTCTCGATTCATAAAAAATAGGTTTAATTCTTCGTAAATTTAGTAAATAGAAAAGGTTCATGTGATTATGGCACTAAAATAGGAACCTCAAAATAGTTATCAAATGGTATATTTCCATGAAATGATGCAATTCTGAAAAGCTCCCAGAAAAAGGGTAAAAATAAAATTTCAACAACTCAACGTGGATGAAATCAAGTTACCAAATGAGATTAATTTGAATTGAACATTTGAACACAAATTACCCATTCAGAATAGCTGTGAGGGATATCCAAGATATAACGTCTAATCTCAAAAACGACATTTAATTTATTGAATTGATCTCCTGTACGAGATCGTCATTTTAAAATTCATGAAAATGAGCGAAATGTTCGTTCAAGCGATATTAACAGCAATTAATTGGGGAATATAAGCGTATTGCTATTGCTCTGTGCCTAATTAAGTTACCTTTCATATTTATTTATATTATACCAGTTGGTCCATATGAAATAGTCCAACCGGATACTTCAGTAACAAAAAGTTTTTCCGGAAAACGCAGGGACAGATCAACTTTTATTTTGAGGGAACATCTTCTGCTTGCAAATTCGTGGGTATACAACCATCCCTCAAGAAACTAAAATACAAAAAGGATTTCAGTGATACATCAATTTGAAGGTTTTTAAATTCCTTTTATGAGTGTGCTAAAGAATATATGCTTGGGGTTCGTTTCAGTGTTTAAAACTTGTGGAAGTAAAAGGTGAAGTTAATTGAGAGGTGCAGTTTCTGAACGAATTTTAAATAATAAGATATTTGAATTGACTACCGTTTATTTTTCAACACCACTAGTGCCTCTGTTCAACATTTCCTTTCATATTTTGTAAGCTACTTCTCTAGAAGATCTTCGCCGGAGAATAGTTTTAGTATGTAATGAAAAAACACCTGAAATATTGAACAGAGACACTTATAATTTGAAGAAGAGAACAGTTGACAATTTGAACATCAAATTGATGACAGTTCACGATAAACAATTAAAATTCGTTCAGAAACTCGACCGTTTGTTCACCTATCATTTCCACACTTATTTTTACACTGAAATGATACATGAAGAGAATTTTTCGGCAAATAAAAATTAACCCGTTTCGGCTTTTTCCGGTAGAAGTCATTCATAAGTAAATATCCGGCTAGACTATTTCAGGTGGGCCACCCGGTATTTTTATGGAACAGAATAAGGAATAAGTGTTCACACTACATATATACTCTGTCATATAATTTTATTATTGAAGCCATCAAAATACACTGTTTATTTTCAATGAATACGAAAGTGATATCATAAACAGACGCAGTTACGCCAAAAACATTTTGGTATCAAAATAAAATATGAAATGAGAATGGCCTGTTTTTTCGACCTTTATTTTTTTAAATTATGAAGAAAAAAAAAACAATATTCTATTTACGCTAATATTTTATTTCACTACAATCGTTTCGTCATAACATGAATTCTTCTGCGAGTACGACTGGATACCCGTATCCAGTAGTACCCACGTGAAGAAATCATGGTATGACGAAACGATTGCAGTGAAATAAAATAATAGCAGAAATAGAATATTGTTTTTTATCCATAATTTCAAGAAGAATTTCCGTCAAGTAAAGTCCGAAACAATCATATACTTTATATTTTTGATATTATCAACCTTTGGTTGACGAAATGCCATTTTGAAATAGTAGAATAAAAATTTTTTATCTTAATAATAATAATAATTTATTAGTTACCCTCAAAATTTTACAGGGAATGTCATGTATATATACAATAATATACATATATGTATAAATAAAAGCAATATATATGAATAAAATAATAGTTAATAATTTGATATTGTCATACTCCTACTACTATTTGATCTTATCATACTCCTTTCCCAAGTTCTCCCTCAGAAGTTTTGTTGTAGCTTGCGCAAGTTAGGAAATGTTCTGGTTAGGCTTTGTAAGTGTGTTTTTATGCCACAGCACCATTGATTTCCACCCAAAATAAAAATGGAAGCCACCTTCACACAAACACTCAAATGTATCAATTTATGCCATAAATTTCTTTCGTCATACCATGACTTTATCAGGTGATTATTTAAACTTAATATACTAGATGAAAAGGAATTTCAAATATTAAATTCTATATACAAAAATGGATGTCTGACCTAAAATATTAGGGAACATATAGAAATTAAATAAAATTCGTAAGATATTCCATATTTTATACAGAGTTTAGTGATATTGATTTCTCGGATATTAGTTGGTGAAACATTGTTTAATTAATAAGGTAAATAAAAACACTTGGCTTAAGTTTAACTATCTTAACTATCTTAACAGTGAAACTTAAGTTTCACTGTTCAAACAGTTAAACTTAAGCCAAGTGCTTTTATTTACCTTATTAATTAAACAATGTTTCACCAACTAATATCCATTTTGTTTGAACAGTGAAACTTAAGTTTCACTGTTAAGATAGTTAAACTTAAGCCAAGTGTTTTTATTTACCTTACTAACAGGAGTTGAGTGTTTGTGATCACGTTTTACATTGTTTATTCAGTTAAAATATTTACCTCCTGAAATCATGGTATGATGAAAGTATTGTGGTAAAAATATTAAAGAATAGCGAAAGTCAAAATTCGTTTCATTCCAAAATTTCAAAGCTTCACATTTTATTTGGAAGAAATAGATCAGTACTCACGCATATTATAACGGTGGTCGATCGAGCTGAAGTGCGGATTAATTAATATATCATGGTTTTACATTGAAATTTCAGAATGAGTTCGTATATAGTGTAACTACAAATTGATGAAATTTATGTACTGATGAACAGTCCAAAATGAGGCTTGGGGATGACTAGCAATAAACAGAATATATCTGCTGATTGATTACCCATCCTTGAAACAGGGGACGTATTAATTCCAAGGAAATGAAACTATTAGTATACTTGTTTTGATTCGTTTGGTAATTGCTGTTTGCTGACGAATATGAACTGTTTGGTGATTTCTCTATGAAGGATATCAATGAAAATAAGAATTAACCTACACAGATAGTTATGACAGATTATATAAATTGGAAAAATAAATTTCTAAAATATTTTTTAAGCAGTCGATAATGTGATGACGAAATATTAGATAACTGTTATGTGAATATAGAAATGAAAACAATAATCATTAAGTTTACTGACATGTCTCACTTCTCTAGAGCGCTTAATACGTAATTCTCTGAAACATTTGTCTTTATCCTAATATACCTAATAATAAAGTAAAATTTTCACACTACATTGGTTGACAAACAGGACAAAATATTGCAGTGCTTCTGAATATCGAATTCAATTATCGTATGTCCCTTATTGAAATTTACAGTCCAATTGTTACCATTTTCGTGGACTAAAATCTATTTGAAATTCATTCGTACCACTAAAGAAAACAGTTTCTCATTTATTATATTTATTCATTTTGAAATAATTTGTTTCATTATGCTAACAGAAAATCAATTTAAATATAAATATACAAACTCATTTAAAACTAGTATTTACAAATGGATTTTTTGAGCGTAAGCGAGTGGTGCTGCGTATGATGCGTAGGCAGCTGGAGCAGAATAAGAAGTAAGAGCAGGAGCAGCATATGAAGTTAGACCAGGAGCAGCATAAGAAGTTAGACCAGGAGCAGCATAGGAAGTTATAGCTGGGGATGTATAGGAAGTCAGAGCAGGAGCAGCATGTACAGCGGCAATTGCTGGTGCACCATATGATAGAGCTGGGGCGGCATAAGATACAGCTGGAGCAGCATGTACACCGGCAATTGCTGGTGCACCATATGATAGAGCCGGAGCGGCATAAGATACAGCAGGTGAAGCATAAGATACAGCTGGAGCTGGGTGTACAGACAATCCTTGGGATCTAATGATGGGTGCTGATGCAGCATAAGTGGTAACTGGAGCTGAATATGAAGCCAACGGGGCAGCAGCAGCATATGATACAGCTGGGGCAGCGGCGTACGTAGCAACTGGAGCTGAGGCGTAGGTTGTTACTGGTGTGTCGTGAATAGTGCTAGAACTTTGAGAGGAATAAGAAACAGAAGGAGCAGCATACGTTGATAGAGCAAGTGGATTGATCAAGTTTCCTGCATTGGCACACGCAAAAGCGGCAACAAGGACGAAGATCTGTAATTGAAAATTAGTTTTCATCAAATTCCATAATAAAAATCAGAACTTAGAATTATAATATGAACATTTGAAGAGATTTCAATATTTCGACGAGAACTTGAATAAATAAATTTCATAAATAATCTTATTGAAAATAAGGGATACAAAACTCACTTTGAATGACATTTTCATTAATGTTCTGTGGTTGCACAGCTGTGAATGCTCGATTTGAAGTGATACCATAAAAGAAAAGATCCTGTTCTTTTATACACACTTCCGTTCAGTGGATACCGGTTCTGCGAAATGTTGAATTATTACGGGTCTATCAATTATATTTAGGTCCAGTTTCGATCGAATTAATGAGAACAAGCTGAGTTCAAGTTAATATTAGTAGATGTGAGTTTTTTTAGAATCCTTGCTCATTTCGAAATCAATTCTGAATGGTTGAAATCAATCAACATACATAGTTACTAATTGAAACAAATTGTAGAAATTACTATGTTTTACTACCAAAAAAATATATAACACATTTTCTTGTGACTCGAGTTTCGGGAAATGAATTATCCCATCATCAGACAACTCAAGGAGTCAGATGAAGAGTCAGATGATGAGTAAGATGAGTTGTCTGATGATGCGATAGTTCATTTCCCGAAACTCGAGTCACAAGAAAATGTGTAATATATATTTTTTTGGTAGTAAAACATAGTAATTTGTACAATATGTTTTAATTATGATCAACTACCAAATAGTAACGGCTGAAACAATTCAGTATCTACGTAGTTACTTATTGTTATTATTTCCCATTGATATTCACACTAACACTCCGATATTCGATTTGAAGTAATAACGAAGTTTTCTTCAAGTATTTAGTTAATGTTTTTAAATAATATTCTATATTTTCTTTCGATTCACAAACTCTTAGAATTAAATAAGATGAATATCTTTAGAACATACTGTGTCAATTTAGTAGACATATCGAATTAATACTTATTACACACTACCAAAAGGAATGAAATAAATTCAAAGAAATATAAATTGTCAACTAAAAATTATCAAATGAATACTCGAAGAGAACAAAATTTCGTTTCGTTCCTTGTTTTATGAAAACTAAATTCCTTTTCAAAAATGCAAAACATAACCTCAAGAACTTCTTCAAGAACAACTTGCTCAAAATAAATTCCTTCAAAAAACTCCTAAAACATGTAGAACATCTCTAAAAGGTAATGTAGAATTATTACAACGGTAACTCATCAGCTCAACATCGTATTTAAAAAATAAAAATAATAAAAAAAAATATCTCACCAAACCAACTGACTGCTGTTTACTGAACAAACATTAGAATGAAGTGAACTTATAAATATCCTATGTATTCTATGTTCGTCAAAGAAACTACATAAAGTTGGCAAGGTATTTTATGGACTCCTTCAAAACCAAATGATAATATTCAATAATCGTGAACCAAAATATATAATTATTATAACTAACTGCTAGGTCCGGACTATATGGTGGATGCATTAGAACTACCCAATCAGCTTCCCGGAGTTTCTGGCGACTCGCTACAGATGTGAGTGGCGTGATGTTATCCTGATGGAACACAACTCCTTTTCTGTTAGTGAATTCTGGCCGTTTCTGGTCAATCGCTAGCTTCAAACGGTCCAGTTGTTGTCAGTGGAGATACGAATTTAGTGCTTGGCCATATGAAACATAATAAATGATTTCCTTCCAGTCCCACTAAATGTACAATAGCACCTTCCTGGCTGTTAGTCCTAGATTGCCTACAGTTTGAGCTGTTTCACCGCGCTTTGATCATGATCTCACTATATTATCATATGCTACCCATTTCTCATCCCAGTCACCATTCGTTTTAGAAATGGTTCGATTTCATTCCATGTGGTCAAGTCTTCGAAGATGGAAATTCAATTCATCAGCCTTTTTGCTGTTGATTGATGTGGTACCCAAACATTGAGCTTCTTTTTGAACCCAGTTCTACGAAATGGTTGATCTTTTATCCACACGACAGGCGAGGTGCGAGAGGCGAGGTGCATCTTTGACATTAAAAATACCTAAATGGAATAGATGAAACCAAAACAACACGTAAATATCTGTTGCGGTATCGGGACCATAAACGACAATCACGATTTCAGCCTCCTGACTTTCATTTTAGTATTCATCAAAGAAAACTGTATAACCTACCGAATTTTCGCTTTATCAATTTACATTTTTAACACTCTGTAACTCACAAATGAATGATCCAAACAGAAAAAACCAAAATAATTTTTTTGGTGTGAAATTCCACCTTGAACACGAGCATGAATCTAAAATTGCTTAATCGAAACTTCATGAAATATCAAGCACTACAGCCATCTACCTAAAAATTAATTTATTTTTTTTCCAACCTATTGAACTATCCCGTACCTTACAGGGTACTCTAAAAGATCTAGGGTGTTACGGAGTACTCTAAGATCTGGGGGTTTACGGAGTACTCTAAAAGATCTGGAATTATACGAAGTAATCTAAAGAGCGCTAACCTTTTTATCGTGATCGTCTAGTGGCAGGCGAATAGGACTTAACGTTGTGTAGGCAACCCAACTTACACCTAACGAGAGCAAGGAAACAGTGACGGGAGGTTCAAATATTCGAAACACAGTAATACCAGAATAATATATTTTTATTAATAATGTTCAAAAGCAACAACGCTCAATAAATGGAAACACATTCATCAGCCTGTGGTTAAATTTACTCTACGCAGTGGTTCGTAAAGCGGCCCTGAAACCAATAGCGCCCCGGGTCTAAATGACTTATTACTACATATTGTTACGTCGGTATTCGCTCAAATCAGATATCATTTTTATGCAGCGGAAAGGGTAAAGTTATGCAGGAAAAAGGGGATACAGCCAGCCTGCACCTTCAACTGCACTTCCGGTAATCAGTGCTGAACCTCAATTACAAGGGGTAAGTTTAACGGACAGTAAGATAAAGGTAACTGTGGTATGCCCAGGAGATCTCCTTGAAGAGGGGATCTAACATAATTCGAGTCGACCGGAGAAGTTACTGTCAAAGGACTATATCTAGCCACCTCGGGGTGACAAAGGCCCAGAAAGGCTTAACTCTTACTGAGGAACGGACCGAACACTACCAGAAGGGGCACGCAAACTAATCCCTGGAGATATCACAGTACCCGGAACAAATATCTAGCAATCACTCACACATTCTATTTACTTTCTCTATACGATATGTTGTCCTCTACCAGGACTACCCAGCAATTTACCCTAAAGAACGCCACTGGTTCACATGGAATACAATCTCTCAAAGTAAGCGGGCACATGCATATGACAAATATGTAACACAAACTGACTAGGACATAATAAAATTGATACAGTACTCCATCACCTAGGCGTGTTAATGGACGTTACAATAAGAACAAAGAAATGGGTATCCGGGGGATCACACAAGAGTACATATAAATCAGTTACATATCAAGCACCGCAATTATTAAGAACAGAAAATATAAAATCCCTATTAGCAAGTATAACGCAGATAAAGAACCACTCTTTACAAATACAGCAAAAAGCAATCAGTCACCGAGAGAAAGTATACAATACAAACAGAAAACTTGTCAGGGTCGCTTTAGTTATGTACAAAGGCAATGCAATTTAGTTAAAACATTCCGGTTGGATCAAATAACAGCGAAGCAAAAATACAAGAATGGAAAGCGAAGTACGATGAACGAGCGTGCAGTCAGTAATTTCACATTAACACAAAGGTGGTATTTAAAAATGTAAAGCATGCAATTAATCAGAAGCATTTAAAAGAAGTTTACTTACTAAGAGTTACCAAGGGACACTGTTATAAATACTATTATCTCAAGTAGACTACTAAGTTGCCCCGGAGGTTTATTTCCAAGAACCTTCCTCTCGAATGAATTCAAATACCATGGGGACGCTATAAGGACATTGTTCTCCTTTGTTATTGTCACTAATCACGTACATGTCAAGTTACAGCGTCACAGAGTATTTTGATACAGAAATAACGCGGGTGAATACAACGACAATGGTGGAATTTATATAATCTATCAGGGACTCTGTGACTCTTATGATCCTTAGAGGATCCGGATCTCTTCACTATATTATATATAAATAAATTATATAAATAAACTACAATTCTATTTCCTAATTAATCTCTATAAAATAGAATGGTTGAGAAGACCAGTAGCTGCATATTTCACAGCATCATCTTACAAACTTTTAAAATTCCTTATAATAATAATAATCATGATATATTTATTCTCAATAGATCAACACCCAATTACAGAGAAAAAATTAAAATACAAAATAGAAAAACAAATATGTGCATAAAATACTCTTATGCTAACAAAATAAAGAAAATCATATGCAACCCGTCCCATTCGTGCCGTAAGTAAAAACATATAATTATGTATAAATATACCCATATAAACATATACGCATACCAATCGAAACAGTATCCATGACTCAAAAACGTTTACACAATAGAAATAAATAAAGGAAAAGAAAATTACAATAACCCAGTGTGCCGTTCTGAATGCCATGATAAAATCAACGATAATTTATCAAAATGAATATCACATCGACTACAATATCGATAATATATAGTACTCATAAAAGTTAGTGGAGAACGCAACAAAACATTTAATCTCCTGTAATCAACATATAAGGTATCACTCCGCATCAGACCGGGCCTAGGTACGTGAAAATTTACTTTACTTAGAAGAAATGGCGACTCAATAGTACCATGCAAAATCCTGTAAAGGAAAGTCAAGACAAAACGTTCACGTCTTAACTTCAACACCTCAACTCCTAGACTAATGGTGAGAACAGCTATCATTTTAAATAGATATATTTAAAACACCGTCTCTGAACAGTCTCCAAGTCGACGACAGAACTATGATATAGTGGATTCCGAATTACAGAGGCATATTAATTCTTTCTGCATGTATCGTTGCGATTAGACGCTAATACAACGCTCCGATAAGTTAAATTTAAGTTTCGAGCTCAGTCATTAGAAATCATTGAAAAATGGGTTTAACTCGTGAAAATAAGGCTGGAATAAAAGAAATTGTCAGGCAAACTGTTATTGCAGTACTCGATAGTTACCTGGATAAGTTGACTGATCAGATTATGCTGAAAATCAAGGACAGAATGGAGGATGTATATGAACAACTTACATCTAGACTACAAGATAATGAGTTCATACCCATTCAAGACAATTTTGAAAAATTAAATTTTAAACTGCAAGAAACTGAATCGAGGTTAGAACAATTACAACAGGAATTTAAAAAAACAAATGTAGTTATATTTGGAATTCCCGAATGTGATAATACGGAACTGAGGGAGAATCTTATCGCCATCTGTCAAGATAAGAATGTAAACATCAATGCACAGTCAATAAGAGCCTGTTACCGTTTAGGAAGAAGAATTTAAAATAAAGCACGTCCGATCATCGTCAAATTCACAGACGAATATCATCGTAATGATTTCTTTTCAGCGAGAAAACTTTTTCTGGGATGCAAGATTTTTGTGAAGGATGATTTAACAAAGAAGCGAATCGAACTGTTCAAATATGCTAGAGGAAGATTTCATAAAAATGTGTGGACTATTGACGGTGTCATTAAGGTTAGAACTGAAAAGGGAATAGTTTCCGTTAAGGACAAACAGGACGTAGATTTCATATTTCTATCAGTAGGTAATTAGATATTATGATGTATACTGGATTGATAATTTCTGGTCATGTTAATTATTGTCTAACTTGTTGGGGGTAAATAAATTTATTTTGGATACAAACGCTACAGTAGGTTGTAAAATTATATTTTCTGTTTCCTTTTATTTTTACAAATATAGAATGGAATGTTTCGAACCAGAATTGAACGAAGAAACGAACGCGTATTTTGATATTGATAGTGCTAAGGAGGAGATTAAATTGGATAAATTCTTGAACATAATACATTTTAACATACGGAGTATACGAAAAAATTATGATAATTTATTGTTATATTTGAATGCTTTGAACTTGGATAATTTGGATGTAATTGTTCTGTCTGAGTGTTGGGATTTGCATGAGGAATCAAATTATGGTATTCTTGGTTTTGATATATTTTATAATGAGTCGAAATATAATAAATATGATGGCTTATTAGTTTATGTGAAGTTGTCAATAAATGTGAGTGTTCAAGTTGTTCAGCTTTCAGAGACGAATTTGTTGCATTTATCTTTCGAAATGAGCGGTAAAAGCTATGGCCTGACTGCATCGTATAGACCACCATCTACAAACATGAGCCTTTATGTTGAGGAATTAAATGAATATTTAACGAACTTGAGCTATGGGGATGTCGAGGTTTTTTTGGGTGATATAAACATTAATATTGGTGATATAGACAGTATGAATGTTTTGGAATAACAGTTTTGTATGGGACAGAATGGATTCGTTTCTGAGATAAATGATTTCACTAGAGCAACAAATCAATCGTCCACTATCATTGACCACATTTATGTGAAGCTCAAGGCTAATTCTCGGCAAGGCATTTTCTTGTGTCCTTGTATTATAAAAACTTCAATAACGGATCATTGGTCGATTTTTCTGTCGGTCAAATCAATGCTAGCGAGGAACATACTTTGCATGCCTCTCCATCAAAAAAAAACTTTTCTAAATTCACTCCTTCTTGAGGAGTAAAGATTGGCGCCAAGTCTTAGATGAGTCAAATCCCCAGATGGCGTATACCGCCTTTTTGAAATGTTTGAAGAAACATATGCGGAAATCATCGTATACAAAAAGTATTAAGGTGAAAATATATAAAAAGAAACAACCTTGGATTACGTTTGGGCTGATGACATCTATAAAACGGCGAGATAAAATGAAAGTTTGGTTAAGAAGGAATTTCAATCCGGAGAACAATCGGAAATATACTGAATATAGGAATTTACTAAATAGTCTGATAAGAAAAACTAAAGAATCTTATTTCATAAAACAGTTTGAACTTGCTGGTAATAATGCTAGGAAATTTTGGAAGACGCTGAATCAGATTAATAATAATTGTAAAATTAAATCTAATATCCCTGGCGAAATAGTTGATGAGGATGGTTGTTCTGTCACGGTAATAAAAGAGACAGCAGATAAATTCAATAGTTTTTTTGTTAATATCGGTAAACCTTCAGCACAGGGTATAAATAGATCGACCATTGTTGATGCTTTGAATGTCCCTGCGAGTGTGTCCTCTATATTCCTCGAGCCTGTTGATGAGAATGAGATTGTGAGCACCATTGTTTCATTGAAGAATGGTGGTAGCCCTGGACTTGATGGTATTGCTTCATCCCTTATTAAGCACATTCATTCATTCATGTTGAAACCTCTAGTTCATATCTTTAATTTAAGTTTTTCAAATGGTATAGTTCCAACAGAATGGAAATAGTCGCATGTAAGTTGCGTTTTTAAGGGTGGAAATAGATCTGAAATGACAAATTATCGCCCATTCTCTGTGATCAATAATTTTGCGAAGATCTTCGAAAAGTGTCTCAAGAGGAGACTGATCTTATTCCTCGAAAAAAATAATTCCTTATTGGCAGACAATTTGGGTTTGGGGATAATACTTCTACCACGGATGCGATTCAGGAACTTGTTGATGGCGTCGTCCACTCTATGGACGAAAATAAAAAGGTAATAGCAGTATTTGCTACTTCTTGATAGACTGGAAAAGGTTGGTGTCAGAAGAGTTAGTTTGAAGTCGTTTCAGAGTTATTTGGATGGTCGGATTCAGTGGGTCAAGATAGAAAGATGGAAAATTCGTCAACAATACTCTGAGAATCATTAAGCTCAACATTCTGGTAACTCGCGATTCCAGGAATACGAAATTTAAACTTCTTTGCCTGCACAAAAGACTTGAAGCTATTTGCGTCATCACGAACTCTAGCCTGTAAAAATCATAGGAACTTCTCCGAAGAATTTCATCATAAAATGAAATCATTAAATCAAAAAGCCCTTAATAATAGCTATTCGCCATTAATGATCGACAATATGATAGCCGAAAAACAATAGAAAAATGCTATTTACGAAATATATCCTAAGTTAAAACCGAAAATATATTAAATTCTAAGCTATTTTGATAAACTATCTCTATGAATGGAGAAGTTCTTCATTCTACTTTGGGAAAAATTTCAAAAACTCTGAACCTATAATAAATGATTCACGTACTATCAGGTGTTTACCAATTATCACGCTGTACCTGCCCAAAAAGTTAGATTCGACAAACCGAAAGATCCTTCGATACTGAAATAGAGAAACATAGACCATCTTTTCTCAATAATAAGTTATATTTTACATATATAGAACATCTAATAATAAAGAAACATGATTTTGATGAGCATTTCAAGAATTCGTATGAAATAAATAAGGGTCTATAGCGGAACCAATTAGAATGTTGAAAAATAAAACGATTGAGAAATTCTGGAAATTCATTGCATGATCAAACCGGGTTATCTAGTTCACCTTTCTTGTGTTCATTTTTGTAGGGACCCGTGGTTTTCCCAAAAACGTTATTGTTCCCTAAACTCAAGACAGAAACCATTTAAACATTGTTGGTTAGCCAAAATTTTTGACCTACTGTTTATCAGCATTCGGAGAATTTGTCATGTGGGCAACTCTTGAAACTAAATAGAAATCAACATATATATGTATTATTCAATAAAGTGTACGATATAGATCTATCAAGTAACGGCTAACATGATTTGAAACAGAAATAAGGACATATTTATTTTTCAATACGCAGTATTGAATAATCAATCTTTAAAAGTGACACATCACATTACACCATATATAATGAAATTGATTAGTGAGGCGGTACTAAATACAAATAAAAGTAAGTCAGCAAGTAATAATCAGTCACATGGTATGTTTTTCAGAAACCCTTGAGTCTCTTCGATTATGTTTCGAAGAGAGGACTTGTTTTGAAGAAGATCTCACTTTCTCTATTTCTTTATCCTTAGACATTTCCGCCTAATATTTCTGAACGTTCCGAGTAATTCTGAGAAAATATTCTAAAAAATTTGTTACTCAATTTGGTACTTAAAATAACCATGTATTTAATCTACAGATAAAAAAATATAGTTCCGAAATGTTATCGAAAAAAAACTGTAACTTTCTACAATTGTGCGTTGTCATTCTTTTTAATTTCAAGAATAAATCTCTGATCCTCCTTAAAAAATAACTGTTTCTAGTCGATGCCACATTTTTCAGACACATGATAAATCTTACCGTAAATCATTTGTTAATGTCCCACAAAATTGTGGATTGAACGATGTAAAATACATTCGATTGAAATTTGAATGCAGCTTTCAATTCATTCGATTCCACTCTTTGGGGACAGATGAAGAATAAAAGCTAGACTTGGCTAGTTGAAGCATTGTACAAATACACCAAAGGATTAAAGACACTTTCAATTTATTGTGAAATTTCAGCCGAATTTTTTATATCAAAAAGAAGAGAAATACTTTATTACTCTATCAATATTTAATTGTTCATTAATTCAATGTGCTATGTTTATTATAATTTAGATATGTGAGAATCGTGCAGATTCTCACGTATTCGTTCGAGGTGAAGTGCGGCCTAATGAATTATTTTCATTGAAATTTCAGGTTCAGCCAGTTTCATGATGTAACTTAGTGAATTAATAATCTAATGAACCTTTTTATGTACAAATGTGCTTAATATGATATTCTCATAAGTTCTTCCTGTTCATAAAGGTAAGATAATGCAAAGAAAATATGACCAATGTAGACGGTAATGATAGGCGAAGAAAAATACTTATTAATTATTTTCAACATAAAAAAATATTATCAAATATTCTACTGATTAGTAATGCAATGAATGTATTGAAAATATGCGGAAATATAGAAAAGACAATAATATGCAATCATCCATCTATGAATAACAAATGAAGTTAAATTATTTTTATTTCACTGACACGCTTAATATATCAATACGATTATATCATTATTTTTCTGACATCTGATAACAGTGCATTTAAAATCAATCGGAAATTCTCAATAAGAATTTCGAGTCCTATTCTCAACGAAATTGTCACCACCTGCATCAAAAGAAATTTATTTAAGGGAAATTCTTGTTCGTTTCATGAAAATTATTCTCAATAAAAAAAATTGTTTGTTTTCTCATATTTTATTGACTCAATAAATTTTTCACACAATTTGCTTCATTAATCAGAAATTCGTTCAGATATAAACACAAATAGATAAATACATAAACTCATCCAATACTGAGTATCTACAAATGGATTTTTTGAGCGTAAGCAAGTGGTGCAGCGTATGATGCGTAGGCAGCTGGAGCAGCATAAGAAGTTAGACCAGGAGCAGCATAGGAAGTTATAGCTGGAGATGTATAGGAAGTCAGAGCAGGAGCAGCATGTACAGCGGCAATTGCTGGTGCACCATATGATAGAGCTGGGGCGGCATAAGATACAGCAGGTGAAGCGTAAGATACAGCTGGAGCTGGGTGTACAGACAATCCTTGGGATCTAATGATGGGTGCTGATGCAGCATAAGTGGTAACTGGAGCTGCATACGAAGTCAAGGGAGCAGCAGCAGCATATGAAACAGCTGGGGCAGCGGCGTATGCTGTAATTGGAGCTGAAGCGTAGGTTGTTACTGGTGTGTCGTGGATGGTGCTAGCACTTTGAGAGGAATAAGAAACAGAAGGGGCAGCATACGTTGATAGAGCAAGTGGATTGATTAGGTTTCCAGCGTTGGCACACGCAAAAGCGGCAACAAGGAATAAGATCTGTAATTGAAAATTGGTTTCTATAACATTCTACACTATTTATTAGATAGAATGAAATAAATTCATTTTATTCTATATAGTTGGTGAAAATAATTTCACTTTCAGTTGAATTAAACTATTGTATAACTTTTCGAGCTTATGAAGATTCTGAATAAAAACTTATTTCAACACGCGATCTTTGCTCGTTACAGAAATTCAGAAACTTTTCTTTGTTTACTCCATGTGAATATTAAATTATCAGAAACACACATTTCATTTATACTTTCACCAATTTGTTCTAGAGATTTTTTTCCGATTCGGAATTTTGTATAATGTTTGAATTTCTTTCAAACAGAGACACTGTTTCTTAGACATTATTTTGTTATTATTATTGATAATGATAATTTATATTGCGGTTTCAGAATTAAATTTGATAATATCTCAAAAATACTTTCAGAAATACTTTCTATGAGAATTTTTTTTTGATAATTAGAACTTGCAATTATAATATGAACGTTCAAAGAAATATTAAACTTCAACCAGAATTTGAATTTCAAATTCTGTGGATAATTTAATTGAAAATTAACAATACGAAACTCACTTTGAATGACATTTTCACGAATATTTTATTGCTACACAGCTATGAGTGCTCGAATTGAAGTGATACAATAAAGGAAAATATCGTGTTCTTTTATACAGATTTCCGTTGAGTGGATACCGGTTCTACAAAATGTTGTAACTTCTCAATTCATATTCATACCAGCTTGGATCACGATGATGATAATCAACTTAATACAAGTTGATATTTGACAAAAATAAGGTTTTCTAGGAAAGCTCTGCTAACTTCGAAATTAATTTTGAATCAATCGTAATTTCTCAATAACATTATACCTTGATGATATTCGTTTGAGCATTTTGATATTCTAGGAAGAATCAAAAATAAGTTAATATTGACGGTATTTCTATTCCATCGGAATCGTGCACACATTTTCTGTGCGTGAAATTCAATTTGTAATGATTAGTTTTTCATATCCGGATGAAGATTAAACTCATGGCAGATTTTCGGATATGTTGTGAAGGTCAACAAATCAAATATTTACAGATTGAAATCAATTATTGAGATAATTCTACTTACAAGTATGAAGGTTGTCCTTACAGGAACAAGTTAACAATTAATAACCATTCGCATAGTTTTCGAAACTCTCAGGACTTTTCGATTTTTCTTCGCAGGGGAGGACTTGCTTTCATGAAGATTTTATTTTCTCTGTAGCATACAAAGATTCTTCCATCTTATACTCCAGTTGGTTTAAGTAATACTCATTATAGAAGGATCACCTGAGGAAACTTTTCATCAATAAAGTATCTGCCCTGGATGACCACATTTTCCATCTCTAGAAAAAATTTCCACAATGATCTAATGAAAATTATTATTTTCTACAATTGTACATTGTCAACGCTGTGGTCCTCTAAAAAATCATTTAAGGAAATTAATAACAACCTCTTGAATGGTCCCTTCATTGTCTTGCAACGTTGTTCTCTGGCATGTGAAAAATACTCGACTGAATTTGAATATTGATTGAAAATACATGTTGTTTATATTTGAAAGAATAGTTCTCTGATTCTTCAAAACTATTATCCAAACGGATCAAATATAGAAGACACAGTTCGGAATTTAGTTACTATTAATCATTAATATTATTCATATAAGTCCACAGTATTATAAAAGAACAGTCTACCAGGAAGAATAGAAGATACTGTCTTCGGACAAGTGAAAACTTACCATAACAATAGTATCTACAGTGTATTTAGGCAGCCTCAATTACAAATAATGATAAACGAATAAAAGTCTTTTACATATTCTTAATATAAAATCAGAAGAACTTTGTGAAATCTCGACATAATATAATTTGAAATTAATTAAAGGATCAAAATTCTTCCGGTTAGTTTTTACTTTTCATTCTGATCTGATATTTTTAATCGTTGTGCTCAAACATATGTTGTGTTTTAATTTTTTATAAGACATTTTTTAGTTCAAGATTCATTTATCATGTTTAAGTGAATCAGAATGATATATAGGCTGTGTATTTTATTTAATTACAGTGAATTTTCTATAGAAACTACTCTGTCAAGAAAGTACTGGGAATTTTCAATTAAAACAACTCGACTCAAAACGGGTGCCACGAAGGGGCAATTTTAGTTTTGGAAAGAGGCAAAAGTCGCAGGGAGCCAAATCCGGCGAATACGGTGGTTGCTGAAGCACGTTTGTTGAGTTTTTGGCGAGAAAGTCAGTCACAATCGTAGCTCGGTCAGAAGGCGCGTTATCGTCATGCAAAATCCATGAATTGTTCGCCCACAAATTTGGCCGCTTCTTACGGATACGCTGACGCAAACGTTTCATAACGCCTAGGTAATACTCCTTGTTTACCGTCTGACCCTCTGGAACGAATTCGTAGTGCACCACGCCACGGATATCGAAGAAAACAATGAGCATCACCTTCATTTTCGAGCGGCTTTGGCGTGATTTTTTCGGTTTCGGCTCATTTTTTGCCACCCATTCCGATGATTGCTGGCTTGTTTGCATATCGTAGTCGTAGACCCAGGTCTCATCACCAGTTATAATGCGTTCCATGAATGTAGAATCGGATTTACAGCGATCCAGCGTGTCTGAAGCAACCTGTTCGCGATGACGTTTTTGAAGAAAATTCAGGTCTTTCGGTACGAGTCGTGCGGCCATCTTTCTCATGCCCAAAATATCAATCAAAATCGTACGTGCGGACTCGTGGGATATCTTAAGATCATGTGCTATCTCTCTCAAGCTGGTACGACGGTTTTTCAACACCCTTTCCTTAATTTTATCGACGTTATCTTCGATCGAAGCCGTCGATGGGCGACCACTTCACGACCGTCCTTGAAGGCTCTGTACCACTGATATGCACGAGTTTTCGATAGAGCATTATCACCAAAGGCCTTTTGCAACATTTTCAATGCATCGGCATACGAAAATTCATTTGCAACACAAAACTTTGAACAAATTCTTTGCTCAACGTAATCACCCATAGTAAAAATCGGAACGCACTCTGACATCGACTGACTTAATCAGCTGTTGCAAACACATTAGTTTGACAGATCCCGCTCAAGCTTGGCATAGTAATTAAGGACAGTGGTACCAACCTAGGAAAAAAAAATTTACCTGCCTTATTGCCCCGCCAGATTTAAATCGATAATTCCCGGTACTTTCTTGACAGAATGTATCTTTGTATTTCGGGATGTTATATGTGTTTCATTTTATGGTTCATAATTTGTTAGTCTATAACATTATCTTTTTGGGCGCTTATTCCAGGGAACAGCATGCTATCATTTCACCCAAATGTCTATAATTTTAGAAATTTGAACCGAAATTGGTCTTGAAGATTGGAGTCGGTGATGTAGAATCCTACGTCAAAAATGATTATTTCTGTCCGGTTCGTCCGTCCCTAAGCACTCTACTAACTTTCGAATGGAAAGAGCTAAAGCATTATAACTTTTAGGATCTGTTTGAGCTCTTTTAATCTCGGTCGACTTGATAAATTTGCAAAATCTGTTCAACCGTTTCGCAGTTGCTCGCGTTTGAAATTCTTTTTTGAAACTACACATCGATCGATCAACAATTCAGCATTTAAAAGTACATGCACATCTTGTTGCAGAATTTCACGATGATAGTGTGAACAAAAACTCGACAACAAAATTGTAAGCCGATCAGCTTTGAGCTGTACCTTAAACACTATAATTTTCGAGCGAAAATATATAGAGACTTCAAATTTTCAGTTTAGGTTTGAGGCTTGAATATATCGGTTGAGTGTTATTGCGCAAAATCAATTTAATGGCTTCGAAGTTATTCACATTCAAAATTTACTCTTATTTTTATCAATATTTTCTAAACTCAAAAACCAATATATTTGAAATTTCGGTTTTGGAAGTAGATTGATAACAAAAATTTTATGAGGACCGTTTGATCTGAACATTCCAAACAAAATTTTGTGAGCATGGCAATCTTCAGCGCTAAACAAACCAAAGCAACAGTCTCACAACCGAGCTTAAATTTAGTATTTAGATTTTATAATGTCACAAAAGCTATTGTTAATTTTTGTGAAGACCGTATAAACAGAAGATTAAAAAATAAATAGTTTGTGAGCAGTGCAGCGTTTACCTTTAACAAAACCATAGGAGGAGTCCTACGATTTAATTTAAATTTAGCACTTACATATAAAATAACGGCAAGAATATTCAAGTAAATTTCGTGATATGGGTAATATGAACAATTTCAGGTCAGTTCTTTCACTCTTTTCCGTATTTTATGCTGAGTTGTAGGGGGTAACGGAAAGGTGTTTTATCAATAAACTTCAATGACTGGGTTTTTCAAATACTCGGGCGACAATTTCAATAGGTTTAAAGTGGTTGTAATGCCTCTACTGACTCCTCACTATCGCCGGGGTTGTTTTTACACAGTGAAGACAGAGTTCGATTGTAATCTATAGTGCAAGCGATTACCAGGCTATGCTTGATTCAACCTCAACTGAAACAGGTTCATTCAAAACATACTATGGATTTTCATATTTAATCAGCATAAACACAATATATAACAAATTATCAAATATCCAATGTGAAATAGAATGAATAAAATCAAAGTCAAAGGTTATTACTATGCCAGGCGAGGTGAGCAGACCTACGGAATAAATTAAAACAAATGATAACGGAAAAATAAGAGAGTGAGCAACCAACAATACAGTAAACTAAATGATAGGCCATGGTAAAGCTCAGCTTTAAATTAAACTATAACTGTACATTCAATTCAACTTTAAAATAATACTGTGTCGAGGTCGACCTGCAGGGGTCCCACACTCTTCAGGGTGATAGCAGTTCTGCAATGCTAAGACGAAACACTGACAATTCCCGACCAAGTTGCCTCATAAAGGGCGCCTGGAACAGCAAGGGCCTCCACATGTCTACGAATTATGAGCAGACCCACGTTTGAATTCTAGTAGTCTCTGCCGGAAACTAGGCGTCCAGTTCTGACCGATCTGACGTAGCAGAGCTTACTGGAAGAACAGCTCGACTGCCTTCTCAAACATAGAACTCCTGGTCTATAATCCCGGTTTCATTTCACTGCCTTCGTGCCTCCGATTTGTAAACCATCCGCGGCATTAGCAAACAGAGTCTTCATGACATGTCACATTGCCAGCAAGGATCTGGCCCAGAATCTTCCGGAAACTGGATTCAGACACAGGCAGACTCTTTCCACATATCTTCTCAGATCTTCTTCCATTCATTCCGTCGCTAGGGCGTAGATCTCGCTGTTTACGTAGTCCTCTAAGCATCAACAGACATTGGGGTGATCTGTTTCAGAATCTCCCCTCCGCTCAGAGCCCAACGATCTGCTGTGCCCATCTTCAGGGACAAAATTCCCTCCCCGATCTGTCCAAAGGCAAATTCATAAACTCTACCGATGCCACCATCGCCCAAGAAACGGACAGGTTTCGAGTCTGCCGGGTATCCGTGGATCTATCGACTGGCGGGGTCTTCCCCATCGGAGTCAGATATTGTGATAACGGTCGCTTTCATGATGCGCAAAGAACGGAGGATCAGGAATCGAATTAACGATTCCGACGGTCACGTACTTCTGATCTCTTTGGGCTTTTGCAGCCGGTGATTAGATTATGTACCTGGTACTGCTCGCCTTCATGACACGCTTTCAAATCTTTAATGTGGACATGTCTTATGTGTTTACCGGGTGGACTTTTCAATTCACGGCTGACGACAACGGATATTTCCAGTGCCAAACTTTTTCCCTTATAGGACAGTGCTCTGCGGCATATATTGTAGGGATGGCTTTGTTGAGTGAAGGCACGAGGCAAACGGAGTTTGTAAGTCGCTTGAAGTCTGAGCAGACGGATGGTCTGATGGATAACATCTCTTGATGTTTTCTCGGTAGTTTATACCCTTATACTATCTTCTTGGCCTGCCTTGAGCTCTGGAGTTGGTGGTGGGATTTCTCTGTCAAAATTCAGGAACGCTGGTTTTCACCAGCGTCAGCTTCAATGGTTGAGTTCCCTAAATACTCGGGCGCCAATGACAATAGTTTTAAAGAGCTTGTAATACATCTACTGACTCTTCACTATCGCCGGGGTGGTTTTTACACAGTGAAGACAGAGTTCCATTGTAATCTATAGTGCAATCGATTAACAGGCTATGCTTGATTCAAACTCATTTGAAACAGGTTCATTCAAAACATACTGTGGGTTTTCATATTTAATCAGCATAAACACAATATATAACAAATTATCCAATAACCAATGTGAAATAAAAATAATAACCAATGTCAAAAGCGGTTATTTTGGTCAGGCGAGGTGAGCAGACCTACGGAATAAAATAAAACAAATGATAACGAAGGAGTGAAAAAGTGAGCAACCATCAAGACAGTAAACTAAATGGTTGACAATGCTTCACTTTAAGTTAAACTACAACGGTACGTTGAATTATACTTTCCAATAAAACCGTTTCGACGTCGAGATGCAGGGGTCCCACACTCTTCAGGGTGGTAGCATTTCTGCATTGATAAGCCGAAACACTAACAAAGACCGACAAGAGAACTCGACGTGTCTCCGAGCAGATCCACGAGGAAGGAGCGTCCACGTGACGTTGTGACCGAGCCTTGGCAAAAGTCCAATCAAATTTCACCGGGAAACGTGAGGTAAAGGCGTAACAGTTATCCCACCAAGCCAAGCTGCAACACAAACAATTCCCGACCAAGTCGCCCCATAAAGGGTGCCTAGACCGGCAGGGAAACCCCAACGTGTCGTGGAATTATCCGCAGACGAATGAGGAAGGAGCGTCCACGTGAAGACGTTGTGCCTAGCCTTGGCGAAAATCTACTCAAAAGTCGTTCCGAAACGTGAGGTTATTGACATAACAGCAAGATAATTCTGGCAATTTTAAAACACTGAAAGATACAACTTTACAACGGTTTGACGGAAATTAAAATCAGTTACGGAAATAGTGACGAGGCCTTACCACTCTGGGAATCTCTCGGATGGCACAACACTAAATTCTACACTCACTGGCGATTCCTAACTCAATTTTACCTTTCATTTAACTTCTGCTCGTTTTAAAGAATTCACCAGATGAATTTACTTACTCAAAAACTGGACTCAAAATCGGATATTCGATAATTCAAATACTTAAAAAAATTTATAATTTCCACGATCTAAATAGTACGTCTATACACAGTTAACCATAGAGAAAGATGAGGAGGGCGAGTTGCCCTTTTTAGATATCAAAGTGATTCGGAGGGATGTTGGTGCCTTGTTAACGAAGTCTTATATAAAACCTACGAATTCTGAGAGATTAATTAATTTTAATTCGAAGACTTCATGATCATATAAAGTGGGCAGCATAAAAAACATTATTTACAGATCGGCGAACCTGAGCTTAGCTATTTTTCACGAAGAAAAGTTATAAAATATCAGAGAAATTTTGAAAATCAACAATATTTGTAAATAAGGTAATAAATGAATATAATCAGTTCGCCCCTCCAAGAATGAAATCCTTAGTTCAGACGATCAGAACAAAAGATATTTTAGATTTCCGTATATATCAAGCTTGGGACACCATATTGCTGGCGCCATAAGGAAGACTACAGAGCTAGTTATCTATAATAAAAAAACAACGCGAATTTTATTCTCCAAACTTAAAGATCCGATCCCCAGAATAATTGCTAAGTGTTGTGTATAAGATACCATGTCTGGAGTGCAACAGGTGCTATGTGGGACAATCTAGGTAGTTGTTGAAGACTAGAATCAGACAACACAAATACGATTGTGACGATAGATCACACATATTCAGGGATAGGGAGAGTTCCACCTCCTCCACGTTAGCTGCCCATAGTTTTTCTGAATGTCAACGTTTCAATTTTGACAATGTCGAAATCCTTGATTATGAACCTAATTGGAAAAAGTGAAACATAAGTGAAATGATCCACATCCGATTGAACGATACGGTCAACCACAAAACTGACATCCAAGATCTTGGTCAAATGTATACAAATTTATTAACGCCGTATCCCGAATTCTGTCATATGAGTCGTTCATATGTGCTCGTTGCATGAGATACCAACTGCCTCCGATAAATTCAGTTAATAAATATTTAGTTCGATTGATCCCCTTATGCATTTTTCCGAATGTAAATAATAATAACACTTCTTTCATCAGACTGAATGAACTTGGTGAGCGATACCACAATTTTTTACCCAACCTTCATATTATTTTATTTATACAACTGCTCTTGTCTATTCTTTAAAATTTTTTGTTGTGTTTATATAATACTCTCTTATCAGTTCAAATCATTTGTAGTATTTATTTTTGCAGTTTTCCATTAATATCAGCTGTCATTCTTACTGTTTTGCTATGTTATGCTGAGAATTATTTGTAATTTTCTTCTAAACAGCCTTGAAAAATTTCGAATATACGGACGAAACGTCGGCACTTAGTTCAGCTTAGTCTTGTTCTTCATTTCCTGTCGCAAATCCTGTGAAAAAACACTATGTTTATTGAACGACGTGATGCTCACTTCATTTATGTATACATTTAGATATACATAACTCATTCACTCTTCTATATATATACTTATTGCCAAAGATAGAAATTATCCTCATTAAAATTATTTTAATAACGCAAGAATTAAAAAGATCCATTATACAATTCTTACGATGATTATTATCGTATATACACAGTCGCAAACAGAACCATTTCCGAAAATCACAATTTTTTTGGACAGTTCTATGAAAAGAGTTATTGTTATGTATTAAATCTGAACGCTTTCTTTCTTATCATATATCGATAAATTATACATATTTCCATATAAATACATACATACTTCCTCAATTATGAAATGGAAATTAGTATTTTCCTCGAATTCCGACGAACTTTTAAACAAGTCAATGAAAAGAATGAAAAATATCCATTGGATCGATTCGAGTGTAAGAAGAAAGGTGTCGAGATCAAAACAACTGACCTATTATGCAAACTAAATAGTAGTTATTCTTCCGATCTGAACCAGATCACGATATTGAAAATTTCAAACTGCTTCATTTCTTTAAAATTGTTACGAATGAATGAATTTATGATAAACGTTAATTCTCTCTGTTCATTGTAAGAGAAAGGTGTTTGTTTGTGTATGATTCAATTCTATTTCAAGAGCTAAGTAACCAGCATACATTCTGGAAGGTTGAATTTCTTGATACCAAAGCGTATTTCTAAGTATAGCGATGTTAGTCAAGTTCATAATATAAATTTTATTCAATACATGCATCTAATCGACATGTAATTTCCATAATCTTCATCACTGTATTTTATTTTCTATTATATATATATATATTTCTGCTTGGAATGATCCTATGACTTAGAGAATTTTAATTTGTGTACCAATAAAATTTAAAATGTTCTCGGACGAAACGTCTTTCTAATATTAATAGTACTTTTTTGTTCTTGCGTCTATGTTGTATATATATATATAAATATATATATATATATATATATATATATATATATATATATATATATATATATATATATATACATAGATATATATATATATATATATATATATATACATTGAATTTGACTATATATATATATATATATATATATATATATATATACATTGAATTTGACTATATATATATATATATATATTCCGTCTTTTTCGTGTGAAAGGAGGGTGTGTAGTTATTAAGGGGTCTATCAGTGAAAGTAATATTCAAATATGGCTATTCTGATTTTCACAATTTTTATTGTCTTAATTACAACAATTGTTTCGCTATCACAGTAGTATCACCAAGCAGGTTAGTCAATATCATACACTATGGAAACCAAACATAATAATTCTATAAATTTTTTTGATTCAGTAGTTACTGGAATAAATAATTCACATGATTTTTACAAACCAACAGATAAGGCTTCTATTATACACAATAAATGAAACCATTCTTTAAAAAAAAATTATCAGCATTCAATTGTATGATCCATAGATTAGTTAATATTCCCATGAATCGAGAAAATTATATTTCAGAACTTAACATAATTTAACAAATAGCTATTAAGAAAGACTATGATCCTACGTTGATAGTCAAATTGTCGATAAATAAAAATAATAAAATGACTTTAAATATGGTATATTCTAATATAAAAGAAAGTTTTAAATGCATTTCCTTAAAACTTAAAACACTAAAGGTATTTCTGAGAAAATTGTTACATACCTCAAAAATAAATATAATTTCAGAACTTCATTCATAACCTATTCAAAACTGAGTAAATTCATTTAAAATAATAAAGACCGTACACATAAATGATGAATCGGGGTTTTATAATTAACCTGCGGTGATTGCTATAAAGTTTACATAGGACAGACTGGAAGAACTTTCCGACATAGAATTTGTGAACATTTGAAGAGTTTCCTCAATAATGAAAGTAATTCCACATATTCTAACCATTTGTTAGAAACAGGATATACTTTCAACCATAATTTTAAGATTCTACATATATAAAGTGAAAGTTATGCCTTGAACCTGTTAAAGTCCCTTGAAATAAATGAACACAATAAAATTGGAATATTACTTAACGAACAATTAGATTTAAATAACTCACCCTTTTTTAAATATATTCAGATAAGCTGAAATTTACAGAGACCTTTTTTGGGTTTTAATGCTCATTAAAAAAATTTTATACCTACTGTAATATAATTAGCGACGGATTTCGGAAACAAGCTTAGTTATTCAAATTGTAATCCTGCCTGATGATGTTATTGTGATAGCGAAACAATTATAGTAAACTTAGCAATAAAAATTAGGAAAATCAGAATAACTTTATTTAAATATTATTTAGTTTTGAATTTTCACCAAGTTAGACTGATTCAATTCAATATCAGTGAAAGCTTTGATCTTTCCTCATGTCATGTAATTATCCATTTGTTTTTCATTTTCCTTATGTAAGAGTTATTTAGATCATAGTTTAACATGATTCTACATATAAATCGTCTGTAATACCCTCCTATGTTGCTCAATCCACTTTCTCATTACTCACAATGCAACAGTGGGCGGAATCTACAACCAAGTTAGGTATTTTTCAGTATTTGGTATGGTATTGATAATCCTTGAAACTCGAGTCACAAGAAAATGTGTAATATATATTATTTTGGTAGTAAAACATAGTAATTTCTACAATTTTTTTTTAATTATGATCAACTACCAAATAGTAACGGCTGAAACAATTCAGTATCAATATATACTTTATCCTGATTAATCGATTCTTAAAACTTTTTTTGTCACTTCCAGGTAGATTGATCAAAATTTTCAACAATAATGACCTACTTGAAAATATAATATTTGATATGGTGTAATAGTTTTATTAGGTTCTATCAAATATCATTTGAAATTAGAATTCATCTTACGCGAAAAATTCAAATCTGAACAATTCCTTGAAATCAATTTTTTTGCTAATGGGTATCAAGTCGATCTGAAAAAGTAACACACCAAAACAAGAAATCATCAATTACACAGAACACAGAAAGAAAATTTCGGAAACTTAAATGTTAGAACTTTTCATTTCAGACTACTAAAAATTTATGAGTGTACATCTGAATAAACATTTTTTAATTACAATATTGATGCTCTAGAATTATACTTTTCATCTCTATGTACTTTAGATAAAAATTTGTGATTATAATCCAGTAGTCGTGTTAACCTTAGATTCGGAACAAATAGTCTTTCGTAGAGTTAAAATAATTAATTTATATAACGGCATCCTGAATTCAAGTCCTATACAAGTTGTCAATACTTAAAGCAATCATATTAGAAAATAACGAATGACATACTTCTTAAAATTCTTGATACTTTCGGAATAAAAGCACAAAATAGCGTTTAAAATAACCGAAAATAAAATTATTTGTTAGGAGTCATTAGGAACCAGTCGAATAGTTTATTAATCAAGTGATATTTGATTATTCCGAAATATTTAATTGACATCATATGCGATTCAAGAGATATGGTTTATATTGAGTGTGGGAATTCATTATACTGAATATTACTTAATATACAGGTTGCCTTTGAAGGTGAGACTTTCGCATTTTGTAAGGTCCATCTGACATTATTTTTATTTTAAGTTATAGTTAATTAATTTTCAACAAAAATGAGATCATTTAATTCAGTGTTCAGTATGTTGTTTATCTATGGTGTGTATTGATTGAATATATTTCCTCATTGAAAGGTCGATAATAAATTTAACATTTTTCCATAGCAATAAATTATGAAAACTCTACGATGATTCTTATTTTTTGGAAATGATATTGAATAACGTGTTGAAGAAACTGTTTCTATTTAAAATGTATGGGATGCATTTAAGATACCATGATTCATCATAGGAGATCGTCATCTAATAGAGGCATGTTATCTAGAGGAAAGCATCAAAAGGCCGAGAAATAAGCGCCAGCAAACTAGGACACTAGGAAAACGAGAAACGGAAGATGTCACAGCAAATCCTCCTCCTGATGTATCTAGGTCAATATAATTAAATCTAATATATTCAATTATTAAACAAAATTTCAAACCAGAAAACTCTCTAGAACAAACTGACAAAAATATAATTTAGATACATGTTTAAGGAGTGTTTTAGCTGATTCAATCAACTTCAAATACCCAGAATAAATTATATAAATTTAAAGAGCACTTCTACAAATGAAAATCCGTACTGTAGCAGGAACTAGTTCAAGAATAAACTTAATGAATGCCATGTATATGGAGATCGAGTTAGAACAATCATGAAATTCTATGACAAACATTTAGTAGCAATGTAGTGTTCCAGAACCATAATAAAAACAAAAAATATATGAATGTTAATTAACCTCATTAATTGAATGATTTTGTCAAATAAATAAATGAAATAGAATCAATATACTGAGTAGATACTTCAAATGGTTTAAAATCTTTAAAAATGAATGGGCTCGCTAACATCTACAATACTTATTATTAATTCAGTTTATGTTGTCACATAAACACTGTCGTGCGAATTTCCGAGTGTGTATATGTATCACGTGTTTTTTTTAGAGTGATAGAACTTTAAATTGAAATAAAACAAATTTTTTTATTTGAAAGATAATTTTATGACATTTATGTTTTAAAAATAATTTCCAGCATATGCCCACCACGACTAGCTCTGAGGAACTGTATTCGATCAGACAAATTTTGGACAACTTTTTCGGGTAATTCAGGCCTTATTTCACCAATACCACGAGTTATGTTGGCTTCCAAAGCGTCTATTGTTTCTGGTTTATCAGCATAAAGCAATGACTTGACATAACCCCAAATAAAATAATCCAGTGGAGTTATGTTGCATGATCTTGAAGGCCAATTAATTGGACCATTTATCGAAATAATGTTATCGCCAAATCTTTGTTGCAATAAATTAATTAGTACGGTAGCAGCTTGACGTATAGCACCATCTTGTTGGAACCAAAATACTTCTGGGTCGATACCATTCAAATTTTGATCATCGATCTGTAGTGAGCACCATTCACTGTAACTTTAGCCCCAGCATCGTTTTTAAAGAAATATGGACCGATGATGCCTCCAGCGTGTAAAGCACACCATACAGTGCATTTTTCAGGATGCAATGGAACCTGCAGAGCTTCTTGAGGATTGTTTTCACTCCATATACTACTCTGTCAAGTAAGTACCGGGAATTTTCAATTAAAACAACATTTTTACATTTAATCGTCAAAATTTATTGGGTCGCCTTCAGAATAGGCTCCATTTGCTCCAATACATCTATGCCAACGGCACTTCCAATTATCGAAACATTTTTTATATTTAAATCGATAATTCCCGGTACTTTCTTGACAGAATGTATGTCAATTTTGCTTGTTTACATAGCCATTCAACCAGAAATGAGCTTCATCACTAAACACAATTTTACGATAAAAAAGTGGATCAACTACAAGCAAGCTGTTCTAGAGCCCATTCAGCAAACAAACGACTAGTCAAGTGGCTTTAGTTCTTCAACTAGTTGGATCTTTTATGGGTGTAGACCAAGATCTTTATGCAAAATTTTCCATGTGGTGGATGCATAGAGTCCAACTTGTTGTGAACGTCGACGAATAGACAAATCTGGATCATCATTAACACTATGACATACAGCAGCGATATTTTTTTCTGTACGTACAGTTGTTTGTCTTGTTGTTGTTATTGCTGCATCGAGCAGAGATAATGTTGTTCGAAATCTATTAATAGTTTGACGAATAAGCTGCTCTAATAGACGATTGTGTAAACCATAAATTTTACGAAGTGCTCTATAAGTTTGGCGAATAGAACACTGACTTTGAAAATAAAATTCAACAATTTGTAAACGTTGTTGCGGTGTGAGTCTTCCATGATAATTTGTCAATGCTTATTGAACAGAATTCTCAAAACAACATGGCTTCTACCTTCTGTCAAATCACAGTTATCCCTATCGAAAGTTCTATCACTCTAAAAAAACACCCGATATTTAAAATACACTCGTATATAATTCCTTATGAATGCTTGCTCCAAAGGATACAGTTATTCGAACCAATGTGTCGAACACATCTCTGAATTAAATTTTGTCACCTAATCTTATAGAATTTCTTTCGATTCTGAATTTCGAATGAGAGCTGAAAATTTGTTTGGTCTTCAAATAGAGATCGATATTATCAATAATGATTTTTGAAGAGGTTTCAGAATTAATTTCTATAAAAAAATTTTGAATTCATCTTTTCGTAATATCAAAACAGATTAATTATTTTGGTAGCCTCCTATAAATTTTAATTTCAAGATATTTCAATTCAAAAACTTTCAGAATTGAATTAATGTCTTATAAGCACTGCTTAAATTTAGTAGACATATAAAATCAAAACTCATTATATAATATATATATATATATATATATATATATATATATATATATATATATATATAAGTCGGTTTAAAACGTTTTTCTACGTTGTCCGACGCCTAATCACCATTTCTTCCTATCTGCACAGTCTTCCTCTCTTAAGTTTCTTGCACTCATGGATTTTTGTACGGATTTGTGCCACTCAATTTTGGGTCTCCCTCTTTTCCTCGATTGTGCAGGTTGCCATGATTGTACTTGTTTCGGGAGTCTTGTTTCAGGCATACGTCTTACATGTCCGTACCATGTTAGTTGTTTATTTTCTATATCCTGTGTTATTTTACCTTCGATTCCCATAATCTCTTTGATGTTCTTGTTTCTTATGTGGTCTTTTTTTGAAATACATAAAGATCGTCGTATCGCGTCCATTTCCACTACCTCTACCTTTTTCTTGTGTTTTTCCGTTATTCTCCATGTTTCGGCACCATATAGTAGTGTACTCTTGACCATCGTCTCATAAATATTAAATTTAGTTCTTCTCAATATTTCCTTACTCCACAATATTCCATTGAGACAGCCAATTACCTTTTTTGCCTGGACGATACGTTTTTCAATTTCCTCTACGTCTGTACCGGTTTCATCGAAAGTTATCCCCAAATAAACACAACTCTTACTGGAGGATATTTTTTGTGTATTTTCTAGTTCCAGATCTGCGGCGGCTCCTACACTTAAATACTTCGTTTTATCGATGTTAACTGTCAAACCCCAAATAGTGTACTCCTCGATTAACCTGTCCATCATATACACCATGTCATCCCTGCTCTTAGCAACCACCTCCTGATCGTCAGCAAACTGAAGAGTGCACACGCATGCGTCGTCAACATCAATTCCCATGTCGCGAACCATCCTTTTCCATCTTTTCAAAACCGCGGCAATATATATCTTAAACAGCGTTGGTGATACGCAACATCGCTGTCTCAAACCTTTGGTTACTGGAAACTCCTCAGTGATTATATAATATAAAATGAAATAAAAAAACCCAAGAAATATAAATTGTCAATTAAAATCAATAAATAAATATTTGTTCATTAATTTTTAATGACAATTTATATTTGTTGGGTTTTGACTCGAGTTTCGGGAATTAGCTATCCCATCTTCAGATAACTGAAGATTCAACAAGTAGAATAGGGTATTTATGAATATACAGAGGTAATAAAAACAGGTTGAAAAAGGTTTAAATTAATGTCATATAAGTACCACTTATATTGAACGACATATAAAATAAACATTCATTATAAGACATCCAAGTGATATAACAAAATCCAATAAATATAAATTGTTAACAAAAATCCTATAAATTAAATATTTTGAGTACACAAAATTTTGTTTCTGCTCATCACTCTTATGAAAACAGATATCTTTCAAAAATGTTCAACATAATCTTAAGAATTTCATCATAAAACTATCTTACTTAGAATATTCAATATTTTTGGATATCTAACTCAGTTACTTTTTATAAAATCTCAAGATATGTAAAAACATTACTAAAAAACAAGTTTTAAGAGAGACTTTGCTTCGTCAGCAACATGTTTTAGTTATGATCAACTACCAAATAGTAACGGCTGAAACAGTTCAGTAACCAAAATAAGGTTTCTGATTGGATACAATTCTCTTGGAATACAAATTTTGAAATCAACTGCTTACTGAAGAGGATAGAATGTACCTTGTCACATTTGTCCTTTTTCAAGCATAATCGTCCCGCTTAAACTTGTTTCCGTGTTCTATAAATCGCCTAATGCATATGTGGTTGTAACAGATATGAGTGGTTATAACGGATAAAGTATCCCAAAGCAATGAATTTCATAGCTGAAGTAAGGGATTCGACAAAAACAAGTTGAAGAATGTCATAATTCACGCAAATATAAATATTGAAGTGGCTAAGGCACAGGAATAAAAATTATTTCTTGATTTAAACTAAGATATCACAGACTTAACAGAGGTTTTAGAAATATCTTCTTGAAATTTTCATGAAAGAGATATAATGATGATTTTTTCACGAATTACTGAACTCATTTTATCCAAATCTTGATACCCCATCTAGACTTCACACTGAACCTGAAAATTTTAAGTAACCAATCAATTTCTTCCGAAATCTAAAATAGGTATGCAGTTGCGATCTTTTCATTGGAATGGAGGATTTTAAGGTAAAAATCAATATCGAAACATTCAAATAAGAATTGAAATACTCTGTCACGTTTTCATAACGAACTGAAACTGAAAATTGTAAAAATACACTGACCCGTCAAATTATACGTTCCAGTTCGTTCTAATCAAATAAAACTGGATTATCCCCTCGTTCATGTCCCCGTGAATTTTCAATCCACAACTCAATGCAATCATTTGTTTCCCACAGGACAACCTGCAATTTTTATCACAATGGATCACGAAAAATCAATAAGATACAACAGAAGTAGTGGTGTGGCATCAGGAACATTTAGGACTTCGTATATAAATCGTTAAATGAATATTCTACGGAAATTGAGATGTTCACATTTTTGGGTAAATTAAGGGTTTATTTCTTTCTTGCTGCAATTTGAAGGTATTGAAAAGTTATTATTGGTTGAAATGTATTATTTAGGATCATGTACAAAAGAATTCTAACCAGAATACAAGTGCTATAAAATATCGGTGCAGTACTGAAAATAAGTTTCAGTGTAGGTTATTATTTAAATTTATTGAAAAGCTGCAAAACATTGATATAAACAAAATTTCAATACATCCACATGATAAAATTTGGCCGTGTTGCAACGCCCGCCTATGCATGATAAACTCGTTCTCATGGAAAAAAAGACTTATTGAAAGAACCTAATGTCCCGAGTTTTAGGCTGTCCCCCTCAATCGCTGGATCTGAATCCTATTAATCATACGTGGAGTTTTATTCAAATACATGTTTTTAAAAATCGAAGCCATTTTCAAAATCTTTAACAATTTTGTCAAACTTTTTGACAATACTGAAATAAAATTTCTCAGAAGGAACTGCATAATCTTATTCTTGTGATATCATTTACCACATCGAAGCCCCTAGACAATGCAATTATAGGAGCCCCTTTACCCTTGTCCAACATCATGAAATACAGTTTTTCATAATAATGCAATTATATTATTAATAATAACTCTTTTACTACGATACGAGGTTATGCTATCAACCTAAACAATCAAATAAATAAAAGGAAATTATGCGCATTGCGCACTCATTCCAGGAAACAGTGTGCTAGCGTTTCGCCCAAATATCTGTTATTTTCGAATTTTGAGCCGATAATGGTTTTTTACGGCTAGGGTGGACTCGCTGATGAAATATTCGAAGTGAAAAGTATTTCTGTCTGTACGTTTCATCCGTAAACAAGCTTAGGTTCGAACGGATAAAGCTGAAACCTTGAAACTTTCAGAGGAAGTTCAGGATCTGATTATCTCGGTTAAGTTCTTCAATGAGCAGAATCAATTCTATAGTTTGGCAGTTTTTCAGGTTTGAAAAATTGAAAGTTTCACCTATATTTTCAAAACTTCATATTCGATCTATCAGAAATTTGGCATGAAGGATCAGAAAGACAATGCGCATGTTCGTGCGAAATTTTGTGAAGATCGTAGGATATTGGGTTTCATAAGATAATCTGTGGTTTTTTAGAAAGCAGGATACAATTGTTTCCTCTTTATTTTTCTTTTTTGTTCTCACCATGGATAAGTTACGATTTGTAGCTAAATCTTCGAGCAGCGAAACATCGCAGAAGCAAATATTCATGGTTAGGTTGCGTCCACTATTGCTTATGAGTGCAATTATATTATGAGTTTCACAACATCATTGCTGTTATTACTGATAGAATAGGGTCCAGACGGTTGTGCTCCGGAGTAAATTTCCATATGGCTGGCATAATAATATATGTTTTTATATCAACCAGTGCGATGATTTTTATACCATACAAGATTTTAATGGTAAATGTTGCATAGAGTTGCACCTTTCCCAAAAACCTTCATGTTTTTCATTAATCGTAACATCTCTTGGTGAATAGCATTATGTACAGTTATTAGTATAAATATTTCGAACATATCTCTTATGTAAGCTAATCGATCAATTTTTCGCCTCTTCTCTCGATTCTCGATCTCCAAACGTGATGCAGCTAAACATAAACCCAAGGCGCATCAAAACCATTGTCAATCTGAATCTTTAAATTTCGTCTATTGTGGTTTCCCACATCCTTCTAATTTAATCCTTCCCCTTTATATAGTCTAGCCAGGTAAAGTAGCCCTATTAATGCTTTGATTTCAACTGGATTCGTAACACGAGCATCTCTATTAAATTGAAATTGTATACCCTTTCTATGTGGATTAGTGAAGGTCACTATCAGGCAAAGAATGCGGTCATAGTATTCAAGATCAGATGAGAAAGATCGCTGCTATCTCAAAGATACAAGACATATTCTAATCTAATGTGGAAGCATCTGGGTAAAACAGATGGAGAAGGGATCCATACGTAACAAAAAGTATTTCATTATCGTAAATCGAAAATAAATATAAAACCGGATTATTGAAACTTCCATAAAACCGGAGTATCTCTCAGATACATCAACACTTATTGGTGCGACCCACAGACGTAAAATGCATACCCAAAGTAACCAGCTTCGCTACAAAGAATATGTTATAGATTAGAGACGCCTGTGTTTTAAATCATAATTACTTGTGATATGACACCAAATTCACAAAGCATCCCAAACGACACCATCATCTGAATGAATATGGCGTCGAGTAAGAGTACAGAATCAGAACGATCAGTGAAAAAGTCAGATTTAAGTGTAATTGTGTAACCTGCGGCAGAATAATAATGAAGTAAATGAATCGTGATAAATGCAGTGCAATTTTACATCCATAGTGCTAGAATACAAGAAAACTGAAAAAATCATCAAATATATTCTTATTTCGCATGTTGAAGAGACAATCCTAACAGATGGTACGAGGATAAAAATGCATACATAAAAATACAAGTAGAATTATTATACTAAACTAATTTTTGGATGGAGTAGGAAGTAACAATACAATCCTCTTGCATAATAAAGATTTTCTAATAAAAAAATTTAAATCTTTGAACAAACAATATAATTAATCCTAAACAAACCGTCCACCACCCAATGGTGCAAACAAGTATCAGTGAAAGGAATCCAACTTCCTCAGTCAACAGTGAAAGTGAGATATCTCAAAGTAGTTCAGATATGTGGTACAAAAACAAAAGAATACAGAAAATCAAAATGTAGTATAAGAAATTTTTAACCTCATCAACAGTCAGCAGAACCGAAATAAAAAAAAAATGTTAACAGTTGGAAGAAATATATAGAAGTAAGAAAAGAGAATGAGATGTTTCAAAGAAGTACGATTGAAATAATAGGAGAAGATATGTAGAAACTACAGAAGTGAAAAAATAAATATAAAAAATGGATTCTCGGGAGAATGCAGGAAAGTGTGCTTACATTTATCGAGTGGAAAGAGTAGCTGAAAAACAACACATCGTAAATTTTTTAGTCGTCAAAGAAAGTTTCCGTGAGGATATTATCGATGTAGAGGAATTATCAAGCTCTCGAAGTCACCTAAAAAAATTTGTAGTGACTGCTCTTATAGAGAAAATGAAGAAACTTATGAAACGAAATTCTGGCCCAAATATATTGGTACTTCAATTTTCAAAGTTAGTGCCCACAAAGAATTAGAAACGTGCATTCTTAGATAAAGAGAACACTTAAAAAATTCTAGTCAACAAAACAATCAACATGAAGAAACACAAACACTAAAGAACAAACAGAAATATACGGCAACCTTCTACAGACTAGACATAGAGGCTGAAGAAATGGAAGGAATCAAGGCAATATATATATATATATATATATATATATATATATATATATTCCACCTTACGACATGAAAACATTTAATTCAAATGTATCAACACATTATTTATAGGTATGTACATGAACATACATATACAGAAACGTAATGGTAGGTTGAACAGAGGCCCGCTCATTATAAAATAAAATAATACATATAAAAATCAAAATAAAGTATAGAATAAAAAATAGTTGAACCAGAGTTTCAACATATGACATGAAAATTGTTTTGGTCTCGTCAGATATGTACTACATTTGATTTAAATAAATCACAGAATTTTGAAGGTTTAAACATACCAGAAAAATAATACTCGGAAATGAATCAACTCAAACCTGTTTAATGTATTGAAGACACTAGAGAAGTGAATTGTAAAAATGCAAAATTTGAATATCAAAACAGATTTAATCTGTTAGTCTTCTACAATTTTAATTTCAAAATAAATTGTTTTATTCAAATAACTTTTAGAATTAAATTAATGTCTATAATAAGCACCCCTTATATTTAATAGACGTATATAATCAAAACTCAATATATAATGTCAAATGGAATAAATAAACCAACAGATATAAAAAAGTCATTAAAATTAATAAATAATTAATATTTAAAGGAGACAAAATTTTTGTTTCTGATCTTACCATAAAGAACACCAATTGCCTTTCAAAAACATGAACACAACTTAAGGACTTCTCAAAAAATATAATTTATTTGAAATATTTAATATATTTAAATATTCAAATAAGTTAATTCAGAAATCTCTCAAAACATGCATTATATATTCAAAAAACAATTA
Organism: Megalocaria dilatata; assembly: GCA_034642435.1. Classification (NCBI taxonomy): domain Eukaryota; kingdom Metazoa; phylum Arthropoda; class Insecta; order Coleoptera; family Coccinellidae; genus Megalocaria; species Megalocaria dilatata. Next base: position 73,058,347 of record CM067857.1, read on the forward strand.
TAATTCTGGTAATCTCTTCATCGGCCCTGAATAATATTCCAAATATCAAAATCAAATAACTATCACTATATTTCACCTCACACGTGTTTAACAGGATAATTGCTTTGAATAGACTAACTTTAAAATTCAAGATAGTCTATGTTCTCAACAAAATCACAGAAACGTGTAAGATGTTATGAGGTTATATTTAAATCTTTATATTATTATATTATATATTGAGTTTTGATTATATACGTCTATTAAATATAAGCGGTGCTTATTGTAGAAATTAACTTAATTCTAAAAATTTTTTGAATAAAAAAATTTTTTTGAAATTAAAATTGTAGAAGACTAACAGATTAAATCTGTTTTGATATTCAAATTTTGTTATACTACTCTGTCAAGAAAGTACCGGGAATTTTTGAAAGATATCTGTTTTCATGAGATTGATGAGCAGAAACAAAATTTTGTCTACTCAAAATATTTAATTTATATGATTTTGGTTTACAATGTTTATCTATTGGATTTTATTTGTCGTTTGATACAAGGAGTACTTATATAACATTAATTTAATTCCTGAAGTCATAATTATTAAATATAATTTTTTTATATCAAATATGTAGAAGGTTAATATTAAAATATTTGAATAATTAAATATAGGGGTGTTTTCAAAGAGTATTTGGGAATTTGTTAGATTCTCCTTTTTCTCAATGGCTTTTTTGATTGAAGGAATTTTCAAATAGTCCATTAATATACCCTCATTAACAGTATGTAGTAATGTGACACTTTTTTCATTGAAAAAATTTTTTTTTCTATACAATGTTCTGCAAAACCCGTTGATTTCTGGTTTTTCAAAATAGCCATTCTATGTTCTTTGACTCTATTAATGTAGTATTACAATCATCACAGTTAATTTGATAAATCCCTGATTCTGAAAACTTGGCGTTCCTTAGTTTATTGTTCACCAACATCTTGGCTAAATTATTTTTATTTGCTGCTAAAGAATTAATTCCCATTTTATGAATACCATTAGAGATCCTACTGCTAAACCTTTTACTACTCTGTCAAGAAAGTACCGGGAATTTTCAATTAGAACAACATTTTTACATTTAATCATCAAAATTTATTGGGTCACCTTCAAAATAGGCTCCATTTGCTCCAATACATCTATGCCAACGGCACTTCCAATTATCGAAACATTTTTTATAGGCGCTTTCCGGGATGGACTTTAGCTCTCCCGCCGAATTTTGTTTTATGGCTTCAATCGACTCAAAACGGGTGCCACGAAGGGGCAATTTTAGTTTTGGGAAGAGGAAAAAGACGCAGGGAGCCAAATCCGGCGAATACGGTGGTTGCTGAAGCACGTTTGTTGAGTTTTTGGCGAGAAAGTCAGTCACAATCGTAGCTCGGTGAGAAGGCGCGTTATCGTCATGCAAAATCCATGAGTTGTTCGTCCACAAATTTGGCCGCTTCTTACGGATACGCTCACGCAAACGTTTCATAACGCCTAGGTAATACTCCTTGTTTACCGTCTGACCCTCTGGAACGAATTGGTAGTGCACCACCCCACGGATATCGAAGAAAACAATGAGCATCACCTTCATTTTCGAGCGGCTTTGGCGTGGTTTTTTCGGTTTCGGCTCATTTTTTGCCACCCATTCCGATGATTGCTGGCTTGTTTGCATATCGTACTCGTAGACCCAGGTCTCATCACCAGTTATAATGCGTTCCATGAATGTAGAATCGGAATTACAGCGATCCAGCATGTCTGAAGCAACCTGTTCGCGATGACGTTTTTGAAGAAAATTCAGGTCTTTCGGTACGAGTCGTGCGGCCACCTTTCTCATGCCCAAAATATCAATCAAAATCGTACGTGCGGACTCGTGGTATATCTTAAGATCATGTGCTATCTCTCTCAAGCTGGTACGACGGTTTTTCAGCACCCTTTCCTTAATTTTATCGACGTTATCTTCGATCGAAGCCGTCGATGGGCGACCACTTCACAACCGTCCTTGAAGGCTCTGTACCACTGATATGCACTAGTTTTCGATAGAGCATTATCACCAAAGGCCTTTTGCAACATTTTCAATGCATCGGCACATGAAAATTCATTTGCAACACAAAACTGTAAACAAATTCTTTGCTCAACGTAATCACCCATAGTAAAAATCGTCACGCTCTCTGACATCGACTGACTTAATCAGCTGTTGCAAGCACACTATTTGACAGATCCCGCTCAAGCTTGGCATAGTAATTAAGGACAGTGGTACCAACCTAGGACCTGCCTCATTGCCCCGCCAGATTTAAATCGATAATTCCCGGTACTTTCTTGAACGAATGTATTTCTTCTATCAAGTATAAAGCCTTTTTCTATTTTATTTTATATATAATATATAATTATTTTTAGGCTTTAATTAATCTCATTATAGAATGTCAATGATTTAAATATAACCTTATAACATCTTACACTTTTCTGTGATTTTGTTGAGAACATAGACTATCTTGAATTTTAAAGTTAGTCTGTTTAAAGCAATTATCCTGTTAAACACGTGTGAGGTGAGAAATAGTGATAGTTATTTGATTTTGATAGTTTGAATATTATTTAACGCCGATGGAGATATTACCAGAATCATAGTTGTTTCTATATGTCAATGATTTAAACATAACCTTATAACATCTTACACTTTTCTATGATTTTGTTGAGAACATAGACTAATCTTGAATTTTAAAGTTAGTCTGTTTAAAGCAATTATCCAATTATTAAACACGTGTGAGGTGAGATATAGTGATAGTTATTTGATTTTGATATTTGGAATATTATTTAGGGCCGATGAAGAGATTACCAGAATTATAATTGTTTCTTGAAGATATAGTGCATGTTTTGGGAGATTTATGAATTAACTTATTTGAATATTTAAATATATTAAATATTTCAAATGAATTATATTTTTTGAGAAGTCCTTAAGTTGTGTTCATGTTTTTGAAAGTCAACTGGAGTTCTTAATGGTAAGATCAGAAACAAAAATTTTGTCTTCTTTAAATATTTATTTATTTTTTGAATGATTTTTCTTTATATCTGTGGGTTTATTTATTCCATTTGACATTATATATTGAGTTTTGATTATATACGTCTATTAAATATAAGCGGTGCTTATTATAGATATTAATTTATTTCTAAAAGTTTTTTGAATAAAAAAATTTATTTTGAAATCGAAATTGTAGAAGACTAACAGATTAAATCAGTTTTGATATTCAAATTTTGTTATATTTCTTCTATCAAGTAAAAAGCATTTTTTTTTTATGTAAAAATGCACATAACTCATGTGTACTCAGAACACAGAAGTACAAAATAGATGTTATTCTTTCCAAACAATGTCTCATAATAAAACGAAAATAACCAGAATTAAAGAAAAAATACAAAATTGAATGATATTCAGTAGATTATTGACTTTATATTGACATAATTCATAATTTACAAAATAAACTAAAATTGTTGCCTATATAAAAGAGGTAATCATATTATCGTTATAAAAATTTATATTGATTACTCCGTTTCACATCAGGTAGGCAAAGTAGTCTTAACTGAAATATTCAGTAGTTTTATTTGCATGAATGGTGCAATTCAAGAAGTCCATAAAATATTAAACAAATATTTCTGATTTTGACTAGTAATAAAAAGAATTCAATTACCACAAACAAACAAATTTGTGGAAATTGAGTTTTATTTATTACTAGATGAAAATGAATTTCTTTCAAGTGAAGATCGAATCCATCAAATACTTGTTTCTGATTGAAGGTTTTTTGTTTTCGAATAATCTCGAATGATTTTGAAGTGACTATTAAAATAAAAGACAAATCCATCACTAGGATAAAGTCTCTTCACAAATAAACATTCCGTACATAATGTGCAGATGACAATCTCAACTTCTTTGAAATTAATCTAGCACCTAAATGTTAGATAATTGAACGAGTTCTTTTAGCAGTATTTGGCTGAATGAAATCTTTTAATGATGATCGAGCATGTTTGGAAGTTTAGCTAATTTTGCTACCCTTGCATCTAGAGCCCATAAATTCTCAACTGCCTTCAAGCTCTTCAAATCTACAAATAGAAAATTATTTGTAACTTCAACTTCGCAACTGCAATCACAAAACTTGAACTTTTTTGGATACTTAATTATTTTTGAAAAATATATATTTCGAATAAAATCATACTGATCTACAAAAGTTCATTTTAAATGTAACCATTATTTTGCTTTCACAGCCACATCATTTGATTTTCTACATGTTGAATAACTTTTATTCAGCTATTATTTAAAATGTAAAAACATGATGATGCTACTGTAACAGAGAAACAATTCTTATATTGATAATGAGTAATTGGAAATTTGGAACTATATTAAATATCATTTTAAATGGATTTCCAGATCATAGATAACAAAACGTTATTGGAAATTTCATTTGTTCTTCATCCATTGCCCATACCCTTTAATCCACAATAATAATAATAATTCCTTCTCACTCATTGAAATACAATGTAAGCATTTATGAAATCTATACTATTCCCACATCAACACAATAATTTTTTTATAAATAATAAGAAGCGGTTTTTTACCCTGTAGAAGGATTATTACAAACTTTGAATATCAACAGATTTAATCTGTTAGTCTCCTACATTCTTATTTATATATTTATTGAATGTTCATCAAACAGAGAGTCCCCGAGGTTGTATGGTTAAGTTTATTTATTGTTAATTGATTTTATCTTTTAAATGTGAAGTTGGACTGACCTTATCTGAATTTTAATTATTTTTTGAGGATGTGCCACATATTTTGAGACTTTTTGAAGTAACTTATTCAAATATATTAAATATTTCAAATAAATTAGTTGTGTAGAAGTTTTCAAAATTATGTTGTATATTTTTGAAGAAGATTTAGTTTTCATAAATACAAGATCAGAAAACAAAATATATTATCACAAGCAAAGCTGCGTTTACCGCTTGTCTGAAGAGTTCAGTATGCATGCTTGAAAAGAAACATTCAAACATTTATTTATTTATCAATTTTAATTAACAATTTAAATTTGTTGGGTTTTTTTATTCCATTTGATATTGTATAATGAGTTTTAATTTTATACGTCTATTAAAAATAGGCTCTGTTTATAAGACATTAAAATTTTATTCTTTACAATTGACCTATTTGAAAGAGCTAAAATTTTGTACAGAAGCCAATAATCCTTTGGATTCTGTTTGAAGAGTGTTAGAGCCAAAAATTTAAATATAATTCTGATTAATGAATTCTGAAAAGAGTTGGTACTGCATCCACATGTAGCCTTCTGGTTCTTGAGTAGGTATATTTTTCCCCGAATGATGATGACAAACCACATTTTTCTGATAAATATCATCTGGCAGCATTGCGTCGATACTTGTATTTTGCGTTTTAATCAGATACTTATAGAATTGGGTTTTTACTTCTTTATATTTTAACTGTTTAATGACATACCCAAAACGTATTAGCATAAGAATCACTTTGAAAAGAAAGATTTTTCTATATATACATATATAAAATATATTTAATATTATAACTTGAGGAATTAAATTAATGTCATGTAAATGGTACTTATATGACATTAATTTAATTCCTAAAGTTATAATATTAAATATAATTTTTTCAAATTAAATATGTAGAAGGCTAACAGAATATATCTGTAAATATTGAAATATTTAAATAATTTTTATATTTTATAATTTTTGATGAGAAAAATTTTCATGACCTAAAATACATAAAATAATTCGACGTAATAAAGCTCTTTTGTCATCAGTTCTTACATGTACCAAATAATAGCTGTGCCTAATTAGACACGAGAGAATATTATATAGTTCCTTTATTTTCGTTCTGTGTGAAAATAGCTGCATTATTTTCAGGATCCCTATATTTTTAGTACGATTTTTGACTTATGTCGGGTTATCAGTCTACGTACTCCTCAGGTTTAACCAGCTTCAGTATTGTCGGTATCTTTTCCACAAAATATCGAAATTTGGATGTTTCAAAATTTCAATTCTGAATGTTATATTGAAAGAGAGCATTTCGAGTTGATTTCCAAACATCCTATCGTGAAATAATACTTTTTAACCCGCTGACCTGGTAAAAATGGACAATATATCATCTAGGAAAAACGGTTCTGACTGCATCACCAGAATTCTAAGGAGAACTAAATAGCCACTTACGCTTTTACCTCGAATGACCCTTAGGGCCATCGGCTAACGTAATGTACAAAAGGAGATGAGTGGTGAAGTTCTATTAATCTTAGAAGGAAATTGCTTCACTTTGTTGGATTATTATAGTAATTTTGAGACGAGAACATATCAACTATACAAATGACGCCGCAGGGAAAAAAATAAAGGCTTAAGTCTATTTCATTTTGCTCTAGCAAACTGGTTAATGGACGCCACTGGATGGCAAGGGATTACGGACGTGCGAAATGAAACCAATATCTGATTATTTTTCACGTCGTTGATAAAGACGTCTGGGACCGTACAAAGCAAGTCTGATCCAACAAACAACTTATGCGTTAAAATGTAGTTGCATTCATCAGATGGATGTTTATGGTATCAAAAGTGATCATTTTCAAAAATCACATTTTGAACATTCTAAAAATTTGTAGGTTTGCAAATACTATTTTCATATAGTTAATTGTAGGTATATATATATATATATATATATATATATATATATATATATATATATATATATATATTATTGTACGGAGATAAGATAAGAACATCAAAACAGAAAGAAGATTTCAAAAATAAATTTTTTGCTAGAATAAAAAAAACCCTCCGCAGTAAACTGAACTCCAAGGCAATGTTTACGGCAATCAATACATGGGCAATTCCAAGTATAGCCTACTCTTTCGGCGTGATCAGGTGGTCAAGCACAGAGTTGAAGGCGATTGACACACATGTGCGAGTCCTAATGTCTAAATACGGCATCCACCATCCCCATGCATCGGTGATCAGACTTTACATGCCTAGGCACCAAGGAGGAAGGGGTTTGCGAAATGTTGAAAAGGCCCACAATAAAGCGGTAACTGAACTCAGAGAATATTTCCACTCAAAAAACTTACCGTTCTTTCAATCAATATGCCAGGAAGACCGCAACATCACGGCTTTAAATCTGGCAAGCAGAAATAACCCACCACAGACGCCATCATCTGAACAACTACTGGAGGAATGGCACGGCAAACCCTTACATGGCAGGTATCCGGAGGCACTGAAAGAAAATAGAGTTAATAGAGAGCAGTCACTAACTTACCTTAAATCCGGTTATTTATTCCCAGAAACCGAGGGACGTCTCATCGCAATCCAAGATCAGGTAGTGCCAACAAGAGCGTACCTGAAACATATAGCCAAAAAGAACATACCGACTGACAGATGCCGGAAATGCTGCCAAGCCTTGGAGTCTATACAACATGTGACATCCTCATGCCCCATTCTTGCACCCAGGGAGTACACCCAGCGGCATAATGCTATGGCAAAAATCTTTCACCAAGCCATTGCCATGAAAGTAGGACTTATACTTACCTCTCGAAGGGTACACGAATACTTACCCAAGCCGATACTTGAAAACAGTCAGTTCAAACTCTACTGGGACAACCCGATAATAACGGATAGATCGGTGCCGCACAACAGGCCCGACATCGTGATCTTTGATAAAGGAAACCGCAAAGCAACAATCATTGATATAACCGTCCCGGCAGATGATAACATAAGTAGAGCGTACACGGAGAAACTAACAAAGTACCACGACCTGGCTTTTGAAATAAAAGAGATACACCAGCTAAGAAGGGTAAAGATTCTGCCCCTGATAATCTCCACGAATGGATTGGTTGAGAGCCACCTGGCAGAAAATACGGAACTCCTTGAACTGGATCAGGAGTTGATAAGTAAAGCTCAGAAGGAGGTGATCCTCTGGACAACAAGAATTGTTAGAATGTTCCTTACAGCTGCCTAGAAGGTCCTTGGTCGTTAAGACCCGGACCTTCTAGAGGAAACTCCCATAATGGTGATTATTAAAAAAAAAAAAAAAAAAAAAAAAAAAAAAAAAAAAAAAAAAAAATTATATATGTATACATATATATATATATATATATACATATATATATATATATATATATATATATATATATATATATATATGTATATATATTCTTATATATCTTTGTTGCCGGCAATTTCGTATTAATGCGCAAACGCATATTGTCTGGTTAATGACCAAATTTGTGTCGGAGCCATCATCCTATAGAATATTGTTAATTCATATGAATTTCCGAATTTCCTTTGCATCGAGACTATACAAGCGATACAAGCCTCATTGAGAATATAATAGTTATTGCGGTCCAACGTCTACCTTCGTCCAAAGTCCGACTAGTTCCGGGCTCTAAGATATCGTTTTTATATTGTAAGTTAATTGTAACTTTCGTTTATATATAAAGTTTATTTTAACATCCATTGTTGTGAATTAAATTACAATGTAATTTCGTGTATTTGATATTTTCGTATTGCAACAATTAGATACGGACAGATAAATAGTTAACTATCGTATTTAGTGAACGAAATAATCTCTAAATACGTTAAAACTGCTAAGAAATTTTCACATATCGTTTAAGCAAGCTGAAGTCGAAGATTCAGGTTCAACATTTCGAGGGAAATAACTAGTAATAACAGGATGACACCATTTAAGTATTCATTTCTATTGTTTTAAATATTCAAAAATTTAAAAGAGTTGATCCTGCGAAGTGACCCTAGAGCGCCCCCAAGTCTGACGAAATCACTAGTTCAACTACAAGGATTGACAATCAAGAAATTTTTCTAATAAATTCTTGTAAATGATAACATGATCTGAAAAAGGAGAATTTAAATTACATATATCTCCTATTTTGGAGAATATGAAGAAAAATTTTTGGTCCCTATGGGTTCTTTTTGCCTCTTCATTAACTTGATCTTCCGAACGAATTTCAAGTACGTAAGATGTTTCCGTCGAAGTTATCTTACGTATAAAAATCCTTTAATACGTACAATATTGGATTTCACCACGCATTATTCGTCCCAAGGCTTAGTATCATCTTTTAAGAACTCAAAATTCGTAAAATAGAGGTTCTTTGATAAATACGCTAGCACGAGTGCACATACATTAGAATGAAATAATTGCTTTCAGGTATGCAAAAAATAGGTAATATTTTATTCGCTTCAAGTTATATCTGGAGCATTCGCCATTTTGTAGTCAAAAAATTTTTCTAAATGTTTACATGAGACTGTGGCTACAAAAAACGAATGTAATATTTTTTAGGTCTCTACTGCTCTGTAGTAAATTTTTTCAGAAGAATAATTTTAAGAAATTTGGGGATTCATCTGGAAATGTGTGGAGAAAAAAATTTTTGTACTCATTTAGTAGTTTGTACCTACTGTAGTAATCACAAACTTTCATCATCTTTATCTTCCCATGAATTAATTCACTAAAAGATGTACCGTCTTGCACAACACAAAAAGCTGTTTAACCAATTACAATGAATAAATTGGTATCGAAGAGGCCTTATTACCTTACAACTAGACTCTTTCTTTGAGAGTATATAAGTTTCACAAACTGGCTTAGCTAAACTGGTCTATCTCTGCTCTGGCTAAATGGCTAGTCGTAGTTAGAGCCAATTGTTCTTTAGTACTAACGGATTTAGTAAGTCTTATTCTATGATAAGTCTATAAGGAACACGCACTTTACACGCGCATTGAATTAATCTACCGGGTAGTCCGCACAAAGCAATCCAATCGAATATTTCCATGAGCTTTTGCCAAAAACGCAAAAAAAAATTTTTGTAGAGAAACAATTTTCGATCAAAGATTAGGGTGTACGACCATCTCAGTAAGAGAATGTCAATCCTTTAAAGGATCTTGAAAGGCAATACAGGTCGAGTGACACATTAATATGAAGGTTATACAATTTTTCATATGCATATGCAAAATTTCTGTTTGGTTTTGGTTTTTATGTAAAAACTCTATGGAAATGATGAGTAAAGCGTATTATGGGGTCGAGTTTCTGAACGAATTTGAATTGTTAAGATGTTCAAATTACCTATCATTCACTTCTAAACAGCATTAGTGTTCACTATTTCGTTTTACATTCTCTAACCTATTTCTCTAGAAGATCTTGGCCAGAGAATAGTTTTAGCATGTAATGAAAGAACACCTCAAATGTAACCGTGCTTAGAATGGATCAGTCAACAAAGTCACATGATAATAAAGTAATAATAATAAAGACACTTTATTGACCAAAGAAAAAACCGAAATATTTACTACAATACAGTTTCAACTATAAAGAAAAGCTACTGAAGTGAAGTTTAGTCAAATGACTACTCTTACACTTAACTCCAACGACTTTCCTTTTGTACAGTGAAAAAAAGGAAAATGAATTATGCATTCATCACAACTCCATCAAATCCGAAAATGAACATCAGGATATAAATAATAGTATAAAAATAAATACATGGAAAACAAAAAAAAAACGACAACGACATAAATAGTATTTCATTTGATTCTACAGGACTTTTCACAGATTAATCACAAGAAAGTAAGGACTTCAGATGTGATTTGAAAATGTGCAAAGAAGAAGCAGCTCTGAAATAAATATCCTGAGAATCGAAAATTCTTGAAGGATTACTTGAAAAATATCTACAGAACCTAGTCGTTCGATAAGCAGGAATGGAAAGTCTATATTGATGTCTGATGTTGACAGTATGAACATTGAATATTTCATTTAGGCACACATGAGGCGATGATTAATCGTATAGAATGCTTTTGAAAGATCAAACAGGTCATGAAGAACAGAAAACACACTATTCAAATCACGAAATATTTTGTCACTTACTAACGCTAAAGTAGTAGCTGTGCTACCTGCTAAAGCCGGACTAATATGATGGCAATATACCGAACTCATCAAAAAATCTGACATTTGATTAAACAAAATTTTCTTCAAAACTTTGGATAGAAGTGGTAGTATACTTATAACCCTCAGATCGGAAAATAAGGTCGGTCCAGGCTGCTTTGGAAGAGGAATATCGATTTCACACTTTCACTGCGTGATGAGCACGTTAGCCAATATGCAACTATTGACAAGATGAAGAATATATATTTATAAAATAGGAAAAGCCAAAACCAGAATGTGGAACATAATGTAATCATCACCCACGGCCTTGGTATGTATACCACTCATAACAGATCTCACATCATCAAGAGTAACTATTTTGAGATGAAATTATCGTTTAGAAATGAACGGTGGGCAATTTTAACATTTCAATAAACAAAATTTGTTCAGAAACTGGACGATTTTATGCACTTAACCCATCAACTTCAACGGGTTTTCTATACTGAAACAAATGCTAAACAGAAATTTTCGAGTATACTTTTGAATGGAATAAAAAAAACCTTAAAACTGATGTGTCACTCGATCCCTTTTGTCGATGTCCCCCCCCCAAAATAAAATTAACTTGTCTGGAAAAAAATTCCGGGAAAAATTTATACTTACGAAAGTATTCGGCTAGACTTTTTCACGTTGGATTTATGTTTTGAAGTCAACATGTCGAAAACTCACCATTTTCAATGGGCTATCCTTGAAAGAGTCTCTCAAAATAAATTGAAATATTGATCGAATAAAAAATGAATGAACATAGCTCACACTCAATGAAGGCCAATATTTAATTTTAAGTATAAAAACAGAACATACGGTAACCTCTTTATAGATTTATTTAATTTGAAGAAAACTAAGGAAAATGTCTCAGAAACACATTTTCTACGTCATAGGTATAAAGAATTGAGAATATTTTACGATATATTAAATCTTGAAGAACTCCATAGAAATAACAGAGCTGATAGAAAATAAAACTTACTTATCTACGTTATACCGTTCGGAAAATTTTCCACTAAAACATTTTGACCTGAAAATATGAACTATACAAATGAAAATAAACATTTCTTCAGCGCAACAAAATTCTGATACTGAGCTCATTAGCTTAAAAAAATGAATCATTAGACATCAGAAAGCTACAAGCTCGTTCTTTAAGGTACATGACTCACGAGTTTAAACTAATTAACTAAATTAATTAAATCAGTATATATACCATAAAACCGACCATGGCATTAATCAGGGTTATGTTCTAGAAATTGTAGAAAAGTTGAAAAATAAGAAAACTTTCATTCAAAAATAATTTCATTATATGAATAAATGAAAAATGGATTTTTCAAGGTTAATGATAAATGTTCAATTTTGAAACAGAACATTTTTTACCTTCACAGAATTATTTACTATAAGAAAAGTTAAAATAAGTGTCTTAGAAACACTTTTTTATATGCAAGCATGTTGTTATCTTGAATGAATAATTTTGTAATATTTTTTATGCTTAATTCTTTAAAGGCAGCTAAGGAGCTTTATATTAAGATTTTCAAATATTGTTCAACGAATGTCTTACATGTTAATTTGTGTAGTCTATTTTTCAGAACAAATTTGCTCGTAGAAAACTTTTTCAAATGGAACAACATTGTTCCGTTTGAATTTTGAATTGAATCAGTCCTTACTTGGTGAAAATCCATATTAAATAATATTTAATTAAGGTTATTCTGATTTTCACAAATTTTTATTGTTATGTTTACAACAATCGTTTCGCTATCACAGTAGCACACTGTGTTCAATAAAAATTTATTGTACTTACTGTAATATAAACAGCAACAGATTTCGGAAACAAGCTTAGTTATTCAAAATGTAAACTTGCCTGATGATGCTATTGTGATAGCGAAACGATTGTTGTAAACATAAGAATAAAAATTTGTTAAAATCAAAATAACCTTATTTAAATATTATTTAACATTGTTCCGACTAAAAAGTGATTCAAATTTTTTATCGATTTCTTTATATCTATATAGTTGTTCCTGCTTCAGAGTATTGTACAATATTTAAAATTCCATATATCTATGAAAAAAATCTGTTTATAATGCATGATTTTGAAAGTTTTCAAAATAAAACAATTCTTTGAATGTTGCAGTATATTTACCGTATATATTTAAAATTGGAATCATTGATAGGAGGAAAAGAATTCAAGTGGATCTTTTCCATTTTTATTATTAGATTCCTCTTCTTTTCAGATAACTTCGTATTCGCATGTTCCGTGGATAACTTTTTTGGTCATATTCCATAATAATGAAATAAAGTTTGAGGAAGTATTGTGTTAATATTAAAAATACATAATAGAGAGGATAGTTGAGAAACAACTAAGCTAAAAATCCTTTGGAACTACAAATTCACGATAATTTTAGAGCTTGTTGGAATCTCAATGGAAACTGTGAAACATGTCGATGGATTTTCGCTTTGCTATTTTCATTGCAAGCGAAGCGATAATAAGACAGCACTCGTAATTTCAACTCCATAATGAAAGTGTGGAGAAGTAGGAAAATATTTTTTCGACCGAACTCCGTAACCCCTTGATGAATTCTCACATTTCAGTTTGCACGTTTGTATTCTGTTTGCATTGTATGTTGTTTTTAATCGGACAACATTTATCGGTGATTCAAATTGAATGAAAATAATGCTTGGAATTCAGTGGAAAATGGAATAGCTCATAGAAATTTCATTGATAATATAGAACAGGTGACAGGTATACTCATAAGGGTTTGTATTACGCAGTAACTTTTCCCTGTATATCATGTTTCTTTTTGAAGAACTAGTACAAAATTCCGTTGGTTGTCTGCTTTAGATACAGGTGTATTAATATAAGTATATATCATTCGTTAGATCATATATATTTATAGATTGTACAAGTTTTATTTGAAGAGTGAAATATTTTGATAGCCAATTCGTGAATGTAAAATCATTTTACTAAACGGGAAAGTCCGAAAGAACAACATCGGCACTACCTAAAATATTATTGACTTCTTTATTCGATGCTGATTGGAGGAGGGATTGAGTGTCAATGCAAACAAAATATTGTTCCGTTTACAGGCCCTATGAAGATCAATCTGATAGCATCAATTTTTAAGTGTACAGAAATATATTTTTCGAAGAGTCACCCAGGATGAAGAACTTAATTGGAACTCGTACTTTAATAAAATAATCGTCAAATTTATGAGGGCATTTTGGATATACCTCAAGATGTGTGGCAAGACTTGGGGTCTGAACCTTAGAATGATCCATTGGAAATAAATTACGCTGTTAGTAACTATTGTGACATATTATTCTCTAGTCTGGTGGACCAAAACGAGTGAAAGCATAAGCCTGTAGAGCCTGTGTAATATGTAACGATTTGCTAGTCTAGGCACTACAGGAACTTCGTATACATATAACTCCTATAGCAGCAATAGAAGTTTTGTTGGATGTTTCCGCTCTTTACATATAAATAAAAGGATAAGGTCTGATTAGTTATAAGGATATAATGAAACATATAGGGACTAGAAGGGGACATATGAGTATTTTGGAATCACTAAAGGGTGAAGTTCTTTATTTCTCGAGATATTAGATACTAGTTGAGGATAACCTTGATGCTAACTAGGAAGTGATTATATGTGACTGCCAAGAAGGCATAAAAAGGTCAATTTAATCATCGAAATATCATCTCATCTGGTGAAAAATCAGACCTTAAGGGGGCACGAAGCAGGTCTATGCATGTATGGTCCTACGTTTGGGACACCACTACCTTTGATAAAGCCTTTAACAACGATTCGAAACGAAATTCTAGCAATTAAGAAATGTGCCCAAGTTTATCTGTCCAGATAGCACAAAGAAATTTGTATGGCCTCAGGTAGTCAAATGGAACTGAAGCAAACTAGACTTATTTTATTGAATAGTATGACTCTCATACCAACCAATATAAGAACCTCTCAGGAAAATAATCAACTTTGCGAACGAGGCGAGCTGCTTGAGAAAAACTGATGCACAAAAAACTTTTACTGGTTGAAGTGCAGAGAAGCTATCACTAGGCCAAATGACCCCAACTAATCTAACAACCCTAAGCATGGTGGAAACCCCTTCAAGGATCTTATATAGTAAAAGGGATCCAGTGATACATCATTTTGAAGGTTTTGCAGTTCTATTTATGAGTAGGCTGAAGAATTGATGCTTAGTATTCGTTTTGGTGTAAAAAGCTTGTTGGAAATAATGGGTGATATGCACTAAGCGATCGAGATTCTGAACGTATTCTAATGTTCATACTGCCCACCGTTTATTTCTGAACAGTAATAGTATCATTGTACAACATATTCTCTTACATTCGGTAATATTTCAAGTTTCATCTCATTATATGCTAACACTTTCTCTGCCGAAGATCTTCTAGAGAAATAGGTACTATCTCAAACGCGGCACCCTTCAAATAACCGCAGAAAAATGTATCGAAACAGTATCGGCATAGCGTGACCGAGCGCAAAAATATGTCCTCGATCCGATCATTAGTTTCGAAAATCTCTACAAAGCATATGTAAATGAGGCAAAGCATATGAAAATGAAATCTTGGAGTAGATGGGATGAAACTCACCTGTCAAATTCTTAGGACGCGAAAAGGTACTCACGATACTATTTACTAAAATTTCAGTCCAGTTCACTCCAGTCTCTGCAGTTATATCTGTTGACATTTCCATTTAGAAAAAATGGCAGTATCTACAGTTATATCTATTGACATTACCATTTAGAAGAAATGGTGACTTGGAGTCATAATTATTTTTAGAACTTCTTCCCTGAGGAAACGGAAAATCTCATGAAAATTGAAAATCTTACATGATTAAAAGGCTCTATCATTCTACCTTAAGTGTGTATTGTTACATACTGGCAAGATAGAGCGGAAAAAAATTTATTGGATAAAACTTATATTATGTTGCATACTTCTTGACGAAATCAGATAGGAACAAATTTTAAAAATGCTCCTGAATATGAAAAGCATTGAACTGAAGTCAGGAACACGCTTTTTCATATCGCCAAAGTTCATTACTAATTTTGTATTATTTTTTTTTCGTTATTTTATATCTGAATTCAAACTCCGATTGAGTACAGCTGTTTCTATTGATTCAAAAACGCTGCTCTATTCATATTTTTTAAAATCTCTCTGCTCACAAAATTTTGTATTAGCCTATAGATCATTATTTTGCATCTAAATGGTAAATTCAAATCCGACCGTGGTGCTTTTGTTATTGTTTCTTAATCGCTCAACGCTATACCGCTCATAATTTTTGTTTTGATTTTAATATTCTTATTATTCGGTGCTCATGAAATTTCACAGTAAGATATGCGTTATCATTATGCTTCTATACTCCTAATATCAGATCAGTATGTAATTTGAAAAATATTAAAAAAATTGAATAAAATTCCATATGTGCATAACTGCGAAATGATTTTGAACTAGTTTTATCCAGTAATGAACTCAACTGGGACTTCAAACTCAGCGCGAAAGTTGGAAGTCTTTTTCTTTTGCTGCTTAATATATATTCGACCCATATTGAACAAAAGGTATGTGGAAATATTTCTTATTGGTTATTCTTATTAAACATCTGAACAATTTCCGACTGATGAGAAATGGGTAAGCATTTCAAATGCTTTTCTATAGAATGTGCTGCATACTGGAAAAAAAAAGGAGAAAGACTTTTCGAATCTATGTGGATCATTTTCTGGAATGGAATTTGTTATTTAGCTGTCTTGGATGGCGTTTGCTAGGTAATCACGGTCAATATTCTATATTTTCTTTCGATAGTTTATCGGTTGGCTGCCACAAATATGTTTAAATAATTCTATATGTCTATGAAAATAAGCAGTGTTTCTGAGACATTTCATTTTATTCAATAAAGAAAACTTTCAAAAGTTTTTTTAGATTAAACTTTGTAGCGGTTCGGGGAAATTGTACTAATTAATATTTTAAATAAATCTTTCGAAGTAATTTTCAATTTACGTTTAAACAATAGATTTATATAATTTTGTGTTTCATACTTCGAACAAGCAGTATCAATATATTATTTCTGTATAATTCATTCAAAAAATTGAAATATCATATGTTTTCCAATTTAAATTCGTTTATTGGAAAAAAATACTTTTGCTGCTAAATTAAACTGGTCATGTAAGTATGTATTTTAAATTTATTTGCAAAAATTACAATAGCATTATTGTCTCCAGTGCATAAAAATACATATTTCCATTGGAATAAATTAATTTTTGAATCCTGCTTACATTTAATCAGAAAATTTTCACTTCGTGAAACGAACAGAGGGATGAAAGACTATCTGGGGATACTTATGTTTCATGGGAAGATGTAAAAAAAGGGAGGTTTGAATACATCTGTGTTTTTTCATTTCATGTCTGTCGATCTCCAGTGTTTTTAAAGATTGAATTCTAAAATTAAATTTAGGAATTAATTCTTACATACGTCATTAATATATCTCAAGAAAACAGAATCTGAATAAGGACACATGACCTCAAAATGCAGTTATCTCACACTATTTGTCAATATATTTCTTATAGAGCTATTTCCGAGGAACATTCCGGGTGAAGTAATTTCACTGCATATTTGAATAAACACGTAGGGAAAACTTTGAAAAAAGATTTGATGATACTAGATGGTAGCAATATTTTCTCAGTTCTTGAGTTTAATGAACTTTGTGTGCCCTGAAAAGTTTACAGATATTAATAGTGTGTGCTAGAATGAGAAATAATATTCTGGGAGAACATTAGAAGGCGTGGCCCCTTGGCAGCATTAAGTTTGAGGAAATGAACGCAGTCGTTGCAGCACATCATCGATAAGACATTCTGTAATGATTTCTTTCGTACGGTGTGACCCTGCTAACAAACTTCGCCTAATGAAGATTGATGTCTTAACACCAATCTTTCAGTAATTGAGAAAACCTAATGACTTATTTCGCAAGATATATGAGAAGAAATCAATCGATATCAAAAAGAACTATTCAAGTTAAATATTTACACGAAATGATCGTACTCTAGTACGAGTGCATCGGTGAGTCCTCTGCTTGATATTTTTGTATAATTGTTCATTTTACAATCGATTATATATATATATATATATATATATATAAGATAATATATAGTATATATAATAAAATAAATAATTATACAAAAATATCAAGAAAAAGACTCACCAATGCATAGTTGTCTTGTTAGAGTGTAATCCAACCAAAATCAATTAAATAAGATCAATTCTGATGGAAATATTAATAATTCAACTCGTAAAAATACACACAAACCAAAATTATGAAGTATATTCGGAATACATAACCACTAGTTATGTGAACGGTGATCAAATATCATAAATCTGGTTGAAAATTTTTAAATAGAACTCACAGAAATTCACAATTTTTCAACGTAAAGACAGCCAAAGTTTCAAGAAAAAGAAGTTGTTTGAATTTAGATATGTAGAATTTGGTAGAGAAAATGTTAAAAAAATTTGTTATTTTCATGAATGATATATTAATTTTAGTGAAACTATGGACAAAGTAAAAGATTAATCAAACCTAACTCACCAAAATAGTGTAAATAGGGTAAAATTAACAAAAAATTTATTAATTCAATGAAAAATAGCGTCTACGTCAGAAATTTTGAAAATATGTATATAAGAATATCGTTGAAGATGCTTATGCAAGGATAAAGTTGTAATTTGTACAACTTTCCAATCAAAATATATTTCTTGTTTATATATATATATATATATATATATATATATATATATATATTATTTTCAGAAAAAACTATGTTTCTGTTTGTTACTTGCATTTTAAGAAGTGAAATTGTCTTCAAATTTTTCAATGATTCTACGAATATATTATACCTGTTAGATTAGCCGTAACAGATAGACGGAAAAAGTTTTAAATTCACTTGTTTCAATATAATTTATGAGAAATCTGAGATATGGTCTCGATGCGTGGATGAGTCCTTTTCATCGTACTGATTATTAAGGCAAATAAGCTCCGAAACGTAGGCATAGACTTATGGCCCAATGATCAACAAAACCCATTTGGGCTTATTTGAGTTTCGAACTGTTATACAGATGTAAGTTTTCACTGTCCCGAATCGAAGAACTCTCCTTACCATAGTTCATACTCTATTAATTATATAATTTTTTCGCTCATCCGATTTCGTTGAAACAAAGCCCAAATGTTGATTCATATTTTTCATGATATGGTGGTGAAATCCTTCCTGTATGTGGTTTCAGGGTGTAGTCATAATAGAGATAGTCAGACAGACAAACATTTCCAAATGGTTTTTTTTGTCTTTCACTAATTTTTCACCATTTTTAGTTGATTTCCGACAAATATATTGATTGTACAAACATTCCAATTCTTCTGCTAAATGAAATATGTATAGATGTATAGACAGGGGTGGTTTCGTCCCTTGTGCTGCAGAGCTGCAGAACCACCAATTTATTTAAACAAAACAGGTGATTTTTCTGGAAACCAGTGAAAAATTAATTGCGACGATACTGCTAAAATATTTTTAAATTGTCTGAAACCTTCTGTGTGCGGACAACTTTAGTTCCCTTAGTTGTTCAGAAACTACACGTTCGGTAAACCAATACGTTATTCAATATGACGATACGTTTTCTTATCGCCAACTTATTTGAGTGACATTGATGTTGTCCACATCCTACGAACAGCCCTGCCATTCTTCATTCACCTTTTCGCTAAAAAGCTCAATATA
Organism: Megalocaria dilatata; assembly: GCA_034642435.1. Lineage (NCBI taxonomy): Eukaryota > Metazoa > Arthropoda > Insecta > Coleoptera > Coccinellidae > Megalocaria > Megalocaria dilatata. The sequence goes on from CM067857.1 coordinate 73,078,038, forward strand.
GGTCGCTTATGAGAGATTTGAGAAACAATATATGTAGCGCTTCAACTTTTTAATCCTAGATGAGTTTTATTTTTTCAACTTGTCGCGTGTGTTGATGCGACTTTCGTTTACAGTCGGTTTAACCGGGACATTTTGAACTTTTTGAAAATAAGCCTTGATGGAGATTTAATTCATGAACTTATTAATGTCAAAAAGTTTTTCGTGTATTCGTTCAGTTGAAAGTGAAAAAGTAACATTGAAAGAAGTAGGTATACCTTTTTCAGATATTAATTTAGGAGCTTCCGGCTATTATAAAAGATAATTTGATCGTGAAATTTGTGAAATAAGTTAATTTGTGGGTGTAGCAAAAAGCGTTTCAATATTTTGCTTGTGTACTTTTTAGATCATTTGGTTGATAAAATGAAAAAAACATGACAATTCGAACACTCATATGCATAACCAAATGAAATTTGCAGTATTAGAAAATGTCAATATTGCAGAGGATTTTGATGCATCGTATTGGCTTGATCTTCAACGATGCAATGAAATAGTTGCACAAAGTAGATATGCTCTATCAAAAACTATGGACTGCATTAAGTTTTGTGGTATTTTCAAATTGCCTCTTTGCGATGAAAGCGACTCATCTCAATATCCTGGAATTATTCCAGGGTTTCTCGATTTTTCTGCAACTAAAGTTTTGGGTGAAAAATCTTTAAAGGTGCCTCAAAATATATTCAAAATGATTTGCTTTGTTGCGTGCTTCAGAAATGAGAGAATATTTCCTGGAAAAACAGAGCACCGTTTTCATCAACTATGGCTGACTAAATAATTTTCAAATTTCAACTTGATCTCAGTTGATTGTAGTCTTTCGGTATATACCAAATTCAGAGCCAATAGAAAGCTTTTGCGGTTAAACTGAAGAACTAGATGCGAATATAATAAATGAAAATATTAGAAAATTTTTCTAATTTTGTTGCGGACAATTTCCCTGAAAAAAATCTATAGCTCAAAATTAGGACGAAGTAGCTGTTATGAGTAAAGAGTATCGGGTGTTTTTTTTTAGAGTGATGGAACTTTCGTTAGGGATACCTGTGATTGGACAAAAGGTAGAAGCCATGTTCTTTTAAGATTTCTTTTCAGTAAGCATTGACAAATTATCATGAAAAGACTCGCGCCGCAACAACGCTTACAAATTGTTGGAATTTATTTTCAAAATCAGTGTTTTTTTCGCCAAACTTATGGAGCACTTAGTGAAATTAATGGTTTACATAATAGTCCATCAGAGTAGCTTATTCTTCGAACTATCGATAGATTTTGGACAAAATTTTCTCTACTCGATGCAACAACAACAACAAGACAATTAACTGTACGTACAGAAGAAAATACCGCTGCTGTAAGTCAAAGTGTTAATGATGATCCAGATTTGTCTATTCGTCGACATTCACAACAAGTTGGCCTCTGTACATGAAAAATTTTGCGTAAAGATCTTGCTCTACACACATACAAGATCCAACTAGTTAAAGAACTAAAGCCACTTGTCCATAATAAGCGTATCTTGTTTGCTGATTGGGCCCTAGAACAGATTGAATTTGCTCCACTTTTTTATCGTAAAATTGTTTTCAGTGATGAAGTACATTTCTGAGTGAACGGCTATGCAAACAAGCAAAATTGCCGTATATGGAGTGGAAACAATCCTCAAGAAGTTCTGCAGGTTCCTTTGCATCTTGAAAAATGCACTGTATGGTGTGCTTTACACGCTGGAGGCATTATCGGTCCATATTTTTTTAAAAACGATGCTGGAGCTAATGTTACAGTGAATAGTGCTCGTTACAGATCGATTATCAATGATTATTTGTTTACAAATTTGAATGATATCGACCTAGAAGTGTTTTGGTTTCAACAAGATGGTGCTTCACCTCATGCTGCTACTGTAACAATTGATTTATTGAAAGAAAGACTTGGCGATAACATTATTTCGAGAAATCGTACAATTAATTGGCCTCCAAGATCATGCGACATAACTCCACTGGATTATTTTCTTTGGGGTTATGTCAAGTCATTGGTTTATGCTGTTAAACCAGAAACAATAGACGCTTTGGAAGCCAACACAACTCGTGTTACTAATGAAATAAGGTCTGAATTACTCGAAAAAGTGGTCCAAAATTGATCTGGTCGAATGCCGTTCCTCAAAGCTAGTCGTGGTGAACATATGCCGAAAATTAATTTCAAAAAATAAATGTCATAGAATTATCTTTCAAAAAAAAAATTGACTTCAATCTTATTTTAAATGTGTTTCATTTCAATTTAAAGTTCTAAAATGCCTTATAGAGCTTCCACTCGTTAGAATTTGAAAATATTAACTGTAAATACAGTTTATTTATTAACGTTTTTTTGTAGTTTTTGAACAAAATACGTGAAAGAATTAGAAGCAAATGTTTCCAATAGAAACGTAACTATTGCTGCATCCGAAATCCGACGAATGCTGTAGGATCCAATATTTGTGTTTTTGTTGCATTTTTTTCATCGTTTTATTCCTCATGTAGTAGATATTCTATTCAACTTCAACAGGGAAAAAGTGAGCTGAATTCAGCATAGCATGCTATCAATCTTTTTGAAGAAAATTCAGCTAATATAGTAGTATAGCACTTCCATTGGCGTTATTATTAATGAGACAAATAGACTTATTTAGGACAAAGATCCTGAAACATCGTCAACAAAAAAGAAACGTTTAGATTACCTAATAACGGCAAAATGTATTAGTGCAATATAAGTTTGTGATGTAATTATTGCTACTGCCCGGGATAAGTTAGATTTTACTGGTCATCTTCTTACTAATACTTCATTTTTGTCAAAATTAATTTCCTTATAATACTTTAAATGAGTCTTGTAGATCCCGAATTATCAGTGATTTAATCAAGAAGTGACTGAGTTAGTCTAAAAGGAGCTGTCCTTCTTGAAATTTATTATGTAAAATAATTCAAAAGAGGTATTTTGTGAAACATAAAAACATTACGATTTGTTGCTACTACACCAATGACAACATTTGAAACTGAGATGTAATTTCTGACCCTGAAACGAATAAAAATCTTTTTTTGATAAATTCTATGCGTGAAGATATGTTGAACGGTCTTTTAATGTTGCTATTAAAAAAACGATGTTAAGAGAAATGAAAAATTTTAAATCAAAAAATTATGAAGAAATTATTGATTAGTTTGAATCCAAGAAATGCTGAAAAATTGGACTAATTTTTAAGAAATAAGTGTTTGTGTTTTTCCTCAAATACGAAGCAAGTGAATTTACCAGTAGGACATTTTCATTTGCTTCATTTTTGTTTGTCTTGAGATGGAATACATCCTGTTTAATCCGGAATAATACTGGAAAACATTTATTCATTCATAAAGATTTTGCAAAAATAAAAACGGAAAAAACTCTCATTACTTATTTTAGGAAGGTTGAAGTGGTCCCTTGCAGCTGAATATCTAATTTGAACACTGTTTATATTGTACTCAGTCGGTATCTTCAAATTGGGATGCAGAATACCCATTTCTTTTACCCACGAGCCGCCACTGTATACTACTCTGTCAAGAAAATTACCGGGAATTTTCAATTAAAACAACATTTTTACATTTAATCGTCAAAATTTATTGGGTCGCCTTCAAAATAGGCTCCATTTGCTCCAATACATCTATGCCAACGGCACTTCCAATTATCGAAACATTTTTTATAGGCGCTTTCCGGTATAGACTTTAGCTCTCGCGCCGAATTTTGTTTTATGGCTTCAATCGACTCAAAACGGGTGCCACGAAGGGGCAATTTTAGTTTTGGGAAGAGGAAAAAGTCACAGGGAGCCAAATCCGGCAAATACGGTGGTTGCTGAAGCACGTTTGTTGAGTTTTTGGCGAGAAAGTCAGTCACAATCGTAGCTCAGTGAGAAGGCGCGTTATCGTCATGCAAAATCCAGTTGTTCGCCCACAAATTTCGCCGCTTTTCAATGCATCGGCACACGAAAATTCATTTGCAACACAAAACTTTAAACAAATTCTTTGCTCAACGCAATCACCCATAGTAAAAATCGGCACGCACTCTGATATCGACTGACTTAATCAGCTGTTGCAAACACACTAGTTGACAGATCCCGCTCAAGCTTGGCATAGTAATTAAGGACAGTGGTACCAACCTAGAAAAAAAAAATTTTACCTGCCTCATTGCCCCGCCAGATTTAAATCGATAATTCCCGGTACTTTCTTGACAGAATGTTTATGTAATTGAAATAATATTTATGTAGATCTGATAAATTTGTTGGATAAAAACAAAGGCTGTTGCCATGATACTTTAATCATTATGATGAATGGTAATAAAAATAATAGCTAGTGACCCTTGTACAATTTTGAGTGTGACTCAAAAATATTGTATGGTTTAAAATCACAATGTTCCTATTCGCAAACAATTCATTTACTCCTCTCACAGTATTTTTTTTATATTCTTATTGCTAAAATATCTATGTTTATTCCTACTCAGCTTAGTTTATTTCGAGTTAATTCGGGTTCACACTATTTGTCGCAAATTTTGTAGATAATTGTTAATCTAAACTGGACATATAGAAATCAATAATATTTAGTAATGTTTCTTCGTTGAAGGAAAGGAATACATTCGAATATTAGAGTTTTCACCTGAAAAACAAATTTCTAAGGCAAGGTTAACTTACACAAAATATTATAACGTACGTGGTATGAATATGATCGATTTAAATTCGACTGATAAAATTTCATTGTGACACATAATATCACGTTGCTAATTTGTTTTCAGATTTCAATGTTTGTGCATTCATTTTTTCTGGAAAATATATTTCTTTCATTTTTCACTTCAAAATTCAATATCTTAGAATGAATCGATCACAAAGAAATTGTTTCAACAAATATCTGATTATAATTTATTTTTCCTCAATTCACTTCTTCGCATAGTACATTGTTTTTGTAATGAATGCTGTAATTTTACTGGATTACGATACTTCAAAGCGATAAAATGAGTATTCTTTTATTCACGGAATACGTGGTCTATCGACTGCGGTATTAAATACCAAGCATACTATTATGAGGCACTTTTCGATGTAAAGGGTCAGCAATGGTTTACAATATTGTAGTCCTTCACATCGCAAAGTTTTCCATATGCTTGGTTCTTAATATTATAACCTGATACTCCAGATTTTCTGGAAAATTTCATTCTTCACCAAGAATATGCACCGTACAGAAATCTCCGCTTGCGAGTCGAAAATTTGAACCACTATGACACCGGCGCTCATCTGTGAAATTTACTGCAATTAATTACGTTATATTTCATCCCTCAGTCCATGAAATATCAGTTGAAATAGAAATAGAGCCTTCGAATATTTCGGGTGGAATTTCGAACTTCAACTTGAATCTTAATTCAATTCGAATCCGAAACCTTAACAATATTTTACCGAATGTCATATTTCAATGGAGTCTCAAATTAAAAACTCATCCTATCGAAATAAAATTGATGTTTCCGTTCTTGTTTTTCTGATTTACATCTAACGAGATACCACTTTCTACCATATATAACTGAGACTCTCCATGTATTATTCCTACTATGTTTATTTATTTACAGTTTGGTAGGGTTAATATCAAATTACATTATGTTGAAATTCTCGATATCTCCAAGAACTGTGTTTACTATCCTACTGGGAAATTGGTTTCCTATCTGCCGTTTCCGCTTTACATAACGTTACCGAATTTCAGGTTTCAGGGCAAGTATACTCCGAGGATATTTAAGAGGATACGAGCTAACCTTGGAGCTATACGAAACTCCCAGGAGAGTGTCCTGATTTAATCCTTAGGAAGAATCAAAATTTAGCTCCTTCAGATAACATTTTCAATTGATTTATAACTTGCAGTTCAAATTTTTTGTTCTCAATATTTTTGTTCATACTGAAACATGACTCTTTAGATTATTTTCACAAAATTTTAGGAGATAGCCAAAAAGTTGAAAGGAAAATTGAAGTATACACAGAATTTCAATGCATTATTTATATTATGAAATCAGATCTTACGGAAGAGAGAAATTTCTCATATCATTTATAGCTTCACAAATATTGTTTTATCATGAAATGGGGTTTATGATATATCTATCATATTTTTTCTCAAATTTGAATTGAATTAATACTCTAATCTTAAATCGTCATAAAAAAATAAGAAGATGCGTTTTTTACTTGATAGAAGAATAATTACAAACTTTGAATAACAAAACAGATTTAATCTGCTAGTCTTCTACAATTTTGATTCCAAAAAAATTTTCTCAAAAAAACCTCGAGAATTGAATTAATGTCTTAAATAAGCACTGCTTATATTTAATAGACGTATAAAAATAAAAATTCATCATACAATATCAAATGAAATAAAAAAATCCAAAAAATAAATTAATAATTAAAATTAAAAATAAGTAAGATCGAATATTTCTTTCCAAACATATGCACCTGAACTCGTCAGAAAGGCACGTGGTACGTATGTTTTGCCCTTGACAAACATTTGAAAATATGTTCAGTTTCTGGTCTTATATATATGAAAACAAAATCTTTTTCAAAAATACACAACATAATTTTAAGAACTTCTCCAAAACTAATTTATGTTTGTATTTATTCTTCTATCAAGTATCTAATTATTTTATTTTATATATAATATATAATTATATTAGGTTTTTGAATAATGAAATTTATTATAGAGTTTCCAGTGGTTTAATGAAGGCCATAAAATGCCTTACAAACTTTGTGTGATTTCTGTGTTTAGTATAAAACATAGATTACCTTGGATATTAGATGTACCTACCTAGTTTAGTTGCATCCACAGATTTTCCAGAAATTGTTTGGTAAGATTACAAGTTTATTTATTTTTAATTGAATTTATCTTATAAATGTAAAGTTGAACTGACCTTATCTGAATTTTTAAATGTTTTTGAGGATGTGCTACATGATTTTGAGAGTTTTAGTAGTAACTTATTTAAATATTAAAACATATTGAATATTTCAAATAAATTAGTTTTGGAGAAGTTCTTAAAATTATGTTTTGTATTTTTGAAAAAGATTTAGTTTTCATATATATAAGACTAGAAACTGAACATGTTTCCAAATGTTTGTCAAGGGCAAAACATACGTACCACTTGTCTTTCTGACGAGTTGAGGTGCCTATGTTTGGAACGAAACATTCGATATTACTTATTTTTAATTTTAATTAATGATTTATTCTTTAGGTTTTTTTATTCCATTTGATATTGTATAATGAATTTTGATTTTTATACGTCTATTAAATACGAGCAGTGCTTATTTGAGACATCAATTTAATTCTAAAAGTATGAAATTTTTTTTTTTCTTAATTAAAATTGTAGAAGACTAACAGATCAAATCTGTTTTGATATTCAAAGTTTAAACCGTTATTATTATTATAAATGAGATAAGAGCTGAAGCTATGTTTTTAAAGCTCAATTACAAAAAAAAATATTTGATACAGGAAGTACGTACCTATATCACAAATATATACACAATATATGCACACATCCACGAATATGATCACGCAACAGCTAAGCGAAATTGGCGCCGATCAAACCTATTCTTGAAGTTTTTCACACTGGTTCCACTAACTACATCGGTAGTAATATTATATTTATTGAATGTTTATATCACTGAAAAGTTTCTTTTCTCATTTTCAGACTAATTAATATATACTTCATATGAAGTATTTTCTGTAACATTAATAATCAGAACTTTCATCTAACACATGAACATACACATTCTGGAGGAAAAAACAATAAACACTCGGCTATAATACGTTGAAAATACGAAATTTAAAAAAAATGTGTGTGATAAATAACCCAATGGGTATCACTCATTTTTTTTTTTTTAATTTGAATATCAAAACAGATTTAATCTGTTATTCTTCGCTTCATTTGTATAGACAAGTAAAGATTAAAAGAGGTAAACATATATATTTCGGCTCAGCAACATTTTATGGTCGAGTTCGCTTCCTCAAAACGTCTAGAGTTTAGCATTTTCTAAATGAATATGCTGAGTATGACTTCTATTCCCCAATCCTACACAGGACATACTGTAACACATACTAGAGTTATCTACAGACTAACACAAACAAGCCTCACATTTTTTTTCCATATAATGAATAGTACATTTACTAATAAAACATCAATTCAATTAACTCTAAGAGGAAGGTCTTATCCTGAGACGAATTCTACTATTAATTATTTATGTTAATGAAAAAAATAACGTTTATTTATAGAGTAATGGATATCAAATAAGGTAAAATTCAAAATAATACTGAAATCCTAACCACTATGGTATTTTAATATTTTATATTAACCTGGTTCTCGTAGATCCTCTGTGAAGATCTCTTAGAAGCTTTTTCAGCTTGTGCAAGTTAGGAGTTCAGATGTGTTCTGGATAGGCTTTGTTAATGATAAATGATGGCCAAAACCCGTCCAACTATAAAATTTCTTTCCCACCTGAACAGCATATGATTCCGCGACCATTCGGTTACGAGCCCAATGCTCTTACCACTGAGCTAACGACACTCTTATGAAAGTATGAAAGTAAACTCACACTTATGTGAGTATTCTTGCACTGACTCAGATGATGTAATATTAAAATAAGAAAATACATTCAAAAATATTCGTCTATAAATTATGTTGCGAAGTTCTTCTTGAAATATGTTTCTTAAAAAAATTCTTCTAATCTGATATAATTACTTTGCGAACCGCCTATTTTGGTATAATGGTTTATGAAATACGAAATATGAAAATTTTTTGAAGCTGAATCATTCGAAGCTGAATAATTTCTTTAAATTTTTTCCATGGAAGTTGAAGTCAAAAGATAATCCAACAAAATTATAAATTGAGTAAAAAATTTATTTTATCTTTATCTATCTACATTCTTTCTGCACTAAATCGCTGAAACCTTTCAGAACCTTGATAATATCACCCATGCAAGTGTTCTTTCCTCCTACAAGCTCGTTGAGATACAGCTCCACGATATCTTCCTCAATTTCCTCATATTTTTCTCTCAAACTGTTCTTTGCTTCAGTTAAACATTTAAGGAAGGAATCTGCCCTTTTGCATGCATCTAAAATTCTGTTCCCAAAGGCGTCTATCAAATTCCCGTGGAGCTGCTGACAGTTAGCGAAATCAGATGGTTTTATCTTCCTCAATTTGAAATAAATTCTAGGGAGGCATTTTAATCGTACGTCTTTCAAGAATTTCAGGTGTTCTTTGAAAATGTCAGCACTGAATATTTCGTTGACAATTTGAATATAATCACTGAGTACGGATTTATCTTTCCCTAAAAATGAGTAGATTATTTGGTCCAGGGCTCCAACTGGTTCGGTATCATCGGGTATTCGCATTGTTAAGATACTTGAATTTGTTGCCCCATTTCCATTTGGAATCTGAAAAGGAATCAAAACATTTATTGAATATTGACGTTTTATTTTGGTTGTGAACTCTTCCATAAGATAAAATGGAAAAAGGCTTTTTACTTGATAGAAGAAATATAACAAAATTTGAATATCAAAACAGATTTAATCTGTTAGTCTTCTACAATTTTAATTTCAAAAAAATTTTTATTCAAAAAACTTCTAGAATTAAATTAATGTCTACAATAAGCACCGCTTACATTTATATACGTCTATTAAATGTAAGCGGTGCTTATTGTAGACATTAACATAATTCTAAAAGTTTTTTGAATAAAAAATTTTTTGAAATTAAAATCGTAGAAGATTAAAAGATTAAATCTGTTTTGATATTCAAATCTCTTCCATAAGGTTATAGTAAGGATCAATACAAAAAACACACTTTTTCATTAAAATAATCTATTGGCTATGAAATAAACACATAAAATAAACATACTACTCTGTCAAGAAAGTACCGGGAATTTTCAATTAAAACAACATTTTTACATTTAATCATAAAAATTTATTGGCGAGAAAGTCAGTCACAATCGTAGCTCGGTGAGAAGGCGCGTTATCGTCATGCAAAATCCATGAGTTGTTCGCCCACAAATTTGGCCGCTTACTATGTATTTACTACCAAGGTTTTTTATTATTTTTGGTTCACATGTTACCGCGGTTTCGAACGATGACCGTTCATCTTCAGACTTAACAGAGGACTAAAGCACTAGTTACAGATTCAGTTTTGAAGTAATGTTCCATTTGGTACAAAAACTGTATAACAGATGTTACAAATTATTCAGAATAAATATTTCCAGTGAAAAGCAATAACAAGGATTACAGAGGTGTTATGGGTTTTTATGATGGTACATGAACAATTCCTTTTTCAACAGGTAGCAAGTAAGAAATCATTGTTCATGTACCATCATAAAAACCCATAACACCTCTGTAATCCTTGTTATTGCTTTTCACTGGAAATATTTATTCTGAATAATTTGTAACATCTGTTATACAGTTTTTGTACCAAATGGAACATTACTTCAAAACTGAATCTGTAACTAGTGCTTTAGTCCTCTGTTACGTCTGAAGATGAACGGTCATCGTTCGAAACCGCGGTAACATGTGAACCAAAAATAATAAAAAACCTTGGTAGTAAATACATAGTAACTCCAATCTATTGTGTTTCAATTATGATCAACTACCAAATAGTAACGGCTGAAGCAATTCACTTTTGTTATTCATTGAATTATTAGATTGAAAATTGTGTTATTTGAACTCACCGTCTGCAATAAAATACAATATTGTCAAAAATTCAAAAAAATATACACATATCAGACAGGTTCAGATAGAGCAGCTTTTTTTTGTTGATGAAATATTTTATTTATAACCCTCGAAAACAGTGAAAAATGGTGAAAATATACAAATGAGATATCAAAGAGCAGGGAGTACATGACAAGATGCGCATATTAACGTCTGGTATGTGATGGATATTATTCAAACGGAGCGAAATATGAATAAAAGTAAAACAGTTACTATGTGGCCGTTCCAAGGAATTTAAAAAGATTTGTATCTGGAAATTCTGAGATTTAATTTAATAGGTATTAGTTCTGCTTGTTCTTTAGAATTCAATATGGTTCAAGGAGTAATAGATTCAATGAAAACGTAAATAATCGATTAAATTAAGCATTTGGAAACTGAATCATAAGACCACAATAGAAAATTTAAAAATACTGCACAGAAAAGACAACTATTGAAGACTATAACTCTTTGAACAATATGAAATTCCAAAGAACAAACAGAACGAACACCTATCAAATGAAATCTCTGGTAGCAATCTTTTTAAATTCCTTGGAACGCTCACATAGTAACTGTTTTACTTTTATTCATATATCGCGCCGTTTGAATAATATCCATCACAAACCAGACGTTAATATGCGCATCTTGTTAACTATTCCCTGCTCTTCGTTATCTCATTTGTATGTTTTCACCGTTGTTTACTGTTTTCGAGGGTTATACATATAATATTTCATCAACAAAAAAGCTACTCCTCAATATATGTACCTGTCTGATATGTGTATATTTTTTGAATTTTTCACAATAATGTATTTCATTGCTGACGGTGAGTTTAAATAACACAATTTTTAGTCTAATAATTGAATAAATAACAAAAGGGCAAAAATGAATAAAATTTGAGAAAATTCACCCAAAATATTTATAATGATGGTTGTCTATATTTGTACATGTAAACATGTAAAGTGTACATGTTTATATATGTGTTTATTTCAGCTAGCCTGATGATGGCTTAGAGCCGCTTATTCTTCAAACACTGTCTAGAAACATACTCAAAATTCATGGATATTATAAATACTCGGAAGTTAACAAGTTGAAATTAAGGTTAGAGCAGGATTTTATATGAGGGACTGCTATGATGACAAAGTTCAGGCAAATTTGCGTGTTTCGAGATGTATACTATCTAGTGGAGATTGTGGGAGGCCTATTTAGTTAAGAGACGACTATGAAGGTGTCAGCCCCTAAACAGAGGCAAACGCATCATACCACTGACATAAGTCTAGGAATATGGGATGAGATACCAGAATCAATGAGATCATATTTCATCTAATGGAGATTCACGGTTTGGTCTGTATTCATATTCCAGAGAAATAAACTTTTGGGGGAGCCAGAGAATTAATATGGCTACAGAAACGGCACAATCAAAGTGTGGATGTTCGCTTGTTAGATCGTTTTTTGATGGCTTATCAAGAGAAATCGTCGATACTTATATCACAGATTAATATTAATCCTCCATTGAGGACGCTCAGATAGCTGCACATCTTCTTGCCCATGAGGCATACTAATAGCTCCAAGAATTCTCCCCTCAACAAAATGCTTGAACGGTACAATCACCTCAAAAATATGTTGATGTCTTCTTTCAGAGTGAACAAAGTGTGAAAAAGCATTTAAAAAATTATTTTAAGGGTATTTCAATTTGGTTGTTGTTCATGTCTGATATTTTATGGTACAGCAATTATTTGATTATAATGGACTTATTCTTCTTTTTTATTAACATATGGGTTAGAGTACTTCCGTAATGGATTATTCTTCATTTGTGAACATTTTTTTTGGTTATTTGGTAAATTTCAGTCAAGTATAGACCGAAACAATCAAGGTTGGTAAATGTTTGATACACTTCATTCATGGCTATTTATTTTTATTGTTATCCGAATGGATATACTATTTGACTTTTACTATTTTCTGAATATTTGTACTAATTTGGATTCTCTACATAACGTGAGATTCTGCTCTCCCTATGTTAGACGATCACGATGGATAAAGCTTTTCACAAACTCTCTGAAGTACGGAACAGTACAGAATCCTTCCTAATATCAAAAGAGTCCCAGCAGTACAAAATTAAAAGGGCATTTCGAATCAAAATTTAAATCAACAATTACAGTATCAAAATTTATTTTAATGAAAACTATAACACTATTTCCGTACATTAATTTGGTCGCTAAGCATCACGAAGAATTTCCTAGAAGAACATTGGTAATATTCTTTTAGTAATAACTCGGCTTTCGATAGACTCCTCAATTGGTGGAGATCCGTTCTTTGGGATCAAAATCATTTTCGGAATTGTGGTCAATTGTTTCAAGCAATTCTAGGATGCTATTCCTCGAATCAAAGACATGAAACGTTTTGGTCGTTTTTAATGACAATATTTCAACATTTTTACTGCACAATTGTTAAACATTAAATTATAGTACACTAGTTCAACAGTTTTTTATCTTTCGCATCCTTTCAGCATTATAATTTTTTCTATGTAAGAACAATTTAAAGACCAAATTGAATTATTCCTTATAGCATGGACATGTAAAATAGTATTTATGAAACGCTGCTTAATTTCTCATTTTAAATAGATAATTTACTATTTTTGATAAACGTAGATTTAGATCATGTGTATTCTCGTCGTTGGGCTATTAACATAATTTATTGATGCACTATTAGTTTCATCAACTGAAAATGATTATTTTTTAATATACAAAATCCTTTATGAATAAAAAAAGGCATTCATACAGAATTTCAGCGTTAATTGCACATTGTATGCAATATTATCAATAAATTCAAATATTCTAGTAATCTAAGTTTGATACTTAAAATATTCGAGAAATATTTCAACGAATTTCGCATACAACAAATTATATTATGAATTTCATATTTCAGTGTGTTTTGTCAAATAAACTGCATATATAATTTCAAAAAATTTGAAATGTTAATGCTTGATTATGATTATAATGCTAGAGGAAAAACTCATCTTAGTTTAGAAAAACCAGATTATGTTATACATACAGAAGAATGTGGTTCATATTTTAGTGAAAATTTGGAACAAATTACCACAAAAATTCAAAACAAGACCCAAAATTATACAAAAGAAAACTCTGAAAAAAATTTTATATAAAAAAGGCTACTACAGTGTGAAAGAGTTTATGGCTGAGAAAGACTTTAATGAACTTTAATATTTAAGTTATGATTTTTTGTGACGTGATCTACATCATTTTTTGATATTGTCAGATCAAATAAAGGTCTATTATTATTATTATTATATTATTTGTCTTTATATTTCGAAAGAAACATAATAACTAATAAGTATGACCTATGTTAACAGAAAATTCTTCGAATCGTGTGCAACAGATATCTGCATAACAGGTCAAAACTCAAATTAGCCCGAATAGATTTTTCTAGTCGCTGCAGAATTCATTCAAAAGAAAAAAAAAGTTTGTGGGCGACACGCTGTCATGAGAAATTAACCGTAATTCATCCACAACTGTGTGTATCTGATGAATTCTCAAGGAAGTTGGATCAGGAAGTCACTGAAATATAAAGAATATACGTCGGCTGAATAAATAGAATCTAGGCTCACTCAGGAATGAAGACACAAGATATAAGGTTGGTGATCATGTCTATAAAATGAAAATATTTCGAAAATTTCCATTTTTGAACTAAGATGATGCCCTGATATCAGTTGTTTTCAAGAATTTTTTTTCATTTCAGTTTATCGATTTGATTATCGGTAATAATTTCAACCATATTCAATACGGAGATTGAACTCGTATTTCGTAGACTCTATAACGCTGTGAAACGTACTTTAATTAAATAATAACGGAGTGATATTTCCATTAAAATATGCTGTGAGAATGTGATACATAATGTGTTTCGATAGTTACATCATAGTCGAGTGTAAAGAAAAACAGAATGCATTGGGGTATATAGAATAACATATTATGGTGGGTGGACTAGGTTACATATCAAAGATCGAGGATTTTTCATTTTTTGAGCCTTTATGGACTTCGTTTACTTTCAATAAATTAATTTTATAGTTCTTCAATTATGGAGGATTTTGAGGTTGTAGCTATGTTTATGGTAATTGACAGCTTTGATATATTCAAGGACTGCCGACCTTTTGCCTATAGTTAGATGCTCTTTCACTCTTATTTCAATGTTCCTACCTGCCTTACTCACGTAAGATGCCTTACAATTGTTACAATTAATTCTGTAGACTCCCAAAACGTTTGAATTATTTGCTTATTTTTCTGGACATAATATTTCTGGGCATTTTCAGGAATAGAGCCTTTTAACTATGTATTTGTCATTTTTATGCGATTTTCTGTTTCTTTAGGAATTCAGTTCTTAAACTGCAGATAAATGACGTTTCTCCAAATTTCGGAGAACAGAACACAGAAATAGCAGTATTTTCGTTCATCATAATAGTCTTCACGTCAGTGCTTTTCTTGATTTTTAATTTTACGTATATATAAATAATCGATCTTAACTATACACTATGAGAGTTGTTAAGGATAATATGTGATATTATTCGAACTAATAATATTTTGAGAACCCAATGGGATGAGATTTTAACATTCAGGAGCAATCTTCAATTCATGTTTAAGAACTTCTTTCCTGATATCAAATATTTGTACTATTTCAAAATTTCAAATTCTATATATCTACTTAATTGAAAAAGTGTTTCTTCAAGGCATTTATTTTATTTTATTCAAAAAATTTTAATCTCAAAAATTTTTGAAATAAAATAAAATAAACGTTAGAAAAATACTGTTTCAATTTAGTAGACTTATAGAATTAACACTTATTACACAGTGCAAAAAAGGAATAAAAGAATTCAAAGAAATATAAATTATTAACTGAATTTACTAAATAAATACTTGAATAGTACAAAATTTGTTTATTATTTTTTTGTACTATTTCTTTACAATGCTGTTCAGCTCATCTGGAATTTCGATCAAGTGAAAGCCTTATACTTGTTGGCAGACAAAGTGGAAGTAGGTTCCAAAATTCAAATTTTATTATCCTTAAGATGACCCTATAACTAAATAATATAAAAAGTATAGAATTATTGAACAAAGAAATTTCTAGTTTCTATAAATTGAACTCTTTTCACCGTTGATTCGATTTAAAATAAGTTTTTAGAAATAACTACGTTTCACTACAAAAACACCAGCTGATAAAACAAATATTTTGATGCATTGTTCAAACGAATATTTAGTTAAATAGAAGGTGAACTACTGAAATATCGCCGATGGAAAACGGTCCATTCATCAACTTACAAGCTCACTTCCAACGTATAGTGGCTCGTTATGTTTTATGATATGTTGGAGAGGCGCGAAGATTATTGGGACTACAATAAAGGCATTGTTATTTGGAAACCGCTGTGATAATACCAGCAGAGTGGAAAGTTGTAATAGCTTAAACGAAAAGCGGTATATACTGAAATGTTTCATGACATTGCTCGGTGCATGCATAATCGTAAACTTATAAAGCTTCTCCCTGAATATTTTGGGATACAAAATATTAAAGGAGACGGGGATGCTGTGAGGATAATCATGGAAATTCATCAATTTATGGAAGGAAATATTATATTCAATGTCATTCAATTGAGCTTTCTACCCATTTGGTGGGAAGAACACTGAAAAATTTTATAGAGATCTTGAAAAAAAATCATGCTCTATTGGCAAACCAAAAGGCTCTTGCAGAATTCCCAGATGGTTTTGTGTGGGTGTTTTCTGTGTGGTATTGCTTAGGGATTTCTGTTAGTGCAAAATTTTTTCAGTATTTCAATATTGCTTTCGCCTGAAAACTTGGCAAACGCATTTTGGATGCGTTAATCGATGGGTGTAATCTTAGTTACCACGTATCGTAAATTATTCGGTGGGATGTGTAAGGGATTTCTTAATTGTCTCATTCTTCTGATGGCTCTGAGAGAAGATGTTCTAGCAGTTAAGTATTCAAGTAAAGGGCGGCATTGTATCTTGCATATGTGAGCACCAGTTTTCGTGTTTATGCCAGAGTTCTTGTATGTACATTCTGTCAAGAAAATACCGGGAATTATCGATTTAAATCTGGCGTGGCAATGAGGCAGGTGAAAATTTTTTTTCCTAGGTTGGTACCACTGTCCTTAATTACAATGCCAAGCTTGAGCGGGATCTGTCAACTAGTGTGTTTGCAATAGCTGATTAAGTCAGTCGATGTCAGAGTGCGTGCCGATTTTTACTATGGGTGATTACGTTGAGCAAAGAATTTGTTTAAAGTTTTGTGTTGCAAATGAATTTTCGTGTGCCGATGCACTGAAAATGTTGCAAAAGGCCTTTGGTGATAATGCTCTATCGAAAACTCGTGCATATCAGTGGTACAGAGCCTTTAAGAACGGTCGTGAAGTGGTCGCCCATCGACGGCCTCGATCGAAGATAACGTCGATAAAATTAAGGAAAGGGTGCTGAAAAACCGTCGTACCAGCTTGAGAGAGATAGCTCATGATCTTAAGATATCCCACGAGTCCGCACGTACGATTTTGATTGATATTTTGGGCTTGAGAAAGGTGGCCGCACGACTCGTACCGAAAGACCTGAATTTTCTTCAAAAACGTCATCGCGAACAGGTTGCTTCAGACATGCTGGATCGCTAAAATTCCGATTCTACATTCATGGAACGCATTATAACTGGTGATGAGACCTGGGTCTACGAGTACGATATGCAAACAAGCCAGCAATCATCGGAATGGGTGGCAAAAAATGAGCCGAAACCGAAAAAACCACGCCAAAGCCGCTCGAAAATGAAGGTGATGCTCATTGTTTTCTTCGATATCCGTGGCGTGGTGCACTACGAATTCGTTCCAGAGGGTCAGACGGTAAACAAGGAGTATTACCTAGCAGTTATGAAACGTTTGCGTGATCGTATCTGTAAGAAGCGGCCAAATTTTTGGGCGAACAACTCATGGATTTTGCATGACGATAACGCGCCTTCTCACCGAGCTACGATTGTGACTGACTTTCTCGCCAAAAACTCAACAAACGTGCTTCAGCAACCACCGTATTCGCCAGATTTGGCTCCCTGCGACTTTTTCCTCTTCCCAAAACTAAAATTGCCCCTTCGTGGCACCCGTTTTGAGTCGATTGAAGCCATAAAACAAAATTCGGCGCGAGAGCTAAAGTCCATCCCGGAAAGCGCCTATAAAAAATGTTTCGATAATTAGAAGTGCCGTTGGCATAGATGTATTGGAGCAAATGGAGCCTATTTTGAAGGCGACCCAATAAATTTTGACGATTAAATGTAAAAATGTTGCTTTAATTGAAAATTCCCGGTACTTTCTTGACAGAGTAGTATGTTTCCTGAAATGCTTACTCCTGCTTACACATTTTTTCTTCAAGTTGGTCGTGTGTGTTTTGGAATTAAGTTTATTGTCTATTTCAACTCCCAGATATCTCACTGTTCTGTGCTTCAATCTGCCAAACTGCTATTTTAATCATTGGTGATTGTGCTGATATTTTGTGGTTAAATATGATAAATTGAGATTTATTCGGTTTAACTTTTAGCCTCCATGTGTTGAACCAATGTATTATTGCATCAGCTATATGATGTAAGTCTTCGACCGCTCTCTTAGGATTCTTGTTGTGACTAATCAGGATCGTGTTATCTGAGTATTGCAGCATGCATAGATTTTCATCAAAGTATTCGAAGTGATGATTGAAGTTGTTTATGTCATTGCAGTAAGCTTTACTCAAAAATGTCGACAGGGCTGAACCTTGTGCGACACTTTGCTCACTGTAAAATGTTATGGAGTACCAGTTCTCAATTCATACCGGGAGAATTCTATACTCAAGGCAATTTTTCAGTAGACATAATAGATCAGTTGGACATTCCTGTTTATTCAATTTGAAGAGTAGTCCTTTGTGCCATACACTGTCAAGTCCCTTGATTATATCCAAGAATAAAGCTGAGGTATGTTTACCAAATATCTTGTATGTTGGGATATTTGATATCATTGCTTTTAGTGGATAAACGGTGGATATTTTCTCTTTGAACGCAAATTGAAAGTTGGGTATTTTTTGGCCAATTGCTGCTTCGAGTTGCATTTTTATTCTGCTTCCCCAGGACTGGTAAAAGAGTTAGTACGGTAATTTTTCACGTCATGATGGCCTATGCTGTGGTTTGGAATATTATAGCTTTTTCAATTTCCCATCTTGATTTCATATGGCAGGTCCGTGAACTTCCTTTTTTACTCTACAATACTGTTCGGTGAGTAATGGGTATTCTATAATACCGCATCTATAATCTATCGGCCGTAATTGATGATGTACTAAGTCGTTTCAGCTACTGCTTGCTCCTAGCTTTTGTGTAGGGCGAAATATGGTGGAAATATGTTTTCAATTGTCTAACTTGTCCATTTTGAAGGCCTCTTATTCCCTCCCTCTTGGTATTGTCGTCCTTAGAGTACTTGTTTTCGGGTGGTGTTATCTGTATATTACCAGAATTTTTCTGGTCTTTCTCATTATCTAGATCCAAATCTATCCATGCTATCACTTCTTGTAATTCTAAGGGTAGATTTTTTTTTTATTCACGTCGGAAAATCTTTCATATTTTTTTCCAATATTTTCGAAACTACAGATTCGATCGATTTGAAATTCAGCATTCAGAAGGAGAAGACCTGCGGGAATCATGGCTTTGCAAAAAGAAGGCCCTATGGTTGGCATCGTCTCGACTGTCGGGCAATACTTACATTTTTTCTGCGTACTTTTAGTGATTGTCTTTTACGTGGAGCCCTCACTGTAATATATAGAATATTCAAAAATTGATGCGGAAACAGGTGGTTATTGCGTACAAATTAATGGGATATTCCATATGATTTTTTGTTCTTAACACCTTTCCTTCCAAATTATAACATTTTAAATTGGAGATAAATCTGTTTTTCATTAAATATCTCCTACATGAAATTATTGGCGAAAATAGAATTATAAGTTTGCCAACGCTAATTAAATATCACTTTTTCATTTTTTCCATTCCAAAGAGTTGGAAGAATTCTCTCATAAAGGGTTGTAAAAAATCGACACCTACAATATTTTGCATCAAAATCTTCTTATTCTTCTACATTTTCCAAACTGAATGTTTGATTGCAAAGAAAAATTCAATACACCTTCTTTTTGTACATTGACTTTCTATCCTAAAATAATTAGGTGGCTCCCAAAAATTAAAAATGCTCAAACTCTTTTCACATAATTTCATAGAAGTTATAATTTGTTGTCAAAATTCAGTTGTCAGTTGTCAAATATAGTTATGATGACAAATTTTGGAACATCCTAAATTATTTATGAGAATACGAAATTCTTTTAGACGATTTCCCAGGGGAGCTTCTTTTAAATTTAAATAATAATATAACATTTTGTATTGTGTTGCTATGCACTTCGTTTTTATTGTTTTTTAATAATATTTTTTTCAATTGCTTTTCTCAATGTAATATTTCAAAACCACTCAAGATATTATGAAAATGTGGAAAATGAAAATATCTATCATTAAGACTTCATTTTACACCAATCTACTTAACTGATATGACTATAGTTGAACGCAGCCTAGTAAATTTTTCGAACAAATTAAAACGTCTGTATGAATTAATGTGAAAAGAGTTTTGTATTTAGTATTTATATTACATCCTTTAAATTGAACTGACAAGTTCAGGAGAAAAAATTTGGATACGGATATGGAATCGCTGATCAGTGGACGTTGTGTACGCAGCTAACTTTAACTCATTTAATATGACAGCTGGTCTGTTCAGGTTTCTCCTCAGAAATTTTATGCCTCTGTAATTTTCTGAGTAATCTATGTCGAAACACATATTTTAAAGTTTTTAATTTAGTCTCAGTAGATCAAGGCCTGTATTTTTGTTCTCTAATTATAGTAGAAATGAATGTTTTTTAAAAATTTGAATATCAAAACAAATTGAAATATGTTTATCTTCTACAATTTTAATTTCCAAAAGAATTTTTTATTCAAGAAACTTTTAGAATTAAATTAATGTCTAAAACAAGCACCGCTCACATTTAATAGACGTTTATAAACAAAACTCAATATACAATGTCAAATGAAATAAATAACCCAATAGATATACGAAAGTAATTAAAATTAATAAATAAATATTCAAAGGAGACAAAATTTTGTTTCTGGTCTTAACTTTAAAAAATACTACTTGCCTTATAAAAACATAAATTAAAATTGTAGAAGATAAACATATTTCAATTTGTTTTGATATTCAAATTTTGTTATATTTCTTCTATCAAGTAAAAAGCCTTTCTATTTTATTTTGAATGTTTTTTAATTAAAAATATGAAAAAGATGACCCACTCCATCTCCAACAACTGTATCAATCTGAACACAAGGCCCAATTCCTCATCATCAATGACAGGTCTATTATATATTCAATAAAATTAAATTATAGATTCTTTTTGAGGTGGGATTGATTTTTGTGGATTACCCTAGTGTCTTGAAACTGAGGAGATCTTTAGTAATAAAATAATTGATTATATGTTGGACTTGCTACTCTAATAAACGGAAATAATTCCGCTATTGGTTTGCTACGTATTCTAAAACCTTGAAATAATGATTATTTCTTTTCGGAATGAGTTCGTAAACGAACACATGCGATGGTGCCAGTAGATGACAAATAATTAATTACAATTGCCATAAAATTCCTACCTAAAAAGTGCGCACCAATTGCTATAAATAGAATAAACTCTATAAAAACACATAACAAAAATTTTGCTGCCACTTTTATGTCACGTTGTAGTAATGATATTCATTCTACCAGCTATAATATAATGAAGGAAATTAATATTGTATTAGTATTTCACAACTTTTCACGCTGTATGTATCGTACCACGGTTAGTTTTCCGCAGTATTTCGCCTATTATTTCAGTTATTTTAAATAACAGACAATTGCAAAATTATTAATCGCAATGATTAATTATGGAAGGCTTATTGGATTGTATTCGACATAGTGTAGCGAAGAATTTCACTTCAAGAGCACTTGTATGTAGTTATCTCGATGATGAACTAGCTTCGCTTATCAAATAAGATAAACTAACGAAGATGATAAGGAACTGAAGTAAAACACTTAAAAACTACGAACTATTATTCTTGGTTTACTGCATATAAACCAAGTCAAAAGGTGGGATTATTACAATGAGAATAAATGTAATGAATTTGCCAATAGTTTGACAATCCATAATATATGGATTACTATATTGACAATAATAATCCGGAGACAGTGCATAATGTAGCAAAGGCCACATACAACAACTTTTATTACCCTAAAGATAATTCATAGCTTCATAGGACAAGTTTGACTACTGACGTGATAATGAGTTTACAGTCTTTTCAAAGACTGAAATTTAGAGGTGTCTCAATCCATTCCTTCTAATAAAAAGAGGATAATTAACGGAATCGATTGGAAATCATATTTGTAAGGTGGTCCGAATGACCACTTTACAATAATAATAAACTTCCTCATTGGTTATAGAAAAATTATGAGATCAATGCTAGTAGGCGAGGATAGAATCAAACAGTTCACAATTCCGAACGCTGCGACGTCTGAATTCACAAGCATTAAATATATCAAAAGGCTCTAAGAGTCTTTCCATGTTTTCTTAGGCCTTATATAATCATTAGAAAACAAATAAGCTGAAGTATCGAATAACACTTCAAAGTTCGTATGGCACAGCTGAAAAACTGCTATATCGAAAATATGCTAGACCTAAGTAGCGAAAAGAAAATAAAAAATCATGTGAAGCGTATACAGGGTTGTCTCTAATAAGATGGAACACTGTGTATAAAACAAAATTTATATTCAGTACTAATAGTACTTCCAGTACAAAATAATAAAATTTTATCGAAAACACTCTCACCTTCAAATACCTCTTTTTCAGTATTTCAATTATATTTCAATATATTGTACTTGTGAGGAAATGATATGTCGTTATCAAATTCATACAAATTTCTATCCAACTATAGTAAGAAACGTCGAATATGTTGATGATTCATTCTTGAAAAAGAGAAAATAGTGTCAACAGAAAGAGTGGTTCAATCGCAGCGAAATTTTTTCGCTTGAAGCTTAAGAATAAGGTATTATCCTGTATACAGTAGCAACGTGTGTTCTGAAAAATTTCCGGAAATTTCAGGGACATTCTTCATTTTATTAACTATGTGCTGCTGAACATTGAAAAGTGAACGGTTGTTATATTTGGAGATCTTCCATTCCAACGCGTTTGCAAATCCATTCGTCTGGAAAGCGACCGTTGAACCACTCACGTAGTATAGTAGGGGCATTCTTATCTTGTTGAAATGAACTTCATCTTCAATGAAACTCATGGCTTTGATTTTCTTGATTTGATTTTCAATAGATAAGATTATTTAAGGGTGACTCTGGGGGATTCAAATACAGTTGCTCACTTGAATTTTGATCTAAATAGAATAGTGGAGAATGTCCATGAGTGCGCATACAGAAGATGAATTTCTGTAAAAAAAATTTATGAACTCTGTAGGCAGGTATCATCACTTTAGGGAATATTTTTATTCATTGAATTTTTTTGTGAACTTAATGGTATATTAGTTTGCAAAATTCGATTCTCTTCTCGTAATTGTCCTCACAGAATTTGTGAAGAATAAAAATTTTGTTGAAAATAAAATCACTCTTGAAAAAACTTTATGAAGGAACTGAAGTGAATGTGTGATTCGGACTAATATTTTCATCATTGATCTCTCATTGATTGTTCTGACGCTTGAGTTCAGACACCGATTTACTGCCACATAGATTCCTTTTCTTTCAACTATTGTATTCTTAACATTGAACTTACAATGAAAATATTAATCCTTATACTAATTTGCTGTTGCTGAAGATTCACGTTTTGGCTGTTTTTCTATAATATCCTACAAGTAATAATGTAATGCAACTCAAAGACGTCACTCAGCAAAAAATCAAGAAAATTTCTTCATTAGTATCAGCGATAAATAGCACAGATCATTTAAATATTGAGTGAATTATTGCAACGCTACACAACTTGTCTTCTAATTCGCTAACCCATTATTCCATATAACGCAGTGAAAATGAATATGCACAGAGATATCGAGATATTTGGTCTGACTATCTACAAATAAAATGGTGGCAGATCATATTGAAGAGGTGCGGACAGGAGATAATCAAATGAGGAAAGAATGTAAAAACGATGTAGGTGATGACTTTAATAGAATGACAGAAAATTATTTCTTTTTATAAACGATGGTACAGGTAGATTCAGATACATCACGTCAAAAAAAGTTTATGTCATACTTTCTTGACTTACACATGGCGATCGTGAAACTACCAATTTTCAATTCATATTTCATCTAACGTATATTTTTGTACTATGAAGAAGAAGAGATACGAAAATAATTTTCACTCTCTAATTCAAAACCTCCTAGCTCCAATCTTTTCATCAATACTCTAACATTGGTTTCTCATGTGCCAAAAAAATTAAGTAGTTATACTATTATTGAAGATGCCTCACAGGGAAAATATTGATGAAGCAATAAAAAAGATGAAGAGCACTAACGTGAAGTCAAGAACTTTTGGGCGCTAGTTCATATTACCCACGATACTCACAAATTTATTTTTTTTGGTCTTATTATTGTACTCCTAAATGCTGAATTGTATATCGATTCAGTCTGCACTTTCGACAATATTGAGAAATATGAAAAATTTTCAAACGTTAATTATTGCGAAAATGTTGAACCGATTTTGTCCATTAATGAACTCGGGATTTAGACCCCAACCCTTCCTGGGAGTTTCAAGGTTGTAGCTCCTTCAGTTTTAAAGGTAGCGTGTTTATGACTGGCAGGATAGAATCATTTTTGAACTTGAATTCTTCATCAGTGAGTTCAACCTAATTGTATGCGACCATTTTATAAAATTATTAAAAAAAAAACTCTATTCTATCTCATACTTCGAATATAAAAACAGATTTGATCTGTCAGTCTCTTACAATTTTAATTCCAAATAGTTTTGTCAAAAAACTTTTAGAGTTAAATGAATGTCTTATAATCTTCTACTTATATTTAATAGAAGTATAAAATCAAAATTCAATATACAATAGCAAATGGAATAAAAAGATCCAACAAATATAAATTGTTATAATAATAAAAATTTAAAAAAATTAAAACTAAAATTTTGATTAACAATTTATATTTGTTGGGTTTTTTATTCCATTTGAGATTGTATAATGAATTTTGATTTTATACGTCTATTAAATATAAGCAGTGCTTATTAGACATTAATTTAATTCTAAAAGTTTTTGGAAAAAAATTTTAGAAATTAAAATTGTAGGAGACTAACAGATTAAATCTGTTTTGATATTCAATATATAATCCTTCTATCAAGTAAAAGACCGCTTCTTATTATTTTATTTAATATTGAATTTCCGCTAATATTTTATTTCACAACAATTGTTTCGTCACACCATGACTTCATCAGATGAGTATTACTAGATACCAGATGAATTTCCGTCAACTAAAGACCGAAACAATCATAGTCCATTTTCTGCCCAAAATTCGCAAATTACAGATAATCGGAACGATATATCCCTGGAGTTAGCGCCAAAAAAAAGATACTATAACTTATCAAAATTATAAAAAGAATGATGTTGACACAGGAACAAACTGTGCAATTTGTTCAACTGAAAGATGCATTCGACAATGATGTATAGTGATTTTTGAGACTTCTCCATATAAAAAAAATTCTCCATATTTGCTCTAACAATGAATTTATATCATTCATACAGAGATAACAAGATTGTGAGAAATTTTCAGATTTGATTTTCAGTCACAACTGACAAGGCATACCACACACGCATAGGAGGTATGAAGATCACTATTCATCTGCATGCGATCTTAGGAAAAGACGAAAAAAATCTTTATACATTAGACAGTGTGTTTAGAGTGTGCAAAAAATTGCCGGTATTGTACAAGATATATTTCGGAATAATCGAGGGCTGGCAATTTCCAACTAAGAGAAATTTATTTGGTTTGAAACATTTTGCTGAATTCATATAATCCTAGCGAAATAAGAATATGATATTTTTATTCTTAATTTTACAACGATTTTCCTTTATTAGAACTGCAAGGAACATAGTGTTGAGTTTTCAATAATTTCTCGGTAAATTGAACTATTTCGGCCAATACTTTTGGTTTACCATACAACAATTGAAAAATGAACACATTTCGAAACTGCATTCACAAAAACTGTGCATATTTTCGAACTTTTTGGTAGTTAAGCGTAGTGCAATTCAAAATATTGTACATTTTAAAACTGCAGTCATGAAAAGTTTCTAAATTTTTAAATTTTTTTAGTAACATAATATGGTTATGTATGAAAACTCGTTTCAATTTCTTGACATATTGAATGAGTCTTGTAAATTTTGGAATTATTGAAAATGAATTGATTCTTTTTTCGTTATATCAGACCATCATCATCATCTTTTATTCACACAAAATATTTCAATTTGCATTACAAGACTAAATAAAATAAATAAACAAAGGGAAATCCATAGAAGCTGCTTGTACGTGGTGGTGGAAAATGTTTAATCGATTCGATAACGAAACAATGAAAACACAACTTACAAGTCTGAAAAATAAATTTATTTATAAAAATTCAAAAATTTTTGAATCACATAGAGGTGAGTGCTTCAAAAGTATAAAATACTTTCATACAAAATAATCCAAAAATTGGAGACATGTCAATATATGTAAAATAAATCATGAGCTGCAACCACAATAATTCAGAAGTCAAACGATGACGGGAGCCTCAAAGATGTATATATATAAAATCAATTACATGGGCTAAGACACAAAATAACTAAAACACGGGGTATAAATAAAATCAGTCAAAAGTTAAAACGATTATCACACAACTATTATGGATAAAATATATCACATAGGATTACAAATATAATATCAATAAATAAAATAATTAATGAAAATCTGACACATGGAATACATACAGACAAGATTTCAAAACACTACGTACTCAGACCTGATATATACGGAAGCAAGAATGTATGAACTAGGTAGTTAAGATGTTGTTGATTCACTGTTTTCTGAACAATCAAGGTAGACGTATGAGAAATGTAAAACTTGAACATTAGTGTGAAAGGGAAGGAGTTGACTAAAAACGTAATAGGAAGATTCTTTTGGCATATTTCAAATGTTTTTCAAAACAAGAGAAGTCTTCATCGCTTTATGTATAATATTTTATACTAACTTTAGTTGAATCAGCGGATAAAAGTACAAATATTGACAAAAACTTTTATTTAGGTGCAATTCTGAATAGGAAATAGAAAAGTTACCGCTTGATATTTAAAATTTTTACCAGAAAAGACATAATTTAAGTATCAGCCGATAAAGAGTTCATTTTTTGATAGAATTTCCATTGACGGTAAGCCTACAGGAGTTTTGAATCGACAAATTGAAGGCAACAATATGATGAAAATAAAGGATACTCCATTCGAATTATTATTCAATTTACAAAATAAACTCGCAGATGAAACGATAATGTTTCCATTAGAAATGAATATAGTAAAAGAAGTTTAGGAATATTAGCGATACAGCACAAGGATGGAAGTTTTTTTTTTGTAATTTCTATATTACAAAGTATTCAATATAAGAAAAACAAATGTTAACTTCCGCTATTTTATTGATTTACACGACAATTCTTTCGTCATACCATGATTTCATCAGGTGAGTATTTAAACTGAGGTATTTTAATCCGTTAATTGTAGACAATTTACTTGATAAAATAAATTACAAGAAAGCAATTTCACTTGTATATCCAAAATTTCAAAATTCAAACGAAACCAAATTTATTTCATTAACATAGACCAAAAATCTGAAAAGATTGCTAGATATTTAAAGAAAAAAGAAAAATATAACATCTCTTTTAAAACTATTAATTCTAAGGCAGCGTAATAAAAAATAATAAACACGTCATTCCTCCAAACAAAAAATCAGGAGTTTACAAGTTAACATGTACCTATTGTCCATGTGTATACGTGGGGCAGACAGGCCGTTCATTCCAAACAAGAATACGAGAACATGAAAAATGTTACATTGATAATAAACAGAATTCAACTTATTCCAACCATTTGTTAGAGACTGGCCATAATTTTAATATGAACTATGAAATATTACATATTGAAAACAAAAGTCAGAAACTAAATCTGTTAGAAACTTTAGAGATCAATAGATCTAATAAAAGACAAATTTTATTGAATGACCAAACAGATTTGAACAGATCCCCTCTACTTAATATTTTTCATCAATACCATCTCTTTCCACCCCTCTACTTTTTGTACCAGAGCTGTGTATTTAAGGTCATGTTTTGCATTGTATACCTCAGTTTTAAATACTCACCTGATGAAGTCATGGTATGACGAAACAATGGTCGTGTAAATCAATAAAATAGCGGAAGTTAAAATTTATTTTTCTTATATTGAAGATGAATTTCCGTCAAGCAAAGACCGAGACCATCAAAAATTTTCTGAAATCTCAAAAATATGGTTACAGAGATCTATTCTGTCGTTACTTGTAGATTAAGGAGTAATAAGGAGTCAATTGTTGCGAGGCATGGTGATAGATTCCTCACAAAATGGAAAGAAGATTTATAAAATCTACCAAATAAAATGAAAGAAAGTGTTCTCTGACATTTGAAGCATGCCTGGCACCGAAGGCCCTCTAACAATTTTAAGAATTCGGGAAATAAGCTTGCTTTTTAAATATTTACCTCACCAGTTATCTACTAAAATTATTCTTACAAACTGTTCAGAATACCTCTACAATAAATACTAATGGATAAATTCTCAACAATAATTGAGAAAGATGATTACATCATATTTTCATTTTTGCATTCTAATTGAATCAAAATAGCATTGAGTGTTATTTAAAGACTATCATGACATCTAGCTGGTAATACCAAATATGTCAATAATGACACTAACTAATATTAACTGATTATACTGTGTATAAAATGTATACAATTATTAAGATTTTATTTGATAGTAAGTAAATTTATCAGAAGGTTTTTCTAGTTTATATCTCAAAAAATTAAAGCCAATATAGTTGAAACTAAGATGTTAGACTGAAAAATTTAATGATGAACATTGTACCAGAAACATAAAAATTCATAATCGATAGTTACAAATTCAATCGCTTTGATGAAGTAAAAAAAAACTAACAACCTAAACGTGAAGTTCCAATTCAATCGCAAAGTTTGTCAACATTGAATTTTAGTTTTATATTGCCATCAAATATAAGTGAGTTTAATTTCAATATAAATGTACGAGTGCGCAAAATATTCTGACAGTGATTGCTCTTGAAGAATTTGTTTATGATAATATTCAAACATTACGTTAAACTTCTGCTTTCCTTTTATTATAAACCGCATCTTCATATTTCAAGATATCACCTGAAGTTTCTACTTACGGTAAAAAAATATATCACGACCAAACTAAACATGTACATTACGGTTGACGTCATTGTTTCGTTTTTATACGATAGAGAATAATACAACTTCGCTGTTTTAAGTTTCGAAAACAATTCGTGCGCGTTAGTTTTGACTGAAAGGTAATTAGCTGGTGTGGGTATCTAGTTTATATTGATAACAGAAATTTATAGAACGAGACACTGGGTTATCGGTATAATTGAGCCGTACACTTTTCCATTAAAAATTTGGAATGAATGTCGATTCCAAGAAAATGAAAGGTATGTATTTTGTGTATTATTACTTCATGAATCGAGAATAAGTAAGAAATAAGATGATGAGTATTTCAGGCAGCGCGTAGTTAATGTATCAATATAATAATAATGAGTGTCAATGGCTCAGTAGTTAGAGGCCTCGTAACCGAAAGGTAGCGGGTTCAAGTCCTGTTCAGGTGGAAAGAAGATTTACTAGTTGGACAGGTTTCGGCAACCATTTCACTGTTGGATCGAAAATTAACAGTGCTATGACCTAAAGTGGCATAAAATCGCAGTAACAAAGCCTACCTAAAACACAACCGAAGTTCTAACTCGCACAAGCTGAAAAATCTTCTGAGAGATCTTCATAGAAGATCTAGATCTCTTATGACAAAAATTAAAACAATTTGAAGAAATAATTGTTTTAATTTTTGTCATAAATTTCTCCACTTCAAGATTTACAGGTCTTTTATCTATACATGGTCCTGCAATATTTCGTTGTGCGTCCATTGCTGCCGAACACAAAGATCATATCACTAATTTAATTTTTTTTCGAATATCATACTGTCATTGTTATCTACAAAAGTAATCTTGATCTCTGACGAATAATAATTTGATTGATAGTCGATTTTTATTCCGAAAACCATCATCATTTTTATGTTGACGTTCAAAGATTATAATTTTGAGAATGTTCTTAAGCTCAATGAAAAAAATTTTACTGTTTGGAATAGTTTTCTCTTGATTTTGAAAGAAATATCCTTAAATAAGAAGCATTATCGTTAACAAATATTGGATGTTACATTTGAAAAAATCGGAATACAGCAATTTGAAGTTCTTTATATTTAGCTTCTTATACTGGACACCCTGTATGTGACCAGTTGATCATTTAGGAAGAAAATTTGAATATCAAAACAGATTTAATCTGTTAGTCTTCTACAATTTTAATTTCAATAAAATGTTTATTCAAAATACTTTTAGAATTAATTTAATGTCTACAATAAGCACCGCTTATATTTAATAGACGTATATAATCAAAACTCAATATATAATGTCAAATGGAATAAATAAACCAACAGATGTAAAAAAAGTTATTGAAATTAATAAATAAATATTTAAAGGAGACAAAATTTTTGTTTTTGATCTTACCATTAAGAACACCAATTGCCTTTCAAAAACATGAACACAACTTAAGGACTTCTCAAAAAATATAACTCATTTGAAATATTTAATATATTTAAATATTCAAATAAGTTAATTCAGAAATCTCTCAAAACATGCACTATATCTTCAAAAAACAATTATAATTCTGGTAATCTCTTCATCGGCCCTAAATAATATTCCAAATATCAAAATCAAATAACTATCACTATATCTCACCTCACACGTGTTTAAGAGGATAATTGCTTTAAACAGACTAATTTTAAAATTCAAGATAGTCTATTTTCTCAACAAAATCACAGAAAATTTTAAGATGTTATGAGGTTATATTGAAATCATTGAATTCCGTAATGAGATTTATTAAAGCCTAAATATAATTATATATTATATATAAAATAAAACAGAAAAAAGGTTTTCACTTGATAGAAGAAATATAACAAAATTTCAATACCAAAACAGATTTAATCTGTTAGTCTTCTAAAATTTTAATTTCAAAACAATGTTTGTTCAAAAACTTTTAGAATTAAATTAATGTCTACAATAAGCACCGCTTATATTTAATAGACGTCTATAATCAAAACTCAATATATAATGTCAAATGAAATAAACAAACAATGGAATAAGCAGATATAAAAAAATGAATAAATATAACCTTATAACATCTTACACTTTTCTGTGATTTTGTTGAAAACATAGACTATCTTGAATTTTAAAGTTAGTCTGCTTAAAGCAATTATCCTGTTAAACACGCGTGAGGTGAGATATAGTGATAGTTATTTGATTTTGATATTTGGAATGTTATTTAGGACCGATGAAGAGACTACCAGATTTTTTGGAGATATAGTGCATGTTTTGAGAGATTTCTGAATTAACTTATTTGAATATTTAAATATATTGAATATTTCAAATAAATTGTATTTTTTGAGAAGTCCTTAAGTTGTGTTCATGTTTTTGAAAGGCAATTGGTGTTCTGAATGGTAAGATCAGAAACAAAACAAAAAAAATTGTCTCCTTTAAATATTTATTTATTAATTTTAATGACTTTTTTCATATCTGTTGGTTTATTTATTCTATTTGACATTATATATTGAGTTTTGATTATATACGTCTATTAAATATAAGCAGTGCTTTTTGTAGACATTAATTCTAAAAGTTTTTTGAATAAAAATTTTTTTGAAATTAAAATTGTAGCAGACTAACTGATTAAATCTGTTTTGATATTCAAATTTTGTTATATTTCTTTTATCAAATAAAAAGCCTTTTTCTATTTCATTTAGGAAGAATTAGTAGGCAAATATTTCAGTTGAAAAATTATGTGATCAAATTCGTGATACGATTGCTTCTGGCCATCGGTAGAGGACTTTCAACGAACTACTGTCCCTCTCAACTTTTTGCAGTTTTCTATGAATAAGATTTATATGGTAAAAAAATATCTCTAATTATTTGCGTCATTTTAGAGATATTGAAGGCTATTGAAAGTATATGGGGTGATCCATTTGAAACATCACTCATTTGTTGAATTATTAGTATATGAGAAAAAATTTACTCAGGCACAGAAATGCAAGTACAAAAAGCTCACTTTCAAACGAAATTTATAAGATGTCGGGTTCGGCAGCTATGGAAGCGTCACACACTACATTCTGTATACCATATTTTTAAATCAAATTGAGAAATTAGAAATTGTTCACTATAGAACGATATCAAATTAACAATTTTTGAATAAATAGGCATGTCTGAGGCGTTACGAGGTGGAAAGTACTGACGTGAAGACAGGAGTTTTTGTGGGCTAGTTCATATCACCCACGATCCACAAAAAAATTTCAACTTCCAATTATACGATCCTCACGAAATTCTGCAGGAATTGGCGCGTTATCATTTTTCTTCTAAATTCTGAATTACAGATCAATCGAAATTGTAGTTTAGAAAATATGGGGGAAAATATGAATAATTTTCAAACGTGAATTACTGCGACACTATTGAACTAATTTCACCCATCATTGGCCGCGTTATTCAGACCTCAAAACTGTTTGGAAGGTTCAAGGCTCTAGCTCTTTCCATTCGAAAGTATGCGTGCTTACGGTTCGGTTTGGCTGGATAGAATGACCTTTGGCCTGGGAATTTTCATCACTGAGTTCAACCTAGGGGAGTTAAACCCTTTTCGGCTGAAAATTCGAAAATTAGACGTTTGCTGAAAACTATAGCACGCTATTCTCCTGAACTAGCATGCAAAAATACCAAACATGACGACATAAATGAATATGGCACTGATATAGTCCCCGATGCAGATGATTCTTGGAAAAATCTCAAACAAAAGGAATCATGGTATTTTGACGTATTGATAAAATGGCTTAGAATAAATAAAATTACTTTAGCATCGAAAGAAGTTCTCGTAAAATAGGGCAAGACTTTCAAAATTGAGAGATCTACAAAAATAATGATCCACTGCATATTCTTGACACGCATTCCACCATATACCCGTATCTCGGTATCTTCATTGATGAACACCTGATATGGGATTACCATATGTTCTACCTAACAACAAAGATATATATTTCGGAAAGATTTAAAAATATAAAAAATTAAAAGGTCTAAAAAACATCTACATATATTTTATAACGCTTTCGTGAAATCTCAGCTTTCCTATGGAAGAGGAGGTATTTTGGACTATGGCGAAAGAAGCATAGATATTAGAAATTATTAGAAAAAGAATCGAAGAACAGTATTACATTTTTAGACCTCTCGATATCACACTCAAAAAAAAAAATAGATTTCAACGTGTTCAGAAAACCCACATCCACTGATATATGTATTCCTATTGATTCCAATCACCCATATTCACAAAAAATGTCAGCGTATCAATCGATGATCCATAGAGCCTTCGCATTACCCTTATCAAAAAACGACCGCGAAGCTGAAATCCAAACTAAAAAATCAATAGCCGCGAACAACGGTTTCAACCCCAATATAATAGATAAACTAATTCGACAGAAACTATCTAAAATAGCTATGAGCCAAATTTATCCCATCATAAAAACCGAAAAAAATAAAAATTAATTTTTCTGTCGTACTTTGGTAGCATAAGTCAAAAAGTGGCCAATAGTTTTTCAAAATCAGATGTCAATATTGTCTTTAAAACGCAAAACAAATTATCATCGGTATTATTTAATGCAGAGGACCCTACTTCAAACATACACAAATCAGGAGTTTATGAGTTATCTTGTTCTACGTGCAGTAATAAATATATAGGACAAACAGGACGTCCTTCAAGACGAGGTTCAGCGAACATACAATGAGTTTCAAGAAAAATGAACAAAATTCTACTTTTGCCACTCATTGTCTAGAAAACGGTCATTTCTTTCCCACAATAAATAATCTTCAAATTTCACATGTAGAATCAAAAGGGAAGAAACTCGATTATCTAGAATTTGTTGAAATTTTCAAATTAGTTCACAATAACAATAATGTAAAAATAATGAATGACTGTATGGAGCTATGTAAATCGAAAATATTTGAGATATTTAAAAAGTAACATCTGTTTAAAACCTTTATCAACGAACATAAAATGAATTTAATGAAAAATGAACAAAAATTCAACTTTTGCCACTCATTCTTTAGAAAACAGTAATTCCTTTCGACAAAAGAAAATCTTAAGAAAATTTTACATGAAGATTCAAAAGAAAAGAAACTTGATTATTGAAATTTTCAAATTCGTTCACAATAAAAATAATGTACAAAATAATGAATGACTGTATGGAGCTTTGTAAATCCAAATATTTGAGATATACAACAAAATAATGTAAAAATAATGAATGACTGTACGGAGCTACGTAACCCCAAAAATTATTTGAGATATTCAAATGGGTACCATCTGTTTAACAACATTCTTTGTCGATTGCCGACAGAGAGAAGGCTATTTTAATCCGGTTTTTCATCACGTTCCGATTGTACACCTCTGTACCACTATTAGGTGTTACCGAGAATCTGTTGAAATATTCAAAATATCTATCACCTTTGTTTAAATATTATACCACTGTACCACTGTTAGGTCTTCAGTTGTCTGATGATGGGATAGTTCATTTCCTGAAACT
This sequence comes from Megalocaria dilatata, assembly GCA_034642435.1. Classification (NCBI taxonomy): domain Eukaryota; kingdom Metazoa; phylum Arthropoda; class Insecta; order Coleoptera; family Coccinellidae; genus Megalocaria; species Megalocaria dilatata. Next base: position 73,112,812 of record CM067857.1, read on the forward strand.
CGAGTCACAAGAAAATATGTAATATATATTTTGTGGTAGTAAAACATAGTAATTTCTAAAATTTGTTTTAATTATGATCAAATACCAAATAGTAACGGCTGAAACAATTCAGTATCTGAGAAGCATAGATGTTTTGCAGAAATGCATATTAAAAGGTAAGTATGGAAATACCTCATTATTTAATCGTATAGTATTTACGAGTTATCCAAAGAACTGAATATATGGCAAATATAAGCAAAAATTAATCCTGAATATTCGACAAAATAAAATACCAGTTGAATCAAAAGAACACATCTATTCAAATCGAATATAATAGTGCGATCGGAAAGTAATGTAGTTTCTGCCCATGTCGATATTTAATTATCATTTGTCAGCTAATTATGTATTTTGAAGTCATGTCAAAGATATTTTAAGGTTATTATGACTTGTTTACTTCTAAATAATTAAATATTACACTTTTTTGCAATTAAGAGTGAAATGGTCAGCCAAATACCAGAAGAGCATATCCAGCATTGTATGCTCTTTGAGTTTCGCAAGGGTAGTAACGCAATGGTTACGACCAAACACATGCAATGTTTATCCAAGTGTATTAGGCATTCGTAAATGGGTTCAGATTCGGTAATTTTGATCTCTCTGACTCTTTTCAATCAGGAAGACCGACAACATTAGACAACGACGTGCTAGGGCAGAAATGGAAGCAAGTCCATGTCAGACAATCAAGAAACTCTCAAACACCCTTTACCAACCTCATCCGACCATCCAAGAATATTTGCAGCAGATTGGAAATATAAGCAGAATAGATGTATCTATCCGATCCATCACATGCAACGTATTGCTTTAAGGGACCATACAGAAAAGTGTTTTGATCGCTTGATCACTGAAGATGAAAAATGGGTCCTGTATGATAATCCAGAATGCAAAAAGTAGTGGATTTATCCAAATGAATTACGACGAAGTACTGCAAAGCCGGGTTTTAATCCCATAAAGGCGCTTCTCTGTGTTTGGTGGAGTGTACGCGGAATTATTTATTTTGAAGTGCTGAAACCTGGACAAACTATTAATGCAAGTCTTTATAGTGAACAATTGGATCGAGTGAACCAATCTCTAATCGACAAGTATCTGGCGATTGTCAACAGAAAAGGCATTATTCAACAAAACGCCAATGCAAGACCGCAATCTTCAAGACGAACCTTGGAAAAAATCAATAAATTGCGGTAGGACGTACTGCCTACCCACCATACTCGCCCGATAACGCACCCTCGGCTTTCCATTTATTCCGATCGCTACAACATATTCTTAGTGACAAAAAATGTAAAAATTTGTATGATGTCCATAATGCCATCTCGATATATTTTCAAAAACCAATTGATTTTTATCGGTCCGGCATTGAAAATTTACACACTAGATGGCAAATTATTGGTATTGGTATATTGGTCACGAAAGTGATTTACATTATTGATGAAAACTTACTAATAATTTATTCTTTTCAATTTAATTTAAAAAAGCGACATCATTTTTCTATCAATCTTATATTTCGAAAAGGCTAGCGCAAATAAAAGACTAGGTCAGAGATATATGTATGTAGTATCAAGTCCGTTTTTTTTGTGATGGTTCATTTCAACAATGAAATAAAAAATTTGTTTGTTTCCTATCATTTTTTATTACTGAGGATAAAGTGACTCGAGTTTCGTAGTGTTTACTACATTTCCAAACTGAATTTAATTCCAACGGTTTCATATGTTAATATAAGGCTTCAGCTCGTTCAATAATTTTATTGCCAAAACGTGTTTATTCTTCAATATCGCTGCCGATTCCAGGATATGACATTTCTCTCCTTTCGTTTCCAGATGTTGTATTTCAATATTATCTTATTCTGGGAAGATATCATTTGTTACGAAAAGATTTTTCACAAATTAAGAGTTATCTTTAAGGTTCCTAAATGATGGTTGATGTTCATTGAATCTTTTTTTACAAGATAACCTCTGGCGAAGATCTTCCACAAAAAATGTGTGAAATGTGTACGATCCTGAACACGAAACTCTTCAAACTATCCTCCCAAAAAAGTCAAATCAAGAGATTGTAGAAGCCATTCAATAGGACCTCTCCTTCCAGTCCAATTCTCAGGAAAATGCTTATTCGGAAAGTCACGTACTAAGCTGTGTGTAGCGGTGCACCATATTGTCACAAATATGTTTTTTGTCCTATCGATATTTTCGTCGAAGTGTAGAAAGACACATTATTTTGAAAGTTCTACAATTCTATGTATGAATACGCTGAAAATTTTTTGTTCATTTCAGTGTACCAAAATCGTTGAAATGCATTAAGTGGTCGAGCTTCTGAACAAATTGTTACCAATGAGATGTTCAAATTGCCTGAAGTTAATTTATAAACAGTGAAAGTATATCACATTCTATATCCTGTATCACTTCAGGTGTTATATAATTAGATGCTAACACTTCTCTGTAGAAAAGATCTGTTAGAGAAGTCGATACTGTCTTAAATCTTTAGAGGTGGCAAATCAGAAGATATTGGAAGCCATTCAACAGGACCTCTCCTTCTAATCCGATTCAGAGGAGTCACGTGCTACTACTGTATTATATAGCAGAGCATCATCTTGTTGGAGAAATAGAATCCCCACAATGCCTGTGTGAATGAGATCTTGGAGGTGATTTAGATGAGATTCACCTGTTGAATTGTCAGGAAGAAAAAAGGGACCCATGATGATATCTCCTAACATTCTAGCCCAGACAAACAAACTTTTTTCTCTTTTTTGTTGACAGTTCGTACTTCTCCAAAAGATTTTTACCAGAGAATAGTGTTAGCATGTAATGGAGTAACAACTGAAATGTTACAGAATGTAAGAAAAAATATTGAACAAAGTCATTTTTACTGTTTAGCAGTGAACGATAGGGAATTTGAACATCTTATCAATTAGAATTCGTTCAGAAAATCTATGACTTAATGCACTTCACCTTACAATTTCAACGACATTTCCACACCGAAACGAATGAAATTTTTTTTTACAGTTTGATCAAAATAATTATTAAACCTTCAAAATTTATAACTCCATTTTCAATCAAGATTCTTGAGGGGGTTTCCACCCAACTTAGGGGGATGATCGTACACCTACGAATTTGCAAACGATGTCCTCCTCCAAATAAAAATTGATCAGTCTCGGTCCTTTTCGGAAAATCTCATACTCACAGAAATATCCGACTGAATTGTTTTATCTGGGCTACACTGTACAAACAAATATTAATATGTTGAAAACAATAGGCAGTTGATTTCCCATTTCAGCATATTTATAGAATTGAATGAGGCCTCTAAAATATAAAAATAATCAGAGTATTCTGACTATTTTCTTCACTTTTTATGTCCTAAATTTGAGTTGGCATTTTAATATTTCGGTATCCTTACATTTAAAAACGAATTAGCGAAAAAGTCGGTGGATATATTCAGTTCCTTCCAGAAATACATGTAATGATAAGTGTCAGATAAGAAATACTAATATTAAAGTACGTATGTATGTGTCGCGAAATGCTGGCGTATTCCTCACACTTACGAATATCAGTGAGTCATACAAATTTTAACCCAACAAAGTTGTCGGGGAAGCATAGATAGAAAAATGAGAAGTTCCTCTCAAATTTTCGTGGTCTTTTAAGTATAATAATATATAGGTAAATTTTAGAAATTCCAAAATACTTTTTTTTTGATACCTGGTGATATGTTTGGTTTCGTAAACTCGGACTTATATTATTGAAATAAATTTCTTTCAACTTTTTGTTCGAATTTTGGAAATTCGAAGATACAGTTATTTAGGGATCCTAAGATATGTTTGAATCTGATCAATCCGGACATAGATTTTTGAACTAGCTGATTGGCAAATCGCTTGAGTAAAAGTTGAAGATGTAGATCAAATAATAAAAATATACTGCAATAACCTCGCATAAAAATGGGATTATTGATCCAATACCCTTCATGATGATTAAAAGTCTTGTATGACCTATAAAATATGGTATATTAAGAACCATCTTGATGCTATCGGTCAATCGTTAACTTTTTTCTCTCTTCCGACAGAATACCTTGTTTTAAGCGAACGATTTGAATTATTTAACTAAAAATCAACAATATCTTGTCTCACTGAATTGCCCTCTATTATTTATTTAAATAATGAAATTTCAGACGACAACTGGATTTATTCTCCGAAATTTTGTGTCGATAATTCTGTTTGTATATAAAGTGGAATAGTATTTCTTAGATATTATTTATGTTCAATTTAATTTTCAAAAGTTTTTTGGATTAAATTTTTAGAGGTTTCTCAGTATTCATCCGGTTATTGTCTGAAATATTTGAAAAAACCATACAGATATACATTTTCAATTCACATTCGTGAAATAATAAGACAAAATCATATCAAGGGAAAGTGTCCAACTCAAAAACAATTTCAATCATATCAAACTGACTTGGATGTCTGGAAATGTTATAAGAAAGAATTAAATACTCAGTTATTTCTTTAGCATTGCCAGCAACATCAATAACATAAATCGTGAAATTATCAACCGGATAATCGGTTCGAAGTTCGGCACTTTCTAGAAGTTTACACCCTAAGGGTAATTCAGGCCACGACCCCATATAATGTCTGCTTTCATTTTATCGTTTTGAGAAGTAACATTTTCTTAACAAAAGTGTAAGCAAGATACTCATGACCCAGAATAAACAATGCTATTTAAGGGTTTATATCCGATCTTTTCATTGTTTTGATCAATGGGTATATAACATCTAACAAAGGGTGCTTTATACCGATGAATTGAAATTTACTGTAATTTTAGTTGTACACTATGCATTTGATATAAATATTACCACAGATTTAATTTATTATAAAATCAGGTGGAATTGTGAGGAAATACCTGATTCTTTATTTATTGTTTTCTATAAAAATATGGACATAATTAATTTTGTTCGAACTTAAGTCTTATTAACTTCCTACGAATGAAGATGCGTATTTAATTATAGAGGAAGAAGAATAAATTCCGTTTCTTTGCTTGTAACAGCTAGTTTTAAGTGGTACAAATTTTCGCAAACTTCGAGCAGAAAACTGTTACAGCAGTCGAATCGAAAAAATTTCTTTTGTACGTAAGCACGAGTAGGTTTGGAAACCTAATGGATGTTTGAATTCCTTAGTTGTTGTTACCATGTTGATTGGAATATATTTTAAAATTTTTTCAGTATATATGAAAAACAAAAAACAGACAATAGAATGGAAATGAAAAATTTTAATGTTTATGCGAAAACACGTAAGGTTCATAGGGCTGAACAAAAAGAGTAGGAATTATTTCGAATATACTACTCTGTCAAGAAAGTACCGGGAATTTTCAATTAAAACAACATTTTTACATTCAATCGTCAAAATTTATTGGGTCGCCTTCAAAATAGGCTCCATTTGCTCCAATACATCTATGCCAACGGCACTTCCAATTATCGAAACATTTTTTATAGGCGCTTTCCGGGATGGACTTTAGCTCTCGCGCCGAATTTTGTTTTATGGCTTCAATCGACTCAAAACGGGTGCCACGAAGGGGCAATTTTAGTTTTGGGAAGAGGAAAAAGTCGCAGGGAGCCAAATCCGGCGAATACGGTGGTTGCTGAAGCACGTTTGTTGAGTTTTTGGCAAGAAAGTCAGTCACAATCGTAGTTCGGTGAGAAGGCGCGTTATCGTCATGCAAAATCCATGAGTTGTTCGCCCACAAATTTGGCCGCTTCTTACGGATACGGTCACTCAAACGTTTCATAACGCCTAGGTAATACTTCTTGTTTACCGTCTGACCCTCTGGAACGAATTCGTAGTGCACCACGCCACGGATATCGAAGAAAACAATGAGCATCACCTTCATTTTCGAGCGGCTTTGGCTTGGTTTTTTCGGTTTCGGCTCATTTGTTGCCACCCATTCCGATGATTGCTGGCTTGTTTGCATATCGTACTCGTAGACCCAGGTCTCATCACCAGTTATAATGCGTTCCATGAATGTAGAATCGAAATTACAGCGATCCAGCATGTCTGAAGCAACCTGTTAGCGATGACGTTTTTGAAGAAAATTCAGGTCTTTCGGTACGAGTCGTTTGGCCACCTTACTCATGCCCAAAATATCAATCAAAATCGTACGTGCGGACTCGTGGGATATCTTAAGATCATGTGCTATCACTCTCAAGCTGGTACGACGGTTTTCCAGCACCCTTTCCTTAATTTTATCGACGTTTTCTTCGATCGAAGCCGTCGATGGGCGACCACTTCACGACCGTCCTTGAAGGCTCTGTACCACTGATATGCTCGAGTTTTCGATAGAGCATTATCACCAAAGGCCTTTTGCAACATTTTCAATGCATCGGCACACGAAAATTCATTTGCAACACAAAACTTTAAACAAATTCTTTGCTCAACGTAATCACCCATAGTAAAAATCGGCACGCACTCTGACATCGACTGACTTAATCAGCTGTTGCAAACACACTAGTTGACAGATCCCGCTCAAGCTTGGCATAGTAATTAAGGACAGTGGTACCAACCTAGGAAAAAAAATTTTACCTGCCTCATTGCCCCGCCAGATTTAAATCGATAATTCCCGGTACTTTCTTGACAGAATGTATCTTGGTTATCTTCAGAGAAATTCACTTGATTCAGATGGAAAATATATATGCATGGTAAACATAAAATAGAAAATCAGTTATAAAGTTTCAATAGTCTATGGTTTTCTGGAATGAAATATTTTTTCACTCATGACTGTACGAAAGGTTATATTTCAGGTACTTATGTCATTATCGAATATATGTATGTACCTCATCTAGTAATAAGCATTACAAAGCATTTAGATTTATTAAACTATTGACCTGCGAACGCGACAAAGCTCGTAGGAAAAAATTAGGAGCAATTATTGTTCAGGAATTTTATGATTTATGCAGATTTGAGAACTTTTCCCAGATGATCGTATTTTCAGAATACTTTCTATTACTTGTGTATTGTAGTCAAACAATATATTTTTTCAACATGAGCTTATCAGCGTAGGAGCACTATATCTCTCCTTTTTCATTCTAGTCTGATCACTTGGTGCTGGGACCTTTATTTGTGAATCAGCTTAATCTCTCCCCAGAAATTTCATCCCCGTTACAAGCCCAGAAGTACCGCCTTCTGCATGATTTTGTGGAAACGTCTATTCAATCTTAACAAGTTTATGTTAGGGTTGAGATTCTTAGGAGTAATTTATATATAATAAAATAGAAAATGGCTTTTAACATGATAGCAGGGATATAACATATTTTTTTCTATTTATTCCGTTTGATATTGTATATTGAGTTTTGATTTTATATGTCTATTAAATATAAGCCGTGCTCATAAGACATTGTTATATCCCTTATATCAAGTAAAAAGCCGTTTTCTATTTTATTTTATACATAATATATAATTAAATTCAGGCTTGAATAAAATCTCATTATGGAATATCAATGGTTTAAAGAAAACCTTATGATACCATACAGTTTTCTGAGATTTTTGTAACGAACATAGAATATCTTGATTTTAAAGTTAGTTGTTCAAGCAATCATTCAGGGACCAGTTGGAGGTAAGCCATATTGATTTGAAGCTCTCGAAGGATAATGCGTATGTTGGGAACTTCCACCTCTTAGTTAGGGAAACGGCGTTTCGTTTCCGAGTCTGCGCATCTGAAACTCATCAGACAGGCGTGATGCGCAGGCTATGTGCCTTGTCCTACTTGAACTCGGCTAGGACGGTTGGTCACGAATCTTTAGACTTGTCGGGTCCTCTATTGGTACGCTGGTCAAGCTACGACAGAGCAAAGCAGGTTTCTGGAAGAGGAGCGAAGAATTTGTTCGCTACACACTCCCCCAGTGAGCGTCGATAAAGGTCACGGAATAGGGCGTTAGGAGCAGGCAAGGAGACAGTCCGCCGCTGGGCCGGTCGCTGATCGCTGGATCTGTGAAACGAGAGGAAAGGCCGTCCCTGAATTATGGATAGGGGGCAATTAGGGCCACCAAATGAATGGGTTGGTTGGCTCTTGAAGCAGGGTTGCTTCACGTCCGGGTCATCAATGAAGCTCACGAAGAATAATGCGGATGTTGTGAGGGAGCTTCGCATCTGAAACTTATCAGACGGGTGTGATGCGCAGGCTCTACCTGTGACGCCGGTGACCATGTGTTCTGCTTGGAACAGTGATCGTCAAACGTGCCATGCCCTACTTGAACTCGGCTGGGACGGTTAGTCTCGAATCTTTAGACTGGTCGGGTCCTCTATTGGTACGCCGGTCAAGCTACGACAGAGCAAGGGAGGTTTCTGGACGAGGAGCGAAGAAGTTGTTTGCTACAGATTGTTGGTTGATTTTGATTTTTTAAATATGATTTAGGACCGATGAAGAGATTATCGTCTAATTGTTTTTTGAAGATTTAGTGCATGTTTTGAGGGATTTTCGAATTAACTCATTTAAATATTCAATTATATCGAATATTTCAAATAAATTACATTTTTTGAGAAATCCTTGAATTGTGTTTTATATTTTATAAAGGAATTGGTGTTCATAATGGTAAAATCAGAAACAAAATTTTGTCTCCTTCAGATAATTTATATATGGGAAAAAAGGAAAATGAGCTATGGTTAGCAGAAAATGCTAATGCGAAGGAAACCATTCAAACGCTTCATTGGCCTTACGACGACACAATCCGCGCCTGGGGTTTCGCAAATTGGCTAACAGATTTGGGAATCAACAAAACATAAAAGTATGTCCAGAAACCGTCCGTATGTCACTGAAAGGACAAGGCTACATATGAAGGAACCAACAAAAAATCTCTATACTGACATGATAGAATTTCGTCAACGTTTTCAAGAAGATAATTTTAATAATGTCTTTATATCCAACTTGGTGGAAATCACTTAAAAATCCTGTCAAAACAACCTTCTTCCTCAAATTTCTGAATTTCCCAGCAAAATAATGGTTTGGGGAGCAATATCTCAGTGTGGTGCTAAGCCTCTCTTTATAGTTAATGGTTCCATTAATAGTGAAAAATTATTGTGATATTCTAAACGATTTTCTCCTTGAAACGGCACATGTTGTATATAAAGAGAGGTTGCGTTTTCAGCAGGATATTGCAAGATGCCATACTTCGGCCTATACTCAAGCTTGGATGCAAGAACACCAAGTGACAACCATTTCATAGCCAGCAGCTTCACCAGATCTTGATCCCATTGAAAACATATGGGGACTAATGAAGATTGAAGTTGAACGAGCTGCGCCACGAAATAAAGATGATTTAATTCAGTCAGTTTTACAGTCTTGGACTACCATCACCGAAAATTATGGAAGTGATCTAATTTCGGGTGACCCTCGACGTTTAGTAACATAGATTAATGTTTGTTATAATTTTCTAATTCAAGAATTGAAAATATATATCAAATAATTACCATTGAGCTTTGTTTTTTCCGGATACTTTCTAGATGGACTATATAGTGATACCGTGCCCCAATCGTTGCAAAGACAGATAACGGCAACAATAGTATTAACCAAAAATATGGATAAGAGTCAATCAGTTAGAGGGAGAAAAACGTGACAAAAATAGTATGAAGAACAATATTAAGGACATAATCTTGAATTTTGTATAAAATTTCACTTTGATATTATTATTTTTCCTAATTCGATCAGGTGTATGAAATTTTTTGGTTGCCTAACATTAAACTAAAATTATATGAGACAGATGAATTTGTTATCATCAAATGTACTGCTGTCTTCTGCATTTTCTCAACGCGAATCCTAAGATACACATATTTTGGCGAAATGTTGACGTTCTGGAAAGAATGCGTTAAAATGGAGCTCTATAATTTTGCATACAGTATCGCCAATTATACAATGGGAAAACAGAATTATTTTCATTTTGAATTTCTTATAGCAAATAATATTATCCGTTACAAAATGAAATATAAGGGTATCAAATGAAAGAAATATATCAGCAGTATATTATGGAATATAACAAAACCAAATGTAAAAAACTCACTTTCTGTCGCTCTTAAAAAAATGTTCATTTGAAAAGGTACCATTACAATCTCTTTTGGGCATCACATATTCACAAGTCGTGAAAAAAATTGTTTGCATTTTATATTTTTCTCTGGACAAGCTACCGGTAAAAATCACGATAATAGGACATTTTCCATATGCGGGTTTGCAATTTCTATAATATAGTAATTGAAATTAGCATGAAAATTGAAACAGACCTTCTCAGATTTTCCAAGATATTCTTATCAGTTCTGATAACGAATTATTTCGCAAGTTTGGAATAATCTATTTAGAATTCACAAAATTGATGCATTCTTTAAATTTTTATAAATTTGACGACCAATTATCTAAGTTTTCGTTATTTTTCCAAAAATATGAAAATGATCTGTTTTTTGGATATTCCAGTGATCTTTATGCCATCTCAAGGGCAATAGAAATTTCCTCTCAGAAAAATTTTTCATGTTCTCACAACAAAAGAATATTAGTGAAATTCTCATATGTGTTTTAAGATCAAACAATTCGGGAAGAGTTGCATTATGACGTCTTGGATTTACGTTCAAAATACATGAACTGATAAGTAATTATTTGTTTGGATTATTTCGTTTTGAATTATTGAAACGAACAATTAGGATTTAGATGATTACATTTCCAATTGAAGGGGATTTTTGTTATCTGTATTTCTGATGACTTGAGGTCCGTTAATGTTTTACGGTTCATCGTTGAATCCAATTTCAGATTAGAAAGTTTGATTTCCCAATCACTCAGTGCGAAAGAAGTTGACAAGGTTTTCAGACAGAAGTTACAGACTTTTTCGAGTCAGTGAAAATTTCGAGGCTCATCGCTATCGAAAAATGTGAAACGTGACCAAAATATTTAGAAGTAGACGCCAAAAAGATACCACAAATACACAAGATCGGTTTATGACATCGTCTGCCATTGAAAACTTGAGTGGCTTCGGCATATTTAAGGTGTAACGGTTTCAGTTGGACCTCGTAGTCATTAGGTTCACGACGATTGTTCAAACGAGTTCCTCAGAAGAGCTCAAAGACGTATTCGATTGTCTTAATCAACAGAGTTCGTAATTGTACATTGGAATGAGGAATGATTTCTCTGTTGTTAATATGTATCAACATATGGACGGTTTTCAGATAGTCGACGTTTTCGAGTATGGATTCTTTCTCGGGTACCTAGAAATCATAGAGCCCTTCAAGAAAATAATCTCTTCAAGAGTGGTATAGTTGATGTTGGGGTGAAATTTATTTTCGAGGACGTTCAGAACTGTTGGTGCTTGATGAGATCATGAATGCGCATATTCACGATCAAGTCAAAAAAAATATTGTACGTTTGATTCTACTTGGTCAACTGTGGTTGTTTTAGACGATAATGCCCACCCTCATCATTCCATAGTTATCGGAGATGCCATTAAATGTCATATTATCCCATATTTCGCACTACCATCTCCATCTCCGTGCCTCAATCCACTAAAGTACACTTGGGCCAACTGATATAACGAGCTTGGCTTGGCATCAGCTACCTCCATAGACATTCCAAGAACTCAGAGAGCTGTTACCACACACAGCTTTGGAGAGAAATCGATCAAGGCCACTTGCACAAAAATGCAATTACGGCTATAATTGATGTTCCAGAAAGTAACACATATCAATAATTTTATATTTTTCGAGTTCTATAACAGATATAATATTTTACAGAAGAATACACAAGAAATGAAATTTTCCCCACAACTTATAAATTTTCAGAGAGAAAAATTAAAAAAGCATTCACATAAAATAGTAATCATTCTTGAAGATTGGCCATCATTATATACTTTCCTTCATCATGATTTAATGCAATTCTTGAGAGCAAGCTAAAAACCATCAAATATAAAGTACTGTACAAAAAATTTCGACGAAAATAATCAAAATATAAATCGACCAAAATACAATTACTTTTGTTGCAAGATAACTAGATAAAAAACAGCCGATTTAAAAAATACGTGAGTCAGTTAAATTATTCACTGAAAGAGTGTTCAAAATACTAATATTATAAACAAGTTAAAGACTCATTTATTGAATTAATTTTCATATACATACATTGGCAAATAAATCTGAATACCATGGTATGAAACATATCCTGAAGTTCAAACATACAACTAATAAAACTTAGGTAGAAAGTTGTTTTCTGTTCATTCTTAATGAAACATAGTGAAGAGCTTTCAAAATTATTCGCAGCTTATGGGAAACTGTTATCAGAAGAATAATTACTTTCGTTTTTTCACATCTTCCTCGTACGAAATAATTTATGACTTGGTAATAAAATTTTTTGTTTCATCTTTGAAGAACTTGTATTTTCTAGTAATACTTTGAAATACTTAACTCAAGGTATAATCGAAAAAATGATTATTTCATTTTCGATATAAATATACGGTCTTTAATAGTTGAGAGTGATAGTAAGCATGTCTCCATTAGCTGGAGCTTTTTTAAATTTATTAATAATTTTCTATAACTAACGAAACAAAAAGTATGAACCAATTCTCATTTTTTTTTCAGATACCAGTTACACTCTGTACTCTAGGAGTTGGAGCAACTTTCGGAGAATCGATATTGCAAGATTTACCCAGGGAAACTACAATTGTAACCCAAACAACTTGTGAACTCCTGAGGGTAGAACAGCAAGACTTCAAGCTTATATGGGAGGTAAATATATTTCATTCCTATTGAGAAGCACGAAAAATAAAAGAAATCATCAGGTTCAACAAAATCATAGAGAATTTGCTAATATTCTTTATTTTTCTCACAATTATCGAAAAAGTCTTCGCATTCTCTTTACAGATGTGAGAACGTCGGCTAACTTTCTTACGTATATTATTATTATTATTAGTATTATTATTATTATCCTGATACTCCTAGATCTTCTGTGAAGATCCCTCAGAAGCTTTTTCAGCTTGTGCGAGTTAGGAGTTCAGTTGTGTTCTGTATAGGCTTTGTTACTGCGATCTTGCGCCACTTTAGGTCACAGTATTGTTAATTTTTGACCCAACAGTGAAATGGTGGCAGACATCTGTCCAACTGAACAGGATTCAAACCCGGACCTCCCGGTCACGAGTCCGATGCTCTCCCGCTGAGCTATCCATACTCACAATATTTTATTTTATTATTACCCGATACATCTAGATCTTCTGTGAAGATCCCTCAGAAGCTTTTTTAGTTTGTGCGAGTTAGTATTATTATACTTGAAGATTTGAATATATCGAAAGTTTCAATTACTATCAATATCTTTCTTGATACAAGTATTGAAAAATCCAATTTAAATTCCCGGTGACTTTTGTATTTAAATAGATACAAATTTGAGTTCAAAATTACATACTACAGGGTCATGAAAACAGCTATGATCGGGCAATTAAACAAAAAACATATATCATTCATCGTGATTCATTATGCAAAGTAGGTCCTTTCTGGATTAATATACTTACAACTTCCTGAGTGTAAGTGTATGATTTATTATACCATCATCAATCATTGTCTCTGGACATATTCAAGGTGGCAGATGGTATCGGTTCTCGTATTTTCAACGTGAACGTTGAAATGCATCAAGGCTCAGTTTTGTCACCCACACTTTTCTTGGTCCACATATATAATCTTCTCAGTACGACCGATATCCACATTTTGAGCTTCGCGGATGATATCAGGCTGATGTATTTTTTCACCTGTGGCAAAATATTGAACACCGCTGAATCCCACCTTGAAGACGAAAAAAAAACATTTTCTCGAAAAACACAATTCGTGGTTTCTTGATGATGGAAAACCAGTTGCTTCAGTAAAGGGATTCCATGCAATTTCTTGGCGTGACTGTTACCTCTTTGATCTGTTAGAGATCAAATTGACATTACTGACATTACGACGTCAGCTGCAAATAAGCTGGGATATTTGTTTGAGAGTAGGAAATATTTTTCAGCACAGTAGGTTCTTTTACTGTATAAAGCCCAAGCCAAACTAGGAATCGGATGCTGCTCTCATGTTTGGATCTCAGCACTAAAGCATTCGTTACAATTTTTGGCTTCCATCCAGAAAAGAACAATACAACTAATTGACTGCCCCACTATAACAGCCAGTTGTCAACCATTGGAACATGCTCAGAAGATTAGAGTATGATATGTTAGCCTAGTTTTCATCGCTCATAACTTCATAACCTTATCTCATCATTGCATTGTCTAGCGCCCAGAAACCTGTAAGAAATTACAGGTTATATATTTATTTACATGCTGGAATTATATCTACATTTATACTATTCACATACTTATACATTTGTTCATTTAATAATAATAATAGTATATTTATTTACTTATCTCTTTACAGATTTATTATGTATTTGTACGATATGTTTTAATTTTCAATTATCTACATCATTTGCCAATAGTTCGTATTTCTTGATTTAATTAGAAGACTTCATGGAATTAAATTTTTATTCAAAAACTAATTTGACAGTAATAACGTATTAATTGAGATTCAGATTAAACTTGTGAAATCTGACTGCCTTGAATGAATGTTCAACTCGTACTACCCTCCGTGGTCCCTCGGTCCTCGTGGGTAAAAGGGCGGTCCTCTTCGGGCTTACTCGATTGTACCGAACATGCCCCCGGCCTTAAAAGGGTTGGCTTTCAATTGGGAATGTCTGGTGATTCGATGAGTAGTGGACATATCTTCTGGAATGTATTCTTTATAACTCCACCTTGTGTTCGGATAGAGGCAACTGTTGCTATACCAGCGCCTCCAGTATGTATAGTTTCTACTCGTCCTAGCTTCCACTGCATGACAGGAGTATTATCCTCCTTCAAGAGGACAAGTGAACCAAGTTTTAGTGAATCGTGATTGGTCTTCCATTTCGTTCGTTGTTGAGGTTCGCTGACGTATTCTTTGCACCATCTCTTCCAAATGTGCTGTTTTAGTTGGTATAAAGACATTTTGTTTAGTTGGTATAAAGACATTTTGTTTAGTTGGTATAAAAACATTTTGATGACTGGAAGATGTGTTACATCCAGTTCTTGTAGAGTAAATGACGATCGTCCAATAAGGAAATGTGCGGGGGTTAAAGGAAGAAGGTCATGGGACAAATCAAATAAGGGGGATAGTGGTCTTGAATTTAATATGGCCTCTATTTTAACCAACAACGTATTCAATTGCTCGAAAGTTAATATCACGTCTTTCGTAATACGATGCATGTGATATTTCATTCTTTTTACTCCTGTCTCCCACAAGCCACCGAATTGAGGGGAATAGGGAGGTATGAATTTCCAATTGAAATCATTTCTGTTGAATGATTCCTCCAACTCATCTCCGTGTGTAGCAATTAACCTGCCCAACTCGCTGAGTTCGTGGCTCGCTGCCTTAAAATTTGACCCGTTATCACTGCATATGAGTGACGGTTTTCCCCTTCGAGATTTTCTGAACCGGTCCGAAGATCGTCTATGTAAAAGTCTGTCGTGATTATTTTCGAGATTTTCGAAAATTTAGGAGCGTTTTCATCGGCTAGAGATAATAAACATCGTAGCCAGGAAAGAAGCTGCAGTTACTGTTTGCAGCTCGTATATGCTCAAGGGAAGGTCGGGTTCCTTCCTCCATAAAATTCTTTGTAATGAACGTTGTTCTGGGGATATCAAAATCTGCCTATACACTTTGGCTATGTCTGCACAGATTACATATCTGTAGCTTCGAAAGCGTATTAGAATTGAAAACAAATCCTCTTGCAGAGAGGGACCGACGTGTTGAAGCTGATTCAAAGAGAATCCTGAGCTTGTCGGTGCGGATGCGTCGAATACCACACGTAACTTAGTTGTCATATTGTCCGCCTTAAGAACCCCATGATGAGGCATGTAATACCGTACTGATTGGGTGTCTAATGAATCCACCTTTTTCATGTGATTTAATGAAATGTATTCTTCCATGAACTCGGAATATGAAACTCGCAAATTTTGATTAATTTGAAACTTGCGTTCCAGGGCTGAAAAACGTTTTTTCGCGTTATCTAATGAGTCACCTAGTTTTTCGAGAGATTCTTTAGGAGGAAAAGACACTATGAAGCGGCCGTCCGCGTCTCGCTTCATAAAATGTTCTCCGCAGCTGCGTTCATCCTGCGACCTAGCTGGATCAGACCCAATATTTTCGATTTCCAAAAATCTTGTGAGTGACTGTTGGATTTCTGATTCCGGCGAGTCTGAATTAACTAAATGACAACTAATAGTTTTCGCCTAGCTGATTGGACCTGAAATAATCCAACGCAGCTTTGTCTTTTGCAATATGGGACGATTTTTTCCTAATGATATCTGTCCTAAGCTGAGAAGGTTCCAAAATAGATCTGATCCTAGTAACATATCAATTTTTCCCGGCTTGTGGTAAGTCGGATCAGCTAAACTGATATACTCTGGCACCTTTAGGTTTGACGCGTTTATCGGTGCGGCGGGTATATTACCGGCGATTTCGTTTATTACAAAGAAGCATTTTTGGATGGTGAACTCATTGTGGATACTCTCGAGTGTTAATTGGCATTTGAGATTCACGTCGGAAGCTAAGTTGTTCAAACCTACAACCGAAATCTTTACGGGTTCTGTTCTGAACTTGAGTTTTTCACAGAGATTTTTTGTTATGAAGCTCGATTACGCGCCTGAGTCTAATAGAGCTCTTACAATGTGAATCTGACCATTGACGTCAGCAACCTGTACGAAGGCAGTTGAGCGGATTACCTGAGAGGTTGAGCTGCAGGCTAAAAGATTGATGCTTTGTTCGTTTTCCGCCGATTTTGTTTCGAGGAACTTTTCCTTGTCTTGTGAAGTGTTACTTTCGGTTTGAATATTTTTGTGTAAAAGAGTATTATGCTTTGCTCCCCATTTTCTACAATTACCGCGGCGACAATCTTTGTTGAAGTGTCCCTTTTTTAAGCAATTTGTGCATAGTTTTAACGAGCGAATTTTTCTTTCTCTGTCGTTTGGAGATATATTTAAAAAGGTTTTACAGTTTTGAATGTAATGACTTTCTTTACATATCACGCAACAAACTTGGTAGGTTTCCGCATTGGTACTGAGGAATCCTCTCGTTTGAGTATTCCGACCTGAGTTATAAGCTTTACGTCCGTCAGCCTGATTGTGAATAACCATCTCCAGCATATCGGCTCTGTTTTTAACGAATATCTTGAAATCGTTGAATTTATGAATTTCTAGATTTCCTTTGTGAATTTCCCATTCACGAAGGGTTACAACATCTAACTTCGTTGTTACAAGATAAACTAACAGAGTATCCCAATGGGATACCGGTTGCTTTAATTATTCTAATGCTCGTAAGTTTTTGGAAAATACATCAACTAAATTTCTTAGGGAATGAGCGGATTCCTTTTGATTTGATTGAACTGAAAATAGCGATTTCACATGATTAAAGATCAAGAAGTTGTTATTATTGTAACGTTCTTTTAATGCATTCAAAGCCAGTTCATAATATTTTGCTGAAACTTCCAATGACTTGACGACTAGGGCTGCTTCAGATTCGAGTGAAGCTTTCAAGTAGTGGAACTTTTGAATTTCACCAATTGACGCATTATCATGTATTAACGAACGAAACGTGTCACGAAATTCTAACCGATTCTGATAAGAACCGTTGAATTTGGGCAAGTTTATTGTTGGCAATTTCACACTATGATTTCGAAAGAAATTATAGTCTAACATTCTATCAGATTTATGACTAGTGCTGGCTTGGGAAGGATCGTATTTT
This sequence comes from Megalocaria dilatata, assembly GCA_034642435.1. NCBI lineage: Eukaryota > Metazoa > Arthropoda > Insecta > Coleoptera > Coccinellidae > Megalocaria > Megalocaria dilatata. The sequence goes on from CM067857.1 coordinate 73,130,609, forward strand.
TCATTTCCTTTGAGAATCTTTTTTGGGATTGAAATTTGTTGAAAATAACTAGATTCGAAGTTTTCTAGTTTTTCATATTGGTCTTGCAGAAGGCTATCTTCCGTGGCTGCCTTTATTACGTTTTGTACTTCACCAAACTCTGATTTTACTATCTGAATTGTTTTTTTTTTTTTGTAAGTAAAAAGCCTTTCTATTTTATTTTATATATAATATATAATTATAGTTTGGCTTCAATAAATCTCATTATGGAATGTCAATGAATTTAAATAAGCCTTAAAAATAACTTACACTGTTTTTTGATTTTGTTAGAACATAGATCAATCTTGAATTATAAAGTTGATCTGTGTTTCGAAACATTCATTTCTTTACACGTGTGCGTTGTTGATATAGGTTAGTTTTTTGATTTTGATATTTGGAATATTATTCAGGACCGAAGAAGGGATTGCTTAGAATTATATTTGTTTTTTGATGATATAGTGCATGTTTTGAGAGATTTCTGAATTAACTTATTCGAATATTTAAATATATTAAATATTTCAAATAAATTATATTCTTTGAGAATTCCTTAAGGTGTGTTCATGTTTTTTAAAAGGCAATTGATGTTCTTAAAGGTAAGACCAGAAACAAAATTTTGTCCATTTTAAATATTTATTTATTAATTTTAATGACTTTCGTATTTCTGTTGGTTTATTTATTCCATTTGACATTATATGTTGAGTTTTGATTATATACGTCTATTAAATGTGAGCGGTGCTTATTTTAGACATTAATTTAATTCTAAAAGTTTTTTGAATAAACATTTTTTTGAAATTAAAATTGTAGAAGACAAACATATTTTAATTTGTTTTGATATTCAAATTTTGTTATATTTCTTCTATCAAGTAAAAAGCCTTTCTATTTTATCTGAATAGTGATGAGTCTTTCTGCGATTTGAATGAGCTCAAAATAATCAAAAGTAGAACTATCTTGTACAGATTTTAAGAATTTCGTAAAGTAAGTTAGTCTAGCTTTTAACGAACCGCGTTTTTTAATAATTTCACTATTTAATTGAGCCATCGTAAGCTACCGAATTAAAGCAAATGATTTGAAAAATTGATTTGAATAGACCAAACAACAACTGCAAGGAAAGAAAGCAGGAAAGGATGCACTTACTTGAACGATTTGTTAACAACTTCAGCGCCTGGTCCCAGCTGCAGGTATTTCCCGTCTCGACTGTGTGGAGCGAATCTCGACCTTGTTGACTTGTGCGGCGTCTTTGTGTCCGCTTCTCGTTGAATTATCTTCTGCGGTTTCTTGTAAACCACGCTCTGCTACAAATTTTGTTTGTATTTCTTGATTTGATTAGAAGACTTCATGGAAGTAAGTGTTTATTCAAAAACTGATTTGACAATAATAACGTATTAATTGAGATTCAGATTAAACTTGTGAAATCTGACAGTCTTGAGTGAATGTTCGACTCGTACTACCCTCCGTCATCCCACGGTCCTCGTGGGTAGAAGGGCGGTCCTCTTCGGGCTTACTCGGTCGTACCGAACACCAATTATTGTAAATTATTTCAGTTATAAGAAAAATATGAATATCATCAGATCATGAACTGTGAGATCATGTTAGGATTAGTAAGTTATGTTCTAATATTAATTATTTCAGTTATTCATCATTAATAAGGAGTGAGAGCTATGGTAATAGAAAGTTCTACAAATCGAGACAGTAACATACGTCTGTATAACAACTCTATACTCAAAAAAACCCGAAAAGATTCGATTGATCACTGGGGCATAATTGCAGAAATGCGCACGTTTCGAACTTGTTAGTTCTCGTCAGTGCAATACAACGACTGAAAATCTCTCAAGTATCTGTATTGGATATACACAGAATTACTGGGGTATAAATCGTACACTAGTGCTATCTAGATCATGCAAATATACATTCAAGACATACTTTTGCGACCTAATTCAAGTAAAGAAATGTATTCCCGATATTTTCACGTTACAAACGCAAAAAAATTTTCCTCATACTCAAGTTAGACCATAATATGCCGAAATGCTCATAATTAGCAGATCCATATTCAAATAAAATAATTCGGCTGATCTATACCAAATATCATCAATAAGAAGTATGGGCTATGGAAATAGAAGGTTCTACACTTCGAGACAGTGTAACAACCACCTGTATAACAACTTTATACTCAAACAAACCCGATAAGGTTTTGTTGATCACTGGGTCATAATTGCAAACATGCCCACGTTTCCAACTTTTTGGTTCTCGTAGTTTTCTCGTTTTATTGCACTGACGCGAACCAACAAGTTCGAAACGTGCGCATGTCTGCAATTATGCCCCAGTGATCAAAAAAAGATTTTCGTATTATAGTAGTATAGAATTGTTAGACAGATGTATGTCATACTGTCTCAATTTGTAGAGCTTTCTATTACCATGGGTCAAACTCCTTATCAACGATATTTAGTACAGATCAGCCGAATTAGTTTATTTGAATATTTCAAATATTTATTGTTAATTTCTGGTTCCATTTTTTGTACTAACAAATTAAGAGTGTCGATAGCTCAGTCTGATTAGTGGAAAGAGCATGGGGCTGGGAACTGAAAGGTCCTGAGTTCAAATCATTTTCTGGTTGGACGGGTTTCGGCTACCATTTCACTGTTCGGTTGAGAATTAACAGTACTGTGCCCTAAAGTGGCATAAAGGCGCAGTAACAAAGCCTAACAAGAACACAACTAAACTCCTAACTCGCACAAGCTGAATAAGCTTTTGAGAGATTTTTAGGATAATATTTCATATATTGAACTGTTTCAGTCGTTACTATTCGGTAGTTGATCATAATTAAAACAAATTTTTTATCACTACGTTTTACTACCAACAATTTTGAGATGTTTTACAATATGTAAGGTTTACATTTTTGCAACTAGTTTCGAATTTTCGTTCATTTTCAGGCAACTGACCTCTAAGCACATGGTACTGGGTATTTTATGTAGGTTCAGGTACAACGTAGTGATAATAAAAAAGTGAGAGTTACAGGAATTTGGAAAAAGAATTTAGAAAAAGTAAAAAATTTTTTTGGTAATTATGAGGGTAGTATGTTATTTGAATGTATTGAAAATTTGGGAATTACATAAATCAGTTTGATCATTCATTATCCGAAAAATATTTTTCTGCACTAATTTATAAACTTCAATGGACTCCAGATAGTTGAGCTTTGTTCCTTCTGATTCCACATGTAATACTTTTAGGTTATCGATTGTTGGGGATTTGAGGCCATTCTCGATGCAATATGTTGCGACGGTGGAGAATCTTTCATTTTTGGAGAAATACATTCGATGTTCATTATATCTTGTATAAAATGAACGTCCTGTCTGACCTATATATTTATTATTGCAAGTTGAACATGTTAATTCATGAACTCCAGAATTTAGTAAATTTGGGGTTGTATCCTTAGCATTGAATAACAGAGATATTAATTTATTTTTGGTATGAAAGCTATTTTGATATATTATGGGCTATTTTTTCAGTTATGTCACCGAAGTACGATTGAGATGAACCGTTTGGTTTTCAATTAGAAAATATATAGGAGACAGTATTTGATTTCCTTTATATTTTTTAATTAAAATGAGTTTCCACCATGTAAAGTCCAAATAAATCAAAAATTTTTTGATTTTTTCTGTTTTAACAGGAGGGTAAATTTGGTTCATGGCTATTTGGGACATTTTGTGTTAAATTATTATATCTATTATGTTATGACTGAAATCGTTGTTTGCGGCTATTGTTTTGATAGTATCGATTTCAATTTCACGGTTGTTCTTGGACAGGGGAAAAAAAGGTCTTATGGATAATTGGTAGGCTGAAATTTTTTGTGAGTATGGATGGTTTGAGTCTATGGGGATGCATATATCGGTTGATGCGAGTTTTCTGAATACGTTACATTCATTTTTTCGGTTTGAATGTGATATTGATAGGTCTTAAAATCTTATATGGTTTTTTTTTTTTGTAATTTGAATTTTAGTTTTGGGTGAATGTTATTTACAAAATTTAGAAATTGTTCAAGTTGTCTAGATATTCGAGATATGCAGGCAAATACATAATCTACAAATGGGTACCAAAAGTGTATTATTATAGGTAATTTTGAAGTGAAAATTTTTTTTTCTATGTAATTCATGAAAATGTCTTCGAGAAATGGGCTCAGAGGTGAGCCCATAGCTAGGCCGATTAGATGTTCAAATATTTTGTTATTGAACTGAAAATAGTTCCTTTGCAGACAAAGTTCCAAAAGTAAAATTATTTCAAAGTGTATCAATGGATTCACATGTGATTGTTCTAATATTTCCGAAACTAAATAAATCGTCTCTTTTCTCGGAATATTTGGAAACATATTCCTACAAATATTCCGAGAAAGGAGACGATAGATTTAGTTTCGAAAATATTAGAACAATCACATGTGAATCTATTGATCCACTGTGAGATCATTATAGTTTTGGAATTTCAGATGATTCCATCAAATATTTATTTATTGATTTTAATTGACAATTTACATTTGTTGGGTTTTTTATTCCGCTTGATATTATATAGTGAGTGTTGATTTTGTCTATTAAATATAATCATATCCCTCATTTAATTTTTAACAAAAATCATCCAAAGTAAATTTGATGTTGTAATTAGAAATAACTTTGAGCTCTTAAGAACAATTACTTGTTAATTAATCAATTTTTGGAATGCTGATGAAGCAATGAAGTATTGGTTGAGTACACATGTGATCAATATAAGGCTTATTCGGAAAGCCATCATCATTTTTAGATTGAAGCTCAGGGTTTATGATATTGGAGTTTTTTAGATAACTCAGAGAAAAAAATAATGATTTGGAATAGTTTTCTCCAGATTTTGAAGATATTTTAGCAGAAATCATTCATTGATAAAGTTATGATATACCGAATATTACCTGAATAATTTCTACCGAGAATTCTATTATTTCAACTACGTTTAATTAGTTATATTCATTCAATTCAGTTGAAATGACAAGTATCGTATCTGCTGAACTCAGGAGTGAGAAAATGTTCTCCACATTATCCTGGAGATAATACAGGATATCACTTTGGAAAAATCGAAAAATAAAAATTTGAATTTCTTCATATTTGGCCGTCAATAAGAGATATCCTATATATGACAGGTTGGTCATTTAGGAATGATGACTAGGCAAATCTAACAGTTAAAAAGTTCCTTGTTTTTATTGTCTCGGTCTCAACTTGACGGAAATTCATCTTAAATATAAGAAAAACAAATGTTAACTTCCGCTATTTGAATGATTTATACAATTGTACGACAATGATGAAGTCATGGTATGACGAAACAATTGTCGTATAAATCATTAAAATAGCGGAAGTTAACATTTGTTTTTCTTATATTAAAAAATTTCTGTTCAAGTTTTTTTTATGATTACTCCTAGTATCGGTAGAGGACTTTTAGCGAACTACTGTTCTCTCAACTTTTTGCACATTCCTCTGAATAAGATCTGTAACGTTGTAAAAATATCTCTAATAATTCATTCCATGAGAGAGGTATTGGAGGACATTGATAATACAGGAAAACATATGGGGTACATTATTCATTTAAAAGTTGCATCATTTTCTTGGAACACCCCAAGTATTAGAAAATAATTTCATGAGACCCCGAACTTTAAGTACAAGGAGCCTGCTTTCGAACTAAATTTTCAAGATGCTATGAAAGCGCAACACACTATTGCAAGACCTTCTACATATGATCGCCATTTTGCAACAAGTTAAGACGTACATGGTATCCCAGAGTAGGTTGGAATCTGATAGTAGGTAGTACTTATCAAAATAGGGACAAGTTTTCTATAAGCCTGGCTCCTAACTTCTTCCAATTCCTAGACACAGGAATATAATATACAGATGTTGAAATAAAAAAAAATTATTTTTTTTGCAATAATTCCACAATAGTTGAAGATATTTCTATACAACTCAAAACAGCTAATCTGTTTTTTCGAAGTCATTTTTTAATATTTCTTATTGTTTCAAATATTTTCAGTGGCGTAACGTTGATATTACAACGTCCGAAACTTGAACGCCAGTAACATATTCGCAAATTTGTTGACAGAATTGAATTTCTTCAAGACCACTCTTCGAGAATAATACTCCTGGTCGAAAGCTCTAAACCTCAAAATTTCCGAGAAAATCAGCCCCGAATATTTCAAAATTTTACTTTTCATAAAAGAAAGAATACCTGGACACTAACGGAAATTTTATTGGAAAATTTATAAGGTATAAACAGAAAACAAATTAAATTAGATATTCATTGTTTTCTATACAAGCTGTCACCTTTCACTTCAAATTTTCCCAAACTCTTTGAAAAAAGTTTTTTTTTTAAATTGAAATGTACTTAGATTACGCTAACTGGAGAGTTTCATCTTATAGAATATTTGGAAGAATACATAATATTCTAAAGGTTCTTTATTACGCGCTAACTATCTTTAACTTTAAATGAAACAGACTATGTTTGAGATATCAATGAAAATTCACATTCGTTTGAAACACCTATTATAACCATTATGTATGGAAGACAACATCTTGAAAAAATCCATCGCGGCTTTTCTGTGTGGTGCCCATCTAAAATGGCATCAGTTGTCATTGTTTTATGGGCTGCTGTGGTTTGTGGCTTCTTTGAATAAATCTGCGACTTGAAAAAGCCGCATTCTCGTTGGTCAGTTCACATTACCTCTTGATGAGATGACCATGCCCTCAAATCGCTAGCGCATAGTGTTCAAGGTGGCATAAGCTGTGATCCATAAGCACTTTCCTGTGGAAACCATATGTCGTTGGCGTCCATATCATCAAATTCAGGGCAAAATAAGTTGGTAATCATCGACTTATAGCGTTCGCTGTTGAAGGTAATGGCCTTGCCAAGGTCGTTTTCAAAAATATATGGACCAGTGATGATGTCGCAACAAACAGTGACTCTTTTGAGATGCATTGGACGCTATTGGATCTAATGTGGTTTGTTATTGTTTCAAATTCGACAATTTTGTTTGTTGTTTTGTAACTATTCATCCAGAAGTGGGACTCAATGCTGAAAATGATTTTTTGATGAGAATAAAGGTCAGTTTCCAAATTCTCTGAAGCCCATCCATGATTTTTTTACGTATGCAGGCCCAATTCACAACGCAAACTTCACCAGGTTGTGGTATGCGAAAGTCTGAGTTCTCATGAGCAACGCAAAATCGACTGCTCTGGATTCTTCTACACACTTTCACGAACAGCGGCGTACGGATGTTGATTCATTTTTTAATGAGTTTAATGAGAGTGGACAGCTCAGTAGTAAAGCATCGGGATCGTGACCGGAAGGTCAGGGTCCGAATCCTGTTCAGGTGGAAAAGAAATTTTCTAGTTGGACGGGTGTCGGCCACCATTTCACTGTTGGGTCAAAAATGAACAGTGCTGTGACCTAAATTGGCGCAAGATAGCTGTAACAAAGCCTACCTAGAACACAACCGAACTTCTAACTCGTACAAGCTGAAAAAGCTTTTGAGGAACCTCCAAAGAAGATCTAGGAGTATCAGGATAATACAAATAATAATAAAAAATAAAAAGTGTGTGTGTCCGCTCCGACGCACGACTGGAGTTTACTCCTCAAGAACGATTATAAAATAAATAAATAGATAAGGGAATACGGGTATAAATGAATGCATTTTTGATGATACTTAGATTATGCACGGTAGATTTTTATTCTATTAATTATACAATAAATTTTTTGACATACATAAGGAAGCCATGAAATTAAATCATCGATGTGTATTCGTTTTTCTATGGAGTCAGAATCCACAGAGTGAGTGTGATTTGCTGTTTCAGAGGATGGAAGCTCTTGCACATCATCTTGTCTACTCGATCCTCCTGTATCCGTGTAATCAATTATGACTTTCTCACCATTGGATGTAAACCAAGCATCATCCACTTTAATTTGGAAGTGCTTATACAGAGGTGTTTCAATTAAATACGTCAACCATTTTTTAATGACAATACCTTTAACCAATCCGTGAAGGTAACTTGTTTTATGAATAAGTTTCTTCTTAATATGAACATTAATACAATAGTCTTCTTCATTTCCATCAAGCGGCCTTGGTAAAAGTTTTATCATATTATCAACCGAGACAGGCACATTAATTATTTGGCCAGTTATAGCAAATTGACCATTGAAATGGCGTAATCTACGTATTTGCATAAACGGAAGCCTTGGTGAAATAAGTCTCTCAGCAATAATATCCAATTCCGGCAAATCCACTGGTCTTTGTGGATATTTAAAACCATTATACGTAGCTAAAAAGGGAATATTGCCTTTTAAGATACTGGCTCTGCAAGTTTTGCACATCATGACTTGAGTGACATCCGTAAAATTCTGAAAAATATCATATAATTAGAGTTGGTAAGATATTAGATAATTGTAAATTATAAGGGACTACTTTACCGTAATTCGTTTAAGTAAGATTTCTTCATCTGCTGATCCACATTTAAGATCTTCTAAAAACCATAAACGATCACAAACATTACAGGCGTGACCAAAGGAATTCTGTAGGATCTTTTTTTTAAATAGCTTATGTGCTGATTTATGAGTTTGATAGCTACGGTATGGCAGGCTAGAATTTGGCTCCGATGTTGACTCTTCAGACATGTTGATATTGTCTTCATTTTCAATGAATTCATTCTCGGCTGGTTGTAAAATTTCCATTTCATTAGTTAGCAAACGAGGAGTCAGTATAGGTTGGCTGGGAAGCTGACAAATCTCATCAAAATTAAGGTTTCTGGTTTGATTTGGTTTCCTTTTTTTTTTGTACACATCACTAACACTTTCGTGCTGTTGTACGTTTTGACGTTTTTTTGTTGATACCGGTGCAGTCTCAATAACTACTTCGTGGTGTGTAATGACAGGTCCATCGTCAGGACTTGAAGGTACCACCTGTGGTGTAGTTACCGATGTCAAGTAGTTGGAAGGTCCTGCATCTTGCCTCGGTAAAATTTCAGTAACGTCTGAGTTTGACTCTGCGTTGATGTTTTGATTCGCTCGGAGTTTTTTTCTCAACCTGCATTCCCGTTGACGCTCCGCTGCGGACTTTTTGGCTGGTCTGTCCTCTTTCTGTTTTTTAGGCCCAGATTTTTCTTTCATCCGAAGTCTGTATTCTTGTTGTCGAATTGCTTGAGTTTTTTTATGACCGGTTGTTGTTGATGGACAGGTTTCAGGACTGTGAATAAACAAATTCAAGCACATTTAATAAGAAAAAAAATAAATAGCTATTTTAATAGCATGTAATTAAATATAAAAGCACAACATAAAAAGTATAGATATACACTGATAAAAAGATTCATTAACTATTTAATAATTTAAATTATTTGAAAGCAATTGTTTAATTTTAATAAATATTTTTCTACATTTAATTAACATTTATTTAGAAGGAAAATATATTTATTAACATTTAATAAGTATTTATTAATAATTAACAAATACTTATTAACAGTTAATAAATATTTTTTAACAACTAATAAATATTACGTTGATTTGTATTTGATTTGTACTTCATAAATTATTTTTAATAAACATGGATTAACTTTTAATAAACCTTTTTTTAGTAGCTAACAAATATTTATTCATACATTTGATAAATTGCATTTCATAAATAATTTATTAACTGTTAATAAATACTTATTAAATTCTTTGACGTTAAAAAATCATTTATTAATAAAGTTTATTAAATATAAACAATTCCTTCTATCAGTGAATGGACAACTTATATATTAATTGTAAAAGTGAATTATATAGACTTACTTAATTACCGCATCCACGTGTTCCGCAACTCCCGGATCATTCTCACTAGAATACGTAACTTCCATATTTTACTGTATTCAACTGACACAAATTTATATTTATATCGATTATAAATAAATTATAAAATTTAAAACAATATCTCCGCAAGTTCAAAGTGTTTGTAGGTTAATATCGAATAAATAAATGTTTAGAAATGTATTGATATAGTTATGCAGGCGCTACACTGTACATGTATAATGTGTATGCTATTATACACACACAGATATATACTAAACATATACAAGTACATGGAGCCGAGCATACCGTGTGGTGGGGAATGGTCAGACTATAGCGCATAACGCATTTCGTGTGACATGCTATACTCTCTAGTACGATTTTGGTCCCCATAATTTTCATACCCCGGGCCTATATATGTAAATCGATTCTTAAGGAGTAAACTCCAAAAAAAAAATTAAACAGTAGACTTAAATTTTTCTACCACACTGCGAATACTCGTTTCGGTGGGACGATTATGGCGTAAAATGGGCAAAGTGGGCGGAACGCTGCACGAACAGAACACCCATTCTGATGAAAATAATCATTTTCACGATTGTTGAACGCTATATCTATGCGTGGCGATTAAGAAAGACAGGCTGAATAAATTAGAGCAAGTTCGAAAGATGTACCTTCAACAATATGGTCGCTATCAACTGTCAAAGTTCGGGAGTCACTATTGGAAGATACGTTAGAATAAATGCTGGTCTGAAATGGAATGATTTGTGTATTCAAATCAGATATTAGCCATTTACTAAAAATTTACTCAGATTAAATTTTTTTCAATTCTAAAAGTAAGTAGTGAACTAACTCTTTGTCAAGTCTACATAAGTTATCCGCATATAATCGTATGCCACATAGATAACTAACAATTTATTCATTCTGGGAAAACTATAATATTTGATGAAATTTAATTAAAGAAATATAATATTAACCACTAATTTTTATTCCCTTTCAATAATAGTCAGACGGTATAGTTGCAGGAACATAGTATTTAAACACTATTCGCAAAATATGTCTTGAGTCTAATACCGGATAAACATTTTTAGTATCGTTAACCACAGACATTAATTGAACAAATAATTCTTTGGAAAAAAGTTTCAAAACTTGAAACCTAAATTGAATAAATCAAAGTTATCAGGTTTTTACCAATTTTGAAGTATGGTCTGCCAATAACTCATAATGTATAATACAGAAAGTCATTTAATACAGGAATAAAAGTGATAAATCCTCGATAATAAGTTAGATCTAATTTTTGCGATGTTAAGAAATGAAACAATTCAAATTTCCAGGAGTTTACTGAATGTGCAGACTGAGGTAGCTATCTAGTTCACATCTATTTTCGCAGAAACTTCATGATTTTTCGAAAATAAAGAAAACTTCATTTTACTCTTATCCCAAAACTGAAACCATTTGAATGTTGTACGTTACCAAATTTTCGACCATTTAAATGTGAAGAAGCTACATTTGAAGAAGCTACAATGTAGCGAAACGCATCATATGCCAATTGATAATAGTTAACAGAAATCAACATATATGTAAATTCTCCATTTTCTGGAAATCTGTGAAAAATAAGGCGTAAGTCTTTATGTGAACGAAACGTAATGAATATTTATACCAATCTCTGGCAAACAACCCTCTTCAAGTTATATGCATAACTGTTCTCGTCGAAGATGTTTGTTGGTCCTTCCAACTAAGCTCTTCCAATAATTTCTGAAATTTCATCACGAGTCAGTTGTATATAAGTATATAAATTTTGTATTATTTATGTAGGTGTTTGTAAAATTATAATGTTTTTTTTTTTGTTTGATGAGTTCTCAATTGTATTGAAAATACCATCTATCACGAACATTTTTCAATATATCTTTATAACGGTAAATAAAATTTTTCCATAAATTAAGGCCCTCCATTTGAATCCATCTGAGAACAGTAACGTAACAGTATTGACGGTTCGTAGAAATATTTTTTGTTTGATAAAAAGCAATATTATCATAGAAGTTTCCCTTCCCCATAGAATTAATTGTACTGAATATTTTATGAATGAAGATACATAGATTTGTCTTTACAGGATAAATATCTGTTAGACTATGTTAGAGAATCAATCTCAAAAAATAAGTATGCCTTACTGAAGGTAATCTACTGAAACATCAAAATTAATCGTCCACTAATTTGTATTTACATATTTCAGAGATCTTTTGTCCATTTAGTTAGAACGTTTACTATCTGTTTGCGATGATTTTATCGGAATTGCTTGAGTAAGAAAGTTGGTGTTTTGTTGAATGAGAGGTCCCAATTTTTTCAAAGTCATTACCACGATATATTTTTTTTCAGTGATTTTATCTGTCTATTGCAAATTATTTGATTAAGGTATGTTGATATTAAAAGTGTTGTAAGAGCTGTAAATACTGTTGTTACAACACGAAATGAAGTAGGTTTAGAAAATGATCAGCGCGAGATTGCGGGAAACTTTGGTGTTCCTCCTGTATGCAACGAGTATTTCAACATTACAACGAAACTAGTCTGCTCACTAAAAGACCTGGTTCAGAACTACGAACGACTAAAATAGCTAGAGGTGGCCACTTACCCGCTTCTTTTGCTTCGAGAAACCGAATGGTCACGGTAGTTCCCTCAGAAATTATTTTCAAGAAGGGAGAAATGTGAACGATATTGAGTGGACAGTTGTGAGGCGACTTGATGCTGCTGAATGATTCTCTAGAATGAGGACTAGTAAACAGATGTTTTCACATATGTACCGGATTGCAAGGTTGAAATATGCAGGAGAACACTTGACTTGGACAATAAATGACTGAAGTCGCGTATTGCTTTTCGATTAAACTTATGAGCTCTATGGAATTGTGAGAATATAGCTAGAGATACTCAAGCATGCATCAAAAATAGTACTTTGACTACTCATGGATACCTCTATGCATGATAATTCACGGCCCGATACTGCTTATCTTGACGAGGTTCACTTCACTAAATTTCTTTGGCCTATCCGAACTCCGTGTTTAAATCCAATTGAAAAAGTATAGAATGAGTTGACAGACGCTTATGGAGAAATAGACCGTCTCCTAGAAATCCAAGAGAGCTTCACAGTATTACAGGAATGTTTTAATATTACGCAGTATGTAATCCATAGCATACCTCGTCGTTTGCGAACTATCGGGTGCTTTTTTTAGACTCATAGAACTTTCAATAGGGATAACTGTGATTTGACTGAAGGTAGAAGCCGTGTTATTCTGACATTTCTGTTCAGTAAGCATTGAAAAATTCTCCTGGAAAGACTCACGCCGCAACAACGATTACAAATTGTTGAAATTTATCTTCAAAATCAATGTTCTATTCGCCAAACTTATAGATCACTTCGTGAAATTTATGGTTTCATAATCGTCCATCAGAGCAGCTTATTCGTCGGACTATCGATAGATTTCGGACATTTTCTCTCCTCGTTGCAAGAACAACAACAAAATGAAGAACTGTATGTACAAAAAAAATATATATACTTAAAGTCATCGTGTTAATGATGATCCAGATTTGTCTATTCGTCGACGTTCACATTAAGTTGTACTCTGTGCATCCACCACATGGAACTAAAACTGTGATTTGACAGAAGGTAGAAGCTATGATGTTTTGACATTTCTATTCTGTAAGCATTGAAAAATGAATATGGAAAGACTCACGCCGCAACAACGTGTATAAATTGTTGAAATTTATTTTCAAAATCAGTGTTCTATTCGCTAAAATTATAAAGCACTTCGAGAAATTTATGGTTTACATAATCGTCCATCAGAGCAGCTTATTCGTCGAACTATCGATAGATTTCGGAAAAACATTTTCTCTACTCGATGCAACAACAACAATAATACAAAGAACTGTACGTACAGAAGAAAATATCGCTGCTGTATGTCATAGTGTTAACGATGATCCAGATTTGTCTATTCGTCGACGTTCACAACTAGTTGAACTCTGTGCATCTACCACATGGAAAATTTTGCCTAAAGTTCTTGATCTACACCCATACAAGATCCAACTGGTTCAAGAAATAATGCCACTTGACCATAATAATCCTCGTTTGTTTGCTGATTGGGCCCTAGAACAGCTTGAAGTTGATCCACTTTTTTATCGTAGAATTGTGTTTAGGCATGAAGCTCATTTCTGGTTGAACGGCTATGTTAACAAGAAAAATTGCCGTATATGGAGTGAAAACAATCCTCTAGAGGATCTGCAGGTTCCATTGCATCCTGAAAAATACACGGTATTGTGTGTTCTTCATGCTGGAGATATAATCAGTCCATATTTCTTTAAAAACGATGCTGGAGCTAATGTTACAGTGGATGGTGCTCGTTACAAATCGATGATCAATGATTATTTGTTTCCAAATTTGAATTATATCGACCCAGAAGTGTTTTGGTTCCAACAAGATGGTGTTTCACCTCATGCTGCTGCTTTAACAATTGATTTATTGAAAGAAGGATTTGGCGATAACATTATTTCGAGAAATGGTCCAATTAATTGTCCTTCAAGATCATGCGACATAATTCCACTGGATTTTTCTTTGTGTATGTCAAGTCATTGGTTTATGCTGATGAACCAGAAACAATAGACGCTTTGAAATCCAACATAGCTCGTGTTATTGATGAAATTAGGCCTGAATTATTTTAAAAAGTGGTCCAAAATTGGTCTGGTCGAATGCGGTTCCGCAGAGCTAGTTGTGGTGTACATATGCCGGAAATTGTTTTTAAAACATAGATGTCATAAAATTATCTTTCAAATAAAAATAAATTGGCTTCAATCTCAATTTAAGTGTGTTTTATTTCAATTTAAAGTTTTATCAATCTAAAAAACACCCGATATTATCACTACTATGGAAGGGAATACTCAATATTGAATTTCAAATTAATGTTTTAGTTTTCAACATTTTCAGTTTCTCTGGCATGAAATTAGTAAACTTCGTTACAACGGAAGAAATACTAAGAACAAAAATTCATGAAATGAATGGAAATTATGGGGTAACCCCACTATCATAATTGGCATAAAATTATGCAGTTTATTCTTGATGATCCGATATTACCATTTCTACCAAAAAGTAGAACCAATTTAGTTTTTCAAATGGAGCATCCTGTATATAATATTAAGTTTTATCTCAAAATCAGTCTTATTTGGAATTAAGAATAATTGTGGAATGTCACTGCAAAATATTTATTTTTCCTTCATCCTAAAAACTACAAAAATACACAGGACAACTTTGATGAACCAAAATTTCAGTTATTTACCAATTTGAAAGAAGTAGGAAGGTACCCTTATATAACGCCGACGGAAATATCTTTATCCAAGGTCACAGTTCTCAATATTCGAAGTCTGTTATATTTATCGTTTCAGTATCTGAGAATTTAAAATTATAAGTGTTTGTTTAAGTTTGTTTTTGGAAAAAATTGGTAATCAGCTGTTAGCTTACAAAGGATCACAAATAGGTATCAAGAAATATAAAGGGACACGGCTGAGAAAATGATAATATTTTAAATGTTCTATCAGAAAATAAAGTTGCTACTACTCGTACTGTTCGTTTTCTTCAAAACCGAACAAGGAATTCAACTACCAGGTAAGTTGTTAGCCCTGCACCATCTCGGGGATGTCACGATCTATTACTTTATAATCTTTATCTTTCAAAAATTTCTTATTAGAAATATTAAGAACCCAGAAAAGCAAATAGACAAATGCCGCTTCGACATGAGGGGTAAAATTTTCTACCGGCCTCATAATATGACTCCCAGGACAGTCTGTTTTGGCTATCCACCCATGACACATCTAGACAGTCTCTTGTTATGCTTGGATCAAACGGTCACGCAATATTCACAGTTACTTTTTACTCCTGGAACAATTAAGTTCCCTTCACGGTCTCTCGTTACGGATTCACTCACTACAATCACTCGTTGAACAAGTAAGTTCTATTCACACTATTTCTCTGCTCTTGAACAAGTTTATATTCACATTCACTGAAGTCACAATTTCACCTCTCTCGATAATTTAAACACATTCAAAGAAAGAGTTCTCAATTCACATTCACTTTCAACTTCTCAAGGTACACCCTATCGTGATAAGACAATATCACAATGGAAGGCATGGAAGTGAATGTATTATCTGCATTATTTACTCATAATTAGGTGGAACATGTGTGAAGTGAACCCTTTGAAAGTGAACAATGGTGAAAAAGATCACCGATATATTCCTCTACGAGTAAGATTTTAGTTCTTTAACGGCAATGAATCAATTAATTTAGTTTATTTACATTTGGTTTCTATTTATATGTCTCAATTCTCATGAAGTATGCTTATCCTAGAATTCGCATACTAATTTATTAACTTTTAATCAATTACAACGAAAAATTGGAAAAGATATCTTTAAAAACCATGCAATTCTTCGAACTACTTTCGAAGAAAAGTAAAAATGCAGTATTATTAAAATTATTTTAGGCGGCTATACCAGCCTTTTATATTCATAAAATTTTCAGATCGTTCATAATCTGGTATACTAGAAAGGTCTAATAGACTTTGATCATGAGAATCCTCATATAAGAATCAAATAGTTACATCGAAATGAAGTTCATATCAATTCTAATGCCCAATAGCCAGTTTTCTCTAACTCCAAGATTCCTTGCCGATAATGCAGCGTTCACAGTTCCTGTGATTGGCCTGGTATTGACATGAAGGATCAGCAATTTATCGGATATTTCATTTTTTCATTGTGGAACAGTGCGTATGACAACATTGTGCCCCTTTCTTTCACGAATATGTTGTACAAGCAGGCTTACGTTCGAAACAGAGATTCCAAACACAACGGAATCTGATGATTTTGGAATCAACGATATCCTTTCGATCCAATAGTTTATTTTCCTTGAGCTATTTTCTTCCGAAAACTCATGAGGATTTATATTCTCCAAGGCAATTTTTAGCTGTGCAAAACTGCATGAATTTATGCAATTTGACAGTCTTTGAGGGATAAATCTTCCAATAGGGACTACCGAACTTTAATAGCGGCCATATTGTTTCTAGTGTGTCTGTTGGAATTAACTTCAATTTATTTTGTTCTGCCAAATCACCATTGATAGATATGGCGTGCAAATAGTCAATTTTTGTAATCAAAATGGGTGTTCACTTTGCTGAGTTTGCGCTCGCAATAATCGTACTACCGATAGGACTATTCGCAGTGGAATGGATAAATTTGAGTCCACTAGTTCAGCAAACAACAAATCAACACCCGTTCTATGACGAAAAGCAAGATCTGCAGAAAACATCGCCGCTGTACGTGAGTGTGTGGATAAACCGAGGCAGTCGATTTCGCATTGCTCACAATAACTCGACTTTTTGCATACCACATCTTGGCGAATTTCATATCGTGACTTGGGCCTGCAGCAGGACAAAATTCGAATGACCCAGGAGCTGAAGTAAACGATCATAGACAACGACGCGTGTTCACTGAATGGGCCCAGGAGTATTTTAAAATGGATCCTTATCTTCATTAAAAAATAATCTTCAGCGATGAGATCCATTTCTGGATGAATGGGTATGTCAACAAACAAAATTGCCGAATTTGGTAAGATACCAATGCATATGAAATCTAAGATCATCGATTGCATCCCGGCAGAGTCATTGTTTGATGCAGATTTTAGGGTGGCGGCGTCATTTGTCCATATTTTTTTCGAGAACGACTTTGGCCAGACTCGTAAATGTGATGCCTACCGCTAAGACACGCGTTAATGAGCTCCCAATAAAGAAGTGCAAAAGTGCCATAATACACCAAATGAGGGTCTCCAGTGTATGAATTCTGGAACTCTTATACACACTGGTTGTATAAAATATTACAACGATATAGTTAAAATAGACGAAACTCGTATAAAGTGCTGTGAAATTGGCGAAAGTGACATAAAGGGTGTTGACATGAATGACAGTTCGACGGATACGGTCATAGACTTGGCAGCTTTCGATGAGTACAATGAAAGAGTTATTACTGAGCTAACTAAGGAAAATGGGAAACTTCTAAATGAAAATCAACTTTTACGGCAACTCATTTCTGTAATTTCCTTCAGTTTGAAATCAGTGTGTTAAAAAAAAATAGGCACTATTTCAATAATTCCTATATCAAATCAGATGGTAGTGAAATATTGCGGATTACAGACAGACAGACGACATGTATCGAAACATCGATGGTAACTAATGAAGCAAAAATTGGTTCAAGGCATACACAACCTGTTCAAAGCAGGGCTAATAAAATAAACACAAACACCGAGAAATCAGCTGTTTATTACCAAAACTGAACAAAACCGGAAAATGAAATGGATGATATTGTCAAGATGAATAAATTCAAAATTTCACCGGGATTTAAACTATTCAAAAGTACAAGAACTAACGCACACTTGTTCTCGAGCGTGAAACAAAGAATATGGTTGCACATAGGAAAGATTGAACTCAACACAACACCAGAAAATATAAATAAACACCTCTCCCACATATTACCAGGTCGATCATTCATATTTGAAGCCTTTAATCTGACAAAAAGCATCTAGACTGTCTTTTAAGGTAGGTGGTGCCTTGGGTCTTATAGACGAACTTTATAAAGGCGATAATTGGCCAAATGGTGTAACTCTTCGCCGCTTCAGTTTTTTTCTGAAGAATGGAGTGACGATACAATAAGGTATCTACAATAATTGGTTCTGAAATTTTGACATTGACAAATATAAATTTGTAGTCGCTTGGAAATGAGATTGATGAATTCGCCCATTTTCTGACTGAACAGCACATTGACATTGCATGTATATCAGAGCATTGGCTGACTCGTGATATTCTAGGTAAAATTAATATGGATAGGTATATTGTTGCCAGTTATTTTTGCCAGGAATCATCTCGCCATGGAGGTTCAGCAGTGATTGTTAAAAAAGATGTCATTTGCTTCAGAATTGTTTGAAATGAAGTTACTTTCAATTGAAAGTGAGGTAGAAATTATAGCTGTGAGAATATCTAAACAAAGATTAACTGTTGTGGTCGTTTATCACCCACCATCAGGGAGTTTTTCAACCTTCATATATATTGTTGAAGAAACACTGGATTCGTGCCTCAAAGATTGTTCCAACGGCCGTTGTATGTTCGCTGGGGACTGCAATGTCGACATCTTCAGAAACTCAAATGAAAAGAGACAATTTATAGAAATTTTCTATTCTTATAACATGAAACATATATTCTGTGAGTAAGTAGACAATCCTTAATTTGTATCTATAGTATATTCACACATTTTTCTTAATACAATGTTCAGAAAAAGTTAACATTCGAACCCTATCTCTCCTATCACCGTGCTCAAATAGTCAAATTTCCATGTACCGGCCATCGATCTGAAAAAGACAGTTTTAAAATTATAAGAAATATAAATGAAGTGAATACTTACCGATTCATGCAGAAAATGAAATCTGAAAATTCGACTTGCTTGTATATTAATGACGCGAGAGGGCAGTAGACTAAGTTTCATGTGAGACGGCTCACGATATTCAATTCTACTTTTCTGGCAACGAAAATCAAAATCAAGGAACGAAAAACAAGCTAGAAGCAACTACTACCATTGCTGAAGTAAGAAAAGACCAAGATAGTCGAGTATCTACGAGATGTTGAAGAAGTTGTTGAAGGGCGCAATTAATAGCTCAGTGAAATTAAGGATTATTAGGAAGCTGCAGAAAGTTGCGAACAAAAGTCGAGAAATCTGGTTTAATTTATTAACCGAGAAACAGGAAACAAAATTTATATTGATCGTAGAGGAGAAGATATAGCAGATAATTTTAATGAGCACTTCTCATCAGACGGCAAGAGAATAGCAGAAAAGTTTGAACCAAATATCAAGTCCACAAGAAATTACCCACTGAAAAGCAGGTTGAATGGTTCGGAATCTTTATTTCTGCGACCAGTTACCGAGACGGAGATAGCGTAGATAATATAGGCTATGAAGAGTAGGGAATCCAAAGAATGTTATGGCATGACGGTGCCTTTACTGAAATGCACTGTACCACATATAAAGAAACCCTTATGCAAAATCCCCAATGACTGCATAGACCAGGTCATTTTCCTGATAAACTGAAAAGACATTAGTAACAACTTCTTCGCTCTTCGTCCAGTAATCTGCCTTGCTCTGTCGCAGCTTGACTGGCGTAGCAATGGAGGACCCGACCAGTCTAAAGATTCATGACTAACCGTCCCCGCCGAGTTCAAATAGAGCAAGTCATATAGCGTTTGACGCCACCGTTCCAAGCGGAACAGCGTCAGCGTCACAGGCAGAGCTGCGCATCACGCCTGTCTGATGAGTTTCAGATGCGCAGACTCCGAACGAAACGCCGTCTCTCGAATTGAGAGGTGGAAGCTTGCCCACAACACCGCATTTCCTTCGAGAGCTTCAGTAACACCGATTATAAAAGAGCAAAACTCAGAAGACTGCTCAGATTACAGACCAATATCTATTCTACCCGTAATTTTGAAAATCTTCCAATTAGTGTTGAAAATCCGCCTAGTTGATTTTTTGGAAAAAAGGCTACAACTAAATGAAGCACAGCACGGGTTTAGAAGAGGAAAATCAACAGTTACAGCCATGATCGACGTGCTTGAATCAATTTTGGAAGCATACAATAACGGCGAAGAGGTAGAAATATCATGTGTTGATCTCAGCAACGCTTTCGACAGTGTAAGCCATCAACTCCTCTTGTAAAAACTACAGCATTATGGCGTAAAAGGAAAAGCATTGGAAATGTTCACGTCGTACCTGTTAGACAGGTATCAGGCAATTAGATGGAATGGGAAGGTGTCGCCTTTGCGAATCTTTGAGAAAGAGGTAGCTTTTCCTCAGGGGCCCATCCTGGGTCCTATTTTATTTATTCTATTCCTGAATGATATTTTTGACCATATAACTTCAGATAAAATCTGCAGCTTCGCCGACGATACCTCATTTCTAAACAAGTCAAACTCGATGGTAAACTTACACGAAAATACTAAAACCGCAGAGATGAAAGCGATTAACTCTATTTCATCTAATGGTCTGCAAATGAATCCATCAAAAACACAAAAGATTATGTTCAGCAATAAACTGAGTATGACTTCCTCGATTAAGTATTTAGGATTGGAATTTCAATCGGATTTGAATTGGAAAAATTATATAACTAATCTCTGCATTAAGTTGTCAACATCAATATTCATGAAAAGAAAGATAACACAAATATCCCACCCAGAGATTGCTGAAATGATTTGTTATTCATCCTTCCATGGACTGGCTGTGTATGGTACAATCCCATAGGTTCAAATTGTAGAAGCTGAGAGAGTTCTCATTCAACAAAAGAAAGCTGTTCGTCCATAATATTCAAGATGACGAGTCCTGAATGCTGTAGGGATATTTTCAAGAGAGAAATAATTCTGAGAATAACATCTGTACTTATACTTATCTGCGTCAACTATGTTCATAACAAACAGCACAAGTTCATTATAAACTCCGACTGTCATCGGTTTAACACACGTGAAAAGGACAACTTTACTATTCCTTATGCAAGGATAAAGAGGATCCAACAGGGCCCTAATCATATTTGCCTTAAATTGTATAATAGGCTTTCGAATCATATGAAACAGCGTGCATTGAATTGAATCAGTCCTTACTTGGTGAAAATCCATATTAAATAATATTTAAATAAGGTTATTCTGATTTTCACAAATTTTTATTGATATGTTTACAACAATCGTTTCGCTATCACAGCATCATCAGGCAAGATTACGTTTTGAATAACTAAGCTTGTTTCGGAAATCCGTTGCTATTTATATTACAGTAAGTACAATAAATTTTTATTGAGCACTAAAACCCAAAAAAGGGTCTCTGCAAATTCCAGTTTATCTGAATATATTTTACAGAGGTGAGTTATTCAAATCTATTTCTTCGTTAAGTAATATTCCAATTTTATTATATTTATTTATCTCTAGGGATTCTAACAGATTTAAGGCATAACTTTTGCTTTCTATATGTAGAATTTCATAATTATGGTTGAATGTATGTCCTGTTTCTAACAAATTGCTGGAATATGTAGAATTACTTTTCTTATTGGGGAAACTCTTCATATGTTCACAAAATTTATGTCGGAAAGTTCTTCCAGTCTGTCCTATGTAAACTTTAGGGCAATCACCGCAGGTTAACTTATAAACCCCCGATTTATCATATTTATGTGTACAGTCTTTATTGTTTTTAATAAATTTACTCAAGTTTGAATTGGTTTTAAATGAAGTTCTTAAATTATATTTATTTTTGAGGTATTAGCAATTTTCTCAGAAATACCTTTAGTGTATTTTAAGGAAATGTATTTAAAATTTTCTTTTATATTAGGAAACACCATATTTAAAGCTATTTTATTATTTTTATTCATGAACAATTTGTCCATCAATTTAGGATCATAGTCATTATGAATAGCTATTTGTTTAATTAGGTTTAGTTCTGAAATATAATTTTCTCGATTCATGGGAATATTAACTAATCTACGGATCATACAATTAAATGCTGATGTTTGATTTGAAGGATACACAATAAATCAAATCATCCTTCAAATCAAAAATTATCAGCATTTAATTGTATGTGTCATACAACTGTCAAAAAGTGTCTACACAAAGAAAAACCTCATCCATATAAAATTACTTTTGTGTAGGAACTAACAGAAGACGATCCAGATCGTAGAATGCATTCCTGCGAAATAATGATGAATAAACTGAACAGAAATGAAACAATTGTTGGTACAATCCTCTTTCTGTTAAATCAATATTTACATTGAACGGACAGGTAAACCAACAAAATTGAAGATATTGCTCAGCGAAGAATCCTCATTGGATACGTGAGACGTATACGCAGTATACTCAAAAGGTTAACGTTTGGGCAGGTAGCATATTATTGGTTCTATATTTATAGACGGAACTTTGACAGTCGGAAAATATTTGAGTTTGATTAGAGACGAAATATTCCCCGCATTAGTCAACTGATTTCTTTATACAATGACTAACTACTGAATGAAAATGTCTGTTTCCAGCAGAATAGAATCCCATCCCATCATGCTTCAATGTTCAGAACTTAATAAGAAGAATTGAGTTTGCGGTTGGTTCTAGGTGAAACATTATAATATTTATATTAAAAATAACACTCGGTTTATATTTCACAGTTTATTCAGAAATCTGACACGTGTTTCGGTATTTCAACCATCTTCAGAGGAGTACAAAAAGTAACTAAACTTAAAATCACAGAGGTTCATTTTTATTACAATTACAACATCTGTTGCTTTTTATGGCACATTTTTACAACAGAATCCAATACAGGCGTACTAGGAAAGAGTATTTGGGAATTGGTCAAATTTTCTTTATTCTCTAAAGATTTTTTGATTGAAAGAATCTCCAAATAGTCCCTCACTTTACCCTTATTAACATTGTATAATAAACTAACATCCTTTTCGTTGAAAAAGTGATTATTCTCTATACAATGTTCTGCAAAACCGGTTGATTTATGGTTTTTTAGAATTGATACCCTATGTTCTTTCACTCGATGTTGTAAACCCCGACCTGTTTGACCAATATATATAGCATCACAATCATCACATTTTAGTTGGTAAATTCCCGTATTAGTCATATTAGGGTTCCTTTCTTTATTATTCCCTAAGAGTTTGGCTAGATTATTTTTATTGACTGTTATCGAACTAATTCCCATTTTCCGGAAACCATTACAAATTTTGTAACTAATACCTTTTATATACGGTATAGAGTACCACATTAAATCTCGGTTATAATCCTTTGAATTTATATAAAAATTTTTTAAAATATATTTAAATGCTTTCTTTTTAATCATTTTGTCAATAAGGTCCGTTCTATAGCCATTATTCAAAGCTATGGTTTTAATTATATTAACTTCTTTTTTGTAATTAGTTTCATTCAACGGGATATTCAAGAGTCTATGTATGAAGCTATGGAATGATGACATTTTAATCTGCCATGACTGATTGGATTTGGAATGTATGGTGGTGTCTGTCGTAGTCGGTTTTCTGAAAATATCGAATTCAAATTTGTTCTCTAAATGAGAGATTTTGAGATCTAAAAAGCTAATCGACGAGTTTTGTTCAATTTCTATGGTAAATTCGATATTTTCATTCAAGTCATTGAGAAAATTCAAGAATTGTTTCAGCTGTCTGTCGGTTCCGGTCCAAATGCAAAAGACATCATCTACATATCTAGCCCAAAAATGGATATACTTAATTAGTTTATTTGTTTTATTCGTGAATAATAAATTTTCTAAATATGCCATGAATATTTCAGCCAAAAGTGGACTTATAGGGCTACCCATTGGTAGGCCATTAAATTGATTAAAAAATTTGTTATTGAATTTAAAATAATTTTGGTCTAAACACATTTCTAGAATTTTGTATAGATTATCTTTGTTTGTTGGTGTTAGATGGCTGTTATTTATCATAGATTTCAAGAGTGGCTTGAGCTCGTTTGTTGGTATCGAAGTAAATAGGCTTTTTACGTCAAAAGAGATGAATTTACATTTGTTCGGTACGGTAGTCTGTTCTAATTTTTTAATGAGTTCAAGGGAATTTTTGACACTATACGGAGAAGTGCAATTTACTACAGATGGTAGATTTTTTGCCAAATCTTTACATAAAATATATGCTGGTGCGTTTATATATGAAACCACTGGTCTCATTGGAATATCTTCCTTGTGTAATTTAGGCATTCCATATAGAACAGGAGCAGTAGGGTTCATAACACATAAAGTTTTTAGATTTCTGTCACTAAAAATATTCTTATATTCAATAGTTAGTTTCCTCACCGACTTCTGGAACGAGTTTGTTGGATCTGATTTTATTTCTCTGAAATCTTCAGATTTTAATAAATTTTCCATTTTAATTTTATACTCAGTGTTCGTCATGATAGTTAATGTATTTCCTTTATCTGCTTTTTTTATAATTAGATCATTCAACTGAATTTTACGTTTGAGTTGCTTTATAATTTTTCTTTCGGAGTTGTTAAATTTGGAAATGTTTTTAGTATTAAAATTTTTTGCTATTGAATATTTTTCTGATAATGGTTTTTTGGACATATCTAATATGGTTTCAGTTTTTGAAGCTAACATTTCTACATCTTTAAAATTAAAATTATCCGGACAATATTTTAGTCCTTTTTCCAGTACATTTAATTCTGTTTTATCAAATTTAACATCTGTAAGGTTTTTGACTCTATCATAAAATGTAAATTCGCAAGTTAAATTTTGTTTTTGAGTAGTATAATTAGAGCTTACTTCTTTCATTCTTCTGAGTTTGTTGAATTTTTTTAATTGATTAATATATTGTTGGTGGACTTCTAGCTGAACTTCTTCCCTGGTTGTTCTGTCAATGGCTTGGAATTCATCGTATATTAATTTGTGGGCTAATTCATCATGAATCAATTTCAAGTGAAGTTGTAAGAAGTTTCGTCGCTGATACCATTTGTGAACTTCCTCATTCAGCCAATTGCTATAGGCTATTTTTACTGTCCTTTTAGCTTCAGCTGAGTAATGATCACATGTGATTTTCATATACTTCGGATGGATATCTTCTTTGATGCACTGTTTGTTGAACCATAAATGGTTAGAACACTTTTTAATTTTTAGGATAGTCTTTTTGTACATAACCGCGAGTTTTGCCGTACTAGCACTATTAATAAGAAGAATTGAGTTTGCGGTTGGTTCTAGGTGAAACATTATAATATTTATATTAAAAATAACACTCGGTTTATATTTCACAGTTTATTCAGAAATCTGACACGTGTTTCGGTATTTCAACCATCTTCAGAGGAGTACAAAAAGTAACTAAACTTAAAATCACAGAGGTTCATTTTTATTACAATTACAACATCTGTTGCTTTTTATGGCACATTTTTACAACAGAATCCAATACAGGCGTACTAGGAAAGAGTATTTGGGAATTGGTCAAATTTTCTTTATTCTCTAAAGATTTTTTGATTGAAAGAATCTCCAAATAGTCCATCACTTTACCCTTATTAACATTGTATAATAAACTAACATCCTTTTCGTTGAAAAAGTGATTATTCTCTATACAATGTTCTGCAAAACCGGTTGATTTATGGTTTTTTAGAATTGATACCCTATGTTCTTTCACTCGATGTTGTAAACCCCGACCTGTTTGACCAATATATATAGCATCACAATCATCACATTTTAGTTGGTAAATTCCCGTATTAGTCATATTAGGGTTCCTTTCTTTATTATTCCCTAAGAGTTTGGCTAGATTATTTTTATTGACTGTTATCGAACTAATTCCCATTTTCCGGAAACCATTACAAATTTTGTAACTAATACCTTTTATATACGGTATAGAGTACCACATTAAATCTCGGTTATAATCCTTTGAATTTATATAAAAATTTTTTAAAATATATTTAAATGCTTTCTTTTTAATCATTTTGTCAATAAGGTCCGTTCTATAGCCATTATTCAAAGCTATGGTTTTAATTATATTAACTTCTTTTTTGTAATTAGTTTCATTCAACGGGATATTCAAGAGTCTATGTATGAAGCTATGGAATGATGACATTTTAATCTGCCATGACTGATTGGATTTGGAATGTATGGTGGTGTCTGTCGTAGTCGGTTTTCTGAAAATATCGAATTCAAATTTGTTCTCTAAATGAGAGATTTTGAGATCTAAAAAGCTAATCGACGAGTTTTGTTCAATTTCTATGGTAAATTCGATATTTTCATTCAAGTCATTGAGAAAATTCAAGAATTGTTTCAGCTGTCTGTCGGTTCCGGTCCAAATGCAAAAGACATCATCTACATATCTAGCCCAAAAATGGATATACTTAATTAGTTTATTTGTTTTATTCGTGAATAATAAATTTTCTAAATATGCCATGAATATTTCAGCCAAAAGTGGACTTATAGGGCTACCCATTGGTAGGCCATTAAATTGATTAAAAAATTTGTTATTGAATTTAAAATAATTTTGGTCTAAACACATTTCTAGAATTTTGTATAGATTATCTTTGTTTGTTGGTGTTAGATGGCTGTTATTTATCATAGATTTCAAGAGTGGCTTGAGCTCGTTTGTTGGTATCGAAGTAAATAGGCTTTTTACGTCAAAAGAGATGAATTTACATTTGTTCGGTACGGTAGTCTGTTCTAATTTTTTAATGAGTTCAAGGGAATTTTTGACACTATACGGAGAAGTGCAATTTACTACAGATGGTAGATTTTTTGCCAAATCTTTACATAAAATATATGCTGGTGCGTTTATATATGAAACCACTGGTCTCATTGGAATATCTTCCTTGTGTAATTTAGGCATTCCATATAGAACAGGAGCAGTAGGGTTCATAACACATAAAGTTTTTAGATTTCTGTCACTAAAAATATTCTTATATTCAATAGTTAGTTTCCTCACCGACTTCTGGAACGAGTTTGTTGGATCTGATTTTATTTCTCTGAAATCTTCAGATTTTAATAAATTTTCCATTTTAATTTTATACTCAGTGTTCGTCATGATAGTTAATGTATTTCCTTTATCTGCTTTTTTTATAATTAGATCATTCAACTGAATTTTACGTTTGAGTTGCTTTATAATTTTTCTTTCGGAGTTGTTAAATTTGGAAATGTTTTTAGTATTAAAATTTTTTGCTATTGAATATTTTTCTGATAATGGTTTTTTGGACATATCTAATATGGTTTCAGTTTTTGAAGCTAACATTTCTACATCTTTAAAATTAAAATTATCCGGACAATATTTTAGTCCTTTTTCCAGTACATTTAATTCTGTTTTATCAAATTTAAC
This sequence comes from Megalocaria dilatata, assembly GCA_034642435.1. Lineage (NCBI taxonomy): Eukaryota > Metazoa > Arthropoda > Insecta > Coleoptera > Coccinellidae > Megalocaria > Megalocaria dilatata. The sequence goes on from CM067857.1 coordinate 73,158,333, forward strand.
ATCTGTAAGGTTTTTGACTCTATCATAAAATGTAAATTCGCAAGTTAAATTTTGTTTTTGAGTAGTATAATTAGAGCTTACTTCTTTCATTCTTCTGAGTTTGTTCAATTTTTTTAATTGATTAATATATTGTTGGTGGACTTCTAGCTGAACTTCTTCCCTGGTTGTTCTGTCAATGGCTTGGAATTCATCGTATATTAATTTGTGGGCTAATTCATCATGAATCAATTTCAAGTGAAGTTGTAAGAAGTTTCGTCGCTGATACCATTTGTGAACTTCCTCATTCAGCCAATTGCTATAGGCTATTTTTACTGTCCTTTTAGCTTCAGCTGAGTAATGATCACATGTGATTTTCATATACTTCGGATGGATATCTTCTTTGATGCACTGTTTGTTGAACCATAAATGGTTAGAACACTTTTTAATTTTTAGGATAGTCTTTTTGTACATAACCGCGAGTTTTGCCGTACTAGCACTATTAATAAGAAGAATTGAGTTTGCGGTTGGTTCTAGGTGAAACATTATAATATTTATATTAAAAATAACACTCGGTTTATATTTCACAGTTTATTCAGAAATCTGACACGTGTTTCGGTATTTCAACCATCTTCAGAGGAGTACAAAAAGTAACTAAACTTAAAATCACAGAGGTTCATTTTTATTACAATTACAACATCTGTTGCTTTTTATGGCACATTTTTACAACAGAATCCAATACAGGCGTACTAGGAAAGAGTATTTGGGAATTGGTCAAATTTTCTTTATTCTCTAAAGATTTTTTGATTGAAAGAATCTCCAAATAGTCCATCACTTTACCCTTATTAACATTGTATAATAAACTAACATCCTTTTCGTTGAAAAAGTGATTATTCTCTATACAATGTTCTGCAAAACCGGTTGATTTATGGTTTTTTAGAATTGATACCCTATGTTCTTTCACTCGATGTTGTAAACCCCGACCTGTTTGACCAATATATATAGCATCACAATCATCACATTTTAGTTGGTAAATTCCCGTATTAGTCATATTAGGGTTCCTTTCTTTATTATTCCCTAAGAGTTTGGCTAGATTATTTTTATTGACTGTTATCGAACTAATTCCCATTTTCCGGAAACCATTACAAATTTTGTAACTAATACCTTTTATATACGGTATAGAGTACCACATTAAATCTCGGTTATAATCCTTTGAATTTATATAAAAATTTTTTAAAATATATTTAAATGCTTTCTTTTTAATCATTTTGTCAATAAGGTCCGTTCTATAGCCATTATTCAAAGCTATGGTTTTAATTATATTAACTTCTTTTTTGTAATTAGTTTCATTCAACGGGATATTCAAGAGTCTATGTATGAAGCTATGGAATGATGACATTTTAATCTGCCATGACTGATTGGATTTGGAATGTATGGTGGTGTCTGTCGTAGTCGGTTTTCTGAAAATATCGAATTCAAATTTGTTCTCTAAATGAGAGATTTTGAGATCTAAAAAGCTAATCGACGAGTTTTGTTCAATTTCTATGGTAAATTCGATATTTTCATTCAAGTCATTGAGAAAATTCAAGAATTGTTTCAGCTGTCTGTCGGTTCCGGTCCAAATGCAAAAGACATCATCTACATATCTAGCCCAAAAATGGATATACTTAATTAGTTTATTTGTTTTATTCGTGAATAATAAATTTTCTAAATATGCCATGAATATTTCAGCCAAAAGTGGACTTATAGGGCTACCCATTGGTAGGCCATTAAATTGATTAAAAAATTTGTTATTGAATTTAAAATAATTTTGGTCTAAACACATTTCTAGAATTTTGTATAGATTATCTTTGTTTGTTGGTGTTAGATGGCTGTTATTTATCATAGATTTCAAGAGTGGCTTGAGCTCGTTTGTTGGTATCGAAGTAAATAGGCTTTTTACGTCAAAAGAGATGAATTTACATTTGTTCGGTACGGTAGTCTGTTCTAATTTTTTAATGAGTTCAAGGGAATTTTTGACACTATACGGAGAAGTGCAATTTACTACAGATGGTAGATTTTTTGCCAAATCTTTACATAAAATATATGCTGGTGCGTTTATATATGAAACCACTGGTCTCATTGGAATATCTTCCTTGTGTAATTTAGGCATTCCATATAGAACAGGAGCAGTAGGGTTCATAACACATAAAGTTTTTAGATTTCTGTCACTAAAAATATTCTTATATTCAATAGTTAGTTTCCTCACCGACTTCTGGAACGAGTTTGTTGGATCTGATTTTATTTCTCTGAAATCTTCAGATTTTAATAAATTTTCCATTTTAATTTTATACTCAGTGTTCGTCATGATAGTTAATGTATTTCCTTTATCTGCTTTTTTTATAATTAGATCATTCAACTGAATTTTACGTTTGAGTTGCTTTATAATTTTTCTTTCGGAGTTGTTAAATTTGGAAATGTTTTTAGTATTAAAATTTTTTGCTATTGAATATTTTTCTGATAATGGTTTTTTGGACATATCTAATATGGTTTCAGTTTTTGAAGCTAACATTTCTACATCTTTAAAATTAAAATTATCCGGACAATATTTTAGTCCTTTTTCCAGTACATTTAATTCTGTTTTATCAAATTTAACATCTGTAAGGTTTTTGACTCTATCATAAAATGTAAATTCGCAAGTTAAATTTTGTTTTTGAGTAGTATAATTAGAGCTTACTTCTTTCATTCTTCTGAGTTTGTTCAATTTTTTTAATTGATTAATATATTGTTGGTGGACTTCTAGCTGAACTTCTTCCCTGGTTGTTCTGTCAATGGCTTGGAATTCATCGTATAGTGTCAAAAATTCCCTTGAACTCATTAAAAAATTAGAACAGACTACCGTACCGAACAAATGTAAATTCATCTCTTTTGACGTAAAAAGCCTATTTACTTCGATACCAACAAACGAGCTCAAGCCACTCTTGAAATCTATGATAAATAACAGCCATCTAACACCAACAAACAAAGATAATCTATACAAAATTCTAGAAATGTGTTTAGACCAAAATTATTTTAAATTCAATAACAAATTTTTTAATCAATTTAATGGCCTACCAATGGGTAGCCCTATAAGTCCACTTTTGGCTGAAATATTCATGGCATATTTAGAAAATTTATTATTCACGAATAAAACAAATAAACTAATTAAGTATATCCATTTTTGGGCTAGATATGTAGATGATGTCTTTTGCATTTGGACCGGAACCGACAGACAGCTGAAACAATTCTTGAATTTTCTCAATGACTTGAATGAAAATATCGAATTTACCATAGAAATTGAACAAAACTCGTCGATTAGCTTTTTAGATCTCAAAATCTCTCATTTAGAGAACAAATTTGAATTCGATATTTTCAGAAAACCGACTACGACAGACACCACCATACATTCCAAATCCAATCAGTCATGGCAGATTAAAATGTCATCATTCCATAGCTTCATACATAGACTCTTGAATATCCCGTTGAATGAAACTAATTACAAAAAAGAAGTTAATATAATTAAAACCATAGCTTTGAATAATGGCTATAGAACGGACCTTATTGACAAAATGATTAAAAAGAAAGCATTTAAATATATTTTTAAAAAATTTTATATAAATTCAAAGGATTATAACCGAGATTTAATGTGGTACTCTATACCGTATATAAAAGGTATTAGTTACAAAATTTGTAATGGTTTCCGGAAAATGGGAATTAGTTCGATAACAGTCAATAAAAATAATCTAGCCAAACTCTTAGGGAATAATAAAGAAAGGAACCCTAATATGACTAATACGGGAATTTACCAACTAAAATGTGATGATTGTGATGCTATATATATTGGTCAAACAGGTCGGGGTTTACAACATCGAGTGAAAGAACATAGGGTATCAATTCTAAAAAACCATAAATCAACCGGTTTTGCAGAACATTGTATAGAGAATAATCACTTTTTCAACGAAAAGGATGTTAGTTTATTATACAATGTTAATAAGGGTAAAGTGATGGACTATTTGGAGATTCTTTCAATCAAAAAATCTTTAGAGAATAAAGAAAATTTGACCAATTCCCAAATACTCTTTCCTAGTACGCCTGTATTGGATTCTGTTGTAAAAATGTGCCATAAAAAGCAACAGATGTTGTAATTGTAATAAAAATGAACCTCTGTGATTTTAAGTTTAGTTACTTTTTGTACTCCTCTGAAGATGGTTGAAATACCGAAACACGTGTCAGATTTCTGAATAAACTGTGAAATATAAACCGAGTGTTATTTTTAATATAAATGTTCAGAACTTACTTGAAAGCAATCTTCCTCAATAAATGAATTTGACGAAGAGGTACTATTGAGTGGCCAGCTAGGTCGCCAGACCTTACGCCGCTGCATTGTTTTCTATGGAGTTAACTCAGGAACAAAGTTTATGCAACATAGCCGACGAGCATCGCAGAACTCAAAGATAGGATAACTACAGAAATGAGGAATATTTCAACCCAAACTTCAAACAAAGGAACGAGTTTTATAGGAGACTTTGTTATTGACAAGAACGAGGTGGATAAAATTTTGAGCATTTATTTTGATGTAATAAAATCAATTATATGACTTAATTTAAGTATTCAGCTTCTTGAAATCAATAACAAATTCTATCGAAACTTCATCCTGCATTATTCATTATAGACCGTACATGATATAGTTCTTTGAAATCAGGTTATTGAGGAGCTTAAAAAAAATATAAAAACAAACAGGATATTCCATTTAAAACAAAGAGGATTGGCTTTGCTGGAATTGCACCAATCACCCTGTATATCTAAATTTATATTTAAAGCGTACTATTAAATTTAAAAGTTGACGCGTCCAAGTGTTTTTCATAATTTCCTAACATAAGGATAGGAATAATTTTATTCCATAAGTGGTTTCCACATTCCACACTGTATATGATGAATGACCATACCATGTTTATCTAAAATTTTCTATCTATTTATATAACCTCATAACATCCGCTGAGAACACTTTTGTACCGTACTGACATTTTTTAGTACTTGCTCTCAGCTATCTACCTACTTTAGAATACTTTTTCGTTAGTTTTCGGGTCGTCTGAAGATAAGGTGAATAAATTGAAATTGTGGTCAGATGTGTAACTATTAAAAGTATATTGAACATTTCAAACCAATTCATAAGAAATTCAACCAGAAAATAAAAAAAGACCATACAAATCTTTGTTATTAATCCAAAATATTTTACTTTACAGTTTAAATATATTGATTTCTCGCAAACTACTTGATGAAACATTTTGGATATTAAGAAGGTAAATGAATCACTTGGCTTAATTTTAACAACAGTAGGTTTCAACTCATTTTCAATACTAAGGAGAATTTACTCAACATAACAATTTATATATTTTTCGGACAATAGGTGGAAGTGTCCGGATTTTTTATTTGAGGTTAACAGTAAGTTATACCTGTTGACGGTATTTGCTTATTTTCAAAGGCACTTGTTATCAACAGATTTTAGCAATGGGGATGAATGAAAGTCCAACTTATAGTTTGTTATCACTAGATGTTTTTTATGTGCAGAAGAGATTTCTAGATATTCGAGTATGTCCAACTTTTTGCTATTATTACAAGAGTGTAGAATTTCGGGTTTCACCGAAATCTATGGAGTGGTTTTCTTTTATGCAATGAGCAGAAAAAACAGTCGATGTTTTATTTTGCAATATGGATTTTTTATGTTCGTCTACTATAACGTAGACACTACAATGCAATTTAAGTTAACAGATATTTGAAGATGAAATAACACTCCAAAGCGGCATTGATTTCCACAAACTTCTTTTAAGTACGAGTATGATTACGTACCAAATGAAAATAGCTGAAATATGTCAATATCTGAGGTATCTTTATTTTCGAGAAATGAAAACATACCGTAACCGTTTTAAAATGAGAAATCCCAGAATTAAAAGAAAAAATTAGCCTGTATGCAAACAGATTCTGTTTTCCAATTTTGATCAACAATAATCTATATTGGCAGTGTACATGCTTCGCTCTTTAAACGATAACAAAAGACATTTATTTACAGATTTTCCTGCGTTTATTTGTTTGAAGCTTAACTATTTGATAATATGAGATAATGTAGTGATAGGATTTTCAATCGATTTTCGTCTGCAGTTGTGGATGTTTTGCATTTAACATAACTCCTATCCGCTCAATATCTCAAAAATGTTATATTCGGTTCGTCGTAGTGTTTTTTAATTAAAGCGACTGTTCTTCAAAAATGGACGTGTTCATCTCGCTGATATTTGGTCATCTGTTTCAGAAAAACAAGGAGCTGATGAGTGAATTGATTGCAAACTGTAAGCTGAAAAATGGTAAGTAGATATTGCTCAAATTGACTACTAGTGACACGGATAGCAACAAAATATTATCCCATTCGTGATGATGGGAGTATATATTGCCAGTGTTCGTTGATTAGAACCCTAATGAGCTTGTCAGTCAACACAAATATTAATTCATGATCGGACATACTTAATAATGAAAAATATTTTTGGATAACTTAAAATAATATCAGAATTTCAAAAATTATTAAATTTATCAATTATTCCTTCCATCCCACAATTTTTCGGGATTGCACTTTATTTTACTTGATAACATTCACGGTCATTAAAAGCTGATTTGGTGAGAATATGCGGTAAAATATCCATTCTTTTCTAGTATTTTTGTTCAAAGTAGAATGTAGTTGTTCATAAAAGTGTACAACTGTCTCTTTATTTATTCTGAGTCGTTCAAACAGGATAATAATTTTTGAGCGTATTTTTATATATATTCAATTTCCCCCACGGTATTGATGACTTTTCATTTTGTGGAAATTCTGTTTTTTTCGGACAGAAAAAATACTGACACAACTAGTTTTGATAGCTACAGCACTTTCAAATGTCAATTCTCTTCAGTTGACCTAACAGGATTTCATAAAACTGTGTTTTAAAAAAAAATTTATTTGAATATTCCACAATTCATTCAGAAATCTGAAACGTGTTTTGGTCTTCACAACCATTTTCGGGGAGATACAAATAATACCTCCACTTAAAATTACGAGTTCATTCTAAAGAGCAATAACTTGGAAAGTAAGCGGCTTAAATCAAACTATTATACGAAATATTCCATTAATTTTTAGAACACATTGTAGAACTGACTATGTTTTACTACCAAAAAATATATATTACACATTTTCTTGTGACTCGAGTTTCGGGAAGTGAACTATCCCATCATCAGATAACTGAAGACCTAACAGTGGTACAGTGGTATTTGAACAAAAGTGATAAAAATTTTGAATATTTCAACAGATTCTCGGTAACACCTAATTGTGGTGCAGAGGTTTAGTATCGGAACGTGATAAAAAACCGGGTTAAAAAAGAGGGGCCTTCTAACAGATATCGGAATGTTGGCAATCGACAAAGAAGGTTGTTGAACAGATGGTACCCATTTAAATATCTCTTGGTAGTAAAAGATAGTAATTTCTACAATTTGTTTTAATTATGATCAACTACCAAATAGTTACGGCTGAAACAATTCAGTAACCATTAATTTTTGTTAAAGAACTACGTCTTAAATTTATTGCATCACTTAAGAAATACCCTATGTACACCCCAAAACAAGTTTTCGATTTGTCATGAACAGAAACAGTATTTCCAAGACGCACGATAATTGGTGAAAGTTCTTGGAGCATCTTAATATTTTCAGTTTTATTAAGAACCTTTATATAGTAAGAAACAATGAAATTTAATGACCGCTCTGCCTAATCGCAACAAAGTGCTATTAAATGGCCTGTAAGTCTTAGATCAGAAAAAAATTTGAAAAATCCGTGATCAACATTGAATTTACTCATTCGTTTATCTATGATAATTCTGGAAAAAGTCGCAGCGAGTTTTTATATTTGTGAGATAAATTTTAAATTTAAAGTTCGTATATGATCTGAATTTATAAACTGGGTATAGAAATATCCACATTTCCAAAAATTTCCAAAATTTCTAATATCTTTGATGAAAGAAAATATACTGAGTACCCAAGTTATCTCTGCCCACAGAGCAATTTCACAAGGTGATTCTATGGGCAATTTGCTACACAAAAATTCCTATAAAGTATGGTCCTCTATTCTTTCGCTGTAAAGTTATTCAAAATTCTATAATACTTTTTTGTAACGTTTCACAATTTCCATTCAAAATCAAATTCGGTGTACACCATTGCAAAGAGCGAAAAATTCTCCTTAGACTAGGGTGTTTTCATGAAAACTTTTATGAAATACTTACTCATTATAGGATGGTTAAGGAAAAAATTATTATATAATTTTCTTCAGCAGAACTTTCGATGGGGATAACTGTGATTTGGCAGAAGGTAGGAGCCATGTTGTTTCGATATTTCTGTTCAGTAAGCTTTGGCAAATTATCATGGAAAGACTCACGCCCTCAATAACGTTTACAAATTGTTGAAATTTATTTTCAAAATCAGTGTCCTATTCGCCAAACTTATAGAGCACTTCGTGAAATTTATGGTTTACATAATCGTCCATCAGAGCAGCTTATTCGTCGAGCTATCGATAAATTTCGGAAAAACATTTTCTCTACTCGATGCAACAACAACAATGTGACAAAGAACTGTACGTACAGAAGAAAATATCGTTGCTGTATGTCATAGTGTTAATAGTGATCCAGATTTGTCTATTCGTCGACGTTCACAACAAGTTGTACTCTGTGCGTCCACCACATGGAAAATTTTGCGTAAAGATTGGTCTACAACCATACAAGATCCTACTGGTTCAAGAACTAAAGCCACTTGACCATAATAAGCGTCGTTTGTTTGCTGATTGTGCCCTAGAACACCTTGAAGTTTATCCACTTTTTTATCGTAAAATTGTGTTTAGTGATAAGGCTTATTTCTGGTTGAACGACACTGTAAACAAGCAAAATTGGTTCATATGGAGTGAAAACAATCCTCAAGAAGTTCTGCAGGTTCCACTACATCCTGAATAATGCAGTGTATGGTGTGCTTCACACGCTGGATGCATCATCGTATCATATATTTCTTTAAAAATGATGCTGGAGCTAATGTTACAGTGAATGGTGCTCGTTACAGATCGATCATCAATGATTTTGTTTTCCAAAATGTGAATGGTATCGACCCAGAAGTGTTTTGGTTCCAACAAGATGGTGCTACACTTCATGCTGCTACCGTAACAATTGATTCATTAAAAGAAAGATTTGGCAATAACATTATTTCGAGAAATGGTCCAATTAATTGTCCTCCAAGATCATGCGACATAACTCCACTGGATTATTTTCTTTGAGGTTATGTCATGTCATTGGTTTTTGCTGATAAACCAGAAACAATAGACGCTTTGGAAGCCAACATAACTCGTGTTATTGATGAAATAAGGCCTAAATTACTCGAAAAGTGGTCCAAAATTTGTCTGGTCGAATGCGGTTCCTCAGAGCTAGTCGTGGTGGACATATGTCGGAAATTATTTTTAAAACGTAAATGTCATAAAATCGTCTTTCAAATAAAAAACATTTGGCTTCAATCCCAATTTAAATATGTTTTATTTCAATTCAAAATTCTATCACTCTGAAAAAACCACCCGATATATGGCTAGCCATACATGAACCCTGAACTCGTGTTGTTAATGAGTCATAACAGTTGCGTGTGTATTATTATGGGCCCAAACATGGGAATTTTGTAAATTAAATATTTCAGAGCGTGTAAAGGTCACCTCGTTGGTCCAAAATATTTGGTTATGGCCTTAAATATTTAGTTTAATTAGGTACCATTTATTAAATTATAGTCTGCATTCGTAATCTAGTTCTAAAAGATTGTGAACAGCGGTGAGGAGGAATGGCTGAAGATGATTCCTCTTCAGAATTTTATGAGTGGTTTTGTCACATATACCCAATTTTTTTGCTGCTCATCTGGTGCTGGTTTTTTCTTTTTATTAACAGCTTCTGTACGCTCCTCTTTGGGATGAAGATTTTCACGTTTTGTAAAAGATCGCCATGAATGAATGTGCTGAAGGCATCCACTTAGACGCAACGGACACATTATTGTTTTAACGAAAAAGATTAATGAAAAATTAGGTCAGGCATTCGACAGAGTTAGTGAAAAAAGTCTGGCAAACATCTCATACATTTAGAATTAAAATGAATTTGCGAGTTTTTTACTACTATATCCGTTAAAACTAACTTTTAATTTTTTAAAATATTTATATAACTTTTAATTACAAGCAAAATACCTCTTCATGTCTGTTTAAGATCTGAAATTCGAAAAATTATTAATGAATCTAAAACTAGATGATTTATTAGAAAAATAAGGATATTGTTGTCATATGTTCCATAATAGAAATTGCCAGAAAGATTTTATTTTGTATTTCCGGTGAGTAAGGAGGTATCTCTGACAGTATTCAAATGAATACAATGATGCTGATCATCAGTATTCCGTTTCCTCTTTGTTGTTATAGGACCCAAAGGAACCTTCGTAGCATTTGTTTCGCATTTAAATGATAATTCAAATAAAGTGTATTAAATTACTCTCTGAAGATGAAGTAATACTTTGAAACTACTGAAGAAAATCCAATAAATTCAAATGAAAGTTCATTTAGGAAACTGAGCATCGTCCGCAATAAAGTGTGTCTACAATTGAAGGATTACACACAATATCCTCGAACACTGTTGTTGTTCAGAGTGGCCCTCTTGCTGAGGTGATCCCACAATCCACAAAACTTGAAAATCAAGTCACCTCTACAACGGAGCATATGAAACTTGTAAGGGGGAATATCTGTAGTCACTCATTATAGATTATTGAATTGGCAGATTGCGTAAATTGAATCTGAAGAAATTACTATTCTTTATATTTTTCACAAAATCTCAAAATGAACAAGCACTCATATCAAAGTTAAATTGATGTTTTCCGAATTTTCAATTCGAGTTTTTCCTTACATATGTAATATTTATTATTAAAACAAATTTTTTAGATGTTTTAGAAAATGAAAGATTACATTTTTGCAACTAGTTTCGAACTTTCGTTCATCCTCAGGGAACTGACCCCTAAAGCACATAGTACAGGGCATTTTATGTAGATTCAGGTAATAAAAAGTGAGAGTTACAGGAATTTTGTCTGGACCAGATGTTAGAAAAAATTAAAATTTTTGGGTAATTAGGGGTAGGATGTTATTTAATTACATTGAAAATTTGGTACATTACATAGATCAGTTTGATCTTGCATTATCTCAAGATTATTTTTCTGCAGCAATTTATAAATTTCAATGGACACCAGATAGTTGGGCTTCCTTATTTTTGATTCCACATGTAATATTTTTAGGTTGTCGATTGTTGGGAATATGTGGCCATTCTCGGTGCAATGTGTTGCAACGGTGGAGCTTCTTTTATTTTTGGAGAAATCCATTCGATGTTCATTGTACCTTGTATAAAATGAACGTTCTAACTCATAAACTCCTGATTTAATGAGATTTATTGAAGCCAAAATATAATTATATATTATATATAAAATAAAATAGAAAGGCCTTTTACTTGATAGAAGAAATAGAAGAAAATTTGAATATTAAAACAAATTGAAATATGTTTATCTTCTACAATTTTAATTTCAAAAAAATTTTTTTTATTCAAAAAACTTTAAGAATTGAATTAATGTCTTAAACAAGTACCGCTTACATATAATAGACGTATATAATCAAAACTCAATATGTAATGTCAAATGGAATAAATAAACCAACAGTTATACGAAAGTCATTAAAATTAATAAATAAATATTTAAAGGAGACAAAATTTTGTTTCTGATCTTACCTTTAAGAACACCAATTGCCTTTATATATAATATATTATTTTATTTTATAAATAATATATAATTATATTTTGGTTTCAATAAATCTCATTATGCCTTAAAAATAACTCACACTGTTCTTTGATTTTGTTAGAACATAGATCAATCTTGAATTATAAAGTTGATCTGTGTTTCGAAGCATTACTCCTTTTACACGTGTTGAGAGTTTGGATATAGGTTAGTTTTTTGATTTTGATATTTAGAATATTATTGAGGACTGAAGAAGGAATTGCTTAGAATTATATTTGTTTTTTGAAGATATAGTGCATGTTTTTAGAGATTTCTGAATTAACTTATTCGAATATTTGAATATATTAAATATTTCAAATAAATTATATTCTTTGAGAAGTCCTTCAAGTGTGTTCATGTTTTTAAAAGGCAATTGGTGTTCTTAAAGGTAAGACCAGAAACAAAATTTTGTCTCCTTTAAATATTTATTTATTAATTTTAATTACTTTCGTATATCTGTTGGGTTATTTATTACATTTGACAATATATATTGAGTTTTGATTATATACGTCTATTAAATGTAAGCGGTGCTTGTTAGACATATGATTTATTGGGCATAGTGAAATTTTCTAAATTTGTTGTCAATTCTATGGAGCTTTTAATGGTATATTTTGGTGTGAAACTGGTTATTGTTTTGAATATAGTGTTTAATCTTTTTTCTAGTTTATATGTGAGACTATTTACATAGGATACTATTGGCCGAATAGGAATATTTTCTTTTTAGGTTTTCATCAAACCATGAAGTTTTGGTGAGCTTGGATTCATATTTATGTAATAATTTTTAGTTTTCGGTAAAACGGGAAAAGTTATGTGGTTTGGAGCTGATCTTAAGATTTTTTGAATTTTAGGTGTTGGAGCAACGGTAATTTCGATAAGTTCTTATGTTTCAATAAAGTTATTCATTTTATCTATGTACTTCGATATTGGAAATATACCAGTGGCATTTGATTTATCTGCTTTTGTGATAGTGAGTTCATTGAGTTAGTTTGTTTTGTTAAAAATTTTACTATTTTAAAACTATTGAGGTCTGTTTTAGGGGTGAAATTTTTAAGAATTTTGGGGGTAATCCTGTCTATATTATAATCTAATTGTTTCAGTACAATTGTTGTCTCTACTGCAGGAAGTTCCTTTGCATTGTAATTAATAATTTTCGGTGAAAATTTTGTGTCGTTCTTCACGAAAATTCAGTTCCAGGGTTGAAAATTCAGTTTCTGATAAATTGGTGAGTTTGAAACTTAGGTTATTCCGGTTTATATAATTCAAAATTTCTCAAAATCAACTCTAAACGACATAACTTCTCCCGTTTTACCAAAAACTAAAAATTATTACATAAATAAATATGAATGCAAGCTAACCAAAACTTTACGGTCTAATAAAAACCCACAAAGAAAATATTCCTATTCGGCCAGTAGCATCTTATGTTAATAGTCCCACATATAAACTAGAAAAGAATTAAACACTATTTTCAAAACAATAACCGTTTTCACACTAAAATATACCATAAAAAACTCTATAAAATTGACAAACAAATTAAAAAATTTCATCATGTCCAACAAATCATATTTATTGAGGCTTGATGTAGAGAATATGTTTCCAAATATTTCGAGAGGAAAGAGTCGACAGATTTAAATTTGGAAATATTAGAAGAATCACATGTGAATGAGCCCATCGATCCACTGTGAGTTTATTATACTTTTCGAACTTTGTTTACAAAGTAACAATTTTCAGTTCAATAACAAAATATTTGAACAATAAATCGGCCTAGCAGATATTTCCATGAATTACATAGGAAAAATAATTTTCACTTCAAAATTACCTATAATAATACAGTTTTGGTATTATCATTTGTAGATGATTTATTTGCCTGCATATCTGGAACATCTAAGCAACTTGGACAATTTCTAAATTTGATGAATAACATTCACCCAGAAATGGAAGAAATGGAAAATGGAGGTTAGGAAAAGAAATGAATGAACAAATAACATTTTTAGACCTAACAATATCACAGTCAAACCGAAAAATTGAATTTAGCGTGTTCAGAAAACTCACATCAACTAATTTGAATGTGAGTTAATACTTGATAGAAGTAAAATTGAAATTACTTTAAATTCAGAATTATATATTCTAACTTCTACATTATATATAGAAACTATATACAAAAACTATCGAATTGATATCCTTATATATAATCAATATAAAATATTTTTCAATGTCTCGGAAAAAACCTTTTTACATCCCGACTTGAAATGTATTAATACAAATGTGTTAACAAAAACTATATAAGTATGTATATTAACATACAAATACAAGAAAATCCACTATTCCAAAATTATCTAAAATTATCAAAATAAAGGATCAAATAAAAATAATTGAACGAGAACTCGAACATTTGATAGCTATTTCGGCCTATCTGATCTCATCAGAAATGTATTGAATTCAGATTCAAATATATAACAAGATCAAAATTGAACCTAACAAAATAAGATAAAACATGGAACGAATAAACTTGAAGTAAGCTTTAAAGTATCCACAATAAAACAGAAATGATCAACGTATTGTTACGTATAACCTATAACTATTTGAACTCGGAACACAGAAAAACAATAACAGAACTTATTCACCCCAAATAATGTCCCATGAGTTTTGTTATTGTTTTTCTGTGTTCCGAGTACAAATAGTTATAGGTTATACGTTATACGTAACAATACGTTGATCATTTCTGTTTTATTGTGGATACTTTAAAGCTTACTTCAAGTTTATTCGTTCCATGTTTTATCTTATTTTGTTAGGTTCAATTTTGATCTTGTTATATATTTGAATCTGAATTCAATACATTTCTGATGAGGTCAGATAGGCCGAAATAGCTATCAAATGTTCGAGTTCTCGTTCAATTATTTTTATTTGATCCTTTATTTTGATAATTTTAGATAATTTTGGAATAGTGGATTTTCTTGTATTTGTATGTTAATATACATACTTATATAGTTTTTGTTAATACATTCGTATTAATACATTTCAAGTCGGGATGTAAACAGGTTTTTTCCGAGACATTGAAAAATATTTTATATTGATTATATATAAGGATATCAATTTGATAGTTTTTGTATATAGTTTCAATATATAATGTAGAAGTTAGAATATGTAATTCTGAATTTAAAGTCACTCACATCAACCAATATATATATATATATATATATATATATATATATATGTATTCCCATATACTCAAAAAACACATACTCACAAAAAAATTCAGCCTGCCGATCGATGGTCCATAGAGCCTTTTCTTTTCCCCTGTCCTAGAACAACCGTGAAGTTGAAATTGATATTATCAAAACAATAGCCGCGAACAATAGTTTCAGTCATAAGATAATAGATAAAATAATTAAACACAATATGTCCGAAACAGCCATGAACCAAATTTACCCTTCTATTAAAACAGAAAAAACCAAAAAGTTCATTTCTCTTTCGTACTTCGGTGACATAAGTGCGAAAATAGCCAATAATATATAAACTTTATATCAAACTAGCTTTCAAACCAGAAAATAAATTGTCGTCTCTGTTATTCAGTACTAAGGATCCAACCCCAAATTTACTAAATTCAGGAGTTTATGAGTTAACACGTTCAACTTGCAATAATAAATAAATAGGTCAGATAGGACGTTCATTTTATACAAGATATAATAAACATCGAATGTATTTCTCCAAAATTAAAAGGAGCTCCACCGTAGCAACATATTGCATCGAGAATGGCCTCTCATATTCCCAACAATCGATAACCTAAAAATATTACATGTGGAATCAAAAGGAACGAAGCTCAACTATCTGGATTCCATTTAATTTTATAAATTGGTGCAGGAAAATATTCTTGGGATAATGAATGATAAAACTGATCTATGTAATTCCCAAATTTACAATGCATTCAAATAACATCCTACCCCCATTTTCACACAAAAATTTTAATTTTTTTTAACATCTGGTTGAGATGAATTCCTGTAATTCTCACTTTTTGATTATCACTTCGTTGTACCTGAATCTACATAAAATATCCTGTACCATGTGCTTAGGGGTCAGTTGCCTGAAGATGAACGAAATTTCGAAACTAGTTGCAAAATGTAAACCTTACATATTGTAAAATATCTTAAAACTGTTGGTAGTAAACCATAGTAATAAAATTTTTTTTAATTATGATCAACTACCAAATAGTAACGGCTGAAACAGTTCAATAATATTTATTAACTAAGGATAATGTCATGGCAGAGAATGTTTTACACACAGAGTTAATAAGAAGGTCAGGGTGAAGTCCACAAGAATAAGCTGCGATATTATTTCTTAGTCTATAGTTTCCCGCTTAAATTGCCACTCCATTCGATATCAAGCAATTTTGAGTATTGCAAATAATAACAAAACTGTTGTATTGAAATTGGTCTTCAACGAACATTACAGATGAATTAAACCGTATTCAAATTCAATTTTGCGCAAAACCTTGCTACCATTTATAAGCCCGAAAACTTTCTAAAGGAACGATTTAAAAACCGGAAATTTGCAAGGTAAGTTTTAGGCTCAGACAGGAAGTTCAGGTCTACGTAAATGGGTGAAATTTCTTCTCAGGCTCTGGCAGTTTGCCTACTGGTGTTTTAAATTTTTCGAAATCTCATAAAAAAACATGATTGCAGATTATGATAAGATTGTATGGAGATAAAAGTTAAACTTTTCATTTTTGTCTAGATTATAATTTCCTTCATTAAAATTCCTCTGAAGAAGTAATTTTCAGGTTATAAAAGCTAGAATACTATATGATTGAAAGTCTTAAGTTTTTCATGTGACTACGTTCATATTTAGTCAATAGGAAATGAGCTCTGTAGCTTGCAAAATCGACTTTTCACATTTCCTATTTTCTCCGCTCATAGGAATATTCCAAAAATATAAAATGGCAAACAAACATGAACGCTAGGTCGTTCATTTATGTACAGGTGTCTATATCAACGTCTCTTCAGAGAACGCCTAACCAGTAAATATAAAAGTTGACTTCATTGAGAAAATTTCAGAAAACATTGTTTAAATTAAGTATAAAAACAAAATTAACACTCATTACACAGCATCAAAAGAACCCAAAGAAAATATAGAATACTAGCTTTTTACCCGCGGCTTCGCCCGCAGTGGAGTCATTAAATAAGTATGAAAGATAAAGGGTAAGGGTATAATAATAGTAAAACTTCATTACTGAAGTAGCTAAATTTGACGATTTTTTGACAAACAATTGTTTTATCTTTCGTAAAAAAATTTTTTTTTTTAAATATAAAGTACCCTATGTTACTTCTAATACCTTCAAGAGTATATGTACAAAGTTTCATGATGATCGGTTCAGTAGTTTTTGCGTGAAAGCGTAACAAACAAACTCACATTCGCATTTATAATATTAGTAGGGATTGACTAAACCTACTTCTTTCCATTAATTGTTTATTGAGTAAGTTTAGTCAATATTCTATATTTTCTTTGGATTCTTCAATTCCTTTGATTCTAAGTGATGAGTATTAATTCTATATATCTACCAAATTGGAACAGTTCTCAGGCATTTATTTCATTTAATTTTTAAAAAATGTAGAATTAGCAGAATTAATCTGTTTGATATAATATTTGAGATATTAAACAACCAGATTAGACTCACTGATAAAGAATCCGAGGTCAAAAGTAATTCTTTCCAATCGACCGTGATTTTCGTCCGTGAACACACTAACTTTCGAACGGTAAGGTCTAGAGCATTGAAACTTCCAGGAGAAAATTGAGATTTGAATATCTCCTCTCAGTTCATTAATGGACAAAATCGGTGCAATATTTTCGTAGTTATTCGCTTTTGAAAGTTTTTTATATTTTTCGAAGCATTTTCGAAACTACAGATTAGATCGACCGGACATATAGCATTTGAAAGACAAATAATGACTTTCAGGTTTGTGAAAAGTTTCATGGGGTCAGAATAATTATAAAATGAAAGAAAAAAATTGTCAGCGGATTTGCGTGGAGCGCTACTTTCGAACGAAAAAATCCAATTGAACTGAAAATTATAGGATGAACGAAAAGTAATGTCGTTTCTGCGCATGTCGATATATGATTGTCATCTGTCAGCTCATCGTGTTAAAGAAATTTTAAGGTTATTTTGACTTTTGAACTAGTTTTTGTAATTAAATATTAAATTTTTTTGCAATTTGGGATGAAATGGCCAGCCAAATACCGGAAGTATATATCCGGCATTGTGTGCTCTTGAATTTCGGAAGGGTAGTATTAGTTGCGACTAAAAATATTTGCGATGTTTATCCAATTACATTAGACGTTCGTGAATGACAAAGATGGTTCTCTAGGTTCCGGTTATTTTGATCTCTCTGACTTTTATGGATCAGAAAGACTAACAACATCAGAAAACGACGTGCTGAGGGCAGAAGTGGAAGCATATCCATATCAGACAATCGAGGCACTTTCAGACACTCTTATCCAACCTTGGTCGATCATCCAAGAATAGCAGATTGAAAAAATAAGCAGAACAGGTGTTTGGGTCCCACATAATATATCCGAAGAGAACAAAGCCAATCGATCTATCACTTGCAACGTATTACTTCAACGGTACCATACAGAACCGATTTTGATCGCTTGATCACTGCAGACGAAAAATGGATCCGATATGACAATCCAAAACGCAAAGTGCAGTAGCTCTCTCCAAATGAATCACCTCGGTGAACTGCGAAGCCGAGCTTACATTCCAAAAAGACGCTGTGTGTTTGGTAGAGTATACGCGAAATTGTTGATTTTGATGTGCTGCAACGTGGCCAATCTGTTGATGTGGATCTTTATTGTGAACAATCGGATCGAGTGAACCAATTTTTTATCGAAAAGTGATAGCGAAGCCATTGTTGTATTAAATGACAATAAGAATTTGAGAAAATCAGAATACCCTTATTTAGTATGGATTTTCAGCTAGTAAAGACCGATTCAATTGAACATCTGAAATACCTTGCCAAAGATTTCGTTTATATTGTAATTCTGACCGGTCTTCTCGAATTGAATGAACTGAAACATTCGAAGGTGTTCCTTGGAACAACTTCGAACAAAAAGATGGCGGACCCAGCGCCAGGTCAGAATAGACACAAACTAATTGTCGGATTTATGACTGGTCACTGCACAATGAAAGCGCAAAATAAGTCTGGCTGAAGACGATGAATGCAGGCTGTGTCTTGAGGACACTGAAAGAGCCATGCGCATCGTCTAAGAGTGCCTATCGGTGAGTCACATCAGATTCGAGGTCTTTGATCAGGCGTTTATAGAGCCCACTCCGAACTGAAAAAATTACCCCCGAACAACGTTATCGTTTTTATCCAAAAAGTGGATCTCGTCACGGAAATATAAATAATGGGTGAACCTCAATAGTCCGTGCGTACGCAGTGCTAGGATGGACAAGCCAGGCTTTTTTCAATATAAGCTAAAACAGGATCACTTAAAATATGCTATAACCTTATAAGCTTCATTTAGCATAGACAAAATGCAAAACAGAATAGTTAAAATTCAATATAAATATCAATCAAATATATAAGAGGTGTTGAGGGCGATCAGACGAGGTGAGCAGACTAACGGGATAAATGAAAAAAAGAAGGAAGGAAAGATAGTGTGAGCAACAAATGCGTTACTATACTAATCGGTAGGCCGCGGCAAAACGTCGTCTAAAATTCATCGTGTAAGGCTACAGTCGACTATATCTCAAAGTGAATCTGGGTTAATGTGAATATGGGTGGATTCCAGACACTTCGAGACACTAGCGGCTGGGACACTAACAATTACTGGCAAAGGTCGCCCCTAATGGAACGTCAAGACCGGAAAGGGACCTCACAAATCTACCGAAAATGGGTGAACTGAAGAGGAAGGAGCATTCACGTGAATACGTTGTGACCTAGCATGGCGAAAGATCACTCCAAAGTCACCTCGAAATGTAAGGTAGAGGTATAACAGGAAGGTAACTCCGGACAAGAACAAAATACATCGACGTTTATTCAGTGTGACGACACTTTGAGGGAAAAAATCAGCAATGGAAATATCAACGGGGCTTTATCGATCTGGAAATCTTCCTGAGTACACTGCAGTAAAAATATTCACCAACTTGCGAGTCCTATCTCTATTACTGCCATTAATTCGACCTTTTGCATCGAAACAATTTCAGTGGATGAATTCTCTTTCATGAAAAAAACAGAAGTGGAAATCGCAAAAAGCTCTCAAGAATCTAACGGTTTAATTACATTTAAATTTTGTCGCAATCAACGATTCACTTTTCTCAAAACTATAATCAAACAAGTAGAAAAAGATCAAAGCTGATGATCTGAACCTTAGAAAAAAGATGCTGTTTTCTGGCGAGTAGGCCCATTTAAATCCTCGTTGAACGTGGCGTGCCCACGTGATAAAATATTCGCAGCGGCCCAAATTTGCTAGCTGAGTGGTGAAACTCCACATCATATTTTTCCGGAACGCGATCGAAAGCACTCCTTATATCGGCATCACCACTTCGCGATTTTCTATCCTCTTTTGGAGATGCAAATAACTATGAGAGAGCTGCAGATAAAATTGTCATATCTGCGGAAGATAAAACTTTCTCAACTTTTTCGGCACGCAGAGACTCGGTAAAAATAACGATTAACTCGATTTGAATTTCAATTCAACATTTCTTCAATAAATTGTATATTTAGAATCCTAGTCATAATAATGATGATCGGACGCTTTAAATGAAGGGAATTGCTAATCATGAATCTCAATGAAAACTGTCTATCAAGTTTTGTGTTTCAATATTTTTATACGAGTATAAACGGTAACTCTAATGAGAGATAAATAGGAAGTAACGACATGAAAGGATCAAGCAGAAGCAGTTCCAAATTGAATTCCACATTCAGCTCTCCAAAAACGAATGAAACCCTCAGAAATACCACGGGATGTATGGGGTCAAAGCTTAGTTTGAAAAGAGTAAATGCAATCCAAATACATGGACTGGATAAGGGGTTCTTTTTGCGATATCCTCTTCAGTATATGTTGTTTTATTTAACTCCTATATCCACAGGTCCATATTTTCTTTCAATTTCCTTGCAGTTTGTTTTCGTCAAGTGTGGGAAATAAGATACTATTAACATAGGATAAATGAAATGGAAATTGAGAACAGGATTTTTCAGTATTGAAATATAACCAAAGCTGAACTCATTCATTAAAATATGGAAAGCACTGAAGTGAAGTCAGGGGACTGTTACTGTGGTTTAGTTAGCGCTCAATGCTGCTCCGTTCACAAAATTTCTGTTTTGAATCTTCTAGTCATACGATACTCGTGACATTCTGCAAGAACATTTGCGTTATCATTATTTCTCTAAATCTCAAATTTAGAATCAATCGGATCTGTACTTCAAAAATATTGATAACAATGAGTGTTAGTGTCTCATATAAAAAGTAAATTTTGAACAGGGGCTACGTCAGAAATATCATAGAGTGATAGGAGAATATATGTTGAATATTCTTTGACAAATTGACACCCCTAGAGAGACGTTCAGTTGTCTTCCTTTCTCGCTTCATAACTCTGGTTCTGTTCGGTCGATACTCGAGCATGTAGACAATCGGCATTCATTTTGTACAGTCCTAACCTCAAAATTTCATAACCTACATTTGTGTCATATATACAAATAAATAAGTCTTAAAACCCAAGTGTTTTATAATAAAAAATTAGGAGACAACTCCACATTTGGTCCATACGAACCAGATTGAAACCAGTAAGCAGATATTTACAGTCCACTCAACGCCGATTTGGAACGAGAAAAAAGCAGGTACTTAAAAATCTGTATTGAAACCAGCAAGCAGGCATTTACGACCACACCTATGGTATTCAATTCAATCAAGCAGAAGAATAGTAAGACGATTTTATCAAGTAACAACACACAAGAGTCCACAGAAGATTCGAACTAAACAAGAAGCATATTTCATCAAAAATCAACACACACGTGGGTCAGAGTGGAAAATTCCAAGAGCAGAGCAATAATATCAAAGGTCAGTTTTACCTAAGCAAGCTTCAATTTTACATTTTAAAAATCATGAGTGAATTAAAGGACTACCTCTTAGCTAAGGATGTTTTGGTCTCTCAAATAAATTTCAGTAATTCTTGGGGAAGTTAACACAAGACAATAGTCAAATTGATCAATTACAAAGAAGACTCGATAGAATTCAAGATACTTTGAATGAATTTAGTATCCTTCACACAAAATGTATTTCGTTAGATAGATAAATATAATGCAGAGTTGGAAGAATTTGAAGAAATATATTTTGATTGACTGGAGGGGAAATTGTGTTCAAGCTCAAGCCTTACTGGATTCAGAATCACAGTATAATTCAATCACAAACAAGTTGGCAGATCGTTTGAACTTGCCTAGAGAAATGGTCAACATTTCTGTAGTTGACATTAACCAAGGGTGCATTAATGTAAAGGAATTGACAAGAGCAAAATTAAAGTCCAGGTTCATTCAATTCATGTCAAATCAATTCCACATTTTTGATTTTGAATAAAATTGCAGAGGATATGCCTACATTTGAGGTACACTTCAGCGTATCATCAAACATAAGATTAGCAGATCATCAATTTTACCAATCAGTAAAAATTGATCTTTTGTTGGGAGCCTCTTTGTTCTATGATCTTATGTGTATTGGACAGATCAAAGGAAAGTCACATGAACCCATTATTCAGAAGACTAAATTGGAATGGATCGTATCGGGAAATAATGATCACGAAATGAAAAACCAACCCAACAAGAGATGCAATTTGGCAAGAGACTTGAACTTCCAGTTACAAAATTTTTGGGAACTAGAGGAAGGTTCAGAGGAAACTCAAGGAATATGAAGAAGAATTTCAGGAAAATTTCAGCCAAGATAATGAGACTGGACAATTCACAGTTCCGTTAATAGTAGAGGGGAACCTTGAAGACTAAGGAGACACATACGAATGTACTCTTCGAGGATTCAAGCAATAGGAAAGGAGATTTACAAAGGACAACAATTTGAAAAACTTTTATGTCTAGCTCATTAAGGAGTACCAAAATCTGGAACACATGGAGTTAGTTCAGCAACTAGATCCAATAGAAAAAAACATTAATTATTTATCCCACCATGGAGTCTGGAAGGATGACAGCACGATTGTAGTGAGAGTAGTTTTCGACGGCTCATGTGCATCAAGTACTGGAGTTTCTTTAAACGATAGATTGAAGGTGGGTCCTACTCTTCAACAGGATCTCTTTTCGATACTCATCCGTTTTAGGAAACACGACGTTGTGATAACTGCTCACATAAAAAAATGTACCGTCAACTCCTCGTTAAGAAAGAACAACAAGAACTACAAAGAATTCTATGGAGGTATAACCAAGATAAACCAATAAGACAGTACAGATTGCGTACTGTTACATATGGAACTTCAATAGCTCCATACCAAGCAGCCCGTTGTCTTCGACAAGTGGGACTGGACGCAAGAAAGATCAACTCAAGGGTAGCCAAGATAATCCTTGGAGACTTTCATATAGACGACCTGCTAACTGGCGCCAACTCCATAGAAGAGGCTGTGCAATTGAGAATCCACTAAGAAGAAACATTAAAGAAGGGTCACTTTTACTTTCGCAAATGGACATCCAACAAACAGGAGGTATTGAGTTCTGGAGACGACCCTCCTAACAAACACTCAATTGGTGATGATGGAATTGAAAGGACTTATTTGTAAGGATTTATTTGTAATCCTAGATAAGACATCCTTCATTTAACGATTGGCCAGATTCCTATCGAAAAAAGGGCAACAAAGAGAAAAATCTTTTCGACAATGGCTAAAACCTTTGGGATTATTTTATCAAGGCCAAATTATTAATGCAAACTCTGTGGAGATTGAACCTGTCATGGAATGAATCAGTTCTCATTGAAACACAGA
This sequence comes from Megalocaria dilatata, assembly GCA_034642435.1. Classification (NCBI taxonomy): domain Eukaryota; kingdom Metazoa; phylum Arthropoda; class Insecta; order Coleoptera; family Coccinellidae; genus Megalocaria; species Megalocaria dilatata. The sequence goes on from CM067857.1 coordinate 73,182,169, forward strand.
ATGGCTGCGATTTCAAAAAGGTTTCGCTGCTCTGAACAACATCCGTGTACCAAGATAGGTAGTCAGCACTACTGCAATGAAAATAGAAATTCATGGCTTTTGTGATGCATCAGAACTTGCCTACGGTGCTTGCGTATATGCAAGATCTACCAGGTCCATTGGTAATCACTCAGTGAACTTAATTTGTGCAAAATCGCAGGTGTCATCTCTGAAATGCATTTCGTTATTCAAACTGGAATTATGCGGAGCAGTTTTGTTAGCCAGGCTGGTGAAATCTGTAGTGAAGGCACTGGACATCAACATAAAGGACATAACCTATTGGTGTGATTCACAAATTGCACTTGCTTGGATCGCAGGAGAACCTTGTAGACGGAAGGTTTTTGTTGCAAATAGAGTTGCTGAAATTCAAAACCTCTCGACTCACAATCAATGGAGACATGTAGCAGGGAGAGACAATCCAGCTGACATAATTTCCATAGGCTTTGAACCTGAAAAATTAGGCAATTCAACATTGTGGTGGAACGCTCCACCGTGGTTGACTCACGACAAGGAATTTTGGCCAGAACACAACCTCGCAATTGACGAGATCCCTGAGCAGAAGGGAAAGGTTGGTAATTTCGTAAAACCTGTCAACAAACAGTCAAATATTTTCAATAAATATTCTTCAACATCAAAATTGAAAAGAGTCATGGCCTATGTATTCAGATTCATCACTATTTGCAGGAACAAGATAAAGTCAACAGGTTTTGTAACAGTAGATGAACTGAACAAATCAAAATTATATTTAACAAGGTTAGCTTATGCTGAATCCTTCTGTGATGATATCGACACATTGTCAAGAAACAAGGAAATATCACGACATAGTAGAATCTTTTCTTTGAATCCTTTCCTGGATGATGACAAGGTTCTTAGGGTTGGTGGTAGGTTGAGAAACTCCACGGAATTGCAGTTGTTTTCAAAAATATCCAATAATCATACCTCAAGGGCATAAATCTACGGAAATGCTAATTCGAACAAAGCATTATCACAACCTTCATGCTGGTCCATTAGCGCTTTTATCCATAATGCGTCAAAAATATTGGCCGATCGCAGGCTAAAATACGATAAAGTCCATTTTAAGGAAATGTGTAGTTTCAGCACGAAACTCCTCACTATACAACAATTGATGAGGAAATTTACCCAAAGAGCATCACTGCATCTCGATCTTTTTTGTATTGTGGGACACACTTTGCTTGGCCATTTAATGTTAAGGAAAATAAAAATCAAAATAATCAAGGTGTAATTATAATTAATTGAGATAAGACCTATGTATACAACAGTTCATTAATTCTTTAACATGTTGTAGATCCAGGGTTATAGTAACACCAACTTTTCAAGAAAAAGGCCACCTGGTTTCGATTTTATTACAAAGTCTTCATCAGGGCTGTGAAATGAAAAACATGAACAACTACAAAATTCCATTTTTTTAAGATGTCTGAAGGTATGATATTACAATACAATTTCAAAATCGATACAAAATAAATATAAAATTTGTTTTATATATATGTGAGGAAAATTTTCTGAATTTTTTCTGTTTTTTTATGGATGAAATAGACTTCTTCAACTTACATTTCTATCTCGTTTGGTTTTGGACGTATGGAAAATGTAAAATTTTGGAAATGACAACTACTGGCCGCATGGCAGACTGTCGAAAGACTTAGGTGGAATAATCTGCGGCTTTCGGAGGAAGCATGTATAAGGATGGCACGATGGAGTTGGAGAATAATGTGTTTAAATATTGTTTGGAAAATTGTTTTATTTCTGGTTATATTTATTCTTATTTGTATTCTATATTAAATTACAATATGCAGTGTTTTTCACGTCGGCTCTCTTATTAATCGAGTTTGGGTCTTGCTTGATCGATATCATCTCATGCATTAAACGCATTAAGTTTTTTTGTTTGCCTAAAATTTTGATAGATTCATGATCGAAAAAGAAGGAATGAAGGGTGTTTTTCGACATGTTCTTCCAAAGCGGTGTTATTTTCTTTTTTGCTTTTTAGTGGATGAAGGATATTCAAGGAGTCTCTTTTGTGTTCAGAGATCCTGTCCTTTAGATACCGATCAGTTTGACCAATGTATGTTGATTGATAGTCGTTGCAGAATATTTCATATATGGTATCACTAATGAATTCCTTCGGAGTTGCACTTTTAGTTTTGGTGAAAAGTTGTTTACCTGTGTTGTATGTATGCATTTTTGTTTGCTTCACTACCAAGGCTACTCATTTAGAACTGGTCAGCTCTGATGCATTCTTAAATTATTTTAAGCGGTTCATTAGCAGACGAGGCAAACCTGTTAAGGTATTTTCAGATAATGGCACAAGCTGCATTGGTACCAACACCGCATCAAAAGATTTTTTAAGGGTTCTAGCTGAGGACAATGATAAAATAGGTAGTGCATTAGCTATAGAATCCATAACGTGGAGATTCATTCCAAGTAGATCCCCTCATCAAGGTGGTATCTAGGAATCGGCTGTAAAGGTGGCCAAATTTCATTTGTATAGGGTCGTTAATGTAAACTTCACTCCCACCTTAGAGGTATTTCATACTATTATTGTACAAATTGAAGCTTGTCTTAATTCAAGACCTTTGACCCCTATCTCAACCGATCCACAAGATCTCCAAGCACTCACACCAGGAGACTTCCTCATTGGTGCCCCCCTAACAGCACTACCAGAGCCTAATCTAGAAGAACCTAGAATCATTCGCATGACTCAGTACCAACAGGCTACTCAAATGATACAGCGATACTGGTCTAGATGGTCTCTTGAATACATATCATCACTTCAACAACGTTCCAAGTGGAAGACCAGAAGACAAGAAGAACGGAAACCAGGAGCACTATTACTTCTGAAGGAAGATCACCTCCTCCCTTCGAAAAGGAAGATGGATAGAATATTGATGCTGTTCCCTGGTTTCGATGGACTCACTCGAGTAGTATCAGTAAGAGCTGTCCAAAAATTGTGTCGGTTTCCAATCGATTACTGATTCAGAGAACAATTGTATTTTGTATATGTCGTTTTAAGTGTTTCATTTTCATGTTAATTTTGTTTCATTTTTATATTGTTTCTTTTGTTCCATTTCCATTTCATTTATTTTCTATTTATGTTACATGCATGATGAATATTCCAGTCATATTCTTTGAAACCACGAGGTTTCGAGGTGGACGAAATGTTATTGTCTCATATTAAAGGTAAATTTTGAACAAAGGCCACGTCAGAAATCTCATAGAGTGACAGAAGAATATATATAGAATATTCTATGACAAGTTGACACCCCTAGAGAGACGTTCAGTTCTCTCCCCTCTCTCGCTTCATAACTCTGGTCCAGTTCGGTCGATACTCTACCATATGGACAATCGGCATTCATTTTGTACAGACATAGCCTCAAAATTTCATAACCTGCATTTGTATCATATAAGCAAATAAATTAGTGTTTAAACCCAAGTGTTTTATAATCAAACATTAGGAGACAACTCCACAATGACGGAAACATTTAAATATGAACTTTAAAACAAAGGACTGATTTAATCTTATAACGAATTCAATCGACATATTTAGGCCCCAAACCTACCACAAAAGTTTCAAATTTTTGTCTCGTTTCGTTCCAGTATAATTCGTTATAGTATTCAAGGTAACGTTCAGCGCTAATTCGCACTCAATAGTTTTTTTTTAACTCTTAATCACGAAAACGCTCGTTATTAATTTATTTCTCAAGGCCAAATTTCAGATATATTTCATCTATAATAGCTTATCGAAATGATTGAGAGCAATATGAAAAATAATGAAGCATTAATAACAATGAAGCTACCTATGAACGAACTAAGCCATAATATGTAGATCTTAAACTTTCTCCCAAATTTTGCGCGATCTAGCTCTTTCCTTTAGAAAACTACCGCGTTTACGAATGGACCAGCCAGCCCTACTAAGCGAACAGAATTATTTTTCAACTCGGATTCTTCATGAGTGAGTCTAACTGAGTCGTTAGATATCATTTTTGGCTCAAAATTCTCAAATTTCAGACATCTGGGCCAAACGATAGCACGCTATTTCCTGGAACCAGAGCGCAAAATTGAAGGATTGAATGGTCAAACCCTACTGAATAGCAGTGTTGAAGTACAACAAAGGATGTCGTGCTGCCAAATCTAGTAGAATTAGTAAATTTAAAGAAAATATGAAAAAAGCAAGTTTAAATGCTGCCGAATCAATAGAAATAATTAAGTTTAAACTTAGATATGAAATAACGACAAGAAGGCTAATACAAAAATTGTGAGGATTCTGGATAATATGAACAAGCATTCAAAAGCTCCTTACCGCAGTTGGTGCTATTCACAGTTTTTATTATTTCTTCTAAACTATCCGTTCAAAGTGAAATATGTATTTTAATTATTATTCTTTCAAACAAACTAGAATACAAAATTAAGCGAGATTGCTTCATTATATAGTGCTTGCCCAAAGTAATACTCAATAACCAAGTTGTGGTTTCGCCGTCCTTCATTTTCGGCACTACTGTTATGCGATCGTCTTCGATCTGAACAATGACGTGGCTTCAGAATATTACTTCCAACAATAGCCCGGAAGCCCCATTCACTAGTATCACATGAAAAGTCAGGTTGTTTGTATGACCATCGATTTGTACATCCAACTGGAGTGAACTTGTCACCACAACATGGCCTAAATCTTTAATCATCATACTTTTTCCGGAAAGTCGGTATCCTTTGAAGCAGTGATTATAAACGTACTCTCTTAGACGGATGCAGGGATACATTCTGATAAACTATTTTGAAACTCATTACGATTTATTCTCCCAATCAGTTAATTCACACTATATTCAATATCGTATTCTGTGTGCAGTAGACGCTAATTTTGGATTTGATTTCATTGAATGCTAATTTCAGACGGAAGAAGAATATTATTTAATTTTTTTTAAAGTAGAAAATGTAAACAAGTGTTTTATTTTATAATGACAATTACAACTGATTTCTACCAAGCAACGGCCCAATCTATCATAAAAAAAAGGTTGAATTCTACATTTAGTCCTTATTCCTCATCAAATGTGGTCGCTCACTTCACGATTCACGAATGGCCCTCAATTTTACAACATTTAGAATATCCAATCGCCGCTCCTTTGTTCTGCAACTTAACCTCCTCCTGTTTTGGATTGTATTCCTCCAAATGCTCCAAAAAGATTTCCTCTATCACTCTTTCACTGGCTGTAGATAGACTCTCCGCTTATCAACTGCCGAAATTTTTCGCTTTTCAGATTCCGGTTACACAATGTGAACTTCTGCACTACAGATCCCGATTGCAAACTGTGGTTTTTTTTGCTCTTCAAATCCCGGTTGAGCCCCAAAATATAAGTTATTTTATGTCAATATCTAGATTTGACTATCTCTTCTTTAATGTAAAATCAACACAGACTGTACTATATACAGTTTATTTACAAGTTCGAAATTATACTTCAACGTCATAACAATACTAATAACACTTAAGTAAAAAACAGTTACTGAGTTTCTGAACTATTTTGTCTTTATCTCATTCTCTAACCTTCGTCTGAAGGTTCACAATCTGTAACTTTTTAATTGTATTCCGTCTTGGTTATCTCTGCGGACATCCTTTTCCGTTTACTGTCCTGAATCGCCCTCAAATTTTCGCATCTGATCTCCAACCCCACCTTCCCCCACCTATACTTAAGTCGGTGGCGTATCCATCCACGCTCGACTTCCGCTTATTGGATAGGAGATTAATCTCAAGACACCCCATATCCTGATATCTTCTTCCAGAAAACTGTTGACGTTTTTGGTTCCGCAATAAGTCTTTACTCTTTTATGACCACTAAACTTTCTATAAAATACGTCCTATTTCCAAATATCTCGAAGCGCCATTGCCGAAGGACAGGAAGCGCTTTAGATCTAGCTGCTACGAGAGGGCCGGTATCTCAAGAATTAACCAACCCAGGTATTTCTATAACCCTTGGCTAAAGTAACTCATGCACGTAATGTTTTATCTGTGAATTATTTATACATATTATTTACGCAGTAGAAACTGAATTCCTCCTCTCAAGAAATTGAATTCCTACTTATATATTGAATATTATATACTCAAAATAAAGGATATAATAAAAATAGTTCAACTAGAAATTCAACAATCGAAGTATTCGAGTTCTTGTTTACATAATTTTATTCTAACCTTTAATTTCAACATTTAATATAATTTTGAAATTATAGATTTTTTGTGTATGTATGTTCATTCACATATCTATATATATATTGTTTTCAATTTTATCCTGATACTCCTAGGTCTTCTGTGAAGATCCCTCTGTTCGAATTCACATGGAACAAGGAATTTTTAATTTACTATGCAGTTATATAACAATTATGATCTTCGAGTCGGGAATCTAGGCTTTTCAAATATACACAATGTTAAAAGCCCCCCCTAGGTTTCTCAAGAAACAAAAAAATTTGTTCTGGAAATGAGATGAATATTTTCCTCTATTTAAACTGCAATATATTCGATAGAAAATCTTTTTTGCTTTTTGCAGGATAAGACAAAATAGAAAAAATGAGAAAAAATCTAAATTTATCGCTTATCTATTTTTGATTAATTATAGTTATTCCACAACTCAATCCAAATTCAATAGTCCGTATTACCACCTCTTTTTTCAATCAACTGCCCAATACGCCAAGGCATCCCACGAATCAAGTCATTAATGAAATTATCAGGCATATCTTTCCATTCTTCCTGAAGAACTAAAATCAATTCCAGCAAAGTTGAAGGTGGGTTTTGGCGATTAGATTTTGCGCTCCCTAATCCCATACGTGCTCAATTAGATTCATGTCTGGTTACTTTGTTGGCCATTTCATTCTCTGGATATTGTTCTCTTGAAGAATGTTTTGAGCCCTTCGTGTGCGGCATGGCGGGATGTTATCATCCGGATAAATCAAATTTTTTCTAAATTCGTTGCGCAGAGGAAAAATGATTAGTTCAATGATGTTTTCCAGGTAGATGGCACCAGTCATTGTTTGTTCAACGATAATACGAGAGGTACGGCGATCGAACATTATACCCCCCAGCACATTATTGATCCGCCTTGAAAGGGCACAACTTCCCAGGCGAAACTCTAGTCTGCTACTTTCTCGTTGACTGTCACTTTGTAAACCGAATCGTGACTCGTCCGTTACACCATTTTGGTAAAAGCCAGTCTTGGTGGTGTTCTGCCCATTGCCGACAGGTAGCTCTATGTCCAGGTGATAGCCCAGGTACTCTTAAAGGTCTTCTAACCCTTAAATTTGAGGAATGTAACTGCCTCCTTATGGTACTGGTTGAGACTACTCGTCTATAGACGAAACAAAAAATAACTTCTAAAGGCTGTTACAGATACCGTTCGATTCCTTCGAATAAAACTTGCGATATAATGGTCTTCCGTTGCAGATGTTACTCTGGGTCGACCAGGCACCAGTCTCCGGGCAACGCTGCCGGTAGCCAGGAAAAGAACCACTATGCGCCTTACTGAAGTCCGTGGAATATTCAAACGTTGCGCAATCTGGTGGTTCGACAAAGCTTCTTGATGTAGGGCTACTATTCTCGCCTGGTCAAACTGAGAAATTGGATGTCCCGGGATTTTCCACGGAATATTCTCAATATTACAATTCTCGTTATTCGCTGAAAACTGATCAACTCCGAATTCTCACGACCAAGAAATATTTTTTGCTGGTTTATCGTTTCCATTTAAGTGATAAGATAGTGAAGATTCCACACACAAAAAATTGACATGGTACATTCATCAAGTTGAGAGTTGTTAGGGGGGCCAAGGCTTTTGACGATGTGTGTATGTCGCATTTTTCCCTAGAAACCTTTGAGCCTGTTAGGGACCAAAGATATTTGTCCTTCACAGTTTTCTTAGAAACCCAATAGAACTGACGACAAGAGTCGAATGTTGTACTGGAATTTACCTGACCACATTTCGAGCCCTACGAGAGTCTATCATTCTGCGAGTTAGCAGAAAGTTTCAGTTAAAGACATTCTTCAAAATCGCTCGTTGGCCCTCTCTTCGTGTTTCGACCAAACGATCCATTATATTCTCTGCTCTTCGAACGTAAAGTTCTGGTCCCACACACATTCTCAAGAAGTAAGTTCTAATCACATTTCCCTTTGTCTGTCAAGTAACAATCAAACAGTTCTCTCACTTCAGTTAGCCACAGAGCACCCTTGAAGAAACATTCCCAAAAAGTTGCATTTTGTCGCTTGCCCAAAAAGCACAAAATAAACCGCTCGGTAGTTTCACGTCCCTCTCTCTCAATAACATATTATAGTTACACACTAACGGCTTGGAAGTGAATGTATCTACGTTATTTATTCGTGATAAGATAGTAATTTGTGGAAAGTGAACCCGACAGTAAATCCAATAAAAGTGAATTCCGTGAATGTGAGCAACAGAATAAAAGCTCAAAGAAGAACTATTCCACAAACAAGATAGTGTTTTCACCGCAATTAGAGTTAAAAATACACCGAAACTCTCTCAGTTTGGGTGAACTTCAAACTTGTAATTTGTGATAGATATATTAAGGCTGGAAATAAACCATTAAAGCCAATTATACATTCCTCTTTCAACCTATTCTGAAGTATGCTCAACCAAAAATTTGCATACGAATTGATAACGTTCAATCAATTACTAGGAAGAATTCAAAAAGGTATATCTGCATACCAAGCAATTCTTTACACCCTCTATGTTTTGTTCATACATGTGACTTGTAGAGGAAAAACAGTTTCAATTAAACATTTTATAATATTTTTTAGTGATATAATATATTGTGATATTATCTCGATATTTTAGTATATAATTTTCACTGTATATTGTAGAAAGTTGAAGTTTTAATTCCGAATTTAAAGTTATTTTAATTTCTTATATATTGTATAGGCTTCGCTTTTTGATTTATTTTTCAAAGTTTTTTGACAGAAGCATTTTAACATTTATAAGTGATAAAATACAAAAATTGAGCTAGCGACAGTCGGCAAACGACGAGGTGGTTGATATTTTCGTGAGTGCCTACAGCTCAGCGGTAGAGCATAGGGCTCGTAACCGGAAGGTCGCGGGTTCGAATCCTGTTCAGGTGGGAGAGAAATTTTCTAGTTGGACGGGTGTCGGCCACCTTTTCACTGTTGGGTCGAAAATTAATAGTGCTGTGGCCTAAAGTGGCGCAAGATCGCAGTAACAAAGCCTAACCAGAAAACAACTGAACTCCTAACTACCACAAGCTGAAAAAGCTTCTGAGGGATCTTAGCAGAAGATCTAGAACTATTAGGATAATAATAATAAATAATATTCTCGAAACTGCGAATCGCTTGATGGTACGGTAATGTAACCCCCAGATTTATTCAAAAATTTTCACTGGTGAAAATTGGTAATGACTGTTAGTTCAGACGTTGTTTCAGGAATTGACTAATAGCAATTTATTGGTTGAAACTTGTGCGGAATATTACAGTAATCGATGTTATTTCGATTACTGTTTATTTATGTGGTAAATCGGCAGCTTATCTTCGACTATGTTTGTTGATAGTAAACATTAAAATCACCTGCGCTAGTATTTGTTGACCATTAGAAAATAAATACAAATATGCCGTTTCAGGCTCTCATTACTGCGGGTAATGAGGTCCGATGAATGAACGACAACGTAGCTACGAGTATATCCATGCACATCCCCTAGTCGACGTCGGTATTTATCCAAACACAAACGATATCTACGATGCAATCCAGAAAGCATGAATGTGCGTGAATATCCACGTAATTTTTCAACCGAGTTGGCTCGCCAAATGAACATATGCTTTCATCAAACAATAATATGGAAACTATGAAATAACCTCCCCATAGAGATGTAAACTGTTCCGCGGTCAGCTAGCGTATTACCGTGAGAACAAAAATGATAAACTATTTAGGTATTTTTGAAACAACACATTAACTCCTAATTGATAGTATCGTCATTTAAAAAAAATGGTGAACTGTTTTGAGAAGCATCATTTATGAAAAATAGAAAATTCTTTGAATGCTTTTGGCTTCTCCAACAAACTGCTGGTAATGTTTTTCACGCGGTTTCCTGTTGCATGCAGATGACCACTAGTCAACAAATATACGAAAGCAACTTTACTGAAATTCAATGTTAAAATAGTGAAAAGCACTGATGTAAAGTCAGAAGCTCTTGCGCGCTTGTTCATATCACCCACAATCCCCACAAAATTTTTTGTTAACCTTCCCGTATTTATTTTACATTTGAATGAAAAATTTTAATCAAATGGTAAGAAAATTTATTATATCCCCTTCGGTTCGTAAGTTGAAGTGTTTAAGGAAGCTATAACGCTGATCCGCTCACAATATATAATTTTTTGAAATTTCTATTCATACGAGTTCGTACGAACTTGCGCGTTATTATTCTACTCCTAATCCCAAATTTCAAATATATAGAATGTGTAGGTTTCAGACCCCAAACCTTTTCTGGAATATTCGAGGCTCGAGCTCTTTTCGTTCGAAAGTTAACGTGTTTACAGCCAGACCGGTCGGCTGAACTGGCCGGACAGTATAACATCAGACCTCTGATTCTTCATCAGTGAGCCCAATCTAGTTGTTCAAAACCATTTTGGGCTCAAAATTCGCAAATAACAGACATTTGAGTGAAACGATAGCACGTTGTTCCCTCCAACATGCGCAAACAGTATCAATATTGTTTCTTCAACTATATACATATTTTCAACTTCGATGTAGAATAAATAACATTCAAAAACTCTTTATCGTTGAATTCTTCTGTAGAACTTAGAGTACTCGGATGAAGAAAAGTTCTGCTGAATTGATTTAAAAATTTATTAGGCTTTTGATGCATTAGCATCGTAATGGTGACGATTTCAAATTTCAAAAGTTTATATAAGCTATAAAAAATTTAACTATATTCCATCAAGTTTCAATATTTCGTATCGTATAGGCCTTTACTTGATAGAAATCTATTGTACACTTCAGTTGAATGAAACACTTTATATATATATATATATATATATATATATATATATATATATATATATAGATTTCTATTAATTATCTTGGGTTGTTCACATGAAGCGTTTCGTGAACATAGTTAACTTCTTCGTATGTTTACAAGCAACTACTTTCAAATTTTGTAACATGCAGTATATAAATAGTTCTTGTTTTAAGATGAGGGTAGAATAAAATATTTTCATTACTTTTTGTAATACTGAAATAATTTATCATGATTGTGTCGAACGTTTCGGGATTTTACATAAAGAAAATAAGGATCTCAAAGTGAACCTGCAGGAAAGTACGGAAATAAACCGATTTAAAAATTCGGGGAACTCATTGAACGAACAAACTTTCACCTTTATGGGATCTATTCAACAAGAGACCCGGTGGTTTTACCAAAAGTAGTAAAAATCTTATTTCTAAACAGAAAATATTTATATACTGCGTGTTAGAAAATTTCAGACTGGTTGTTTGTAAACATTCGAAGAAGTTAACTATGTTCAGGAAAGGCGTCATCGAACATCTCAAGATAATAAATAGAATTCTACATATATATGTTTCATGTTACTAAAATTTCAGAATATTGACACGACCAGTTTTATACTTTAAAGTAATAAAGGTATCGGAACTGGTCGTGTAGATCTTCTTGTTAAAAGAACCTGTGAAAATCTGAGACAGTACAGAATCATTCCAAAATTTCTCGTTTTGGACATGTAACTTTCTGTAAGAAGTCCTAGGAAACTACATTATTTCAACGATGATTTGTAAGTGAGCAGTGAAGTTTCTCAAGAACCGCAGTAATATTTCCTAATTTGCTCAAAAACCTATCTTGAGGCTGAAAAATCTTTTTTCCAAAGAATGAGAAACATTTGAAAATACTGTTAGGCTTTCTATGCGATAATTTAAATCAATGATGAGAGACGAAAGAATTTTTTTCCATTAATAGCCAGAAATCCTAGCGAAAATTTACTAGATAAAAAATTTAAATGAAACGTATTGAAGCTAGACAACTGAAGATCGCATTAGTTCAATATAAGCTTCAATATTTGTCTTTGTACTAAGTTGTTTCACTGGTACCAGAAAAGAAACATTGGAGCTCTTTGCGAACAAACACCTATCAATTCTTGGAAGATACAAACGCCACATCCAACCCTTACCATTCAATCTGGCCGGAGAGGGGCAACTGGCAAATATCCAAAAACATAGTCACAATATCCAAAAACATAGAGACACAATACACAATTTGGTCGAAAAATTACACCAATCTCGAGAATCAAGAGATAACACTAATGGCGTTTCTACAAATTGAAGTTGCTTTTAACAAAACATTGCCAGCTTACCTCGCCGAGGCTATCTCTGCAAGAGGAATCGCTAATTTGTAGATGGATATTGCGGCAGAAGAATAATAACAACCTCATACCAGGATGATGACTTCGAGTTCAACGCTGCGAAGGACTGTCGGTGGGGGGGGGTTATACTCTCACCCTTACTGTGGACCCTTCTTCTCCTTGATGACCTGTGTTAGCGATCATTTCGCTGTGGGGAGTCGACGTTCAAGCATTTGCTGATGACCTGCCAATCATAGTGAAAGGTAAATAGGAGGTGACGATATAAGGTGTTTTTCAAGAGATTCTGGACACTATCGGCAAATGGTGTATAATGGAAGATATGTCTCTTAACCCACAAAATGTAGTTAAGGTACCATTAGCAACGAAATGGAAGTTGAATGGTTTAGAACAGCCGACTTTCCGAGGTGAAACAATAAAATTCTCTTATGGGGCAAAATACCTGGGAATAGTCCTGGACATAACTCTCAGTTGGAATGCATACCTAGACAAAGTGTGTCATAGAACCACAATGGGATTCTGAACCTGCAGGAGAATCTGCGGTAAAACTAGGGGTTTAAAGCCCAGGCAGATGTATTGGATTACACTATGGTAATCAGACCACAGGTAATGTATGGCCCAGAGCGTAATAGAAGAAAGACCAACAAACGATTGGTTAACATAAACTCGCCGACTATAGAGACAGGATTGCCTTGCAATGAGAGCCGTGGAGATCCTACTAAATCTACCATCACTGCACTTACTCGTGCAGAGGAAGGCGGAACGGAGGCAGAGGGAGGCGCCAACAAAACACATACAATATATACCAACTAGCGATCGAACAGCTATTTGCCATTGAAACCGCTGTAGATCTGCTGCAAATCCACCATGGAAAAATCAAAATATTTACTGATAGTCAGTCAGTACTAAAAGCTCTGGAATCTAGCTGTTGTACATCGAAGACAGTCTGGAGTTGCCACCCGGCTTTAAATAGGCTCGATATGTATAACATAATCACTCTTGTATGGATACCGAGCCACTCAAACAATTTGGGTAGCGAAGAGGCAGATCGGCTGGCGTTTGCTGGAGCTGCGCTGCCTCTGGTGGGCCCGGAACCATTCTTGGGAATACCACATGACGTAGCTAAGCGGACGATAACAGGCAGAATAAACTCAATACTAGAGTCTTTCTGGCTGAGCCATTCTGGCCTGGAACATTCGAAGGTGTTCCTTGGAACAGTTTCGAACGAAAAGATGGCGGACCTAGCGCTAGGTCGGAATAGAGCCAAACTAATAACACTTATGGCAGATCACTGCAGGCTGAAAACGCTTTTGCACACAATAGGTCTGGCTGAAGACGATGAAGTGTCTTGAGGACACTGAAATAGCCATTCACATAGTTTCAGAGTGCCCAGCGTTGAGTCGCATCAGATTCGAGGTCTTTGGTCAGGCTTTTTTAGCCCACTGCGAACTGAAAAAATTACTTCCGAACAAGATTGTTTTTTTCCAAAAACTGGATCTCTTCGGGGAAATATAAATTAGGAATGAATCACAATAGTCTGTGCGGACACAGTGGTAGAGTTCTGGCATTAAGTGCTTGGATTGAGTTCATTATTTCATCTTTTTGAATGAGATAAAAGAAGAAATTTAATTTAATAAAATTATATAGATCACTTCCACAATTCATTAAGTTAACGGCAATTGTTTCGCCAACGCTGTCTTTGTCAAGTTTAGACTTTAAACATTTTGACAAAGCCACGATGTTGGCGAAATAATTGTCGTTAACTCAATACATTGCGGAAATAATCGCTATTTCTTATTCAATCAAAATGAATTTTCATCAAGTAATTATTTAATTAAATTTTGGGTAGAAATTTTAGCTCAGCATTCCAGAAGTTGTACATGATTTAGACAATGAGTTAACCAAATGCTCTAAAGCTTTGTCCACATCGCCGAGGACCATTCAGTGAATGGTCTCGTCAATATAGTTGAATCCGTACATAAATTTCCGTTCGGTAACAAAAGCATTTTATTATGATTTTATTCGATTTCCCAGTTTCCACATTAACAAGATTCCGCACTATTTTATTTTTTTATCTGAATTGTGTTTAAAATTTTATATTTGTAAGTAATTAATTATATTCATTCTTATCAGATTTATAGATTTGTGCAGAATTATTCGTGCTCAAATAGCAGAGTAACTAATACAGATTCTTCAAATAAAGTCTAGTCTGTTTGATCTGTGGCGTTAACTATCTCTTAAAGAAACACCTCGTATCACCAACTGATCTTAGTGGATAGCATTATTCAAAGTCTTGCTTGATAGTATCTACATAATTCTTGAAACTTATATCCACACCAACATTCGCATAGTAAAAGTCCGCTTGTTTCGTGAATACTCGTTCTGAATTGATCCAAACTATTTCGAGAAATGTGCCTCACATAACGCATCTTATTTTTTTGATCATAAATTTGAGTTCTTACAGATAATGGATGAAAATATTCGAAAGATATAACTCTATTATCAGTAATGTTTGCCTCAAATATTTTTATTTTACAGGTTTCCAGATCAGCGTGTACTGAAATTGGCCAATCCTTGAAATAAAACTTTTGCCAGAAATATTGTAGTTGGTTGAAAAGGAGTAATTTTTAGATTGAGACAATTAAGGAAATCCTTAAATCTAGATTTTGTCATTTTGTTGAAGTCAATGTTTAGATCTCCATATATTTAAAACTATGACCCATATCTATACACTGTTGACGATGTGAGAGTCTGTTGAGAAATAAGTTGAAATTACGTGCAGGTGACCCGTATACACTGACTACACCTATTTTTAATCCCTTAATATCTTGATCTTCAAAACACAGACTTCACATTCCAATTGCTAAGATAAGTATGACATTTGAAGACTTGACGCCTGCCATTAATTTCTCACATATATTACAGTACCTCTATTCTTTCATAAGATGCAACAAAAATATGGAACCTATATGTAACTTGAAAACATTACCAACTAGGTATTTCTTACATCTCACCAGTTTTCATCAATACTAACAATATCCTGCTGCTCCTCACCCAAAAATAAATGAATATTATTCACGTTATTTGGAATTCACTGCATATTCAACTAAAAAATGTTTAGTCCATTTATTGATATCGGCACAAACGAGAACCACGATTCATCGGTCTGGTCTGAAAAAAATGACGAACTCTTGCACGATTAGACCAGTTTGATGGTTAAAGAGCCTTATCGTATTCACTGGTTGGAATCCCTCAAAAGAGGAGTAGCTTTCAGGAAAACAAATCCTCTACTGCAGTATCCGGCTGCCTTTTAAAGATTACCTATCCTCTAAGAGCTTTTCATTCGGAGCTTCTTCGAAACATTGTTCAACTTTTTCTGAATTGAGAATTCCTGATTGTTTGGACTGGTATCCAGAATTATGTCTTCAAAAATGCTGTTTCACTTTAATAGTTGCTGATATTAGAGATTTACTTATCGTAAAATAATGTGACTAGAGTGAGGTAAACGTTAAAATGCTTCGCCTTCTCGGCAAAATATTTAATGATATTATACATTTGCGCTATTATTTTCATCTATTTGTTTCATCAGATATCAGTTGAAGTTCATTGAAGCACATTTCGTAAAATCTACTGGCAGTAAATCAACCTTTTTTTTACAGCTGCTTTTTTAATAACTCTGTCACACATTTTTGCAAAATTCAATTGAAAATCTTAGGAAATGGCGATCTGTATAAGAGCAGATATATTAAAACTTCTATTCATGGTTATTAATGGCAACCAAATTCATTGTTTTACACGCAAGCCGGATATTTGTTTATAATATGTAAATAACGAATGCCATTAGAAGTTTGTTCTAATTTTTATCTATCGAAATCGTTATAATCTTACAATTAAAATTGTTGAAAGATCCAAGAAATAGTTCAGTCCCTGTTCATTGTATTATACTAACCCCAGCGAACACTGGACCATTGAGGGTTCATAAATTGCTTATATTGAGCCTTGGTGTTGTGCAAATGTCTAAGTTTGTTTAATGGGGTCATTATTCAGTCGGTAATGCAAAATTTCCGTTAAAATGTCAGAAAAGAGATATTGTTCGCCCAAATTTTCTGCTGAAATGTATAAACTAAATAATATTTCATTGAAACCACAATAATAAGTTGAGAGAAATTATGTTAAACTGCGTAAATAGTATGCCCAGAAGAGCGGATGCACAAATCGAAAGCAAGAGGCGTTTTGACTAAAAATTAATAATTTTATAACACTTTTATGTATTTGCATATGCAGGTAATGAATCTAATTGGCGGAATATAGGATTCACCATGCATTTACAAGAGAAACTATTATTCCAGTCGTCCAGCAAAAGAATAATTTGATTCTACGTTGTGAATGGTGACTAATATTCAACTGGATGGCTGTTTGAATCTTCTCCCATCCTTATGCACTACCTACCATTCTGATGCAGGTTTAATTCGGACTATACATCATCAGAACGAAAATGTTAGAGCGAGGTTGTTTGTCTGTCTTACTGGTTGAGAGGCTGTTTAAGACATTCCTTAGCAGGTGAGAAAATTATTTGTTGTAATGAAATCAACAAAAGATTTCTCTTCTCAAAATAATTGTTTCAGTTTTTTTTGACATAACCACTTAGAAAATAGCATGAATTGCAGGATTATAAAATGAATTGTGATAAAATAAATTAAATTCCACGGACATATAATAAATTCTGATGAAATGAAATAATTTCTGAAAATCATAAGAAAACCACTGATTTCGGAGTAGAAGTTCATAAATTCAATGTATTAAGGGTTCAAATAATCTGCCTTGTTGAGCTTAACAATAGCCAAATTTATTATACAGAGATAATCTTATATCTCTGAGCGAATTTGGCTCAATTTTGCCATAAGGTTGAATAATTTTTTCTACCTTAATTGATCTCTGCAGAAGTCAGGTCCATAGATAAATGCTTTCAGATATACCTATGGAAAAATATTATTTGGGGACAAATCTGGTGATCTGGGGTGTCACAAAATTGTACCATTCGAAGATATTGCTTGACCAGGAAACTTGTTTTGGAGAAACTGGCATTTAGGTTTCCATCGATAAAAAGGCACCAATGATGCAATATGCTAAATGTCCAAACATCGAGTTTTTCAGGATACCGAGTTTCGATGGAAATACTCGGGTGCTGATTCTATCGGGAGGAATATCGTGCAACGGGTGGATTATGTTGCTTTTTCAAATAAAACGATGACTCATCAGTGGAAAGTTCATTTTTCAAGAAAGAACTATTTTCATTTTGTCTTTCCATCATCGTTATGGGCCTACGTGATCAACACTAGACATAGATCTGAATGATATCTCTGCGCCGGTGCAGAATTCTCTCCCACTCTGGGCAGTCGGAAAGAGTAGAGAACGATTCAAAGAGCAGTTCAGTTGAATATCCGCCATCATTTATAACACATTATATGATTCTCGAGCTGAGCGACTGGTACAATGGCTTCACTTATTATTACATGGTAAATCCAATATTAATAATAATAATATATTTTGTGCACAACCACTACATTAGAATTTAACCTAAAAAAAATAACTGCAAATTGCAAAAGGACCTACATCAGTGAACACTGTTATTACCGTATGCCCTAATGATTAAAGACAGGAAAACTACGTATCTAATTTCTCACATTTCATATAAAATACTATCAATAATGCGCACAACCAGAGGAGTCCAACAACTCCACAACCTCAACATAAATCTATTTTAATGTATTGAATTCAGCAGTGTTCTACGAAACATTATTTTAAACCTTAATGGATTACAAAGTTTCAGGGAAGCAGAAATACGGTTATACAGACTTTAGACGGAAAATGAAAATGATCTGCAGAATAAAGCTGTCTTATGAGCAGGTGAATCTTACATTTATGTTGTGAACGTCTGACCTGAACATAAATTTGGTTTAGAAATATGGAGGTGTCTGAAAATATATAATTGAGTGGAACAATACCGCGGAACGAAGCTCCCTTCACTTTTCCATGCTCAACCATTGACAGCACTCTAATTTATGGATACTGGTTGATATTTCTTGATACCATAAATGAACCTCAGGTAAGAATGCTGCACTCTCTGAATTCTCATCAACAACCCGCAAGCATGGCCCGTAAACTGCATCACAGTAGTTGAAGTGGCTCAGAACGAGTGAGTTAGTCAGTAATATTTTAGTTTTTTGAGGTAACTGATGTCTACTATCGTATAATTTTCTCAGTCCTGAATACGCCCGTTGAATACAAGATGTAACATGTTCCGAAAATCGGAGGTCTGTATCCAAAATTACTCCCAGATTACGCGCAGACTGTACAGGAATTTTGACTCCATTGAATCTTATATGCAATACAGATTCTGCCTTCTTTCTGTCTCTACCAAATATGAGGCCTTTAGTTTTAGCAGGATTCAATGAAAGTTGATACTCATTTGAATTGCTTACCAATCTGTCAATATCCGCATTGATCTCACTAGCCTCTCGGCATAATGCTGTTGACTCAAATGAGTAAAATAGCTGAGTGTCATCTGCATATTGGATTGTCCACGCAGAACTGCAGTTCATTCTTGATGAAAACTGTATAAATGCAGAACAGAATTGTAGCAAGGATTGAGCCCTGTGGAACTCTACTTCGAATGTTGCCCATTTCCGACCTACCTGATAATGTCTCCACATACTAATGTCTATTTTGGAGTAAATGATTTTCGTTACCTATATACTTAATGTTTTTCCATAACAAATATATAGGAGAGTAAATGCTCTGTTTTAATGCTACCATGGTTAGTAGTTAATAGTATTGATAGTTTAAATGTATTCTTGCGATTTTTTGTAAAAAATTGAAGCCTAATTGTGAAAAAATGGTTATGCATTAAAAGTTCAAAGTATTGTCCAACGAAACAAGTGGGCGTGCATTCTCATGTAATGTCAATAACTTTGTCGTGTCTGTCAACGTATTGCGGACATTTTTCTCGCAATGTTCTACTCAAACGCATCAATTATCATCAGTCGACCTCACCTTGGGTCCTTTCGTTCGACTGTAGTAGATCACAATATACCAAACATAGCTAGTCCTACGAAATACACAGAATGATCTTTTCGCCATAAATATTAGGCTTGACAGTTGATGATGAAGCGTCCATACGTTGCCCGACGTTTTGGATTATCGTAATGGACCGACTTTTCATCGGCAGTCACAATTCGATGCAAAAATCCTTTTATTTTTACTGTTGGAGCAAGTGTTGGACGTCCTTTAGCTTCAGTTTATACGGCACCCAATTTCCTACCTTGAGGATCATTCCTGTTGCTTTTAAATGATAGCAAATGGCTGGTTGAGTGACTCCAAGTATTTCTGGAGTTCTTCGTCTGGCAAATCAAAATTGCCACTTTCTAATAGGACAAAACCACTTCTGACACGTTCATTCTGACAGCTAGAGCATGGTCACCACAAACATCTTCTGCAATACGATAACTCTCAGCAACCTTCATCTTCATATTGAAGCAATGAAATAAAATTGCCCGCAAAAACACATTATTCTGTACAAAGGTTGACATTTCCATAGCACACCACCGTAAGTGAAACGACAGATACTGAAAGGAAAGCCTTATGATGACACTTCAAAATGAAAGTACTGCCAGATGAAACAATAGAATAATAAACTAGTAGCGACATCTGTTATCAAAAGCGCACGAACTTAATTCTTTTCCTAATAGCTTTGAAACTTGAAAAACTATTAGTTCTTGTGTGTCTAATAAAGTGAACAGGGACGGTCTCTCAGAAATAAATGAGTTTTTTCGCAGCCGCTCGGGCTTCGCCTCCCAGTTACAAACGCATCTCAAGAAAATAATGTATTTTAATTCCCAGATATATAAAAATCTATAATACTATTTTTCATCTCCAGTCGATCACATTCTATTGAAATAGAGCTTCCAGAAAATATCAAATTCATACGAAGCACTTTCTACTGTAATTTTCTGTATTTGTGTGTATCCTGCACGTCCTTACCCCCAGTGGAAAATAATTGATTTTCTCACTTCCCCCTTATAGCACACAAGTGCAAACGTTCTCCCTCACTTCCACGAAATGTAAACAATACATGAGGTCATTTCTTTTCACGTCCCATATGACTAAGGAAAAAGGAACATTCCTTCATCCAGGTCATACGTCTTTGTCATACTCGCTGTCCAGATACCCTCGCTCAAAGTCCAGTAAGGTGATGGAACCTGAACGCGGTTTTCCCGTGTCAGTTCAATTTGTGTTTTCGAATAGCAGGTGGTTAATTTCTAATAATTACCGACTAATGGTTTTCGGGTGGAAAGTTTCGGATTGTAGGGGTTGCAACAGATTCATTAGCGTGCGGTCATCCTAGTGGCATAGCCGTTAGTGTTTTGTTCCGCAGTGATTTCGATATCCCATGTATTATGTTTTGTCTCAAGGGAGGTGACGAAAATAATGATAGCGGTTATTCGTATATCGTATTTTCGTACTGAATTTCGGAATGAGGTGAGTGAAACCCTTTTTACTGAGTGGATTCATGATCATTCGAATATACATGAGTTTTAGAAAGTATTTATTTGAAAACCTACCATTCTGAGTAGCTTTGCTTCAATAAAAAATCTGAAACAGACTTGTGATTATATAACAGCTGTCACTTTTCAAGCTGTTATATTTTTTCATTTGACAAATAAAACTACGCCATCAATAAAAATGGAACGATACACGCTTCAAAAATGCATTTAAATTGTTAAAATTCACTACAAAAATGGTGAAAACTTTTGGGTCGTCGTGAAACACCTTCTCGGCCGGCAGTAGTGAAACTGGTGGAAAAACAGTTAAGATAAGTTAGTGATATGAATAATCGAAACCGTGCGTATCGCTCGAGAACAACTGAGAATTTTGCTGCCGTAGCCTTTAGTATTGACGAAAACTCAGGTTTGCCGATTCCTCGTCGATCTTTGGAATTAAGCATTCCACAAACGGCATTACATCGCATTTTGCATAAAAACTTAGGGTTTTAGTCTTTTAAAGTTCAGTTAACACAAGAACTCAAGCCGTTCGATCGCCAGCAACATCGTATCTTCACTGATTGAGTCCTTGAAATGCAGATTTCCTCGAAAATTACATTAACATTTTGCGCTCGGAAAATCCAAGAATGATTGTTGAAAATCCTCTTCATCCTCAACATGTCAATGTTTGGTGCGGTTTTTGGGCTAGCGGTGTGATTGGACCTTACTTATCCGAAATGAGGCTGCTCCAACTGTTACACTGATTGGATTGGACTACCGAGCTGTGGTTAATGGATTTTTATGACCGAAATTGGGAGATATTGATGTGGACAACATTTTTTAAATTTTCAATATCATAGAGATTTATTCTGTTAACCTCCTACAAATTTTAATTTTAAAAATTTTTATCCAAAAACTTTTAGAATTAAATTGAATAATTGTCTATAGATCACTCTGTGTCAATTCAGTAGACATATAGAATTAACACTTATTAAGAGTACTATTAGAAATAAAATAATTCAAAGAAAAATAAATTGTCGAAAAAATTATTGAGTAAATACATAACAATTCATATTTCTTTGAATTCTTTTATTCCCCTTGGTACTGTGTAATAAATGTTCATTATATATGTCTGCTTAGTTGACACAGTGTGTTCTAATGAGATTTATTTAATTCAATTCTAAAAGTTCTTGAATAAAAATGTTTTGAAATATACAATTTGTAGGAGGGTAACAGAATAAATCTGTATGATGTTTAAAATTTTGTAATAATATCAAGAGAAAACCTCTTTTTGACGTGACAACGTCTTATAAATTGGTTTGCCGGGTGACACTTCAAGAAACTGCGTTACGCTCCGCTCACGTTATGCGCTCACAATGAGAGCGAGTGAGAGACACGCGTCCCTTCCACTCGGGCATGGTTAGCCCGCCTAAGAGCGAGAGAGACAGACATAAAAAGTGAAAGGCACGCGTCCCTTCCACTCGAGCACAGTTAGCCGGCCTAAGAGCAAGAGAGACAGAGCGAGAGAGAGAGAGAGAGTGAGAGAGATAGGCATACACACCGGTTCATGTCTTGCGCTTCTATTTCGCTTAGGCGCCTGCATACAAGTTTACACGTTGCCAGTTAATTGTAAAACGATTGTGTAGTGATAATGTGAAGGTAGTTTCGTCCATCGCAACAATTCAAACAGCAAAGGTAAATAATTTCAGACTGATAATATAACATGATGAAATAAATGACTAAGACATAAGTGAATAGGTTATGTTGTAGTAATCACAATGTTGTGGTAGTTTTCAATCAAAAAAGTAGTAGAAATCGTTTCTCAACCAATAATAATTTGTTTAACTTGAAAAAATGAGCGCGACTTGCTATGTAAAAAATTGAAATAACAATGTTTAACCTCCAACCTGCCAAATCGAAACTTTCAAACATTCAAACCGAGACGACTAATCACTGCGCAAGGTCGTAAGCGCGCGATTTACAAATTCAAAGATCAAATGTGAATTAGTTTTCTCCTTTTAGAAAATACACTTTGAATTAAAATCGATTGATATTAACAATTAATGTGATTTAAATAAATGTTCTAACTTTTAAATTTAGTTTTTATATTTATAACAATGTAAAACAAGTTAAATTTATTAATAACTTATAACAACTGATTGATAAATAAAATTTTGTTAATATGAAATTCAGTGCGAGATTCTTTGTATAAATTAATGTTTTAAATATAATTCTTTGTATAAATAAATGTTTTAAATTGTTACTTTTATTTCATCCTTCTTCCTACTATACGAATGAATATTCACATTAAAATTATTTTACCACTCAAAGTCGTTGTCACGTAAAACGTTCGCCCGTATACCGACTTTACAGGCAACAAATTTTTTTTTTTATTATTATATTTTGATGTGGACGACCTTTATTTTCAACGAGAGGGCACTACGTACCAC
Source organism: Megalocaria dilatata (assembly GCA_034642435.1). Lineage (NCBI taxonomy): Eukaryota > Metazoa > Arthropoda > Insecta > Coleoptera > Coccinellidae > Megalocaria > Megalocaria dilatata. Next base: position 73,205,562 of record CM067857.1, read on the forward strand.
ACAAGCAGCGAAAAAATCCCAATTTTGCAAGAAAAAGTTCCTGGCCGTGTCACTTCTCGAAAAGTTGATTACATTTGGCCACCGAAATCTTGTGATTTAATAACTTTACACTTTTTTCCTTATGGCCAAGTGAAAGATAAGGTTTATGCCAATGCTCCATAGTCGACTCAAAATCTTAAAGATTGAATTCGTGAAGTTATCGAGAACATACAGCAGCAAATGTGCGAATTGATCACGAAAAATTTCATGTAAAGGATATGTTGCTGCAACTGTACGTATGGCGGCTATATGGCCGATGTCGTTTTTCATTTTTAATGGCATAACGATATAAATATCTATTGATTTTTCCTTAAATGTACTCGTTTTTTTTTTCAATACCAAAATTTTACCCCTTATTGGAGAACCCTTTATTAATGTAAGCTGATTCTTCGAAAATATAACCAATTATTTAAATTCAGGTTGGACCACATGAAAATGGTTGTTTTTTTCCAAGGTTTAACTAATGAATCATAAAAATCCATACAAATTTCATTAAATAATCATATTGCTCCCTCTCAAATTCTTCTCTTATAATTCGAAAAACTTCTATCCGAATTTTGCCATACGCTCTTCAACGCCCAAGTGGGTTACAAATATCCTAATGGATTAAAATAACATCGGATATTTTTCCAAATGAAATAACGATCATGAGTTATGGTAACAGAAAGTTCTTCGAACCGGAACATGTATAATAGCATTTGTATAACAGTTCAAAATACAAATCGATTCGAATAGGTACAGTTTTTTGCTTGAATTAATTCGGTAGGATGTTGTGTATGTGTGTTCGCATGCATTAGATGGCGCTAGTGTTTGGTAAAACGTTAGCATTCCTGTGCGGAACCAATATAAGTGCGTGGCTGCATTGCATTCGATGAACATTAAAGCCTAGCATTAATGATGCAGCCAATTGACTTCGAATCACGAAGGTGTCTTCTGTCCCGACGATGGGCAATATTTATTCGAGTTGATTTGAGTTATGAACTGTTGCTCATATATAAATTATTATACTACTCTGTCAAGAAAGTACCGGGAATTTTCAATTAAAACAACATTTTTACATTTAATCGTCAAAATTTATTGGGTCGCCTTCAAAATAGGCTTCATTTGCTCCAATACATCTATGCCAATGGCACTTCCAATTATCGAAACATTTTTTATAGGCGCTTTCCGGGCTGGACTTTAGCTCTCGCGCCGAATTTTGTTTTATGGCTTCAATCGACTCAAAACGGGTGTCACGAAGGGGCAATTTTAGTTTTGGGAAGAGGAAAAAGTCGCAGGGAGCCAAATCCGGCGAATACGGTGGTTGCTGAAGCACGTTTGTTGAGTTTTTGGCGAGAAAGTCAGTCACAATGGTAGCTCGGTGAGAAGGCGCGTTATCGTCATGCAAAATCCATGAGTTTTTCGCCCACAAATTTGGCCGCTTCTTACGGATACGCTCACGCAAACGTTTCATAACGCCTAGGTAATACTCCTTGTTTACCGTCTGACCCTCTGGAACGAATTCGTAGTGCACCACGCCACGGATATCGAAGAAAACAATGAGCATCACCTTCATTTTCGAGCGGCTTTGGCGTGGTTTTTTCGGTTTCGGCTCATTTTTTGCCACCCATTCCGATGATTGCTGGCTTGTTTGCATATCGTACTCGTAGACCCAGGTCTCATCACCAGTTATAATGCGTTCCATGAATGAACATGTAGAATCGGAATTACAGTGATCCAGCATGTCTGAAGCAACCTGTTCGCGATGACGTTTTTGAAGAAAATTCAGGTCTTTTGGTACGAGTCGTGCGGCCACCTTTCTCATGCCCAAAATATCAATCAAAATCGTACGTGCGGACTCGTGGGATATCTTAAGATCATGTGCTATCTCTCTCAAGCTGGTACGACGGTTTTCCAGCACCCTTTCCTTAATTTTATCGACGTTATCTTCGATCGAAGCCGTCGATGGGCGACCACTTCACGACCGTCCTTGAAGGCTCTGTACCACTGATATGCACGAGTTTTCGATAGAGCATTATCACCAAAGGCCTTTTGCAACATTTTCAATCCATCGGCACACGAAAATTCATTTGCAACACAAAACTTTAAACAAATTCTTTGTTCAACGTAATCACCCATAGTAAAAATCGGCACGCACTCTGACATCGACTGACTTAATCAGCTGTTGCAAACACACTAGTTGACAGATCCCGCTCAAGCTTGGCATAGTCATTAAGGAAAGTGGTACCAACCTAGGAAAAAAAATTTTTACCTGCCTCATTGCCCCGCCAGATTTAAATCGATAATTCCCGGTACTTTCTTGACAGAATGTATAATAGTTTGACTCTCTACCATCAAAATTAGATTCGTTAATCAAGTGACATAAAAAAAAATTATCCTTCCAGAATTGTGGCTCCAAAATGCAGCCCCTGACCCTAATTTATCGAATCACTTCAATAAAATAATTGAAAACTACACCAAGTTTCTGGATAAATGGTCAATAAAAATGCATTCGAATTAGATAGGAGAATTATAAAACCAGAAAATGAAGCTATATTTATTTCCCGGAATGATGAAAACCACTTTTCCAGTATTTTACCTCAGAAAAATAAAAATTGTAGGAAGCATGTAAGAACAAAATCACGTTACTCCTGTTACCACTTCAGAAATTGTATATTTGTTTTGTATTTGTGTTAACCAAAATATTTTCAGATTCAATCATATTCAATTAAATCCATCTTAACTTGAGGAAAATCAATTTTAAATTATATTACAAATGAGGTTATTTCAACATGCACATATTTATTATAAATATAATAAGTGTTACACTTTGAAAAACTAAACTAATTTAGAGAAAAAATTCAGTTCATACTTTTAAGGATATATAATTCAACTTACATATATGGTTATTCCAATATTAGGATTTTCTAGAAATACGTGCTAACAAATAATATTCAAAGTGACGGATTAATCAGATCTATTCATTCATCGAGTAAAATTTTGACTTGTTCTATGTTTATTCTTAATGTTGCCGATAGGGTGAGGGTAAAACTTTAATTTTCAGCATGTTAATTTCTGATTAAGGATAATAACAGCATATCTACGTTCGAATTACGATAATAACAGCATTCTACTGTTTTGAACTGTTACACAGATACCAGTTGCACTGTCCCGACTCGTGGAACTTTCTGTTTATCATAGCTCATACTCCTTATTATATATGTTTGTATTTATTATACACTTATGTACCAAACGTGATTTTGATCGTATCAGTAGTTTCGGATTTACTGGAAAAGTAACAAAAAAATTCTTTCACGAATACAACCGAAATATTTAGGCCCCAAACATATCCTTCTGGAAGTTTCAGAACTCTAGCTGCTTTCGTTCGAAGGTTAAAGTATTTACGGATGGAGAGAATTACTTTTGACCTCGGATTCTTCATCAGTGAATCCGACTCAGTTGTTTGAGATCCTTTTAGCTCAAAATTCGAAAATAATATACATTTGGGCTAAACTATGTTCCCTAGAATAAGCGTACATATATCAGAACAAAATATTCAACTAATTGTAAGTTAAATTTCAAAGCCGATTAGATGGAAAATTCTTGTATGAATAATAACTTGAGAACCTAGCCAAATAATATATTTTACTCGGGGGGTGATTACTCAATCTTTGAACTTTCGCTTATACGTACTTTGACACCTGTATATATATATATATATATATATATATATATATATCCCTATTTCCATATTAAACAGATAAGCTTATATCATTCATAATAAATTCATATTTACTAGTATATTGTTAGAGTTTTACCTATCAAGACAATTGCAACTCTACGGATGAAACTGCATCACACACTTTTCAAATAAGATGATCTAATAAATATTTGTATACAATTATTTTTCAAAGAGAATTTCAATCGATATCATTGTCATTGTCACTGAATCAAATAGTTTTGAATAATTTTTCTTTGTTTTAAAACGTAAATACTCGCATACTAAACAAAGTTATATATAGAATTAAGGCAACAATACTTCAACTAACTAAAATAAATATTTTTTGTACTAATTTCATGGTGAAATTGGAATGGTCTATTACTTGGATGAGAATTTCTTCAATACTTTGAATATCAAGCAGGATAATTCTTTTATATCCCTACAATTATTAATTCAAAAAATTTATAAAGGATTGAAATGTCTTAAAAAGACTGCTTATTTTTCTTAGGCGATCAAACATTGATAGATATCAGATTTCAGATAGAAAAATCTGAAGAAAATTTAGAATAATCACCGAAATTACCCATCAAACCATAACCGATACAGTTGTTTCAAATGGACTTTATGAATAATGTACATAGGCTTTTTTATATTAACGTCTAGCGCTTCTTGATAAATAAATTGGCGTATCTCTTCTCTAATATTAAATAGATATAGTTTATTCACAACGTTGAAATTATACTCGAACGTCTTGACAATAGTAATATCTTAATGCAAAAACAGTTACTTAGTTTCGGAATTATTTCGTCTTTATCTCGTTCTGTTACCTTTATCAAAACGTTCGCGAACTTCCTTCTCCGCCAACTGCTTCTTTCTAGCTGCCCTTGAAGTGACCGCTTCCTATATCAAACTACGACTTCACTCCTCCCTAAACTTGAGTCGATTTCCGCTTATTGGAGAACTTTTAGATATTATATCAATCATGGCAAGAAATATAACAATAGGGAGGAATCTCACGACACCACAAATCCCGATATCTTCTTCCAGAAAACTGTTAATGAATGTTTATTCTTTTATGACGACTAAACTTTCCATGATAACACGTCCCATTTCGAAACATCTTGAAATGGTTTTGCTAAAGTACAGGAACAGACGGGTCAATTTAGACATAAAAATAGTTATCAAATAAAGAAAATTCCGACAGAGTCAAATCTTCGTAGGGACCTTAGATTTACCACAAGGAATAAAGTGTCAAAAGTCCCATTCAGTCCCATGTGCGCTAAGTGACTTATTCGGGGCCCAACGTCAAAATTTTAGGATTTTTGGATTTTTCTTGAAAACGGTAAGTTTTGTCGAAAAAGTACTTCAGAGCAAAGTTGTAGATATTAAAATTCTCTATAAAAATGGTTCTCATGATTTTTTTCTCTAAGACATTCTATTTCCCAGATATTGCGCTTGTAAGAATCGCGTTCTACATAATATGCACAGATTTCCACACCACCTGTGAGGTAGTGTACTCGGCGCGTTTTTTTTAACGTGGTATCCCCGGTAGGCCTATTCCACGAACCTTTATGACGTTATTTTCAGGAACATTAATTATTTAATAGTATGAAGATTATTGATATGGGTTACTGAGTTTAACTGTCGTTCTAACTTTTCTCTTCATATTTAACTTCAACAATCATGTTTCCTTCAATTTCTTCTTGTTCTTCTTCTTCTCCTTCCTGTAAATGAATGCTTAGAAATTGTTCAAATGAAGATGAATCAGTTGTCTCTTCATCAAAATCACATGAATCTTCCTCTCTTGTATTTAATTGAACATTTGAGCAAAAGACACCTTGGCAATTGGTACACGCTGGAGAACACTACAACCCTACTTTTTTACAGCCACATTTGGCTACAACCTTTCTTGCAATTGCAAAAAAATAGTGTTAAGAAGTTTTTCTGGAGCAGGGGACAGTAAAGTTCGAATCGGTTCCAAAGTATTATTGATCAATTTCCAACCCCAGTCTTCAGGGTTCAGTTCATTGCCTTGCGTTGTCTGAACTTGATAGTATACTCGAAACAAATGTTGAGTAGCAGATGCCGATGTTGGAGGAAGACAAGATAGTTGTACTTGCTTTTTGTTTCGTGTATTTTTTAGAAATGTTAAATATCTGTACGTATCAATGCAATAATTTTTTTTTTTGGAGCTCCATAAACCGCAAGAAGAAACCGAATTCCTTTAGTAATTAGTATTTGAGGTGGAATATTGATTTCTGTAAACACTTTTTCGCAGTCAATCAAATCTTTTTCTCAAATAATTTTAATACTGAACTTTTGCCCCTTCAAAACATTGCTGACGTAGTATCGCATCCGGTTATCGCATGTAAAAATAAAATATAGTTTTGGCATTTTGGATAAGCTGGTAAACTTTTAGAAGAATATATTTCTATCCGTTGTTGCGCCTTCCCAGGTTTTAAAAAGTAAATAATTTTATCAGATGGAGTCCTTGCAGTGAGTAGTACTAACAAATCAACATCTTCACCCACTACAATAGTTGTATTTCTTGCACTAAATTGTTTTATTGCTGTTTCAATCATGAGGCGTGACTTAAAATGTCTTGGTAATTGTCTACAAAACAAATAAATGTTAATTTTACAGGCTTCTCTGTAATAATAATTCTACTACCATACTTTAATTTCAATCGTATTTTTATAATCCCATTTTCAAAGCTACATTTTGGCAAACATTCTTCAGTTCATCTAACGAAAACTGCCAATTATCGCTACTTTCAATGAAATGGAAATCGACAAAGTTTTGCGATCACAGAGGCAAATTGCAGGCAGGCGCACGTTTGAAACTGATTGGCTCTCGACAGTGCAATGTATGCTAGTGATTCCAAATCTGTCAAGTATGTATATTCGCTATACACAGAGACTCCAGAGATGTTACTTATACACTAGCGCCATCTAGAGTATGCAAAATACATACACAGAGACTCCAAGGTACCAATAATACACTTACGCCATCTCGAGTATGCAAAATACATACAAGACATACTTTTGTGAGTTAATTTAAGTAAAGAAATGTATTCTCGATATTTTCACGTTACGAACGCAGTTCGTGACTGCGTTTAAGTTTGAGTAACCTTAAAAAAATTATTACCCTGCTGATTATCACAAACAAGCTGATTATAATTCTATTCAAACTACAAAAAGCACCTCATCTTTCAAGTTTAATTCAATCATATCGAAAACTATAAGGGATATATACATCAAAATCTGGAAACTTGAACACCATATTGGGGATATTGGGGACCTATAGTTTCAGGAAATTTCTGTCTTGAAATTGAACATTCTTTTTACTGTTGAAGTTATTCTACAAAAAAAAAGAACTACCTTGTATATTGTTATCAATAATCAGAATCATATTGCTTTCTTAATTCATTCATAAATGAAGCTCTACTCATTTCATTGGTATTTATGTTCGTTAATAAAATTGAAATTATCTAGAAAAAAGTATATCCGTTCACATTTTTCTGATATTTTTTGAGTGTATCATCCAAACCATTATCTGAAAAATTGCAAGCTGAAATCAGTCTCTTTCTTTCTCGTCTCATTTTCTATCTATCCAATAGATTCCAATAATGCAATAGGAAAAAGGTACACGTCTCTTATTTATATTCAACGATCAAACGAGTTTCAAGTCCCCAACTCGCTTTCGCCCTGTTGAACATGTATACAAAAATACGTATACTTTACTCATTCGTACGATACAAGTCTGCGTAAATATAACGGTGGGCTGGAATTCCGTCATTCTCTCACTTTTCTCCGCATGCTGAAAAATCTGATATTGAACGGAATCGGAAGGGATGAAAAATTCAGTTTTAATGGACATTTCATGAGTAAATAGGCTGAGTGACGTGCTGCCGCTACGAGTCTCTCCTAACCGGAAATACTCGCATATTATTTGTTTCCTGGTAGTCACTAGAACGCATATGCTTTGAAATCGGGCGGTGAAATGGAATGAATGAATTAGGTTTATCCCACAATTTTGGAAACCAGCAAATTGAACTTGGGGTTGAGCAAATTTATAATGCATACGTTAAATAGTGAATAGACTAACTATATTTTTTCAATAATGAAATAATTTCAAATGAAAAAAGTTTACTAATCCGTAGATTTATATACTAGTTAATTAAAATAATAAGATGCGATTTTTTACTTGATAGAACAATAATTACAAACTTTGAATATCAAAACAGATTTGATCTGTTAGTCTTCTACAATTTCAATTTCAAAATATTTTTTTAAAAACTTTTAGAATTAAATTAATGTCTCAAATAAGCACTGCTTATATTTAATAGACGTATAAAAATCAAAATTCACTATACAATATCGAATGGATTTAAAAAACCCAAAAAAATAAATTATTAATTAAAATTAAAAATAAGTAATATCGAATGTTTCATTCCAAACATACGCACCTGAACTCGTCAGAAAGGCACGTGGTACCTATGTTCTGCCTTTGAAAAACATTTGAAAACATGTTCAGTTTCTGGTTTTATATTTATGAAAACTAAATCTTTTTCAAAAATACACAACATAATTTTAAGAACTTCTCCAAAACTAATTTATTTGAAATATTTAATATGTTTGAATATTCAAATAAGTTACTTCAAAAACTCTTAAAATCATATAGCACATCCTCAAAAACAATTAGAAATTCAGATTAGGTCGGTTCAACTTTACATTTATAATATAAATTCAATTAAAAATAAATAAACTTGTTATCTTACCAGACAATTTTTGCAAAATCGGTGAATGCGAGTAAACTAGGTAGGTACATCTAATATCCAAGATAATCTATGTTTTATGCTAAACACAGAAATCAAACAAAGATTGTAAGGCATTTTATGGCCTTCATTAAACCACTGGAAACTGTATAATAAATTTCATTATTCAAAAACCTAATATAATAATATATTATATATGAAATAAAATAATAAGATGCGGTTTTTTACTTGATAGAAGAATAATTACAAACTTTGAATATAAAAACAGATTCAATCTGTTAGTCTTCTACAATTGCAATTTCAAAAATTTTTTTTTAAAAACTTTTAGAATTAAATTAATGTCTCAAATAAGCACTGCTTATATTTAGTAGACGTATAAAAATCAAAATTCACTATACAATATCGAATGGAATAAAAAAACCCAAAAAAATTAATTATTAAAATTCAAAATAAGTTCGAATGTTTCATTCCAAACATACGCACCTGAACTAGTCAGAAAGGCACGTGGTACGTATGTTTTGCCCTTGACAAACATTTGAAAATATGTTCAGGTTGGGACATTAATTTAATTCTAAAAGTTTTTCTTTAATTTTTTGAAATTGAAATTATAGAAGACTAACAGATTAAATCTGTTTTGATATTCAAAGTTTTTACTAGTTAATTATTAGGAGTACAAATAAGTTTGTGCTTTTTTGATAACAGTTGTCGCTACTAGTTCATTATTCCATTGTTTCAACTGGCAACACCATTTTGAAGAGTGACCATTAATTAACTCTTATATGTGTAAATATCATAGTTTCTGTGTGCTCTTAAATTGTCAACTTTTATATCTTATAATGTATTTTTGTGGGCAATTTTTCTTCATTACTGAATAATGAAAAAGGCAACGGAAAGGCATTTTAGTAGATCTTCATGGTGTCCATGCTCTAGCGGAACCATTATGTCAAAAGTGGTTAGTTAGCCCAGTTTAAAAGTGGCAATTTTTATTTGGAGGACGATGACCGACCCTGAGTACCACTAAAGTTTGAGGATGAAAAATTACAGTCAAGACTCGATGAAGATACATCACAAATGCAAGAAGAACTCTCAAAAACATTGGAAGTCACTCAACCAGCCATTTGTCATGGTTCAGAAGCAATGGGAATGATGCGAAAGGTAGGAAATCGGGTGCCGTATGAACTAAAGCCAAGAGACGTCGAACGTTTTTTCACGTGTCAACGATTGCTCCAACGGCTAAAAAGAAGGGTTTTTGCATCGAATTGCCAGTGGTGATGAAAAGTGGGAACATAACGACTATTCAAAACATAGGGCAACGTATGGATCATCAACTGTCAAGCCAAATATTCATAGCGGGAAGGTATCTGGTGGAGCCAGTTGGATGGAGTGTATTATGAGCTGTTACAATCGAACAAAAGCATCACAGGGGAGATCTAACGACGATAATTGATGCGTTTGAACCGATCATTGCGAGAAAATAAACGGCAGTACGCTTACAGACACGACAAAGTTATTGACACATCTGCCACGGCCAGATGTCGCATCGCCCGTCAAAATGTACTTAGAAACACTCATGTGGGAAGTCTTACCCCAGCCGTCGTATAGCCCAGGCATTGTTCCTTCTGATTACCATTACTTCCGAACGATGCAACTTGGTTTGGCTGACCAGCACTTATCCAATTACGATTAAGTCAAAAATTGAATCGATGCATGGATAGTGGCCAAAGAACTGGCCTTTTTTCTTGATGGTATCCGTCGGTTGCCATAAATATGGGAAAAGGTTGTGCCTTGCGAAGAACTATACTTTGAATATATAACCAATTTTTTACAATAAAGCTTCAATTTTCTACCAAAAACCGCATGAACTCATTAATACTCCTAATACAACATACATCAAGTTCGTTTCTATTGAAACTGAGGAATTACCAACTGGAATATATTCTTATAATGAATGCTTCCATAGTAAGTTCGAAAATTGATTAATATAGTAAGGTATTTAAAAAACACACTATTTTTTGTCTATGTAATACTTTGGCGATCGATTTCGGTTTGATTTTGAACCATCATCAAGCCAGCTGAATGTACATACAATAAATTTAAATTAAAAAATATATGAGACATGAAGTACGTGCTAAAATTCATTTGAGGTTAGAGTATGCAATCAAGTTCCTACCGTTATAAGAGGCAATTTCTCTATAATCCTTTTTATACATTTATTGTTTAAATTCTCAGATTTTTATTCATTCTTCTTTATGTGGAAAAATTCTTTTGAAATATTCTAATTGAATGCAAAGCGTGACAACTACGACAGAAATAAACAGAAGCGGGAGGAAGATGAAGTTGTCAGTTGTCACCTGTCATATTGGGTAAAAGGGCAGTTTGCTTGATCTGTGTCTTTTGCGGGAGTCTATGGCTTTAAATATACTATTATTCCTATCATTAAAATCTGAAAGTTCATTTAATAAAGATAGATTATTTTTATGTTTTAAGATCTCGTATTGTTCAAGCAATATCCTTTCATGGAATTCATGTTCTCTATATAAAATCTCCACATTGTCAAAGTTGGTCTTATGGTTTGATTCGTTAAAATGATATTCTAGTGCAGATTTAGGTTGATTTCTTTTATATATTTTTTGTTAATTCCACTTAATTGATTTTGCTTGGTCTTTATTCTATTATTTATTAATGTCTTTTCTATTGTGATATGTCGTTTATTTGTCATTGGATAATTGTAATTTTTCACAATTTGGTCTATATTATCGTGTGGTTTTTCATAAAAGGGTATAGTTAAGTAATGTTTTTTAACTGAAATATGTAGATAGATTTTCTTTAGTAGCATTTTTTTTATGGATGTTAGTATCTAGTGCTGATGAATTATGTTCATTATTTCTTTGTAGTTTTGAGGAGATAGAGGATGTTTAATAATCGGTGTATTAAGAAATTAAAGGCAGCTCTTTTTATTAAGGTGCGTGATAAGAGCTGAAGGGTATAATAGTATATAGGTTCTCTGTATATTAAAAAAAAAGATTATCATCACTAAAGTTATTTTTGAGTCAACGAAATTTATAGTGTTCGATATAGAATGTTCTAATGTGAATTGTATTTTGAATTTAGAATTTATTATGTTGAAAAATCTTCAACTTCTATTTCAGTTCCCGACCAAATGCAAAGTATATCGTCAACATATCTTTTCCACATAATTATATTATTGTTATATATTTATAGGGTAGTTTCATTATTTGTAGAGTCCGCTAGATGGTGATTCCATTGGTAAGCCTCTCATTGTGTATATGACATCATTAAATATGAAGAATGTTGTTATGTTAATAGATAGCATAGTTTTAGTATATTTTATTTATCTGTGGTATCTATATTTAGGCTGCTGTCTGAATTGTAATCTTCCAACTGTTCTTCGAGTAAAGAAAATGACTCACTAATGGGAACATTGATGTAAAGGTTCCCAATAACGAAGGATAGAAGTATATATTTCTTATTGGGTTCTGGCTTGAGTATATTGATATTATTTACTACTTCTATAGAGTTTTCAATTGAGAATGTAGAATGATAATTAAGTTTATTATTGATAAATTCGGAAATTTTATGGCTTGGGGATGATATTGCTGAAATTATAGATCTTATACTTTTGGTATATATAAATTGAAAATTACTATGAAGAAGTATTTGCATATTACAGAATAATAGCTGGAATTAATTCTCCAGAACCTCTTTAATCTAGATTAAGATCTGGAGAGGTTCTGGAGAATTAATTCCAGCTATTACTCTGTAATATCCAAATACTTCTTCATAGTTATTTTAAATTTATATATATATATATATATATATATATATATATATATATAAATAATTGAGAACTTTCTTTGTATTACATCACATGCACGTGGCGGTTATCTAATGCAGAGTCAAAGTCGTATCTTCTTTCATTGTACATTTCTGTGATATAACCCAATTTTCGTATAGGCCATGCTTATCACAAAATTTGTTAGTTGTTGCAGAAATGTCTAGTGATAAAAGAGGTATTTTTATAAATTTTTGAATGATTATATTGTTTATTCAAATAACTGCTTACTAAAAAGATTTCCGAATTTATCAGGTTTCATTTCTGGAGAATGGGCTTTATTATATACTAGCTTTTTACCCGCGGCTTCGCCCGCAGTGGAGTCATTAAATAAGTATGAAAGATAAAGGGTAAGGGTATAATAATAGTAAAACTTCATTACTGAAGTAGCTAAATTTGACGATTTTTTGACAAACAATTGTTTTATCTTTCGTAAAAAAATTTTTTTTTTTTAAATATAAAGTACCCTATGTTACTTCTAATACCTTCAAGAGTATATGTACAAAGTTTCATGATGATCGGTTCAGTAGTTTTTGCGTGAAAGCGTAACAAACAAACTTACATTCGCATTTATAATATTACTAGCTTTTTACCCGCGGCTTCGCCCGCAGTGGAGTCATTAAATAAGTATGAAAGATAAAGGGTAAGGGTATAATAATAGTAAAACTTCATTACTGAAGTAGCTAAATTTGACGATTTTTTGACAAACAATTGTTTTATCTTTCGTAAAAAAATTTTTTTTTTTAAATATAAAGTACCCTATGTTACTTCTAATACCTTCAAGAGTATATGTACAAAGTTTCATGATGATCGGTTCAGTAGTTTTTGCGTGAAAGCGTAACAAACAAACTTACATTCGCATTTATAATATTAGTGGGGATAGTAGGGATAGTAGGGATTCTTTAAAATAGAAAAATAAAAAAACGCCTTTTTAAATTATATATTGAACTTTTTTTATGGAACTTGTGATTCTTCAACATCTCATCCAAACATATATGTATAAGGGATGTCTAAATAATTTGGTCATTTTTTAATATTTTTTTTGATTCTTTATCAGTTACTTTACACCACATCTAATAATAATATGATGTCCATAAAGTGATACAGTGTATTTAGGACAATTTTTTTAAATTTAATTATAAATTTTTTCATAAGATTCATTCAGATTAAAATCAGTTGGAGAATAAATTTCAGCTATTACTCTGTCTTATACTTTTGTTGGGTTTATGGAGTTTAATACTGCTATATAATTTTGGTAACTATGGATTCTTTTCTTTTAAACTGTGCTATGATTGATTTGCATTAAGACAAACGCTATTTTTGACATTTGGGGAAAAATTCTACCTGCCTTCGAGTTCAGCCTAGGCTGAGATACCTAACAGTATCTGTTTGGCACTCGGCATAGAAACATCGACATACGCACTCTCGCTCTGCGTCGACGAAATGGTCACGCAGCATTAATGCGACATTTTGAACTCTTCGAACAATTAGGTTCTATTCCCTTTCTCTCTCTCAAAATAGTGTTTTCATCGCAATTCCTGTTCAAAACTACATCCTAACAATACCCTCAATTTTGTGTAAAACAAGTCAAACTTGTAAACTTGTTTTTTATGTATTTAGGTTGTAAATAAACCAATATAAGTCTCATATATAACTACTGTCCCCATAAATTATCCTAGAATTTGCATACTTATTGATTGGCGTTTAATAAATTACACTGGGGGATTCAAAAGGGTATCTCTACATACCGTGCAATACTTTCAACCACTATTATAATGAGTTTGAAGAATCCAAGATTCTTGTGTAACATATGGATTTCATTTTTCTTCAATATACCTACCACTCCGAAAATCAATACTTTCAAGTTAATTTTCAGTGCAGATACGCCCACAATAATGGAAATATTGTTTGATTAACATTTCGTTTATATTCACTTTCGTAAATTTACTATCGGGAGTGGTAGCAATGAATCATTTTGTCCTTTCTGATATCAATAGTGTCTTTTGCACTCAAGGTGGACTTAGGCATCGAATATTTTCGCCACCAACTTGCTATTAACCTTTTTTCAGCAATATTTTGTGAAGTATACCAACAGCAATAACCTATATAATAATGGCACACAATTTTCTCCTACACTACTTTTTGAATTCTGGGTATATTTTTCCATGAATGTTCCTCCTTTATTCAGGTGGCAGATCATAAAAGTTCCTTTAACAGTTTCTACCACATGAGGCGGTGTCAACGTGAAATTTTCTTCGAAATAATTTTTTTAACTCATTTTACGGGCTCAAAGATCATAATTTTGGATTGGCAGTATATAAATTAATTTCATCATTTTTAAGAATATTTGTATTTAGAGTCTAGTTGATGAAGTAGTGTTTGGAATTGATATGCCAGTTTCGCTAAGAACATTTTCATTTGAATTTCAGATTTGAGATAAATTAAATTTATAGTGGAAGCAGTGACATCCGTTGTATAACTTCTGAAATCTACTGTGTGTGGTTGCCCATGATAATCATGCATTAATGGTTCACAATATTCGATGATTTTATGTATAAATAATAAACTGATTTATAATTTAGAGTTAGATGGAAAATTACAAGGTATGGTAGAAAAGTAATGAGACTGGCAACACCACAAGCGATCTTACAACACTGCGCGATTGTAATAAAGCACGTGTATCAGTACTCCGCTATAGCTCAGTTCAAGCTTCAGCTCGTTTGGTTAACTACGTAATTTTTTTGATTGCTATTGGTGAAGTTATTTTTTGGTTGTGATTCAAAAAAATTGAACAAAGGAATTTGGAACAACGTTGTGCCATAAAATTTTGTGTTAATCTTGGAGAAGCGGCAAGCGTGACGTATGAAAAGTTAAAACAGACTTATGGCGAACGTTCTTCATCCTGACTTCAAGTTTTTTGCTGGCATACAACATTTTTGGAAGGCAGAGAACATGTTGAAGATGAACACGGTTAAGAGAGGCCATCAACTTTGAGAACCGATGAAAACATCGAACGTGTGAACACTCTTGTGAAATCAGACCGTCGCTTAATATTAAGAATGTTGAGTGAACAATTAAATTTGAACAAATTTATCGTTCATCAAATTTTGACTGAACATTTGTACATGCGAAAGGTCTGTGCCAAAATGGTACCAAAAACCTCATAATTGAGGACGTTTGAAAACACAAGTATCTTGATCTTCTGTCAGAATCGTTAATGTGAAAGGTTTCTCTAGTCTAGTGATCAGAGTTGATGTATCATGTATTTTTTAATATAGTGAGACCAAGAAGCAAAGTGAGGAGTGGTACACTGCAAACTCTCCTCGACCAAAGATAGTAATCATAGCAGAAGATGAAGATAATTGCAAAGGCTCCTATATAGTTTCCTAAATACCCATACAATAAACAAAATATCTTAAAATATCTAGAGAATCGAGAAGATAAAAACTCACGATATACTATCAGAGTGTAGGACCGGTAATGTGATTCAGATATCTGAGAGTAAACATAACAAGTGTAAGAAATCTTAAGGAGGAAGTAGAAGCTCAAACAGTAAAGACGTCAATAATATCAGAATACTTGTGAGATGTAATTTAGAAGAATGAATATATGAATACCTGAATCTAAGTGGGAATATATAAGACATGCGTGAGGTCGATCATGGCGGATGTGATAGAAGCAAGAGCGGAGGACACAAAAACCGGAAAACAATCGAAGAAATAAGCGATATATGTGGGATGCAGGATGTGGTAAGATGGGCAAGAAATAGGAGGAGAGAGTAGAGAGAAGATGTGGATAGAATTTCAAATTACTGGTTAGACAAAAAGAGAAAAAACCAAACACACACGATCGCCTGGACGACCACCTATAAAATGGTATGAAAGCCTGTCTTCGTCATTCCCCACTTCAACTAGGACACCATTGAAGATATCACATGACTCAGTTCTAACATGAGAGGAAATAAAGAAGAGCACATCTCAAACTTGAAGCATAGGAAATCACCAAAAGTATTCTATTGTCAATTTTCCTTCAATTTTTTCCTTAAGAAAAAAACAATAATAAGCCGCTGATTCAGGGGATGAAACCTTGAGGGAACCTGAAATGCTGATTTTATTTATGTGTAGTCTGCAAGGTGACACTAGTCACAAGGAGTAACCATAAAAGATAGCCACGCATCTGCTAGAAGACTCATCACGTCTTTTTGAAAAACTCATTAGAGTACAGTGAAGCTAACAACGGTTTTCAAGCAGGGTAGCAGTACGTTATAGGATCCAACGTAACTGATGATTCCGGTGGGAAGGAATATTATTGAATGATTTGGTTCTGAATCAAGGCTTGGGATTTAATTTAATAGACCATATTCGAACCAATTTCTAACATTTCAATGTGACCTGGTGGTAGCATTGATATTATGTATGAAACATCGAATTCGACAGAATGTATTCAAAAGGAGGCTAGAGCGTTTTTCTAAAAATGAGTGATAAAAATGAATACGGGATCTATCTTACATTGGGGCCTAGTGTTATGTGTTTGTTATCACATCACTAATTTTTAAATGGAATCAACTTAGGGGGAAGCGAACTGACTGAAAATTTCTAATGGGCAACTTTTACAAAATCGAAAAAGTAAAAAAAAGGCGTTTTCGCACGTTGAGATATAATTTTATTGTTAGCTATGAGCTTTTTCATTCATATGTTACAGATTAAATTCATTGTGGTGCAGAAGATAGAGAACAAGAGGACTTCGAATGTTTCTTATTGGCAGTATTTCAAGACCAACAAAATCGGATGTGGCGTTGTCGTGCATTAGTATATTTCATCTGTTCTTATTAGTCATAAGTAATAAGTCAAATTTCTTGTCAGGCTATAAGTGGAAACAATCGAAACTGCAAAATTTCTAATGAAAAATTTTATCGCAATCAACCGAATTCAAAAGAGACGTTAACGCATCTTGAAAAATTGTTTTATATGATAGCTATGACTTCATCACTCAAATATATAGGATATAATTCATATTCAGACCTCAAGGGGTATTGATCGGAAATTTTTACTATCTGTTGGCTCCTTCTCCGAAAAAAAAAATTCACAAACGCAAAGCATCTTATATTTTGGTACAGATATGTAAAACATATATTACTTTACTTTTGTGGAACATATTCAGAACTAGAAAACACACTGAAATGTCTTAGTGGTTTGCACCATGAGGTCATATTTACTATGAAATGACAATCTGACACTGAAATACATTTTCTGGTCATAACTCTAATTAAGAATAATAATGAGATTTCCCTCAATATATTCAGAAAACCCACAACGTCAGATACAACCGTCCCCAATCTTTCAAACTATCCGAACTCTTATAAACTCGCTGCGTATAGATCAATGATACATACACCAATTCTCTTGAATAATATTGCTTTAAAAAGGAAACTGAATACAATCAGACGACAAGCTATCACCAATCATTTCAAAACGTAAATTATAAATTCTCTACTAAACAAAAAAGAAAAACAACTCATTCTGAAACAAAGTATACCCTGAAATATATATGTCAACAGACAACAAATAAACTTCTATTATCCATTCCTTTGAAATGATACACTACTCGTAGAAGAAATAAATTGGGCTCAGATTAAATTGTAGAAAAAAAACTTGGCCGTTGCTCATCTAAATGAAGAGAAAGGTCGTATAAGAGAAGAGGTAAAAATATATCTAAGGTTTACGACACTTCAATAGAAGCAAGAATTCGTCATAAAAATCGAACGGTGGCTTGTGTCCATGGATGCAGAACTCGCACATAAAATTGACATTCGCAAGAATATAAGTTGTTTTAGGGTTTTATGTCATACACTTAATTTACTTATCTCTTTCATTTCTCAATATATAAACCATGTTATTCTGTGAAAACCTGTGCATAATTCAACCTTTAAGAATTGAATCAAAATGTCTCACATAAACTAGAAGAGTATATACCTGGTAGGGAACAATATTTTAATTTTAAATATAAAAAGGAAATTATTTTGTGGGATATCTTCATGATTAAATTGAAAGAAAAAATAAAATCAAATTGTTTTAGAAAAACTATGCTTCTCTTCGAGTGGACATATAGAATTTCCACATATCATACGACACTCCAAAATCTAAATAATATTTGATACTTCTATATGTCTACTCGAATAGGATCATATTTTCTCGCAAACAATTTGATTTAATAATTTTTTTCTTTAATTATGTAGAGATCTCACAGAGTAGTTCTCTTATATTTAAAATTAAAATATTATTCCCCCTCAAGAATATACCCTTTGAGCTTTTATTTTATTCACTTCTGAAGAATTTGCTGAGAGACCTTATATTTTTATGTAAATAAAATGATAAATGAATAAATGAAACTAATTTATTGGAATCCCTTGATCGATTCAGTGGCGAAGTCGAACTAGATCAAAGTCTGTTGAACGTGTTTAACTAACAAATAATTTGCTTCTGCAAATATCCAAAATGTTGAAATTAGCTTCATATAAAGTCACTGGTTTTCGTGATGAAAAATCGGAACAACTGCTTCTCCTAGGTATATCTTTCAGATCTTCTAATTGGATATCTTTAGAGTTTTCAAAATATTTTCCATATCCATATAGTAGCACTAAATTATTTGTGACAATCGTATCAGTTAGTTCATATGAAGTAAATTTCGATAAACTTTAATCTGAAAATTATATTGGAGAAATCAACATTTTCAAATAAACAGTCATAACAATGACTTCTATCCAATAATAATGCATGAGTATTATAAAAAAGCTTCAAACTTAACGTAGCCAGGCATAAAAAATTTTATAGTATATTGTGCAACTAGTGCGAGAAGTTGTCGATTGCCCACGAGAGTGAAGTTAAGCGCTCATTCGCTCGAGTGGGCAATCGACAACCTCGCACGAGTTGCACATACTATTTTTGATTACGAAGGCGGGGATAATGGGAGTATAAAATATTTTTATTTAAATGCCACCCTTCTTATTTAGTATTGACAGTTTGACTGTCTTATTTTAATTTTGTCAATTTGCGTGTGCAAATGAAAATTTGCGTGCGAGAAGTTTACTTGTCGCACTCAAATCGACATTAAATTTACTCAAAACTCGTGTGGTAATTGTGAAGTGGGCAATTAGCGTCTTTTCGACCCCAAAAGCAAGCGTAAAGATAGTACTTTCCCTGCATGAGTAATAAAAAACATATTTCCATGAATAAAATTATTTCGAATGTGATCTTGCCAAAACTGAGTCATGAATGAGACAGCATTTTAATTAAAGAACTCAATTCAGAACTTACTTAAACATCAGTAAATTAATTATCAACAATAAAGACATTACATCTAGAGATTAGAATCCGGAACTAAATTAACTTGGGATGATAGCTGAGAAATGGACGGTTGAACAGGCAGAAAATTTTCTACTTATTAGACGCAGCACATACTTTCTACCCATTGAAAAATTTGTATATTAATAACAATAGTAGTACTCTGAACTTAAATTACCCAGAGCTAACAAGATATAATAAAATCAAAATATCACTGAACCTCGCAAACAGATGTGATGAATTCAAGTTCTTTGAGTATATCTGAATACCTTCGTGAAATTTATTGATACTTTTACTATACAGGAATTATTTCAGTCTCTTGTTGAAATAATTATTTTTAAATAAGCGTGAAGATTTTGAATAATAATATATATTATAATATAAAAAAATTTTACATCAAATAAAAACCGACTCAATCCTCTAACCATCACCTTGTAGTTTGTACATTTAAAAGGGGTTTCTTCGTACCGTGATCTTAGGTGCCCCCTATCATAGCTGTACTAAAGCTCCCCATCCAATTCAGAGTTATAATGAACTCCAGTATGTGCTTTGGAAGAGTAACATCCTCGTTCCTACAGGATTATTGTCTAAAGCATTTTTTGTGTTGGCTTGTTATCGCGAGGTTCTCTGTACCTAGCTGGTCCAGGGTTTATCTCTTCTTCGCATAGAATTTGCACTCATCAGTGTTGGCTCGCCTATTCTCATCAAATGCTTCCTGGGGCGGCAATGCCCAGTAAGAAAAGCAATGAGGAGGTGAAGTATGTTTTTACTAAGGTCCAGGTACTTCTTGGATCTTGCAGAATGAAAATTTACAAGAACCATTTTGGACTGATTCAATAAATGAAGATTCGTTCTATCGAAAATCTTCCTTATAGGTGCATTTTTCTATACGTAGAAGGGTTCCGGATCAGTGAAGGATCTCTGTGCGTCTTTTCTGGCAAGTACATTGGCCTCCTCATTTAAATCGATCCCCGTGTGACCGGAAACCCGAAATGAAGAAACCCTTTCATTTTTGCCTACTTCATTAAATTTTCTTTGGTACTCCTGTATAAATTTGAATCAAAAATATTCGACCTTAGAGCTTTAATTGCAGCTTGACTATCATAGTGGATAGTTATATCAAATTTTTGATAGTTTTTTTAGGTTTATTTCCATACATCTTTCAGTTGCAGATATTTCTGCTTGAAAAACGCCCAAGCAGGAGTCTTACGGTAATAAGTATTTGGTATTTGGCCCAAACACTTCGGCCCTAGCTCCTGTGGTGCTTTTTAACCGTCTGTGTACCATTTGATGGTATTTGTTCTGGCATTGTAGATGATGGAATTCCTTTGCCATTCTTCTCTTCTGCTCAGCAGCAAAGTGAAGTTCTTTTAGATGCTTAATTTCATTATCATCACGTAACAGAAAAGATTATCTGATCTGATATATCTCTTATTACCTGTACCTTTACACTGTATATTCTGAGAATGGCCTCATTATCCAATCTTTTTATCACTAGATGGTGAGGTGTGAGATCAGTGATGACTTTTTGTGCCTTAGTTGGGCATGTCCTCATAGCTGCAGTGATGCACACACAAGCAAGTCTTTGTACTTGTACTTAGGTTTTCCTCGTTTTATTGTTGCTTCAGTATGTCAAACAGTTTTCTTATATGTAATAAAAGGTGTCACAATCATGACGTACATCGATCACAGTATATTACTGTTACAGTCCGACTTCTGCATTCCATCAAAGCCTTTAAGGCTTTACCGGCAGTAGTCTCAGCATGCTTGTTTCATAGCAGCTTAATTTCGGGGGTTATTTTACTGATCTACTAATTCTGATTCTGTTTCACGACGTATTTTATTGATGTTTTATACATTTCACTTTTTTAACTGATTGGAACATTGTTCTTACTGAGTGCATATCAACCTTTCCAAACAAGTACTTGCCCTAATCGGTATATTATAGATTTGTTCATATAATGCATATATCGATCATATTATTAATTTTTTGAATTAAATTGAATTTGAATTCCTAGTTACCGATTTCCATTATATGATATTATATCTCTGTCCAGAGAGGGAGAGATTTCATGGCTGAAAGTTTTCTTTTGTGGGTAATCATACCCTCTGACAAGCACCTCTGCTCAACAATTCTGTAGAATTTCACATAGGTTGCCTTCGAATTTGCATCTTTCTATTAGGATTATGTCGCCAGCATTGTCTAAATATTCGAAACTAAGCTCCGACAACCTGTGTAGCAGCTCGTCCACTACTAAGTTCCATAGAATTGGTGATATCAGTGCCCCGCGAGTGGCTTCAACATTCAGGGCATCACCTTAATTAATAGTAGATGACATTCTAAATGTTGACCCAACAATTATATGACATAACGCCAAGAGTTTTTTCTAAAAAACTTATAAACCAGTTCACCATAATAACATATATACGATAATGATTAAGTTAGCTGCTCTTATAAGACCTCAACAACATTATTGTCTGCTCATTTACAGATCACGAAATATTGAAGTGAGCCTCATTACTGAAAATAACAAGTGTCATAGATGTGTAAAGTAGCACCTGGTAAGCATTTTCTTGACCAACAAAATCTATGGATTAAGACTGTAAACAATTCTTTCAAAAACTTTGGAGTAGACACTGAGAATAGAGATAGGTCTGTAATTAGCAACATCATATAGATCATTTTTATAAATAGTCAAAACTATGGCTTTTTTCAAAAAGATTAGGGAATGCGCCTGAGCTTATTGACAAATTAATTATACGGGCGAAATGAGGTGTGATTGCAGTTCCAATATTCTTCAGCATTCGCGCTGAAATATGATCAATGCCCAAACACCTGTTGCTTTTCGAATTATTTATTACATTGATCACCTCATTGTCTAAAATTGGTTGAAAAAATAAGTCAAAAGTCAAAATTGAAGAGGTCGTGCAGACATTGATCAAGTTAGAACTATAATATTCGAACAGGGCAATTTCAGTTTCTGAGGAAAATATTTAGCAAATATAACTGCAAGATTTTTAGGCCAGTTTGGGAATTCACGATACTCCACACTGTTTTATTTCTGTTGTCTGAGGTTCCAATCAGGTTACTGAAATATCTAAATTATGTTTCCTTCATTAACGAGTTGTATGAGGATTTGGCTCTCCTATAATTGTCATAAGTAGACTGGCATTTCATGTTAGTATACAGCCAATAAAAATTATTAAGATTTCGCTTCCCCCAGAAGAAAAGCGGTAGTGATCCATCGCTTGTCATATTTGACATGATTAGAAGATTTAATTAATGGACAAAATTTTTGAAAACCATCTTCAATAAGAGACATGAACGCTGCAAAGCATTCATCAACATCATGAAAACAGTAAACAAAGAAAAATCACAATTATTGATTAAATGATTAAAATTGTCAAGATTTAGAGGGCTCAAATCCTTGACCTATTTGTTTGAAATAGTTTGTTTCGGAATGAAGCTCACTAGAAACTTGAGTGAAAGAACTCTATTGTCCCAACATGAGCCTCATAAACCTCAACAATAGATTTGGGAAAATTCATATTGGTCAAGATGAAGTCAATCTTAGACATGGATGTGTGGCCATTGACATTGTTAATTGTAGCTTTGAGTAAGTCTAAAAACAAAGTTCGATAAGGACATTCATCCTTCAAAATGTACATTCAGATTTACGCCAATGAGCATCATGTCGCCTATTCAGAAAACTTTAGAATTCAATGTGAAAGAAAAATACTTTACAAGAGATGCAAAGTTACTGAATTGTTTCAGCCATTACTATTTGGTAGTTGATCATAATTAAAACAAATTGTAGAAATTACTGTTTTACTACTAATAAAAAGATATATTACACATTTTCTTGTGACTCGAGTTTCTGGAAATGCACTATCCCATCATCAGATAACTGAAGACCTAACAGTGGTACAGAGGTATTTAAACAAAAGTGATAAAAATTTTGAGTATTTCAATAGATTCTAGGTAACACCTAATAGTGATACAGAGGTTTACAAGCGGAACTTGATAAAAAAAACTAGTTAAAAAAGAGGGGCCTTCCAACAGATATCGGAATGTCGGCAATCGACAAATAAGGTTGTTAAACAGATGGTACCCATTTAAATATCTCGAATAATTTTTGGAGTTATATAGCTCCGTATAGTCATTCATTATTTTTACATTATTTTGTTGTATATCTCAAATATTTGGATTTACATAGCTCCGTACAGTCATTCATTATTTTTCACATTATTTTTATTGTGAACGAAGTTGAAAATTTCAATAATCAAATTTCTTTTTTCTTGAATTTAGATGTAAAATTTTCTTAAGATTTTCCTTTCTCGAAAGGAATTACTGTTTTCTAAAGAATGAGTGGCAAAAAATGAATTTTTGTTTACTTTTCATTAAATTCGTTTTATATTCGTTGAAAAAGGTTTTAAACAGATGTTACTTTTCGAATATCTCAAATATTTTCGATTTACATAGCTCCGTACATTCATTCATTATTTTTACATTATTGCTATTGTGAACTAATTTGAAAATTTCAACAGATTCTAGATAATCGAGTTTCTTCCCTTTTGATTCTACATGTAAAATTTTAAGATTATCTATTGTGGGAAAGGAATGACCGTTTTCTAGACAATGAGTGGCAAAAGTAGATTTCTGTTTATTTTTCATGAAAAATAAACAAAATATTTGCGCTCATATTTGACAACGCAAAAGTCATCTTTGTTGGGGAATGTCACTTTGACGCTTATAAGTGACTAAATACAAAAACGCTTGTTCTACCAATTATTAATTATAAATCAAATATGCATTGCTCAGAGTGTCCAATAACAATGAGTTAACGACATCTCTCATTTGGGTAATACTGCTCTTTTAATTTTCATTCATCAAATTAAATTAATTGTTGGAAATATGTGAACTGCTCGATTGTAGAAAAAATCTTGTATGTAATTCGAGCGCAAATCCTTTTTCGATTTCAAGAGATTGCTGCGCTCCTTGGTTGCGCGGCAACTGTCTGTTTCAATCGACAATATATCATTTTGCGCTCTTAATACACAGATAGCTATTGAGAAACTGTTGGAGATTTTCAGCTTCTATTTCTGGTTTCAGATTTGTAAGATGGAAAACTTTATATTTTTCTACACCTAAACCACCTTCTAAATATCATCTAAAGGATATAGAAAGAATCTAAAGAAAACATAGAAAATTAATCGAACTTACTCGACAAGCTT
The DNA here is from genome assembly GCA_034642435.1 of Megalocaria dilatata. NCBI lineage: Eukaryota > Metazoa > Arthropoda > Insecta > Coleoptera > Coccinellidae > Megalocaria > Megalocaria dilatata. The sequence continues at coordinate 73,230,506 of CM067857.1, forward strand.
TTAGTGGAGACAGCACTGTTTCATACCAGTATTGTGGAAAGCAAATTCCACTTCGAAAATGCCGAGCATATCCTTCGAAAAAACCTCTCTTCAAGAAAATCTTTCAAACTCTCCAAAAATATGTAGTACATCTTAAAGAACGTATTTGAGATCCTTACCGATAACCGTGGGTCGTCTTTCCTGTAGGTTAAATAAAAACAATCAATAAAAATATCTATCCTATTTTTCCACCACGTATTATTTAATACTCAGATCACAAATGATCTCCTAGCGATTAGACACCTGACTTTTGTTCGTATCCTTCATTCGTGCACATAATACACAGAGGTTGAAGAAACTATATTCAAAACTCAGGTATATCCAAAAATTCTTTTTGCATATGTGAAGAAACAAATTGTTTTTATCATATAAATAACTAAATAATAAAAACAGGGGTTATTTAATTGATAGAAGGTTTTTCAATGTCTTGAATAACAAGGAGAACAATTGTTACACTTCGCTCCAAAGGTAATTTCAGAAATGAAAAACTTTTTTTTATTCAATTAAATAAATGTCTTACAAACATTATTTCTTTTTAAAAGACCTATAGATTTATCATTCATCGTACAGTATTTAGACGAGATAAAAATAATCTGAAGAAAATATAGAATATTGGTCGAACTTACTCAACAAACTTTAAGAAAAGAACAATCGAACAATCTCTAATAGAAGAGGCCCTTCAAAAATATGTAGAAGATCTTCAAAAAAGCGATTTGAGATTCTTACCGATAATCTTCAGTTCACTTTCATGCCATCAAAATGAAAACAATCAATAAAAAATATCTATCATACTTCCACGACCTGCTTTTATTAAAAAATCTTGTGTATAATTATATAGCTTCATTTGTCTTATGAAGTATATTGTAGCCACTTTATGATTTCATTTTTTCGCAGCCTGTATGTTATTTTATTTTGAAGACAAGCCACTCTGACTTATCTCAATTCTGATAGAAAAAATCTGTACATACTGTAAAATACGTCAATTTTTCATACCTTTTCATACTCGAAAGTATAATATACTGATTGTTAGTTGATTTTAATATTTTAAATGTTATCTAGGGCCGATGAAGATATTATCCGTATTCTAATTGTTTTTTGAAGATATATTGCATGTTTTGAGAGATTTTTGAATTAACTTATTTGAATATTTAAATATATTAAATATATCAAATAAATTATATTTTTTGAGAAATCCTTAAGTTGTGTTTTATGTTTTTGAAAAGGAATTGGTTTCATTATGGTAAGATCAGAAACAAAATTTTGTCTCCTTCAAATATTTATTTATTAATTTTAATTGCATTTTTTATATTGGTTGGTTTATTTATTCTATTTGACATTGTATATTGATTTTTGATTATATACGTCTATTAAATATAAGCGGTGCTTATTGTAGACATTAATTTAATTCTAAGTTTTTTGAATGAAAATTTTTTTGAAACTGAAATTGTGGAAAAGTAACAGATTAAATCTGTTTTGATATTCAAATTTTACGTCTATTTTATTTTTTTCAAGAGAGGCATAAGCTGGTTTTAAATTGAATCTAATCAATCACGCAGAGGATATAAAATATACCCACAAATTTTGAAGAAAATGATATGAAATAATACGTCTTTTTAAAGATTTTTCGAATAAAGATCAATCGATCACCTTGTGGTTAATAACTTCACTGAAAATGCATTTGAATAAGTCTGGTTATATGATTGTGTGAGATCTTCTTTACATCTAGAAAAATGGAACTCAATCACACTATTCTAGTAATACAGTGCATATATAATTGGGTATTGAGTGACCACGAAGAATACTCAACTCACTTTAATACAGTTTTCACGAACAAATCAGTCCACAAATTGCCATGAAGGCATTTAATTTCTTTGGAATATTCCAAGTAAATTTCTAACAGTTTCAATAGAATAATGGAAATTAGTTTTCCAGTTTTGTTCAAGTGTAAATCGACCCACTCCATTAATGTCAAATATTAAACTAACCCTCTATCGATACAAGAATGACAGAAGTGTTGCCAGACTCGAAATAACCACTACTCTTTAAAATCTCATTTTTCTAATATATTTTAGGGATTATTTTTCTGCCCTATTTAGTGTTATTCAATCATAAGTCAGCTTTCAAAGTAGACCCCTAAAAAAAATTATCGACTTGTTGCATTGTCTATAGAGACTGAGATATTCAGTTTCCTACGTTTCTGAATTAAGTTACTGTGTCTATGTCCCAGTCTTTAGTTAAATTCAAATGAATAGTACTTCATACTATATTTTTATAGCAAATTCTTATGTTATCCTTCTGAGATAAGTTTAGCCGCAAAAGAGTTGTACGAATTGAAAGCAGCTTTGTATGAGCACAAAAAAAAACAATGAATGATTTTTAACAGTAAAACTTTAGTTCACGTGGAATAACTGTTATCCTATTGAAATTCTCCCTTTTGTGTCACAGGTTTTGGAACAAATATGAACATCGGAAAAGGAACAATGCAGTCAAGCTCATCCCCAACAAGGAGGTCTGTTTCACCTGATCAACCAAACCCTGCCGAACCCATTACTGAAGCTCCGAGTATGACAATAGGAAGAATAGGATGGGCTTTGAGGACCTTACTTCTCAGTGAGTAAATCATTATTTAATTATAAATTTGATTGAAATGTTAATTTGGCGCCAAAAGGGGTGGAGTTTTTCTGTCCTGAATAAATAATACATAGGTATGAAAAATAGAATATCAATTTCAATTAATGAAATGAAAACTGCGAAAGATTTCGGCAACGGATGCAATTATTTGAACAATCTCTTGATTTTGTATTTGAATATTATATGTGTTTTAACTGCTATACAAGATCAAAATATAGTCCGTCTAAAAAGTATCCGGAATTTATTTTTTTTCCACATTTCAATATACTTCTTATTTGTAACATTCTAAGACAAAAGTAATGTTTGAAATAGGTTGTGTAGATCGTCGGCCAAAGTTGCATGGCAACACTATATCTCAAATGTTGTTGATTGTCAACAAGTATACAATTTATGAAATAATGTCGCAACTAGAAAAAATAAAACAGGTAGAATATTTGTATAGAAAAGACTTTCGAACCGTTAAAAAATTAGTGTAATTGACTGAATTGGGAAAAAGTGCTGTATACGACACAATAAAGAGGATAAAAAATGACATGGATATGAGGCATCGACTAGTTTCACGGAGACCGCCTAAGATCAAAGGAAACAATTAAAATGCTTTATTGGCCTTAGGACGACACAATCCGCGCCTGGGGTTCCGCAAATTTGCCAACAGATTTGTAAATCAACGAAATATAAAAGTATCGGGTGTGATGGAACTTAAAATTGGAATAAAACACATTCAAATTAAGACTGAAGCCAATTTTTTTTTATTTGAAAGATAATTTTATGGCATTTATGTTTTGAAAATAATTTCCGGCATATGTTCACCACGACTAGCTCTGAGGAACCGCATTCGATCAGACCAATTTTGGACCACTTTTTCAAGTAATTCAGGCCTTATTCCATCGATAACACGAGTTATGTTGGCTTCCAAAGCGTCTATTGTTTCTGGTTTATCAGCATAAACCAATGACTTGACATAACCCAAAAAAAATAATTCAGTGGAGTTATGTCGCATGATCTTGGAGGCCAATTAATTGGACCATTTCTCGAAATAATGTTATCGCCAAATCTTTGTTTCAATAAATCCATTGTTACGGTAACAACTTGAGATGTAGCACCATCTTGTTGGAACCAAAACACTTCTGGATCGATACCATTCAAATTTTGAAACAAATAATCATTGATCATTGATCTGTAATGAGCACCATTCACTGTAACATTAGCTCCAGCATCGTTTATAAAGAAATATGGACCGATGATGCTTCCAGCGTGTAAAGCACGCCATACAGTGCATTTTTCAGGATGCAATGGAACCTGCATTTTTTGAGGATTGTTTTCACTCCATATACGCCAATTTTGCTTGGTCACATAGCGGTTCAACCAGAAATGAGCTTCATCACTAAACACAATTTTACTATAAAAAGTGGATCAACTTCAAGCTGTTCTAGGTCCCAATCAGCAAACAAACGACGCTTATTATGGTCAAGTGGCTTCAGTTCTTGAACCAGTTGGATCTTGTATGCGTGTAGACCAAGATCTTTAGGCAAAATTTTCCATGTGGTGGATGCACAGAGTCCAGCTTGTTGTGAACGCCGACGAATAGATAAATCTGGAACAATGAACTATGACTTACAGCGGCGATATTTTCTTCTGTACGTACAGTTATTTGCCTTGTAGTTGTTGTTATTGCATCGAGTAGAGAAAATGTTGTCCAAAATCTATCGATAGTTCGACGAATAAGCTGATCTGATGGACGATTATGTAAACTATAAATTTCTCTAAGTGCTCTATAAGCCTAGCGAATAGAACACTGATTTTGAAAATAAATTTCAACAATTTATAAACGTTATTGCGGCGTGAGTCTCTATAAATTTGGCGAATAGAACACTTATTTTCTCGAGAGTACTATCACTCTAAAAAAACACCCGATATGTCCAGAAACCGTACGTATGTCACTGAAAAGACAAGGCTACATATCAAGGAAACGAAAAGAAAATCCCTGTAATGAGACCTTCACAAAAGTAACGAAGGATAGAATTTTGTCAACGTTTTCAAGAAGATAATTTTAATAATGTCTTTATATCTGATGTAAGTTATTCCCAACTTGGTAGAAATCACTTAAAAATCCTATTAAAATAAACTGCTACTGTTCAAATTTCTGTATACTTGATGGTACCATAATTAGTGAAAAGTATCGTTGCATTCTGAACGATTTTCTCTTTGAAACGGCGCATGCTTTTTATCCAGAGGGGTGGCGTTCTGAGCAGGATAATGCAAGATGCCTTACTTCGTCCTATACTCAAACTTGGATTCAAGAACACCGAGTGACAACTATTTCATGACCAGCACCTTCACCAGACCTTAGCCCCATTGGAAACATATGGGGATTGATGAAGATTGAAGTTGAACGAGCAGCGCCACGAAATAAAAATGATTTAATTCAGCCAGTTTTACAGTCCTGGACTACCATCACGGAAAATTATGTAGATGATCTAGTTTCGGTTGTACCTCGACGTTTAATCAAGTGTTTACAGTTAAATGGTGATTGTGTTAGTAAATGGGATGAACATTTTGTTATAATTTTTTGATTCAAATAATAAAAATATATAATGAATAATTAAAACTGGCTTTGTTCTTTTCGGATACTTTTTAGACGGACTATACATCTTCCAATTTCATTGCAAAATATGAACATACAAAGTTTAATAACTAATGCATACATTTTCTTTTAGTAAAAATTATTTACGAAATTGAACATAATACAAGTGATCTCTACATTTTTGAATTATTCAATGCATACGTACGACTGTTGTAATATTTCCTTGTACCAAATACCGAAGAAAGTTTTTTTGAAAAAAATCAAAGTTCAGCCAGATATCAGACCTTCCCTTCTCCTTCAAAACGAAAGGAGAATGTGAATCTTATACATACAATACTGTAAAACACACGCAAATTCTGCAGAATGAAATTCGTTTTCACACAATTACAACTTGAGTAATCACATGTCGAAAAATAATGAGATTCTGAATACAACATTGCGGCTTTCCAGTATTTATAATTTGGTTAACAAAGAAACGTGTGAATCATCACACAACGTCCCAAAGAATTAAACAGAAAACGTTGAATAAACACGAATAGACATATGAAGAAACACATGTAAGAAAAAACTGAAATGATGTCAATGTTCTCTCTCGAGATATGTATAAAAAAGGTAGTACTATTTTAAAAGGATATTCGTCAATGTATGTTTTAGTCAAAATCATTTATAATAAACAATAATATTACAAAAACACATATAATATAATATCACAGCGAAGCGACCACCTTCTTCGCTTCTCGTCCAGAATTCTGCTTTGCTCTGCACGTACCGGCATATCATACAGAGGACACGACTTGTCTTAAGCTTCCTGACTGACCGCCCCTGCCGAGTTCAAGTAGTGGGACACACAGCGTTCGACGACCGTTCTGACGTGGTCCGAAGACCTTACGTGTTCTGAAATGGTACAGGAGAATAAGTCGCAGAAATGGAGCAAGAAGGTGCCGTCCGCCTGCCTGAGTTTGTAGCCGCCGCCCCTGAACTATTGTTCGCCATTACTGAAGGAAGTATCGCTAGTGCAGGCATAATGCAGGACAAAACCAAATTTGGCTACATTGTGGAAGCTCTACCAGTAAATTACGCAGCTGAGGTGAGGGACGTAATCATGAAGTCCCCGAAAGCCAAGGTCTACGACAAGCTAAGATCAGAGCTGATCTGAAGATTGAGCCCCTCATAGGAGGAGAAGATCCATCCCCTATTGGAATGGAAGAAAATCGGATAACGTAAGCCCTAGCAGTTTTCGAGATATCTGCAAGAACTTGCAGACCCCACTGTCCCGGAGTCCTTCATAAAATCACTGTGGATGAGCAGGCTCACCAAATATATCCAGGTACTTCTGGCGACAGTCTTGACGACCTAGCTAGACACGCGAATCATATCGCTGAGGTTTCCCCAACACCGGTTCCGAAAATATCGGCACCGGCTGCGTGTTCCTCCGCAGCGCAACACAGAGCAGACGAGAGAAGTCCGACAATGTCCTGTCAGCGGCCAATGTAACCACTTTCGCGACGTACGGACTATCACCCTTTCGCTCAACTTGGGTCTGCGGCGTACCTTCGTTTGGAGATTCGTCATCGCCGATGTCTCTAAGCCTATCATTGGAATAGAATTCCTGAGTCATTAGAACCTCACCGACGACTCCTGAAAGGAACCACCCAGCTCACCTTGCGAGGAGAAGTGACACAGTGTGCAACAAGCCCTGTGATCAAGACCATCACTTGCTCGTCGAAAGATCACGATCTATTGGCCGAGTTCTCCAACTTCACCAGACAAGAGGGAGCTCCACTTCATATGAAGCACCGAACGAAGCACCACATTCAGACGACTGCTGGTCCATCGATCGCAGCCAAACCACGACGCCTGGCACCAAATAGACTCAAGGCTGCCCAAAAGGAATTTGAGGCCATGCTCAAATTGGGCATAACGGGACCATCAAAAAGTTCTTGGTCGTCCCCATTATACATGGTTCCAAATAAGTCCATCGATACCTGGAGACCCTGTGGAGATTACAGTGCATTGAATGCCATACCAGACCGCTATCCGGTGCGATATATTCAGGACTTTGCACATATCCTTCAGGGAAGGAAAATATTCTCCACACTGGATCTCGTACGAGCCTATAACCAGATCCCAGTGGCAGAAGAAGACGTACCCAAGACAGCCACCACGACACCCTTCGGACTATTCAAGTTTCCCTTCATGACGTTCGGTCTGCGTAACGTAGCACAGACCTTCCAACGATTCATGGACGAAGTATTATTAGGGATGGATTTCTGTTATAGTTATATCTATAACGTGCTAGTCGCATCAGACTCCGAGATAGAGAGCACCTGGAACATCGGCGAACTATATTCACGAGGTTTCAAGAATACTCCTTGAGCCTAAATCCAACAAAGTGTGCGTTTGGTCAATCCCAAGTAAAATTCCTGGGATACCTGATTTCAGCAGAAGGAACGCGACCACTGCCAGACACGATCACAGCGATCCTCGAGTATGCCCAGCCAGTCACAGCCAAGGAGCTTCGCCGATTCCTAGGGAATGTAAACTTCCATTGTCGTTTTATACCCCGAATATCGAATCTCCCCCCAACGACTCACTGATTTCTAACCTCAAAGTGAAGGCCCTTATCAATTGGACACCAAAAGCATCAAAAGCGTTTGAGGCGAACAAGAATAAATTGGTAACAACTACGCTATTAGGTAAAGACCACGCTCGCCTAGCCATTATAAGCGACGCATCGGACAGAGCAGTTGTAGCTACAACTGCAACAACTGAACGACAAAGATTGGCAACCACTAGCGTTTCTCTCGAAGAAATTGTCACCTGCAGAAACTCGCTACGGAGCATATGAGCTTGAACTTCTTGCCATCTACCTTGCCATCAAGCACTTCTGAGCTTCATTGGTGACCCCGACGTGATGGAGGGTTTGCTGCAAGAGCGAACCACCCATTCATTGGAGGCCCTACTATATATTTTACAAAATCCACTTGTTTTCAGTTGACCTAACACATAGAGTAGATTTTTACCCATTGTTCTTGTTTATAATTCAAAACGTTCGACTGACGATCAAGAAAGAAGTTTCAAAAGCTCTTCTGGAGAATCTGCTAAATATAGCAGATTTTTAATTCGAAAATATTTAAATTTATATAGAGTATTTTTTGAGTATAAATTTATTTAATTATAATTTTCATATGATTTTCATATGTATCAGCTAAGTATGTTATTTAATTTCATGTTTTAATTTCAGTCCATATTTTATATTTATGTATAGAATTCTGTAGATTTCTTTTTATTTCTGAGCATTGTATGAAATTTAAGTTTTCCACTCAAGTAACTGAATTTTGATTTTTTTTTTTTTTTTAATCAAATCATGTGAAGGTAACAAAAAATTATTCTATTTTAATATTAGAATTCTAAAATATTTCAAGGAATATATCCTTCAAAATAATTCTATTTCATATTTAATAATTCATAATTTTCTTTTTACGTGTGCATGTTAACCCTTTGATTTAATCAGATCTGGGCCATGCTATAGTTTTATATATTTCCATAGTTGGACATAGAATCGATTAATATTTGATGTTAACCTCAGTCGTATATTTACAACCTTAATGATTCATATGGAAAGGGGGTACGTGATATATTTTTGTTGGTTGTTCTTGTTTATCATATGAAAAAGTCTACTGACAATTATTTCATACGCTTTTCTGGAAAATGTGCTATTAAATTTTTCAATTTATATAGGGAATATATATTGAGTTAATAAACATTATTATTATTTTTGGCATAGTTTTTGTTAATCGTAATGTTCATATGAAACAGCTGCCATGGCTGACTATGTTATTTAATTTCAGTCAAAATGCCATATTTCCAATTGATTCCCTTATGAAGTGAGTTTTGCATGATATTTGAGATTTCTATATGTCTATTCAAAAACAAGCAGTATTTCTTCAATATTTTGATTCCATTTAAATAACTAAAGTATTTAGAGGTTTCATAGAATTATTCTATTTCAATAGTTGAAATTCAAATTGTAGAATATGAAAACAATGGAGACACAACAGATGAGCGGTATTTATATTAAAACTTTGTCAAAATCTTCATGGTTATGCTTTACGAAAAGGGAAATAACTTTTATATCTATAAGCCAATAAATTTATTGTTATTTCATTTCAATCAACAACAAGAAAAAATTATTTTAATTAATTGTCATATCAAAATACTATTTTTGAGAAGATTGGAATTAATTCTATCTGTGATTTAATAGAGGGCAATAGGAAATTAACTACCCAGTTCTTATTCAATAATGATCCAACTATTAGATATGAACTTTTGCGGGTTGTGTTCACATCTAAATGAAAAATTTATTAATAATGTGTATTTGAGTTTTTTTAAGGAAATTGGGTATCCTTGTCCTTAACTTCGAAGTAGAACGATATTTCGCTTCAGTTTTTTGCTGCAATGCGGTTAACGGGGCTGAATGTACACTAAAAAATGAATTGCGGAAGTTGTGTTTCGATAGCTCAGTGGTAAGAGCTATAGAGGGCTCGCAACCGAAAGGTCGTGGGTTCAAATTCTGTTCAGGTGGGAAATATATTTTCTAGTTGGACAGGTTTCGGCAACTATTTCACTGTTGGATCGAAAATTAACAATTGTTCAAGTCAATTATTATCAAACTTCAGATTCTTGATGGTTTCGGACTTTATTTGACAGAGAAAATTCATCTTATATGATTTAAAGTAGAACACTTTATTTCTGCTAATATTTATTGTTTACACAACAACTGTTTCGTCAATTACATTTTGACTTCATAAGGTGAGTATGGAAGCTAAATATTTTACAAAATCGGTCTCCTTAAATACAATTTTGAGCAAAAAGAATCGTGATAAAAGCCGAAGCTCGTTGCTGAAATTTTGAAAAATCCCAAAACAAACCCTCATGTTATGATGTTTCCTTTAGCTCAAACTTATATTTGAGGAGACCGATTTTGTAAGTGTAGTTAGTAACCATACTCACCTGATGAATTCAAAATATAATTGACGAAATAATTTTTGTGTAAAAATTGAACATTAGCGGAAATGAACTCTTTTACATCAAATCATATATCAAATTTCAATATTATGAAAAATGAAATAATCAAATTATTATCTGTTGAATCTTTTATCCCAGTGTGTTCGAAGGCTGATTTCAGCAGATAAAATAATAATTATTACATCGTTGTATTATTATGAATTTCAAGAGTGTATCATGTGTTTTGAATATATCTAGGAACTAAGGAATTGCTCCTTTAATTTTTAATATAATAACTCAAAATTCACCTCTGACTTTCTCGAAAATTTTGGGTCAAAAGTGTGTGACATCCATTTATTGTACAAAACTGATTATTTTTATCCGTAAGTTTACTATCCATAAAAAATGACTTATAATAAAATGTTGAAAAAATATTTCAAAAATAAAAGAAAAATCAGCTACCAATAATGTCGAAAATTGTCAAGAAACATAAAAAACAAATCTCGAACTATGCGCAAAATCGCAAAACTGTATATAGTGGTATTTCGAATACAGCTTAAAATAAGACACTTAAAATTAATTTTTGGTTTTCACTTATTCAGATAACCTGTATAATATATAATTGCTATAAAAATCAAGATTTTTTGATTCAACCCTCTTTCTTCATTTGAAGAATCCTCATTTGAGCACTGTAGCTTGCCTCTCTGAATTCTAAAAAATCTAACGACACCTCACTTTTGAAATATGTAAGGCTATAAAGCATAAAGAGTTTCATTTAAAAAAATTCACACAGTTTTTGTTTCACAATTTATTCAGAATCCTGACACGTGTTTCGGTCTTTCGACCATCTTCAAAGGAGCATAAAAGGGAACTAAACTTAAAATTGAAAAGGTTATTTTATTACACTTAGGACATATGTGTATTTTATGGCGCATGGAAATAACAGCATCCAATATAGCGGTGTTGTCGAATAGTATTTGGTTATTTGTTAAATTCTCCTTTTTCTCAATGGCTTTTTTTATTGAAAGAATCTCCAAATAGTCCATCAATTCACCCTTATTAACATTATATAGTAAAGTGATATCTTCCTCATTACAAAAATGATTATTTTCTATAAAATATTCTGCAAAACCGGATGATTTCTGGTTTTACAAAATAGACATCCTATGTTCTTTGATTTCATGTTGTAAACATCATGGGGGTGTTGCCAAATAGTATTTGGTAATTTGTTAAATTTTCCTTTTTCTCAATGGCTCTTTTGATTGAAAGAATCTCCAAATATTCCACCAATTTACCCTTATTAATATTATATAGTGAAGTACATCTTTCTCATTAAAAAAATGATTAGGCAAAACCGGATGATTTCTGGTTTTGCAGAATAGATATCCTATGTCCTTTGATTTCATGTTGTAAATATCGGCCAATCTGTCCTATATATATAGCATCACAATCATCACAATTAATTCGATAATTGCCCGATTCGGAAAAGTTGAGTTCCTTTCTTTATTGTTCAAGAAAATTTCAGCTAAACTATTTCTCTTTACTACTAAAGAATAATTCCCATTTTATGAAGACCAATATGGGTCCTACTGCTGAAACCTTCTATATAAGCCATTGAAAACCATATTTCATTTTCTTCATGAGGATATTATTATGTACACTATTTACACTAAACTGTTTCAGCCCTTACTATTCGGTAGTTGATCATAATTAAAACAAGTAGTAATTTCTATAACTTGTTTTAATTAGAATAATTTTGATAATTTTTTTTTAAATATTGTGGTGAGTTTTCTTATTAATTATTTTGTTAATGATTTCAGTTCTACAGCCATTGTCCACCGCTATAGTTTTAATTATATTGACTTCTTTCGCAAATTGATTTCGTTCAACGGGATGCTCAAAAGTCTTTGAATGAAACTATGGAATGTTGACATTTTAATTTGCTATGACTGACTGGATTTTGAATGGATTATGGTATCAGTAGTGGAAGGTTTTCTAAAAATGTCGAATTCGAACTTTTTATTACTATGACTTATATTAAGATCTAAGAAATTGATTGAAGAATTCTTTTCCATTTCTATTGTGAATTTAATATTTTCATTTATTCTATTCAGATAATTCAAAAATTGCGATAGCAGCATGTCAGTTCCAGTCCAACTGCAAAATACGTCATCTACATATCTAGCCAAAAGATTTTTACCAACTTACACAACATATTATTCGCTGACACTACAAATGATAAATTGGTAAAACTCGGTCACTTTTGGACTAGATATGTAGGTGACGTATTTTGCATTTGGACTGGAACTGACATGATGCTATCGCAATTTTTGAATTATCTGAATAGCATAAATGAAAATATTAAATTCACAATAAAAATGAAAAAAAATTCTTCAATCAACTTCTTAGATCTTAATATAAGTCATAGTAATAATAATTTCGAATTCGACCTTTTTAGAAAACCTACCTCGACTGACACCATAATTCATTCAAAATCCAATCTGTCATAGCAATTTAAAATGTCAACATTCCATAGTTTCATTCATAGACTTTTGAGCATTCCGTTGAACGAAGTCAATTCCCGAAAAGAAGTCAATATAATTAAAACTATAGCGGTGAACATTAATTAGAAAACTTACCACAATATTTTGAAAAAAATGTATATCAACATTCTATATAATAATATCCTTATGAAGAAAAAACCATATGGTTTTCAAAGGCTATATAGAAGGTTTCAGCAATAGGATCTCTAATGGTCTTCATAAAATGAAAATTAATTCGTTAGCAGTAAATAGAAATAATTTAGCTAAGATTTTGGTGAACGATGAAGAAAGGAGCCCCAACTTTAACGAATCGGAAATGTATCAAATTAATTGTGATGATTGTAATGCTACATATAAATATGTATTTTGATTAGGAAACCTTGTTTTTAAAAAATAAAACTACTTATTAGGAAAATCACGCACTAACTATGAGCTTCAATTCTAATGCAAAAATCCCTGTTAGATACAATGAATCAACTATTCATAATATTGTCTTATCTCAATAAAATATTACTCAGCGCACGTGGTGGTGCAACTACGTAGTAGAATTTACAAAGTAAGCAAAAAGTAACAGAGTTTTATTCATGGTATATGAGGATAAGATTATGGGCCAATGTCTAGAATATGGGGTTCGGATTATGTAATTCCTCCCCACCTAAGTTAAAGGTATCACCTTCATGAAGTGTAGCTTTTTTAAAAATACTTTTACTAAAATATTTCAAAGCAAAAATACAAAAATTATAATTAATAAAATGAATACAAGGGTGAATCTTGAGGGCTGTAGATTCCATTGATCTAATTCCTCAAGGGTAATGTCAGTGATGTTTTCCATCTTCGATAATTCAGTACCATTGTGTTTACTGGAAGAGAGTCATCTTGGGTAGTACGATGTATTTTTCTTCATCTACTGTAGTGGTTGGGAAGATGTCTTTTCTGCCATTACTAACAGCACATCTTGTACGAAGAATAGCCATCGAAGGAACAAAATAATATTTTGTTTGTTGAGGACAAATTTCCATAAGTTTTTGATTTTCCATTGAAAGGATATTTCCATCTTCTAGTAGTTTGAGGTCTGGGGGTTGAAATACTTCTCTTCTAGAACAATTTTCAATATGGTTTTCTAAAATATTTAGCATACATGTAGGAGGTTCAACTAAAGAATCTTGATCACACAGGTAGTCTTCTTCCACTTGATAACATTGTCTTGTCGACCATTTCAGAACTTCTCTTTCAGAGAGCAAATAGGGATCGGTGTATGGAAGGGTTTAATTGTTTTGAGGTAAATAGTAAAACTTATGTCAAAATTATCTTTATGAACTAAATAAATTGATATTATGAGTAACAATACTTTATTTCTGAAAATTATTTTCGTGTTACACAGTTGATAATAATCTTTGATGTGGTGTAATGGAATAATACTTGAATTTGCAACCAATTTTGAAAACTTAGAATAGGGTAGAATTGACTCATGCAATAAATGTAGTCTAGCAAAGCTTACAGCTGTTTGGATTTCGCCTAATAGATTTTTTTTACATCTTTCAGTTGAAAAGTTAAAAAGTGCATTTGTTCTACTTCCTCCAATTGGGGTACTATCTGAAATAACTTGAGATTATCTGACAATTTATGGAAATTTTCAATGTACTTATTTTCCAAGTCATTAACAATTATAGCAATTTGCTTTAAATATCTATAGTTTGCTGTTTGGGCAAAACTTAATTTTGAGTTTTTAAAGTTATCTATTTCTTTCTGATAATTCAGAATCAAATCTTTGAACCAATTCAAATCTATGTGATAAATGAATTGTAAATTCTTATTCGTTACGTATGCTTTTCCTGAAGATATTGGTAGAATACTACTTTCTAGGGGTATGATTTCTAAACTCCTAGCTAGTGTCATCATCTTGAATAATATTAATATGATGATAGACAAATTCATTTTGGACCTATAACAAAAGAAAATACTACTTTTTTCTCTGTTTCAAAATCTTTTTGTGGTAAATATGCTTGTTTTTATTATCTTGTATATGAATTTTATCGATTTCACGTATATTTATCCTTTTGAAAGCAGGATCTAATTTTCGAGTTAATGGTTTTTTTATATAAGTTGGGTTATCATTCAAAGGATGGTCCTTTCTTGCTGATCTTTTCTGATTAGTTTTCTCTAAACGATTTACATTCTTCTGATTACGAGTTTCCAAATGTTTTGAAATTTCATGAAGATTATCTACATAATTCTCGACATAATTTTCTATTTGTTCATTATGAGTTCTCTCAATTGGCAGAGAGTAATTTAAATCTCCCTTTATAATTTGCATTGGTGTCATTTCTAGTCCGGAATGATTTGAATTATTATAGCTTAAAAGGGCTTGAGCTAATTTATTTTGGAAGGTTGAATTTCGATTATCTATTGTCCTTAACTGTTCAATAAGGGTCGAATGAAATCTTTTCATTAAAGCGTTTGAATTAGGATTATAATTCGAAATGTAATGAATTTCAATTTTATGTATTTAACAGAAATCTTGTACGACATGGTTTTTAAATTATAATCCATTATCGCAAGTAATTTTGTTAGGAATACCACAATGACTAAAATAAAAGAGTAATTTTTCTAAAATTTCACTTCCGGTTTTTTGTAAAAGAGGGTAACATTGTCCAAATTTAGAAAAAAAAATCTAAAATACTCATACAATGTGTTGGATTAAATCTAATTGTGTCACAATAAATGTGAAAAAAAGGTTTAGAACCTACAGGGTTAGGTCTAAATTGCAACTGAATTGGTGTTCTTTTATATTTACTTTTTTGACATAACTCACAAGCGTTAATATAATTTTGAACATCTTTATTCATGTTTGGCCAATAGTATTTACGTTTCAAACTAATTAAATTTTCACGCAAACCTCGATGTATTGTTTTAGTTTCATGATATTGTTCTATTCTAAGTAATTGTTCTTCTTTATCTTCTACGTCTTCTAAATATCTTTTAGAGATTTTCAAATCGAAGGTTTTATAATCGAATTTTTGTTGTAAAAGTTGTATGAGCGGTTTTTCTAATTCTTGGGAGGCAAAATATAGAGTATAAGATTTCTTCGGTTGTACATATTCCTTAATGAATTTGAATAAATCATCATTAATTTAATTGATAGATACTCGGAATCTAAATTTATCTCCGAAAGGTTTAGTTTTTGTGATATTAAAATTGGGTGCTGTCTTAAATATTATTTGTAAAGGTGAATAATTCAGACTTCTTTCTGTATAGGGTAGTTCTAAAATTGGATTTTCTACATTGCTATGAACTGTGATGTCTTCGGATTCTATGTCAACTAAATTGTCATTCTGTTCATCATTTTCATCCTGGGAATTCAAAAAATTTAAGCATTCATCTAATTCTTCAACAGTTATTTGATTCGCAATCGAAATAAGATCGTCTTCAATACCATTAAACTCTATTAAATTGTCACTATTTGTTGACAAATGATAAATAATTATGTTGATATTTGATCCTCTGAAAACATATCTCAACATATTCAGTATAATTGACCATTCTAATCGGTCTAATCCACATGCAATTCGTGCTGAAGCTAAATATTTTTCTTGTTTAATATCGCATATTTTTCTAAGATTCAATAGTGATTGAAACACCGTTTTATATTCGGGTTTTTCAATATGAAATTCTTTAGTAATTAAATAATAAATATTCCTAGTGTCTCTTCGGATTGAGGCGACTTCGCCAATCAATTTATTTTGTTTTTTCAATTCTTCAATATTACCATATTTATTTTTAAATTCTAACGCTATACCTCCACTCATTTTAAAATCTTGTGACACGCAATGCGCTAACGCATAATTTTTGGGGGATTCAAATAGATCACCATTTTCTTCTTTAATATTTGGAGTAATTTCAATAGCATTATTTTTATACATAGTTGAGAAATTTTCAAATGATAACTCTTTAGTTGGGTCTATAATGATTCTACTTAATTTTGGTTCTAAATAACTGAGTTCTTCTGGTATCTTTGTAGGATTATTGATATGATCTAGAGTTGAATTCAAGTCAATTTGTCTTTGGAGACAGTTTCCCGAAAATTTTGTTGGGAATCATTATTTGGATTCATTTTGAAATTAAAAGTTGACTGTAAATTCTTCAAATGTATAGTTTTGATTGGGTTGATTATTGAAATAATATTTTTTCTGGGGATTATTTTGATATTGGGTCGAATATGTGTTTCTTTTTTGAGGATAATTTCTAGTTTGAATAGACATTCTTTCTGGAGGAGTTCGAATCTTTTGATTCAGATTGGGTTTGAATACATTTGTTTGTCTCGATGTACTCGGATCAAACACTTGTTCATTTGTTGGATAATGCGTATACATTTTTCTTTGTTGAAAATCTATGGGTTGAGAGGGAAAATTCCTGGATTCTTGATGAGGACGCTGATTAAAATGGGAAAAGTAATTCATTCTCGGATTTTGAGAATTATTTCTAAGAATAAAGTACGAATAATTTTTATAATTAGAATTTACTTGGGGATTTCTGTTCCTTCTACTTCTGTCTAATAATTCGTATTGTGCCATATTGGAAAGGTAATTTTTCACGGCGTTCACTGTATTATCAAATGAGAAAGCATTGTTCGTTATCAGATAGGTCCTTAATTCAATAGGAGAGTTCGATATCAAAACAGTTTTACAAATTTTGAGTATATGAGATTTATACAATTGTTTTTCTGCAACATCCATTCTATCTGCATCAATTCTATAATTAATTCTAATTTTCATAGATATAATTCTATCAATGAAATTTATCAAATCTTCATTTGGTTTTTTAGATAAGAATTGTAACTGATGTATTAAAACATCCAAATTAATATGATCACCAAATTTTGAATACAAAAAGTTTTTCAATATTTCCCAATTGTTAGGTAAATCTGACGTTGAAACTTCAGCTAGTGCCCTATCTGTCAATTTTGATTTTACTACAGCGAAACAATATGTTTTAATCAATTCATTTTCATTTGTGAACATGCCAAGATACTGTTCAGCACTTCTAATAAAGGAATGTAACTCATTTTCAATTCCCGAAAATTTTGGTAGAAGTAATCCAAATTTTTCAGCAGTAGTTAAATTAATACCCTCATTCGCCATTTTCACTTTATTAAGTTTTTTGGCTTTCTTTCCAAAAAAAGGTTTAATTGAAGTAATATTGACTTTTTGAATATAGTAAAAATTGAACAATAAAACAAATCAATCAATATTATAAAATTAATTGATACTTTTTAATAAAAATTATTATTATTCGGTTTTTCATCAAAGAAACCTAGGAAAAACTTATTAAGTCGGA
The DNA here is from genome assembly GCA_034642435.1 of Megalocaria dilatata. Lineage (NCBI taxonomy): Eukaryota > Metazoa > Arthropoda > Insecta > Coleoptera > Coccinellidae > Megalocaria > Megalocaria dilatata. The sequence goes on from CM067857.1 coordinate 73,248,644, forward strand.
TTTAAAGCGAACCTAGAAAAACTAACACAAGTTTTACACTCAAAACTGCGAAAAAAGGATGATTTCAACTTTGGACCAGGTTGATTACTGGGGACTTCACAAAAAGAAAGGAATTTGCTCACTTACTAGAATGTAGAGTTTTCCAACGAAGTCGTCACGGGGCGCTACTCTGGTGATCGGGCTTCAGGTAGGTTTTCTGATCGTCCTGTTGTGCTTAATGGTTGAAACCAACGGCATGGGAAGATTTTGCTGCTATGTTGATCAGTGAAACCTCTTCTGGGGCTGGTCACAATGATGCATTAGTTTTTCTAACAAGACTGGCACAATCCCGTACTCGTCGCCAAATATAATTCTGTCAAGAAGGTACCGGGAATTATCGATTTAAATCTGGCAGGGTAATGAGGGAGGTAAAAAAATTTTTTCCTAGGTTGGTACCACTGTCCTTAATTACTATGCCAAGCTTGAGCGGGATCTGTCAACTAGTGTGTTTGCAACAGCTGATTAAGTCAGTCGATGTCAGAGTGCGTGCCGATTTTTACTATGGGTGATTACGTTGAGCAAAGAATTTGTTTAAAGTTTTGTGTTGCAAATGAATTTTCGTGTGCCGATGCATTGAAAATGTTGCAAAAGGCCTTTGGTGATAATGCTTTATCGAAAACTCGTGCATATCAGTGGTACAGAGCCTTCAAGGTCGGTCGTGAAGTGGTCGCCCATCGACGGCTTCGATCGAAGATAACGTCGATAAAATTAAGGAAAGGGTGCTGGAAACCCGTCGTACCAGCTTGAGAGAGATAGCACATGATCTTAAGATATCACACGAGTCCGCACGTACGATTTTAATTGATATTTTGGGCATGAGAAAGGTGGCCGCACGACTCGTACCGAAAGACCTGAATTTTCTTCAAAAACGTCATCGCGAACAGGTTGCTTCAGACATGCTGGATCGCTGTAATTCCGATTCTACATTCATGGAACGCATTATAACTAGTGATGAGACCTGGGTCTACGAGTACGATATGCAAACAAGCCAGAAATCATCGGAATGGGTGGCAAAAAATGAGCCGAAACCGAAAAAACCACGCCAAAGCCGCTCGAAAATGAAGGTGATGCTCATGGTTTTCTTCGAAATCCGTGGCGTGGTGCACTACGAATTCGTTCCAGAGGGTCAGACGGTAAACAAGGAGTATTACCTAGGCGTTATGAAACGTTTGCGTGAGCGTATCCGTAAGAAGCGGCCAAATTTGTGGGCGAACAACTCATGGATTTTGCATGACGATAACGCGCCTTCTCACCGAGCTACGATTGTGACTGACTTTGTCGCCAAAAACTCAACAAACGTGCTTCAGCAACCACCGTATTCGCCGGATTTGGCTTCCTGCGACTTTTTCCTCTTCCCAAAACTAAAATTGCCCCTTCGTGGCACCCGTTTTGAGTCGATTGAAGCCATAAAACAAAATTCGGCGCGAGAGCTAAAGTCCATCCCGGAAAGCGCCTATAAAAATTGTTTCGATAATTGGAAGTGCCGTTGGCATAGATGTATTGGAGCAAATGGAGCCTATTTTGAAGGCGACCCAATAAATTTTGACGATTCAATGTAAAAATGTTGTTTTAATTGAAAATTCCCGGTACTTTCTTGACAGAGTAGTATATTTTGATTAGGAAACCTTGTTTTTAAAAAAATAAAACTATTTATTAGGAAAATCAAACAGTAACTATGAGCTTCAATTCTAATGCAAAAATCCCTGTTAGATACAATGAATCAACTATTTATAATATTGTCTTATCTCAATAAAATATTACTCAGCGCACGTGGTGGTGCAACTACGTAGTAAAATTTACAAAGTAAGCAAAAAGTAACAGAGTTATATTCATGGTATATGAGGATAAGATTATGGGCCAATGTTTAGAATATGGGGTTCGGATTATGTAATTATATATAGGACAGATTGGCAGATATTCACAAAATAAAACCAAAGAACATAGGATGTCTATTTTGCAAAACCAGAAATCATCCGGTTTTGTATAATCATTTTTTCAATGAGGAAGATGTCACCTTACTATATAATATCAATAAGGGTAAATTGGTGGAATATTTGGAAATTCTTACAATCAAAAGAGCCATTGAGAAAAAGGAAAATTTAACAAATTCCCAAATACTATTTGGCAACACCCCTATATTGGATGCTGTTATTTCCATGCGCTATAAAAATACACAGATGTCCTAAGTGTAATATAAAAAACTTTTCAATTTTAGGTTTAGTTCCTTTTTGTACTCCTTTGAAGATGGTCTAAAGGCCGAAAGACGTGTCAGGATTCTGAATAAAGTGTGAAACATAAAAACTGTGTGAATTTTATTTAATTAAAATTGTTATAATGTTTCACCCAGAGCCAACCGCATACTCCATTTATTCAAATAAAAAAGAATATATACAAGGTGTTCTCAAAGATTAGTCTTTCCGCTACAGAAGGTAGAACTCATCAGAAGGAACCATTACATCAAAAATGGAATATTCAGCGGGATGCAAAGTCGATTTCAATTCCATGAAATTTCTAGTCTGGTTTTTTCACTTCAAACGCTTCAATAACCATATACCAGAATTTATAATTGAGTGCAATATAAACGTAAATAATCAGCGGTAATTTCATAACACGAATCCGTTCTTATTAGTTTCTTGAGTTCCGTAAATTTACTGTAAGATACTGCATATTAATTCAAACATTGAACTTGTCCTATGGAGACTTCAAGCAAAATGCAGAAAGTGATTGTATGCAGAAAAATATCCATTGAGAAATTGTTGATATTTTTGAAAGTTCATTAACTAAGCGCAAAATTACAGACTAATGAAAACTTTCAACAACTCATGTGAATCACTTGGATAGACGTAAAGTCCACTTTTCAAGTTAAGTGCTAGTAATTTTTGTGGAAATTCTACTATATACTAAAAAAAACACCTTCAAAAACACCGTGCATTTATGCAAATATGCACTTGAAAAATATTACCCTTTCCCTCGACATTGGATAAGACTATTTTTGGAAGGAAAACGTTACAAGCCACGTAAAGAACTCAAACATGTTCCCAAATAAGCGCAAAATAACGACTAAAAATCTCTAAAATAAACGTAAATTATCGCCTCGATCTAAGGATGAAATAATATTTTTTCAGGCTATATGCGAACATCGGGAAATACGAACTAAATACTCGATATATCAGCGGCGTGAATGCCGAGCTGTTCATACTTATCTGCAAAATTTAATTCCTGCTCTGGATTGAAGGCTTGGTAGTGCTTCGACGAAATAGGGACAGAGCCTGAATTTCATCTGAATAAATTACCAAGCTGCAAGTATTATATGAGCACCGGAATAATTTACCTTCGTGAAACATCGCCATGTACTCGTACATGAAACTTGTCTCTGAATTTTTAATAAATCCCTTGAAGGGATTGCAGAATGCGAATATAGGAATAATTGTAGATCTGGTGGAAATATGAATATGCATACAGAAATGGAAATAATTGATTAAGAATTGTTTAATGTACCCACAATTGTGGGTAATTGTGTCGGTAATTACCGACAGTATAAAAAACTGATTTTGTTCAAACATTTTATCGGAATTTACAGTCTACTTCTATGACATTTTGAGTAAATATTGTAACGATCAAGCCTTATACGCCACTGCTTGTTCTCGACTTTCCTGCCGGAATGCACAGAATGCGCAATTTAGTTTTTATAAAACAAGGAATGAAACCAAAAATGTTGTATTTTTCAAGTATTTATTTAATTATTTTTAGTTGACAATTTATATTCCTTCGAATTTCTTTCATACCCTTTGGTACTGTATAATAAGTATTAATTCTATATATCTACTAATTTGACACGGTGTGCTCTGAAGACATTTATTCAGTTTAATTCTACAAATGTTTGAATAAATTTTTTTTTTATTAAAATTTGTAGAAGGTTCACAGAAGAAATCTGTATGATATTTAAAGTGTTATAATAATCCTTCTATCAAAAAAGAACATCTTCTTTATTAAATTTATCGTATTGAGGTATCCCGTGTTATACGGAGTAGTCTAAAATATCCGGGATTTTAAGAAGTACTCCAAGATATCTGAGATTGTACGGAGTTCTCTAAAGAACGCTAACCTTTTTATCATGATCGTCTAGTAGCGGGAGAATAGGACGTTACGTTGTGTAGACAACCTAAATTACACCTGACGAGAACACGGAAACAGTGACGGGAGGTTCAACTATTCAAAACACAGTAATGCCAAAATAATATATTTCTATTAGTAATTTTAAAAAGCAACAACCCTCAATGAATGAAAACAAATATTTGGTGGTAAAATGGTGGTTAAATCTACTCTACGCAGTGAATCGCAAAGTTCTACAGTGAACTTTATAGCACCCTGGGTCTAAATGACTTATTTCTACATATCGATAGGTCGGTAACGATCTCAAATCGAATATCATTCTTATGCAGCGGAAGGGGTTAGAAGGAACAGGATACAGCCAGCGTGCAACTATAACTCCACTTCCGGTAACCAGTGCAGAACCTAACCGGTACAAGGGGTAAGCTTGAATGAGCAGTAAGGTAAGGGTAACTGTGGTATGCCCAGGAGATCGCCTTGAAGAGGGGATCTAACATAATTCGAGTCGACAAACGTTACTATCAAATGAACTGTATCTGGTCTCCTCGGGGTGACCAAGGCCCAGGAAGGCTCAGATATTACTGAAGAACGAACCGAACACTACCTGAAGGATCGCGCAAACTAATCGCTGAGGATATCACAATAACAACAAGAACAATGATCTAGCAATCACTCACACATTCTCACAGTAGTGTTGGATATCCGGAGATTCACTGTCTCTATACGATATGTCGTCCTCTACCAGGACTACTCTGCGATTTACCCTAAAAACGCCACTGGTTCACAAGCAATACAATCTCTTAAAGTGAGCGCGCACGAGCATATGGCAATTATGTAACACAAACTGACTAGGACATTATAAAATATATATAGTACGCCATCACCGAGGTGTGTGTCAATGAACGTTACAATAAGAACAAACAAACAAATAGGTAACCGGGGGATCACACATGAGTACATGCAAATTAGTTGCATATCAAGCACCGTAATTAGTAAGAACAGATAACTAAAATCCCTATTAGCAATTATAACGCAGATAAAGAACCACTATTTACAAATACAGCAACTAGGCACCGAGAGAAACTGTACAATACAAATAGATAACATGTGAGGGTCGTGCCGCTTTATTTTTTATATACAAAGGCAAAGCATTTTAGTTAAAACATTCCGGTCGGATAAAATAACACTGAAGCAAAAATACAAGAATGGAAAGCGATGGATGGAAGTACAATGAACGAGCGTGCAATCACTAATTTCTCATTAACACTAAGGTGGTATTCAAAAATGTAAAGCATGCTATTAATCAGAAGCATTTAAAAGAAGTTTACTTACTAAGAGTTACCAAGGGGGGACTGTCATAAGTAATATTATCTCGAGTATGTTTCTTAGTCGCTCAGGAGGTTTATTAACAATGAACTTTCTCTCGGCCGCTTTAAAATACAATGGGAATGCCACAAGGACGTTGATTTCTTTGTTATTGTCACCAATCGGATACGTGTCAAGTTACAGTGCCATAGAATATTTTACACATAAGTAACCCAGGTAAATACTGTGACGTAATTTATATAATCTATGAGGGATTCTGTGACTATTATGATCCTCAAAAGATACGGATACCTTCAGTATATGAAATAACAAAAATTTATTTTTTTGTTTACGCTTATTACATATTATCATTTGGTTTTAAAGGAGTCCATAAAATACCTTGCCAACTTTTTTATTTCTGTGACGAACATAGAATATTTAGGCCGTTCATAAGTTCACTGTATTCTAATGTTTGTGCAATAAACAGCATACAGTCGGTTGGGTAACATATCTTTGTCCATTATTATTTTTTAAATATGAAGACAAGCTGAAGATTTCCGTTGTTGTAATTCTAAACTATTTTGTATGGATGTTCTACATGAATAGGAATTTTGAGCAAGTTATTTTTGAAGAAGTTCTAGCGATTTTAAAATAGAAAGGTCTTTTACTTGATAGAAGAAATATAACAAAATTTGAATATTAAAACAAATTGGAATATGTTTATCTTCTACAATTTTAATTTCAAAAAAAAAAATTTTATTCAAAAAACTTTTAGAAATAAATTTATGTCTACACAAGCACCGCTTACATTTAATAGACGTATATAATCAAAACTCAATATATATTTTTGAAATTAAAATTATAGAAGATAAACATATTTCAATTTGTTTTAATATTCGAATTTTGTTATATTTCTTCTATCAAGTAAAAGGCCTTTCTATTTTATTTTATATATAATATACAATTATATTTTGGCTTCAATAAATCTCATTATAGAATGTCAATGAATTTAAATAAACCTTAAAATAACTCACACTGTTCTTCGATTTTGTTAGAACATAGATCAATCTTGAATTATATAGTTGATCTGTATTTCGAAGCTTAAGTCTTTTAACACGTGAGAGATATAGGTTAAGTTTTTGATTTTGATATTTGGAATATTAAAAGAGGACTGAAGACGGGATTGTCTAGAATTATATTTGTTTTTTGAAGATATAATGCACATTTTTTTAGAGATTTTTGAAATAATTTATTCGAATATTCAAATATATTAAATATTTCAAATAAATTATATTCTTTGAGAAGTCCTTTAAGTGTGTTCATGTTTTTGAAAGGCAATTGGTGTTCTTAAAGGTAAACCAGAAACAAAATTTTGTCTCCTTTAAATATTTATTTATTAATTTTAATTACTTTCGTATATCTGTTGGGTTATTTATTCCAATTGACATTATATATTGAGTTTTGATTATATACGTCTATTAAATGTAAGCGGTGCTTAAGTAGACATAAATTTATTTCTAAAAGTTTTTTGAATAAAATTTTTTTTTTTAATTTAAATTGTAGAAGATAAACATATTTCTAGCGATTTTCTTTTGCATTTTTGAAAGGGAATTTACTTCTCATAAAACAAGGAATGAAACAAAAGTTTGTAATCTTCAAGTATTTATTTGATAATTTTTAGTTGAGAATGTATATTTCTTTGAATTTCTTTAATTTTTTTGGTACTGTGTAATAAGTATTAATTCTATATGTCTGCTAAATTGACACGATGTGTTCTAAAGACATATATTTAATTTAATTCCAAAAATTTTTTAATACAAATTTTTTTGAAATTTTTATTTGTAGAAGGTTTACAGAAGAAATATGTATGATATTTTAAATTTTGTAATAATCCTTCTATCAAGAAAAAACCTATTTTTCATTTTATTCATTGTATATATAATAATTATATTTTGGATCACGCTTATTTCTGTGACGAACAATATTTAGGATGGTTATAGGTTCACTGTATTCTAATGTTTGTGCATTAAACAGCATACAGCCGGTTCGGTAAGATATCTTTGGTGATTATTTTTTATTTTTTTATTTTAATTTTTGTTTTAGGAATGAAACAAATGTTTGTACTATTCAAGTATTTATTTAATAATTTTCAGCTCACAATTTATATTTTTTGAATTTCTTTCATTCTCTTTGGTACTGTGTATTAAGTATTAATTCAATATGTCTGCTTAATTGACACGATGTGTTTTAAAGACATATATTTAATTTAATTCCAAAACCTTTCGAATTAACATTTTTTTTAATTAAAATTTGTAGAAATGTTTACAGAAGAAATCTGTATGATATTTTAAATATCTATTCGTTTTTACATTACTCTAATCGAATTCAATAGACCAAGTTCTCTGCAATCTTCTAGATTTGAGACAGTTTTCTGGCAGTTGGTCTCTACAAGGTTGTAGCTTCTATTGATATTTATCAGAGCGGTCTTTAATTTCGTCTTTAGTGGCAATCCCAGAATGGTAGTAGGATTGGAAACTAAACAGGAGGCATATTTTAGGTATCAGAGTGTTTTCAATTTAAACCTTTATGGTGCTTTTGTTTGGAAATACAGTGTTTTTAATTTGAATATTTGCCTACTATGACATTTGTTAGTATTGCAAATCCCCAGGATTGTCCATATGATGCATGCACTGCTATGTCATACATACACGATAGAAAGCTGCCATGTTCTTTTGATGCGTAAATTTTATTTTTTATTATTATCCTGATACTCCTAGATATTTTGTGAAGATCCCTCAGAAGCTGTAGCTTGTGCGTTGTTAGGTGAGATGTATAGAAAAGGTGATCTCAGAATGTTCCTTTGTATTATCTCCGAACTAATTTCGAGATGAGTCGATATCACTTCACTTATTTTCAGCGCAAAGTGGCGGTTAGCTAAAATTGGATTTAGCATGAGATTGTACCGTAGTAGACATTGTATCATGGGCTATGGATCACCTGAGATGAGTCCAGAAATACAGCCGTGAATTTTGATAATTGAAAAATATTGAAAATACTATTATAATAATAATAATAAAAGATGAAATCAAACAAGAGCTACGGGAGCATTAGGGAACATAGCGGCAGAATGGACAATTCACACTGGTGATCAAGGAATGGAGGCTCCATTTCTTGAACCAATAAACTCTGATAGTGACGGGAAAGAAAAACTCTGCATTGATCGGGAGAATTGCTTTGAGCCTTGTGTCATCAAATATGCTGGTATAGCCGCGTGTATGTGAGCTAGACTTCTAGATCCGTTATAAATCCAACTCTAAAGATTGCCAACCAGAAACTTGATAGTGCTGTAACCGACAGCCTGCAACTCCATGATATTCAATTCCACATATATTGTGTATCGAGTACGATGAATGGGCAAAAACTAACTAGCACCCACAAAAATAAAGACGAAATCGCCAAAACACCACTGTGAGAGAAGACTTCAGAGGAAGGTTGATCATTAAAGAGGAAAAGTAGGAAGAACTCAACAAATTGAAAATGGTAATTGGAAAACTTCCTCTAAATATGTTGAGAGTTTGAGTATGCCTTTTGGTCCCAAACTCGATAATGCTGAAATTCCGGTCTACACCTCCACGTGGTAAAGGATGGGCAACGTTATTGATAACGGCTAACGTAGACGGAGACCGAATGTGCGCCGGTATAAGCAATCGACCAATATCGATAGCTATTGGAAGGGCACTCTATTGTCCTGGGGATGAGAAATCGTCCCCGAAGGCGGCTGAGCTGCTGAGAGTGGCCAACGGCATTGGGATCAGGAAAGCAACGGGAAACTACCTGATTATGAATCCCTAGTCGTAAAACATGATGAAAATGTTTTTTCTTGAATATGGACGACACTGATCATGGTTTTTGGAGGCCAAGATCCGGCAGGAAAAGGTACAAGGCTTCTCAGGTCGTCATCAAGCAAAAACCTTGTAAAAACGCAGATGATGATGAGAAAAAAATTAAGATTACAAACCGAAACTTGGGTACTTGGGTGTTGGGTACATGGAATGTGAGAACAATGTTTCAAGCAGGAAAACTACATAATGCAATTTTGGAGATGGACAGATTGAACATTGCTATTCTGGGAGTGAACGAGATGAGGTGGCCTGGGAGTGGTCGATGTATAGTGGAAGATCATAAGGTTTTTTACTCTGGAGGTGAGAATAATCTGCATGTAAATGGCGTCGGAATTATATTGTCCCCTAAAATGTCCCAATACGACATAAGTTTTACGGCTATCTCGGACAGAATAATATTTTTGGAACTAAAAACTGCACCTATAAAATTGAATCTGATTCAGCTTTATGTACCTGCCTCAGATAGACCTGAAGAAGAGATAGAAATATTTTACTCGACTTTATCAGGCATTTTAAAACAATTGAAGAATGAAGGTGAGAGTTCAGAATTAATCGGGCTATTCGGGCTGGGGACGAGAAATGAGCGTGGAGAAAGACTCAAGGATTTTGTAATGGAAGAACAATTTGCTGTCCTGTATACAATGTTTGAACAACCACGAAGAAGACTATATACGTGGATTTCACCTCAAGATGAACAAGGCCATGTAGTAAGAAATCAGATAGACTACCTGCTAATAAATAAAAGATACCGTAACAGCTGCATTACTGCGAAAACATATCCAGGAGCCGACATTTCATCTGATGACAATCTTCTCTGTGCTAAATTCAAACTCAGATTTAAAAAATTGAAGAGGGCTTCTAAAAAAAAGAAGTGGGATATGAGTAGAATCGGACAAGAAGAAACAAGGGAAAAAATAACTGAAAAAATATCCCAAGAAGTTCACGAAATAAGGAATTCAGCGAATAATGTGAAATAGTCTCTGTCGAGGTTATCTGAGGGGTTTGAAAGGATCGGCAATGAGTTTCTGACTACGAAAAAGATCAAAAATAAATCCTGGATGACAGATGAGATTCTGGAACTCATGAACAGACGAAGGGCCGTCCAGAATAGCAAGAGGATTATCAACAAATTCAAAAGATAATTAAAAAGAAAATAAGAGTGGCCAAGGAAAACTGTATAGCAGGCCAGTGCGCAAAAATTGAAGAACTAGAGAAAAAATACGACTCTTTCAATATGCACAAAGGGATAAGAGATATGACAGGAGTGATGATAGCGAATACTAGCGGAAAAATACAGGATAAAAATGGTAACATCATACTGGATCGTTCAGGAAGAATAAAGGTTTGGCAAGAATACATAACAGGACTTTTCAATGACTCAAGTCGATCAATCAGCCCACCCACTTACACTATGGGGAATTTCCCTCCGATAACAGTGGATGAAGTTAGACGAACCATAAAGAACCTGAAAAATAGGAAAGCTCCAGGTCCCGATAACATCAGAGGGGACTTCTTAAAACTTATTGAGGAAGAAGAGGATGTGAAATGGCTCACCGATGTTTTCAATGAGATTTATTCCTCTGGAGTAATACCAGATGCATGGCTGAAAGCCACTTTCGTGACTATTCCAAAGAAGTCAAACGCCAAAAGTTGTGAAGAATTCCGCACCACCAGTCTTGTTAGTCATGCTCTCAAGCTCTTTCTGAAGATCATCCACAGAAGAATATATAAAACTTGTGAAGATCAAATAGGGCAAACTCAGTTCGGCTTTCGAAATGCCTTGGGCATTCGAGAAGCACTGTTCAGTATACAGCTTTTAATTCAACGTGCCAGAGACGTTAACCACGATATCTATGCCTGCTCCGTTGATTTTCTGAAGGCGTTCGATCAAGTGCAGCACAATAAAATGATGAAAGTTCTGGAATCGGCCGGGTTGGAAGGACAGGATTTGAGAATCATTGCCAATCTCTACTGGAGGCAAACTTCGTCTGTTTTAGTGGAAAATGAGGAGTCTGATGAGGTTTCGATAAGGAGGGGAGTTCGACAGGGATGCGTGTTATCCCCACTGCTATTCAATATTCATTCAGAGTACATATTTGAGGAAGCCCTTGAGGAGAGTGGGGATAGCATTGTTGTGAATGGAGAAGTTATTAACAACATTAGATATGCAGACGACACCGTTATTATGGCGAATGATATACATGGGTTGCAGAGGTTAATGGATAGGATAGTAAATGTGAGTGAAAAATATGGACTACATCTAAACGTGAAGAAAACGAAATTCATGATCATTTCAAAGAATAAAGAACTACCCGCTCAATTGAAGATCAACAACATGTTTGTACAAAGAGTCACCAGCTATACTTACTTAGGAACGAACGTTAACGAAGATTGGGATCACTCCATTGAGGTGAAATGTAGAATCGAGAAAGCTCGAAGTGCCTTCCTCAAAATAAAAAAGCTTTTTACGAGTACCTTAGCTATGAAGACCAAAATAACACTACTGAGGTGCTATATCTTTCCAGTGCTTTTGTATGGTGTCGAAGCATGGACATTAACAGAAGCGTCCTACAAGAAATTAGAGGTGTTTGAGATGTGGTTATACCGTCGTATTCTGAAGATCTCATGGGTTGACCACATCACGAATGCAGAAGTTCTCCGCAGATTCAACAAGGAGAAGGAGATCTTTTACCAAGTGAAAAAACGAAAACTTGAATACCTGGGTCACGTTATGAGAAATCCGGAGAGGTATCGACTTCTACAACTGATAATACAGGGAAAAATTCAGGGAAAGAGAAGCATTGGACGACAAAGAATATCGTGGTTGAAGAATTTGAGAGTTTGGTTCAACGCAACAACCACAGGTCTATTTCGGGCAGCAATTGATAAGGTCCGTGTCGCCATCATGTTAGCCAACATCCAGAATGGATAGGCACCAACAGAAGAAGAAGAATTGGAAAACTGAGCTTTTCCGCACACTTCCAGCCGCAAAACAGAAAATAACTAGAAGCTACAACCAAGAAAGACGTCCATAATATAGTTACTGTAAAGAATTGCCTGGTATATAGAGATACCTTTTTGAATTCTTCGGAAGTAATTGATTAAACTTTAACCAATAACTATGCAAATTCTTGGTTAAACATACGTCAAATGGGGGTGAAAGAGAGATGTATATTAGACTTTAATGCTTTATTCACAGCCTAAAATACATATAACACAAGTTTACAGATTTGAATTATTTACCCAAATGGAGGGAGTTGTTTCGTGGTTCTCACACTAATGCGGTGAAAACACTATCTTTATCGTGGAATAGTTCTTCTTTGAGTTTTTTCTATTGTTGTTCCTAACACAGACTTCAATTTTATTGGTTTAACCTTTGAGATCACTTTTCACAATTCAATATCTAATTACAAATAAATAATGTAGATAATACATTTACTTCCAGACCTTTACTGCGTTATGGGTAACTGAGAGAGAGAAAGAGTTCATTGAAAGTTCAAAGTGAAAAATGCGAATGTAAAATAATTCAATCGTAGAGATAAATGTGTTTGATACGTTAAGAGAACTTACTTCTAGAGAATGTGGAACTTGAAGTATATTGCGTGACTGTTTGAGCGAAGCACGAAGAGAGGGCTAACGAACGGCTTCGAGGGATGTCTTCGACTGAACTTTCGTAACTAACTGTTTATACAGGGTGAGTATCGCGTGACTGCCTGGCCGAGGGAATGTGTTCAACTGTCCTTTTCTGATTAACTGGCCGACTGAGAGAGTGGATTTGGGCTCGAAAGGGTAGCCAGGTAGATGTTGTCTTGAAACTCAAAACGGCTCAAACGTTTCTAATGGATTACTAGTAAAAATCTAAGGAACAAATATTTTCGTTTCCTAATTGGTGTTTAGGTTCGTTTAGGTTTCTAGGAATTAAATGAGACATATATAAAAGGCTCAAATTGTTGAACTCTGGGGATCATAATTATTATGTACCTGCATAGTGAATTAAAAATTCTTTGTTCAAAGTAAATTTGAACAGTTACTGAATACATAAAGTCAGTCAATATATTAAGAGTATCCTAAGATACCCTTAAAAAAAGCCATCACTATTTTCAAGGAGACTAGCGAGATATCGAAAAAGTAATGAAAGAAGACAACAAAATAGCAAATTTCTGAAGAGCGAAAAGAATTTTTACCGAAGTCTGCAAAATCCGATAACAACGAAGGGGATCCGCCCAGAGGAGAAAACCCTGAAAGAGTTCTTGTCCAGAACTTGATCAATGACATTTGTTCATGATAATGGAGAACAGTGACAATTCCCAACAGTAATAACATTGATTTGAAAATAAAAGAAAAGATTGAGAAATATGCAACGCTTGCCAGGGAAATAAAAAAGATGTGGAACTTGGAAACTGTGGAGACCTTGCCTCTTATTGTGTCAGCCACGAATTTGAGTCCTAGAAACTTGAAAAACAATTTAGAACGGTTAATTATCTCAAAAGAGACGTACCAAATAATACAAAAGTCGGTCATCCTGGATGCAACACACATCGTTCCTGTCGTTTCTACAGATGTAACGCAAAATATTCATCCTGCTCTTGAAAGCCGATCAGTACCTGAAGGCACAACCGAGTTAATCGAGATCACAAAATAATAATAGTAATAATAATAATATGTGAAAGTTTGAATCTCTTTAACGTTCATTGTTTGAATCTCTTCAGTTACGCAGTTAGTCATCCTCTGAAGTTTGAGATTTATTCGAATGAGTATGGCTGAATCTTCATGAAATCTACCATCGAGATTTTCAGTATAATATGTTTTGTATCATGGTTTTTCCTGTCAAGTGCGTTTCAGATAATAGCATTATACTTATCCATTCTGTACAAGTTACAAGGATTATACATTAGTCATGTTTACGATTTGGAAGTCCATTTGCTCTCAATAGAGCTATTCGGATGAACTTAGCTATTTCTGGATTAATTTATCAATACTAGTTTTTAGTAGATTAAGTATAATCTAATTTCAGCTCATCATCTGAGTAATAATAGATTTGAGGTATAATATGAAACCTTCCGGTGAAGCGCCGCTACACTTTCTCAGACGAAGCGAAAAAAACATTGAGATCGTTTCCTGTTGAATACCACGGAAATGGTCCAGCATACTATAAGATAGCCGAAATTTTTCTGGTTACATCTATGTAATGTCATGTAGTAAGTAATTTTTCTGTAAGTACGTAAGCAAATCTTTGGGCTTTATTGCGCATATTCGAGATACGATCTCATCAAGTGAGGTTATTCGTCACTGTGGTATCGAGGTAGAAGAGTAGAAGAATAGGTCGGATCATGAATACCATCTATCGTGAGCTGTATAGAGAATTGTTATTTCGTATGTGCAAAAATATACTTCTCTATATTAGGGATATCAGTCAATCTCCATTGGGAAATATCAATAAAGTCACTTGTCGGAGTTATCACAGGTCACTGCAGACTGAAAGCGCATTTGCACAAAATCGGTCTGGCTGAAGACCATGAATGTGTCTTGAGGACACTGAAACAGCCATGCACATCGTCTCAGAGTGCCCAACGGTGAGTCGCATCAGATTCGAGGTCTTCGTCCAGGCTTTTATAGCCCACAGCGAACTGAAAAAACTACCCCTGAACAAGATTATCGGTTTTATCCAAAAACTGGATCTCGTCGGGAGATATAAATTAAGGGTGAACCACAATAGTCCGTGCAGACGCAGTGGTAGGGTGAACAGACGCCTGCTCGCCATAAATAATAATAATGAATAAATAAAGTTCTTCTGAAGGATTTGTGTTTCTGGATAGTTGAAGAGTTTTGAATATGCGGTAAAAAAAGAGATTTTATGGGTGGCAGGTCTGACGTTTATAAAAGTAATAAAGCAGGTCTCGACACCGAGTGTTGGAGAATACTTGACACAACATGAGTGCCAGTGGAGGAGATGTCACCACGTTCACGGACTTGATATATAATCAGAAAGGAAAGCATTTAATTGGGTTAGTAGGTTGCCTCTACTTCCAAGTTAATCCAGTATCGCGATAACCCGAAGATGGTTGCACTGTCAGAGACTTTGAAGAAATTGGGGTAGATAACGTCGACAGGAAAAGGAGGATCGCAAGTCCTGGTCTAATAAGAGATAGAGTTGAGTAGATTAATTGTTGTCGAATAACCTGAGATGGAACTCATGTTGTTCCTCTGGTATAAGAAGTCGCGAAGATGACCGCACACCAAGTTTTTTGAAACCTTTGATATTGAGTATGATAGTTGTGTGGTAACATTTTGTCCCCATCTTTCTATTCTTGCTGATAGCCACTGGAAAGGAATAAATGAAGACGATATTTATTTACTGAACAATGATTGTTTGTCGAGGTAAAGCCTTTACGCAATTTTGAAACAAGTACGGTAAGATTATATGCGTAAGTCGTTCGTATATTGGACTTACATCACTTAATAAGATCGCTTCGCATAGAAACGCTAAAGTTTAATTGAACACTAGCGCAACATAACGCACGCCAGAATATCCCACAAAGTGAATTCAAGCACTGAACTATATTCCCGATTATTTCTAGCATTACAAATATAGAAAACTTTCCCCATACTTAAGTATATCCGTTTACTCTGAAATGCCAAGAATTAGATTTTATATTCGGATTAATTGAATATTTCCTTCCAATTATCATTAACAAAAAGAAACAGAAAGTTCTTCGATTGGGGACAGTGCAACTTGCGTCTGTGTAACAGGTCAAAATTCCATTTACGTGATAATTGAAGCCAATGAGCTTCGAAACATGTGCCTCACTGTTGCTCATCCTCGAGTGATAAACAAAACTTATTCGTTGTTTGAGTTTCGAACTCTTACACAGATGCAAGTCTCTTTTCAAAGAACTTTCTCTTACGCCAACTCATACCACCTATTATGTATATCTGACAGAAAATATCCGCCGCTTTAATTCATTTAAACAACTCATAAAGAAAATAACATAGCTCAGTTCATTATCAGAAAAAGTGATAACGACATATTTGATGTTTTTTCGATTACCCCAAATTATGCTCACTGATAATTTCAATTTTATTATAATATTATTTCATGAAATGAATTCAAGAATCTGTATCACAAGTTGCATGATAGACAAAACAGTTACTTATTTTCTAACTTTCTTGAGTAGCATTATTCAAAATTAGGATATAGAAAAATATCTAGAAGATTCCATGGGCCCATGGAATTCAGGAGTACAAGGCAGCAAAGCTTGCCAAAAATTTCACCTCATTATTCAGAACTCCTCATGTGGAAAATTCAATCATTACTGTGGCAAGTAAAAGTTGAAACTTCTATCAGAAACTTTTAATTGGTTAAATTTTCATATAAATGGGAATGCAGGTAGGACTGCGCCACTTACTCAAGCATAGAAATTCTCGGTAATGTTTCTTCCGACAAGGTTAACGGTTTCTTCTGGTTCTCTCTTGAAAATTAAGAGTTTAAGTGTTTTGAAACTATAGCATTTATGTTTGCTCGAAACAAATTGTTTATTTCGTAAAAATGTATATATTTCGCGAATTGATAGCCGAAAATTATTAATCATCAAGATCTGCTCGATTGACTGTCCAGTTGGCCAGTATTTGTTCACAAATTTGGAATAACTTTCAATAACTCTCAAAAAAACGAACTTGGACACTTAGAACTTATAGTGTAGGTTTTCATTCCAAACTATAATTTCAGCCAATGATTATATTGTTTTAAAAATGCAGAGCACCTTCTAGACACAGGACATAGTTTTAATAGTAACTTTGAAATTTTACACACAGAAAACAAAAGTTTCCGATTAAACTTGTTAGAATCTTTAGAAATTAAAAGATATCATAAAAGGAAAATATTATTGAATAACCAAACAGATTTAAGTAGCTTCCCTTTGTTGAATCTTTTTTGAATCATTTTTCAGAATTCCAAAAGAATTGTAAAACTCTCTTCACCCCCTCTATTTTTTGTTATGTGCATGTACTATATAATGAAATTCTTGTTCATGGTATACTCAGTATCTTGTAATACTCACCTGAAGAAGTCATGGTATGATGTAACGATCGCAGTGTAACAAAATATTAGCGGAAGTTAGAATATTGTTTTTATTCATATTTTCAAGATAAATTTCCGTCAAGTAAAGACCGAAACAATCATAGATATATTGTTTTAATTGAACTAATATAAAACAATGAATTGTTCATTAAAATGAATGGTGAAAAGCACCGATTTGAATGTCAGGAGCTTCTGCTCGATTATATGTATCACCCACGAACCTCACGAAATTTTTCATTAGCCTTCTTGTCGTTAATTCTCTTCTAAATGCTTAATTCAAACTCAATCTTCGAACTGTTGCTATGGTTTCGGTAGCGCTCAACGCTGCTCTATTCACAAAATATTTCTTCTGAATCTTCTAATCATATGATTTTCGAAAATTTTTTGTAATTCTTTGTGTCACTATTAAACATGGAAATGCTAAACATGAACTCGATCATAGGAGTGTTGCTGTAACTGTCGCTACCCTGCTCATATCTATTCTGTTCACGTAGTCAGTTCATGCTCATCACCGCTTTTGCCCTCATCTATGTTCTCGATCTTACATTCCTTTTTTATGTCACTGCTTGTCTTCATATCTCTCAGAGAGTAGCCTGTTGTACTTCTGAGGACTCTCATTTCTGGTGTTACGCAAGTCTGATAAATCTTGGTATTAGCTCGAGTATTCATACTTATTATTCCATATCATATCTCTCAGAGACTAGCTATTCGGTTGTATTTATATGTTTGGTCTATTACCCGCTGGTCCTGTTCTGCCTATGGGTAAGGTATTGAAATTCGATGACCTGCTCCACAGGATTTTCTTCAACTCCAAGTTTGCATCTAATGAGGTCTTTAGCGTTGACGAGTTTTCTGGTATTTATTGTAGATATTTACTCATTTTATTCTGCAGCATTCTGATAGAAGGGATGCAAGAGTTTCTTAGATAATGATATTATCCTGATACTCTCAGATATACTATAAAGATCTTTCAGAAGCTTATTTAGATTCTTAGCAAGTGAGGACTTTATTTATGTTCTGGTTAAGCTTTGTTACTGCGCCCTCACGCCATTTTAGGTATAACACTGTTAATTTTCGACCCAACAGTGAAATGGTGATCGTAGCAGTCTGACTAGAAAGTTTCTCTTCTACCTAGACAGGACCCGCACCCGAGATCTATCGATCTCCACTACAGAGCTCTACCCACTGATTTATCGGCAATCATTCTCATTTTTAGCTATGATCTCTGTATCTTCTGCACGGAATCTAATCTCAATTACACCAAACGTGAGCATGTAGCCTCTGCCGACTTGCCTGACGCGAGCTATAATCTCGTTCGTGATGATATTAAACAATTGAGAGCTTAGATTTTCTTCTTATAGAATTCCCGATGGTGTTAGAATTTCTTTTTTCTTCAGCTCTTTCTGTTATCCTATGTGGGTGTACCAATTGAAATTGATCTGTTTCATAATAAGTACAATGGTTCCAAACATGAATACAGATTTGTCATACTCTATAGTCTTCTCTACAATCTGTCTGATGAGTAAAAAGATAGCGCCTGTGGTTCATTTGTTTTTTCTGAATCCCTTTGTTCCTCTGATTGTTATATCAAAGTTTCTTCCAACAATTCAGTGAACCATTTCTGTTGTATATATAAGGTGAATTATCTTAGAATTTCAGAAAGGTTGATTAATTTACGTAAGAATACAGTAATGTGAACAGTATATCTGAACAGGAACAGTGTAACAAACGGAATCCTCGCAGCGCAGGTGACGTCTTCCTTCCTTCGTCAGGAGATCGGATGTCTTCGGTCCTCTGTCCTGTGAAGATGAGGGCGTCGCACAACTGATCACTATATCATGGAACAACATAGTTGAATTTAACAATGTTATGCTTCGATAGTTTTCTGGATGTTTACTGTTACCTTCCTTAAACACTGGCATGATTATGCTCTTCTTCTACTCCTTGAGTATCTTCTTTATTTTAAATATTTTTTTACAGAACCGTTCATTTCTGCATCAGTTGGGTCCACCGTTCTTCAATAATTCATTCGGTATATCATCCAGGGCTGGCACTTTCTTGTCTCTTATCTTCCTAGCAATGTCCGTTGTCAATGTTACTGGTATATCGATAGGGTCAGGATCGTTTATAGTTTCTTCGGGAATGTTTTTGGCAGAGAAGAAATTCTCAAAGTATCCACTTCATCTATCTGTTGTTTTCTCCCTTGATATCACTTATTTGTGAACTGATTTTATTTCTTGTTTAAATGTAGTGCTCTCTATTTTCAAACGTTCTGTTGCTTCTATATGATAGGTAAGCATTCATATTCTCTCTTGGGAGCGCTTTGACCTCCGATGTAAACCATGTTTGTGCTGCTATTTTACATTCTGTCAAGAAAGTACCGGGAATTATCGATTTAAATCTGGCGGGGCAATGAGGCAGGTAATTTTCCTTAATTACTGTGCCAAGCTTGAGCGGGATCTGTCAACAAGTGTGTTTGCAACAGCTGATTAAGTCAGTCGATGTCAGAGTGCGTGCCGATTTTTACTATGGGTGATAACGTTGAGCAAAGAATTTGTTTAAAGTTTTGTGTTGCAAATGAATTTTCGTGTGCAGATGCATTGAAAATGTTGCAAAAGGCCTTTGGTGATAATGCTCTATCGAAAACTCGTGCATATCAGTGGTACAGAGTCTTCAAGGACGGTCGTAAAGTGGTCGACCATCGACGGCTTCGATCGAAGATAACGTCGATAAAATTAAGGAAAGGGTGCTGGAAAACCGTCGTACCAGCTTGAGAGAGATAGCACATGATCTTAAGATATCCCACGAGTCCGCACGTACGATTTTGATTGATATTTTGGGCATGAGAAAGGTGGCCGCACGACTCGTACCGAAAGACCTGAATTTTCTTCAAAAACGTCGTCGCGAACAGGTTGCTTCAGACATGCTGGATCGCTGTAATTCCGATTCTACATTCATGGAACGCATTATAACTGGTGATGAGACCTGGGTCTACGAGTACGATATGCAAACAAGCCAGCAATCATCGAAATGGGTGTCAAAAAAAGAGCCGAAACCGAAAAAACCACGCCAAAGCCGCTCGAAAATGAAGGTGATGCTCATTGTTTTCTTCGATATCCGTGGCGTGGTGCACTACGAATTCGTTCCAGAGGGTCAGACGGTAAACAAGGAGTATTACCTAGGCGTCATGAAACGTTTGCGTGAGCGTATCCGTAAGAAGCGGCCAAATTTGTGGGCGAACAACTCATGGATTTTGCATGACGATAACGCGCCTTCTCACCGAGCTACGATTGTGTCTGACTTTCTCGCCAAAAACTCAACAAACGTGCTTCAGCAACCACCGCATTCGCCGGATTTGGCTCCCTGCGACTTTTTCCTCTTTCCAAAACTAAAATTCCCCTTTCGTGGCACCCGTTTTGAGTCGATTGAAGCCATAAAACAAAATTCGGCGCGAGAGCTAAAGTCCATCCCGGAAAGCGCCTATAAAAAATGTTTCGATAATTGGAAGTGCCATTGGCATAGATGTATTGGAGCAAATGGAGCCTATTTTGAAGGCGACCCAATAAATTTTGACGATTAAATGTGAAAATGTTGTTTTAATTGAAAATTCCCGGTGCTTTCTTGACAGAGCAGTATATTGCAACTGATTTTCTTTTTGCCCAAAGCTTCTTTTCAACAGCTCTCCACGTCATCGTTCCCCTCAATTCGATTTCCACAAATTTTTTCTTTTAGAAAGAATTGGTGATCACTATAAATAAAACATTTTTTTCACACGTCATAGAAAGTCAATTTAAAAACTAGCAAATAAATGAATGATTGAAAGAACAGCTCCAGAACAGATTCACATAAAATCAGTTTCATCCCGTGGGATCTATTGTGGGAAAGGAATGATAATCTTAAAATTTTACATGTAGAATCAAAAGGGAAGAAACTCGATTATCTAGAATCTGTTGAAATTTTTAAATGAGTTCACAAGAAAAATAATGTAAAAAAATCCTTTTTGATTCTACATTTAAAATTTTAAGATTATCTATTGTGGGAAAGGAATGATAATCTTAAAATTTTACATAAAGAATCAAAAGGGAAGAAACTCGATTATCTGGAATCTGTTGAAATTTTTAAATTAGTTCACAGGAAAAATAATGTAAAAAAATCCTTTTTGGTTCTACATGTAAAATTTTGAGATTATCTATTGTGGGAAAG
Organism: Megalocaria dilatata; assembly: GCA_034642435.1. Taxonomy (NCBI): domain Eukaryota; kingdom Metazoa; phylum Arthropoda; class Insecta; order Coleoptera; family Coccinellidae; genus Megalocaria; species Megalocaria dilatata. The sequence continues at coordinate 73,270,280 of CM067857.1, forward strand.
GAATGATAATCTTAAAATTCCACATGTAGAATCAAAAGGGAATAAACTCGATTATCTAGAATCTGTTGAAATTTTTAAATTAGTTCACAAGAAAAATAATGTGAAAAAATCCTTTTTGATTCTACATGTAAAATTTTAAGATTATCTATTGTGGGAAAGGAATGATAATCTTAAAATTTTACATGTAGAATCAAAAGGGAAGAAACTCGATTATCTAGAATCTGTTGAAATTTTCAAATTAGTTCACAAGAAAAATAATGTAAAAAAATCCTTTTTGATTCTACATTTAAAATTTTAAGATTATCTATTGTGGGAAAGGAATGATAATCTTAAAATTTTACATGTAGAATCAAAAGGGAAGAAACTCGATTATCCAGAATCTGTTGAAATTTTCAAATTAGTTCACAAGAAAAATAATGTAAAAAAATCCTTTTTGATTCTACATGTAAAATTTTAAGATTATCTATTGTGGGAAAGGAGTGATAATCCTAAAATTTTACATGTAGAATCAAAAGGGAAGAAACTCGATTATCCAGAATCTGTTGAAATTTTCAAATTAGTTCACAAGAAAAATAATGCAAAAAAATCCTTTTTGATTCTACATTTAAAATTTTAAGATTATTTATTGTGGGAAAGAAATGATAATCTTAAAATTTTACATGTAGAATCAAAAGACGAGAAACTCGATTATCTAGAATCTGTTTGAATTTTCAAATTAGTTCACAAGAAAAATAATGTAAAAATAATAAATGACTGTACGGAGCTATGTAAATCGAAAATATTTGAGATATTCAAAAAGTAACATCTGTTTAAAACCTTTTTCAACGAAAATAAAATGAATGTAATGAATCTTCATTCGTTATGTTCCAATTTATAAACTACAATTTCAGACATCATCATGATAATGCATTAAGTAGATTTTCACCGCTTCGTAATCCTTCTTTCTGTATATTATTTATATATACAGTACTATTTCACTTATAAAGTTAAAATGGTATCATTATTGGGCTATTTAGGTGTAGTAGTGTCTGACTTCAATATAATATAATTTTACATTAAATGTTTTACCAAGATGTCTTATATCAGATCTACTTCTGCAGTAACTTCCTTTTTACTATCTTAATACACCATATGATATAGAATTGAATGAATCAAACGATTAATTCATTCATATGGCATATTTCATTTCATTATTTTACTGAACAACGATGAATTGATCAATATAAATAAATGTCGATCAAAATAAAATTCCTCAAATTAAAGAAGATCACATGAAATGGGAAACCTTCTGTAAAAAATGATTTTCACCTCAACATTGACACCATAGAGAGAAAGTGTTAGAATAAGGGTGTAGCCACTTTGAATTAATTGTTCCCTGTATTCGGGTATTCCATTATTAATGCTTTTCTGGTCCGCTACTGCTCTTAGCTCACTTCTGAATGACGCGTGTAAAGCTATCATTGTTATGCGGAGATTCCTCCGGAGCGTTCGAGAATTTTCGTCCGAAATTCCCTAAGGTACACTTTGATAGAGCCAAATATTCAAATTTCGTTCCTCCACTCTTTCAAAGGAGAGTCCCTGCGGAAACTCGAAAACATTAATTCAAAGCGTGATCCTCCTGGATCCATCACCCCTACGATCGAGAATCGAGAGATAACATGGAATCGCTTATCACTTACAATTCAGTGGGGCTTTCCCGCTTCTGAGCATATAATGGTTGTATGTAAAACAGACGTATGTTATTCTTCTAGCTTCATCATGTTTGGATAAATTGATGAGTATGAGTTTTGATAAGGGGTTTCATGGAAAAACTAGAGAAATAAGAATGACAAAATTTGAATATCAAAACAAATTGAAATATGTTTATCTTCTACAATTTTAATTTCCAAAAGAATTTTTTTATTCAAAAAACTTTTAGAATTAAATTAATGTCTAAAACAAGCACCGCTTACATTTAATAGACGTATATAATCAAAACTCAATATACAATGTCAAATTAAATAAATAACCCAATAGATATACGAAAGTAATTAAAATTAATAAATAAATATTTAAAGGAGACAAAATTTTGTTTCTGGTTTTATCTTAAGAAATACTACTTGCCTTATAAAAACATGAACACACTTGAAGGACTTCCCAAAGAATATAATTTATTTGAAATATTTAATACATTTAAATATTCGAACAAATTATTTCAAAAATCTCCAAAAAAAATGTGCACTATATCTTCAAAAAACAAATATAATTCTAGATAATCCCTTCATCAGCCCTTTTTTAATAATCCAAATATCAAAATCAATAACATAACCTACATCACTCACGTGTTAAAAGACTTAAGCTTCGAACTACAGATCAACTATATATTCAAGATTGATCTATGTTCTAACAAAATCAAAGAACAAAATGAGTTATTTTAAGGTTTACCTAAATTCATTGACACCCTATAATGAGATTTATTGAAGCCAAAATATAATTATATATTATATATAAAATAAAATAGAAAGGCTTTTTACTTGATAGAAGAAATATAACAAAATTTGAATATCAAAACAAATTGAAATATGTTTATCTTCTACAATTTTAATTTCCAAAAGAATTTTTTTATTCAAAAAACTTTTAGAATTAAATTAATGTCTAAAACAAACACCGCTTACATTTAATAGACGTATATAATCAAAACTCAATATACAATGTCAAATGAAATAAATAACCCAACAGATATACGAAAGTAATTAAAATTAATAAATAAATATTCAAAGGAGACAAAATTTTGTTTCTGGTTTCATCTTAAGAAATACTACTTGCCTTATAAAAACATGAACACACTTGAAGGACTTCCCAAAGAATATAATTTATTTGAAATATTTAATACATTTAAATATTCGAACAAATTATTTCAAAAATCTCCAAAAAAAAATAACTCACTTTGTTCTTTGATTTTGTTAGAACATAGATCAATCTTGAATATATAGTTGATCTGTAGTTCGAAGCTTAAGTCTTTTAACACGTGAGTGATGTAGGTTATGTTATTGATTTTGATATTTGGATTATTAAAAAAGGGCTGATGAAGGGATTATCTAGAAGTATATTTGTTTTTTGAAGATATAGTGCACATTTTTTAGAGATTTTTGAAATAATTTGTTCGAATATTTAAATGTATTAAATATTTCAAATAAATTATATTTTTTGGGAAGTCCTTCAAGTGTGTTCATGTTTTTATAAGGCAAGTAGTATTTCTTAAGATAAAACCAGAAACAAAATTTTGTCTCCTTTAAATATTTATTTATTAATTTTGATTACTTTCGTATATCTATTGGGTTATTTATTTCATTTGACATTGTATATTGAGTTTTGATTATATACGTCTATTAAATGTAAGCGGTGCTTGTTTTAGACATTAATTTAATTCTAAAAGTTTTTTGAATAAAAAAATTCTTTTGGAAATTAAAATTGTAGAAGATAAACATATTTCAATTTGTTTTGATATTCAAATTTTGTTATATTTCTTCTATCAAGTAAAAAGCCTTTCTATTTTATAAATAAGAATGAATAATATAAAGATGCTGCAATCCAGGTTTTTTTTAATAGCGGAAAAAGATAATAATGAAATATATTTTCGATAAACATATTACCGACTAAAAGTCCTTTCGATACTTCTTGACACGAGCTGTCAAATGGATTCTTGAACTTTTTAAATATTCGATGGATTCGTTCTTTACTTGATGGAAATTCATTTCCAATGAATAATAAAACGAGTTCAATTTCCACAAACTTTAATAAACAACAAATGCTTAATCACACTGGAGCTTCATCAGATAATACATCTGAACTGTTTAGATGTGAGAATTACATAGCACCTTACATATGAGTAGCCATATACTGCAAACAAAAAGGGGCATAAATGTGCTTTGCCCCTGTTATTCAAAACTGCGTGAAGAAAGAACTGAATATGGTACTAAAAGTTATTGGGGTTTGCCGCTAGTAAGATAAGAAGTGGGTCCCCGGTCCGAAAGGCAGCATCTCCGTGGAAAGCTGAGATTTTGAACAATATTTAGTATCAATTATAAATTTTACAGAATCAGATAATTAGTTAACAACTGAAGTTGCATTTCACTATAAACAGTATCATATAAATTATTAAAAAACATAACAAGTAAAGGATGTTGATCAATTTTAGAAAGCATAATGAGATCCGCAAGTCGATCATAAATCATTCCGCTCAGTTCCATCCAATACGCCGAAGCGAAAAAAATTTCACATCAATAATATGTGTTATTTTATTACTTCTGATTACGCCGACAAAGAGAGCGTACCTTCATCGTCGGCTGCTGCGGACCCTTTGAAGAGATCGACTCTACATCGGCAACATATGTTATTTCATTACTTCTAATTACGCCGACAAAGAGAGCGTATCTTTGTCGGCGGACAGCCGCGGACGCTTTGAAGAGATCACCGCATATTTTTCAGGTTTGGTCCGAATTTGTTTGCGCAGCACTCTATTGCGCATGTTACCGTGGTATTAGACGTTTTGATTGTTTTAATTATAACTTCACTAATTCATTTGTATCGTTGAGTTGTTTTTTATTGAATCTGCGAAAGAGACAAATTAAGTAAAGCTGATTATTGTAAAAGCTGAATACCAATATGTCCAGTTCTAGGAAATATCTCAGTGGGAGTGAAAAAAGAAAGAGAAAGAGGGAGTCTGAAGAAAAAATCGTAAGTTACCTAAAATTAGTCAGTACATTAAGAATAATGACTATATTGATGAAAATGCAAGTGAACAGTTCTCCGAAAGTGAAAAATTGGAAGTTACTGAAAGCAATAGTATAGCAGATGCAGCACTCGAAACCAGTGTATATCCAGATCAAGAACACCCACTAAGAAGAACTAGTAAATATTAAAGTGAATCATGTTTTAGTGTGAACAATATTGCATCTTCAGCATATGTTACTGATAAGGGTAATTTTAAAGAATTAAATGATCAAATTAAACGATTCGTAATCGAAAACGAAAAATGTAAACCTCTAAGGGTTCTTATTTGAAAGGCAGTGACAATAGATCTTTTTTAGAAAAACCTTACTATATCGTTACAAAGTCTGGTGTCAGAAATTGCACGTGCATGGTAATCCTAAACCTTAATACTTCAGAAGTCGTATTGTGAACCATGTTGGTTATTCGCAAATCGAGCATCTGAAAAAATACAAAATGTTTGGATGGAATGTGAATGGCGGTTACATGGAATACTAGATCAAGAAAGAAAAATGTTTTTGGCGCCAAGTATTGTCTGTCTAGACAATACTAGATGTTACGCAGACACTTTCAACGTGTGATTTAGCCTTTCGTGGCCACAGAGAAAACGCAGATAGCAATGAAAGTTCTAGGGGAAACTTTTTGAGTATTGTTGAGTTATTAGCGAAATATGATCCGATTTCGAAAGAATTGTTAAATAAACCAAAGGGCCACATAAAATACTCAAGTCCGAAAATACAAAATGGACAGATTTATGTTCTGGTTTTAAAATTGAAAATTTCTATAATAAATTAAATAAATGCCTCACATCTTTACTCAACCATATTCGACACGACCCAAGATATCTCAAAAACGGATCAAATGTGTGAACTTTACCGTTACTGTATGATCGGGAGAGACGAAAATGGAATCCCAAAAGCGATGGTCATTAAAGAGTCATATTTAGGATTTCATGAGGTTAAAGACCAAACTGCCTCAGCAATGTCCAAACAAATACTAAAATCTATAAATGACAAAAATATATCTCCAAATAAGTGTCGAGGACAAGGATATGACTGTGCTGACACAATGAAAGGCACCTATGGTGGAGTTCAAAACTCAACCAAATGCGGTGTATGTTCACTGTGCTGCTCATAATTTGAATCTGGATCTAAATGATGCAGTAAGGTAAGTTATTGAAATGCAAAATTTTTTTGATATTGTTCAACTTTATAATTTTTTTGGGCATACCATCAGAAGATGGAATATTCTGTCTAGGTTAATATCCGATAAAGAAAAGGACTCTTCAACATCAATAACATCAAAAACATTGAACCCTACCAGATGGGCAGGACGTTACGATGTTATTTTTGACCTAAAAGTTAGATTTGTTGAAGTTCAAAAAGCATTAACGAAAACAATTCTGTTAAATTCTAGACCAAATGAAAGAAACGAAGCTATTTCGCCCAAGAAGAAAATCGAAAACGTCAATTTAATTATGCTATTGGTTTTCCACTGCAAAATTCTACAAACTGTCGATGCTGCATCTAAAGCACTTCAGCCCAAAGCCACCGATATTTCGAACGCATTAAAACGTTTGCAAATTTGTTTAGATGAATTGGAAAAATACCGGTTTGAATTTGAATTTTTAAAAAAAGAAGCTAATAGTGTAGCCGAAAAGTGGTCTATCAAACCTGAATTACTAAAACTCGTCAAAGGAGAGTAAAACGTCATTTTGACGAACTTTGCGAAGATGAGCGTCTCCAAGACCCGGAAAGTTTATTCAGAGTGAAAATATTTTATCGAGTTTTGGATATCATCATTAATCAGCTGAAAGCACGTTTCCTTCCATTGAATGAAATTGTTTCGAATTTCAGTGTTTTGCAACCTGCCAATTTGCAGAATTTAAATGATACTGAACTTTTGAAAAAAGCTCTAGAATTTGTAAATATATATGAAATGGACATATCTCCATCATTTGCCGAGGAAATTCTCAGTTTTCGATCCACTTTCAGAGATGAGATAGAAAAGTCCACGTGTATTAGAGATCTTGCTGAATTAATAAAGAATCATTTTTTGTCGTGCAGCTTTCCTGAAGTATGTACTGCATTAATGTTGGTTGTTACAATCCCTGTGACTAGAGCTAGTGCTGAAACATTATTTTCGAAACTTAAACTAATAAAAACCTATTTAAAAAATTTCATAGGACAAGACTGACTGGGTAACTTAGCTATTCTGTCTATTGAAAATTCTATGACCCGATCTTTGAACTTCGATGACATAATTGATACTTTTGCAGAACAGAAATCTCGGAGGAAAGAATTTGAGTAATACATATTTTGTTAAAATTAAATTGTTATTTTTTTTCTAATTATTTGGTACCTATGATTTTATGACTAACATTTATTCATCAGATAATAAATTGAATTCACACCATGATTTTTATACTGTTTTTTGACCACTTAAGTGATTTATTAAAATTGGAAAGAACAACCTAATGATTTTTAATGGGGGGGCCCCCTCTGAAGAATTTGTTGTTCATACTTTATACTTTTAATGATCTGTGAATTGAACTATTATATACTGACATTCTTTGTTTAAAGAGGTGGTTGGAAATTTTATGTATAGATATATGTGTAGGTAGGTTCTTGAAATATACCAAATTCATCTGAACAATTAGATCTTCTGATGGCGATTTCAAGAAAGTGAATACTTCGATTCTTTTCTTCTTCGAAAGTAAATTTAATTGAAGGAGGAAAATTATTAATAAAATTTGTAAAATTATTCAATTGTCTCTTGATACCTATGAAGCTGCATACAAGATCATCTATAGATGTGAATAAATGAAGAAAATATTTGTTTATTCATTTCTAGTGTCTTTTTATGACTAAATTTTTCATGGACATGTCGGCTGAAATTGAGCTGAATGGGTGTCCCGTAATAAATCCTTCATTAGGTACATAAATAGTCTCATTGAACTGGAAGTAGTTTCATTAAACTGAAAGTAGTTTCATACAACACATATTTAGAGAAGATTTTGTCATTGATTCTTATAGAAATGGCATTGTTTTTCATTAATATCTTTTTGACCATTTTCATTGTTTCCATTGGAGGAGGTGAACACGAAATAAGTTTTTGATTGAATGGAACTGATGTTGTCTATGAATTGAAAACTAATTTTAATCGCGTATTTGGATTAAAATATGTTTTTTCAATTTCAAGCCAAATACGTCATAAAAATAGTTTTCAATTGAAAGGCACCATCAAATCCATCCAATAACCTGAAAACTCCAAATTAATTTTCTTCGATGCCTAAAACTTATATTCCAGTATCTCTCGAATGGAAAAGATACAAATAGTAAAAAAGTTTACAAAAAACAACGTTAATCCTATAAGAATTAATGACATTATTAATTATCATAAAATATGTCTTTAACAGAAGTACTTCCAATTTAATGAGAGTATTTATGTATCCAACGAAGGATTTATCATGGTAAACCCACTTTGCTCAATTTTAGTCGATATGTCTATGGATAATTCAGAATCAAAAATACACTTGAACTTAATGAAGAAATAATTCCATTATTGGTTCAGATTTGTTGATATATAATATGTTGCTTTAAGAGTACCAACAAAAGAATGAATGTAGTTGATGTTGTCTTTGGGTTGAAAACTATTTGTAAAACTGTTGTAACAGTCAAAACATCTCCAAAGTAGCAACGATTATTTCATTTTTGTTGTTTGAACTGTTTGGTTCAGAATGAGAAAATATGGTTTTGCTGTTACGCTGGTCAAAACTTTTTTTTTTAACTACCTTTATATAAGAGACGAGAGTCAAGTTAGTCTTTTACTCCATGGGTTGAAAAAATATATCATAAATATTTTATCATACTTATTTGATATTTGTATCCACATTAATACTGAAATTACCACTAGTAATAATGAAAGATGTTAATTCTTTCGACTGCTATTCAAAATCTTGTCTTTTTATAAATACTATTAATATTGAATACTTGCTGATATCCAAACAATTTTTTTTCTCAATCAGGCTTTAATAATAAAATAATGTACTCAGAGTGAGGAAGCATTCAAATGCTTCTCTTCTCGCAAAATATACTTGTTACACACTCTCACTATGAATATCACCTGTTTGTTTCGTCAAGCATCCATCACAAAGTTCTCTGAAGTGAATTTCGTCAATTTTCCAAGATATTGTTCACAATAAATCAATCACTATTTGTGCAGTAGCATCTTCAATAGTTTTGTTATATATTTTGCTAAATCTATTTTGAAGACTCATGGAAAGGGTATACGAGAAAACTTTTTCAAAATATACGAAAACAACATGGGTTATCCTATAATTAATCCATATGGATAGCAAGAAAATTATCGAAAGCGAATGTCATAATGATAATTGTTTTCATATAGATTCCTTCCTGTTAAAATCGTTATTATCCTATTAAAAATGGTTGTGTCCTGCAAAAATATTATATATACCTCAGTAGTAAATGCATTTTTTCATCGGTACTTTGCAATTTACTCCGTAGGTATATCATCTACAATTCGATGAATGGAAATCAATTATTATTGAACCCTTCCAATTTTAATACTGAATTTGAAATATCCCATAATTATTCAATAAAATGCCTACTTCTTCGAAGCTCGCAAATCAACTAATAACTATGGAAACTATTAATACTGTTATTTTTATTATATTTATCGTAATGGTTTTATAACAATTCAAGAATATTATGATTTGTAGCCTAGTTAGCACAACGAAGAATTCGAATGAAATATAACTGGTATTAAAATCATTGTCATAAAGGGTCATTTCTCATTTAACGATTTATGAACCGATTTTCAACTGTGAAATCGGCCGAGAAGTCACATTCATGCTTATTCATTACAAAAATTTACATTACAAAAAACGTAATGGTTCTGAGCAACATTAATCATAATAGGTGAATATTTCAATATTTTCAGTTCCTGTGGAATAAAAATCATATTATACTTAAACTAGTAAAGAGACATTTATCAGTTGATGTTTTTGGTAGCAAGTGAAAATGTGATAAATTTAGAGGTAGATATTCAATAACTTATTTCAATGACTGTAAATTCAGAATTATATATTCTAACTTCTACATTATATATTGAAACTATATACAGGAACTATCAATTATAGATAATCAATATAAAATATTTTTCAATGCTCGGAAAAAAACCTTCTTACATCCCGACTTGAAATGTATTAATACAAATGTATTAACAAAAACTATATAAGTATGTATATTAACATACAAATACAAGAAAATCCACTATTCCAAAATTATCTAAAATTATCAAAATAAAGGATCAAATAAAAATAATTGAACGAGAACTCGAACATTTGATAGCTATTTCAGCCTATATGACCTCATCAGAAATGTATTGAATTCAGATTCAAATATATAACAAGATCAAAATTCAACCTACCAAAATAAGATAAAACATGGAACGAATAAATTTGAAGTAAGCATTAAAGTATCCAAAATAAAACAGAAATGATCAACGTATTGTTACGTATAATCTATAACTATTTGTACTCGGAACACAGAAAAACAATAACAAAACTTATTCACCCCAAATAATGTTCCATGATGAGAAAAATAAACAGAATTTCAAAAATAATAAATAATTGAGGAATATATTGTGGATATAAGACTCTATATGAAATTATTTCATAATTTAAAAAACCAATTTTAATGTGAGTCAATACTTGATAGAAGTAAAATTCTAACTTAGAATATATAATTCTGAATTTAAAGTCATTTAAATTTTACTTCTATCAAGTATTGACTCACATTAAAATTTGTTTTTTTTAAAAAAAAACTTATTTCAAATTAGAAAATGGAGGGAATCTGAAGCATCGTACTACAGTAATGAAATTAAAATTTTTACAACAATAACATGAACGTTTTATATTTTATCATCAGTAAAAATTATCGATGTGAGTCAGATGAATAGCCTCATGAAATATATTATTTCATTCGGTTCAAAAATTCCCCAATAATCACAGATTCGCAGTCACGTTCAAACGCAATATGGGCCGATTTATGATATTTGAATCCCATTAATGGGGAAAATAAATGTGTAAAATTATGAGCAGCAATACAGAATACTGTACATTCATTCTGCTATTGATGTTCGAACTATTATAAGGTGTGATCCATTCAATTTTATGTAAATAATATTTTGAATATCAATAACGATTTTCACTCCATTCAATCATTTATCTTATTTACGTAGAAAACGGACAATTATGCTTTTACAAGCTTTAAACATTTAACTGATGAGTATTCGAGAAATATTGTCGTTACTGCAATGAAACTATCCGCAGGGTTTGGTGTTTCAATGCCACAACGTGCGGGAAGTACTGTTTATGATGTAAACATAGTCATCATATGAAATTTAGATGAAGGACTTTCGGATCTATTTTTGAATATCGAAATAAATTGTTGAGTTTTTGAAATAGAAACAAAAGTTTTCTTTATCGAAAAGTATCAATATAATTTATATTAATTATATTTTGAATAAGTACTGTATCATTCAATCTTGGCCTTGTTTGCTAACTCGAATTCAGTGAATATAATTTTCTATTACTTTAGGCAAGATGAATTTGCAGTTCAATAAAGTTGAAAAGTAACAAATAACGTAATCGAGTAACAACTATCGTGTTCGAGTCGTCACGTCGAGAATACGCCGTATAAGCTGCTCTCTGTGTTCCAACAAGATTGATCGATACGTTCACTTTCACTGGGTTCACTGTTGGGTTCACTTTTCTAGAATTACCATCTAATTACAAGTAATGTAAATACTTCCAGGCCTTTAGTGCGTTATGTGTTTTCAAGTTAGGGTGTTCCTCGGAAGGTTGAAGTAAATGCGAATATAAACTTATTGAAGAGCAGAGAGAGATGTGTGTTATGAATTGGGAGTTGAGACAAAGAGAAAAATGTGATAAGAGCACATTTGTTTATACAGAGTGTGTGTGTTGCGTGACCGTCTGGTCTGAAAACTGGCGAGAGAGTGTAGGCCGAGTGCCTACGAACTACTTTGAGGGATTGTGTCTTCAACGGTACTTTCTGATAAGTAACAAAAAAAAGGAAATGTTAGGGGTCGAAATATGGTCTGGTAGAATTCAAAAACGACATTCGGCTATTATCGTTTCGAAACGGCAAAACTGGCCTATTTAGGTTTCTAGGAAAAAATGAGACTTTTCTGGGAGCCCTAGATTCCTGATTCTAAGATTCTGACGTAACTGTTATGTACTTGAGAGGTAAAATTTAAAAATTCTTTCTTCAATGTAAAATTCGAACAAGACTGTTAAATTCTGAATTAAAGAAATTGAGGAATGTGATTATTTCGCAAAATAAACAAATGCATTAATTGACTGAAATAATCCAAACACGCGTTAAAGAAAAAAATATCCACTCATCTGTTTCAACTGCTGTGGGGAATCTCCCAGCTGATGGCCCAACATAACATATATCCAGTTCGAGTGAGTCATCGGTTGGTGTACAGTTTCTTTCTACTGATTAAATGGTGAAACATACGTCCAATTCTAATAAATCCCATGTATATACAGTCGGTCCGAATGAGGAACTGAAATGAGGTAATGATGAGAATAAAAACTCGGCGGACACATCACAGCCCTGTGATATTACATGTAAATGGAAGTTAGTTCAAAGAAAACAAAAGCCTAAGAAAAGGAGGATACGTCCATCTCCAATTCGAAAAACCAGGAAAAATCGGTTCAACTAACAGTACCACTTTGATCAGTGCTCCAAAGAGGTCCATGGCTTACCTTCATGTTTCAAGGCTCAGACCTTCAACTTCTGCTGATGACGTACTCAAGTTCCTTGGAAAAGCAATTCAAGATCCAATATGTGTAAAACTAGATTCGAAAAAGCCTGATTGTAGTCCGCATTCAAATTAACACTTCCGTCTCAATATTTATCTCAGGTAATGGATTCAACATTTTGACCGGATGGAGTTACTTTCAATGGGTTTTTTTTCTGAGACGTCGGCCGATACATAGTCGAGTTCTCCATCTCATTCTATGGAAATGACCTAAGTTCTTAATGTGAACCCACCAAGTTCAAATTAATTCAAATGAATGCTCAAAATATTGCGAACAAAAGTACTTGCCTAGAGGTTTTCCTTAGCTCTTTTAGACCATATTTAATGAGTGTAGCCGAAAACTGTTGTATCCCGAGCAGTTACCATATATATCACTTGTGGGTTTGCAGAAGGCCGTCTCTTATAGCAGACCAAACCGGGAACGCGTTGGTGTTGCTATTTATGCCAACTCCAGTCATCATGTGCACCAGCTTAAAGTGGCCAAATTCTCATTGGAAATGCACTGTGAATTGTGTTCGGTGAAGATAAAAATTGGTGAGACAACTGTTTGTATTATTAGTGTGTACAGACCTCCTTCGGGTGATTTTAACTTGTTTATTAAAACCTTGGAATATGTACTCATGTACATCGAACTGCAGTTCGATCTCTAATATAACATTCTTGTGCGGAGATCGCAATATAGATTCTTTCCCTCACTTCTCAATCTCAATCTCTGAATGATTTATTCTCATGTTACAATTTAGCGGTGAGCTCGATAGAGCCAACTAGAGTCCTAACTAATAAGAATGCTTGAATATATTGTAAACCCAATTTCAAATCTACTTCCTCCATTTTATTTTATTCAAATGAATCTCTAAATCTTAATGAATTATTTCATTTATTCTTGAAAGAAAATCTAAAGAATTGAGAAATTAATCAAAATTAAGACCCACATTAAGACAATTGTTCGGTTAGAAAAATTGTCTTGACCAAAACAAGAAAAAATGTGATTCATAATTTCTATAAATTTGGTAATATTTAAATAAGGTTATTCTGATTTTCACAAATTTTTATTTTTCTGTTTACAATAATGATGTCGCTATCACAGTAGCATCATCAGGCAGGTATATATTTTGAATAAGTTATTCAAAATGTAAACCTGCCTGATGATGCTAGTGTGATAGCAAGACGATTGTTGTAAACATAACAATAAAAATTTGTGAAAATCAGAATAACCTTATTTAAATATCATTTAATATGGATTTTCACCAAGTAAGGGCTGATTCAATTCAATATTCTATAAATTTCTTTATTATATGGATTTCCTTTAACTTTCCTAGAATTCCGTGTGATCTTGAAGAATAAGAGTGAATATCAAAATGGGAACAAAGTTCTTTCAAGATATTTCTAATTTGATTTTGCAAAAATTTAATATGTAAAAGTTATATGGATTTCAGTATTTTTATCAAACTAAATATTCATCCAGCGTAAATTCAATAAGTTAATTTTTGTTTTCATATATAGTAGTCGTTTTTATTTAGAACTCTTGTTTTTTATGAGTTGTTAGCAGTGCTTTGGGACATTCAGTATATCTAGAACGTAACCTCGATTTACACCATATTTTTTTACATTGTTTTGTGAATATAAATCAACTCCAATGGAATTGAGTTAACCTCATTTGCTAGTTGACAAGTTTTCTTTTCAATGTGCAAATGTTTGGTTATTTTAAGGTATTGTGTGTTTGGTAGTGTTTGTGTTTAATTTTTTCAACTGAAGAACATGGAAAATAGATTTTGAAACGTTATCTCTTAGAATGTGCTATATTTCAATTTATTTCTGATTTTTTTGAGTCAAAATTCGTGAGTCAAAAAATGTTTTCAACAATTGTGTTGACCACAAAAAACATAATATGTGTTATAATTTCTATCAATTCCTTTACTCTACATATATTTCCTTCATTTTCCCTAGAATGTTGTGCAATTTTAAAGAATTCCAATGTCTTTCGAAATAGAAACATTCTCAATTTGAATTTTTAAAAATTGAATATATATAGGTTGCAACTTTTTTATATTGCAATCAATTAATTACCTCCATCAAGTATATATTCAATAAATTAATTTTTTCCGATAGTTAACAAGTAGAAATTTTCAGTTTACACTTGAAAAATATAAGTTGAACTATTAATTCTATAGTTGGCCGATTCATTTCGGCATTAGCAAATAGCGCTGATTTCTTTATATTTATATTTCAGTATATAATAACCTTCCTCATGCAAATCATATATCGTCACTAAATCAAAGCTGAGTAAAAATATCTTTCAACTATCCAAACAATATGGTGATTATTTTTTTATGAATATTTTCAGTTTGAAATGAGTGCGAATGTTATGGTATGGAAAATCCACAAGCTTTCAATATATAGATTATCTGTCACACAAAATTTTTTCTGTTCTATTTATGTCCTCATTTCATAGAAATTTGTATAATTTTACTCAAATATTTTGAAAATTTTCATGAGATTAACGAAATGAAAAGAATCATTCATCAGCGTACGTACGTAACTAAATAGAAAAAATTTACAGAAAAATATATGGAAGCATTTCTGAGTAAAACCAGGAATTTGAAAAATCTAAGTAACAACTAATAACATATTCGTTTTCATGAAAAAATAAAAGTAAAATTAATGAAAGCAAGTCCATAAGTTGATTATAGTAATAATAACAGCTTTATTACTCCTTCAACACACATGAATTTGCATTGGACAAGTCAGTGCAGTTATTGCAAATGAATAATAACAGAAAATTGGCAATATGAAATGCAAAGTACGATATAAGGTAGAACAATTGAAAGAAATAAAATGGATTTCACACACTTCATAGATAGAGATATCTACAAAGTTTTTTATCACAGATTTTCTCCAAGATTATAAGAATTTTCGTAAAAGGAGTAACTTAACTTTATTCTTCAAGCTTTCTATAAATTATCTAAATCTTATTTATAGGAGGCTTCTATGAATAGGTGGCAAATGGTTATACAATATGACTCCCTGATACCTAGCGGTTGTTTCAAATTTTTAGTTCTGTGATATGATATACTACGCGTATCTGAGTGTCTCCTACCATATCTTTGATAAGTGGATTTCTTAATGATCGACTCATGGTTTATGGTGATGGTGAATATAAGTTTTTCGAATCAGGACAGAACAACATACATTTGTGTTACAGTTCAAAACATAAACAAAGCCGAATAGGTTTTGTTGGTCGCCGGGCATAAGCAGCCGACATGTATGTTTCATAGCCTTTTGGCTATTCATCAATGCATTTTTCTGATACCAATTAATGCAACACAACCACGCACTTATTCGCTCTGCATAACGACCCTACTGTTTTGCCAGACAACAGCGTCATCTAATGCTCGCGAATACACATACGCAGCATACAACCCCAGGATAAGTCAAGAATCGATCTATATTTCCAATTTATTTTAGCGTCACAGATGAAGAATTATGCCTTATGCTCAAGTAATATCTAATTAAGTCGCTAAGTCCATGAATAGCATTCCCCTCGATTGCAGTTCGAAACTTAAACAAAGCCGAATAGGTTTTATTGATTGTCGCGCATATGCAGGAGATATGCATGTTTATCAGCTTGTTGACTATTCATCAGTTCATTGCTCTAATGCCAACGAGTGTAACAAAGCCACGCCTCTATATTCGCCCTCTATAGCAACCTTATTGTTTTTCCAAGCAACAGCGCCATCTAATGCAAGTGCTCAAGTGATATCCAATTAAGCCGCTATGCCAATAATTAGCATTTCTCTCCAAACAAATCAGTGGAATCGGTAGATATTTATTAGAAATATAATAACGAATATTTTAATGGTAAATAGGAGTTTCTCGAATCAGGACAGCACAACATATATCTGTGTCATAATTCAAAACCGAATAGGTTTTGTTGATAGTTAGGCATAAGGAGCAGATATGCATGTTATGCAAATAAATGTATATTTCACTGTTTCGATTCGAAAAATTCATTATTTACTATTATCATATTCGTCAAAAATATATGCCGATTCAATTCACTAATTTCTGTCAAATGTACAAAAAAAAGAATGATAGTAAGCGTGGTGTATTTCTATTTTCTAATTGAATATGACAAAAGTTGTTTTCAATATTATTTTTCAAAGAGTAAGCCGTATTATTTCGCTTGAAAACTTGAAACGTGGTCCTTTTTAATTTTCATCGAATACGCATTGGATAGTAACAGATTACTTTTTCTGATAATAAATATGTATTCTTTTTGCGCGGAAATAGCCTACTATCGTTACGCCGAAATGTCTGAAATTTTCCGAGCCGACAAATCCCAAACGACAGCGTTTTCTATGTTGAACACTGATGAAAAATCAGAGGTCAAAAGTATTCCTGTCCGGCCGGCCGTCTGGCCTGTCAGTCCGTAAACACGCTAACATTCTAACCGAAAGAGCTAGAGCATTGAAACTTTCAGACAAAGTTTGGGATCTGACTATCATGGCAAAATTTTTACTGGGTGAAATCTTTTTGATCTCTTCGCATGTTCGAGAGGTTTTCATATTTTTCCCAATATTTTCGAAATAACAGATTCGATCGATCTGAAGTTGGGCATTTAGGAGAAGAATAGCAACAAGCATGTTCTTGCAAAATTAGGTGAAAATAATTTTATCAGAAGTTTAAAACCAACAATATTCTATGAGCGGATGTAAGATATATATACCTTAAACACTATAACTTTCGAACGGAATGAGATAGAGACTTTAAATTTTCGGGCTAGGTTTGGGGCCTGAACATCTCAGCTGAGTCCGTTAGTGGGCAAAATTAGTCCAATGGTTTTACACTGATTCACAATTGAGAATTTTCTCAATGTTTTTCAATCTAGAGATCCAACTGAAATGGAGTATTAAGAAGCAGAATGTTATTGCACATGTTTGTGCTTAATATTGTGTGGATCGTATTATTATAAGATTCGAAATAAAGAATGATATTATCATTTTGTGAGCGGGGCAGCGTTGATAGCTACCAAAACTATAGCAACATTCCTACGGTTTGGTTTAATTTTAGCATCAAGATGTGAATAAACCCCAAGAAGACTATTGCAAAATTTCGTGAAGATCGTGGATGATATGAACAAGCGCGCAAAAACTCCTGACTTCAGGTCACTGCTTTTTATCCTTTTTCATATAAAAAAAGTGTTCTTTGTGCTTATTTTGTTCATTTCATATAATATTCAAAAACTGACATAGGTTCACCATTGACCTCATTCGTAAATTCTTTTTCAAGAGGCTCTCGATTTTCTACAAATGCCTAAAAATTTTTCCCATTTTTAAGTACTTTCTCCGGAATTCAAGCCACTCGTCAATTTATCATTTGATAATATTTCTGCGTGATAATTGTAACTTTGCATTGCAAAAAATTGCTTATCAGTTTGAAATAATCAATGAATAATGTTACTACAGCAGTTTTTCCAAAAACCTTATCTGGAGTTTGGTTTCTACTGAATAGGTCTAGCTATAATAATATGAAAATACATATTTTCAATGAAGATATAGGGTGAGAATGTATTAACCATTAAAACCAAATAATTGACTAAATTAGTGATTTAAATGAAAAACAATATATTCTTCTTTATCCATAGCCCAAAATACTTGCTTGAAGGATCGAAAAGTTTCCGGAAGACTGATACGAAGATGTGCACCAGGTACTGAACTTGTAGACTGGATGGTTAATTTGTCTTCTAGTGTACACACGAGAGCTCAAGCTGCAGGCATGTGGCAATGTCTTCTGGAAGAAGGAGTTATATCGCATGGTGAGTTGAATATAAAATAATTATCGATTACAATATAAATCGCATCATTAATAATATTGAAATATTATTTGGCTTACATGTACAAAAGTAATTATTATTTCAAATAAAAAGTTAGTCAAAATACATTCTGTCAAGAAAGTACCGGGAATTATCGATTTAAATCTGGCGGGCAATGAGGCACGTAATTTTTTTTTCCTAGGTTGGTACCACTGTCCTTAATTACTATGCCAAGCTTGAGCGAGATCTGTCAACTAGTGTGTTTGCAACAGCTGATTAAGTCAGTCGATGTCAGAGTGCGTGCCGATTTTTACTAGGGGTGATTACGTTGAGCAAAGAATTTGTTTAGAGTTTTGTGTTGCAAATGATTTTTCGTGTGCCGATGCATTGAAAATGTTGCAAAAGGCCTTTGGTGATAATGCTCTATCGAAAACTCGTGCATATCAGTGGTACAGAGCCTTCAAGGACGGTTGAAAATGAAGGCCAAAGCCGCTCGAAAATGAAGGTGATGCTCATTGTTTTCTTCGATATCCGTGGCGTGGTGCACTACGAATTTATTGCAGAGGGTCAGACGGTAAACAAGGAGTATTACCTAGGCGTTATGAAACGTTTGCGTGAGCGTATCCGTAAGAAGCGGCCAAATTTGTGGGCGAACAACTCATGGATTTTGCATGACGATAACGCGCCTTCTCACCGAGCTACGATTGTGACTGACTTTCTCGCCAAAAACTCAACAAACGTGCTTCAGCAACCACCGTATTCGCCGGATTTGGCTCCCTGCGACTTTTTCCTCTTCCCAAAACTAAAATTGCCCCTTCGTGGCACCCGTTTTGTTTAAAGTTTTGTGTTGCGAATGAATTTTCGTGTGCCGATGCATTGAAAATGTTGCAAAGGCCTTTGATGATAATGCTCTATCGAAAACTCGTGCATATCAGTGGTACAGAGCCTTCAAGGACGGTCGTGAAGTGGTCGAAGACTTGCCTCGTTCCGGACGCCCATCGACGGCTTCGATCGAAGATAACGTCGATAAAATTAGGGAAAGGGAGCTGAAAAACCGTCGTACCAGCTTGAGAGAGATAGCACATGATCTTAAGATATTCCACGAGTCCGCACGTACGATTTTGATTGATATTTTGGGCATGAGAAAGGTGGCCGCACGACTCGTACCGAAAGACCTGAATTTTCTTAAAAAACGTCATCGCGAACGGGTTGCTTCAGACATGCTGGATCGCTGTAATTCCGATTCTACATTCATGGAACGCATTATAACTGGTGATGAGACCTGGGTCTACGAGTACGATATGCAAACAAGCCAGCAATCATCGGAATGGGTGGCAAAAAATGAGCCGAAAATGAAGGTGATGCTTATTGTTTTCTTCGATATCCGTGGCGTGGTGCACTACGAATTCGTTCCAGAGGGTCAGGCGGTAAACAAGGAGTATTACCTAGGCGTTATGAAACGTTTGCGTGAGCGTATCCGTAAGAAGCGGCCAAATTTGTGGGCGAACAACTCATGGATTTTGCATGACGATAACGCGCCTTCTCACCGAGCTACGATTGTGACTGACTTTCTCGCCAAAAACTCAACAAACGTGCTTCAGCAACCACCGTATTCGCCGGATTTGGCTCCCTGCGACTTTTTCCTCTTCCCAAAACTAAAATTGCCCCTTCGTGGTACCCGTTTTGAGTCGATTGAAGCCATAAAACAAAATTCGGCGCGAGAGCTTAAGTCCATCCCGGAAAGCGCCTATAAAAAATGTTTCGATAATTGGAAGTGCCGTTGGCATAGATGTATTGGAGCAAATGGAGCCTATTTTGAAGGCGACCCAATAAATTTTGACGATTAAATGTAAAAATGTTGTTTTAATTGAAAATTCCCGGTACTTTCTTGACAGAGTAGTATATAGAAGTATTTATCAAGTCAACTAATTTTATGTCATAAATGCATCTAAAAAACAAAAACTGCAAAAGTCTTGTTTCAATCTCATATTTCGTACTTATTAATTTTTCACGTTATGAGCGTTGTCATATCAGTGTAAATTTTTTAACACCCTATAACGTGTCTGTTGAATTTAAAATTCAATTCAGCTCCAGCTCATATAGAATTAACCGTCAGCAATCTTTCCTCTATTTGACACAAATTTCAAGACGGCATTATCTCAATGTGCAAAATCATGCAAATCATTTACACTATTTTTAAATTAAGTCATATATAAGAACGAAAAATATTCTTGAAAAACATTCTATTAGAAATCTCAAGTTTAACGATTGTTCGCTTGTTCTAGGGAATAGTGTACTATCGTTCAGCTATCGATCAATTTTCTAATTTTGGGCGGAAAATGGTTTCAAACGATTGAGTTGGACTCACTGATGAAGCATTCTAGGTCAAAAGTAATTATGTCCGGTTGACCGGTCTGGCCGTCCGTAATCACTCTAACTTTCGAACGAAAAGAGAATTAAAACCTCATAGAGTAGATTTCAGGCCCGCATACCCTAGTTAAGTTTGTTAATGGGTAAAATCGGTCCAATAGTATGGCAATTATTCACATTTGACACTTTTTTATTCTTGTTTTCTCAATAGTTTCAAACTGCCGATTCTATCTGATTAAAATTAAAAATAATAATTTCTGAACGAAGAGATTTTCAGAAAAGTTTAGAAGTCAAAATATGTATTGTCATGGATTTTGTGAATAACACCTAGTAAACGAGTTATAAATAATCATTATTAAAAAACTCAGATAATGAAAATCAATAAAATTCAAGGAAATGATTGACCCGTGTATATATAGTATGTTGACTTGTGAGAGTCTTATCAAATCCAAATTTATTAAATTGAATCAATTCTTTAAACGATAGTCAAAAATCAAAAATCTTCTTGGAAATCTTGAATAGAATTCACAGGAAGCATTCAATTTGTAAATATCAAATGTTCAAGACAGCCAAAGTGGCAACAAAAAAAAATTAATTCGAATTTAGATATCTAGTTTGAAATTGGTGAAAAAAATGTTGAAAAGATTTGTAGTTATTATGAATCCTACATTAATTTTGATGAAATTGTTGACAGAACACAAGCTAAATGAAAACTTACTTACCAAAATAGTGTAGATTGAACAAAATTAATCAAAAATGAATTAATTCAATGAAGAATAGTGTCAACGTCAGGAATTCTGAAATTATTAATGCAAGAGACCTTCTTAAAGATGCTTATCTATTGATAATGTTGTAATAGTATATGAGTTAAAGTCATCTAATCAAATACATAGGTAATTTTAAGTTATTTATAAGTAAGAAGCATTAGAAGTTAAATTATGTAAAATTTTGATACTTGAAATACTTTACGGAAGGAAAGCAAGATTTGCACTGTTCTGTTTAACATAAAACTAATATGAAAATGTGGATAGAAGTCAGGTTAATTATCTGGAATACTTTTAAGCCAAGAAATAATGAATATTTTGAAAAATCATCGAAAGCATAATTTTTCAATAATTTTGACAAAAGTTAGTAAGCTTTGGAGTTCTATTTTTCAAGGAAACTATAAAAGGAAAGATAGCCGAAATTTCAAATCAGTATGAATATGCTGCAGAGCCCATACACGTCGCTCTGAATAAATCAGTCTTCAAAAATCCGGTTCCAAAACCTAAAAAGAAATAAACATTGTTATTGGGAATGGAAATGAGATCAAGAAATACGTTATCTCAGTGTTTTAAAAGGAAATATTCCTCATATAAATCAAGAATACAATAATTTAAATCCAAAAGAAGAAATCAAAGAAGTGGGCTGGGAAATCAGAACATTCCAGAAACATCCAAGAACCAAAACAAATTCCTTAAACAAAGCAAAGCTAACATAAAAAGAATATTGATAATTGATGAACAAACTTGCCACAGGTAATAATAAGTTCATTTCTGTGAAGCTTTTCAATTCTTAAAGCAAATAATTTCTTGTTTATGTTAGAATTACGATATCTAGAGATGAGGTTAGGTCAACATAGAAGCATAGGTACATAGACATTAGATTAGTTTAGTAGTCACAGATTTATATTTCATATTACTTTGATTTAATATAGATTTCTAAAATTAAATTACTCAAATTCAAATAGAACACTCTCTATAGAAAGTGAGTCAAAATTAATAAAGTTTCAATAACAAAAACTTATAATAAAGAGTTAGCCGGAAATATGAACTCTCCACCATATATACGGGGGTGATCTATAAAGTATTCATACTCAAACTAAATAAAAAGTAAATTCCATAATAGATTGGCTCCTCTGATTAATTCTAATAATACTCAATTATAATGAATGATAAATAAAAATTATATTCAATAAATTCAAAACAGTATATAAGTTATATTGAAAAATGAACAAAATCGGCTTTAAAGATTCTGAGTTAATTCCAGTTCAAATTTAATTTTTTGAGTATTTTCTAATGTACAAATCCGCTGAAGTTCAAATTTATTATTTAAATGTAAATTAGCATTTGTGAGGATAAGCTACGAGAATTTTTCGATTTTTTTTCCTGATTCCGACGAAAGTATTATATGAAAATTATACGAAGTTCTACTCTATATATTTCGTATTCACTCTTTATTATCTATATATAATAATGCGGATCGAAGGGAGAAGGATAGAGCCTTTCAACTACGTATTTTCCATTCTCATAAGATTTTTCGTTTCTTCAGGAGAATAGTTTATTAAAAATTACTTTTATGACAGAAGATAAAATTGTGTAATACTCATGATTATAGACAGTTTCTTTAGGAAATAATTCAAATATTTTAAATTTTCTGGATAAAAGGACTGTTTCCATTGTATTATTTTTCCCCTTAGAACTTGTTAATCGAAAACTATTTCAAATTTCATTATGTGAGATGTGAATGCGGTACAAAAATCTGTTAGAAAGATGCAGGCATAAATCAAAATAATCATCGCAATATATTCTGATGTACGTAAACCTCCACACGGTTAACACGAACTAGAATGATCGAGGATATCAAGTTATCCTGAATTTCCCTTCAACACTAGAATTCCACGTCAATAAATGTCAAATATATAACATATTTCGATATCGAATTACAACCTTATTTGCCTATAAATCAGAGTTTTGGCTAATCCAAGAGTCGATTCGAAAGATTATGAACCGGAATTGTATTTATCGTTCACATACCTATCCCAATTCTTTCTGATGATTAGTTATTCGATCTCTGATATAAATCGTTTCAATTTCAATCGAAATCCAAGGTATTTAATTGTCTAGGTCTCAACTTGGCGGAAATACATCTTGATAATTAAGAGCAAAACAAATTGAAGCTCTCGAATGAATGCGGATGTTGCGAGGGAGCTCTCACCTCTTAGTTAGGGAGACGGCGTTTCGTTTCCGAGCATGCGCATCTGAAACTCATCAGACAGGCTTTCAAACGTATTGTTCCGAAAAAACACCCCCTGAAATTTTCGGACAAGTGTGATGCCCATCTCTGTCTGTGACGCCAGCGTCCCAGTTTCTCGTTGGAACGTCAGTCATTAAACCCCAGTACTCTGCCCTACTTAACCCCGGTCAGGACGGATGAGTAAGGTTTTGTCTGCTACCAGTCGCGCCCCCTTATATGCTACATCGGGAAGCTGCAGCAGAGCAGAGTAAAATTATGCGAGAGGAGCGGGCACGCGACAATACAATGCTCATAAAATTTGTGTAAATATTTGTCTCCTGATTAACACCTAGATATCACATTTAATTTTGATCAGATTAATACTTTCGGAACTAATAGGAAAAATAGGAGAAACCTTCAAGTGAATATCCATGAATAACTGGAAAACCATTGGGCCGATTTTACTCATGAATGAATATAACCGATATTTAGGCACCAAACTCTGAAAGTTTCGAGTCTCTAGCTCTTTCCGTTCGATGGCTATAGTACTTAGGAACCAACTGCCCAGACCGAATGACTTTTGACATCAGATTCTTCATCAGTGAGTCCAACCTAGTCAATTCTGTTGATAACAAAAATTATACAAATAAAGCTGTAATACGCTGTTTCCCAGAGCAAACGCGCAGAGATGTTTCTATTTGCTATGGGTATCCCAAATAAAGATAATTCACGTCAGAAGCATACACATAATTTCTTAGCCTAGAATTTGAGATAGAAATAGATTAGGGAAAGTCAGCATTTTTTATTTCTGCCGTCATACCTTTAACCGGATTAATTCATAAGAATCTGAATGGGATTGGATCAACATCTTTTCAAATGATGCAGTACTCCTTGACACTGCAATGATAGAAACCGTCCCAACAGAAGCAATAATAAAATCTAGCACCAGCATACAAGTCAGAGAGTCAAGGATCTGATAAAAAGATTGGAATAATTATTAAGAACTTATATTCTCTTCAGAAATTTCCTCCACAACACTCCCTAGAATTAATTCTGATAAGAAGTATTACCTAATTCTTTTTTTAATCAGTAAATAGCAGACTGGATGCTTTGATTTAGGGCTTAAAAATCATATGAGGACCAACTTGTGAATATACTACCCTGTCAAGAAAGTACCGGGAATTTTCAATTAAAACAACATTTTTACATTTAATCGTCAAAATTTATTGGGTCGCCTTCAAAATAGGCTCCATTTGCTCCAATACATCTATGCCAACGGCACTTCCAATTATCGAAACATTTTTTATAGGCGCTTTGCGGGATGGACTTTAGCTCTCGCGCCGAATTTTGTTTTATGGCTTCAATCGACTCAAAACGGGTGCCACGAAGGGGCAATTTTAGTTTTGGGAAGAGGAAAAAGTCGCAGGGAGCCAAATCCGGCGAATACGGTGGTTGCTGAAGCACGTTTGTTGAGTTTTTGGCGAGAAAGTCAGTCACAATCGTAGCTCGGTGAGAAGGCGCGTTATCGTTATGCAAAATCCATGAGTTGTTCGCCCACAAATTTGGCCGCTTCTTACGGATACGCTCACGCAAACGTTTCATAACGCCTAGGTAATACTCCTTGTTTACCGTCTGACCCTCTGGAACGAATTCGTAGTGCACCACGCCACGGATATCGAAGAAAACAATGAGCATCATCTTCATTTTCGAGCGGCTTTGGCGTGGTTTTTCGGTTTCGGCTCATATTTTGCCACCCATTCAGATTATTGCTGGCTTGTTTGCATATCGTACTCGTAGACCCAGGTCTCATCACCAGTTATAATGCGTTCCATGAATGTAGAATCGGAATTACAGCGATCCAGCATGTCTGAAGCAACCTGTTCGCGATGACGTTTTTGAAGAAAATTCGGGTCTTTCGGTACGAGTCGTGCGGCCACCTTTCTCATGTCCAAAATATCAATCAAAGTCGTACGTGCGGACTCGTGGGATATCTTAAGATCATGTGCTATCTCTCTCAAGCTGGTACGACGGTTTTCCAGCACCCTTTCCTTAATTCTATCGACGTTATCTTCGATCGAAGCCGTCGATGGGCGTCCGGAACGAGGCAAGTCTTTGACCACTTCACGACCGTCCTTCAAGGCTCTGTACCACTGATATGCACGAGTTTTCGATAGAGCATTATCACCAAAGGCCTTTTGCAACATTTTCAATGCATCGGCACACGAAAATTCATTTGCAACACAAAACTTTAAACAACATAGTAAAAATCGGCACGCACTCTGACATGGACTGACTTAATCAGCTGTTGCAAACACACTAGTTGACAGATCCCGCTCAAGCTTGGCATAGTAATTAAGGACAGTGGTACCAACGTAGGAAAAAAAATTTTACCTGCCCATTGCCCCGCCAGATTTAAATCGATAATTCCCGGTACTTTGTTGACAGAATGTAAACCGAATAAACGAAAATACCCTATAGAACGGTGTTTCACTCAAAATCGATATAATTCTCAAATCATTCAAAGTATTTTTTTCATTTTAAGGCAGTACACGTTTCACAATCCAATATGCAAAACACCGGGTTAGACAATGACAAATCTTGTTTTTACTTATTCCTTATCATTTATTACTATATTTTTATACTATATTATCGAACCGACTCGGGTGAACAACTAACATTGTTTAACATCCATTTTGTTCTCATTTTCAGTGAACAAAGAACAACCATTCAAAGATAAATGCTTTCTCTACCGATTTTGGCAAGACGAAGAGGGTTCCACAATGCTTCCTCCCTTAGAAGATATAGCTGCTGCGGAAGATCAACTCCAAGAATCTCTTGGTATTCTCATAAGTAGAGGTCCTGACGCTTTTTTAAGGATGATACTTAGGAAGCCGTAAGTTCTGTGCCAAATTGAACTTTTTCTTATTTTAGAGTTAACATAGTCAACGAGAATCATTGTTCTCATGGCAGTCTATAATTTTTCGTGTAAGGACATCTAGTTTTTACGAGGAACCACATTCGAGAAGATTCCATGAAATCGTTTTGAATGTTCCATGAAGGAGTTATTCTTCAGTAAATTTGGATTTTTTTTTTCAAACTATGCTTTCACATTTTCTCTTTTGAAAACTTTGATATATTGTTTCACTACTCAACAATGCATAACACGTTCTTATTTTTTTATCAGCTTATTCTGTTGAACAATAATAATTTTCTTTTGATTTTCTGATTTTGTTTTAGTGGATGAATAAATTTACGCTATCCCGATGCTCAATAGCTCCACTAACAGATCATTTCTAATTTAAATCGATTTTCGAATCTAATCAACTGGTGAAAATCAAAGTAGCTATACATATGATTGTTCAGAATTCTTACTAAGTTTTACGGTGAACGATTTTGAAGCAAAGATACGATTAACAGGTTTTTTTTGGGTAAACGAAATACACTTTCCGCTCTAGTCATCGTTAAATTCTGTAAATACCATTTCTAAATGACTTGTCTTCCACAATTTCTATCTTCTATCTCCGAAATCTTGATCGATACATATATCGATCAAGATTTCAGAGATAGATGATAGAAATTGTGGAAGACAGGTCATTTAGAAAAAAAATCATCTGTGGAAAAATGTTTCGTTGCAACAGCAAAAACCTGGTGTGGAGTAAAAACTGCCTAAATTATATAAAGGTGGTTGATTGAGAGGATTAATTTAAATTAATTCCTAACTGAAAACAAGAAAGAGCTTCGAAAACTTAACCTCACTTTTCCCCTATAATGTAGTTTCTGACTTTGCTTCAACAAATCGACTTTATTTGCTGGTAACAAAGATGTAACTAGATTCAGAATATTTGAGAAGCAGAGTTGAAGATCTAGGAAGCTGAAAACTATTAATTGCACAGTTTGTTCATAAACATCTTTGTCAGTGAAGTTTCAATGTACTATGTATGCACTGTTGCACAGGTGCGCCTAAGTAAATCACAAAATCCGAAAAATAAAAGGGATAATTCTTACAGCCATACAAAATACTGATATGCCATTGCATTATTCCGTGTGGAAAATAAGATACGCCCCACTAACATAATATGTCAGATTGTCATTATAAAATAAAACACTTGTTTACATTTTCTACTTTATTTTTGGTATTGACGTACGTTTCGTCTTTGCTAGAAAGACTTCATCAGAATACGAAGTAACAGTTGTTGTACAATGAATTTATAAGATTTTTTACAGAAGGTGTACATGTGTTTTTAATTGTTCGTCGGGTTGGTTTTCTCAAAGAATATTCCCTTCAGAATCGTGTTCACTCGATCCCTTGTAAATATTGAATAGAGGGGTGTAATAAAAATCTATTTGTTCATTTACTTTATGTCTATTTATTTCGTAAATTTCCCATAAGTTCAATTTTAGACCTCTATTTTCAACATGTAGAATTTCTATTTCTTTTGTGAAAGAATGGTTATTTTCAAGAAGGTGTTTAGCATAATGTGAATCTTTTTTATTTTTATCGAAACTTCTTTTATGTTCGGTTAGGCGTGTACCGAAATTTCTACCTGTTCTACCAATATAAATCTTTGGGCAATCTGGGCAAGTGAGTTTGTATACACCTGATAATTGAAGTTTATCCATACTGTTTCAGGTGTATACAAACTCACTTGCCCAGATTGCAGATTGTAAGTAGAAAATATTTAACATTGGAAAGCTTGCGACATCTGCTTGGTCATTGAGAAGAATTTTGTGGTTCTTGCACCTGACAATATCTAATGCTTGCAAAAGTGTAAGTCTGGTCTAGTTTTATTATGGATAATTTCAAAGTGATTGTTTAAATCATGTCCAAATTCTTTCAAATGACTGGCATATGTTGAGTGCGAGATGTCTGACGTATAACTCCTCTGGTGTTTGTGAATTCTCTTCTTGAATGATATGCCTGTTCGACCAATATACACCATGAGCAATCATTCCCAGTTAGCCCCTAGACTCCAGATTTATTGTCTTTATTTGTTTTATTCGTTTTATTTTTCGAATAAATTACTAAATTATTAACTCTGCTGAAAGCAATATTCGAGTCAAAGTTCATTTCGAAATACTTTGAAATATCACCTGATATTCTATTTATGTAAGGAATAGAAATGTACCTTTTAGTTGAATCTTTTGTAACAGGATAAATTAAATTGAATGAAATTTTCTTGTCGTTTAAAATTTTGTCTATTATAGTTGAACTATAGCCGTTATTCGATGCAATCTGTCTAATAATATTTAATTCTATGAAAATGTTATTGCCATTCATAAGTACGTACCAATCTATGGATCATGCTGTCATTTTCTGATTAATAGGATGATTCGATGTGGCGAAACAATAGTTGTTAAGTTAAGTTATGAATTGCGGAAATATTCTTTATTATTCAATTTTTTGCAATTAATTTCCATAAATTCTTGAATTCGCAATTTCATAGGTACGTTAACCAATCTATGAATCATGCTGCCATTTTCTTGTTGATAAGATGGTTCCATGTGATTAAAAATTTAAGGTTAATTAATGAATTGTGGAAATATTCTTCATTATTTTATTCAATTAAAATGAATTTCTATCAAGTTCCCAGTATTGATGAAATAATTCAGTCAATAAATTGGGGAAATGTGCTTTATTTTTTTAATAAATTAAAATGAATTTCCATCAAGACTACAGTTTTGGCGAATCAAGTTATTAATTAATGAATTGTGGAAATATTCTTCATTATTCTATTTAATCCAATTGAATTTCCATCAAGAAAGGGCCGATTAAATTAAAATATCTGTACGGTAGTTGAATGTTTTAGTTAATTTTAAAACTTCGACTCAAATATGTATGCAAAATTTCGTAAGGATATCATCAGAATTGGAAAATATTTCCGAAATTTCTTTTTCAACTAAAAAATAACAAGAAAATTATTAACTGGGTGGAATTATCGCAGATATTGTCGCTCAAAGTGGAATTATCCTTCAAATAAATAAATCAATACAGCTGAACTGCATCAAATATCATTACTAAGGAATGTGAGCTATGGTAAAATAAATTTCTTCAAATCGAGACAGTCTTACATACATCTGTATAACAATTATATACTCAAAAAAACCCGATAAGGTTTTGTCGATAACTGGGGCACAATTGCTGACATGCACATGTTTCGAACTTGTTAGTTCTCGTCAGTGCAATACAAAGCCAGTGACTACAAATCTGTCAAAAACCTATAATTGCTATACACAGAAACACTAAGGTATTAATCATACACTAGACCCATCTAGTGCCATACCTTTGCGAGATAATTCAAGTAAATATATTGTATTCTCGATATTTCACGTTTGAAATGCAGAAAAACTTTCCTCATGCTCACGTCATATCATAATATGCTATAATGCTCACAACTAGCATACTTATATTCAAATAAATTAATTCGGGTGATCTGTACCATATATTATTAATCGGGAATGTGAGTTATGGTGACAGAAAGTTTTACAAATCGAGACTGTATAACATACTACTCTGTCAAGAAAGTACCGGGAATTTTTAATTAAAACAACATTTTTACATTTAATCGTCAAAATTTATTGGGTCGCCTTCAAAATAGGCTCCATTTGCTCCAATACATCTATGCCAACGGCACTTCCAATTATCGAAACATTTTTTATAGGCGCTTTCCGGGATGGACTTTAGCTCTCGCGCCGAATTTTGTTTTATGGCTTCAATCGACTCAAAACGGGTGCCACGAAGGGGCAATTTTAGTTTTGGGAAGAGGAAAAAGTCGCAGGGAGCCAAATCCGGCGAATACGGTGGTTGCTGAAGCACGTTTGTTGAGTTTTTGGCGAGAAAGTCAGTCACAATCGTAGCTCGGTGAGAAGGCGCGTTATCGTTATGCAAAATCCATGAGTTGTTCGCCCACAAATTTGGCCGCTTCTTACGGATACGCTCACGCAAACGTTTCATAACGCCTAGGTAATACTCCTTGTTTACCGTCTGACCCTCTGGAACGAATTCGTAGTGCACCACGCCACGGATATCGAAGAAAACAATGAGCATCATCTTCATTTTCGAGCGGCTTTGGCGTGGTTTTTCGGTTTCGGCTCATTTTTTGCCACCCATTCCGATTATTGCTGGCTTGTTTGCATATCGTACTCGTAGACCCAGGTCTCATCACCAGTTATAATGCGTTCCATGAATGTAGAATCGGAATTACAGCGATCCAGCATGTCTGAAGCAACCTGTTCGCGATGACGTTTTTGAAGAAAATTCAGGTCTTTCGGTACGAGTCGTGCGATCAAAGTCGTACGTGCGGACTCGTGGGATATCTTAAGATCATGTGCTATCTCTCTCAAGCTGGTACGACGGTTTTCCAGCACCCTTTCCTTAATTTTATCGACGTTATCTTCGATCGAAGCCGTCGATGGGCGTCCGGAACGAGGCAAGTCTTCGACCACTTCACGACCGTCCTTGAAGGCTCTGTACCACTGATATGCACGAGTTTTCGATAGAGCATTATCACCAAAGGCCTTTTGCAATATTTTCAATGCATCGGCACACGAAAATTCATTTGCAACACAAAACTTTAAACAAATTCATTGCTCAACGTTATCACCCATAGTGAAAATCGGCACGCACTCTGACATCGACTGACTTAATCAGCTGTTGCAAACACACTAGTTCCGCTCAAGCTTGGCATAGTAATTAAGGACAGTGGTACCAACCTAGGAAAAAAAAATTTTACCTGCCTCATTGCCCCGCCAGATTTAAATCGATAATTCCCGGTACTTTCTTGACAGAATGTACATTATAACCATTATATACTCCAACAAACCCGATTAGGTTTTGTTGATAACTGGGGCACAATTGCAGACATCCATACGTTCCGAACTTGTTAGTTCTCGTCAGTGCAATGCAAAGCCAACGATTACAAATCTGTCAAAAACCTACATTTGCTATGCACAGAGACACTAAGGTATTCATCATACTCTAGCGCCATCTAGAGCATGTAAATATACATACGAGACAAACTTTTGCAAGCTAATTCTACTGAAGAAATGTATTCCTGATATTTTCACGTCACAAACGCAGAAAAAACTTTCCTCATGCTCAAGTCAGACCATACTATGCGGTAATGATCATATTTAGCATATTCATACTAAAATAAATAATTTCGGCTGATCTGTACCAAATATCATTATTAATCCTCACTAATGGAATTATCCTTAGTATTACCAAGTAAGCGTAGACTGATTGAAAATGATCTATGTCAATTAATTCTGTGTAGGATACTATAATTAAAATTTTTCATATTTGTTGTTTGACGAATGAGTTCAAATGATTGTAAATTTCAATAGTTGATTGAGATATCTTAGAAACACCTTTTTTTTGAATAGACGTATAAAATTATGAAACATCGCACAACACCTCTAAAAATATAAAAGGATTCGAAGAAAATATTGAATATTGACCAAAATTATCTAGAAAACTTCAGCCGATACAATTGTTTCATATAGATCTAGTGAAGAACAAATTCTATTCCAAACTAACCAAAAACTAAAAATATTCAATATAAACTTAAAAAACCCTTCGAAACACTTTTTCAAAAAGCTGCTTCAAAAAACCCCTCAATATGTGCACATTGAAATTCTCATCCATACTCATCAGTCGACTTTTCTGAATGAAATAAAAACAATCAATAAAGAATATATCACAAAACTTGCCTTTGTTGTTTATTTTTAGATCTTGTGCGATGTTTGATGATTCTGTATGTGTACTTTAATATATTATATTTACAATATTTCTAAGACATTTTGATTCAGTTTTCAAAAATGTTTGAGAAATTTTTCAAATTGAATATTGCAGATTTTTACAAGAACTATTCTGCTTAACTTTTGAAACATTCAAAATAATGTACTCTTTCTTTACATTGAAATTAGATTTTTTTCATAAAATGAAAGAGTAAAATCCATTTCATGTTCATTTGAAATTCCATACTCCCGAACAATATGAATTGTAAACGAAGAATATTTGTATTCGTGTTAAATGATAAAATATAGGCCAGTCTTGTCAACCATAATAATAGTGTAGTTTCACCGAACGTCGAGAACTGGCACATACTTTATCATGCAGACATTCTTTCTGTTTTGCCCTAATAATAGCATTATAGGTTTAATTTATTGAACAATGATATAATGTAATGATACCCTTTACATAGATAACAATCAGTCAATATACCAATCTAAGAAAATAGGAAAAATGATATTTCAATAAATGTTTCGAATATTGTAATTATAGATAAATTGCTCCTAAATTGTTTCCTAATCAAATAGTATATATTTGGAGATGCTACTCACATAAACTTTATTTATGGAATTATACCGGAACCAACACTAGCAAATTTCAGCATATATTTATATAATACAAACATATGGAGGAGAAGACTCACCGGTGAGTTGACTGGTTAGAGTGTAATTAGATCAAAATCAATTATGTAAGAAGATCATTTTTGACAAACATTTTGACGACATCGTGCAGAATTTCACGACAACGAGTACTGACGGAAATGAGTGAAGATGAAGCCGACCGATTTCAGACTTTGGATACAAAATTAGAAAACATTACAAAGAAGCAAGAAATTTTAATTGCACTTGAAAATATACACAAGTTTTTTGAATACTTTGCGGTTGTTGATAAGATAATATTCCATAATATTTACGACTTAGAAAAGCATGTTCAAATGTGAAAACGGAAACAGATTTAATTAAATAGATGTGTGAGGTTCATTATTTTCTATTTGTAAGAAAAAACAACAGATTTTTTTAAAAATATGTGTGAGATTCATTATTTACTATTTCTAAGAAGAAAAAAGAAAAAAGATTTCATTAATTAAATCTGTGAGATTAATTATTTTCTTTTTGTAAGTAAAATAAAATACATATATGTAAATACATACATGTTTTACATTTTTTGATTCAACCTCTATGAGCGATAATGTTATTTGCAGAGCCTCCATGAGATGGAAACTCGGGTTAGCGAAAAAAACATTGCGTCCCCTTGAATTATCTCTTATATTCTTCTTCTCTATATATATATGTATATATATATATATATATATATATATATATATGAAAAAATAAAACTGTAATTTTTAGGGAAAACAACTTTGTAACTTCTATGTTCTATGATCTATGTTCTTTGTCTGAGATTTTAACTCAAAAGTGTCACACTTAGTTAGTTGTTAGAAATGTAAATCGAGAAACTTGAGGAAATAGCATTGTTTTTGATTTCTTCCAGGTTAGTAAGTTATTTGTTTATTTATTTATTTTTATTTCTGTGTATTTCTTTGTATGTTATTATTTTATTTTGTGTATGTTATTCTGTTACATTTTAAACTAAAGAAAATAAAATCTTCCAGAATCATGACATCAAATCGTCTATTTCTTCAATTATAGAAATAAGAATTGATTACATTCTTATAAATCAAAAACGTAAGCTACAATGACGACATCCATTAAGATTTGCATCACTTTGGAAGCATCCAAGACTGATAAGAAGAAAAATACATACAAATTCAAATGAATCCAAACTACAGGAACGGAAAATACATATTATGGAATAACAGAGAACAAACAGGATATATCTGACCATCATGAACTTTTTGCTATACCGAAGGTGAAGAATATCTCAAAATCGATTAAAGTAAGAGGTTCATTTCGTACGTGTGTCATTTCTTTAACTCCAGAATTGAAAGAAATATATTCTGATGCCGAAGAAAATGTGATGTTCAGGAATGAATATTTACAACTGATTTATTCACCCGCATACCTGAGAACAGTATTTGGACATAAATCACCAAAAGCACAGGATACGGTGGAACTTTCAAGAAAAAGCAAGAATTTCAAAAGGATGAAGCAAGATTTTGTGCTGAATAATTAAATTTTGAGTGTTTCAGTGAATTTATGGTTCGAAAAATTCGAGACGGAATGCACGCGTTGTGAAGTAGCAGAAGATAGTAATAAGATTTTGATTTTACGGTTGTTTCTGGATGGAATAGTGAAAGAATGGTTTGATCCTAAATTGATTACATTAGGTTTAGACAAAAGTTTTCAAATATGGAAAGATAACTGCTCAGAGAGTTTTTCTGAAACGAGTTGGCATAAATATAGAGAGGCCTATTCATTTAGGTACATAGGAGGAAGTTTAGTTGACTACGCTTTTAGGAAAGAAAATTTGTTGTTGAATCTCCGAAATAATTTTCCAACTGACATATTAGTTGATTTAATTGTGACAAGTTTGCCAAATATTTCACAAGATAGAATTGATCGATCAAATGTAACAACTTTCGAGAAATTATTGGGTGAGTTGCGAAAGCTAGAAAGTTCAAAAAAATATGACAGCGATCGAAATAAAGAAAACCATAGAATGAATAAATCTGCCGAACAAATTACTTTCTATTCACAAACAAATAGAAAACCAGTTAAGAAGGAACTCAATTTGTGAGAAGAATGGTTTTTCAGGTAGATTTCATCGGGAGACCTCATGTCGGCTAAGGAATAAATCCAATAATTTTGAACAAAAGAACGTACCCGGTAACATAAAAACTGTAAACAATGTTGGGGTACAGGATGAATTAAATCAGGCCATTTCAAACCAAAAAAAACTAAGACTGCTGCCATTGATAAAATTGAAGGTGTTTATAAATAATAATGAATTATGTGGAATTTATGATTCGGGCTCAAATGTTAGACATCTGAATTCCAAATAGAATAGAAGTAGCAGAAAAGTTATGTCTACGCATTCAAGATAATAGAAACACATTCAAAACAGTCAGTGGCAGGGCAAAATTTTCAGGAAAAATAATTACAAAAATGAGAATCAATAATATCAAAAAAGAAGTTGTACTTTTTGTAGTTAATGAGAAAAATTTCGAGTATGATATTCTACTCGGACTAAATTCTATTTCCAATTTTCAATTGAAACAAGATTTTGATTTGAATATTTATCAAAGATTAGATATGAATGAAGAGAGAAAGATCGATATAGCATATTTTACAACATAGAATTGATCGATCAAATGTAATAACTTTCGAGAAATTATTGGGTGAGTTGCGAAAGCTAGAAAGTTCAGAAAAATATGACAACGATCGAAATAAAGAAAATCATAGAATTAATAAATCTGCCGAAGAAATTCCTTCCTATTTGTGAATACAAACAAATAGAAAACCAGTTAAGAAGAAACCATGCTACATTTGTGAGCAGAATGGTTTTTCAGTTAGATTTCATCATTCATTAGAATAAATCCAATAATTTTGAACAAAAGAACGTACCCGATAACATAAGAACTGTAATCAATGTTGGGGTACAGGATTAATTAAATGAGGCCATTTCAAACCAAAAAAATAAGACTGCTGCCATGGATAAAATTGAAGGTGTCTATAAATAACAATTAATTATGTGGAATTTATGATTCGGGCTCAAATGTTAATCTTCTGAATTCCGAAGTAGCAGAAAAGTTATGTCTACGCATTCAAGATAATAGAAACACAATCAAAACAGTTAGTGGCAGGGCAAATTTTTCAGGCAAAATGATTACAAAAATGAGAATCAATAATATCAAAAAAGAAGGTGTACTTTTTGTGGTTAATGAGAAAAATTTTGAGTATGATATTCTAATCGGACTAGATTCTATTACCAATTATCAATTAAAACAAGATTTTGATTTGAATATTTATCAAAGGTTAGATATGAATGAAGAGAGAAAGATCGATTGTGTCCATAATAATATTAATCATGATAGCAATCATTACACCATCAATTTCAATGAAGGAATACCAACCGAACTTTTCGAAGCAAAATTAGACCATTTGGAAACAAATCAGAGAAACAAAATTGAAGTTTTTCATAAATAAATATGACCATTATTTTGCAAACACAAGAAATTGGTCAGGTGCAAAGTAAAGAGGCACATATAAAACTTTTATAGTACTTTATAGCAAAAAAACATACAGATGCTCAATGGAGTATCAAAAAGAGATAGAATTCTAAATATGAAGATTGTTGAAAGCGAATCTGATTGAGGAGTCCTCCTCACCTTTTGCATCACCAGTCACTTTAGCATATAAGAGAGATGAAGGGTCTAAAACCAGATTATGTGTCGATTTTCGTGAACTCAATAAATTAATTGTTCCCGAACCACAGCCTTTCCCATTAATTGATGAAATCTTAGGCAAGACCCGAAATGCAAAATTATTTACGAGATTTGATGTAAATTCTGCCTTTTGATCGATTCCTATTCCTATCAAAGATAGATCTATAAGACTGCTTTTGTGATACAGAATGGTCACTGGTAATGGAAATGTTTACCTTTTGGACTTAAACATCCCCGGCCATATTTCAACGTATATTGAACAATATTATCAGAAAATATAACCTGAATTGATTCTGCCTAAATTATATAGATTATATTCTAATATTTCCTTCAACATTTGACCAACATATATTAGGAGTACAAATAAGTTTCCGCCGTTTTTTAACACAAATTAAATATTTATTATAGAAGAACGGTAATATGAATTTATTTAAAATATTGCCCATGACTTGCAACCACTTTTTTCCATCTCTCAGGCAGCATTCGAATCCCACGTCTGAAGAACTCCTTGTCTTTTGAGGCTATCCACGAATGAACCCAATTTTTGGTATCCTCATAAGATGTGAACCGCTGCGCCGTCAGAGCATGTGCCATGGACCGGAACAGGTGATAATCGGACGGTGCAATGTCTGGTGAATACGGCGGGTGGTGTAACACTTCCCAATCAAGTGTTTCCAAGTACTTTTTCACGAGAGCCGCAACATGTGGACGAGCATTGTCATGCAGAAGAATAATTTTTTCGATGTGAGACTGCTTGCTGAGTGACTTCTAATATTAGAGCAAGTTCTTTTTGTGTTTGAGATGAATCTTCCTCCAATAATTCCTCCAATTCTGCATCCTCGTAAATTTTTGGCTTTCCACTGCGATCTTTTCTTCTATGTCGAAATAACCGTTTTTAAACTTTTGAAATCACTCTTGACACCTTCTCTCACTCAAAGCACCCTCACCTTATGCTTTTACGAGCAATTGATGCGCCTCAGCAGCAGATTTCTTTAAATTAAAGAATTAAACTAATATTTCCCGCAAATGACGCTTACTTGGCTCAAATTTTGACATTTTCAACTTATAAAAATTATATTTTACCAATATAAAATCAATTATATTAATAGGTTATGTTGTTCTTGAATGTCCAAACTATTTTTTTAGCCGGTTATCATCTGCGAAAGCTAACCGAAACTCCGTAGATTTATCTACAATAAAACGGCGGAAACTTATTTGTACTTCTAATAGAACATTTGGAGAGTCTCTTGAAAGCAATATGTAATGAAGGATTCAGACTTAAATTTATCAAGTTTAATTTTGCAGAAGAAGAAGTCAAATATTTAGGACATATTGTAGGAAACAATACAGTACGACCTATAAATGACAATTCAATTTCCATCAGGAATTTTTCTCCACCAGATACTCGGAAGAAGATAAGGCAATTTTTGGGTAAAGTTAATTTTTATCACAGATATATAAAAGATTCAGCTAGATTATTAGAACCGTTGCATAATTTACTGAGAAAAGATGTAAAATTCAATTGGTCATTGGCTTGTCAGGAAGCTTTCAATAAGGTTAAGGGCATCCTTTGTTCTGAGCCAATTCTTGCAATTTTCGACCCATGTGCCTATACTACTATATATACTGATGCCAGTATTCAAGGAGAAGGAGCTGTTCTTAAACAAAAACAGATTAATGGTGAAATGAAACCCATAGCGTATTTTTCTAAGAAACTAAATAAATATCAAAAAGAACAAGAAAGCAATATTCCTAGAATATCTGGGAATTTAATAGGCAATTAAATTTTGGAAATATTGGTTGATTGGACATAAATTCATTGTTGTTACTGACCATAAGCCATTAGAAGGGAAAAAATTTCGTACAACACCAGATGAAGAGCTGGGTGACATGAAGAATTTTCTATCACGATTCGATTTTGAGATTAGATATGAACCACGAAAAGGAAATGTAGAAGCAGATTGCCTTTCTAGAAACCCAGTTTTGGAAGAAACAAAGAATATGGATGAATGTATAAGAACAGTTAATTTGCTGTAATCAAATGAAATAAAAAACGAAAAGAAAACTAGGGCATGGACAAAAATAGCCGATGAATGTATTAAAGAATACAATAGAACAGACCATTCTACCACTGGATATAGCCCAGAATATTTACTTTGTGGCAGAACTGATCCCATTGCTCCAGAAGAACTTATTGAAGAGAGAAATTTACCAAAAGATAAGGAAATAGCATATACAAATTCTTTACACTATCATGAATACAATAAAAGACTGATCGACAAGAATAGGAAACATTATGATTTTAAAATTGGAGACTATGTTTACGTTGAAAATAAATCAAAACTGAATAGAAAAAAACTTGATAAAATAAGAATAGGACCTTTTCCAATAGTGAAAAAAATTTCTAACACCATATATGAGATAGATATTGGAAGTAAAAGAAAAGGCAATAACTATTTTCATGTAACTAAGTTGCTCCCATGTAAACACGCAAATATGTAATGAGGGGTGCATACTTTATGTGGGAGGATGTAAAAATAAAACTGTTATTTTTAGGGAAAACAACTCTGTAACTTCTATGTTCTATGTTCTATGATCTATACTCTATGTCTAAGATTCTAACCTAAAAAGTGTCACATGTTTATTTAGTTAGGTGTTAGAAATGTGAATTGAGAAACCCGAAAAAATAGCATTGTTTCTGATTTCTTCCAGGTTAGTGAGCTATTTTTTTTATTTATTTCTTTTTATTTCTTTGTATGTTATTATTTTATTTCGTGTATGTTATTCTGTTATATTTTAAACTAAAGAAAATAAAATCTTCCAAAATCATGACATCAAATCGTCTATTTCTTCAATTATAAAAATAAGAATTGATTACATTCTTTTATATATATATATATATATATATATATATATATATGCTGGAGTTTAAGATATGCCCAAGCAGAAAATTATTATTATCCCGCGGTCAAGTGGTTCTTAGTCATAGGTGTAGGTTTTCGAACTGAAGCTGAAACTGGAAGCTGATGGGTTCAGATCTTCGAAGTGGTTCTTGCCATGCGCGATGATAAGGCGTAACCTTTATCACACTTTATGCTCCTTGGGGCAGATTGTGGAGACTGCTAATAGTCACTTGGTGAAAGAGCTATGCTCCCATGCCACTACACTAAGTGGTATAATTCACGATGTTACCATAGATCATAGCCTTTGTTAATCAAATTTCATAAAGATCCGTAAAACATCGCATTTGGACCACATCCTGAGGAACGACTAAAACCAATACGCTCAAATCAGTATAAAGGGAAAAATTGAGGGTAGGCGCGGGCTGGGAAGAAAGAAACTGTCATGGTTGAGAAATGTTCACCAGTTGACTGCTTTAAATAATGAACAACTTATAAGAACAGCCGAAAACAGGGATGAATTTTCCATAGTTATATCCAACCTTCATTGACGAAGAGGCACACTAAGAAGAAGAATCAAATTTAATCTTCTTATCTTATATTTTGTCACACTTCAATTTCGACTCAGAAATCGGGGTATTTGGAAGTATTGTCGTACGGGTCCATTTATCGTACATTTTATGAAGTATTAATTACCCCTAATGGATATAGTTCCATACAATAGGAATACATTCTGTCAAGAAAGTACCGGGAATTATCGATTTAAATCTGGCGGGACGATGAGGCAGGTAAAAATTTTTTTTCCTAGGTTGGTACCACTGTCCCTAATTACTGTGCCAAGCTTGAGCGGGATCTGTCAACTAGTGTGTTTGCAACAGCTGATTAAGTCAGTCGATGTCAGAATGCGTGCCGATTTTTACTATGGGTGATTACGTTGAGCAAAGAATTTGTTTAAAGTTTTGTGTTGCAAATGAATTTTCGTGTGCCGATGCA
The DNA here is from genome assembly GCA_034642435.1 of Megalocaria dilatata. Lineage (NCBI taxonomy): Eukaryota > Metazoa > Arthropoda > Insecta > Coleoptera > Coccinellidae > Megalocaria > Megalocaria dilatata. The sequence goes on from CM067857.1 coordinate 73,311,109, forward strand.
TTGAAAATGTTGCAAAAGGCCTTTGGTGATAATGTTCTATCGAAAACTCGTGCATATCAGTGGTACAGAGCCTTCAAGGACGGTCGTGAAGTGGTCGAAGACTTGCCTCGAAAATGAAGGTGATGCTCATTGTTTTCTTCGATATCCGTGGCGTGGTGCACTACGAATTCGTTCCAGAGGGTCAGACGGTAAACAAGGAGTATTACCTAGGCGTTATGAAACGTTTGCGTGAGCGTATCCGTAAGAAGCGGCCAAATTTGTGGGCGAACAACTCATGGATTTTGCATGACGATAACGCGCCTTCTCACCGAGCTACGATTGTGACTGACTGTCTCGCCAAAAACTCAACAAACGTGCTTCAGCAACCACCGTATTCGCCGGATTTGGCTCTCTGCGACTTTTTCCTCTTCCCAAAACTAAAATTGCCCCTTCGTGGCACCCGTTTTGAGTCGATTGAAGCCATAAAACAAAATTCGGCGCGAGAGCTAAAGTCCATCCCGGAAAGCGCCTATAAAAAATGTTTCGATAATTGGAAGTGCCGTTGACATAGATGTATTGGAGCAAATGGAGCCTATTTTGAGGCGACCCAATAAATTTTGACGATTAAATGTAAAAATGTTGTTTTAATTGAAAATTTCGGGTACTTTCTTGACAGAGTAGTATATCGACGCCAGAAACGCTTGGTTTGCGTGAAGTTACTGCGTAATTATGTTTTGCTTACCGACGATATCGACTTCTATTTTCAACATCTTAGTTGAATCTGATTAATTGATTGATGACTTTGTGGAATTAAACGAGTTAAAAGTTGGATTAAAGAACATTCTTCCGAAGAATATGTATCAAATAATTTTGGATTATACGAATGATTGTTTGTACCGGAAGAAATTATTGGTGCCGGCGTTAGGAGTTCAGTTGTGTTCTGATTAGGCTTTGTTACAGCCACTTTAGGCCACAGTACTGTTAATTTTCGACCCATTACTGAAATGGTAGTCAAAACCCGTCCAACTAGAAAACTACTTTCCTACTTGATTAGGATTTGAATCCGGAACCTTTCGGTTTCCAGCCCAATGCTCTAACCCATAAGATATTGACACTTTATATTGGTATTAACCAGGAGGCCATTTTATTTTACTTTCTTAACATTTTCGTTGAAGAAACTAGAAACTGGGACTCATTTGATGACGTGCGTTGAACAAAAGGATTTTAAGAATTTCAAGATACAGCTTTGGACCTCTTCAATGAAGAGGAAGGATCCGAACACATCTTTTATGAGTAGACCAACAACTTATTAAATTGATATAATTCCGGCATTAAACGGTTTTATATGACATTAAATGAATCATTAGACAATTTTACATCAATGACTGCACAAGATTAGTGTATTTTCTAATTTACAGTACATTGAAGACTATAAAGGGCGTCCCAACAAAAATTCGTTGTATAAAAGCTATTGGATAATTGATTCCGTTAATAATTATTGTGAAAATTTATTTGGACAGATATACGGGATATTTGTTCGATTACATGCTTACTATACATTTTTAGTAGATCGTCTGATTTGAAGTGGCAAAGTACCATCATCACCCACTCTTAAGAGCGAACAATCATTATCTCTTCCCCATTGATGACTATACAATTTGTAACAAATTCAATAAATAATTTAAATGGCTTCATTTCCTTCTTTAAATTATAAATCTCCCATACTCTGAGTTCAGTATATTACCTTGACGTCCTGCTCAATAGGTGGCCCCCATTTGTAACTAGCTAGCTGATGATACTGAAAACTCTGAAACTGTATCTGACATTAAAGTTGGCACCCAACGTGGAGACTCGAAACTACAACCCTTCCTCTTCATTTTACATGCCCCAGTGCCCTGCCTGAGTCACTGAAAATAATATTTTACTTCTTTCACTTTTTTTTTTATTTTAACTTCTAATTTGAATTTTGAATTGAAATAAGGATAGATATTGTTACTGTGTTGGAATAGTTCCTCTTCAATGATGGGATACAAAGGTGTATCTTGAAATTCTAAACGTCTCTTTATTCAACGCACGTTATCTTATGAATATCAGTTTCGAATTTCTCCAACTGGAATGCTACGAAAGTAAAATAAGATGGTCTCCCGGTTTATCCGAAAAATATTAGTTTTAATGGCCCAATATAACTCCACAAACCAAAATCTGAAGCACAAATAATTTCTCCAGGGAAAAACAATCATACAAAAATCCAAAATTAATTGAAACTCTATTATTCGAAAGAAAGTCCAGCAATCCATTCCACCAAGTTATCAATTAGATTCAACTAAGAAGATGTTCAAAATGGACGTCGACATCGTCGGTAAGAAGAACATAATTACGCAGAAACTCCACGTAAGCTCAGCATTCTTGGCATTAAAATATGGAACTATATGGACTAGGGGTAATTATAATTGATACTTGATAAACTTCATATAGATACTATAGATAAATGGATCCGCACGTCTTTATTTCAAAATGCCCGGATTTCAAGGGCGAAATTAAAGTGTGACAATTGTGATCAGCAGCAAACTCCAGTGACTTTTACTACCAAACTCAGATCTTTTTTTCTTGTTCAAGTAGTTAGAATAGCATGATAAACCTCATTTAAATATTTTAATATTAGCCTTCTACATATTTAATTTCAAAAAATTATATTTAATAATTATAACTTCAGGAATTAAATTAAATTAATGTCATATAAGTACCACTTATATCAAACCACATATAAAATAAACGTTCATTCATTCAAATGATATAACAAAATCCAATAAATGAAAATTGTTAACCAAAATCCTATAAATTAAATATTTTGAGTAGATAAAATTTTGTTTCTGCCGATCAATCTTACGAAAACAAATAACTTGTAAAAATGTTTAACATAATCTTAAGAATTCCATCATAAAACTATCTTACTTAGAATATTCAATATTATTGGATATCTAACTAAGTTACTCTCTATCAAATCTCATGATATGTAAAAACATTACTGAAAAATCAGTTTTAAGAGAGACTTTGCTTCGTCAGTACTCAAATAATTCATATTCAATAAAATATAACATCAATCAATAACAAAAATTTAAATGGTGTGTAATGTTAACTACAAATAAATAATTTTGTGGTTTACCCTTGATCTAAAAGATTGAAAGATAATTTAACGGCCTCCGTTATAGCACAAGGACTATCTGTATAAAGAATATTAAGGAAACCAAATAATTATGTATTATGAATAAGAAAACATAAATAGAGGTTAATACTTGATAGAAGATATATAAATTTATTTAAGTATTTTAATATCAGCCCTCCACATATTTAATTTAATTAATTAATTAATTTAATTCCTTAAGTTATAATTATTAAATATAACTTTTGAAATTAAATATGTAGAAGTCTAATATTAAAATATTCAAATAATTTTATATACCTTCTATCAAGTATTAACCTCTATTTATGTTATGATAAACCTCTATTAATCTCCCTTTTGCTGGAGTGAGTACTTACTCATATAAAAGATCTACGTAAGTTTTCACACCAAATCAGTTCAAATAGAACCTGATGAAACAACAGTATGTCAAAGCAATTACTGTTCATTAATAAAAGTTTTGTGAAAATTCAATTGAATTCACTATTCATTACAGCCATTTTTCTTTTCAATGAACTGAAGCAACCCAAAATTATCTTATCCATAGAATGTCATACCATGATGAGTGGCAAGCTCAATATTAATACTGAAATTTACTTTCCATTTGAAAATAAATATATATGCAAATAGTTAACTTATTTATAGGCATTTTAAAATTTGTATCGTTTGACTGTAGTTGGAGAAAGATAATTTTGAATTGTAAATATCGTTAGAACCTTAATATCACAACAATAAATTATTTATTTGTTACTTCTTTGATGAAAACTGAAAAGGAAATTTTTTCATGATTTTCGTGTTACAATTTGATAATTATGAATGACTGCATACAACACTGAAAAAAAAGATAAATGTATTGGTGAACTTATGACCGGATAAATGAAAATTTTGCAAGTGACGAACTATCTCGAGTTTTTTTATAGGTCTCATGAAAGAACTACGGATGATCTGGAGACCATATATGAGGAACTACTTCATATAAGAGCGGTAGCACATCTTTCAAATTCAGTCAAGAAGGAATTATCTTCTGTGGTGGTTTTTGAAGCACATCCAAGAGCTGGAACAGTATGTGAGTACCTTCATAATTTTCTTGAAAATAAAAAATGAGAAACAAGTGATCAATGAAGATAAAAAAGTGAGAATGAAGTGATTGGCCTTTTTTGGAAGTTCTTTGCATTAAAATGTTTATAATGAGAAAATCACGAATATACAGGGTCAATCAAGGTACATGTTAGTTTAGAGGTTTACGGAGAATGAAGCAAGGATTATATTGAAAATTTGGTCCATTGGTAATAATATATGGATCTAAACAGTTTTCAACGGAAAGTTGCAAAGAACTTTGATGTTTCAAATGAAATATCCTTCATATTATTCCAATATTTGTTTCGCTATTGCTTTCTTTTTATGTTTGTGCAATACTCTTTTTATACCTATTCCTAGCGGTTTTCGATTAATTAAATACTTTCTTTATTTTTTGCGCAAAATATAGCTTCAATTCAACATTTGATATGCCGGAATTTGGATACGTACAGAGTTAAAATTTTTGTACTACGTAACAATTACTTATAAGATAATTCGTTTCCAATTAGTTTAAAATTCATGATTTTACATACAGAAATGATGAAAACTGCGTTTTTACAAATGGAATTCCTGAATGTCAGTGAATATCAGGATAATTTTATCATCATATATAATTGGAGCTATTGTATGCACAAAAAATAAGGAAATAATTTGATTTCTCTCCACAAATGTCATATCGATGAATTTGACTTCCCGGCTCATTGATCTACTCGAGAAAAAATTATCACCCGATTTTTATTTAATGAACATATTGGAGATTAAATACTGTTCAAAATTCTGAAATATGGAAAATTCTATACACATTGAGAAATAAAAATAAAACTTTTAGAATAGTTTGTGAATGATTCATTACATTTTTAAACTCAAAAGTCAATTGAAGATCTGCAGATCATATTATCTGGAGAATTTTACTTCAAATAACAATCTTTTTGGATTTTCTCAAATCCGTTCTTAGTTATTGTAACATATTCACTCTGAACTAGTGAATATGGCATTTTCCATTCCTTTCTTATTTTAAAACTCTTAAAACTTAGGGTGATTCATAAAATAAGCACATTCTGTTAATCTTGTGAAATAATCTGACTTTGAAATGAGGATATAACAGAACTAATGAAATTATGAATCTTCTTCTAAAAAAATAATTAACACTGAAGAATCTCTTTGACGGAAAAACTTGATCGTACTTTCTAGAAATACCTAGCGAAAGAATTTTTATATTCGAATAGGCCTGGTCGAGTGGAAACCTGAGGGAATAAGGCAATTTTCAGACGAAAATAGCACCAAATATGAAGAGGTGCTACAACGGTTCAATAATTCGATTTCCTGGAGAGTGTTCAGAGTGCCTGCAACCGAGTAAACTTGAGCTGATGTTCGGGCGACATGTTTTATTTAATGTTTTGGGAATTTCCAATTTTCCCTATGTAGGTATTGCAGACGCATCGTTTTGTTCGGTTATGGAAATGCGTACATTCGTCATACGGATGAACGTCGTATTGGGATGAGATAACAACAGATAGGGATATGACATGGTATTGATCAAATAAAGAATTTTCAATTTGAAATTCTGTTCTTGATCTGTGAGGTAACGGCTGTCATCGTTCCAAGTGACAATATGATAACGAAAGAATAGAACGAAACAACAACAGTTCAATGCATAATTCAAGTTGGTTATAACTCAATATTGAAAAAAAAAGTTCTGTAATAATAATATATATTGTTCCTTGTTACTAGTAAATATACAATGAATACAGGGTGCGTTTTTTAAATGAGAATAACTTCGATGTTTTGAACTAAAGAACAGTTCAATTATGTAAAATGAAATTCTCATATTTATATTCAACAAATAAAAAGTTTTGAGAATAATGATACACAGATGTTAATTCTGCAATGCACTGCTATAGTCGTTCTAAAAAGTTCCCTATCGACACAAGTCGATGTCAATTGTCCTAACTTGTGTTGTGATAGCTTTTTTCAACACTTGCAGATATCGGGGCTTATCTACATAATGTGGTCGGGGAAAATACGACTCACAATTTTTATTGAGGCTCTGGCTGTTGTAACGCCATTTTATTGAAATCAAACATTTCTTGTATCGATTCTTCGGCGTCACAATTCTGGGATCAATGAGTTCTCTAACAAAAAACATATCGCTCGGACAAAACCGCCCACAGCCGAGCCGGGCCCTGGAGTAAATGCTCGATCAGGCCCCCCTGTCCCCAATCACCACAATCTTTCGACGGTTATACGAAATTAAACGGAAAACCTATTCTTCTAAGGAGGAACATTTACAACAGTTTCAATGGAAAAGATATTATTAGTTACTATTATTATGTACTACAAATAAATATATAAAATATGAAGGATTATTCTTCTTTTAATGGTTTAGTTTCAACAATGAATAATTATTATTTTTATCAAATTAGTATCAACACTAAGAGTTTTAGAACATTGCCTTTCTTGCTTTCGTTTCTGCGAGAGATTGTATAAGAGGATCAAAATCCGAGCAAGTTCCCATTCCATACTTAATCTGATTATCTCTGTTGTACCATTGTCGATCTTAAACAGTTTTTTATCCTACTCAATACACTAAGGACCGTTCAGCCTACGCTACAGAAACTGGAAGGCTACAGAATATCCGTAGAGCAATACAAACATTTGGGAAAAGTAATTAAAACAAATTGTAGAAATTACTATGTTTTACTACCAAAAAATATATATTACATATTTTCTTGTGACTCGAGTTTCGGGAAATGAACTATCCCATCATCAGACAACTAATTTGTCTGATGTAATTTCTACAATTTGTTTTAATTATGATCAACTACCAAATAGTAACGGCTGAAACAATTCAGTATTTGGGAAAAGGTTTATCACGTTGAGTGCCATGCGCTTATTTAAAAGTTTCAAGGTTTTCAATAAAGTATCTAAAATGGTTGATTAAATTATACTTTTAGAATACTTCATTTCTTCGATTAAGTCATGACTTACATCTATTTTGTATTCCTCAGCCATTTGCATACCCCTCCGTGATATAATGCTTAGATCCATTTATTGGTACATCCATGAAAAAGATTTTTTCAATTTCTATTATAGCTGTAAATCTGAATCTCCAATTAGAAACCGTAACTTCAATTATTACGTGGAAGACTTCTATCTTAAATAGTTCTTCAAGGGACATATTGAGATTTTGAGCTGTAGATGACCTTTCACAGGTTATCCTTTATTTATTCTGGAAATGGGAAACTCTGGGTCAATGCCATATGCAACAAGTTCAGATTCAGACAATATTTTGTCACAATTATTTCTTAGTTCATTTAGTTCCCTGTTAAGCCTTTCAATATTTTCGACCTCAACGTCCAAAGTATCGTCCATCGTTTGGTGCAGTTGATTTCTATAATTGATAGGTCCTAGGTTTGAGTTTACTCAAACCGCTGCCATAACTACGCACTTAAAAGAGCTGAGATATTCACACCTTTCATTGTGAATTTTGTTTGTACTGTCATGTTCATATTCAATAAAGGTGATAAAAATAACCTTACCTATGTGTTCAGCTTGTCCTGATACATTCTACTCGAGCACTCGACCTCGTGTCCAATAATGAATGAAGTGACGATCCTACATTTTCTTTCGAAATCTCCCAACTTTTCGGGCTAAAGCTGAATGAATTGTTCATATTATGAACAACTCTGAAAAAAGACTGCCTCAGTGCTATTTTCAGCTGCACTTACTCCACATAAAATCAAACTGTTACATCCACAGGTTCAAAATTAGATTTCACAATGAAAGCTTGTACACTCTTATACTTGCCACCCATATAGCAACCAGCGTCAAATCCCTGGACTCTGTAGTCATTCAAATGAATGTCATATTTCTGAATGACTCTTTTACAATGTCTGCTCCTGTTAAAGTCGTTACAGTCAGAGAACTCCAAAAATCGTTTAAGTGTTTCACATTATATCAATATATCTGAATATAAAAACGGTTTGTTCGACATGGCTAGAATCTGGTATAGCATCAACCATAAAAGAATAGTGAATTGAATCAGTCCTTACCTGGTGAAAATACATATTAAATAATATTTAAATAAGGTTATTCTGATTTTCACAAATTTTTATTGTTATGTTTACAACAATCGTTTCGCTATCACAGTAGCATCATCAGGCAAGATTACATTTTGAATAACTAAGCTTGTTTCCGTAATCCGTTGCTATTTATATTACAGTAAGTACAATAAATTTTTATTGAGCACTAAAACCCAAAAAAGGGTCTCTGCAAATTCCAGCTTATCTGAATATATTTAACAGAGGTGAGTTATTTAAATCTATTTGTTCGTTAGGTAAAATTCCAATTTTATTATGTTTATTTATCTCTAGGGATTCTAACAGATTTAAGGCATAACTTTTGCTTTTTATATGTAGAATTTCAAAGTTATGGTTGAAAGTATGTCCTGTTTCTAACAAATGGTTGGAATATGTAAAATTACTCTTATTATTGAGGAAACTCTTCAAATGTTCACAAATTCTATGACGGAAAGTTCTTCTAGTCTGTCCTATGTAAACTTTAGGGCAATCACCGCAGGTTAACTTATAAACCCCCGATTTATCATCTTTATGTGTACAGACTTTATTATTTTTAATAAATTTACTCAGGTTTGAATTGGTTTTAAATGAAGTTCTCAAATTATATTTATTTTTGAGGTATGTAGCAATGAATTATCTGCACAATGTTAAATGAACTTATTTTGTGTTCCACATGACAAATAATTGACTGGAATCCTTTTTTGTGTTTCTTGAGAATGCTGTACTTATTCTAATGCTTCGACATTACATTCTCTTAATGACCTTTAATTTCAGGCTGTCCAAATAAATTTCCATTGTAAGGTTGTCCTCCCATTTTCTGATTTTCCTCCCCAAAAATGGAGAACTCGTTCACTCAAAAATAGAGTGACATCTAGAAGCTTGTATAGGATCTGTTTTCAATTAGTGATTTCGTTTTGAACTTGCTTTTGAAATATCTGACATAAGGTTATTTCTCTTCTCAAGACAATCTCCATGTCCTTTCATTTCATATAGCGTGCTTTAAGACTTTGGCTATTTTGGTGTTCGGGAATTTTTTCAAACAACTTTTTCCACTTATGACTTTTTGTATACCCGCTAATTGATGCAAATTTAGATCTTACAGATTCTGGTTGAGCACAAAATAATTGTCAGCTCTGGTCGGGCTTGCGCTCGAAGGTCACAGTTAAAGTTGCCCCTTTTGCTCTATCGAAAAAATGAGGGCCGATTACTTCAAGACTGTTTGCTAACAGAAATGCATAAAGAAAAATAAGCCTTATATTCGTTATTACTGGATAATTTTCATTGGCAGAATTCATTTGTGTTCTTTCAGCCAATAGATAGCGTCGTGCAAAATCTCCCTGATTCATTTGTTGTTCAGCCATAAGCTTGAAAGTGTGAAAACTAAGGTTTCGGTGTAAAATCGTTCGAAGTATTGGACAATTATTCGGAATAGTGCAGCTTATTTTCGGACAGAGCACTGTGGAATTTCACGGACGTCCTTTCAATTCAGGGGACTTGAAGTTTTGGATTAATTGCTGATGAATGCCGTCGTACCCATTTCTTGATTGTGTCACGTTTCGCAACTAAACCGTTTCAACCGATATTGAAGCTTTGACGACTGTACGACAATAATAGACTCGCCTGGAGCCTTTTTCTGAGCCTTGGTTATCATTTTGTCCTAGAGGAACAAATTCTTTGAGGATGATTCCCTTTTTGTCAGAAAAACAAATCAGCATTGATTCGACCTTCGATCCATGATTCACCATCTGTGATCACACGAATAAATAACGTTCAACAATCATACAATCATTCTCGCCACGAATATTCGGCTGGACAGTTGATGATGAGGTATCCATACGTTATTCGACGAAAAGCAAAGAACCCATTTTTTACCATTGCAGTTGTTCACACGTAAAAAACGGCATTCGAAGTCCCTTGACTTCAGTTCATAGGTCGCCCAATTTCCTACTTTCAGATCAATTCTATAGCTTTTAAAGAATGTAAAATGGCTATTTAAGTGACTTTAAGTGTTTGAGCGAGTTTCATTTGCATTTGTTTGGATCTTCGTCGATCCTTACTTCTAATTCTTCATCCTTAAACTTTGGTGACGCTCTGGGTCACCTTCCAGATCAAAATTGCCACTAAATCAGGCAAACCATCTCTGACACGTTCGTTCAGCTAGAGCATGGTCACCATAAACATCCACTTAAATACGATGACTTTCGGCATCCTTTTTCTTCATATTTAAGTAAGGAAGTGTAGCTCCCTGCAAAAGCACATTATACGGTAGGTGTTGCCAAATAAAACAATGTAATAAACTAACAGCGACATACATTCTGTCAAGAAAGTACCGGGAATTATTGATTTGAATCTGGCGGGGCAATGAGGCAGGTAAAATTTTTTTTTCCTAGGTTGGTACCACTGTCCTTAATTACTATACCAAGCTTGAGCAGGATCTGTCAACTAGTGTGTTTGCAACAGCTGATTAAGTCAGTCGATGTCAGTGTGCGTGCCGATTTTTACTATGGGTGATTACGTTGAGCAAAGAATTTGTTTAAAGTTTTGTGTTGCAAATGAATTTTCGTGTGCCGATGCATTGAAAATGTTGCAAAAGGCCTTTGGTGATAATGCTCTATCGAAAACTCGTGTATATCAGTGGTACAGAGCCTTCAAGGACGGTCGTGAAGTGGTCGCCCATCGACGGCTTCGATCGAAGATAACGTCGATAAAATTAAGGAAAGGTGCTGGAAAACCGTCGTACCAGCTTGAGAGAGATAGCACATGATCTTAAAATATCCCACGAGTCCGCACGTACGATTTTGATTGATATTTTGGGCATGAGAAAGGTGGCCGCACGACTCGTACCGAAAGACCTGAATGTTCTTCAAAAACGTCATCGCGAACAGGTTACTTCAGACATGCTGGATCGCTGTAATTCCGATTCTACATTCATGGAACGCATTATAACTGGTGATGAGACCTGGGTCTACGAGTACGATATGCAAACAAGCCAGCAATCATCGGAATGGGTGGCAAAAAATGAGCTGAAACCGAAAAAACCACGCCAAAGCCGCTCGAAAATGGAGGTGATGCTCATTGTTTTCTTCGATATCCGTGGCGTGGTGCACTACGAATTCATTCCAGAGGGTCCTACGGTAAACAAGGAGTATTACCTAGGCGTTATGAAACGTTTGCGTGAGCGTATCCGTAAGAAGCGGCCAAATTTGTGGGCGAACAACTCATGGATTTTGCATGACGATAACGCGCCTTCTCACCGAGCTACGATTGTGACTGACTTTCTTGCCAAAAACTCAACAAACGTGCTTCAGCAACCACCGTATTCGCCAGATTTGGCTCCCTGCGACTTTTTCCTCTTCCCAAAACTAAAATTGCCCCTTCATGGCACCCGTTTTGAGTCGATTGAAGCCATTAAACAAAATTCGGCGCGAGAGCTAAAGTCCATCCCGGAAAGCGCCTATAAAAAATGTTTCGATAATTGGAAGTGCCGTTGGCGTAGATGTATTGGAGCAAATGGAGCCTATTTTGAAGGCGACCCAATAAATTTTGACGATTAAATATAAAAATGTTGTTTCAATTGAAAATTCCCGGTACTTTCTTGACAGAGTAGTATGTTATCAAAACCGCATGAACTTATTTTTCTCTTAACAGTTTTTATTTTTCATTTTAAAAGTCTGGTTCTGGGTGATAATTTCAAACGTTGTTTTGAAAAATGAGTTATATTTTATATTTATATAAGATATATTTTGGTGCAGAATTTGCAAGTTAAAATATTCCAATGAAACGGTTTACTCTATAGAGTGTGTATGTTTTTAATTCCTATCAGTGTTCGTTATTTCCTATAGATTCCCTTATTCATTGAAATGTTGTCTAATATATTTGAGAATTCTATGTCTAATCAAAAAAACATCATTTTTCTAATATATTTCGATTTAATTCTTTGAAAATTTAGATATGTAGAGGTTTTACAGAAAAATTCATTTCCTATATTAAAAAAAAACATGTCGAGTATATCTACTTTCAAATTTTGCGAAGTCGAATAATATAGTTAAAAATAGAAGAATGTCAAATACAAAATGGTCGTTTAGAGCCAAAAAATTTCATGAATTTTTGAAGAATTGTTTGGGTATTTTCTGAACGCTGAAGCAATATGATTCACAATTGAATAGCAAAGCTTACTAAACACAAGTCACTTAACTAACATAATAAATGTCTGAAAACAAATTTAGTCATCATGACCTGTCAAAATTCGGTTGTCCTTGTATGGAGATGCTAAAATTGAGCAAGCTTGAGTATGTTTTCATTTTGATTTCTTGCAGCGGTTTATTATTCATGTTTTTTCTGGTTCTATATAATTATTCCATATATCCACTCAATTTATAAGTTTTTCCTTCAAATAATTATTTTTGACCAAATCACCAAACTTACAATTGTAACTTGCTTTCTGATAAGGCACAAACTGCCGCCACAACATGTAATCTTATGCGCAAAGTGTTTACGCATTTACATTCTATAGTCTTTCAATATTGTTGTATGAAGCATAATCTTTCTACCGTGGTTGCTTCCAATTTAACTTAATTTCTCTATGAAAGAAGAATAACCACAGAAACCAAAGACGAAATTTCGTGTTCGCATAATTCTCTTGCTATTTTCAATACAATTAAAATTCTTCAGTAAACGGTGATCTTTTAGCGGATTTATAATTACTTGATACACACGTTCAAGTTATTTTCAAAATCAAATTCTGTTCTGATTAGTGACCCAGGTTTCTCAGAATTGAGCGTCACCAATCTCAACTCGAAATGAATACTGAGACCAGAATTCATTTTTTAAACGCTCAACGCGGGCAATGCAAACGCGTTCTAACATTATGCAAAGGTTTTCTAGTCACCCTAGATCATCGAATGCAGCCGTAGATGATGCATATACGACATTTCTGGAAACAGAAACAGAGTTAGAAAGTTTAACTCAGGTTTCGGGTGAAGAATACGTTCTTGAATTTAAAGAAAAATATTTCGAGCTCACAGAAATCGCCCAAAAACTACGAGGGTCAGCACCAGAAGTATACAAGAAAAAGGTATATCAAACACATTGAGCCCGAATTGAGGACATCAAGGTCAGTTCTACGTCAGAGAGTAACTCAACATTACGAAATGAAAAGATTCCGAAAAACAATTCGTACACTCAGAAATTAAGCCCGAACCCAGAAGTATTCGCGGCTGCAACAATTAAACAAAATTGCATCCACTGCAAAAAGGATCACTCCGTGTTATCATGCGTGAAATTCTTAGCAATGTCGCCTAGTGAACGTATTAGGTGTATTACAAACGTCTCCGCCTGTTTTAACTGTCTACGATTAAATCACGGCGTTAAAGACTGTACATCGGGAAGCTGTAGAAAATGCAATCGAAAGCATCACACCTTGTTTCACCCCGATATTGACACTGTTAAATCTGAAAAACAAACAGCTGTCGCGACACCGGCTAAAGAGACTTCTATTAGCTTGCACTCATATGTCGCAACAGAAGCACTCCTTTCCACAGCCGTAGTGAACACAGACAGTACCACGACCAAATTACGCGTCGTATTTGACTGTCCCCCGAAATCCTCGACGGGTGTATCTCTCAATAATAAACCTATGATCAGCTCTATCGTCCCGGACGATTCATTTACTACAGATAGTTCGCCGCCGTTCGTTTCAACAGGCGATATAGAAAAATTAAATCGTGAAACATTAGTGCATCCTGAAGATGATACATATCAAAAGGTTCTACGTTCAGCCAACCAACACAAATTGAAACAAGAATATGCCTAGAACACGGTCACACCCGGAATATCAAGTGCCACCCGCGCTCCTGATCAGCTCGCCGAATATACCTCGAAATTAAAACGCGATTTCTGCGACCAAGATCTCATTACTGGCGCGAATTCTCACGAGGACATTATCAAACCTCTTCTTGGCAACCCAGAAATTGCAGAATTGGGCTTCCAACGCTCCAGAAAACATAAAGTTCTCTGAATCTCAAATAACAAATAATTCAATTCTTGCGGAACATATGCGCTCGAATACGCTACATTCCAGACGGAAATATCACTGGCCTATCAATGGCAGAAACGCAACCAAAGGAATAATTCACCAGCGTGTACGCATGAAGCAAAGGCTTACGGAATATCTACCTCCATTTCTCGTGCCCAGCACTCGACTCCTTTTGAATGTCGACGTCAATTACTCCGTACCATTGTTCATTAAGGAGGAGCTTTTCAGAAACCGCAAAAAACTCAAGATTTTTGTTGCAACAAATGTTTGCACGGTCACTAAGGCTATTCATCTCGAATTGGTTAGTGACTTAAGTTCTGAGGCTTTCACAGCTAACCTCAAGGGATTCTTTCCTCAAAGACATATCACTTGTCACTTCAAACCGTCAAAATCACCACATGTTGGTGGCCTTTGGAAGGCTACTATCAAATCTTATAAATACCATTTTGTTCGTACTGTAGGCGACATATTGAACTCACGTCCTATATCCTCGCTTTCATCTGATCCCAATGACCTTCTTCCTCTAACTCCCGGTCATTTCCTCGTTGGTGGACCCTTGACTGCTCACTCTCAGTTGGATCTCTGAGAAGTACCAAGTTCTCGACTATCCGCCTGGCAACATGCTCAACAAATGAAGCAACACTTTTGGACACGATGGCAGAAGGAGTACCTGCACCAGTTGATCACCCAAACTAAATGGCAACTTCCTGAACATAACATAGCAGTGAATAGCCTAGTCTTGATAAAGGAAGATAATCTACCACCTCTTAAATGGTCCCTCAGCAGGGTCACAAAACTCCATCCCGGAGAAGACGGAATTGTTCGAATCGCATCCGTGAGGATCTTACATGCTGAATATAAGCGAAGTGTCAAGAAGTTATTTCCCCTCCCACTCAGTAATGCAACCAGAACATAGGACCTTTGATGCATCCCATGCGCTAGCCGAGTTGATACATACAACTGTTTGAATTCTTTCTGTTTTCTCTTTGCCTATTATCAATATCTCTAGTCGTATATCATAATTTGTTATATTTGTTTGTATTGATATTGATATTTCAACGCCGGGGAATATGATAAGGCACAAACTGCCGCCACAACATGTAATCTCATGCGCAAAATGTTTGCGCATGTACCTTCTATAGTCTTTCAATATTGTTGTATGAAGCATAATCTTTCTACCGCGGTTGCTTCCAATTTAACTTAATTTCGCTATGAAAGAAAAATAACCACAGAAACCACAGACGAAATTTCGTGTAATTCTTGATGTACCAAGACAACTATTCAAGAACACTATTCAGTATTCAATATTCCCAAAGATTTCCACTACACCGGTGGCTTCCAGCACACACAGAAGAAGTACAGTAAGTTAATTTTGTATACATGATCATTTTATGACATATATTTTTTATACTTCAATATATTTTCTATACTTGTAGTATTCTTTTAATCCCTGAAACCAGGCTCAACATTTAATACAGTCCACTTAATTCTTATCTAGTTTGTTGCACTATATTATTAGTTATATCTAATAATAATTCCAACACCAAGTCTACACATAGACTACTTATATTGAGTATATCGAAATACGCAGGCTATTTTGATATGCTGGCAATATTTCATACTACAAATCTTAGGCAATTTCGATCACACAGAAATTCCATTTGCAATAAACTCATTGCACATTTACACTTTCAGTATATTATTTTTTTTATTGCTAATCACAGATCCACGAACGCCTCCTTTCAATAAACCAAAGTACATGCCTAAAAAATGAATAATTTTCGGAACAAAATTTCCTTTCAGAATATTCATTCATCCTTCCCAGCGAATCACACTCTGCTTTATGATCAAGATGCATTCTACATGAAATTATTTTTGGAAGAAAAAGTAATTGAAGTTTTGCAGAAGTTTTCTTTTGCAATTTCTCGGTGAGCAAATATACGTCTCGAGATCTCCATCTCCAAACAAACTTCATGAAAATATATTGCCTTGCTTCCGGATTGAAGAATTCCATACTGAAAATATTCGAAAAACAAACATATTCGAATTGAAGCCATATTTCATTTCACTCAGAGTCGTAGAAAAATTCTCGGCATTCGACCTATGCGATAAATCCAAAGTTGTATAAATGTTCCATTAATCACAGAAGGGCGAATTTTCAGGAAATAAAATATGTAGAAGAATTGCCTCACGTGCTCTTTAGTCTCCGGGGTAGAACAGGAAAACTAGCCTTACCGATTGAACCTAGAGAATTACATCACGTATTTGCTTCAATGCGGTTTGCACTCGCCCGACAAGAATGGAACCTTTCCAAAATAAGTTTTGGAAGGACCCTTCACTTAACTATTGAATTATTGAATGCTGTTGAAATTGGGACCATATCCGCAGCTGCACAGTGGTTTCCAAAAGAGGAATTGAGCATGACGTTTGTTCCCAGACTTTGAAGGTTAAATTGAAATTTTAACGAAAGCTATCTAAGAGACGCTGATTCTACGAGGGAAATTGTCTTTGATGACTTCTATGCTCGACGATACTCCAGATCGAACAGTTGGAAGAGAAAAGTTTCAGACCGAAAAAGTGGAAGAATGGAAGTGTCCTAAATGTTCAGTTTTACGACTAACTGCCAGTGGACTGACCATCAGGGATATTTCAATTTAATCTTGGTTAACTTTAATGGAAAAGATAATAAAAGCTTTCATATGACGTCAATAGCTTTACTACGTTGGTAAATTAATACATAGGCGTACAACTATTTTCAGCCATATATTTCCAAGTTCGAAGCTTTACTCTAAAAAGCTGATTGCGTTTAGGAATTGTTGCCTCTACTTTCTCCCATCTTTCCAGCAGCATGCAAATTCCATATTGAACAAATATAAATACACGGGTCGATCCAATATCTTAGTAATTAAAAAATGGTGAAAAGCACTTACCTGATGTTAGGAGCTTTTGCTTGCTTATTGGTATCAGTCACAATCCTCACGAATTTTTGCATTAAACTTCTGGTCTTCATTTTACATATAAATGCTAAATTAAAACTCGAACGTAGGAGTATTGCTCTGGTTTCGGTAGTGCATAACGATGATTTGCTTACAAAATATATTTCTTCATATTTTAATATCAAACAAATTTTCCACGAACATTATTTTCTTTCCAAATACCAAATTTCAGATTGATCTCATAGTAGTTTCTAAAATAGTGAGAAAAATAAGAGAAAGTTTTAAATATGGATAACTATGGAACCGTTAAAAACCTTTTTCGTCCATTTACGAACTTTGTAGACACCTACCTACCATTTACGAACTTTGTAGTAACCTACACTGCGAAAGTAAAAATATTTACAGAAGGATTGACCGGACAGAATTAGTTTCGACCTTATATTATTTATCAGTCAGGCCGACCCAGTCGTTTGAGGCAATTTTGGATACGAAATTTGAAAATTAAAAACATTTTGGCAATACTATAACAGGCTGTCCTTAGAAGAAGCCCGCAAGTACTAAAGAATGTGCTGCTCATAAACGTTATAGTCAAAGGAAACCTCATCTTTTGCAGAATCCGTCAGATGAGGTAAAACTTCTCCCCTTAACTCTTCCAAGTTCGTCTCGAAAATTTTTGCGATATGAAGTCAAGCAACTTCACTGCAAAATCACATGATCATATTCGTGGTTGCATTAATCTGATCTTTAGTGCTCACCCTTTATTCATTTATTATAATTTTTCTTATGAATTTTCAAATTGGAATTTTCATTATATATGGAGTCTTAATTATTAATATTAAATAGTAAATTAGCGAATTCAAAATAAGTAAATTAAAAACTCTGACAAAATGAAGAATAAAAAAATCAATTATAATTAAATATTAAATTAGCGAATTCGAAATAAGTAAATTAAAAACTCTAACAAAATGAAGAATAAAAAAATCAATGCTATGTGTAGGAAAAAATTTTTCATAAACATAAAAATAATATCTAGGAGTCTTCAATCAATAAATATCAAAAATAAAGAATTCAAGGAATCAAAAGCCTTTGATGAAATAATACGTTGTTTTGTCTTTCTAGGGGATCAAATTATGTTTCTTAGAAATCTAAATATATGAAATCTGTCAGGTCGGTCTGATCTGTCCGTAAACACTCAAACTTTCCAGCGAAAATAGCCAAACAGTAGAAATTTTCGGGAAAGGTTAAAGGCCTAAATATCGGGTGTTTTTCTTAGGGTGATTAGAAATTTGAAATAAAACACATTTAAATTAAGATCGAAGTCAATTTTGTTATTTGAAAGATAATTTTATGACATTTATGTTTTTTTCTCGAAATAATGTTATCACCAAATCTTTCTTTCAATAAATCAATTATAACGCTAGCAGCATAAGGTAATACCACCATCTTGTTGGAACAAAAACACTTCTGGGTCGGTACCATTCAAATTTTGAAACAAATAATCATTGATCATCGATCTGTAACGAGCACCATTCACTTTAACATTAGCTCCAGCATCGTTTTTAAAGAAGTATGGACCGATAATGCCTCCAGCGTGTAAAGCACACCGTGCAGTGCATTTTTCAGGATGCAATTGAACCTGCATCCTGAGGATTTCTTTCACTCCATATACGGCGTTTTTGTTTTGATTGTTTACTTAGCCGTTCAATCAGAAATGAGCTAAAAAAGTGGATCAACTTCAAGCTGTTCTAGGGCGCAATCAGCAAACCAACGATGGTCACTGGCTTTAGTTCTTGAACCAGTTGGATCTTGTATGGGTGTAGATCAAGATTTTTACGCAAAATTTTCCATGTGGTGGATGCACAGAGTTCAACTTGTTGTGAACGTCGACGAATGGACAAATCTGGATCATCATTAATACTATGACTTACAGCAGCGATATTTTCTTCTGTACGTACAGTTCTTTGTCTTGTTGTTGTTGTCGTATCGAGTAGAGAAAATGTTGTCCGAAATCTATCGATAGTTCGACGAATAAGCTGCTCTAATGGACGAAGTGCTGTATAAGTTTGACGAATAGAACACTGAGTTTGAAAATCAATTTCAACAATTTGTGAACGTTGTTGCAGCGTGAAATGTCAAAACAACATGTCTTCTACCTTCTTTCAAATCACATTTATCCCTATCGAAAGTTCTATCACTCTAAAAAAACACCCGATATATGGATTGAGTTCGTTAAAGGGGCAAATCGATTTCATGGTTCCGGAATAATTTGCTTCTGAAATTTTTTCTAATTTATTCGAAACTACAGATCCGATCGATCGAAAATTTGGTATATTTAGAATAAGAAAAAAATGCACATATTCGTTCGTAATTTCGTGAGGATGGTATAATTAGAAGATTCAAAAAAATGATGAGCAGAATATCGTCAAGAGCTTCTGGGACCATAACAACAGTCCCTTTCAAATGAATCGGTCTTAACTTGTTGAAAATTCATTTTGATTGAATGAAATGATAAGAAATATTTCCACAATTTATTCAATGAACTACAATTGTTTTGCCGCCACTGTGAATTCGTAATTTTGAACTAACTAAATAAATGAAATTATTGAATTGAATCATTTCTTCCTTGGTGAAAATCCATATTAAATAATATTTAAATAAGGTTATTCTGATTTTCACAAATTTTTATTGTTATGTTTACAACAATCATTTCGCTATCACAGTAGCATCATCAGCCAGGTTCACATTTTTAATAACTAAGCTTGTTTCCGAAATCCGTTGCTATTTATATTACAGTAAGTACAATAAATTTTTATTGACCACTAAAAGCCAAAAAAGGGTCTCTGCAAATTCCAGCTTATATGAATATATTTAACAGAGGTGAGTTTTTTAAATGTATTGTTCATTAAGTAATATTCCAATTTCATTGTGTTTATTTATCTCTAGGGATTCTTAAAGGTTTACGGCATAACTTTTACTTTCTATATCAAGAATTTCAAAATTATGGTTGAATGTTTGTCATGTTTCCAACAATTGGTTAGAATATGTGGAATTACTTTTGTTATTGAGGACACTCTTCAAATGTTCACAAATTCTATGTCGGAAAGTTCCTATGTAAACTTTAGGGCAATCATCGCAGGTCAACTTATAAACCCCCGATTTATCATCTTTATGTGTACAGTCTTTATTATTTTCAATGAATTTACTCAAGTTTGATTTGGTTTCAAATGAAGTTCTTAAATTGTATGCATTTTTGAGGTATGTAGCAATTTTCTCAGAAATACCTTTAGTGTATTTTAAGGAAATGTATTTAAAATTTTCTGTTATCTTAGGATACACCATATTTAAAGCTATTTTATTATTTTTATTCATCAACAATTTGTCTATCAACTTAGGATCATAGTCATTATTAATAGCTATTTGTTTAATTATGTTAAGTTCTGAAATATAATCTTCTCGATTCATGGGAATATTAACTAATCTATGGATCATACAATTGAATGCTGATAATTTTTGATTTAGAGGATTGTTTGATTTATTGTGTATAATAAAATCCGTATAGGTTGGTTTGTGAAACATTAAAAAATCATGTGAATTATTTATTCAAGTTAAATCAAAAAAATAGAATTAGTAAGTTCGGTTTCCATAGCGAATGTTATTGAATGATGTATTTCATTGATAAATAAAAAGAATTTTTTTAAAAGCCTGTCTGTACCTGTGAAGCAACAGAAAATATCGTCTACATATCTATACCTACATAAAAAATACTTCTTAAGGGAATTTTGGTGAATTTTAGTTTCAACGTTGTCCATGAATATTTCTGCTAATAAAGGGCTTGAGGGAATTCCCATAATTAAACCGTTTTCAGATTTATAAATTTTATTTTTAAATTGAAAATAATTTTGTTTAGTGCAAATATCTAGACATTCTAAAATATCTTCTTTGATAGTTTTGAAATTATAAAGAGTATTTCCCCAATTGGTTGAATAAACTACAAATGTTTGGCCAAACTGAAGCTCTATAAATTCAATATCTTGAACATACTGCAATTAGTGTTAGCTCTATCAGAACGTGTTGACGGTGCTCGTACCAGCATCAATTGAGTCATCAATCTTGGGTTCATCTTAGTTCATGGGACTGTGTTTGAGTGCTTGGATAAGAAGCCCTTCCGGCCAGTGAGTTCCGTCACAAGCCAACTCGGGTACTGACCTGCAGAGACAGTAGAGGTTAGATAGTGCTTCGCTGCTACCAGTCAGATGGTTTTGGCTTTCGAGCCGAGGCCCAAACTGGAAGCTGGTGGGTTCATCTCTTCGGAGGGATTCTCGCTTCGCGCGATATTGCGTATCACACTCTTTGCCTCTGGTGGCAGACTGTAGAGACTGCTGAGTAATCGCTTGGTGAAAGAGCCATGCTCACATGCCAATACGAAAACCTGGTAGAATTCACATGTATTGAGCAGGAGTACTATCTCAACGAGGAGCATTCAGTAGAAAAGAACTTACCTGTCTCACGACGCTCTTTCCGTATGAAAGTTAGC
This sequence comes from Megalocaria dilatata, assembly GCA_034642435.1. NCBI lineage: Eukaryota > Metazoa > Arthropoda > Insecta > Coleoptera > Coccinellidae > Megalocaria > Megalocaria dilatata. The sequence goes on from CM067857.1 coordinate 73,332,926, forward strand.
GTGTTTATGGACTTACCGGACAGAATTTTTTTTAACCCCGGATACTTCATCACTGAGTCTTACCTAGTCGTTTAAGATCATTTTCGGCTCAAAAGTAAAAAAGTAGAGACATTTGGGCGAAACGATAGCACGCGCTGTTCTCTGGAATAAGCACGCAACAAATGTTGTAACTCAAATGCAAGTTACTGTCAATCTCGCATTATGATAGTAACTTGAATGATTCTGTCACATCTCAGAGTAATAAAATTAGATATAGGGAGCATACGTCATATGTAAAAGGCTATTACTGTACGCAACATGTACGAGTAATACGAAATTTGAGAGTTAGGGCGGATATTAAAACAAACTTCAAGGGCGTAACATACAGTAGATAAAATCTTACCGAATTGGGAGATGCACACGAAAATAAACAAGTCAAGTTATCGCGAAAATTGAAATTGTTGTAGCGACGACAGAATTTCACTTTCTCTCTTATTTTGCAACTCAAAATAATACAAATTATTTTTGAATTCTAGCAATCCAGATTCAGTTTTTGTCCATTTACTAGTAGTGGTTATGAACGAACCATGCTCTTGTAGTTAAATATTGGATGGAGTAGTCCGTTACTTTGTGTTAGTTCATTTTAATTGGAATGAAATGAGAAATTATTTTGTTTTCTATCACCTTATTAACTGATTACACAGTGACTCTATCACTACGAGCTAAATCGATGCGAAACACAACACAATTTCTCAAGTTCACCTTAGTAATAGTAACAAGTTCCATAGCTACAGTGAAAACCATATTTAAAGAAAAGCTTTGATACCAGGCGAGAACTTTTCGACAGCATGTCACATACTGTTCAAGAGTTATAGTATCACTGGCTAGCTCGTTATAAATGGGCAGGGCGTCAAGGTAATATACTGACGTCAGAGTATGGGAGATTTATAATTTAAAGAAGGAAATGAAGCCATTTAAATTATTTATTGAATTGTTACAAATTGTATGGTCATCAATGGGGAAGAGAGAATGATTGTTTGCTTGGTATTAAATTCATGCGATAAGTAAATAATAATGAAAACTGAAGAATAAGATCCCAGATATTTGTTCACATAAATCTGTACAATAATAAATAACTAAATAAATTATCCAATAGCTGTTATTTATCCTTCCGTATACTGGTTTAAAAAGGAAAATATACTGACCCTGATTTCAAAAGTGATCAAACCTATAATACAGTCTGAATTATATAAATTCAAAATGCTGATGATGTACTCACGAACGGGGGTTTGTTCTGATACTTGCTCCTCGCTGATGAGGGTCCAAGCTGGATCTTGAAATTTCAAATCCTTTTATTCAACGCTCGTCGTCAACTGAGTATCAGTTTCCAATTTTTGAATTTAATCAATTATCAGAAAGTTGTTTAATATCTGTAGAGTTCCAAAGTCAAAAATATACTGACCTTCAACGGAAATATCACGAAAGTAAAAGAAGATGACCTTCTAGTTAATCCGAAAATATTGACTTTAATGGCTCTATATAACTCCAAAATCAAAATCAAAGGCACCAATAATTATTTCCAGGTATAAACAATCGTCAAAATAATCCAAAAAAAAATTGAAACTATATTTTCTGAAAGAATTTCCGGTAATTTAACTTCAATTCCTTCAACTCCACTAACTCATCAATTCATCAATATGACTCAACCAAAAATGTTCAAGAATGGACGTTGTCGCGTGAATAAAATACAATTACGCCATAATTCTGCGCAATTTAGCGATTCTAGCATAAGAAGGGAGGCCTGCAATTAATATTTGACAAACTGTACCAAAGATGGATCTGTACGTCAATATCTCGAAATGCTTGGATTTCAGTGGCGAAATTAAAGCGTGACAAGTATTGATAAATGTTTACAAGTATAACTCAAACAAGTTGAAGACATTACTATGTTTTGCGATTAATAAATTGATATTTTACACATTCAACTGTGACTCTAGTTTCGGGAATTAACTATCCCATCTTCAGATAACTGAAGACATAACAAGCAAGATATGGTATTTATGAATATACAGAGGTAGAAGAGGTCATATAAACAAATTGAAAAAGAGAGGACGCCTGACAACTACCAGAATGTCGGCAAGCCAAAGAAGAGTGGTAAACAGATGTTACTTATTTCAATATCTCAAATATTTTGGATTTACATACAATCATTCATTATTTTTACATTATTTTTATTGTGAACTAATTTGTTTCTTTCCTTTAAATTGTACATGTAAAATTTATCCATTGTCGGAAAAGCATGGTCGATTTCTAAACAATGAGAGGCAAAGGTAGAAATTTGTTTATTTTTCATGAAATTCATTTTAATTTCGTTGAAACTCGTCTTGAAGGAACGTCGTGTCTGTTCTATATATTTTTACTGCACGTAGAATAAGATAACTCATAAACTCCCGATTTATGTATGTTTGGAGTTGAGTCCTATGCGTTAAATAATACTGATGATAATTTGTTTTGTCTTTTGAAAGCAATATTAACATCTAATTTTGAAAAACTATTGGCCACTTTTCGACTTATGCTACCGAAGTATGACAAAGAAATGAACTTTTTGTTTTCTTTAGTTTTTATCATGGGATAAATGAAAATATAATATAATATATAATAATTATATAATAACATTATAAATAAAACATAAAAACTAAAGAAAACAACAAATTCAATTCTTTATTGTACTTCGGTAGCATAAGTCAAAAAGTAACCAATAGTTTAATATTGCTTCCAAAACACAAAACAAATTATCATCCGTATTATTTAACGCAAAGGACCCACTCCAAACATACATAAATCGGGAGTTTATGAGTTATCCTGTTCTACGTGTAGTAATAAATATATAGGACAGACGGGACGTTCCTTCAAGACGAGGTTCAACGAAATTAAAATGAATATCATGAAAAATAAACAAACCTTTGCCACTCATTGCTTAGAAATCGACCATCCTTTTCCGAAAATAGATAATCTCAAAATTTTGCATGTAGAATCAAAAGGAAAGAAACTTGATTATTTGGAATCATCAATTCACAATGAATGACTGTATGTAATTGCAAAATATTTGAGATATTTAAATGAGTAACATCTGTTTACCAGTCTTCTTTGGCGTGCCGACATTCTAATAGTTTTTCTCTCCTTTTCAACTTCTTTTTATCACCGCTTCTACCTCTGCATATGCATAAATACCCTGTCCTGCTAGTTAAGTCTTCAGTTGTCTGAAGATGGGATAGTTGATTCCCGATACTCGAGTCACAATTAAATGTATAAAATATCAATTTATTGCTAGTAAAACGTAGTAATTTCTACAATTTGCATTAATTATCAAATAGTAACGGCTGAGTATTTTCTAGAATAATCTGAATTCCTACTGATTGAGGGATGCAAAATTTTTCGACATAAAATAGAGGCATGAAAAACAACGGTTCCATTTCATATGTGAATATTTCATTTCAAATAAACAAGTTTTTTACTTTTTAGAAGAAGAAGCAAAAGAAATATTCGTTCGAGCTTAGTGGTCTGATTTGACCAATTCACGAATATAACCTTTATTATCGAAGATAACACAGATAATTTAAAATTCATAAGCTATTTCTTCGCGAAGTAATTACATATACAAAAGACTAACCGGAGAAATAGGAGGAATATAAATTATTGACCGCTGGATCAACATTCACTGTAGATAATCATTTGAGACTCTTTCTGCTCAAAATTCGAGAAATTCAGTTGGACGCGATGATCAAGACTTGGCAAAATGTACAAAAGATCGAGAAGGAATTTAATGCCGTAATATTCGAAGGCGAAATTTCACGATCGTATATAAGAAGATGTGCTTTATACTACACAAGCTCTGTAAAATTGGTGAAGTTGTAAGCAATACTTAGAAATAATGAGACGTTGGGGCCACCAATGAGGCTCTGAAGTGAATGAGGTGTTATGAGGGAGCTTCAACCTGTTAGTTAGGGAGGCGGCATTTCGTTCCGAGTTACACAATTGAGCTGATCAGATAGGCAATGGGGTGCAACTATGCCAATGACGACAGTGACCTTGTTCCACGTTGGAACTCGGTTGTCGGAACGCTCGCACCCTCCTCTACTTGAAATCTTTTTACTACGCCGGAAAGCTGCAGCAAAGGAGAGTATAATTCTGGGCGAGGAGCGCGACAGGTCGCAACACACTCCCCCTCCAGTGAGCTTCGATACGGTCACGGGATTAGGCGTTGTAATGAGGCAGGAAAGAGTATACCGTTTGGCTGGACGCGGTGCCTTCTCCAACGGGTTTAATGTGAAACGAAAGGACAGCTACAAAGGAAGTATTAGATGGGGTAGTTTGGGTGGTTCGCTCTTGAATCGAATCCTCCATCACACCGGGGTCACCAATAAACCTCCTAGGTGAAACGGATGTATGAGGGAGTTTCAACCTTTTAGTTTGAGAGGCGGCGTTTCGCTTCGAACTTGCGCACCTGGACTCTTCAGATAGGCATGGTGCGCAAGTCTGCCTATGACCCCAGTGATCTCGTCCCAGCGAGGACGGTGATTTCGGTATTCGGAAAGCTGTAGCGTCCTCTATATGCTACGACGGAAAGCTGCAGCAGAGGAGGGTAGAATTCTGGGCGAGGAGTGAGACAGGTCGCTACAAGATAATCGATGTTTTTCAATGAAGCTCTAAAGATAGCCAATACAGTCTTTGAAAACACAGAGATAAATATTCATACATTCCGTGTATTGGTTTTCAAGTTAAAAGTAATGCTGTCTGGCCAGTCCGACACGCCATAATCTTTTGAATTCTTGTCGGTGCTTTTCACCATTTTTCAATGTATTTTGAGTATTTGCCGTGAATTTTCTTTTCATTTGTTACTAAGTTCTTGACCAAATTTTCGTTCGAAGTGTTTTTGAGAGATGCTACGTTATCGTGGTACATAATCCGGCAGTTTTATTTCTACAAATATCGTCTTTATTAGCGAATCTGATCTCTTAAATACAACATAATATTCAGAATATATTCCGTATTGAGAATATCACCTTCTAGCAAGAATTCCTAATGTACAACACTGAGATAATCGAAAAGAAGGTAAAAGTAATAATAAAAGTAATTATTTTTGTCTCATCTAATTATACAATCATCACGAAATTGTACACAAACATGCGTGTTACTTTTCTACTTCTAAACGCTGAATTTCAGATCCATCAAATCTGAAGTTCCGAAAAATATTGGGAAAATATGAAAAATTTTCAGTGCGAAAACGGTTTTGCCCATCAACGAACTTAACTCTTTTCGTTCGAAATTAGGGCTAGATAGATTTACTTTGGACCTCGGGATCTTCAGTACTAAATCCAACCTAGTCGTTTAAGATGTTCAGCTCAAAATTCGAAAACAGCAGACGTTTAGCACGCTGTTCCCTGGATCAAGCGCGCAAAAACTATCAACAGCGCTCCACTTTTGATCGACACTGGCGTGCTTTTTACGGTTTCTGCTCATTTATGTAGCACTTTGGAAAACTGTTTCGTGCTTTGTATGTCAAAAAAGAAAATAAATGCCAAAGTTGCACTTCAAATAATGCAACTTGAATCCCAAAGATTTTTGAATAAGCTCGTGTGGCGAATCAGCGATTGAATAATTCTAACAACTCAAATTATTCCTGCAACTCGATAGTTTGACATTCATTATATGATGGTAATATATAGCATTTTGCATTACAAATATGCAAATTTTTACCACAATTTAATGTTATCTATGTACTATTTTTTAAATTTGATAGAAAAATTCGAAATTTCAGAAATTTACTCAAAGAGCTCTTCCAGGTTAATGAACATGCTAATAGGAGTTCATGTGTCCTCAATTTTTGTAGACCGTTTATTCAAAGTCCAGATGATTCCTAGTTAAAATCTGTTTCCTTCCAAATAAGACTCACCTTTGAAACCACTATATTCATCTTCCCATATGAATCAACAAAGACATTTTATACACATTATGTGATAGAATTGCAAATGAAAAACATCTTTTCTTTCAGTATTTCATCAAGGTGATGAAGGCAGATCATGGTATATCATTGTCAGAGGATCGGTGGATGTAGTTATTCACGGAAAGGGTACAGTAAATACCCTCCACGAAGGTGATGATTTCGGAAAATTAGCTCTCATTAATGATGCACCAAGGTAAGTTCCCTTTTAGATATTCACTCGATTTATAAGTCTAACTATCCAAGCAAAGGATAATAAACATTTAGGATAGAAACACGTTTAATTACATCTGATTGTTTCAATCCTTATCAATTTATCTTGAATTTCCAAATGAAGGAAATAGCGGAAATTATATTTTTTGTATATTATGAGCTTGAGATGAAGATAACTTTCCTATACAACGTTTGTAACGGTTACAGGGTGTGAAAGTTTAATTGAAACTTTTGATTTTTTCATAGCCACTCCAGACATTTCGATAAAATTTCGTAAAATTTAAGTGTTATCAACGAGTTTCATGATAAAACTGTGGCATTTTTTTAATTATTGTCGTGGAACCGGGATAATCGCTGCACATTTTGAATGGAAAATGTGTTATTGTCTGTTCCATTTGTAAGAAGAAATGTCTCTAATTTTCTTTACGAAATGTGTCCTTTAGGAGTGAAAAATTAAACTTCCTTACTGAATATCCATGAGAAACTTTTTCTCCTATTCCAGAATTTGATATCAGCATATTTCTTGACTTCAAGGAAAATATTATAATTTAGGAGATAACTTTCCACAATAAAATAAATTAATAGATCTTCTTGACAACATTCACTTAAATATTTTGTGTGATATTATCAGATGTTTCTACTATTTATAATAAAACGGACGGAGTGACTAGTGTCACTCATTTGGTTCAATTTAAGTGGAAAGTTAGTACTGCTGTGTGATAAATAACTGCAGATGTGATTTATCTCTTTACGTTTTCCGCTGAACGCTATCTACCCATTTTATTGAGAAATATCCATTTTCTATGCCAAGTAAATTCAGTATTGAATTTACAGATATTCTGTTGAAAAAGATATATCAGAAATCTTAGTATCATATTACAATTGTGCGTGGGTCTAGCGGTTTGGAACCCACCCAAATTCAATATCAAGAGGTGAATTTTTAGAGAATTTTTTTTATTATTGGTTTTGTAATATTCTCAGAGTATTTCTTCTTCAACTCAGTGTGTGAATTTTCCAATAACTGTATAATATAAGATTAACTTCACAAATTATTTCAAATTGGCTTTCTCTAGAATTTCCTTACATATATACGTATACAGGTAATGGTGCTTTCTTCTTCAATAGCTGCCGAACCAGATACGTTAGAAATTTCGTTCGAGAGCATTTTTCTTGTATTTCTATTTCTGCATCTGAGGACATTATTTTCCAATATACATGGTGTTCCCAAAAAAGGATATTCAACAAACGGATTATTTTTAGAATGGATTGCTCTATATATTTTCATGTATTTTCAATAACCTTCACCATCTCTGTTAAAAAGCAAAATCTTAGAATTGTTTTTCTGATGGTGCAGATCTTATTCAGAGAAATCTGGAAAAAGTTGAGCGCACAGCACGCTGCTAAAAGTGCTGAAACCTTTGCAAAAACAAGACGTAACACGAATGGGATACAAATTCTTGGTTACTGAAAAATTCATAGAGTCATCATAACATAAAGATTAATCTGCCATACACAGGATGTCCGTTATTAATTGCCAAATATGATGAACTTGATAATGATATTTCTCTTGTTTTTCAAACGTAATTCCCTATTTATTTTTTTAATTTGATGCAGAAAATTGAATGCTTTACATTTTTTCAGAAGCAACCTTGGGATTATTCTTACTTCTGCGTCTGGCAACTAGAAATATGCCATGGCAACATAAAATTTGATTTGAATATGAACAGATAACTGAATGAATCAAAGAAAATGATCGAAACCATGGAACCTGCTGAGAAAATTATTCAGGTTATATTCGCTTCAGAATTACTCGATCATGGGCATTTACAATATACGGGCTGTCCGAAGTTAATTTCTCGATATTCTCTGATGTATCATCCAGAAGTTATTATGATTATCGAAATTCTCAAAAAATAGATAGTACTAGAAATACTTCGAAAGATTTTTTCACCCCTGATCCTACCTGTCATAAATCCTCAATAGTGCGTCAGGTATCCAAATTTAAGTTGCCAAAATTTCAAATGGGAATTTTGTTTCGATTCTCAATTTTAATTTCAATATAGCTGGTGAAATTAAAAATGTACTCTGAAGCACCAAATGATTTTCATTGAGTGTTATTACGAAATACATAATAAAGTTATTACAGATATTCAGAATTTTCTCAAAATCATAACATAGCTGTGATAATATCGTTAAAATAAAATAATAGGTTTTTTGATTATCACATATGGATCAAATAGTCAGAAATAAAAAAAAGATTACATCTGTATTTAAACGATATTAATTTCAGATATATCATTGTTTATAGGCATTTCAAACATTATATTTTAAAAAAGGGCTGTTTTAATGCACAAATTCGCTATTTGAATAATTCAGGATGAATTTTAATAAAAATGAGATAATTGGTATGATTTTCATGTAAAAGCAGTGCCACCTGTTTATTAGGAAGTAGAACTCAGCGGCAGAATATCCTGAGAGAAGATATCCAAACGAATTGAGTTTTCGCAGGGTTTTAAACAGATTTGAATATTAAAACAAATTAATATATGTTTATCTTCTACAATTTTAATTTAAAAAATTTTTATTCAAAAAACTTTTAGAATTAAATTAATGTCTAAAACAAGCACCGCTTATATTTAATAGACGTATATAATCTAAACTCAATATACAATGTCAAATGGAATAAATAAACCAAAAGATACACGAAAGTCCCCAAAATTAATAAATAAATATTTAAAGGAGACAAAATTTGTTTCTGGTCTTGCCCTCAAAACGCCACTTGTATCTTAAAAACATGAACACACTTAAAGGACCTCTCAAAGAATATAATTTATTTGAAATATTTAATATATTTAAATATTCGAATAAGTAAATTCAGAAATTTCTCAAAGCATGCACTATATCTTCAAAAAACAAATATAGTTCAAAGCAATTCCGTCTTCAGTCCTGAAATATATTCAAAATATTAAAATCAAAAAAACTAACCTGTACCAAAGCACTCACCACGTGTAAATGAATAATGTTTCGAGACATAGATCATCTTTATAATTCAGGATTTATCTATGCTCTAACAGAATCAAAGAACAGTGTGAGCTATTTTTAAGGTTCACCTAAGTTCATTGACAGTGCATAATGAGATTTATTGAAGCCAAGATATAATTATATATTATATATAAAATAAAATAGAAAGGCCTTTTACTTGATAGAAGAAATATAACAAAATTTGAATATTAAAACAAATTAATATATGTTTATCTTCTACAATTTTAATTTAAAAAATTTTTATTCAAAAAACTTTTAGAATTAAATTAATGTCTAAAACAAGCACCGCTTATATTTAATAGACGTATATAATCTAAACTCAATATACAATGTCAAATGGAATAAATAAACCAAAAGATACACGAAAGTCCCCAAAATTAATAAATAAATATTTAAAGGAGACAAAATTTGTTTCTGGTCTTGCCCTCAAAACGCCACTTGTATCTTAAAAACATGAACACACTTAAAGGACCTCTCAAAGAATATAATTTATTTGAAATATTTAATATATTTAAATATTCGAATAAGTAAATTCAGAAATCTCTCAAAGCATGCACTATATCTTTAAAAAACAAATATAGTTCAAAGCAATTCCGTCTTCAGTCCTGAAATATATTCAAAATATTAAAATCAAAAAAACTAACCTGTACCAAAGGACTCACCACGTGTAAATGAATAATGTTTCGAGACATAGATCATCTTTATAATTCAGGATTTATCTATGCTCTAACAGAATCAAAGAACAGTGTGAGCTATTTTTAAGGTTTACCTAAGTTCATTGACACTGCATAATGAGATTTATTGAAGCCAAGATATAATTATATATTATATATAAAATAAAATAGAAAGGCCTTTTACTTGATAGAAGAAATATAACAAAATTTGAATATTAAAACAAATTAATATATGTTTATCTTCTACAATTTTAATTTAAAAAATTTTTATTCAAAAAACTTTTAGAATTAAATTAATGTCTAAAACAAGCACCGCTTATATTTAATAGACGTATATAATCTAAACTCAATATACAATGTCAAATGGAATAAATAAACCAAAAGATACACGAAAGTCCCCAAAATTAATAAATAAATATTTAAAGGAGACAAAATTTGTTTCTGGTCTTGCCCTCAAAACGCCACTTGTATCTTAAAAACATGAACACACTTAAAGGACCTCTCAAAGAATATAATTTATTTGAAATATTTAATATATTTAAATATTCGAATAAGTAAATTCAGAAATCTCCCAAAGCATGCACTATATCTTCAAAAAACAAATATAGTTCAATGCAATTCCGTCTTCAGTCCTGAAATATATTCAAAATATTAAAATCAAAAAAACTAACCTGTACCAAAGCACTCACCACGTGTAAATGAATAATGTTTCGAGACATAGATCATCTTTATAATTCAGGATTTATCTATGCTCTAACAGAATCAAAGAACAGTGTGAGCTATTTTTAAGGTTTACCTAAGTTCATTGACAGTGCATAATGAGATTTATTGAAGCCAAGATATAATTATATATTATATATAAAATAAAATAGAAAGGCCTTTTACATGATAGAAGAAATATAACAAAATTTTAATATTAAAACAAATTAATATATGTTTATCTTCTTTAATTTTAATTTAAAAAATTTTTATTCAAAAAACTTTTAGAATTAAATTAATGTCTAAAACAAGCACCGCTTATATTTAATAGACGTATATAATCTAAACTCAATATACAATGTCAAATGGAATAAATAAACCAAAAGATACACGAAAGTCCCCAGAATTAATGAATAAATATTTAAAGGAGACAAAATTTGTTTCTGGTCTTGCCCTCAAAACGCCACTTGTATCTTAAAAACATGAACACACTTAAAGGACCTCTCAAAGAATATAATTTATTTGAAATATTTAATATATTTAAATATTCGAATAAGTAAATTCAGAAATCTCTCAAAGCATGCACTATATCTTCAAAAAACAAATATAGTTCAAAGCAATTCCGTCTTCAGTCCTGAAATATATTCAAAATATTAAAATCAAAAAAACTAACCTGTACCAAAGCACTCACCACGTGTAAATGAATAATGTTTCGAGACATAGATCATCTTTATAATTCAGGATTTATCTATGCTCTAACAGAATCAAAGAACAGTGTGAGCTATTTTTAAGGTTTACCTAAGTTCATTGACACTGCATAATGAGATTTATTGAAGCCAAGATATAATTATATATTATATATAAAATAAAATAGAAAGGCCTTTTACTTGATAGAAGAAATATAACAAAATTTGAATATTAAAACAAATTAATATATGTTTATCTTCTACAATTTTAATTTAAAAAATTTTTATTCAAAAAACTTTTAGAATTAAATTAATGTCTAAAACAAGCACCGCTTATATTTAATAGACGTATATAATCTAAACTCAATATACAATGTCAAATGGAATAAATAAACCAAAAGATACACGAAAGTCCCCAAAATTAATAAATAAATATTTAAAGGAGACAAAATTTGTTTCTGGTCTTGCCCTCAAAACGCCACTTGTATCTTAAAAACATGAACACACTTAAAGGACCTCTCAAAGAATATAATTTATTTGAAATATTTAATATATTTAAATATTCGAATAAGTAAATTCAGAAATCTCTCAAAGCATGCACTATATCTTCAAAAAACAAATATAGTTCAAAGCAATTCCGTCTTCAGTCCTGAAATATATTCAAAATATTAAAATCAAAAAAACTAACCTGTACCAAAGCACTCACCACGTGTAAATGAATAATGTTTCGAGACATAGATCATCTTTATAATTCAGGATTTATCTATGCTCTAACAGAATCAAAGAACAGTGTGAGCTATTTTTAAGGTTTACCTAAGTTCATTGACACTGCATAATGAGATTTATTGAAGCCAAGATATAATTATATATTATATATAAAATAAAATAGAAAGGCCTTTTACTTGATAGAAGAACTATAACAAAATTTGAATATTAAAACAAATTAATATATGTTTATCTTCTACAATTTTAATTTAAAAAATTTTTATTCAAAAAACTTTTAGAATTAAATTAATGTCTAAAACAAGCACCGCTTATATTTAATAGACGTATATAATCTAAACTCAATATACAATGTTACTTATTCGAATATTTAAATATATTAAATATTTCAAATAAATTTTATTCTTTGAGAGGTCCTTCAAGTGTGTTCATGTTTTTAAGATACAAGTGGCGTTTTGAGGGCAAGACCAGAAACAAATTTTGTCTCCTTTAAATATTTATTTATTAATTTTGGGGACTTTCGTGTATCTTTTGGTTTATTTATTCCATTTGACATTGTATATTGAGTTTAGATTATATACGTCTATTAAATATAAGCGGTGCTTGTTTGAGACATTAATTTAATTCTTAAAGTTTTTTGAATAAAATTTTTTTAAATTAAAATTGTAGAAGATAAACATATATTAATTTGTTTTAATATTCAAATTTTGTTATATTTCTTCTATCAAGTAAAAGGCCTTTCTATTTTATTTTATATATAATATATAATTATATCTTGGCTTCAATAAATCTCATTATGCAGTGTCAATGAACTTAGGTAAACCTTAAAAATAGCTCACACTGTTCTTTGATTCTGTTAGAGCATAGATAAATCCTGAATTATAAAGATGATCTATGTCTCGAAACATTATTCATTTACACGTGGTGAGTGCTTTGGTACAGGTTAGTTTTTTTTTTGATTTTAATATTTTGAATATATTTCAGGACTGAAGACGGAATTGCTTTGAACTATATTTGTTTTTTGAAGATATAGTGCATGCTTTGAGAGATTTCTGAATTTACTTATTCGAATATTTAAATATATTAAATATTTCAAATAAATTATATTCTTTGAGAGGTCCTTTAAGTGTGTTCATGTTTTTAAGATACAAGTGGCGTTTTGAGGGCAAGACCAGAAACAAATTTTGTCTCCTTTAAATATTTATTTATTAATTTTGGGGACTTTCGTGTATCTTTTGGTTTATTTATTCCATTTGACATTGTATATTGAGTTTAGATTATATACGTCTATTAAATATAAGCGGTGCTTGTTTTAGACATTAATTTAATTCTAAAAGTTTTTTGAATAAAAATTTTTTAAATCAAAATTGAAGAAGATAAACATATATTAATTTGTTTTAATATTCAAATTTTGTTATATTTCTTCTATCAAGTAAAAGGCCTTTCTATTTTATTTTAAACAGATTTGTACAGACGGGAAACGTGAAGTACAAAAAACAAGAAAGGACAAAATCAGCAAGATCACAACTTGGACCAGATTCATCATTTTTTAATTCAGTTTTATTCAGTTGTGAAGCGACTTTACAGAATTCTGCTTTCTCAATAGGCATAATTTCCATTACTATTCAATAGAAAATAAGAAATAATAAGAGAAGTTGACTATCAATACAAGTGGTCATTAAATGTTTGTTATCGACAACCATGTGTTAGGTCCTCATTGTTTCGAAGGACATCTCAACGGTGTTGCTTATTTGGATTTTCTTCAGAACATTCTGCCTAGATTATTAGAGTGCTACCTTCGCAAATAGGGAACGGAGTGTGGTTGCAGCATGGACCATCCGCTAATTATTTTCGTCTTAGTAGAGATGGACGAACAAGATGGCCTGCTAGATCACCAGATCTCAACAAATTAGATTTTTTTCTGTGGAGATACATAAAGGGAATCGTATACGATGATGCTCCAACCACAACTATCAATATGCAGGAAAGAATAATTAATGCTGTTCGAAGACTTAATCCTGCTAACGAGGGTTAGTGGATCGTTTCAGTATCGGATTGCTTTATGTTCACATGAAGGCGGACGACACTTCGAACATCTCATCAAGCCTTAAAATTTATTTAATAATTTTTTACGTTTTTTCTTACTCAATAAACATCATTTAGTGGTCTCAAATAGTTGAAAGCCCAAAGGACCATTGAGGATTTATCACAGGGGTAAAATAACTTTGCCAAAAACTCTTTGCGGTTCATTCACGTAGAGAATTATTGTACTAACTCAACTGAATTTTGGGAAAGATTCTGTTCTCTGTTAATTTATGGATTGAGGTGGCTGTAGAATATGATAACAAGGTACAAAATTCGTTTATCTCAACAATTCTTCTTTTGTCAGGGTAGTAATTTTGCAGAACTGGTTTTCAGAAAGTCTGGTAGCTCTATCAGTGGTGGAGTTATATGTATATCATTTGATGTCTGGTGTTTAATTATTTTTCCCATTTTCTAGTTGTACTGCTTGTAATTTGAGCATTCGAAAACGTTTCTTGTTCTGGAAAAAATACGCGACATTTGAAATCTGGTCCTTTTTTTTGAAGGATCAATCTATTTATTTTCAATCTTACAATCTTTGCGAAATTTAATGAGACTGAAACAAATACAGTCCCATCTCATGGTGGACTTTTGACAGGTTTTATATTATTTTTTACGTGGTTCGTTTCGAACGGTCAAGGAACTACATATCGTTTTCTTCTAAACTCTACTTTTGGAAGGTTTTCTCAGTGCAAATCTGCATGGTATAACAGAAATTCTGTGAGATATTCTCCCAGATTTTTTAGGTTCGGCTAAATCTAATGGATTTTATTATAAATATAATTAAATGAGTTGTAGAAACGAACTCCTTCGAGATAAGTCCTATCTGTTGAACCGGACAACTTCTAAAAGATCCCCTTTCCATGCTAACGGATGAATGCGAGAGGGAGAAAACCAGAATTACTCCAATTCTTGGGACTGTGAAAGAGGACCAAAGATCGTCAATCTATGAAACCTATGAAAATTGTATAATTGAAAAATATATTTAGACTTGAGGTTTTTGAGGACATTCGAGTAAATAGCAACTGAATGACGTCACCGAGATATATGTAAGTCTTGAACTTCAGAACTTCAGTTTGTTTATTAGATTTTCGTATTCTCATTTTTTCGATCACATGTTATAATAATCGTCATGAGAGACAGATGTTGGTCTGTATGATCATTATTTTCACTTCAATTCATGAGATAAACTCGGGTCATACTAATGCTATATGGAGATTATCTAGTCAATTTTCATGTTGATTTTAGTTTTAGTTGATTTTTGGCGTGATGTATTTTTATCCCTCTGAATAACAGTGGCCGCTTGGTCCATTGATCACCTAAGGGGTGATTTTCCCTTGGATAAACTTTCATTTCCCAATATCATAGCCATTTTTTTTGTACTTTTTCATAATTTTTCTATATTTTTCAATTAACGATGATATTTGGCGTTGTATTGGAGACGACAGAATAAATAAAATCAACCGAGAAGCGTGTTGATAATTTGGTAATTTCTTGATGTATTACTTAATAAATTGAATAATAAAAGACCTTCTTTCCTTCACTTAGACATCATTTCTTATCTCTTATTATGTCTTATTCATTTCTCTCTGCTTATCTTTGGAATTCATGCACATTCAACTTTATCCTGAATTTTCCTGCATTTGATCGATAACATATATATAACATAAAATGGACAAATTGATGTTAAAACCGGATTCGTTTTGTGTAACTTGCATATTCATTTCATATTGAAAATCACGTAATAGTCAACGTGAATATCTCATAGATGTATAAAACTGAATTTGATTACGCCTAGTAGAAAAGAATTTTGTATTGGTTAGATTTATTTATATTTTATGCCTACTTCATGGAATTTGTTAAAAAATACAATTTCACACTGGTCTTTTCATGCAGAAGACCATGCAAAAGTTCTTCAAACATTATCTATCCAAGTTAGGCTGGAAAATGGATAACATGGGCAAACTATTTGAAGGTAAATATCTTGTGCAATAGATGGCAAGATGTAACAAGACCTGAATTAAGGCAACGATTGTTTGCCGAATTCCATAAAATCAATCCATATTTTCAAGTTTCGGAACAGGGAATCATGATAACTATAATGTAAAAAACGCCTCCAATAATAGCAATACTATCTACCAGTCGACAGAAGACAGATGCGTGTATCCGGCAAACTGTAAACAATTCAATGGAATAGATCCAACGAAATTCGAGTGAAGATCAACGTAAAATTCTAAAGCAACTGCATTCAAAAATATATCGGTAATTCACTAGTTCAGCTCTTTCAAGAATGAAATAATGAAAAAATCACGATTGACATCGATTATGAGGTAATATTTATGTTTCTCAGCGGAGATAACAACTTGGAAAAGATTTCAATCATCACTTATATTATGTCTACAATAAAATAATAAAAAAACGTTTTTACTTGATGAAAGTTTTTGAATAGAAATAAAAAATTTCATTCAAATTTTTGGGAGGTCAACAGAACAGAATAAATCTGAATGATATTGAAAAATTTTTATGTCTACAATGTTTGCAAAAGCGATGGTGATATGAGAAAACATAAAAGCCTACAGACGCCATTATGTCATAACATCAATTAACGTAATTGATAAGCGCGGACAGCTCAGTGGTAGAGTATCGGGCTCGTAACCGGAAGGTTGGATTCGAATCCTGTTCAGGTGGAAAAGAAATTTTCTAGTTGGACGGGTGTCGGCCACCATTTCACTGTTGGGTCAAAAATTAACAGTGCTGTGACCTTAAGTGTCGCAAGATAGCAGTAACAAAGCCTACCTATAACACAACTGAACTCCTAATTCGCACAAGCTGAAAACGCTTCTGAGGGATCTTCACAGAAAATCTTGGAATATCAGGATAATAATAATAATGAATTTAACGATATACAGCGATTGAAACACAAAGTAGAATATCTCGGACAGTATATTAGATGCCTAGTTCAGCATGAAGAAATAGTTGAAACCAGAATACTTCGAACACGGGTAGTACCTATCATCAACTACCAAGCTTGTGGAAGATTCCTCAAGGCACATAAGCATAGATTTAAAACTGGATAAATGTCACACACTCAACATTGTACGAGAACTTTCAACGCTGTCTAAAATGTTTAAAGAAACGTGGACAGGATAATCGTTTATATATCTATAAACCTATCATTTCTGTAAAATTAAATCCAAGTGATGAAAGATGTGGATTAACAGCAGTTAAAATATGATTAATATGTTCAACAGGTGGTCAACCAGAAAGGTCTTATCGAACATTCTCTCCGAGTAAAATCGTAATAACAGAAACAGTAATCAGCCATCGACTCCAATTTCAAATCAGTGAATTTTTAAAATAGTTGATATTGTCAGAGTATACTCTTCAGAACAAGACGGCGGTTAGGTGTACGAAATGTTTAAGATCGATTTGTAGAAATGATGATTTTATATCGTGTAATAAAAACATATTTTTCATATTGAATGTGTAAATGTCACTATGTAGGATTTGGAGCAGTTGAAAAAGTTGAGTGGATTGCAAGGATGGCTTTGCTCTATGTGTTTGTCAGATGAGATCATTCCGCATATCATGAATACTGTAGAAATAAATGAAATGAATGTTTCTGAATTGATTGTTGCTGATGTGTTTGCCAAAAAAAAGCAGGAAACCATTTCCCCAATATTTGAGAATATAAAGGTGTAAATCATTAACCTCAAAACTGAAATAACCTACTTGAAAGGTCAAAATGAAAAACTTCTCAATAAACTCGAAAATACTCCCCAAATATCGTATGCTGAACGCGTAAACGATAATAAAAAATCCGTTTTGAATACGAATGATTTTTCAAGGAAGATACCTCGCAAACAAAATTCTACCTCCGAAAATGGAGGGGTCCCATCAATGTCCTCTGTTTCTAATATACGAGAAGAGGAATAACAAAAGCAGGGATCAAAAAATCAATATTTTTCAAGGATCACATGACAAAAGAAATGATACTAACAGAAATCTTAAAATCAATAATTCTCAAGTATCTACCGCTTATAGCGCTGGAGCTAATTCTATTGATAGTGATAACTTTTCTTTGGTTAAAAATAAAAAGAAAGAGCGTCGTCACAAAAACTCCGTATTGGGTACTTGCAAGGATGATGAGATCATTATAAAACCTGCTCCTAAATTTAAATACTTACATGTTTGTAAACTCCACCCCTGATATGGAAGAAGGAATTGTTGTAAGTTATCTCAACGAAATGGTATAACGGATGTTAAATGGACTAAGATGAAGTCAAATAGACCAGAGGAATATTCTTCGTTCAAACCCATGATGCCGGAATATCTTTTTGAAATTCTGAAAAAACCTGAAATTTAGCTTGAAGGAGTGCGACTCAACAATTTTTCAGAATTTTAGGAAAATATCCCAGAATGATGAAGAAATATATCATTTTGCATCAAAGTTCAAATCTATTGAAAATTTTTTCAACCAACTGGAGTTGTTTATAAACAAACTTGATGTGACATTTCTCACGATCACAGAGCACTCGAAGAGTAAAGATGAACTTCTTCTTCACAAATTTCCAAATTATAAATCAGTATCGTCATTTTGCCGTTAAAGTGTTAGGCATGGAGGCTGCGCGATTTATTGTAGAAGTGGGGTCGTTTGCAAAGAGCGAAATGACCTTAAGTATTCGAGAATGTTGGTTTTAGAGAAAATTCGTACAAACTTATGAAGAGTTATTTGAATCATAGACGGCCACTTGTTCAGATTACTGATTCTAGGAGTGATGCTGTTGAAGTCGAATGCGGAGTTCTCAAGGAACAGTATTGGGTCCATTACTTTTTACCCTGTATGTGAATGATCTGTTTGAACTTGAAATCGATGGTGATGTGGTAGGATTTGCTGACGACACTGCAGTAATATATAGTGCTAAAGACTGGGACACACTGAAAAAATTGTCGAAACCGACTTTCCCAAAATAATAGAGTGGACGATTGCTGACAGTTAACTTTGACAAGACCTACTTCATGCCTTTCACATCTTATACTCGACACTTAACAAGATATCAGGATCTCGAGCTGCATATACCTGGAACATTTGTAAAAGTTCCTTTTACGTACAGTGTCAGATACCTGGGTATTTATCTCGACAGCCATTTGAGGTGGGATGTCCAGATTAATCATGTGACAAATAAATTGAGACATACCTTACATAAGTTCAAATACCTATTATAATTCCTTACTATGGAACAGATGCGGATTTTATATTATGTTCAGGTATGGATGGCATTGTAACGTGGGGCGCTGCTTCAAATATATACTTGAAAAAACTAAAAAAAATTCAAAATTGGATATTGAAGTTACTCTATAAAAAGCCATATACTTACCCCACAGACCAGTTATATTTGGATTCATGGATTTTAATGTAAGACAGCTATTCTTCCTCACTGTAACTTATAGACAACAAGGACACAAATCAGAACTGGTATATTCCGAACATGAATATGATACAAGAAATAAATTAAATACAGTAGTTCTACCAAGAGCAGATAAGAATATGCTGCAGCGATGTCACTTGTACTTGGCACCAAAATTCTATAACATAATCTCGCCAGAATTCAGCTTTTCAAATCGAGAATGAAAAAGTGGTTGTCTTCAGAGCCTAGGTTTAAAATACATCAATACGTTTATGTTAGTAGCACATATTATTATGGTCTAAATGACTTTAAATTCAGAATTATATATTCTAACTTCTACATTATATATTGAAACTATATACAAAAACTTAATTTCAAATTGATATCCTTATATATAATCAATATAAAATATTTTAAATGTCTGGGAAAAAACCTTTTTACATCCCGACTTGAAATGTATTAATACAAATGTATTAACAAAAACTATATAAGTATGTATATTAACATACAAATACAAGAAAATTCACTATTCCAAAATTTTCAAAATAAAGGATCAAATAAAAATAATTGAACGAGAACTCGAACATTTGATAGCTTTTTCGGCCTATATGACCTCATCAGAAATGTATTGAATTCAGATTCAAATATATAACAAGATCAAAATTCAACTAACCAAAATAAGATCATGGGACATTATTTGGGGTGAATAAGTTTTGTTATTGTTTTTCTGTGTTCTGAGTACAAATAGTTATAGGTTATACGTAACAATACGTTGATCATTTCTGTTTTATTTTGATTACTTTAAAGCTTACTTCAAGTTTATTCGTTCCATGTTTTATCTTATTTTGGTAAGTTGAATTTTGATCTTGTTATATATTTGAATCTGATTTCAATACATTTCTGATGAGGTCATATAGCTATCAAATGTTCGAGTTCTCGTTCAATTATTTTTATTTGATCCTTCATTTTGATAATTTTAGATAATTTTGGAATAGTGGATTTTCTTGTATTTGTATGTTAATATACATACTTATACCTGCAATGAGGCAGGTAAAAATTTTTTTTCCTAGGTTGGTACCACTGTCCTTAATTACTATGCCAAGCTTGAGCGGGATCTGTCAACTAGTATGTTTGCAACAGCTGATTAAGTCAGTCGATGTCAGAGTGCGTGCCAATTTTTACTATGGGTGATTACGTTGAGCAAAGAATATGTTCGAAGTTTTGTGTTGCAAATGAATTTTCGTGTGCCGATGCATTGAAAATGTTGCAAAAGGCCTTTGGTGATAATGCTCTATCGAAAACTCGTGCATATCAGTGGTACAGAGCCTTCAAGGACGGTCGTGAAGTGGTCGCCCATCGACGGCTTCGATCGAAGATAACGTCGATAAAATTAAGGAAAGGGTACTGGAAAACCCTCGTACCAGCTTGAGAGAGATAGCACATGATCTTAAGATATCCCACGAGTCCGCACGTACGATTTTGATTGATATTTTGGGCATGAAAAATGTGGCCGCACGACTCGTACCGAAAGACCTGAATTTTCTTCAAAAACGTCATCGCGAACAGGTTGCTTCAGACATGCTGGATCGCTGTAATTCCGAT
Source organism: Megalocaria dilatata (assembly GCA_034642435.1). NCBI lineage: Eukaryota > Metazoa > Arthropoda > Insecta > Coleoptera > Coccinellidae > Megalocaria > Megalocaria dilatata. Next base: position 73,354,035 of record CM067857.1, read on the forward strand.
TCTACATTCATGGAACGCATTATAACTGGTGATGAGACCTGGGTCTACGAATACGATATGCAAACAAGCCAGCAATCATCGGAATGGGTGGCAAAAAATGAGCCGAAACCGAAAAAACCACGCCAAAGCCGCTCGAAAATGAAGGTGATGCTCATTGTTTTCTTCGATATCCGTGGCGTGGTGCACTACGAATTCGTTCCTGAGGGTCAGACGGTAAACAAGGAGTATTACCTAGGCGTTATGAAACGTTTGCATGAGCGTATCCGTAAGAAGCGGCCAAATTTGTGGGCGAACAACTCATGGATTTTGCATGACGATAACGCGCCTTCTCACCGAGCTACGATTTTGACTGACTTTCTCGCCAAAAACTCAACAAACGTGCTTCAGCAACCACCGTATTCGCCGGATTTGGCTCCCTGCGACTTTTTCCTCTTCCCAAAACTAAAATTGCCCCTTCGTGGCACCCGTTTTGAGTCGATTGAAGCCATAAAACAAAATTCGGCGCGAGAGCTAAAGTCCATCCCGGAAAGCGCCTATAAAAAATGTTTCGATAATTGGAAGTGCCGTTAGCATAGAGGTATTGGAGCAAATGGAGCCTATTTTGAAGGCAGCCCAATAAATTTTGACGATTAAATGTAAAAATGTTGTTATAATTGAAAATTCCCGGTACTTTCTTGACAGAGTAGTATAGTTTTTGTCAATACATTTGTATTAATACATTTCAAGTCGGGATGTAAAAAGGTTTTTTCCGAGACGTTGAAAAATATTTTATATTGATTATATATTATATAAGGATATCAATCTGATAGTTTTTGTATATAGTTTCAATATATAATGTAGAAGTTAGAATATATAATTCTGAATTTAAAGTCATTTAAATTTTACTTCTAACAAGTATTGTCTCACATTAAAATTGGTATATTATGGTCTGTTTTCGCTGCCTATTAGTTTTTTTCTTTTCTTGTGGATTCATGTGTTGGAGTTATTTTCTTCTAATTTTTTTTTAAATCTCTTTCATACTATGCTTGTCAGTTGTTTTGAGCTGCACACTAGTCATTTATCGTGATATATTTATACAATCGTCGTGATTGCATTTTGTTCTATTTAATATCATTTCTTTGTTTCACACTTGTGTTTATTCTCTTGACACTAGATGTTAATTAAAGAATAATCATCGTGAAAGTGAAACCCCGGTTTTAAGGCTTGCCTTTAGCGGTCTATTCATTTATTCACTTACATTGTAGGTTCAGTGTATTACAGACTGTATTGAATTGTATGAATAAATTATTACTATTATTATTCGATTCCGTTTGTCTTTGAATGTTCGGCGGTCGAATGTTTCATCAATGATTAAAAATGTATTATCATCTGTATTTATTGTCCATGTTCTGCCACCTCAGATGTGGACATTTTCCTTGGGAGAATGCATAACATTCTTGTGATGTTAACAAGGAAATCTTGTGAATATCTAATCTCCGGAGATTTCAACGATATTTTATTGAGTAATTCTTGTTCAGAATAATTTATCTCATTTGCTGAGGGTTTTAACGCCAACTGTATGATTAAGGAGCCTACAAGAATGACACCGACTTCCTCATCACGCATAAATAATGTAATTACTAATATAGACGAGGAAACAACAGTAGTTTTTTTAGATGAGCATATTTCTGACCATACTGCCCAGATATTAAGTTTTACGGCAGTTAAGTATAATAATAGCAAACATAAAATTCGCTCGATAAATGCACTGCTGAAGCTTTTTTGTTTTCATGGTCACTGGTGGATTGGAGTATGTTTTCATCTGATTTTTGTTCTGGTGAGGACTCTTTGTGGAATATGTTTCACAAAATATTTGAACAAGTATTCGACAGATCATTTCCTTATATTCTCATTGAAAAACATGACAAGATCAGAATTCCTATTACACCTAATGTTCAACAACTTCGGAACTGTTTGGACGCTTTTTTATCATTTCTAGGCATAGTTCTGATAGTGCCAATTTATATAAAAAAGTGGAATTTTTTTATGACAAGGCGTTACAAAATATTTATCAAGATCACTTCAGAAAATTGATCTCCAACAATGAGAATAAATGCAAACATCTTGGTACATATTGAATGAATTAACTGGGAAAATGCTTTCGATCATATTGCAAATCCTGAAGTCCTTCCAAACAATTTTAATCAATATTTCGCTAATGTACATGCAACAACAAATTGCGAATAGGAAATATTACAATGTGCTCCATGTATTAATTTCCGGAATGATAAATCTTTCTATTATTTTCGTATTTCTGAGAGCGAGCTAATAAATATTGTTGAAAACATGAGAAATAAGGACTTCTGTGGTTTTGATGATATATCTATATCCTTAATAAAAAAATCGATTCATATTATTGCTGGACCTCTTCTAATGCATAACATTAACCGAGCATTTACTGAGAGTATATTTCCATCGGCCCTTAAATCAGCTCTGATTAAACCACTTTATAAGGAAGGAGATTCTGTTAACATTAAGAACTATCGTCCGATAAGCCTGCTTACTTCATTCCCAAAATATTTTGAAAAGGTTTTGGTGGACAGACTTCCTCCATAAATTTTTTCCAACATGGGTACCTGAGAGGCAAGAGCACCAGCACTGTTCTTTATGAATTAACTTCTGAAATTCTAAAAGCACTCGAACGTAGAGAAGTACCTGTTGGACTGTTTTTGACCTGTCTAAGGACTTCGACAGTGTGAACCATGAAAGGCTTCTCAACAAATTGAATACATATGGTATTCTAGACGCTCAACTGGAACTGTTGAGTAGTTACCTCAAGAATAAAGAGAGTTTTTATTGAAACTGGCGAAAGGAATCACTTATCCAAGGATGAAACTGTAATTATGGATGTACCTAAGGGTAGTATTCTGGGACCTCTACTGTTTGTGATATACATAAACGACTAACCTAAGTCTTTGTTTTCTTCCATCTCAAGGGGAATAAATAACTTTTGTTTGCTGATGACGCAAACGCTTTAGTGCGTAATAATGATTTAAAATCCAGCATGGAGCAAACTTAGATAATTTTCCACTCGATAAGTGTCTGGTGTGCTCAAATGGGCTCCTCCTAAATGTTGATAAAACTGAGTGCATTATATTCAGGACTAATCAGTTCAAGGAAAGTATTCCTGCAACTATCGACCTCAACTTTACAGAAGTCAGCATAACATAATTAATCAAGTTTTTGGGATTGTTTTTAAGATCAGTCCACTTCACAAATTTCAACTCTTTGATGAGATATGGTGTTGTTCTTTGGGGTGGCACCTCTAGAACCAAAAAGATATTAATTCTTCAGAAATCTGCTGTAAGGTGTACGTATGGGCTAAATTATCGAGAATCATGTAGAGGAAGATTTCGACAAAATAAAATTCCGACATTTATTGGGATAAACATACTAGAATGTGATCTATTTTTGAGAAGCAATCCACACTACGTCGGCGTAATATGAATAAAACCAAACGGTTCCTTACCATTTTCCTAAACATGGTCTTGATTGACAGAAAAAAACAACAAACAACAAAAGTATATGTGTATCAATATTTATAGCATAAAACCAAATTCTATTAGGAATATTAAAAATCATGAAAAATACAAACAACAAATTACCAATTTAATTATAGATATTGAACCATATTCTAATTTAGAATTTTTTAATCATTAATTTCCGGAATGTAGTTTTTTCTTCTATATATAAATTTTCTCTTGACGATTTCTCATTTCCTTGTGAACAATGATTCTGAAAATGAAGTTATTGTTTATTATTGTTTAATAAGCTTTATAATTAATATTAATAGTAAGAACATGATAGACACTAGATACCTATATATGCTTGATTGTCGCCAATTCTTTAGTGTTATGAAATGGAGCAGCACAGATATCAAGTATTATCTACAACGAATAGAAATTATTTTCTGTTACAACTAATATCAGTCTGAAAGATTTGTTGACAGACAACACTGATATATATGTGAAGCATTGTTTGAGTAACACAACACCACTACAATTACAACTGAGCATCCCAAACCAAAGTAATACATTAACCAAATAGTAACTGACAAAATAGAAAAAAGGATGGAGAGAGAATTGGAATAAGGTTAGTCAGGAATAAGTCAATATTTTTAGTACAATAAGTGCCTGACCTCCGAATGATTATTTCCAGAAATGGAAGTATTTTTCGTAGCAACTTAATGTTAAGTGGTGCAAACGAAAAACTATCAAAAATCCGAGTATATCATGAACTACAGCACTCTGAGCGATGATTACAAAGAAAAAAACAGGATGATACATCAGAAACTTGCTACATACCTTAAGATTTCCCTCCATGTAACAATACTTATATTCATAAAATTTTGAAAAAGGGGAACCTCAAATTACTTTAGGATCACACTATGCAAATTTCAAGTTGCCAATACAAGGCAGAAATAATATTATTCCAATTCCCATTGACTAAGATAATACAAATACCAAATTTCTGTCGGAGAGATGTACTGAAAATCGCAATGTTTCAAGACTAAGAATTGCTCCTAATTCAAAAAAAGTGAATACAACCAAGTATCTCAACATAATCAAGGAGCTGGGGTTGAATTAGCATCGCCTTAAATAGTTGCCAAGGCCGTAAACCAAGAGAAAATATATGTAGAACGATAGAAGACTAGAAGGACACCAATACAAGACGGCAAAAAACCAAGTGCCAGAACAGCAGTCAGGAGGGCCAGGATGAAAAAGAAAATGAACGCAATATCCCAGATATATAATAATTTTTTTCTTTTATTTCAAAAAATGTCAGTTGAATTAAACTAGAATTTTAATTATTTTGGTACTTATTACAAGATTTTGTACATGAAATCAGCACCCATTAATCGATTTTCAAATATAAATTCAAGGGACAATCTTCGCAGTGCATAGTTATTAGTCTTATTTACTATGTTAATTGAACTTGGTGAGCGTGAAGATACAGATCTTCATTGAATATATACTGAAGGATTTGGACATAAATCCATGATATTATAGAAAAAGTTGATCATACAAATGATACATTATTCAAGTCATTTTCAGACAAAAAGGAATTTGTGGAATGAAATGAATTACTTTTTCTGAGTCTTATTGCAATAAATATCAAAAATAAAATAATAAAAAGTTGTTTTTCACTCGATAGAAGGATTATTAAAAACTTTGAATATCAAAACAGATTTAGTCTGTTATTAATAAATAAATAAATTTTTGAACGTTTCGTTCCGAGCATGCGCACCTGAACTCGTCAGACAGGCATAGTGCACAGCTCTGCTTATGACAAAATGTTTCCTTTCTGATCTTATATGTATGAAAACTAAATATTTTCCAAAAATACACAACATAATTCTAAGAACTTCTCCAAACCTAATTCATTTGAAATATTTAATTTATTTATAATGAATAAGTTACTTCAAAAACTCTCGAAACATGTAGCACATCCTCAAAAAATTAAGAATTCAGAGAAGGTGAGTCTAACTTCACATTTAAAAGACAAAATCACTTACTAATAAATAACTTACCCGTACGACCTCCTGGAATCTTTGTTTGATGAACATTAAAACTAGGTACATTTAAAATCCAAGGTACTCTATGTTCTATGCTAACCAGAAAAATCTCACAAAGCACCTTATGGTCTTGGTTAAACCACTGGACAATGTATAATGAATTTTTTCTATGCTCATCACAAAAATCAGACAAAGTTTATGAGGCACTTCATGGTCTTAGTTAAACCACTTGATATTTATATATTTAGGTTTTTGAATAAAAAAAAATTTCATTATATAAATTCAAGTAAAAAACCGTTTCTTATTAGTTTATGTTATATATAATATATTATTATATTTAGGTTTTTCAAATAAAAAAGTTTTCATTATACAAATATCAAGTGGTTTAACTAAGACCATAAAGTGCCGCATAAACCTTTTGTGATTTTTGTAGTGAGTATAAAACATAGAATACTTTGAATTTTAAATGTAACTAGTTTTAATGTTGATCGAACAAAGATTCCACGATGTCGATGTGAGTTATTCATTGTTAATTGATGTTAGTTTTGGAGAATTTCTTAAATTTATGTTGTGTTATTTTGAAAGGAATTCAGTTTTCATAAATATAAGATCAAAAACAAAACATTTATTCACAGGCACAGCTGTGCACCATGCCTGTCTGACGAGTTCAGGTGCGCATGCTCGGAACGAAACATTTAAATATTTATTTATCCATTAATTTCGAATGACCATTCATATTTATTGGGTTTTTGTTATTCCATTTTATATTGTATAATGAGTTTTGATTTTATGCGTCTATTAAATATAAGCAGTGCTTAAAAGACATTAATTTAATTCTAAAAGTTTTTGAATGAAAACTTTTTTAAATTAGAGTTGTAGGAGACTAACAGATTAAATCTGTTTAGATATACAAAGTTTGTGAAATCAAAAACATCACGGATTCTGCAGCAACCATAAAAACATGTGATAGGATCATATATTTAAGCCTAGCAATAGAGCAGGAAATGTTCCGGTATGTTATGCAAATGAAAAACAAAAAGTCCCTGGGATACCTGTTAGACATCTCAAAATCAGTGCACCAATACTGATGAAACCATTGACTTATACTATATAATTAATAGAATAATGGAAACATTGAAGTATCAACAAACTCTCAGAGAATATTGGGTTAACCCAATCCACAAAAACGGTAATTAAAAACAATTGAGACAACTACAGACCAATATCTCTACTTTCAAATATCAATAAGATCTTCGAGAGAATAATGTTTGATAGAACTACCAACTTTTTTGAGCCTAACAACATCCTAGTAGAACAAAAATGTGGTTTTAGGCAAGGAGAATCAACAATAAACGCTTTATACCAGTCATTCAGTTCAGTAATCAAATCATTGAATAAAAACCATGTAACAGCAGTACTCTGCCTCGATCTAACAAATGCCTTTGATCGGGTGAATGACTAGATCCTAATAAAGAAAATAGAAAGATACGGCATAAGAGGTGTAGGTCTCAGACTTTTTGCGTCCTACCCAAATGGTAGACTTCACAGAAGAACTGTGAAGACTCAGTATGGTAAATAACATCAGATGCCTTATTTATAGAAAGAGATGTGCCTCATTAGTGGGTCCATTGTTGTACAGAACATATACTAACGATCTGATCCAGGAATCATCCATCGGTACAGTTATGAATGCTGACGATGTATCAGTGATTAGTGGTGGTACCATTGCAAATAAATGCCAATCAAAATCAAAAGAAAATCTGAAAAATTTGGATAAATGGTTCCAAACTAATGACCTAGTAATATACATCACAAAAACAAAAATATTGGTATTCAGAGAAAAAAATCAACATGCTATATGTGTAACATAAAGGGTCTTTCATTAACAGCACCTCATTCTATTTTATAAATAAAATAAATCATTTATTTGACAATTATTTTGCATAAAATAGAAAAAGGCTTTTTACTTGATAGAAGAAATATAACAAAATTTGAATATCCAAACAGATTTAATCTGTCAGTCTTCTACAATTTTAATTTAAAAAAAATTTTTATTCAAAAAAATTTTTATTCAAAAAACTTTTAGAATTAAAATAATGTCTACAATAAGAACCGCTTATATTCAATAAACGTATATAATCAAAGCTCAAAATACAATGTCAAATGGAATAAATAAACCAACCAATATAAAAAAGGCAATTAAAAGTAATAAATAAAGATTTGAAGGAGACAAAATTTTGTTTTTGATCTTACCATAATGAAACCAATTCCTTTTCAAAAACATAAAACACAACTTAAGGATTTCTCAAAAAATATAATTCATTTTAAATATTTACTATATTCGAATATTCAAATAAGTTAAATCAAAAATCTCTCAAAACATGCAATATATCTTCAAAAAACAATTAGAATACGGATAACCTCTTCATCGGCCCTAGATAACATTTAAACTATCAAAATCAGTATATCACATCCTAGAATGTAACACGGAACTTGTTTGACACAGACTAACTTTAAAAATCCAGGTAGTCAGTTCGTCACAAAATCACAGAAAACTGTGTATTCTATGGTTTTCTTCAAACCATTGACATTCCATAATGAGAATTATTCAAGCCTAAATATAATTATATATTATTTATAAAATAAAATAGAAAAAGGCCTTTTACTTGATAGAAGAAATATAACAAAATTTGAATATCAAAACAGATTTAATCTGTTAGTCTTCTACAATTTTGATTTCAAAAAAATTTTTATTCCAAAAACTTTTAGAATTAAATTAATGTCTACAATAAGCACCGCTGATATTTAATAGACGTATATAATCACAGCACAAAAAACCATGTCAAATGGAATAAATAAACCAACCAATATAAAAAAGGCAATTAAAATTAATAAATAGATATTTGAAGGAGACAAAATTTTGTTTTTGATCTTACCATAATGAAACCAATTCCTTTTCAAAAACATAAAACACAACTTAAGGATTTCTCAAAAAATATAATTCATTTTAAATATTTACTTTATTCGAATATTCAAATAATTAAAAAATCTCTCAAAACATGCAATATCTCTTCAAAAATCAATTACAATACGAATAATCTCTTCATCGGCCCTAGATAACATTTAAACTATCAAAATCAGTATATCACATCCTAGAATGTAACACGGAACTTGTTTGACACAGACTAACTTTAAAAATCCAGGTAGTCAGTTCGTCACAAAATCACAGAAAACTGTGTATTCTATGGTTTTCTTCAAACCATTGACATTCCATAATGAGAATTATTCAAGACTAAATATAATTATATATTATGTATAAAATAACATAGAAAAAGGCCTTTTACTTGATAGAGGAAATATAACAAAATTTGAATATCCAAACAGATTTAATCTGTTAGTCTTCTACAATTTTGATTTCAAAAAAATATTTATTCAAAAAACTTTCAGAATTAAATTAATGTCTACAATAAGCACCGCTGATATTTAATAGACGTATATAATCACAACACAAAAAACCATGTCAAATGAAATAAATAAACCAACCAATATAAAAAAGGCAATTAAAATTAATAAATAGATGTTTGAAGGAGACAAAATTTTGTTTCTGATCTTACCATAATGAAACCAATTCCTTTTCAAAAACATAAAACACAACATGGTTTCATTATGGTAAGATCAGAAATAAAATTTTGTCTCCTTCAAATATTTATTTATTAATTTTAATTGCCTTTTTATATTGGAAGGTTTATTTATTCCATTTGACATTGTATTTTGAGTTGTGATTATATACGTCTATTAAATATAAGCGGTGCTTATTGTAGACATTAATTTAATTCTAAAAGTTTTTTGAATAAAAATTTCTTTTCAAATTGAAATTGTAGAAGACTGACAGATTAAATCTGTTTGGATATTCAAATTTTAATTATTTTTCAATTTTTATTTCACTATAAAGTACAATAAATACCATTAGTTATGAATTATTTAAATATCCACCACAGAAACTCTGGCAGGAATGAAGTCGTCGAACCCAATTTTCCATGACTCTCTCACACAAATCATAATATAATCTCAAAGAAAGAAGTCCGATGGAGTTAAATCGCAGGAACGAGCCGGATAATTTATCGGTCCATCATTTCCGATTTTTTTAAGCACCAATTACGGAATACACGACGCTTTAAATGATCTGTTGGTTTGAGTCCCTGGGTTAAAACAATTTTGTATGGATGGAAACCAAGCTCTTTTCGTTAAATTCGCCACAAAGACGTCTAGAAGATTCTTAGTTCTTGTGAACATCGAGAAGTCGATAAATTTTGCTCTTCACGAACACTTCCACCTACGGCAGCAATATTCTCCTCATTTCTTGCATTTATCTGTCTCACTGGCACTTAAACATCATGAAGTGTAAAATTTGTTTCAAACTTCTTCACTAAACGTTCAAATGTTTTTTTATCCGGACGATTATAACGACCAAAAATTGGAGTTAAAGCACGTAAATTTGGAGTAACAGATTGCAAGTTTTCATAATAAATATCAATTATTTGTAAGCATTGTTGGAGTGTGTACCTTTCAACGATCAAATGGTAGACATTGACAAATACAACTATCAATGTCACAAATAATGAGTGGCTGCCATGCGTGAGTAATGTCAGTTTAAAAGTGGGGCATTCCCGTTGAAAGAACCTTTATCATGATGATAATATTATAGATGAGGACTCAGTACTTTTCCAGATGGATTACAACTTGAATTGGAAACCACAAATTGGCAATATCGCTAACAACCTGACAAGATACTGCTATGCTCTGAGAATGTTAAAAAACACTGTCGGTTTTGATGCGGCCTTGACAGCCTACCACGCTTATGTGCATTCAATACTCAGATATTGGATTATTTTCTGGGAGAATTCAGTTAGAACTGATAGGATTTTTATACTGCAAAAAAGGTGCTTGAGGATCGTCTTCAAGATGAAACAGACGGAAACCTGTAAAAATGTTTTCATCCAATACAATGTTCCAGCACTCTTCAGCTTGTATATTTATGAGTATGTATAATAGACTGATTCAAAAAAATCGACTAATTTTTTTTTCTTATTTATATCGAAAATCGTCTTCGTAATGGAAAAAAAATACTGTGAAAGATACAGCTCTTAATATTAATATTAAGAGGTGCCGCATCGTGAATTTCCATTTGCCATTTAAATAACATGGGAACGATGATCACTTGGACTTTGGAATTTTTTAACTCTCGGTAGAGATAATCTTTTAGAATGATCGAAATAGATTTTGATGGAGAATTTAACGCTCTACAAAAATGGTCTCTTACAATTTTTTGATATATGTATTTTTTGAAGAGTTATTTAACGTTAAAGTTGGATTGATTTGAAATTTTCATATTTTTCTCATTTTCCGGCGCAACTATTAACTTTATGAAAAAATTTTATGAAACATTGTTTGTAGAAAATTCAATTTCCTATAATTTATCTCAAAAAAAAATTTTGATATTTCTTAAAGATCATAAATTACCTGCAAAAAACAAATTTTTTTTTAAATAAATGTCATTTTCCTTCTTAAAATCAATCATTACACTTCAATAAATAGATTTTTAACTAACAAATTTATTGTTTATTATAATCAAAATAACATATATCGTTACACTTAAAGATTTTTACTACAATTGGGCAATTTTTTAAATTGCTATAAACAATAAATTTGTTAGTTAAAAATCTATTTATTGAAGTGTAATGATTGAATTTAAGAAGTAAAATGACATTTATTTAAATAAATTTTTGTTTTTTGCAGGTAATTTATGATCTTTAAGAAATATCAAAAACTCTTTTGCAGATAAATTATAGGAAATTGAATTTTCTACAAATAACGTTCTATAAAATTTTTTCATAAAGTTAATAGTTGCATCGGAAAATGAGAAAAATATAAAAATTTCAAATCAATCCAACTTTAACGTTAAATAACTTTTCAAAAAGTAAATATATCAAAACATTTTAAGAGACCATTTTTGTAGAGCGTTAAATTTTCTATCAAAATCTATTTCGATCATTCTAAAAGATTATCTCTACCGAAAGTTAAAAAATTCCAAAGTCCAAGCGATCATCATTCCCGTGTTATTCAAATGGGAAATGAAAATTCACGATGCGGCACCTCTTAATATTAATATTAAGAGCTGTAACTTTCACAGTACTTTTTTTACCATTGCAAAGATGATTTTCGATATAAATAAGAAAAAAAAATTTAGTCGATTTTTTTGAATCAGTCTAATGTATAATATATGTGATCAATAATTATAATGATTTCCGAATCTTGTATCTAAAGCATGAATATAACAAAATGGATAAAACTTACCTATATGCAAAAAAAACAGACTTTACCTATAGGTACAGTTTATTAATTAATAAATTTCTTCTACCTCTGTTAATTTTTTTTCGCCTTGCATTTTACACACGCACAAGTAATACTGATAACAAAGTTCGTAGTAGTATGGTATGCCGAGCATATAAACAATAACAATCTAAATTCTAACCCTACGTTAACAGCGCTACCACAGAAATATACACATTCTTATTTTCCTTTTTTCTATTTCTATGATGTAGCGGTCAAATTTCAGAAAGTGCGACGTTGTCAGATTTTTTTCTCAGACCAACCGATCCACGTGATCAACTACCTTGAACTTGTCTTGTGAATCCCAAATTCCGTTGGTCAAATTCGACGAGAGAATCTGTTGATCTGGTGATCACCGAATCTTCATGAAACCCACAGTGAAAGTTTCAAGTCTCTAGATCTTTTTGTTCGAAAGTTGGGGTCCTTACGGACGGACCGGACTGACCGGATAGAATTAGATTTGACGTCGTAATTTTGCATTGGTGAGCCTAACTTATTCGTTTGAGACCATTTCGACTCGAAATTCGAAAATTACTTACATTTAGGCAAAACGGTAGTACACTGTTTAGAACATGCAAGCAAAATCGATCAGCGCAAGTATAGTGCCAGTAGTGCCATATTTTTTCATTGCTAAGTGAGGAATACTGGATTATCTAACTTAGAAGGCGATAAATAAAAACTGAATCTGATCATTTGTGACGAATAATAAATCCTCAGTGAAAATTAGCTTTCAGCTCAAATTGATGACGACGATAAACTTCTCCCCAAGCGCCCCGATTCAAATCCTATAAGCTCTAATTTCTCTTTTCAATATAGACGAAACGGTGGCAAAAATGATGAAAATATATCTGCCTATCTGTCGCCGGGGTAGAAAACCCGCCCGAAATCTGATAGAGGAGACCTCGAATCCGATAGCGTCAGGAAATGAAATGAAAACGCGGAATTAAACTTTCCTGGAATGGGGAAAAAGTGAAAATGGAATTCGAAAGAGAACGTTTTTCAACTTCGCATTATCCAAATATGTATTCCTCGATACAGCATACTGCAGTTCCTATTCGAATGTTCAAGTCAAATGAACTCAGTGGATTTATTTTTGTTGTATACACTTAAATACTCCACGAAATAGGACAGTTGAAAAAATTGCACTGAAAACTATTAACATAAACCGAATGAGGACATATTTTCAGGTCAAATTGATCTGACCTAGAAAAGATATTGTAACAAAAAACTGTATCTTTAAAAACACCTGGTCAACTTCATTGAATTATTTTTCAAGAAAAATTCGTTAACAATATCCATAAGTAAGCTTTTCTAGTGTTTGTGATATCCTAAGTAATATTTTAATCACTAATTCAAAACTTATGTTTGTCACATACTAAGTGGTATTCACTACTTCAAACCTATCATAAAAGAAATATTGAAAAATATATAAAATAATATTATAATAGAAATAATTATAATAGGGCAGAGATCAGATGGGTGTGATCTCTCTGATGATAAACAGAAAAAACACAAAATAAATCACCACTGAGTTCAACAGTAAATCAAAAAAACACAAATACAGGGTGACAAGAAAAACCTGGGATTAATTTTTTTCCATTAAAATTCATTAAACGGAAGAAATTAAACAAAACAACAACGAATAATAATAACATAAACATTTGGTAATAATATATTTAAGCGGTTTCGAAGTGGCTTCCTTTGGCGGCGATACATAGCTTGAGGCGGTTCTTGAAATTTTCGGCAATGAGCCGCAAATTCTGCGGACGTTAATCTATGTCATTCCCGGCGCACGGATTACTTCAGCGACCTCAAACTTTTGTGGTGTTTAACACACGCCCTGAGCTCCCAAATCGACCTCACGGATTGAGATCCGGCCAGTTGGGCGGCTATTCTGCAGATGTGATGAAACTCGGAAAATGAGTCATTGCGTCATTTTCGCTTTGTGAGCCGAAGCGGAGTCCTGTTGAAAGATTCAATGCGTGCCAGATTCTGTCGTTTTGATGGTTGTAGCATTGTTCTTCGGTGAAAAGCTTCTCGTCTGTGAAGAAAATACGCTCCCATTGCTGACAGGAGGCGAGACGAAGGAGTTGGCAGCACCTTTAGAGTCGTACGCGCTTGCTTTCATCCGTTTTTGAAGCTTGTATGACTTGAGGTTGGACTTTCTTTTTGGACATTTGACGAACGGATTCACGGTTGATACCGGTCTCAGGGGCTATTTTCCTTATGGAGAACCTCGGATTTCGATTGATTCGCTTCTTGACGATGTTGCGATTGCTAGACGTATTGACAGTGCGTTTTCTCCCACTTCCTGCACGACGACCATCATGACTCCTTGAAACAGCAAATTGCATCGGACACGGTTTGTCTAGGCACATTAAGCAAACGAAAAATTTCACATTGACACTTACCTTGACGAAACAGCTCCAAAATTGCACTACGGTTGTTTGACATTCTAACACTCTGCAAAATAAAGTAATATCAAACTGAAAATCCACATAGTAGTACAAGAAAGTGTAGAGAATCTAACAGAATAAAAATTATTTGGCTGCACTAAAAAACTTTAGTTCCAGAACACAGTAAAGTTTGTCCGAAGTTCTTCTTGTCATCCTGTACAAATCATTTCCCTTTAGCTTACATAATAAATAATCTCATAATCTCAGCAAAATGGCGGCGATGACAAATTCTCAGTTAATGAGCGTACTGAACAAATGGAAAAAAGATGAGCTGATTGAATTCATAGTTAGTAAAAAAGTGCCAATTAGTGTAAAAACAAACAGTGCCTTATGTGCTGCACTTGATTTAGAGAACTTAGCAAACAGTCATGAATCTGAGGTAGTTAGAAAATGTAACAACATAGGCTGTAATAAACTTGAAGTTGAAAATATCAATATACGTAAGTCTATGGTATTAATGGAGAAACTTCAGCATCAATTGGAGAACAGAACAGAGGAACCAGAATTGCAGATAAGTATTCTTAGGAGTGATACTAACAAAAAGAATAATATACCAACACAATCTGGAATTGAGGTTAACAAAAACAAAACAAATGACATGTCACAGAAATTAGGGCAGAATCGTATCACAGACGACGGCAGTATTGCACATGTTTCAAGTAGTTCAAAACCTACATACAGTACCCAGATCCCTCAACCAGTGGCGGAGGTGGTGACTGATGGAATACTGATCAATGGAAACAAGTGGTGCTGAAAAGGAACAGAAATAATAGGGCGAAAAGTGCAATGGTAGTAAAAATCAAAAATAGGAAGTGAAGATAGCTTTTAAGATGCATGCAAGAAAGCCTGGTTTTATGTTGGAAGAGCATCAAATGACCCAAATCCCACAAACTATTTGAATTCATCATTCCCAAATGAATTTTTTGAAATAGAGGAATTGCAGAAACATGATTCGAACATGAATCTGAATAAATCCTTTAAACTTGGATGTGCTTACTCAATGATGAACAGAATAAATGATCCTGAAACATGGCCTGAAAATGTTATCGTTCGGCCATTTCGCTTCTTTCGTACCGCGAGGAAAGAATCCACAGTTGAATTTCCACATGCATAAAAGTAAATGTTTTAATATACTAAATTATAATATGCAGTCACTACAAAATAAAGTAGATCAATTAAACTTGCAAGTTAACGAATATAAAGTAGATATAATTTGCCAGACAGAAACTTGGTTAAATGGAGAACAACTGGAGTATATTAATTAAGAGAGTTATAAAATTGCTGCATATTACTGTAGACGTATCAATAAACACGGAGGAATATAATGGCAACGAAGACTAACTATAAAACAACCCTAATAAAAAAACTCACAGAGTTTGCTGGATTATACTTGGTAGATGTCAACACGGTTATATTGGGAGTATACAGATCACCACTGGGTTCAGTGGATATTTTTTTAGAACAACTAACGGAGGTTCTTAATTATCTGATAGATAAATACTGTGAGAAGAAAATAATAATAGCAGGGGATTTTCAACATAAACTTTCTCGTTGATACTAAAGAAAATAAGGTAATAACTAATTTGTTTTACTCTTTCGGCTTAGGAAGGGGTTTTCACGAAACATCTAGAAAAAGTAAAAACGCGGAAACTTGTATAGACAATATATTTTCAAACATCAAATATCAAAATTGTATTACATTAGAACTTCACATGTCTGATCACCTGGCGCAGTTCTTGAGATTTTCGGCTTCGGTTAATGAATCCGAAAATGAAAGGAAAATTATTAGGAGAAAATATATCACAAAAGAAATTATTAGTTCAATAAGGAATGAATTATCTCAAATATCTTGGGAGAATTCTTTCGACCAAAAAAATTCAAAAGAAGCTTTTTCAGCATAAATATCTGTTGCAAATAATCGACCAAGCAATATCTTTGGAGGAAAAAAAGATTAAAGTAAATAAAAAGAAACTCATCTGGAAAACGCAAGTGTTATACTATAGCCAAAGTAAAAAGAGATAAAATATCCTTATCAGCTTATAAGTCTTATAAGAAAGAATATATCAAAAGAATAAATAAAACTATAAAAGAGAAGAATGAAGAATACGTAAATAGAGCCGAAAATAAACAGAAAGCGTTATGGAAGGTGATAAGAAATGAAAATTCAAAAAAAATCAGGGAAAATATGACCACGGAACTCAATCCCAATATACTAAATTACTATTTTGCAAGTACTGGCAAAAATATTGGAGAAGAATTAATAACACAATCCCAAAGCCACAAATTACCAAAAACCTTGGCATCAAATAGTGAAAAATCTTGTTTTCTTTTTGAGTGCACCGTAAATGAGATCAAAAAGATAATATCATCATTAAAGTCAAAAGACTCGTCAGATGTTTTTGATATTAAACCTGAAATTTTGAAAATCTTGAGTGAGGATATTAGTTATCCAATTTCAATACTAATCAATAAATGCTTCCATGAAGGCTATTTTCCGAATGAGCTAAAAACTGCGAAAGGTATTCCCATTTATAAAGGAAAGGGAGATAAAAATGAAGATACCAACTACAGACCAATAGCAATTCCACCTTGCCTATCAAAAAATTTTGAGATAGCTGTAAAAGACAGAATGCTGAAATGGATGAAGAAAAAGAATTTATTGAATAAATGTCAGCACGGATACAGAAAAGGTCGAAGTACAACTACAGCGCTGATGGAAGCAATTAACACAATTATTGAAGCCATGGATAATGATGAGTTTGTTGAGATGCTGAATTTCGACTTGAGCAAGGCTTTTGATGTTGTATCCCATGAAATATTGGCTGAGAAACTGAAATTGTGTGGTTTCAGAGGAACCGTACTCAAAATGTTACAGTCGTATTTGGAGGGCAGATATCAGTGTTCATTGGAATGAAAAATAAAATGGGAAGGCCTTTTACTTGATAGAAGAAATATAACAAAATTTGAATATTAAAACAAATTGAAATATGTTTATCTTCTACAATTTTAATTTCAAAAAAATTTTTTATTCAAAAAACTTTTAGAATTAAATTTATGTCTTAAACAAGCAACACTTACATTTAATAGACGTATATAATCAAAACTCAATATATAATTTCAAATGGAATAACTAAACCAATAGATATACGAAAGTCATTAGAATTAATAAATAAATATTCAAAGGAGACAAAATTTTGTTTCTGGTCTTACCTTTAAGAACACCAATTGCCTTTTAAAAACATGAACACACTTAAAGGACTTCTCAAAGAACATAATTTATTTGAGATATTTAATATATTTAAATATTCGAATAAGTTAATTCAGAAATCTCTAAAAACATGCACTATATCTTCAAAAAACAAATATAATTCTAAGCAATTCCTTCTTCAGTCCTCAATAATATTCCAAATATCAAAATCATGCTTGTTTTAGACATAAATTTAATTCTTTTTTGAATAAAAAATTTTTTTGAAATTAAAATTATAGAAGATAAACATATTTCAATTTGTTTTAATATTCAAATTTTGTTATATTTCTTCTATCAAGTAAAAGGCCTTTCTATTTCATTTTATACATAATATATAATTATATTTTGGCTTCAATAAATCTCATTATGGAATGTCAATGAATTTAAATAAACCTTAAAAATAACTCACACTGTTCTTTGATTTTGTTAGAACATAGATCAATCTTGAATTTTAAAGTTGATCTGTGTTTCGAAGCATTAGTCCTTTTACACGTGTTGAGAGTTTGGATATAGGTTAGTTTTTTGATTTTGATATTTGGAATATTATTGAGGACTGAGGAAGGAATTGCTTAGAATTATATTTGTTTTTTGAAGATATAGTGCAGGTTTTTAGAGATTTCTGATTTAACTTATTCGAATATGTAAATACATTAAATATTTCAAATAAATTATATTCTGTGAGAAGTCCTTTAAGTGTGTTCATGTTTTTAAAAGGCAATTGGTGTTCTTAAAGGTAAGACCAGAAACAAAATTTTGTCTCCTTTAAATATTTATTCATTAGTTTTAATGACTTTCGTATATCTGTTGGTTTATTTATTCCATTTGACATTATATATTGAGTTTTGATTATATACGTCTATTAAATGTAAGCGGTGCTTGTTTTAGACATAAATTTAATTCTAAAAGTTTTTTGAATAAAAAGTTTTTTTTAACTTAAAATTGTAGAAGATAAACATATTTCAATTTGTTTTATTATTCAAATTTTGGAATGAAAAAAGTCTACTGAACAAAAAATTGATTGTGGAGTACCTCAGGGGTCGACACTGGGATCTATTCTCTTTTTAATATACATTAATGATATAAGCTTCCAGTATTGCAGCAGCTTATGCATCTATTGTGATGATACTTCTATGGTAATAAGCTCAAAAGACTCAGGTGACTTTTTGAATAAAATAGAACGTGCTACGAAAGAAGCTGAGAAATGGTTCACAATGAACTCGCTTAAGTTGAATTCGGATAAAACTATAAAATTGAGATTTGGAAGTAGGCAAAGTAAGGTGAGTGTCAAATTTTTAGGAATCATCTTAGACAACAGACTGAATTGGGCCTCGCATATTGATTACATCAAAGAGTCTATATTTGCTGAGAGAACTGAAGAAAAGTGGTACTCACGAAATGATGAAAACTGCATATTTTGCAACTTTTCAAAGTATATTGCAGTATGGTATACTCCTATGGGGAAATGCATCTGATGTTTCCAGAGTCTTCATTCTACAAAAGAGGGTCATTCGAATCATACATGAAATGAAGAATACAGACTCCTGTAAGCGAATATTTGTAAATAATGGTTTACTCACCTTTCCATCACTTCATCAAGGAATGCTTGATATATACGCATCTGAACAGAACCAGCATTACGCGGAATAGAACATATCACACGTTTAACACAGGGCAAAAAAACGATCTTATTACACCGCTCATAAAAAAAACACTCAGAACTTCTCGACCTACTGGGGAATTAAAATGTACAACAAGTTACCACCAGAAATGAGGGAATTACCCGAACGAGCTTTCAAGAAGAGAATAAATAATATACTGATTTCAAATGCCTTTTATTTTAAAGGAGAGTTTTTGAGTTATAATATTATTTGAAATTTTTAAGGGGACGAACCATAAATTTTTGATGGCAATAAACTATTATTAATATTAATAAAAGGGCAAAGGGCAAAAAAAAGAAAAAAAAACAATTTATAACATTCATGATATGATATATTATCCTGATACTCCTAGATCTTCTGTGAAGATCCCTATGAAGCTTTTTCAGCTCGAGGAAGACACCTCTAAACCAGAAGCTATATATATATAACTTAGCCAAAATAAAGTTGAAAGTCAGGCAGTCAAATGGTCTAAATTAATCGAAAAACAGCCCCGCCACCTGGTATCCGTTAACGAGACGTTCGTAAACAAAATTAATTAAGTTACCAGCTGCTGTTTCGGTCGATCGGTTGAGACGGAAACTGGCTGTCTGCCAACATTGAAATTTTTTTTGATATTCCAATATTCTGCTGAAGATCGATTTTTTCATGACTTTTGATAAAGTGCTTGAAAGGGATATGGGAAGATAATAAGAAATATCATCAGTGGCATTCTTCTTGTTGAATGAAATAACTTTAGCAGTTTTGAGGACAGCAGAAAATTAACCCGAGGTGACTGATAGGATATGGATGATTTAGTAATGAAAATGAGGGGTTTACTTGATAGAAGCTTTATATTACAATATCTTCATATCATAGAAAATTATTCTGTTAACCTCACTACAAAATGTGTTTTTGGTTTTATAAACATTTTTCACCCTTACTGTGGACCCTTCTCGTTGATGACCTGCTAGCGATCATTTCGCTGTGGGGAGTCGACGTTCAAGCATTTGCTGATGACCTGGCAATCATAGTGAAAGGTAAATCGGAGGTGACGATATCGGCCGTCCTTCAAGAGATACTGAACACTATTAACAAATGGTGTAAAAGAGAAGACATGTCCCTTAACCCGCAAAAGGTAGTTATAGTACCATTCACTAAAAAACGGAAGTTGAATGGTTTAGAACCGCCGACTATCCGAGGTGAAATAATACAATTCTCATTTGAGGCAAAATACCTGGGAATAGTCCTGGACAAGACCCTCAGCTGGAGTGCATACCTAGATAAAGTGTGTCATAGAGCCAGAATGGGTTTCTGGACTTGCAGGCGGATCTGTGGTAAAACCTGGGGCCTAAAGCCCAGGCAGATGTACTGACGATACACTATGGTAATTAGACCACGGATAGTGTATGGCGCTGTAGCGTGGTGGAAGAAAGGCCAACAAACGGTTGGCGAACAAAAGCTCACCCGACTACAGAGACAGGCTTGCCTTGCAATTACAGGTGCGTTTCGCACCACACCCATGGCAGCCATGGAGGTCCTACTAAATCTACCACCCCTGCACTTACTCGTGCAGAGACAGGCGGAACGGAGCACATACAAACTATATCAACTGGCGATTGACAGGCCAGAGGCAATAGTGATGGGAGGCTCAAGACTGCTGGACGAGCTTTTAACGAACAGTATCCTATCGATGCCCTCGGATCTAATGTCAAAAATCACGAGCCAGGAACGGAATTTCAATGTAATCGTCCCCAGCCGGGACGAATGGACCCAGCATGCTGAGGTTCTATTGAGAACTGACCTTGACTTGTTCACAGACAGCTCGCGAACGACCAACGGAACAGGAGCGGGAGTCTATGGGAGTTAACCGAGAATTAACATCTCATTGAGTCTCGGTCAAAACGCAACCATATTCCAGGCAGAAATATTTGCCATTGAGACCGCGGCGGAACTGCTGATAAAACGGAAAATCCACCACGATAAAATCAAAATATTTACTGATAGTCAGTCAGTACTAAAAGATCTGGAATCCAGCTGTTTTACATCCAAAACAGTCTGGAGTTGCCGCACGGCTTTAAACAGGCTCGGTATGTATGACAGAGTCACTCTGGTTTGGATACCGAGCCACTCAAACTATTTGGGTAACGAGGAGGCGGATCGGCTGGCATTTGCTGGAGCTGCGCTGCCTCTGGTAGGACCGGAACCATTCCTGGGAATACCGTATGACGTGGCTAACGAGGCGATAACAGACAGAATGAACTCAAGGCTAGAGCCTTTCTGGCAGAGCCATTCTGACCTGAAACTTTCGAAGTTGTTCCTTGGAACAGCTTCGAACAAAAAGATGGCGAACCTAGCGCTAGGTCTGGATAGGGCCAAACTAAAAACACTTGTCGGAATTATGACAGGTCACTGCAGACTGAAAGCGCATTTGCACAAAATCGGTCTGGCTGAAGACAATGAATGCAGGCTGTGTCTTGAGGATGCTGAAACAGCCACGCACATCGTCTCAGAGTGCCCAGCGGTGAGTCGCATCAGATTCGAGGTCTTTGGCCAGGCTTTCATAGCCAACAGTGAACTGAAAAAATTACCCCTGAACAAGATTATCGGTTTTATCCAAAAACTGGATCTCGTCGGGAAGTTATAAATTAGTGGTGAACCACAATAGTCCGTGCGGACGCAGTGGTAGGGTGGACAGACGCCCGCTCACCATAAATAATAATAATAATAACATTTTCCCTCAAAAACTTCAAAATTAAATAAAATAAATGTCACAGTTTCAATTTAGTAGACATATATAATTAACACTCATCACACAGCGCCAAAAGGAATGAAAGAATACAAGGAAAATATGAATTATAATCTGAAAATAATGAATGAAACTTGGAGGATACTTAATTTTGTTTCTCATTAATGTATTATGAAAACCAAAATCCTTTCCAAAAATGAACAATATCACTTCAAGAATTTCTTCAAAAATAACTCCCTTTAAAAAAATTCCTTGAAATAAACTACAAAAATATGCAGCACATCTTCAAAAATGGCATTCAGAATCACCACATCGATAGCTCGGCTGTGCAACTTCGTATCCAAAAAATAAATGAAAATATATATCATCCGATTAAAACCATCTGTCTCCCGATAAACAAACTAATAATGTAATGAATTTTTGAATATCAAAACCCTACCTACTTATTCTACGTCCCTTCACAGAAATTACACAAAGATTGTGAGGTATTTTTAAGGATTCAGTTATATCCAAATGATACTATGTATATGAGTTAAAAAAACAAAAGGAAATTATGAAATATAGAATAAAATGATAAAAGGCTTATTACAATATCTCAAATATCATACAGATTAATTTTGCTAACCTCAAAAATTTTTTTATGAAATTAAAATTTGTAGCGAGGTTAGCAGAATAAATCCCTATGCTGTCTAAGATATGAATGATTCAATTCAGATAATGTCCAAATTCATTAAATTACTAGCGTATATGTGTGAGGAGTCTGACGTATAACTACTCTTATGTATTCTTTTTCTGAAGGATATACCCATATATACCATAAAGTAATCGATGTAGGTTAAATTGGAAATTTCAACACGAAAAAAATTATATCATTTAGTCTTGTACACTCTGTTATAAGAGATTTGACTAAAACTACATTGAAGTAAATCAAGTATCAGATAGTATTGCGGAAATGCTATCTGATTAGGAAAAATTTCACTATAATGTAGCTTTTAAAACGATTAATCAGTTAATAATTCTCATCAAAGACAAGAAAACTAAATCTAATAAAGACAATTAATCTGAAATCTATGATTCAATTTGTGATGATGGTTCTATGGCATATACAGCGTGTCCAAAAAGCGTATCGAGTATTTGTTTTGCCGCTGCATTTGAAACTGAGCGACGGACGGGAGTGGAAGCGAATCGTGGTGTCCGCCATTTTGTGGAGTTTTAGTCACAATGGAGCAGTAGTTGCTTATTTACGCAACGGTGATTCGATAGTGGCTTCTCGACGTTTGTATCCTTGTATCGTATACGCCATGCACCAACTGACGACAGCATTAGAAAATGGATCCGAATGTTCGAGAATACAGGTGCGACAGTAAAAATTCAGCACTATGGTTACCCTCGTTCAGTCCGCGAAGAAGAAACGAGAAGTGGAGGCATTAGTTCGTCAAAATACGTCTTTATCCATTCGAAAGCGAGAGCAATCATTAAACATAAAAAAATCGTCCTTGCATTTGATTTTAAAGAAAGATTTTTAGTTATAAGCCCATAACATTCAATTGGTTCAAGAATTGAAGGATACTGACTAAGCTAATCGATTAAATTTTGCCAACGAATTGTTACGGCGGTTCAACAATTTTGATAACATACCCTTCAGTGATAAAGTAAACTTGGTTATGTCAATAAACAGAATTCTTGGTACTAGACTGAAGAAAATCCGAGATGAAAGTATGAACGGCTCCTGCACAACCCAAAGGTCGTTGTTTGGGCCGCTATGTCTGCTAGAGGCATAATCGGTCCTTATTTTCACGAAGATCGACTAGGCCGACCACTCAATGTGAATAGTGACCGTTATTGCAATATGCTGCGAATTGTGGGTCCAGAGTTACAGGAATTTCAAGGTTTAAACTCAAAAACGTGGTTTCAACAAGATGATGCCACTTGCCATACATCAAATCAAACAGTGAAAGCTGTTAACGAGTTATTCAGTAATAAGTTCATTTTGCGTAGGGATAACATCTCCCAGAATGCCCGCCCTTAGTCCACTTGACAATTTTGCATGGTGATACTTTGAAAGTAAAGTCTATGAGAATAATTCGATGAACCTGACGCAATTGAATGGCAGCAATATCGAGAACTATGTATCAGCGTGTAATCGCCATTCTTCGTTCCCATTAGAAGAGTGCCAGCAGCGTAACGGTCGCCATTTAGATAACATCATCTCTTTCAAATAATTTTCCACTTCATATTGTAATCATTGAGAATAAACTTTTTTTATTTTGAGTAGCTTTTGTTTCATCGAAGTAACAAATACCCGATACTCTTTTTGGACACTTTGTATTATTCAAACTGTTGATACTTCAAGACAAGAATATTATTGAACATAAGAAGAATTATACGTCAGACACCTCACTTTACATAGGTAAATAAGTTGAGAGAATTTGCGCATAGTTTTAACGACATTTATGAAATTATCCATAATGAAAAAAAAGTATCGGACTTACTTTGTCGGAATCACTTTAGATTAACAGCTACAAAATCCTCAACATTTTTTTATTATTATCCTGATACTCCTAGATCTTCTGTGAAGATCCCTCAGAAGCTTTTTCAGCTTGTGCGAGTGAGGAGTACAGTTGTGTTCTGGGTATGCTTTGTTACTACGATCTTGCGCCACTTTAGGTCACAGCACTGTTAATTTTCAACACAACAGGTAAATGGTGGCCGACACCCGTCCAACTAGAAAATTTCTTTTCCACCTGAACAGGATTCGAACCCGGACCTTCCGGTCACTAGCCCTATACTCTAGCACTGAGCTGTCTGCACTCATTTTTCCGACATATCTTCCTTGTTAAAACCTGATTGTTTAATATATTTATTAGCTAAAAATTTCTGATAACTGACCCGAATATGTTACAATATTATTTATATATCTTCTTTAAGTTCATGCTTAAAGCATACCAATATAAGATTAATTTTACTTTCTTTGAGTTGATTCAAAATGTAAACCTGACGAATCCACATATTGGCGAAATAATTTCTTTTTCATTTGATAAATTGGTCAAAACTAATCTTTATTATTTCATTTAATTGATTCGATTTTTCATTAGGTAAGTACCGATTAATTAAATATTAATGCTGAATATAAGGAATTTCACTAGTCCGCAATCGTAGAGAAAATCACCTCTATCTACCTAAATAAAAATGAGTTTGAGGAGGAAATGAGAGACTATTAGAAGGAGAAAGTTCAGTTCACTTGTAACGCCATATACAGTTTGAGCAATTTCCATATAATTGGCTATTAGACAGTCGAATTCTTAGAATACGTTTTCAGTTAATATTTACTATCACACAAACTGTCAAAACATAAGTGAACCTGAAAAATGCTGCATCGCATTATAGGCTTATAGTTGGACATTTTTGGAATCAGAATTTCCTACTAGGTAGACGAAGCAGCTCTAATAACAAGTTCTCAGAATCAACCAATTCAATTCCTCTGGGGGTATACCGAGCTCGTTAAATCAATGCCAGAAATGAGCTTATTCTGAAAACTGAGCATGCAAAAAAAGGTGGTACCTACAATCAGGATGGGATTTGAAAATAAGAAATATCTTCAGTAAGTAAGAAAGTAGATGTTTTGTTCCATTATCCTGTTATTTCAGAAAGTAATCGTTTATAAATTGATACAGAATTATACTGATAGATTAATTTACTCATTTTCACCAATATTTAAATTAATATCCTCGGTGGTGTAGTGGTTTGAAAATCTGACTCATAAGCATACAATACTCTTCGGTGCGAGTTAACATCTTGGGAGAAAAGAAATTTTCTCGCTCTGATAGTCAATCAGGATAAAAAATTTACAGTGAAGTGCCTAAGGTAGCGTATGGAAACAGCAATGAAGCCTAATCGCACAACAGCTTTCTCAACTCACACAAGCTTTACTTAAGCTTCTGAGGGGTATCAATCGTTTGATAAATTCAATAATATTGAAACATGTAAAGAAATACTGGCGTATTTTTCAATTTTAAGAATGTCAAAAATTAGTGTTTAGTGTTTTAATGTGAATTCAGGAAATGAATAAAGAAAATGAGTCGTAAAATTTTTATGTATTTTTCTCAATTATGTGAAGTTATATCGGAAATTTGAGAACATTGAGAACTTTTTAAGGACCCATAGATACGGTTGTTTTTTTTAAAAGGAGCCTGATTTTTTATCCTTATTGCTAGGTCAGTTCGCTGACGGATACTTATGTATCGGATATTAAAAAACATTTGGTGATTTCTAAGTTATAACCACATGAAGAGACGTGTAAAACTCATCAAATACTATTTTATCATAACGAACTTATGCAATTCAACAAAAAGTTTTCACCCATTGTTGATATCTTCCTTTTTTTCCAATGACACACCCAATTAAGAGTTTGGAAATTTGTATATTTGCGATAATAGAGTGTAGTTGTTTCAATACAGAAATCTATATGCAGAAAAAATGCAGACTAAAATTAGGGACTCAATCAATTCATGAACGAAATATATTTCGTCCATGAAATCAAAATAATTTCAAATACAAATATTATATATTTTTCCAATTGAGTTACTGAATGGACTCGTGTAAAAAGTTCATCGGTAACAATGAAACGGGAAATAAGGTTGATTGGGAAGCTACAGAATTTCAATAAGCCTGATAGCTCTTGTCGATAATGAAAAAGATGAAAGTTGATCCTCTGTTTGATTAGAGTGTTTACTATAGATTTCCCCTTCTGTTACAGAGCAGCCACTATCGTCTTGAGGGAAAACAATTGCCATTTTCTGAGGGTAGACAAAGAAAATTTCAATAGAATCTTACGTGATGTGGAAGCTAATACAGTCAGGCTCAAGGAACATGGAAAGGATGTGTTGATTCTGGAGAAAATCAACACGTCTGCCAAGCATTTTAACACTCATTTCAAGTAAGCGAAACTTTAGAATCGTTTTTCCGTTCTACTGACGTGGGAGAAAAGTTTCTGCCTTTTATTTTATAGGGGGAAAAGTTTGCAACTAGTTAGAACGGAGAAAAGAGCAGCGAAACAATTAGGAAATCTTTCTTTTCCAACGGGACTGTTATACAACTGCTATAATAGAGTTGCACACAAAATTAAAACTTTTGCTGTTCATTTTCATCGTATTCGTTGCATGAATATATGCATGAAATATTCACCATATAGGGGATGTTTCTGAAAGCGAGTATTCTGCTTCACCAGCGAATATACTATTGAAGTGAACCATTTCTCTAAAAATATCTAGTTAACTTTGCATAGAAGCAGAGTTATTGTTTAGTAACGACAAACATCATGTCATTTCAGTCCTTATTTGTCTTGAAGTTTCAATAGTTTCATGAATGTCAGTTAAATAAATTTAAACCCTACTGTTAAAATAATTAATGAATTTTGTTTTATTCGAGATTAAAGATAGAATAGTCCACTAAGAATAACAAGATTGATGTATTCATCGTTTTTAACAACATCATAGGTCTCATTATTTCGCTACTCATTGAAGAAGGACAGAAAAATTGCCCTACAAAATATTTTTTTTATTTTCCGTCATTTTGCTATTTCAATTCATTTTTTCGTGCTATCATATTTTTACTGAAATTATTAGGGGTTAAATTCATACTCTAAGCATCTTATATGCAGAACGCATTTGACGCTATTGTTAAAATTCCATCGACTCTGATTAGTGGTTGATGGACTATGCCAATACCTCAGTTCCTGGATTTGTTAGCTATACAAGTTTAATCCTCCGACAACTAGCGTTTTTCTCATTGGATCGTCGACATGATTCCACTTTATATTGAAATGATCATATTAATTATCCTTGGGTGCAAGTTTCACTCCCCTATGGACAGAAACTTACAACTTCCCAAAAGCCATTAGATGCAAGTGACAGCTAAGTCGTATCAGATTAAAGCGTTGGCCCTTTTAATACGAACTACTCCACCGCGACAGCTGTTATTTATGAATTTAAAGTAGTTAATTGTTGTTAAAAATGTTCAATAAGGATGTGGTGATAAGTATAGCTGCATATGATGAATTTGCTTTATTTCGTATCATGAAAGTTTTAAAGGAAAAAATAATAATTCAAGCCAGTCATTCATCTCAAAAATGTTATCTCTCTGATAATCTTCGTGTATTATTTTTTTTTTTAGTTAATAAAACATTTTAATATTTTGGCGATTAATTTTTTGAACGGTTCTGATATTTTAAACGTTAACACTATGAAGTACGCAGAATACGAAAATTGAATAGAAAAATGCATGCGTAGGTCTTAATCATTCTTCTTGAATTATCTCAAATAAATTTATCATACTTGATAAAAAAATTGGATATTCTTCTACAGCAAATGATAATAATAATAATCTTTACTACTCTGTCAAGAAAGTACCGGGAATTTTCAATTAAAACAACATTTTTACATTTAATCATCAAAATTTGTTGGGTCGCCTTCAAAATAGGCTCCATTTGCTCCAATACATCTATGCCAACGGCACTTCCAATTATCGAAACATTTTTTATAGGCGCTTTCCGGGATGGACTTTAGCTCTCGCGCCGAATTTTGTTTTATGGCTTCAATCGACTCAAAACGGGTGCCACGAAGGGGCAATTTTAGTTTTGGGAAGAGGAAAAAGTCGCAGGAAGCCAAATCCGGCGAATAAGGTGGTTGCTGAAGCACATTTGTTGAGTTTTTGGCGAGAAAGTCAGTCACAATCGTAGCTCGGTGAGAAGGCGCGTTAGCGTCATGCAAAATCCATGAGTTGTTTGCCCACAAATTGGGCCGCTTCTTACGGATACGCTCACGCAAACGTTTCATAACGCCTAGGTAATACTCCTTGTTTACCGTCTGACCCTCTGGAACGAATTCGTAGTGCACCACGCCACGGATATCGAAGAAAACAATGAGCATCGCCTTCATTTTCGAGCGGCTTTGGCGTGGTTTTTTCGGTTTCGGCTCATTTTTTGCCACCCATTCCGATGATTGCTGGCATGTTTGCATATCGTACTCGTGGACCCAGGTCTCATCACCAGTTATAATGCGTTCCATGAATGTAAAATCGGAATTACAGCGATCCAGCATATCTGTAGCAACCTGTTCGCGATGACGTTTTTGAAGAAAATTCAGGTCTTTCTGTACGAGTCGTGCGGCCATCTTTCTCATGCCCAAAATATAAATCAAAATCGTACGTGAGAACTTGTGGGATATCTTAAGATCATGTGCTATCTCTCTCAAGCTGGTACGACGGTTTTCCAGCACCCTTTCCTTAATTTTATCGACGTTATCTTCGATCGAAGCCGTCGATGGGCGACCACTTCACGACCATCCCTGAAGGCTCTGTACCACTGATATGCACGAGTTTTCGATAGAGCATTATCACCAAAGGCCTTTTGCAACATTTTCAATGCATCGGCACACGAAAATTCATTTGCAACACAAAACTTTAAACAAATTCTTTGCTCAACGTAATCACCCATAGTAAAAATCGGCACGCACTCTGACATCGACTGACTTAATCAGCTGTTGCAAACACACTAGTTGACAGATCCCACTCAAGCTTGGCATAGTAATTAAGGACAGTGTACCACTATTAGGTGTTAGAATCTATTGAAAGATTCAAATATTTATCACTTTTGTTTAAATACCTCTGTTCCACTGTTAGGTCTTCAGTTGTCTGATGATGGGATAGTTCATTTCCCGAAACTCGAGTCACAAGAAAATGTGTAAAATATATTTTTATTGGTATTAAAACATAGTAATTTCTACAATTTGTTTTAATCATGAAGTTAACTCTATAAACGAAACGCGTCATGTGAACAATTCTATGAAGGAAAGGCCAACAAGATACGAAACGTTTCACATATTGTGACTCAGTAGCCTATATTGTCTGACTATTGGGATAGTGCTTAAATTCAAAGAGTTCAGAGATCGTGCATCAAAGCATAAAAAACTATGATCCGGTGATGCATAGATTAAGGGATTGTAATTGGTTGTATATGAGTGGTAGAGGTGAACTTCATTCGGCTATACTTTTCCATTCCAAAATATTGAAGAAATGTCCTCCTGATTTGTTTAATGAGGTTAGATTTCGTACAGATGTTGATTTTCTCAATTTCAGATCGATGAGACTTACTTCACCTCCACCTCGTTCGGCTTATTCTTTTATCCCGTCGTTTTCGTATTATTATCACAGGATACCTGCCAATTTCAAATGTTTTGGACTCCCAAGATTCATAATTAATGTCAGGAAGTGAATATTTTTTATGATCTTTATTCAAGTGTAGATGTATTCAGTGAGGGAGGTGAAGAGAGTATAAAACACAAGGTGTTTCTGAAAAGCATCCGACCTGAGTTCATATCTCCGCTTCGGTGGTATTCTTCGTCATCCAGGCCATGGCATCCTTC
The DNA here is from genome assembly GCA_034642435.1 of Megalocaria dilatata. Taxonomy (NCBI): domain Eukaryota; kingdom Metazoa; phylum Arthropoda; class Insecta; order Coleoptera; family Coccinellidae; genus Megalocaria; species Megalocaria dilatata. Next base: position 73,384,485 of record CM067857.1, read on the forward strand.
CAAGTAGTCCCCTTTTGATTGAAGCACATGCTCCCAGCGGTGCTTCCACATCTTAAAGCAGGTCTTAATGCAGATTTTGGAATAGCCTTCAGCTCGCGCGTCGCATTACTCTAAAACGTCTTGATGCCATTAAACCGCTTTCCTTTGAGCGCTATTTTCAATTTTGGGGCCATCCAAAAGTCGCAGGAAAGTATGTCGGGACTGTTCGGCACCTGGTGAAGCTGTACAAAAATTTCCTAAAATTACTGCACAAGGATAGATTAATGAGCTGGCATTATAGTGCTGAAGAAGCCAGTAACGGCTTCACCAGAAACCTGGTCGTTTCCTTTCCACGGCATCATGCAATATTTTCAGAATGTCAGCATAAAATTCTTGATGTTTTCCGGTGTTGTCAGCGAAGCTCAGCCAGAACTGTCTGCAGATGAGCGGCTATTTTCAAACCGCCTCCATTATCTGTGTTATACCAATTTTTTCGTCCCCAAAGGCTCATACCTTGCAGAAGCCGCTCGAGAGTTCTGGCGCGAAGATTTGAAGTCAGGTCCGACACACTTCATATCTATCTTTCATGATGAAATGAGTGGCCTTATTCAAGTTTTTTGTCTTTTCTATTTTGTGGTCAATAAATGTAATTTTTTTTGTTTTGTGCGGAACGAACAACATATTTAATTTTCTAATTTATTGTCTGAGGTTTGATTTCATATCAGTCATCTACCTCAAGCTCCATTCTGCAGAATTACATATTCTCCTTTCATGTACTGGCAAATCCAGCTTTTTTTTTTCAATAGATTAATGTTTCTAATACCTTTTTCGGGATGACAAATGCATTAGTTTTGAAGCGAGTATTGTGTTCATGTTGAATCTTCAACAATTAATTTATTTTGATGTTGTCCTACTTTTGTCTTCTATCGAAAGTGTTCTCATTTCCAAAATTTTGCATAAACGCATATTTTTTTATATTAAGAATTAATATAAAATGTAGGAAATTGAGTACCGTTCGAACCAAAAAAAAATTATTTCATGAAATAAATATAACATTGAAGAATTTCTCCACAAATTACATATAATCCATCTAGAAAGTATCCGGAATTTATTATTTTTCATAATTTTAATATATTTCTTTTTTGTAACTTTCTAAGACAAAAATAATGTATAAAATAGGTTGTGCAGATAGTCGGCTATGGCCAAAGTTGCATGGCAGCACTATTTGTCAAATATTGTTGATTGCTAACAGGTATACAATTTATGAGATAATGTCGCAACTAAAAAAAAAACAGGTAGAATAGTTGTATAGAAAAGGTTTTCGAAACATTAAAAAATTAGTGCAATTGACTTAACTGGGAAAAAGGGCTGTATATGCGACAATAAAGAGGATAAAATTGGCATGACTATGAGGCATAGACCAGTTTTAAGAAGACTGCGTAAGATCAAAGGAAACATTTCAAACGCTTTGTTGGTCTTAGGGCGACACAATCCGCGCCTGGTTTTTCGCAAATTGGCTACCAGAAAAGTATGTACAAAAACAGTCCGTGTGTCACTGAAAAGACAAGGTAATATATCAAGGAAACCAAAAAAATCCCTCACATGACACCTTTACAAAAGGAACCAAGCATAGAATTTTGTCAACGTTTTCCAGAAGATAATTTGGATAATGTCTTTATGTGTGCTGAAAGTTGTTTCCAACTTTGTGTAAATCACTTAAAAATCCTATCAAAACAACCTGTTAGCGTTCAAATTTCCAAATTTCACACCAAAACAATGGTTTGAGGAGCATTATCTCAACGTGGTGCTACGCCTCTCTGTATAGTTGATGGTACCATTAATAAATTAATTAGTTAAATTGAATAATTAATTAAATTAATTAGTTAAATTGAATAATTAATTAATGAAAAGTATTGTGGCATTACAACCGAATATATTGTTATAATTTTCTAATTCAATATTCAAATATATAAACTAAATAATTGCAATTGAGCTTTGTTTTATCCGGATACTTTCAAGATGTACTATACAATAACTCATGAATATAAACAAAAGGCATAAGTTCCTTTCTGTTGAGTTTATAATTCAATTTTACATTTATCTAAATATTCCTGACTGAAAATAGATGATATACAGGATGTCCCAGAAAAAGCGGATAATCCACACCTCATAGTAGAGCTATTGGGTGCTCATAATGAAATATTAAAAAAATTCCATGTAATATTCCTGTTTTTTCAAAATGGTATTACTTTTATTTTCTTCACGTTTCTGTATTCATAGGTATTTCTGTGTTTTCGTATTCTTCATGGACTATACTAATAGATGTCCAGTAAATCATATGAATAGTTGTAGTTTTTGAAGAAAAAGCTAACACAGTGGTTTTTCAGTATAATTGGCTTTCATATATTTCTTTCTCAACTTTTACAAAAAGAGATATTCACCACATTTCATGATTAAAATAGTAAACAGTACTGATATTATGTCGACAGCTGCTGAAAAATAGAAAATCTCATAAAAATAACAAAAATTGGTGCATATATATATATATATATATATATATATATATGCACCAATATATATATATATATATATATATATATATATATATATATATATATATAGGCAAGAAAGAGTGGAAAAAGAATGTATGGAACAATATTTCATATGCTTTTCATACTTTGTCCTGAATTTATCTTCACGAAATTATGTATAAGTTTTCGCGTCGTTATTTCACATCTAAATACCGAATTCGTACTCGATCCATTTGACAATATTTGTAAAAAAAATTTCAAATGAGAATAATTCAGGAACCATTGATGCGATTTAGTTAATTCTTGGACATAACTTGGACACTTTTGATGTCTTTGAGTATATGTCATCTAAAGAAGGTCAGAACTTTGAAATACTCTGCTTGTACATTCCTAAGCATTACGCCTAGATGCAAGAAAGTATCCATATTATTTTTTCTGTGATAATAATGACATATGTTCATTTAGGAATTTCAACATGAAGAATAAAAAAAGTCTTCTATGGGAGACTTTTTGAAATGGTTTCTGATTGTTGGCAATGAATTCAACTAGCACTTAAAAGAAATATTCGCTTTGAAAATACCCACAAAACCACAAATCTGAATTAGTGTACAACATTTAATCGTGTTGTCCTTTATTGGATATAAATCCATTGTATTCTTAAATTAAATAATTCATATCAATATTGATTTCTATTCAATATTGATAGTTGCTCATGCTTTCCGTTTACCTGATAATTTCTTCAAATGTTTATAAACAACCTGTCTGAAATTTGTTAACATGCTGTATTTAAATGGTTGACGTTTTGAGATAAGGGTACAATAAAACTTTTCATATTACTTTTGGTAAAACCATCGGGTTCCTAGGTGAATAGACCCAATAGAGGTGAATTAGATAACTCAGTTTGTTCATTCAATAAATTCCCCAAATGTCTTAATTGGTTTATTTTTGAACTTTTTAACAGGTTCAGTTTCAGACTCTTATTTTCTTTATGTGGAAACTTGAAACACTCATTAAAATCATGTTTCCCTTTTATGAGATAATCCGCTTACGCATTATTTAACTATTGAGAAAAGAGCGTCGGTATTCCTTTATTTTGGTGTCAAAGGACCTTCGGCTTGTTCAAAATGAGTTTTTGAACAGTTACCGCATGGTAATTGCTTAACTTCTAACAAATATGATTTGTTCATTTAAAGTTTTACTAAGAAGAATTGAGTTTGCGGTTGGTTCTAGGTGAAACATTATAATATTTATATTAAAAATAACACTCGGTTTATATTTCACAGTTTATTCAGAAATCTGACACGTGTTTCGGTATTTCAACCATCTTCAGAGGAGTACAAAAAGTAACTAAACTTAAAATCACAGAGGTTCATTTTTATTACAATTACAACATCTGTTGCTTTTTATGGCACATTTTTACAACAGAATCCAATACAGGCGTACTAGGAAAGAGTATTTGGGAATTGGTCAAATTTTCTTTATTCTCTAAAGATTTTTTGATTGAAAGAATCTCCAAATAGTCCATCACTTTACCCTTATTAACATTGTATAATAAACTAACATCCTTTTCGTTGAAAAAGTGATTATTCTCTATACAATGTTCTGCAAAACCGGTTGATTTATGGTTTTTCAGAATTGATACCCTATGTTCTTTCACTCGAAGTTGTAAACACCGACCTGTTTGTCCAATATATATAGCATCACAATCATCACATTTTAGTTGGTAAATTCCCGTATTAGTCATATTAGGGTTCCTTTCTTTATTATTCCCTAAGAGTTTGGCTAGATTATTTTTATTGACTGTTATCGAACTAATTCCCATTTTCCGGAAACCATTACAAATTTTGTAACTAATACCTTTTATAACTAATACCTTTTATATACCGTATATAAAAGGTATTAGTTACAAAATTTGTAATGGTTTCCGGAAAATGGGAATTAGTTCGATAACAGTCAATAAAAATAATCTAGCCAAACTCTTAGGGAATAATAAAGAAAGGAACCCTAATATGACTAATACGGGAATTTACCAACTAAAATGTGATGATTGTGATGCTATATATATTGGACAAACAGGTCGGTGTTTACAACTTCGAGTGAAAGAACATAGGGTATCAATTCTGAAAAACCATAAATCAACCGGTTTTGCAGAACATTGTATAGAGAATAATCACTTTTTCAACGAAAAGGATGTTAGTTTATTATACAATGTTAATAAGGGTAAAGTGATGGACTATTTGGAGATTCTTTCAATCAAAAAATCTTTAGAGAATAAAGAAAATTTGACCAATTCCCAAATACTCTTTCCTAGTACGCCTGTATTGGATTCTGTTGTAAAAATGTGCCATAAAAAGCAACAGATGTTGTAATTGTAATAAAAATGAACCTCTGTGATTTTAAGTTTAGTTACTTTTTGTACTCCTCTGAAGATGGTTGAAATACCGAAACACGTGTCAGATTTCTGAATAAACTGTGAAATATAAACCGAGTGTTATTTTTAATATAAATAAAGTTTTACGTTCTTCGTAATGAATTTTTTGTTCGAAAAAATATCTTTATATCTATGTGCGGAAGATTTTGATTTTAATGATGATTTACCATAATAAGTAAGCGAATTATATATTTTTTCTTCGGTTTTCAGAATAGGGTGTTGTTTGTTTTGTTTTTGTTTTCATATTGTTTTCTAGCTATTATGCTATTTACTGAATATCCTAGAAACCGAAGAAAAAATACTCATTGATTATGGTAAATCATAACTACAATTAAAAATACTCCTTAATAACATAGATATAAACTCATTTTTCAGAAATAATAACTGATCAGGAATAATTTGACAAAACGCAAAATCTAAAATGAAAAAATTACATTTGTCAGGTGATTACCAATTATCAAAAACTTCTATTGGTCAAATTGGAAGGTCCTTTGACACCAGAATAAGGGAACACCGACGCTCTTTCCTCAATAATGATGTTTATTCTACGTACGCACATATAATATAAGAGAAACATAATTTTGATGAGCGTTTCAAGATTTTGCATAAAGAAAATAAGAATATGAAACTGAACCTGCTTAAAAGTTTTAAAATAAACCATTATTCAGGGAATTTACAGAGTGAACAAACTGGGGTATCTTATTCACTTTTATTGGATCTATTCACCCGGTGGTTTCACCAAAAGTAATAAAAAATTTTTATTGTACTCTCATGTCAAAACAGAAACTAAATTTCAGAGTAGTTGTTTATAATTTTGATGAGGTTACTATGTTGCCGTTATGTGAGCCACTCACAATAATAAATTGAAATAAAATAAAAATGTGTTTTATTTAATTACAGTGTACAACATCTCTGAAAGAGAAATATTGACACGTGTGAAACTATAATTGGAAGAATCGTTGATATTCATTACATTTTCATTTGCTGCAATTAGATATTAATGTATCATTAATAATTCATAAACTTTTTAGATAATAACATCTTCCACAGAAGTGCTTCCAGGTGATTTTTTTGCTTTTTAATCTGTATTTTTCATGATATAGATATACTGTGATGGCGGGAACACCGCAAAAAATGCTGGAGCACCTATTGGAAACCAGATTAGACGGTAGGGGAACTATGGGAGGAGGAGAACACTTCATATCATCTTCATCTGATCCCTTCTTAGACGATTTTCTCCTGACGCACATCGTCTTCTTTCCTACACATCAACTAGTGGAGGAGCTAGACAGATAATATCCTTTTAATTTATGCTCATTTTTAAAGAAACATTTTGAAGAAATTAGAATTTAATAGGTTAAAAACTCTATTCTTTTTTATATATTTTCAGGACATATTTGAATATTTTTTCTCTACAATAGAGAAAACTCTATATGGTAAGACGATTCTAACAGTGATTTTTGAAGAGAATGGCGTATAAGTATTCATAACATAAATAGAGGTTAATTCTTGATAGAAGGTATATAAAATTATTTAAATATTTTAATATTAGCCTTCTCCATATTTAATTTCAAAAAAATTATATTTAATGATTATAATTTCTGAAAATAAATTAAAAGATTCATTAGATTGATCAGCAGAAACAAAATTTTGTCTATTCAAAATATTTAATTTATAGGATTTTGGTTAATAATTTTTATTTATTGGATTTTGTTTTACCATTCGGATGTCTTATAATGAATGTTTATTTTATATGTCAATTGATATAAGTGGTACTTATATGACATTATTTTAATTTATTTTCAGAAGTTATAATCATTAAATATAATTTTTTGAAATTAAATATGTAGAAGGCATTAATTAAAATATTTATATAAGTATTCATATTGAGCAATACAATGTTCTGAATATGGGTCACTCGATTTTATAAAAATTTTGCTTTTGAAGATGGTAAGTTTGGGATGGAACTGAACTCAATTATTCCGTTTCACAGAATAGTGCAATTTGGCAGTCTTTCACGAAGTTTCAGGTTGAGATGCTTCAAAGTATTTGAATAATAATAGGGAAGTATATCTAATTAGAAATAAACACCGACTAATCGATGGAAAATTCGTGCTCAAATTTAGTTATGTTTACCCTACCTATTAGCTGTAAACACAAAAACTCTTCGAATGAATCATCTAGGGACCAGAAAATGGTAGATTTTGAATCCAAATAGAAAATTTCTGAACAGGACTTGGTCATAGGACAAAAGGTATTGAAAAGTTCATTTCAGTGAATTTTGAATAAAGCGAGGACAAACATTTGATATACTCAGAAAATTTTCAAAAGAACAGCCGATAAAGTTAATTCCTCAAAAAAATTATCAAGGAGTTATTTTAACTCAGGAAAAAATGAAGTTTTTTCTAGAAACCGTATGGATCTTTGCCATGCTGAAGTCACGAAATGTTATTCATTTATTTACTTATTCATTTATCTGCACATAATGTGCTTGGGAGGTTTCAATTACAATATGGAAATTATTAATGAAGAAGCTCGCTAAAGTTCCTGATTCTAAGCTAGTGCTTCAACGACTCATTTTAAACTAGCTTCTACTCGTAGCTTTCTTGTTTTATACCTAATTCAGAGACACTATAATCAAGCAATATAAAATACCTTAACAAAAGTTAAGGTAGGTCACGAATTTCGAGATTGCTTTCTATAATTGTCGATTTTGGGTCATCTATTGTTTATGTATGGTAAAAGAATATTCAGTATTTTATGAGTGTTTCATCCTCTCCTTCTTTAAAAATGTATCAGTTTCAATCAAAATTTGACTCATTTTGTATTCAGTTACATTTATTTCTTGTTACCAACCACTAAGAAATCAAAATTTATACTTTGTATGACTTCCTCCGACATCAATTATTGCCATATAATGCCTTTGTATTCGTCGATCAGGTGGTTGAAGTACCCTACATAGATTTCTCTTCAAACCAGTGGTATAAGATCGGCTATTTCTTCAATTATCTGGGAGGTAGCTGATGCAAATCCAATGCGAGCTAGTCCTAAGTGTGCTCAATCGGATTGAGATCGGGCGACCCAAAAGTTGAATACCATGATGTTCTATGGCATCACCAACAATTCTAGCATGACGAAGCTGAGTTTTGAATTCTGAAAAAAAAAATTTGGTTCAATAGCTATATGAAACAGAGGTATTACATTATTGATGACTTTGTCGACTTGATGAATCTGCCCATTCTTGTTCTACCATTTCAAGAAAAGCCACAGAATGAACAGGTGAGGTTTTTGTACCGATCTACGATTTCTGGGTACTAGCGCAAGAATCTATACCTGAACACGTCGACTGTCCGAAAACCTTCCATATCTCTATTCGTCGATGAACAAGTTAAATTATAAACTTCATAACATAAATAGAGGTTAAATACTTCATAGAAGGTATATAAAATTATTTTAATATTTTAATATTAGGCCTTCTGAAGATTTAATATCAAAAAATTATATTTAATAATTATAATGAATGTTTATTTTATATGTCGTTTGATATAAGTGCTTACTTCCTGAAGTTATAATTATTGAATATAATTTTTTGAAATTTAATATCTAGAAGGCTAATATTAAAATATTTAATTAATAATATAAACTTCAGTTCAGAGACCAATAGAATATTCAAAAATCGCTTAATGTTTTAGAATATCGATTCATCAAAATTAATATTATGACAAGATATATTAGTCGAAAATATCAGTGTTCACAAAAATTAAAAAATAGTAAAAGCATCGATGTGAAGTCGGAAGCTTTTGCGCGCAACAGTCCATTTCTCCTAATTATTTCAAATTTGCGAATTATTTCTTAAAAAACTACATCGGTGAATAAAAATGCATCTGAAAGTCAAAACAAACGTATATTTGCAATTTTTGGAACTGCTTTCCTGAAGAAAATAAAATACATGATTAAAAATCTGCATTCTTCTCCTCCGATTTGCAATGTTACATATTGGCAATAAAGTGTGGAAAAAAAATAAATTGAAAAAAACTACATATGAAGGTTCTTTCATTAACAGCGCCCCATTTTGTTAGGTATATGAAACACATTATTTATTTGAAAATTATTGAAATTTTCCTTTCATTATAAAGTACAATGGATATCATTAGTTATAAAACATCATTTAAATTGCCACCACGGAAACGCTGACAGGCGTTAAACCCAATTTTCCAAGACTCTCTCGCACAAATCAGGTCGTATGTTAGCATTAACTCGTTCAATATTGATCTGTAAATCGTGTAAATTTGCTGGAACATTGCTGTGAACCAATGACTTGATGTAACGCCAAAGAAAGAAGTCCAATGGAGTAAAATCGCAGGAACGAGGCGGATAATTTATTGGTCCATATCTTGAAACAATCGAATCACCGAATTTTCTTTTCAATAAAGTCATTGTGTCATTGGCAGCATGACATGTGGCACCGTCCTGTTGAAACCACATGTTCTACAAATCAAGACTAACCAACTCAGGCCATAAAAATTGGCTAGTTCTTATAAACGTCGAGAAATCTATAAATTTTGGTCTTCACAAACACTTTCACGTATGGTAGCAATATTCTCTTCACTTCTTGCATTTCTTTGTTTTACTGGCACTGTAACATCATGAAGTGTAAAAATTTTTTCAAGCTTCTTCAGTAAACGTTCAACTCTTCTTTTATCCGGACGATTATAACGACTAAATTTGGAGTTAAACCACGTAAAATTTGAGTAACAGATCGAGATTTTTCATAATAAATTTGGATTATTTGTAAATGTTGTTGTAGTGTGTACTTTTCAATGATTAAATACAACTGTCAATGTCACAAATGAACAATTCCTGCCATGCGTGAGTATTGTCAATTTAAAAATGGGGCGTTTCTAATGAAAGACCCTTTATACATCTTTCATACATATGCGAAACTTACTTTGAACTTAGCGTGCAAAAATCAGTTTGAAGATTTTAAATCCAATTTTGTAACATAAGAACAGTACACTGCTCAAAAATTGATATTATAGACAAAATTGTCATATTTAGGACGATAACAATTCACATGAGATCCAAGAGCATCAAATGCATCCCGAAAAAGTCACTCTATGATGTGGATTTTGGGCTGTAGTCGTCATCGATTAATTTTTTCTTGAGAACGGCCTTGACCAGGCCATCACCGTCAAGGGCGAGCACTATAGGTAGATAATTCCTAAGTTCTTTTGGCCTCAATTGGATCATACAGACAGCAACATGTTCTCTTCACAGAACCACGCTACGTGCCACACAGCTTATGTCACATTGGACATTCTGTACTAGCTATTTGAGGGCATGATCATCTCACGTGAAGGTCATGTGAACTGGCCACAGAGATCGTGGTATGTGACCCCGTAAGACTTTATCCTGACAATGCGTTTGTTGACGTAGTGGATGTTATCTATGTGGGAACTTCCAAGGAGCCTTTGCCGTTTCGTGTTATTTCAGCCACAGCGCAGATGTCAATTTTATAGTGTTTCATCTCAAGAAGTATGTACGTCTTGGTCCTTGGTACGCCATGACATTATATTCCAGCAAGCCATCCTTAGTATACTCTTTCTCCAGTTTTGTTTTGTTTGCTACTTTGTTATTCGTAATTCGTTTTCGTTCTAGATCTGTTACCGTCAAATCCGACCTTATCCCAGGCTGAGCGTTGGATCTATGAGCGATAAATTAAGTTAAAAATATAGGCAACAACTAGTTCGTAAGCAAATATACTCTATTTTCATATCAGATAATATTGACAAGAAATTTATAAAATTAACATATTTTGGACCAGTTTCACAAAACATAGCTCTAATTTGGTCAAAAATTAACATAATAAGAGCTTTCACACCCTCATATAAAATTTCCAACCTCTTTTTTATTGCAAAAGACAAAAACAATCGGCTGAATCATTCTGGAGTTCATAAATTAAGTTGTCAACAGTGCAGTGCAGGACAAAGCGGAAGATCTTTCCAAAAAAGATACAAAGAACATCCATCTGCATTTAGGAACCGGAAAGATAACTCCAATTTTGCAAAACATTTTTTTGAATTCGATCATATCTTCCAAGAATTGGACAATCTTGAAATATTGCACGTGGAAGCGAAAGGAAAACACGAGACAACCTGGAATCCACAGAAATTTACAAACACAAAAAGCACGTACTGATAATAAAACTATTGAATGAGCAGACAGACTTATGGCAAACCCTACTTTTCGAAGTTTTGCCGAAGCTATCAACAAATACATACATATATATATATATATATATATATATATATATATATATATATATATAGCAGTTCCATATTCGCTTGTAATAGGGTACCTTATTATTTTGATCAAATGGTTTTATTTTAAATATTGGATGGAGTTGTCCGTTACTTTGTGATAGTTCATTTTAATTAGAATGAAATGAGAAATTACTTTGTTTTCTATCACTTTTATTTACTGATTATACACTCGAGTTTCGTAGTGTTATTACATTTTCAAACTGAATAAACAAATTAGGTCTATATAAATATGTAGATATATATATATATTATATATATATAGATATATATATATATATATATAGATATATATTTATATATATATATATATATATATATATATCTATCTATATATATATATATATAGATATATATATATATATATATATATATATATATATCTATATATTTAGATATATATAGATATGTAATTTGTTTATTCAGTTTGACAATGTAATAACACTACAAAACTCTAGTGTATAATTAGTAAATAAAAGTGATAGAAAACAAAGTAATTTCTCATTTCATTCCAATTAAAATTAACTATCATAAAGTAACGAACTACTCCATCCAATAATTAAAATATAAGCATTTGATCAAAAAAAATTTGAAAAAAAAAAAAAAAAAAAAAAAAAAAAAAAAAAAAAAAAAAAAAAAAATAGAAAGGCTTTTTACTTGATAGAAGAAATATAACAAAATTTGAATATCAAAACAAATTGAAATATGTTTATCTTCTACAATTTTAATTTCCAAAAGAATTTTTTATTCAAAAACTTTTAGAATTAAATTAATGTCTAAAACAAACACCGCTTACATTTAATAGACGTATATAATCAAAACTCAATATACAATGTCAAATGAAATAAATAACCCAGCAGATATACGAAAGTAATTAAAATTAATAAATAAATATTCAAACGAGACAAAATTTTGTTTCTGGTTTTATCTTAAGAAATACTACTTGCCTTATAAAAACATGAACACACTTGAAGGACTTCCCAAAGAATATAATTTATTTGAAATATTTAATACATTTAAATATTCGAATAAATTATTTCAAAAAACTTGAATATATAGTTGATCTGTAGTTCGAAGCTTAAGTCTTTTAACACGTGAGTGATGTAGGTTATGTTTTTGATTTTGATATTTGGATTATTAAAAACGGCTGATGAAGGGATTATCTAGAATTATATTTGTTTTTTGAAAATATAGTGCACATTTTTTAGAGTTTTTTGAAATAATTTATTCGAATATTTAAATGTATTAAATATTTCAAATAAATTATATTCTTTGGGAAGTCCTTCAAGTGTGTTCATGTTTTTATAAGGCAAGTAGTATTTCTTAAGATAAAACCAGAAACAAAATTTTGTCTCGTTTGAATATTTATTTATTAATTTTAATTACTTTCGTATATCTGCTGGGTTATTTATTTCATTTGACATTGTATATTGAGTTTTGATTATATACGTCTATTAAATGTAAGCGGTGCTTGTTTTAGACATTAATTTAATTCTAAAAGTTTTTGAATAAAAAATTCTTTTGGAAATTAAAATTGTAGAAGATAAACATATTTCAATTTGTTTTGATATTCAAATTGTGAAACATTCTGTACAGAAACTTTGATGTACCTGAGAAAATAAAGAACACAGAATTGACTATTTAGTTTCAACATCAAAATAAAATGGTAAATATCTGAAATATTCCAAACAGTCATCTGAAATTATATAAAACAAAGAGATCAACTTTATAAAGAGTAATTCATTTAGAGGTATTTTTTGTGGTGGGGATTTAATTGCAGATTGCGCATGTCTCGTGTTAACTCAGGTGTCATTTCTGTTCAGAAGTGTGTCATAATTCATAATGGAAATACTTAGCCCGGCACAGCGTCCACAAATTGTTCAACTTTATTACGAAAATGAGCATTCTTCGAGTAATGTGTATCGGGCGCTTAGAGCAAGTTATGCTCCACATAATCGGCCCACCGAACGCACAATTAGCTCTACCATCCGTAAATTTGAGACTCAATTTTGATTATTGGATAATATTCGACCAAATAGACCACACCCAGCACGTAGTGAAGAAAATATAGGGGCGGTAGCGAAGAGTATGCGCGAAGACCGTGAAGTGTCGATTCTTTGCCATTTTCAACTGCTTGGCCTGTCATATTTCAACAACTTGGCGTATTTTACGTTAGGACCTTTCTTTAAAAGCTTACAAAATTCAACTAGTGCAAGAACTGAAGCCGACCGACCTTCCGAATCGTGAAACCATGCCTTTACTCCGAGAGCGATTCGGCGAACGGATCATCTCACGCTTTGGACCAACGAATTGGCCTGCTAGATCGTGTGATATCACACCTGTCGACTTTTTACTTTAGAGCTATGTAAATTCCAAAGTCTATATAGATAAGCCTGCTACAATTTAGGCACTGGAGGCCAATATTACTCGTGTTATTGGCCGAATACCACTAGAAATACATACAGACGCGTAATTGAAAATTGGAACTACAGAATGGATGTTGTTAACCGTAGTCGCGGACAACATTTGAAAGAAATTATCTTTGAAAAATAATTGTAAAGAATGGTTCTTTTGTGATTATAAAATAAATTGTTTTTATTCATTTTTTTATTAAAAAAAAAACCTCTAAATGAATCACCCGATATAACCCGAATAACTTATCTGTTGAATAACAAGAATTACTTTCTAAGGTTCACCACATTTAAATTATTTCGTGCTTCACCATAGTTCCGCCTCATGGGACCGTTTCCGATATAACTCATCGACCCTTTAGTTCAAAAGCATCCTGATGGAAGGATTCTGAGGGAGATCTTGCAATGAATATTAATGTAACTTTCAGCGAATCTAGTACGAAGCTTGGATAGTTTAAGTGTTATTAGTTATTAGTGTTATTACATGATATGTAAAGTCAGTTGGATTTCCATAGAATATATCCGCCCTGACTACATTTCACTTTTTTATAACAACCCATATCGAAGCTAAATCACATTAACAGATGTTTTTGTGATTACGTCAAACTCAAACTAAACAGAACGTTGCAATAGTGCCTCAGGTTTCTATAGCAGCTGAATAGGACCACCTAGAAGTTTCGTTCAGACGGAGGTTATTTTTGCTCTTCATGGAAATATTTTCCAATATACAGGGTGTTCCAGAAAAAAAATTTCAACATATGAAAATGTTGTCAAAAGGATCACCTTTTATATTTTCACATAGTTACAATGACCTTCGATTTATCCATTCAAGCACATTAATATTATCTTAATAGCAAAACTGGTCGGGAAGGAATTGTAAAAAATCTAGTGCAAAGTGCTCCGCGTATAATTATATAATTATACTTTATATATATATATATATATATATATATATATATATATATATATATATATATATAATTTATTGCACCCTTGTTCTAGCAAACAGCGTGCTATCGTTTTGTCCAATTATCTGCAATGGAGCCGTTGATGCAGAATCTGAAGTCAAAAGTAATTGCGTCCGGTCGACCGTTCCATCTGTAAACACTCTGACTTTTAAACGGAATAGATAGAGACTTGGAACTTTTAAGGTATATTTGGTGCCTAAATATTTCGTATAGGTTATTTAACGCGCCAAATCAGCATAATGGATCTGCACTTGCTCATATTGAAAAATTTCTCTTATATATCGAAATATTTTCGAAACCATAAACCCGATCGATCTGAAATTTGTTATTTAAAGGTAGGATAATTGCGCGCATGTTCGAGCAAAATTTCTTCAGGATCGTATACCAACGAGGTACACTATGTGTAGTAGAATGAAAACGGATTTTTTTGTGGAAATTACATGTTGTTTGGAAATGCTGAAAAATATTTCATTGAGAATAATTTTCGTTCTCATTTATACATTTGCTCAGTTTTCGGACAGTTTACGAATGCCACAGTTCTTCTTCTGAAAGGAACCAGTTAAAGAGCCATTTTCATGAATTTTCATACAAATTGAAGCGTTGTTCAGCGAAAGCGTGTCTCAGTGAAGCGAATAGATTATAATTTGACGAATCCAAATCTAAAGAATAAACCTCATGCCCTAACATTTCCCAACTGAATGCCTCGATCCTTCCCCTGACCAGTTTTGTTGAATTTTGATGGGGCATAATGCTTAATATAAATCAAAAATTTACTGTTGGTAGCCATCAGGTTTTAGCAGCTCATATTAAGTCTTCTCTGTGAAGACCATCATTGATACCAATAGCGCTGTTGGCTTCATTTGATTTTAGTCTTTATTAAAAAACTTTTCAATGTGGAATCCCAAATGACGACGGAAACGCAAGCAATAACTCACTTTTCAAAAACACAAAACATAAAAGGTAAACATTTTTCTCAAACTGAAACAGTATTCAAACCTAAGGGAAAAAACATACTTATATAAGAAACAAAACATTCATTCCATCAAATATAGACATTTGGTGAACAAGACCAGACATCGATTGAAATAGATTTAACATTCGTGGACTTAATTAATCTCTGTGGAAGAAATGATATTTCATATTATGCCTTTATATCAATTATGAAATTTTTTCACAGTAATTTTTTATCACAAGTACTGAATTGGAGTATTTCGATTATTCTGATCCGCAGAACGTAATATACCCTCAATGTAACCAATTTCTTTACTGATTTAATTTGCTCTTAGTTTACTTCGAGTAATTATTAGGAAACCTAAGTCTCAAATCTGCAAATAGTAACTTATCTCAACTGATCAAAAACTTACAAGATGATAATTCTTCTTATTCTGAAAATGCATTCAAAGTTGAAGCAAAACTAAACAAAGCATTCAACTTATCAGAAGGATTTGTGAACTTCCTTAACCTTATGGACCAGTATATTTTGATATTCATTTAATTGCAGATTATGAGCACTGACAATCATTACAGTTTTTCGACAAACACCAGCAAATGTTCTAAAGTTTATAACTATTGTGTTCATTTCAAATAAATAATTGTTAAGTTTATTCACAATGAATAATTGGCCTTGCAGATACTTTATTTAACTCTATCGTATCAAAAGAACAAGCACAAATAGTAAATCAGAATATAACACTGTAAATTTATATTACGAAACTCCAGAGACAAAAATATCAATTTCTATTTTTTGGTAGTAAAACATAGTTACTTCTGAAAACCTGTTTTGTCGAATTTCTCGCAATACAAATTAGAGCTGGTTAAAATTATACCTTTTCAAATATGGCTAAATTGGAATTGTAAATATGCCATGTTATATATCACTCTTATCTGAAAATCTAAAATTTATTAATTAGATCCATACTTTAACATAAATAGGGGTTAATACTTGATAGAAGGTGTATAAAATTATTTAAATATTATAATATTAGCCTTCTACATATTTAATTTCAAAAAATTATATTTAATAACTTCAAGAATTATATTGAAATAATGTCATATAATTACCACTTATATCAAACGACATATAGAATAAACATTCATTATAAGACATCCAAATGATATAACAAAATCCAATAAATAAAAATTGTTAACCAAACTTCTATAAATTAAATATTTTGACTAGACACAATTTTGTTTCTGCTGATCAATCTCATGAAAACAAATATCTTTCAAGAATGTTTACAATGATCTTAAGAATATCATTATAAAACTATCCTACTTAGAATATTCAATATTATTGAATATCTAACTAAGTTACTTTGTATAAAATCTCAATATATGTATAAACATTACTGAAAAACAAGTTTTAAGAGAGACTTTGCTTCGTCAGTATTCAAATAATTTATATTCAATAAAATATAACATCAATCAACAACAAATATTTACTCACCCTTCAATAGTTTAGAGACTTCTGGCAAATGAGCTGCTGAGAAATTTAAATGTAATATAAGGTTATCTTACACGTAAATAAACGGCTCTGTGGTTTACCCTTGATCTGAATGATTGAAAGACAATTTAACGGCCTCTGTTATAGCACAAGGACTTATCTGTATAAAGAATGTTAAGGAAACCAAATAATTATATACTATGAATAAAATAACATAAATAGAGGTTAATACTTGATAGAAGGTGTATGAAATTATTCAAATATTTTAATATTAGCCTTCTACATATTTAATTTCAAAAAATTATATTCAATAACTTCAGGCAATAAATTGAAATAATGTCATATAAGTACCACTTATATCAAACGACATATAAAATAAACATTCATAATGAGACATCCAAATGATATAACAAAATCCAATAAATAAAAATTGTTAACCAAAATTCTATAAATTAAATATTTTGAATAGATAAAATGTTGCTTCTGCTGATCAATCTTATGAAAACAAATATCTTTCAAGAATGTTTAACATGATCTTAAGAATTTCATCATAAAACTATTGCGCTTAGAATATTCAATATTATTGAATTAATTACTTTGAATAAAATCTCAAGATATGCAAAAACATTACTGAAAAACATGTTTTATATTTTATTGAATATGAATTATTTGAATACTGACGAAGCAAAGTCTCTCTTAAAACTTGTTTTTCAGTAATGTTTTTACATATCTTGAGGTTTTATAGAAAGTAACTTAGATATCCAATAATATTGAATATTCTAAGTAAGATAGTTTTATGATGAAATTCTTAAGATCATGTTAAATATTCTTGAAAGATATTTGTTTTCATAAGATTGATCAGCAGAAACAAAATTTTGTCTATTCGAAATATTTAATTTATAGAATTTTGGTTAACAATTTTTATTTATTGGATTTTGTTATGTCATTTGAAAGTCTCATAATGAATGTTTATTTTATATGTCGTTTGATATAAGTGGTACTTATATGATATTATTTCAATTTAATTCCTGAAAGTATTAAATATAATTTTTTGGAATTAAATATGTAGAAGGCTAATATTAAAATATTTAAATAAGATCCATACTTGTTTGCTGGTACCTTCAGAAACCAAATCTTCTGCACGAGAATATATTAAAGGGTGGGCCATTTGAAATATGCATTTTTGATCCGCTATAAATGAAAAAACTGATAAAAATTTCTTCATAGTTGTAACTTTATTAGAAAGACTGAAACTTGACATTTACTACTGAGAAACAATATCGTCCAAATGACTGCAACGACTGGCTACAGTGCCCCATCCGCTCAACCCAATTTTTCAGTACATTGTTGATTGTTTGGTGCTCAGTCTAATGAATGGCGACTTCGATTTCGTGTTTCAAGGCATCAATCGTTTCTGGATGGTTAGCGTAACACTTATCCTTAACAGTTCTTTCACAAAAAAAGGGCCTTCGAGGTGAAAATGAGCTTTATCGCTGAATATGATTTTTATGGAAAAATGCTCATCTCGGCTATGCGATCATTAGACCATTGAACGAAGTAGCATCGGATTGTCACGAAGGTTGTACTTGTTGAACTTTGTGAGCCTTTATACCGAGGTTTTCTTACAAAATTCTTCTCAGAGAAGTGCAAGAAATGTTCAGTTCTAGAGCACATTCTGAACTACAGCAACAATATTCTTAAATGTGCTCACTGAACGAGAACGTGAACGGCTTATTCAATCAAATAATAATCCAATTTTTACGAACAAATTGATTCACAAATTATCGTCAGGGCATTTGATTTCTACTGAATTTTCCAAACAGTTTGTATAGAGAATTCACCAATTTGGAAAAAGTTTTTGATGTTTCCCAGTTTTGCTCAAGCTTAAATCGACATATTTCGTTCACTTCAAATAGGAAACTAACTTTCTATCGAAACTCAAATGGCAAAGGTTTTACCAGACTGGAAACAACCCCTACTTCAAAATGCAAACTCTAGATGGCCCACCCTTCACTTCAAAAATTCAGTTAGTACTGAACATAATTCAATTACTTACACCAATGAACTGGAGTATGTTTAATCTATTAATGAATTCATCTCAAAAGATTCAGAATTCTTTCTCGACTTTCTCGTCCTAAATTTTCATCATGAAACATCGAGCTGGGCTTATTCAGAAATAACTCTGTTCAACACCCCCTCTTCACAAGGAGGTATTCACATCTGCAGTTTATCTAAGTGGATGAGTTCATTTAACTGAATTCGCTCTGCTGGACCTAATTCGTTGATTTTCATCCTGAATTTCCAAGGAAGGATGAAACTCTAACCTTCCTTAATGGGCTTAACAACCTCTGCTGAAGTGGGTGAGGCTTGGTGGAATCTTTATAACCCATTTTGTAAGCAGCTCACGTCACTCTTTTACATCCTGATTGGATGGCTTGTTGACAAAAACTCAGTGGACAGGAAAAGGTATTTTGTGGAAGAAACAAAATATATCAGATTCTGGAATCTACAGGGTATTTTCAAAAGTGAGTCTTTTTGCACGATATTATCAGATAGTAATAATTTTTTTACAATTTTTCACAACTCTATATTTTGGGAATCTAAAAATATCTTAATCGACTATATGGGACTGACTGATATAGAATTTGAATATCAAAACAGATTCAATCTGTTAGTCTTCTACAATTTTAATTTAAAAAATTAAATTTTCATTCAAAAAACTTTAAGAATTAAATTAATGTCTACAATAAGCACCGCTTATATTTAATAGACGTATATAATAAAAACTCAATATATAATGTCAAATGGAATAAATAAACCAACAGATATAAAAAAGTCATTAAAATTAATAAATAAATATTTAAAGGAGACAAAATTTTGTTTCTGATCTTACCTTTAAGAACACCAATTGTCTTTTAAAAACATGAACACAACTTAAGGACTTCTCAAAAGATAAAATTTATTTGAAATATTTAATATATTTAAATATTCTAATTAGTTAATTCAGAAATCTCTCAAATAATGCACTATATCTTCAAAAAACAAATATAATTCTAGGTAATCTCTTCATCGGTCCAAAATAATATTCCAAATATCAAAATCAAATAACTATCACTATATCTCACCTCAACACGTATTTACAGGATGATTGCTTCAAGTAGACTAACTTTAAAATTAAAGATGGTCTATGTTTTAACAAAATCACAGTAAGGTAAGGTATTTTTAAGGAGATATTTAAATCATTGACATTCCATAATGAGATTTATTAAAGCCTAAATATAATTATATATTATATATAAAATAAATTAGAAAAAGGCTATTTACTTGATAGAAGAAATATAACAAAATTTGAATATCAAAACAGATTTAATCTGTTAGTCTTCTTCAATTTTAAAATTGTAGAAGACTAACAGATTAAATCTGTTTTGATATTCAAATTTTGTTATATTTCTTCATCAAATTTTGGTATATTTCTTCTATCAAGTAAAAAGCCCTTTTCTATTTGATGATATAGAATTCGTAGTTAAATTCTTATTTCCATCAGAACGCCCACTCCA
The DNA here is from genome assembly GCA_034642435.1 of Megalocaria dilatata. Classification (NCBI taxonomy): domain Eukaryota; kingdom Metazoa; phylum Arthropoda; class Insecta; order Coleoptera; family Coccinellidae; genus Megalocaria; species Megalocaria dilatata. Next base: position 73,405,125 of record CM067857.1, read on the forward strand.
AGATTTGAACTTGCAAAGTTGACTTTAAAATGGATTTGACGAAATCTTCCTACTGGATCCTAAAATTTGATAAGTAAAGCTTAAGAATTGAGCTCACAAAAAGCTAATGACTTTACATTATATAATAAAAATGTTTTTATATATATTAATATTATCCTGAATGTTATTGATATTATCCTGATTGACATTGATATTATCCTGATTGCTACTAATATTATCTTGATTGCTATTAATATTATCCTGATTGATATTGATAATATCCCAATAATCTCACATCTTCTGTGAAGATCCTTCAGGAATTTAAGTATAGTTTGTGCGAGTTTAGAGATCATTTGTGTGCTGGTGAGGCAATGTTAATGCGTCTTTTACGCCATCTTAGGCACAGCACTGTTAATTTTTCATGCAACAGTGAAATGTTGGCTGAAACTCCTGACTAGAAAATGTCTCTCCTACCCAGGGGATCTTGGACTCGGAACTAAGGAAGTTCATACATTCTGAGATTGTTTTGAAAAGTTGCCCATTTTTGGTCATCTAGTGTTCAGATACGATAAAACGATATCTATCATTTTATTTGATTTTTGTTACAAATTTTGGAAACACCAAAATCAATAGCAGCGTTTTTTCCTTTAAGTCAATAGTTGATAAGTAATTGCACTAAAGTTCATCATGATCAATTTTCCAATAATAATATTGGTTTCGAATAATCAAAATCATTTGAAAAAAATCAATTAATGTGTTATGTCACCTATTTAACTACTTATTTTTCACCTCTCAGATAGAATTTTTAGAATCTTTCTATTTAACAGGCCTAGTCAGTTAATCAACATCCTGCAAATTAACGAAAGATATAATCAATGGGAAACGTATTTGAGGTAATTTTTCCTATTCATTTCACAGCGATTCTTCAATGGGAAATTTTCAATCACAGGCTTGTAAATTTAAATATATATCATTAAAATAAAAAAGTAATTACGAGGTTTGCAAATTCGATCTATTTCATTTTTATCACATAAAATGTTTATTTTTTGATATATCTATACCGCCAGGTTTTCCTTAACAAAGTGTACCTATCATATTGACCACCTCAACCAAGATAAAGAATTCATTTTAGCCTGTAAGAGAAGAGTTATCCAGTTCGTATACAGATGGGTTACCACAATACGTTATCCTGTATTTGAAGATGAATCAGCATGCGAATTCTTGGAAGATCTAGCTCAAGATTTGGAAGCCGATTGCAATCAACTGAATTCTCTTCAGGAAGAAGCTACTCTCATGCATCACGTTATATCACAGCTGAGACGGTAAGATCATAATTTTTTTTTCTATTCCCTTAATACATATAATATGTCTTGTGTGACAAATTTCAAGAAACTTGACAATATTTTCCTAAGATAGAAATTGATATTATACTATTATATTGTACATACAGGTATGGAAAAGCCAGACGTAAAGATACGAAATTCAATGTTAATAAAGTCGTGCAGTGGAGCAATGGACGAACTAAAACCTCAGCGAGATGCGATGACTAATAAACGACTGTTCTCTCTCAATGATAGTGGGGAGTGAAAGCAGAATGCATAGCCTTTCGATCGAATCAACATCACTGCGCATTGCCATTGAGAGAGAACAGTCATTTATTCTTCATCGCATCGCGCTGAGGTTTTGATTCTTCACTGCTCCACTGGATATCTTGATTAACATTTGAATTTTTCTGACTGTCTTTTCCATACCTGTATATAAAACATCCACCGAATCCAGTTTAATCTACCAAACTACGAATAAAACCAATTTATACATCCTGAAATTTCATTTGTACAGAAAAACTTTCATATCCAAATACACAATAATTAAATTATCTAGACCCTTCTCATTCATCAGCCCTAATACCGTCTGTTAATAATCATCACATTAATTCACAAAATGAATGATGATGACATTTGCTTCGAGTATCACAAGCTATAGTTGAATGAATAATAACAGGTTTGAAAATGATATCATAAATATCATGAAAAAATACAGAATTATACAAAATAGAACAAAAATAATACAAATAATGAAGAATAAGTCCAACTGAGTCGTTGAAATACTCATCATATTTCTAAAATGGTGTGATAAGAAACTTCAAAATCTACTAAGGTATACCAAATTCAGATAAATAATCTTCTCTATGATTGTTTCGGTCTTTACTTGACGGAAATTCATCTTGAAAATATGAATAAAAACAATATTCTAATTTCCACTAATGTTTTATTAACACTACGATCGTTACGTCATACCATGACTTCTTCAGGTGAGTATTAGAAAATACTGAGTATACCATGAACAAGATCTTCATTTTATAGTACATGGATATAACAAAAATAGAAGAGGGGGTGAAGAGAGTTTTACAATACTTTTGGAAAACTGAAAAATGGTTCAAAAAAGATTCAACAAAGGGGAGTTACTTAATTCTGTTTGGTTATTCAATAATATTTTTCTTTTATGATATCTATTAATTTCTAAAGTTTCCAACAAGTTTAATCTAAAACTCTTGTTTTCTGAGTGTAAAATTTCAAAGTTACTATTAAAACTATGTACTATAAAATGAAGTTCTTGTTCATGGTATACTCAGTATCTTGTAATACTCACCTGAAGAAGTCATGGTATGACGTAACGATCGTAGTGTTAATAAAACATTAGCGGAAATTAGAATATTGTTTTTATTCATATTTTTAAATAATCTTCATTGGGAAAAACAGGATGGTTATCCTGAATTAGGAGGGTTACTTGAATCACCTCCATGTATATTATGTAATACTGCCTAGATTTTAAATTATAAATATTTTAAATGTTTCTTGTGAATTTTTGACCAAATCAGCTTTCAATTGTATAGGTTTTTTTCAATGTTGAAAATTTTTCACCTAAAATGGGAAATTTGTGTTGGAGTGATTTTCAACTGTGAAATGAAAAGTTAATAAAAAAGAAATCAGTCGAGAACTGTGCATAACTATAAGTTTTCATAATGATATGAAGAGATATCAGAAGTTCAAATACGTTCAACTAGTAATAAATAAAATTCAATTTCCACAAATTTTTTATTGTTGCATGACAATTGTTATATATTCTACATTTGAACAGTTCAAATGTAGAATATGATTAAGCCACAGTAAGGTGAAACGATTGCTTTTCAACAATAAAAAGTTTGTGGATATTGAATTTTATTTATTACTAGTTAAAAATGAATTTCCATCAAGTAAAGACCGAATACATCAAATTTTTAAATAAGTTCATGCGGTTTTTTGTCGAAAATTGAAGCTTTGTTGTGAAAAATTGGTTATATATTCAAGGTTCAAAGTATAGTCCGTCTAGAAAGTATTAGGAATTCATTATTTTTCATAATTTTAATATATATATTTTTTTGTAACATTCTAAGACAAGAGTTATGTATAAAATAGGTTGTGCAGATAGTCGGCTATATCCAAAGTTGCATGGCAATATTTGTCAAATATTTTTGATTATCAAGAGGTATACAATTTACGAAATAATGTCGCAACTAGAAAAAAGGAAACAGGTAGAATATTTGTATAGAAAAGGTTTTCGAAACGTTAAAAAATTAGTGCAATTGACTGAACTGGGAAAAGGGTACTGTATATGAGACAATAAAGAGGATGAAAAATGGCATGGATATGAGGCATAGGCCAGTTTCAGGAAGACCGCGTAAGACTAAAGGAAACAATTTAAACGCTTTATTGGCCCTAGGTCGACACAATCCGCGTCTGGGGTTCCGCAAATTGGCTAACAGATTTGGAAATCAACGAAATATAAAACTATGTACAGAAACCGTCCGTAGGTCACTGAAAAGACAAAGAAACCAAAAAAAAATCCCTATAATGACACCTTTACCAAAGGAACGAACGATAGAATTTTGTCAACATTTTCAATAAGATAATTTTAATAATGTCTTTATATCTGATGAAAGTTGTTTTCAACCTGGTGGAAATCGTCTAAAAATCATATCAAAACCTGTTACCGTTCAAATTTCCAAATTTTCCAACAAAATAATGGTTTGGGGAAAAACATCTCAGCCTCTTTGTATAATTGATGGTACCATTAATAGTGAAAAATTATTGTGGCATTCTAAACGAATTTCTCCTTGAAACGGCACATGCTTTATATCCAGAGGGGTGGCGTTTTTAGCAGGATAATGTAAGATGTCGTACTTCGGCCTATACTCAAGCTTGGATGCAAAATGACCAAGTGACAACTATTTCATGGCTAGCAGCTTTACTAGATCTTAGTCCCATTGCAAACATATGGGGATTAATGAAGATTGAAGTTGAACGAGTAACGCCACGGAATGAATATGATTTAATTCAGTTCAGTTTCACAGTCCTGGATTACCCTCACCGAAAATTATGGAGGTGATCTAGTTTCTGGTGTACCTCGACATTTAGTCAAGTGTTCACGGAACCCATCGTGAAAAAAGGCCGGCTCCTTGGCCCCTATCCATGCATCGATCCATTTTTTGACTTCATCGTAATTGGAGAAGTGCTGGTCAGCCAGAACATGTTGCATAAATCGGAGGAGATGGTAATCAAAAGGAGCAATATCTAGTCTGCAGGGCTGGTGGAGTAGGAAAATTTCCTGAGCACGCTGCCACTACGGATAGAGAACTGAATTACGAAATGGAAATATAGCCTTTTCTTTTGTAATATTTTGGGATCGGTGTTATAATGATCTGAATTGTATAAATTTAATTAACGCTGTGCAGTACAATAATGTGCCAAACGGGCTAAATATATACATTGATTTAGTTTTAAGTGATTGTTCGATCTGTTTGGAAAAATTTGACACACCACTTGTGGAAGAGAATGAACACCATCCATCATTATTTTTTTACTTGAAAGTGAACCCTAGAAATCAAAATAACCAACCAAATAAGAAGTTCAACCCTAAATTCAATTTTAGAAAAGCTGATTTCACAAAATTGTATGATATCTTGAAGGAAGTATGTTGGGATGAGTTGCAAAGCAACAATATGGATATAAATTCTGTAGTACAAAAGTCTCATGATATTCTTTATAGAATCTTACAGGTGTGCGTACCTTCAGTTTGAAAATGTAGTAAACACTACGAAACTCGAGTCACTGAATATCAGTTATAATGAAAAGTGATAGAAAACAAAGTAATTCCTTATTTCATTCCGATATTCTAAGAGCCGCAAAAAAACTTAAGCCAAAAAAATCTTGTGGCCCAGATATGATACCCTCTTATATAGTTGAAGGATGCATACAACTCTTGATCAAGCCCCTCAAAATAAAATATAAAATCTAATTTTGCAAACCAGTACTTACCCTAGATTATGGAAATGCTCAAAAGTTTGCCCAATATTTAAAAATGGCATAAGGGAAGATATACAAAACTATCGGCCAGTAGCACTGATTAGTGCACCCAGTAAGCTTTTCGAATCGATCATTCATGAAAAAATTTTAAATCACGTTTATCCATGTCTAAGCGAAAAGCAACATGGTTTCTTACCTAAGAGGTCCACGATAACTAACCCAACATGTTTTGTACAAGAGGCAAATCGAGCTATCGAAAATAATAATCAACTAGATATTGTTTTCACAGATTTCAGCAAAGCCTTTGACAGGGTTGATCACGAGGTTATGTTAAAAAAACTATACGCTTTTGATCTTTCAGATCGATTATTGAAGCTGTCAGCATCGTATCTTATGGACAGGAAGGAGTATGTAGTTTATAAAGGAGGGGAATCAGGGGATTTTTTTACAAGATCTGGTGTACCCCAAGGGTCCAATCTAGGACCTTTATTCTTCCTATTACTAATAGACGATCAGCCAGAAGTAGTTCAGGACTCGCAATGTGCACTATTCGCGGACGATTTTAAATTATTCAAGGAAATCAAAAGTCCAGAAGATGTGATTCTGCTACAAAATGACGTAGATAGAGTTTACGAGTGGTCCCTGGCAAATCGCCTCTCATTTAATGTTGACGAATGCTTTAGTATGTCAATTACTAGGAAAAAGAAACGAAATCATTTTCAGTATAAGATAAATAATGAAAATTTAGCCAAGAAGACTGAATGTAAGGATTTGGGAGTTACGCTAGATGAAAAACTCAACTTTGAGCAACATGTGACAGACATTGTAAACAGAGCATATAGAATGCTTGGATTCATTATTAGGAACTCATTCAAATTCACAAAAATATCCACGTTACTAACACTTTATAATGCATTTGTGCGTAGTATTCTGGAATATGGTGCCATAATATGGTCTCCCTATTATGCAATTCATAAAAATGAAATTGAAAAGGTACAGAAAAAATTCCTAAGATTTTTATACTACAAAAACATGGAGAGTATATTTTTAATCTCAGTTATCAAACTTCCTTAAATGAGTTTAAATTCACAACTCTAGAATTCAGAAGAAAAGTTGCTATTCTATTATTTCTTTTTAAGCTACTGCATAATGAAGTAGATAATCCAGAATTGTTGTCACAAATTTACCTGAACTGTAGTACATATTTCAATAATAGAAGAAGAGATATATATGTTCTGCCTAAACCTCGAACCAACCTAGGTTTAAATTCCCCACTATACAATATGAGTTCTTTCGCAAATTGTTTGAGGAATATAGATTTCTATATTAAATGTAATGTAAAAACATTCAGAAAAAAAAAGTGAAATTGGGATGTCATCCTTAGAAGTAAATGCTAATTTTAACTGGAAGCCAATTTAAATGAAAAAGGTCCATTTGTCATTGTTTACTAAATGTGTCTCTCAATTTTATTATGATTCGGGTCATTTGGAGTAGATTTAGTTAGTTAAAAATATGAATAAAAACAATATTCAAATTTCCGCTATTAACACTACGATCGTTACGTCATACCATGACTTCTTCAGGTGAGTATTACAAGATACTGAGTGAGTATCTTGTAATACTCACCTGAAGAAGTCATGGTATGACGTAACGATCGTAGTGTTAATAAAACATTAGCGGAAATTAGAATATTGTTTTTATTCATATTTTCAAGATGAATTTCCGTCAAGTAAAGACCGAAACAATCATAGATTTAGTTAGTTTGAGGTATCGTGTTATTTTGAGAATGGTGATTTACTTAGTTTTTATTATTGTAATCGATTATTGGAACTGCCTGTTCTGTAGATTACTTAATAACTTAAATAAAAATAAAATAAAATAAAATGATGTTACGTTCCACTAAAATTCGAACGAACGAAGTGTTACCAATATCTTTTCGAATTCGACAGAAAGTATCTTTCAACAGATAACAATCTATTCAAGATTCATGATACGGATTGAAAAATCTGGTGAAACATTATAAAGAATTGTCTCCTCTTATCTTCAAAAGGAATTGAATCACTTTGTCAGCTTATTACTTCAATTCTTTATTAGCCCTCAACACTACACTCGGAGATGCAGGTATTGCCAATTTAGGTTTTTATTTTTAGTTGTTGAAATAGGGGACGGATTTCTTCAATTGGTGAAAAAAGTGATTAATTGCTTATTTTCAATGCAAAGAAGTATGTTATTCTCTCTGTTTTCAAGAAGTATATAAGGGAGAATTTTTAAAGTTTTCTGTCTGTAACTGAAAAAACGGAATCAGACATTGCGAAAATTATCGAAGGCGTCCTCAACAAAGATCACATTCCTGTAAATGATTGTAGAGGCCAGGGATTTGACAATGGTAGTGATATGAAAGGCAAGTATAAGGGAGCATAAGCTCTCATTTTGAAATCTAATCCCTTTGCTATTTTCGCTCTCGGTGAATATCACAATTTGAGTTTATGTGTAGAAGGTGCGACCAAGAGTAGCACTGAGGCAGTGTCTTTCTTCGGAGTTGTTAAAAATATGTATAATATATTCAGCTGTAGCTCGAAAAGATTTTAAAAGAAAAAGAAGGATCGTCACTTCATTCATTATCAGACTCGAGGTGGATTGGTCGAGTAGAATGTATCAAGCCAGCTGCACACATAGGCAAGATTAGAGAAATAGTTTCATCTTTATTGAATCTGAACGTGGCAGTAGAAACCAAAGCCACAATAGATGGTGTGATAGAATATCTCTGTATTTTTGAGAATGTAATTATGGCGGCGGTTTGGGTAAAAATCTTAATGCCTATTAACTATTCTTCTTCTTCTTCTTCCAGCGTCCATATAGGTACAATGCCTGTTCTTCATCGCAACTCGCTTCATATAGGTATACCATCCATCCATCGTTTTCGAGGTCTTCCTGGGCTTTTCTCAATGGTGACCTATCCCTAGCGATCTTCACGATTCGGTCCCCTGTCATTCGTGTTATATGATCATTCCACTGAATTTTTCTGTCCAATACCCAAGCATTGATGTTGTCGATTTGGCATGTTCTTCTGAGGGCTTCACTTCTCTGCCTATCCCATAGAGATTTTTCAGTTATTCTCCGGACTATTTTCATTTCCGCTGCCTCCGTCATCTGGCGAGTTTTAGATGTCTCGGGTCTTGTTTCCGCCGCATATGTTAGTATGGGTCTTATAGTGGCCTTGTAAATACGGCTTTTTGTGTCTATCCTGAGATGTTTGTTGCGAAATATGGTGTCATTAAGCTGTGCAGCAGCTCTTGTTGCCTTAACCACTTGTGTTCTTACTTCCGTTTCTATTTCGCCAAAACAGGAAATTTCTATGCCTAAGTAATTAAACTTCATCACTTGTTGTATAATGCTCCCATCAACAACTAATTTACATCTAAGGGGTATCTTGGATGTGGTCATGCACAGAGTTTTGCATGTGGATATTATCATCCCAAGAGATTGAGCCATTGTGTTGAACACATGTAGAAGCCTCTGCAAATCATCTTCATTTTCCGCTATTAAAACTGCATCGTCTGCATAGCATACAATTTTCAGTTCTTTATCTCCCATCTTATAGCCTCTCTGTCTACAGACTTTTTTTATAATTTCATCCATGATAATATTGAATAGTAACGGGCTCAATGAGTCTCCCTGTCTAATGCTTCTTCCCAGTGGTAAGGGTTCTGTTAACTCGTTATCTATCTTTGCCTTATCTATTAACTGCCCTAAACGATAGACGCTACTTTGGACGTTTAAAATATTGAAAGCCTTATTGAGGAGCTAAGTTAACCAAAAAATATTGGGGTAAAACAATGTCTGAATCAGAACTTGTTGCGTCTACAAATGGCATTGACCCCGCTTCTCGAATAAAGAAGGAAAAAAATATTTCACGATGAAAAGTTATCTATAGCTGAAAATCTCATTATGTCCCATGAAGACCTTGTCAAGGTAGAAGTGTTTTACGTAATAATTGATGTAATGATTTATTGAGATCCAGATTTATAGCGCCGAGAGAAATTAAATTTTTTCTTATGAATGTACCAAGAAATGGACGAAAGTATGATGTACATTCTGTCAAGAAAGTACCGGGAATTATCGATTTAAATCTGGCGGGGCAATGAGGCAGGTAAAATTTTTTTTTCATTGGTTGGTACCACTGTCCTTAATTACTATGCCAAGCTTGAGCGGGATCTGTCAACTAGTGTGTTTGCAACAGCTGATTAAGTCAGTCGATGTCAGACGGCGTGCCGATTTTTACTATGGGTGATTACGTTGAGCAAAGAATTTGTTTAAAGTTTTGTGTTGCAAATGAATTTTCGTGTGCCGATGCATTGAAAATGTTGCAAAAGGCCTTTGGTGATAATGCTTTATCGAAAACTCGTGCATATCAGTGGTACAGAGCCTTCAAGGACGGTCGTGAAGTGGTCGCCCATCGACGGCTTCGATCGAAGATAACGTCGATAAAATTAAGGAAAGGGTGCTGGAAAACCGTCGTACCAGCTTGAGAGAGATAGCACATGATCTTAAGATATCCCACGAGTCCGCACGTACGATTTTGATTGATATTTTGGGCATGAGAAAGGTGGCCGCACGACTCGTACCGAAAGACCTGAATTTTCTTCAAAAACGTCATCGCGAACAGGTTGCTTCAGACATGCTGGATCGCTGTAATTCCGATTCTACATCCATGGAACGCATTATAACTGGTGATGAGACCTGGGTCTACGAGTACGATATGCAAACAAGCCAGCAATCATCGGAATGGGTGGCAAAAAATGAGCCGAAACCGAAAAAACCACGCCAAAGCCGCTCGAAAATGAAGGTGATGCTCATTGTTTTCTTCGATATCCGTGGCGTGGTGCACTACGAATTCGTTCCAGAGGGTCAGACGGTAAGCAAGGAGTATTACCTAGGCGTTATGAAACGTTTGCGTGAGCGTATCCGTAAGAAGCGGCCAAATTTGTGGGCGAACAACTCATGGATTTTGCATGACGATAACGCGCCTTCTCACAGAGCTACGATTGTGACTGACTTTCTCGCCGAAAACTCAACAAACGTGCTTCAGCAACCACCGTATTCGCCGGATTTGGCTCCCTGCGACTTTTTCCTCTTCCCAAAACTAAAATTGCCCCTTCGTGGCACCCGTTTTGAGTCGATTGAAGCCATAAAACAAAATTCGGCGCGAGAGCTAAAGTCCATTCCGGAAAGCGCCTATAAAAAATGTTTCGATAATTGGAAGTGCAGTTGGCATAGATGTGTTGGAGCAAATGGAGCCTATTTCGAAGGCGACCCAATAAATTTTGACGATTAAATGTAAAAATGTTGTTTTAATTGAAAATTCCTGGTACTTTCTTGACAGAGTAGTATGCAATTTGCTGAAGAACACAAAGTCACGATTTAGTCGAAGAAATCAAATATTCGAAAGGTATACTCAAAGCAAACATTTCAGATGCTCCACAGAACTCTTAAAACTTTTAAATGAACTCATGGTACTCAACGTGACAAAACTTTTCCCAAATATTTGTATTGCTCTACGCATATTCTATAGCCCTCCAATATTTTTGATACTATAGATCTGTTTTGTTTAAAATTTGGTATTTAGAACTGAAATATATCCGTACAAAACTTCGTGAGGATCGTATACGAGGATTACGGCTCAAGTTTTGAGGTAGACGGATAAAAACAAACATTTATGGCCGATAATGGCCTTGTTGTTCTCAATTAAAATCGAAACACTTTGCATACGTTTGAATTGATTTTCGAAGCACTTTTTCCATTGAGTTACCTCCAAAAAATTTGATTTGAATGCATCGTCGAAAAACGTTGAACTTCAATTTTTGATCCGCGGGAATAAAAACAAATCATCCGTTGCCAAACAAGAACTGTATAGTGCATAACCCATCGGTTCGATATTTTCACTTTTGAAAAACGTTTTTGTTTGAACTGATATGTGGCAGCTTACATTGTCGTGGTGGAAAATGATTCGTGTTCTACAATTGGTTTCCTCGATTTTTCCGAACACTTTTGGTAAAAAAGTGGTGTTGTACCATTCAGAATTGGCCGTTCTACGTTGCCCTAACAGAGCAGTGGCGATAATCATTCCGAGAAAACACGCGACCATGCATAAAATTCGAACTGCTTCCTACGTGAATAAATTTTGATGAATTTGCCTCGTCTTAGCAGACTCCTACAGTGTACTTTCGGATTAATATCATCCATGATTCGTCGCCTGTTGCGATCTTGTAGACGTCTTTCAGAGAATTCTTGAAGTTTCTTCGAATTTTTTCAACATTTATTTGTATCAATCGACCTGGGCCATTTTTTGAACTATTGTCAAATTATTCGATATGCAACGCCAAGAAATTGACGGCAAAATATTTATGCGATATTGAATGTGTGCGAGTGGAACTAATATCTCACTGGATGTCAAATGACGATCTTGCAAGATCAGCGGACAGCATCGATGTTTCCCAACATAACAGCCGATTTTGGATAACTTTCACGAAATTAGTTCTGTTGCTAAGTGGGACCACTATTGAATTCGAAAAACCAGCAAAACAGATTGGCACTTCTTCACCAAAAGTCGAAGCGAGTTGACTTAAATTTTGTAAGTTTAATATACGTATAAAGTCACGAAAATGTTCCTGATCTAATGCCATTTTCAAACCAAGATGAATGTATCAAGTATCTGTAACAACACCAATAGTACTGGTGTGTCAACACTTTCTGAGTAAATTCTCCATTAAAGACGTCAAACCTCATGATGTGAGTGTCAGATTCCATAATGCCACATCATTGTCACCACTGCAACTCAAAACTTAAGTAGCAATCTTCGTAAGTAGACGATAAAGAAAAATACATTTTATGAGCAGAGTAGCGTCGAATGCTACCAGAACCATATCTACAGTCCTATGATCGAGTTTAATTTTGCAGTAAGATGTAATATAACGACAAAAAGTTAATGAAAAAAAATTTTTTTCAACAGATTAAATCTGTTTTTGATATTCAAATTTTGTAATAATCCTTCTATCAAGTAAAAAACTACTTCTTATTATTTTATTAGCTTTTCAATTCACAGTTTCAAATTCAACTCTGACTCTTTCGGCTCTAAGTTGTACATTTTTGGTCAAAATTCCAGTTATTTCACAATCTGGTAATTTTATGTGTGAAAGTATTATTCATAAAGAAAAACCTTTAAATAAAATCCTGAAAAAAAAATCCTTCTAAGTGCAAAAAAAATTTTAAAGCCGTACTAATCTAAATTCTAGAGAAATATTTAAAAATACTTGTTAACAAAGCTAAATCCTATAATATACATGGGGCTGATTCGGAAAGCTCTGAGAGTACTCTATCTCTGCACTTCCGTTCGTCATCATTTTTTGAGACATTCTATATAAATAATAATATAATAATAATAATAATAATAATGTTTATTTCCCAAAAGTACATAAATGAAAGAGTTCTCACAATTAACATAATAATAATAATAACAACAATAATGTGATTTACTTCCAAATAAATTTAGAAAAATTTTATAATAAATTATAACAATCTAAATTAAAACAATAAAAAATATATTTGCACAAATACTTAAAAAAAGCAATATGATCCAAAAAAAAAATAATAATAATGATAATAACAAACAAGATCCACGTGCTGAAAACAAGCAACTTTCACCACTCCAATGCGTCTTCAATAAGAAACCGCGGCCACCCTGACAATTTCATCTAGAAGCAAATTCTTCAACCAGATTTTCAACTTTTTTTTGTATGAATGAAAGCTGTTCATATTTCTAATATTAGGTGGAACTTGAGAGTAGATTCTTGGAGCTGTATAATAAAACGATCTCTGACCCACTGCCTTAGCTGCCCTTTTTGTGACATACTCGCAATCTCTCTTGTGTTGTTGATTATATTTAATAAACGACAGTTCTCCCCTGTTTCTGTACTGTAGGCAAAGAACCCTATAATAGTAAAGTTTTTCCATGTTGAACATTGTTACCTCATCGAAAAGTTTTTGTGTGGGATAAGTTCGTTTTTTGTTATAAATAATTTTCAGGAAGGTTTTTTGCATAATTTTCAGTTGTATTTTATGACATTTGTACGTTCCGCCCCAACCTGATATTCCATATTGTAAATGTGTTTCAACAAGTGCGTGATAGAGAATTTTGAGAAAACCATCTTCCATAAGCTTTTTTAGGCGTTTGAAAGTAAACAACAAAGATCTTAGTTTCTTGGTCACTTTGACGATGTGAAGGTCCCATCTCAGGTGAGGGTCAATCTCGACTTCAAGGTAAGTTTTCGATGATACACATTCAATAAAATCACCAGAATTGTTATTCCTCAGTACCAGATGGTCAATTTTAGGTAGGCTTGATATTTTATTAGAGAAAACCATGCATTTCCATATTGAGCATGAGGTCCATCTCATCCAGCCAATCTTTTATTCTTTCCATGTTGTACTCCGCCCTATTCACAACTTCTTCCCAAGTAGAGCCAGTAAAGAGAACTACTGTATCATCCGCGAAAGACGACACATCGGCATCCACCTTCAAAGACAGCAATCCATCGATATACATCAAAAACAGCACTGGCCCTAGTACCGTTCCCTGAGGTACGCCGGTTAAGACTATTTGTAATTCACTGATGTCTTCGTTAACCTGCACGCATTGTGTTCTTTTTTCAAGGTATGATCGAAACAAATCACCTGCGAATCCTCTTATGCCAAGGTCCACCATAACGTCTAACAATTCTTGATGATTGACAGTGTCAAATGCCTTGGCTAAGTCCAGAAAGGCCCCTAATGTGAATTTGCCCTCATCAAGTGCCCGACAAATATCATTCATCAGACCAACGATAGCATCCTCAGTTGATCTTTTTCTACAATTTTTGCGACTGTACTTACTAATGATATCGGTCTGTAGTTTGAAGAATCTTTCCGATCACCCTTTTTATATAGCGGTTTTACTAGAGCTGTTTTTGAGATTTTCCGGAAACTTTCCTTCTGTAAAAATTCTATTTATAAGGTAGGTGAGAGGCCCTTTTATAAATTCACCAACAATTTTCAAGTGTTCCGATGTTATTCCATCAACCCCAGGGCATTTACGATTTTTAGACCGTTTATTGTGCCAAGTACTTTCTTCTCATCTGTTGGTCTGAAAAATATTGTCTTGTCCTCTCTTTTCCTTTTTATGACAGAGACTGGTGGTCCATTGATCTGGCTGGTGATCTCCCTATCGACATTAATGAAGTGCGAGTTGAATATTCGAGCTAATTTATCCGTGGTTGTTATATTTTCATTTGCGTAATTGTTCTCTAGTATTTCAGCTTGGGCTCGCCTACTACCTGTCAGTTCTTTGATGTTCTCCCAGAGGGCTCATGGATTATCCTGGTTCTCTTTAATCTGCTTGGAGTAGTACTCTTTCTTTGTTATCTTGAGCAAATCTGTGAATTTATTTTTGTATGCTCTATATTCTCTAAGTAATTCAGTATCATCCGGGTTTCTGACCACTTGCCTATAAATTCTCTGCTTCTCATCAGCTGATTTCACCAAGCCTTTCGTTATCCACGGTTTTCTTTTTGTCTTCTAGAAGATAACATCATAGCATTAGTTATTCTTGTAAGCAAGCATTCCGATATCAGATTCACGTCATTAGCAATAACAATCACTCCACTTTCAGCAGCAATAACAATCACTCCACTTTTCTGCCTGCATAACCTGGTAGAAATTTTTTCGATCGAATGATGTTTTCTTTATTGGGGGCCTATGATAGTTGAGAGTTGACGGAGGATATTTTGCCAGCGTAGGAAAGTGATCTGTAACATTGCAGTGAATGACATATGAGCTGCAACCCAAAGGGAGCATCGAGTCCTTGATGAAAATATGGTCTAGTAGAGTCGCAGATGTATTCTAAACTCTTGTGTATTTATCTATCATCGAATGAAATCCAAATTCTCCCAATATATTAAGATAATCACTGCAAAAATCAGTATTCGATTTAATATCTATATTAATATCGCCGGCAAAGACGTAGGTATGTTTGTTGTCTTCCATATAGTCCAAAAGGTATTCATTGAATCCGTACGGACTAGTTGAAGGTGAACGATATAGTGCGTCTACTATGGTATCTTTGTCAATACCTTTAATTGTGAGGCGGATAGTTTTCGTAAAACCAAGATTTAGGATGGCGTATTTAAAAACTAATTTGTTTTTTACATACACAACAACTCCATCGTTCTGATTATAATCTCCTGAATTATAAATAACTTCGTATTCTGGGATTCTGAAGAGGTTAATGTTTGGGATATGCCACGTTTCCGTGAAAATAATAACATCAAACTGACACTCAAATTTTCTCAGCAAAATTAACATTTCATGGAAGTTCTTACTAATGCACCTTATGTTAGCCTGGAAAACCACGAATCTTGCCTTCTTCAGCAATGATCTCAAAATCGTCATAATCATCCACCTCAGTTGATTCAAACTCCAAGTGTTCGAAATCTCTTATATATGGATCCATCTTTTAATCTCACACTGTAGCATACAAAACAGAAAAAAAAACAATGAATATTGCATATGCAAATTATCGGAAATAAATCAAAAACTCCCACGAAGAATCCTTGTAGTGGGAATCATTAATCCATATCAACAAAATGTTCCCATACATACAGACACAGACACCCCCCAACCAAAACAAAAAGGAAAAAAATACTAGTATTAGTCCTTGAGGCCCGTCTTAGCCGAGTTCTTTCTGGTATTGGGTCGATCTTTTGCGAAAGTTCGAAAGGAGGATTTTACAGTATCTGGTTTTGGGGTTGTGAAAGACTCACTTTCAGAAACGCTGTTTGACGTCCTCAATATCTTAGATCTTAATGTAGGTTGATCCGGCTTGGCGTTTGTTCTTTCTTCCTTGCTGAACTGAGGTAGGAGCGTTGGTGTGCCCGGATCGCTATGTGATCTGTTAGTGAAGTAATCTAAATAGTTACTGATTCGGAAAGTAATCTATCCTTGACATCCGTTTCACATTATTTTTCGACAAATTCTGTATAAATGTTGACTGACTGATGACCTAATTTGATATCGATTTTGACAATAAAACTATGCAGGATATCCGTACTTGAATTGTCTACATCTTTGTAAAATGTCAAAAAATATTTATGAATGCCTTTCTCCTTTCACACCATTTCTATTGGGGACATATGCACTCGGAGATATTTAGAATTTATCCACCATATAAATTTCCTCACCATTTTCAGAACTGAATATATAATTTTAGCTTGCCAATGACTAATTGGATTGAAAATGTTTGCAAATGACCGAAAACTGATTATGTATTAATTTTTCGTGTCGAACCTATACTGAATTAAATTCCTTAATTTGAGGCGAAATCCTCTTGTTATCATTGACGGTCATTATTTTATTCAATTCAATTAACGAATATCGAATGATTATGCAGTAATATTGATTCGAATGTACGAGCGTACCTTTATAGGTTAATTTCTTATGAAATCCGAACATTGAACTAAACTGAATAGGTTTCAAATTGCGAAACGATCTCAATTTACCGTTGAGATACCTTCCGATAACAATGTTTCAACGGAACGTTGTTGATGACTCTTGGGATTAGAGGTATTCTTGTGGATTACTTGGTGTGCGCTATTAGTAATCAAGATGTGTTGGTTCAGATAATTATCCTTGATGAGAGTGTGTCATGTAAGGTTTGAATTTCGTATAAAATCAAGCTCAACTTTGCAACCTGAGTACGCACCTGACATATCATCTCTGATAAACTACAATGGAGTTGACTTCCCTTAAGGGACATGAACAATGTGGTAGGGTTTCCGAATGAGAGTAATATAGATATTTTGACAATTGGTTGAAATCAGTAGCGGTAATGTACTCGTATATGAGCTGTAGAACTGTAGCGAAAACAAGAAAAAGAAATATAATATTATAGTTTTTCAATTTCATGTGAATTTTTTTATGTAATCATACTATATCATCTGCAAAACAAAAATGTTCGTTTATATTATTTCATTACCATAAAATTCTTCATGATTCTTAATACAAGAATATTAAGAAGAACACACTAGTTAAAGTATTTTCTTGAGTATTTGATAGATTCGATCTTCACTTGGTGGAAACTCATTTTAATTAAAAAAATGTATATATGACAGTAATTTATTTCCCCAAAAATGTTTGTACTAATACAACAATTGTTTCACCACGATGTGGCTTCTTCAGGTATTACATTGTACTGTCTGATGGTATTGAGTGTAACCGAGTTTATATACATTACATAAAAAAAGAAATTCTAAAAGTGTTAATCCAGAACTTTTGCATTCAACGTGGATAATTTCATAATTATTGTTGAAATTATGCCTAAATTCCTTAAGATGATTAGCATATGTCGAATGTACAGAATTGTATATATAACCACTTTGGTGTTCTTGGATACGTTTCTTGAATGGTCTACCAGTCTGGCCAATGTATACTAAAGGGCAATCTTTGCAAGTTAACTTGTAGACTCCGGATTTATTTTCTTTATTTGTACGATCTTTATTGTTTTTTATGTAGGTACTAAGGTTATTAATTGTCTTAAAAGCCGCGTTATAATTGAAACAACTTTTGAAATATTTAGCAATATTTTCAGATAATCCATTGACATAAGACAACGAAAAATATTTCTGTGTATTGTCCTCTTTTATGATTGGGTACACGAGATTTAATGCCATTTTAATGCAAATGAACAAAAGAAAATGGCATTAAATCTCGTGTACCCAATCATAAAAGAGGACAATACACAGAAATATTTTTCGTTGTCTTATGTCAATGGATTATCTGAAAATATTGCTAAATATTTCAAAAGTTGTTTCAATTATAACGCGGCTTTTAAGACAATTAATAACCTTAGTACCTACATAAAAAACAATAGAGATCGTACAAATAAAGAAAATAAATTCGGAGTCTACAAGTTAACTTGCAAAGATTGCCCTTTAGTATACATTGGCCAGACTGGTAGACCATTCAAGAAACGTATCCAAGAACACCAAAGGGGTTATATATACAATTCTGTACATTCGATATATGCTAATCATCTTAAGGAATTTAGGCATAATTTCAACAATAATTATGGAATTATCCACGTTGAAAGCAAAAGTTCTAGATTAACACTTTTAGAATTTCTTGAAATCAACAGGTATAATGCCCGTAAAATCCTTTTGAACGAACAAGCAGATGTTGATCATTCTCCATTACTGAATATTTTTCCTTAATGGCAATTTTAGCGGCAAACTCCAATAAACACCTAGAGTTTTTATGACTTGTGGTTCTATTATTTGGTCACGTACCTAAAAATGTATATAAACTCGGTTACACTCAATACCATCAGACAGTACAATGTAATACCTGAAGAAGCCACATCGTGGTGAAACAATTGTTGTATTAGTACAAACATTTTTGTGGAAATAAATTACTGTCATATATACATTTTTTTAATTATTTTCTTAAGGTATTTGATAATCATGTACAAGAATAACAAAACGAAATATTTTTAATGTGGATCTGACGTCAGCAGCCGGAGCTGTTCAAATTTTCTCGATTCGCTAGGAATGGCTCGTTTGACTATGTTGTATGATTTATTCCATTTGAGAATGTACTGTTTCGAAAAATACTCCGTGAATTTTATTTTATATTTTATGTATGCATATATGTTTTAACTTTTAGTTGATTTTGTTTCTTATCCCATGGGATTGATTTTATGTGTGCATGTCTTTTGGGCCTCCGTCATATTTTGACTTCTGAATTATTTTGATTTTACCTCATGGTTTATTTTACGTTAGTTGGCATGTCTCCAATATTTCGATCCGATGAGCATTTTGCACTTCTGAATCGCTCACCTCTATGTGATTTAAAGTTTCAGAATTTTTGTACATGAACTTATTTGAAAGACTTGTTAATGTTATTTTCATTGTTTTATCATTGAATCGATTATATATTTTCCACCACGTACAAGAAGCTTTTGTTGCTTCTGTGGATTTCCTTATGTTTATTTACATTATGTAATTGTGTAATGCAGGTTGAAGTATTTTGTGTGAATAAACGATGATGAATGCCTGAGAAACAAACTCGACTAAATGGATTTTGTCTTGAATGCAGGAAACTCTAAATTAGCATGTGTAACCGAACACTGGATGACTGACGATCAACTAAAGGGTAAATTACAATGTGGCGACTGTTTTCACTCGAAAAAATTTCAAACATGCTGGAAGCCTAATACTAAAAAGGATGATTTTCAATGTAAAACAGTATCTGAAATAAATGAACTGTCAATCGAACATTATATTTAAATGTGTGCCATACATGTGAAATCATTAAAAATATACTATTTGTGCATATATAGGCCCCCTTAGGGAAAGTTTGATTCAATTATGGAACAATTACAAAAAGGACTGAATTTTATTTTCAGTCACTCGTATCATAATATCATGATCGTAGGAGACTTTAATATAGATTTCAATGAAATAACAACAAGACTATAAAAGTCGAGGAAATGCTTGCTTCATTCGGTCACATATGGTGTTTAGCAAGGCATCCCGTGTATCACTCAAGTCGACCAACTGCATCGATAATATTTTCACTAATATGAATCCTGCCACCTATGAAGCAACTACGATGAATCGGACCACCAAAGGCAAAGGTTGAAATTCCGACTGACGTAAATCCCTGAAAAACCAAGATATAAGTTCATTCGCACTATAAATGAAAACAATACGTGCCATTTTCGGGAGCGGTTGAAAACTGTTAACTGGGGATTTATTGATAATAATTCCGCACAAGTATCGTACATAAATTTCCATAAAATAGTTCATTCAATCAATTTTTTTCAAAAAAAGGAATTAAAATGAGGAGTCAGCGTAAAGAGAAATACTGGGGTAGTATGGAAATACTAGAACTTAAGAAAAAAATAGATGCAGCCCACACAATTTTTGTAGTTAAAAGAGATGAAAACTCTAAAAAGTTATACCAGAGTTTGAAACAAGAACTTAAACTATCAATCAACGATACCATCAAATGTAAAAACTCTCAAATATTGAATGAGTCGGAGAATAAAAATCAAGCAATATGGAACGTCATAAATTCTTCATTAAAAAGCAGAAAAGGGAACATCAACACCACCGCAATGTCAGAGGAAAGGAAAATCATTAAAAATCCAAAAATAATTCTTTCTGACTCCAACAACACCTAAGGAAGTCAAGAAGGGCTGTTAATGAAATGAAGGGAAAATCGTCACGGGATATATATCACTTCTCAGTTAAATTTGTGAAAGTAGTTGCCCACTGTCTAGTCAATCCACACTCAGACCTCATAAATGCCTGTTTTCAGGAGGGCTATTTTCCCGGTGAGCTAAAGCTGGCAAGACTTATGCCTGTATATAAAAAGAATATCAAGAGCTATATGACAACTACAGTTTTATATCGATACTGCCAGCAGTTTCAAAGATTTTTGAAACCTTCATTAAAGTAAGATTGATTTCATTCCTGGAAAATTAATTCCTGCTTAACGATCAGCAGCAGGGCTTCAGAAGGGCTAAGTCCACCACTACAGCACTGATGCAGGTGATCGAATTTATCTTGGAGGCATTGGATGATTCAGAGGAAGCAATAATAACTTGCATGGACTTGAGCAAAGCTTTTGACTGCGTAAATCATAACGTGCACGAACATAAAACTAGATCCAGGGATAAATTTTTTCCCTTAGGCCATCGGTTATAGAGAACTCGAAATACACACATTTTTAATCGAATAAAAGTGTACAATGAACTTCCCGACCTTGGAACGTCGCTTCATGGAGCATCCTTCAAGAGGTTTGTCAAGACTCTGTTCATCGAAAATGTTTTTTAGAAGAGTTCATGACTCATCGTTTCTAGTCATATATGTAGGTGTATGTATGTGTTTATATATTGTACATGCTGTAGTTGTGTATATATTTTGCATTCAAGCAAATTTTTCTGTGAAAGATTATTTAAAGTGATTTTATTGATATAAACTTTATTGACACAGCCTGTAAAATTTTGAGGAAAATATATTGTATTGTATCAGTAATTGCTGTGGTTGATTGGAAGACCCAGACAATAGGCTTTTGGTATGAGAAATAAGATACATATGTTTTCAAATGAAAATTAGAAAGATAACTAGAGAAAATTGCATCGATTGTTGCTCTATGTCTTGTGATAGGCTCATTTCGGTTATTATTCATTTGTAGTTCTAATTTATCTTGTAGAAAGTTTACCCAGAGGTGTCCATCTTCGAAATTAACATTGAAATCTCCTGCTAAAATAGGTGGAAACGTATGATAGTTTTTCTCCCATTTTTTCAGAGCCTACTGAACCATAAATCATAAGTCTTTTATATAAAAATTTTATGATATTATTAACTGTGTTATTGGCCGAAATGTAAGCAACTACCATTATGATGTTTGTTCCATCATCCAAAACACAGTAAACAGTACATATATCACCAACTGATAATTGAGCAATATCGATTTCACGAATATATCGTAATAAAATGTTCAAGTTCGAAGTTACTGTATTCCAGACCTCATTTGATTTCTGATAAATTACCACTTCTGCTGATCTAACATTTTTACGCTCTAATTTCGCAACAATATCACAATTCGGGATGCCAACATTTTCATCTTCATTTGACCAGGTTTCTGATGGAAACAAAATATTGCTAGAATCAATTATGTGACCGCTTAAATCCGACCTCGCTCTCAACTTTAGAAATCATATTATATATATATATATATATATATATATATATATAATATGATTTCTAAAGTTGAGAGCGAGGTCGGATTTAAGCGGTCACATAATTGATTCTAGCAATATTTTGTTTCCATCAGAAATCTGTGTCTTTTGTCAATTTTCTTCTTTTATTTTCATTAACCTGTACAGACATGTCTTCATTGAATATATTATTATATATATTTATATATATATATATATATATATATATATATATATATATATAAATATATATATATATATATATATAAATATATATATATATATATATATATATATATATATATATATATATATATATATAAATATATTCAATGAAGACATGGCTGTACAGGTTAATGAAAATAAAAGAAGAAAATTGACAAAAGACACATGGAAAGCATCTGCAATTGAAGTATGATGTCATTATCAGTGAAGTAGAAGAACGGTTTAGTTACACTGATCAGTTGAATGTGGTAAACTTTAATCATTTGTGAAAAATTCTAGTGGTCTGATCCTTCAGTTTCCCATGAATACTTCAAGAAAGCTATGGAGTCGTACCTAATGCTGGAAAGAAACCCATTAAAAAGTGTGCATTGAAAAAGGTGAGATGCATTGACTCAGCATTTGAAAAAAATTTATTTTATAAGGTAATGTCAAGTATTTTATGAAGAAAACCCTATAAATCAGCTATAATGACTTATTATAAACTCGTACAATAAAAATCAATGAAACTTTAAGAAAAAAAGTCTTACTCAAGCATATAAGTCGACTCGTTACAAAGTAATCAGATCAAAATTGTCTAAATAAGACCAGTTCTGTTAGAACTATAGATAATTTAACTTATTAAAACACCTACAAGCCAAAATTTGGAGAAAAAACATGTTCGGAGTGAACATTCTTTAAATGTGACTCAAAGATCAGAAATACTTTTGAAAAATTTAAATAGAACTCATAGGAAGTATTCAATTCACAATTATTAAATAATTAAGATAACCAAAGTTGCAAGAAATAGAAGAAATTTGAATTTAGATATCAATTTTGAAATTGGTCAAAACGATGAAAAAATTTTTTATTATCATGAATCCTATATTAACTTTAGTAAAATTATTGACAGTGAACAAGCTTGAACCAATCTAACTCACCAAAGTAATGTAAATTGGGCAAAACTAATCAAAGTTCAATAGATTTATGGAAACATAGTGTCTACGTCAGTTAAAATGTGTATATAAGAAATATACTGGAAGATGCTTAAGCCTGGATAAAGTTGTAATAGCATATAAGCTCAAGAAATGTAATCAATTTCAGGGGAAATTTTAAATATTTTTTAAGTTAGAAGCATTAGAATAGAAACTTTTGACACTTGAAATACTTTGTGATAAAAAAGAAATACTTTAACAAGACCGATTCTAATGAAACAGGTATCAAAAGTTAGATAAAAGAGGCTAATTTTATAGGATATTTTCAAACCAGGAAATAGTGTAAATTTTGCATAATCATTGAAAGCATCAGTTTTCAAGAATTTTGACGAATGCTAGCAAGCTTTGGAATCCAATTTGTTTGTGAAAACTTTAAAAGATAGTGGCATTCATAAAGTATAAAATATTGCAGAGTCCAGATCACGTCGCTCTGTTTAAAAAAAATTACTTTTCAAGAATCCAGTTCCATAACTCGAAGCGAAAAAATACATCAAGAGAAGGAATTGATATCAAGAAATACAATACCAGAATATTGAATGGAAAAGTATCAAATTAAGTATCAACCAAAAAAATCCAATGAAAAAAAATTAATAAGGTTAGCTACGAATTCAAAACCTTCTAGAAAAATCAGTTGAACTTCAAGAATCCAGTACAAATCCCTGAAACAAAAAAAGGACACTATTAAAAGGAATATTGATGAATTGAAAGATTAACTTTATGTACTTGTGATGGGGTATGGCTAATAACGACAGCAGCCGATGACATAAGTCAGAACGAAAACGAAAAAAACATCTATAAAGTTTTTCTGTATTCTGAGTACACGTGGGTTATGATTTTTTTCACAGGTTTGTTCTCTAGTGGTTCCAATACATTAAACATATTGAGGTTGAGTCATTTCGGAGTTTTAACTTTCTGTTGAGTTAAAAATTGTTTTTGTCATTGATTTCAATATAAATTTGAAAAACATATATTAGAGATTAGGAAAATTTGTCATATGTTGAAATTTTGGTTCATTTATTTTTTATGTATTCTTTATTTCGAGAATTTTATATAATTTTGAAATAGTGTATTTTTCTGTTTATGTATATACCATATACCTATATGTTTTGTGTTAATATATATGTACACGTATGAATACGTTTTTATGTCATGAAGCGAAAAGCTTATTCGGGACATTGAAAAATATTTTATAGTGATTATATATATATATATATATATATATATATATATATATATATATATATATATATATATATATTATATATATATATATATTATATATATATATATAATATATATATATATTATATATATATAATATATATTATATATATATATATATTATATATATATATATATATAATATATATATATATATATATTATATATATATAATATATATTATATATATATATATTATATATTATATATATATATATATATATATTATATATTATTATATATATATCTATATATATATATATATATATATATATATATTAGGAGTACAAATAAGTTTCCGCCGTTTTTTAACACAAATTAAATATTTATTATAGAAGACGATGTGAAACTACTTGCTGAGTGACTTCTAATGTTAGAGCAAGTTCTTTTTGTGTTTGAGATGAATCTTCCTCCAATAATTCCTCCAATTCTGCATCCTCGTAAATTTTTGGCCTTCCACAGCGATCTTTGTCTTCTACGTCGAAATCACCGTTTTTAAACTTTTGAAACCACTCTCGACAAGTTCTCTCACTCAAAGCACCCTCACCATATGCTTCTACAAGCAATTGATGCGCCTCAGCAGCAGATTTCTTTAAATTAAAGAAGTAAACCAATATTTCCCGCAAATGACGCTTACTTGGCTCAAATTTTGACATTTTCAACTCAACTTCAATATCAATTCAATGATATTAATAGGTTATGTTGTTCTTGAATGTCCAAACTATTAAACTATTTTTTTAAGCCGGTTATTATCTGCGAAAGCTAACCGGAACTCCGTGTCGCGCCATCTACAATAAAACGACGGAAACTTATTTGTACTCTAAATATATAAATATATATATATATATATATATATATATATATATATATATATATATATTATTTTGATATTTCAATATGTAATTTTCAATATATATTATAGAAGTTTCAAGATATTATTCTGAATTTAAAGTTGAATTACATATGGATATAATTTAAATAATATATATAATATAATATGAAAAATCATCCAATAATTGAATAAAACTCAAAAGTGAAATGATTTCACTAAACCAATAAATTAAATCTTGTGTAATAGTTAGATTTTTCATATGTCTTGAAACAGAAATAGTTTCCTAGAGCCAGTATTTATTAGTAATTGATATTAATAACTGATTTTAATTTTGTAGGAATTTCAAAATTTATTTTCAGAAAAATGTTAAATATTGTTTTGTGCTCAAAAATCATATGTTTGAACCTTTGGAATCTAATATAATTTATATTTGGAAACTATTCACAAGAAAAATCGGCTAAATTTGTTACATTTTATGTAACTTTTCGAAACGGTCGCTGTGAAACATCATCATTCCTTAGAATTCCATTAAATGATCAATTCGCGAAGTTTACTCCTTCAAAATAGTTTCACTCTTCATGAGTATGTTGAATAATGAGTTCTGTTATCATTATATTCATTAAAGAACTCCTTCAATTATTCTTCACAATGCTTAACTTTGACTTTTACGATATCATGTAGAAAATTCAGGATGACCAAGAGAGGAAATCTTCCGTAAGCAATGTTCGCTCCCGGTTTCATCTGCATTAACCCCATTAGAAAATCCATTTTCACTATCGTGAATTGGATCCAACGATAATAGTGTGACTGTTGTTTCCAACATCAGAAGTAATATGCTGTATCATTTTAATTTAGGTTGCAGTAACATAAGTTGGTATTGCTGCAATTTCGAAAGCACCTGTTACAAAATAATCAGCAGAGCTTAAGAACTTAATTCCAAAGGGTGCATTTATATATAATTGCTTTCTATTTTATGTATTTCTGGAAAAATTAAATCGTATAAAACAGAAGAAATCAGTTTAGTTAAATGTAGACAATTTTTGAAATATATATTTCTAATTTGATACAATTTCCTTCATTAAGGTATCAACAGGACCGAAAGGCTCACGAGGGACAGAAATGGAAACTTCCTCCTCAGGGTCAACCAATAAGTTTGTTTTCTGGTGGAAATACTAATAGGACCATAATCATGCCTCAAGATGACAGTGAGTACAATAATTCGTTCTGTTTATGATATTCAATGCAGCACTCCTAATGTTACATACAATGTTGTCTCTTTTTGGACGGAACTGCTTCAAGCTCAAAAAAATATCTGGAACTTATGTTGAAATATTTTACCGCTTATTATGTTAAATTGATAATTACATGGAAATAGAGTTAACGAATGAGCAATATACATACGTATTTATCAAATTCGAGGTATACTGCAAATTGCAGTTTGAGTTTCAGAGTTATTATATACATGTAATATTGATGTCATTTTTATTTATGAATATCCATTGTAATTTAAAAAATAAAACACTACGATTTTCAAATTTCACTAAGAATGTGATATACGACGGGATACGACAGTATTATTATTATTACGACTTGAGTCTATTAGCGTACAAGGGTGAGAGTTCTCACACCCCCTCGCGATCGGCTATCACACTCCCTGCTAGGGTAAACATTCACTCATTCCGGATAGCAATTATCAGGGGGATTGAGCTTTGTGGTATGCGGTGTTCTTCCTCTCCTGGGTCCTCGGTCGTTCGTTCTTCGTTGTTTGGTCCTGGACATCTCGGCTGATATCCTGGTTGTCGTTGTTGTAATGTTTCCCTCCATGGCTGGTCATGGCATCCATCGTGACCTACAAATTTCCTTACGGTTCTAGCAGTACCCGGTAGTACTTTTTGCATTACTTTGTAAAGTTGCTCATTCAATTCCAGTTCCTTGAGGTTGGATTTGAGACTTTTAGGGATAACTCCTATGGTCGATATGAGGATAGGAATGGTTCGGGTGCCGCCATTGCCATTTAATCTGAAGTTCTAGTTCCCGATACTTTGATATTTTCTCGGCGTATTTTTGACGTAGATTGTTGTTATTTGGGATGGTTACGTCTATAACGATTGTCCTCTTCTCCTTCTTCTGAACTGGAATTATATCTGGCCTGTTATGAAGAACTGCTAAGTTTGTCAGCACCGTGCGGTCCCAGTATAGCCTGTAGTAATCGTTTTCCAGTACTGGCTCAAACTGATACTTATAGTATACTTATAGTAGTATGGCGAGTTCCTGAAGAAGTTTTTTCGATACTGCATTATGCCGACTTTTATATTCATCCCCAGCAAACATTTGGCAACCTTCTGTGATATGTTGGATTGTCTCTGATGTTCATTTTAATTTTCACAATTTTTTATTGTTATTTAATACAACAATTATTCCGCTATCACAATAGCATCTTCAGGTAGATATTATTTTACATTTTGAATAACTGAATTTATTTTCGAAATCGGTTGCTCTTTATATTAGAATAGGTACAAAAATTTTTATTGAGCACTAAAACCCCGAAAAAGGTCTCTGTGAATTGTAGCTTATCTGAATGTGTATAACAGAGGTAAATTATTTAAATCTAATTATTCGTTAACATTCAGATAAGCTGAATTTACAGAGACCTGTTTCGTGGTTTTACTACCCACAAAAAATTTTTGTACCTACTCTGTACAGGTGTCCCAAAAGTTGACGTCAAGCCGGAATCAGGTAACAGGTTAAGTCATAATAGTCATCAGAATAATATAAAAGAAAAACCAAGTCCTGTATTTTTTAAATCATTTTGCACTTTCTTTTATTCAATAAAATGCACACCCTGCGATGATTTTCGAACTTCTGTTGCTACAATTTTTTACTTTTTTCAAATCTTATTTTTCCTATGTTATCCCCAATAGCACCTGTTACCTGTAATTTTCAATTCTAAGCCAATTGCTCCAACTCAAAAAATAATGTCAGTTTTTGCCGAACAAAGTATTCAAAATTAAAATTTCGCCCAACTTCAATTGACTGTACTTAAAAAAAATTGTGGTACATCAGTTTGGCAAGTTACGTCAAAAGTTAGCACATTCAATAAGGATTCTTAAGTGCTATAACACTATAAGAAAAACAAATGTTAACTTCCGCTATTTTATTGATTTACACAACAATTGTTTCGTCATACCATGACTTCATCAGGTGAGTATTTAAACTGAGGTATACAATGCAAAACATGACCTTAAATACACAGCTCTGGTACAAAAAATAGAGGGGTGGAAAGAGATGGTATACAATAAATGAAAAATATTAAGTAGGGTGGATCTATTTAAATCTATTTGATCATTCAATAAAATTTATCTTTTATTATATCTATTGATCTATAAAGTTTCTAACAGATTTAGTTTCTGACTTTTGTTTTCAATATGTAATATTTCATAGTTCATATTAAAATTATGGCCAGTCTCTAACAAATGATTGGCATAAGTTGAATTCGGTTTATTATTAATGCAACATTTTTCATGTTCTTTTATCCTTGTTTGGAATAAACGGCCTTTCTGTCCCACATATACACATGGGCAATCACTACATGTTAACTTGTAAACTCCTGATTTTTTGTTTTTAGGAATGAAGTCTTTATTATTTTTTATTAAGCTGCCTAAAGAATAAATAGTTTTAAAAGAGATGTTATATTTTTCTTTTTTCTTTAAATATCTAGCAATCTTTTCAGATTTTTGGCCTATGTAAGTTAATGAAATAAATTTGGTTTTGTTTGAATTTTGAAATTTTGGATATACAAGTGATATTGCTTTCTTGTAATTTATTTTATCAAGTGTCTACAATTAACGGATTAACATCATTATTGAGAGCTATTTGTTTAATCGTTTTATACTCTTTGTCAAAATTTTCTTTCGTCATGGGTACGTTAACCAATCTATAAAGCATACTATTATAGGCTGACAATTTTTGTGAAAATCTATAAAGCATACTATTATAAGCTGACAATTTTTGTTAAAATGAATTGTCAGCTTATAATAGTATGCTTTATAGATTAGTTAACATACCCATGACGAAAGAAAATTTTGACAAAGAGTATAAAACGATTAAACAAATAGCTTTCAATAATGACTTTAATCCGTTAATTGTAGACAATTTACTTGATAAAATAAATAACAAGAAAGCAATATCACTTGTATATCCAAAATTTCAAAATTCAAACGAAACCAAATTTATTTCATTAACTTACATAGGCCAAAAATCTGAAAAGATTGCTAGATATTTAAAGAAAAAAGAAAAATATAACATCTCTTTTAAAACTATTAATTCTTTAAGCAGCTTAATAAAAAATAGTAAAGACGTCATTCCTTAAAACAAAAAATCAGGAGTTTACAAGTAAACTATGAAATATTACATATTGAAAACTAAAGTCAGAAACTAAATCTGTTAGAAACTTTAGAGATCAATAGATATAATAAAAGATTAATTTTATTGAATGATCAAATAGATTTAAATAGATTCCCCCTACTTAATATTTTTCATTAATTGTATACCATCTCTTTCCACCCCTCTATTTTTTGTACCAGAGCTGTATATTTAAGGTAATGTTTTGCATTGTATACCTCAGATTAAATACTCACCTGATGAAGTCATGGTATGACGAAACAATTGTTGTGTAAATCAATAAAATAGCGGAAGTTAACATTTGTTTTTCTTATATTGAAGATGAATTTCCGTCAAGTAAAGACCGAGACAATCAAAAAGCTATAACACTAATTACATTCTTTTTTAGATCTGACAAAAAAGGTTTTTCCCAAAGAAATTCAGCTTCGTTTCAAGACAAGATTTGATAAAATCACAAAAGATGTTCAAACTGCCCTCCTTCAGCCGCAATACATGCATCACACCTTCTTGAAAAAGATCGGAATATAAGACGGGCGAATCTTTCGTTATTGACGAATTGCATTGCTTCTTAATTCTCTCTCGAAGATCAGCTACATTTTCAATTTGTTTTGAATAAATTTTTTCCTTCACTGCTCCCCAGTAAAAAAAAATTAAGGGATTCAAATCAGGTGAACGAGCTGGCCACGATATTGTAGCAGATCACCATATCTATTTGCCCGGATATTCTTCATTTAGATATTCTCTAACTGAGAAGGCATAGAGCGCTGGGCAGCCGTCTTGCTGAAATCATACTTTTCTGAAAACACTAAGTGGAACGTCGTCAAGTAAATTTGGCAACTGATTTCGTTAGAAATCTAAATAAATTTCAGCATTTAAATCTTGTGGCAACTCAAAAGGTCCTATGACTCTTCCTTTCAAAATTTCAGTCCACATGTTCACTTCAAAACGATATTGAGATGTATCTTGTCTCATTAAATTCGGATTATCTACGTACCACTTACCATGTAAATTGTGTAGGTTCATGTAACCATCTTTTTTAAATGTTCATTCATCAGACCACAATTTTTTTTTAAATTGTGGGTCTTCGCGGTTCTTTTGTAGCATGGTTTGGCAAAACACAACCCGAAGTTCATAGTCCCGAGTTAACAGAGCTTGTACTCGCTGTACATGATATGGGTGGAGTTTCACGTAGCGAAGTACTTGAATCTTCCCCAACTGCTTGAAGCACAATATCATCTAAGGTAGGGAAATTATTCCTTCACCATGCACTTTGCTTGGAAGTCGGCCCGCTGTGAAGAGTAGACGGTGCACATTCGTAAAAACTCGAAGATCTGAATAACTATCAGCATTAGGGTATCTGTCGCGATACATTCTCGAAGCTGCACTAGCGTTATATCTGCATTTACCATAAATGAAGTGCATGTTGGCATATTCCTCTGTTAGGTTAGTCCCGGTAAAATCAAAGTCTGTCGTAAAGAGATCAAAACTATCCAAAGTAAGATCCCAGGGCCACCAGACGTCATTTATTTTCTGACGAACGAAATGTGGACGATTGAGTAGTGTTAGTATGTACTAAGAACGCATGCCAGTTCTCAGGTATCATGTCATCAAAGTGCATAAAAACATTACTTACCGTAAATTCCCCAAGCGGATTTTCACGTATATTTTAGGCAATGTCTTCAAAGATAAGTCGCCAATACTCCCAGATACTTTCCTTCGGCCGTATTGCTTTGAAGCTGCTAAAGTAATAACTTAACTTCACGTAAATTCTGGTGCTCCATTTTTATATATGTCCACCAGACAATTATTTTAAAGCTTTTTACAAGAAGACAGGCTGATCCAAGGGACCAATCATTCCCTAAACTTAATTTTAATACCTCTGTGAGTAGGAGCGCGAGGGCATTATCCACGCGCATGAGACTGACTGAGAAAGATTGCGATGTCAAGGTCCCTTAAAGTATTCAGTGATCTACTGTGTCTGTTGAGTGCAGCTGTGATTTCAGTAAAAACGTGTATGATAAAAATGAAAATATTTGCAGTGTTTAAAAAAATATAATGGCTTCTCCATAAAGTTGTTTTTTTGTAAAGACTCTGATGTAAATATAATACTTTTCACAGAAGAGACAATGAAAATATGTCTAGTAGTTTTAAAACATAGAATAGAAACCTTAAATTTAAAGACGTAGTTTTGCCCGGTGATTTATTCGAAAGTGGTTATCACAAGCAATGTTATAAATCATTTACAGGGTTAAATCAAAAATACTATATACCAAAAAATCAATCAATCGAGACATTTACTTCAAAAGAAAAATCACTAAATATTACTGAAAATTCATCTGTACAATCCTCAACGACAGTTAAATTAGACATACGAAGTGTTGAGCCAGAAGCATCTACTCCTCAAGATTTTACCCTACAACAATACCTAGCCTATCTATTTTAGCTCAGTTAGTCGAACCGGTTTCTTCAAATTTAAAAGATAATATTGGGCACCTGGAAAATATTGATTTACTTTCTTACAGTAATATTGAGGTTGATACTAACGTAAGTAATACTCAAAACAGTCTTACTTGTATATACTGTGATCAAAAAAGTATTAAGCACAAGTCTAACAGATTGCCCCTAATACTCAAAATAGTTAACTTAATTTCCGCTAATTTATTTAATTTCACAGAAAATTGTTTCGTCATGACAACATGACTTCGTCAGGTGAGTATGGTAACATACTCACCTGACGAAGTCATGTTGTCATGACGAAACAATTGTTGTGTTGATTTACTTTAATCATCGGTTTAGAATGATTCCAAGTAAAATGAAATTTTAACTCTTTTCGAACTTTGCGTGGAAGAAACTTACTTTCAATACAATAGTAAATTCTACAAACAGAAAGATGGACTTGCCATGGGTTCACCTCTCAGCCCATTACTCGCTGAAATCTTTATGTCCTGTTTTGAAAGAAAAATTCTAAAATCCACACACGCAAAGCATATCACTTTTTGGTACAGGTATGTAGACGTGATATTGGCTTGCTTCTGCGGAACACATTCAGAATTAAATGAAACATTAGAATATCTTAATAGTTTGCACAATAAGGTCAAATTCACCATGGAAACACAATTTGATAATAAAATAAATTTTCTGGACATAACTTTAATTAACAGTAATAATGAAATTTCCTTTGATATATATATAGAAAACCCACATCAACTGATACAACAATACCAAATTTTTCAAATCACCCGATCAATCATGAACTAACTGCTTATAGATCAATGGTACATAGAGCATTTTCAATTCCTTTAGATAATATTACGTTAAAGAGGGGATTAATACAATCAGACAAATAGCCACAAAAAATCAGTTGGAAACCCAAACTATAAATTCCATCAATAACAAAAAACAAAAGCAACTAATTCGTAAACAAATTTACCCCATCTCCAAATCAGATCATAATAACAATAAATTCATAAAACTAACATATTTTGGACCAATTTCACAAATTATAGCTCAAATTTTGTCAAAAATTAACATAGTAACAGCTTTCACACCCTCCCATAAAATTTCTAATATCTAATCTCTTTTTTAATCCAAAAGACAAAGAGAACCGACTGAATAATTCTGGAGTCTATAAATTAAGTTGTCAAGAGTGTAATAGTGTGTATATAGGACAAACGGGCCGACCTTTCCATAAAAGGTACAAAGAGCATCAATCTACTTTTAGGAACCGGAAGAATAATTCCAACTTTGCGAACCATTTCTTCAATACAGATCACACGTTCCCAGAATTGAACTACCTTGTTATCTTGCACGTGGAAGCGAAGGGGAAAAAACTTGACATCCTGGAATCCATAGAAATTGAAAAATATAAGAGGCACGTACCAATCATAAAACTACTAAACGAACAGACGGAACTTTGGAAAACCCCTCTCTTCGAAGCTCTGCCGAAGCCTACAATCAGCATATATAATAGTTGAGATGTAATTTGTTCATTCAGTTTGAAAATGTAGTAAACACTACGAAACTCGAGTCACTGTATATCAGTTATAATAAAAAGTGATAGAAAACAAACTAATTTCTTATTTCATTCCATTAAAATGAATGAACAAATGAAAGCCCTTCTAAATCCAATTATACAAAATCCGGATCATTCTTATATGACTTTGAGCTATTTCGAACATTTATTCACTAAAATCCAAAATCATTTTAATGAATTCAACTTAGAAATGGTTTTCTTAGATTTTCCTAATCTAGCCTACTTGTTTCGATATCTAAAAAACATTTTATTCCATTTTGCATTGACGAATGCTTTGTCTAAATCAACAAACGTAAGGAACATTGATATTCTATTACTTAACTTAGTGTTAATGAGGTTTACCTTGTTCTCCCTTCTCGTCTGAATTCGAATTGATCTTCGGTTAGGTATTGATCGATGTTTTTTCCATTCGTCTTAGAACAATCTATGTTAGTATTTTAGAAGCATGTGGTACAGGGCTTAGTGCTCTGAATTGATCACACGTTTATACATGGCTTTCTCTGATATAAACATTATTATACATTTTGGAAAGTTGAAGGTTCTATGTATTTGAAATAACCATATTTCCGATATTCATTAATTTCCTAAATAGATGAGCCGAAAATATTCTGGTGGTTATTGCGAATTGGGTTGATCTAAAAGGTTGGTCCAAAAGTCTCCAAACCTACACTAGAAAGAAAAATAAGATGATAGAATTACTCGAACTTAGCTGTTTTTACTCTCCAAATCTCTAACTGTATAAGAAAGTGAGAAAATATTTTCAACTCTAAGTTCCGGATCATTCATATATGACTTTGAGCTATTTGGGACATTTATTCACTAAAATCCAAAATTATTTTAATGAATTCAACTTAGAAATGGTATTCTTAGATTTTACTAATCTAGAAAATATTTTATCCAACGCAAAATAAGAAAATTACTTGGAAGGTTAGGAAATCGACAGAATCGATTGTAACGACAAGCGCAATAAATGTGGGTGAAATAGATACGAACTTTTAAATAAGATCGAAGAAGTATTTGACTAAAGACAAAATGTTGGCACCTATGGTGTATCAATCACCATATAGATAGAGATAGATAGTCATTTTGGCTTTTCTAAACATATTTAAATTTATGAACTATAACATTGGTCAGCTCACATTTTTCCAGCTTTCCAATTTGTCTTGGGTAGAATGTCTGGATAAAGAAATTCAAATCTTAATTGAATATTTAAATGTACTTCGCTCTGGTTTTGAAGAATCCTTTGAAGATATTTTGAGGATGCACCATGGATCCATGGATTTCGGTGAAATAGGATATAGCAATATCTGAAGAGTTGCTTGTGCTATGTACTAATGAGGAGCTGAAAGCGGAATTTTAAAATGACTACCAGCAATTCTGGCTACGTAGACAAAAAAGAATTGTTGATATTTCATTAAATTTTGTAAATTATCGTCTATATTTCGAAATTCGTTATTATTCTTGCTTTTGCCTTATATGCTCTAATTTTTCAGTTTTTCCTTCTGGTATAATATATCATTCGAAATTTTCATCATCATCAAGGGTTAACAACTTTATAGTTGGTTTGCTACATTACTTCATGTGTCACGATTTTCTGCTTTACGTTCTAAGTAATAATATGATGTTACATTAATATCTTTCATTATTTGAATAATGTTTGAAAATGTTCTTCTTTACGTATTTTTTCCTTTTATAGTTTCCTACATTATTATCGGTAGTAATTCGTCACTTTTACTCATTGTCCATGTTTCGCTTCCGTATAAGAGCACATTCCATGCATATGTTTCAAGCAGTTTTTCATCAAATGTACAGATCAATATTATGAGATGTTAGTAGATTCACTTCCTTGTTGAAAGCTCTTTCGACTTGCATGATTCTGATTTTTATTTCTTTTTTGCTGGTTCCGTCATTAGATTGAGGTATTCTGTGCTGGGTATTTTGATATCGGTAACAGGTAAGTTTTTTTGTTTTCCTTTCATTTATTTTCATATTGTATTCACTGTTCTCATAATAAGATTTTATCGTCGGTTTCATTTTCTGTCAATATGGCAGTGTCATCCGCGCATCTTAGCAAATCCTGTTGTGAATCTTTATTCCATCACACATTTCTTCTCTTCCTCCTCTAGATAGAGATTAAAAAGATAGGTAGATAGTGAGTGTTTCTTACGCCTGTCATGATTATTGCCTCCTCTTGACACTCTCCAGATCTCATTTATCCTACCTCATTTCTGTACAGATTATATATCATTTGTCTTTCTCTATAATCTATGCCTACTTGTTTCGATATCTAAAAAACATTTTATTCCATTTTTCATTGACGAATGCTTTGTCTAAATCAACAAACGTAAGAAACATTGATATTCTATTACTTAACTTAGTGTTAATGAGGTTTGCCTTGTTCTCCCTCCTCGTCTGAATTCGAGTTGATCTTCTGTTAGGTATTGATCGATGTTTTTTCCATTCGTCTTAGAACAATCTATGTTAGTAT
Organism: Megalocaria dilatata; assembly: GCA_034642435.1. Taxonomy (NCBI): domain Eukaryota; kingdom Metazoa; phylum Arthropoda; class Insecta; order Coleoptera; family Coccinellidae; genus Megalocaria; species Megalocaria dilatata. The sequence goes on from CM067857.1 coordinate 73,441,430, forward strand.
TTGAGAAGCATGTGGTACATGTGGCTTAGTGCTCTGAATTGACATACGTTTATACATGGCTTTCTCTGATATAAACATTATTAAACATTTTGAAAAGTTGAAGGTTCTCTCTATTTAAAATAACCATATTTCAGATATTCATAAATGTCCTAAATAGATGAGCCGAAAATATTCTGGTTATTGCGAATTGGGTTGATCTAAAAGGTTGATCCAAAAGTCTACAAACCTACACTAGAAAGAAAAATAAGATGATAGAATTATTCGAACTTACCTGTTTTTCCTCTCCAAATCTCTAGCTGTGTAAAAATAAGTGAGAAAATATTTTCAACTCTAAGTTCGAAATGGTACTCTTTATTCGAATTTTATTCTACTTAATAAAATTTGAATATCAAAACAAATTAAAATATGTTTATCTCCTACAATTTAAATTTCAAAAAAAATTTTTTCATTCAAAAAACTTTTAGAATTAAATTAATGTCTAAAACAAGCACCACTTACATTTAATAGACGTTTATAATCGTTGAAATATAATAGTTTTAGACATTAATTTAATTCTAAAAGTTTTTTGAATAAAAAAAATTTTTTTGAAATTAAAATTGTAGAAGATAAAAAACATGTTTTAATTTGTTTTGATATTCAAATTTTGTTATATTTCTTCTATCAAGTAAAAAGCCTTTCTATTCTACTCAATAAAGATGAAAAATGTGAAATCAGGAGAATAGAATGCATATTATGTCTTTGATCCAATGCCATAAAAAATTCATCTTTCTTAATCTTCATCAAACTATTACATAAATTCGGAATAAATCTTGGTCAAACACTCCTCATGTTTCTTAGATTGAAAAAAGTCATTTCTATAAATAAAATACTATACTTTGTATCACGCTACTGAACCCTTTCAGTGATAAAACACTTCATCTTATTCCCATACTCGAATATCCACATAAAAGTGAAATGGCCACTAAGGTTCTTTAGCACTGATGCACTAGACGTTGCGAAACATGTAGTAACATCAAACTGTATGCAAGATGGGCTAGGCCAAGAACATTACCACTTTTCAGTATTCATGAAAAAGCCCGAAACTACGTTCCGTACTGAAACCATAGTCTGCAATAATTCACATTTCTTAGAATTTTACGAGTCGAGGTCTGCAACATTTTATCGACTGTCGCGTTATACGCTCCAAGACACCTTAATGGAATCTCTCGGAAGTTTTAAAACTTGAAAAAGGAGAAATTTCTACAATCATAGCGTTTGCCTCGTTGAATTATTGTGCACACTAATCGTTGCTCTGAATCAAAGGATAGCAAGAAAATCTACTGACAATGCGATTCCATACAGTATTTACATTTTACAACGATGAAATATTTTTTTATCGGAAAGTTTCATTTCACAACTACTCTATCAGTTACCCCTTATCCTCAATCAACTCCAGTTCAATATGCCAAATGGGACCCATCATCGGAAATTTCACAACTACTTTATTAGTTACCCCTTATCCTCCATCAATTCCAATATTCCAAATAGGACTCATCACTAGATAACACATCGTTGCAAACGGCACACACAATACTCGTACCTCACGTTTAAGTCACACCAAAAAAGTTTTGTAAATATCACGGCAATTATATGCCGTGATACTGTGTGATTACTATGATGTTCAACTATTCAATATGAAGAATACTTATAGTGCTTTTCATTCACTGTATAAAATGTCTTATACTAAAAGTGTTTAATATAAAGAGTGTCTCAGAATGAATGGACAACCCTGAAACTGTGTAGAAAAGCTTTTCGCCGCTTTGAAAAAATACAAAACAAAATCTATCTCCGATAGAAAAATTTTTTTCAGATCAATGATTTCTACTACATCACGTTGCGTTTCTGTGTAACACGCTCACAAATAAATCAAATCCATCAGTATCAAATCCATGGTGAAACATTTTTTATTAAAATTCCAATAAATATGCAGAAAACCGTTTGAATAACTGTTGTCATTTTTTGGGAAAAATATCCAACTTCAATTTCATCGTAAAATGTGATGAATATTTCATTATCTAAAGGTTTGAACTTCATAGTGGTCAAAAAATGTATTAAAACCTAAGTAGCCACCTTAAAAAAATATGCGCCTCTCATACAGATTTCAAAATGGTACAATGCATCTTCATAATTCATGTAAGTGCGAAGTTATTGCTATTAGTATACAGAAGGAGCAAAATCGACTGAATAACAAAATATTGAAGATTCGATAATTTCCTCTTTTAAAGTGTACCTTATGATAAGGGCTTCATGAAAAACAACTCATTCGTTCCACTTACTCAGGAAATCGAAGTAGAAATCAAATAGATTTTGTTAGTTAATGAAAGAATTGCTTGATATGTAGAGATACCTTTTTGAATTGTGTAATTGACTAACGTCATTCAATTATTATGAAAATTCTGGGATAAGCATACTTTGTGGGAAGAGTAGAGATATATATTAGACTGTAATGGGTTTATTTACAGCCTAAATACATATATCACAAGTGTATAAGTTTAAGTTGTTTACACAAAATTGAGGGAATTGTTGCGGTGTAGTTTTAATTAAATTTGCGGTGAAAATAATGTCTTGCCCGTAGAGGAGTAGATCGATGAGCTTTTTTCACCGTTGTTTGCTTTTAATGAGTTCCCTTTTACTGGGTTTACTTTTCGATTTACTTTATACATGTACTACCTAGTTACGGGCAAATAATGAAGATAGTACATTCACTTTTAATACGTTATGGTGTTAAAGAAGTTAAAGGTGCATGCGAATTGAGAGTTTAAAGAGTGTGGTAATTGAACTTGATTGTTCGAATAGTAGAGAATGTTGCGTGACCCTTTGGTCGAAGTACAACGAGAGACAGTGTGTTTAGGTCGAGTACCAAAGAAATAATGTTCGATGTTTAACAAGGCTCAAGAAGACGCTGAACTAGAAGACAAGTAGAATTTTACCCAAAATTATATAATCACATTTAAATACAACTTCCATGTGGTGCAGGCTGAGTTATATATTCAAGAGTGTCTTCCTATTAAATAAAATGAAAATAATATGACTAATCTAACAGAATTTCGCAGTTACAACATGAGAAAAGAAAGAGTTATGTCCATTCCGAAACGCATAACTATCAGGTTTGAAATTTCTCCCTTGTATCAGTATATTGAGCTTTCTAATCATTTGCATAAAATATTGAAAGTTTTAGTCTTAAGGGGACTGAAACTAAAATTAAGAATAATATTACTCTGTAAATGAGTTTTTTCCCGATAAGTGGTGATTATTTAATAACTGTTTGACTTATACATGTACTATGTCTTACAGGATGAATAAATTTATTATTATTATTAAAGAATGGGGAGACATATTTTTTGAAGCTCACGTGGTGTTAGTCTTTATACAAAATGGGACTCTCACTGCTCGTAGGCACCCGGCAGAAGTTCTAGAACCATGTTGTACCATTCATGGTTATACTTGGAAAAGGCGCAACCTCTATGCATGATAACGCACGGCCGCATACTTATCGGATAGTTACTGCTTATCGTGGCGACGTTTAAATCACGAGATTGGTTTGGCCCACTCAAAGTCCAGATCTTAATCTGATAGAACATATTTGAGATAAGATAGAGAAAATGTGAAAATCTATAGAGCTTCGCGACATTCTGATGCAGCAATGAGACAATATTCCTGAGTATGTGATGGAAAATCGGATCCAAATCATGCCTCGTCATTTGCAAGTTGTTAACATTTCTTCAAGAGGGAAGAGTCGCTGCTGCAGTTCTTAAGTTTATTTGTTAGCCCTAAAAGCTAATGATATTGAATTTTTGGGTTTCATCATTCTCAATAATCTTTTGACATAACAAAAAAAAATGTTTTTATTCCAACAATCATAACAACATTATTGTAAAAACTCAATAAACCATGTTACAACAGAAAAAATAAAGTATTTCTCAAATAAATTCAAATCACGGGATGACCCTTTCTTTATGCTTCGGCAGTGTTCTATCATTTACACGGATGAATAATACAAATTTCGTGTTTTATTGTCCGATTCCGTTTCTGAAACTGTTCTATACCCAGAAACTGTGAAAATCGAAAGAGTATTCGATTTTGCAAAACCCTGTTCCGCAGATTTACGTATTATTCGAAAATAATAAACCAAAATGTCCATCATAAAGCAACGTTCATTTCAATGGTTATTAAAAAACATACAAATTCAGTGGTTTCAATCTAATACGAATGCTACTCGTATAAATGTACAGTGTAAACGAATTATTTATCCAATTTCCTGTGGCAATCAGCATTCGTTTTCCACACAATAGCAAATATCGAATATACTCGCAGAGTTCTGCCAATATTTACCCATATGAATCGGCAATGCCATAATTTAATTTCCAAAAATTACTCTTGTAAGTCGAACTGGTTTATTGTTCACAGATGGGAGTGAATTATTTCAATTGTTTGGCAACAAGTTCACGTACTTTTGTTGTTTAAAGGAATATTGAATGGATTAAAAAAAAAATAACATAAATAGAGGTTAATTCTTGATAGAAGGTATATAAAATTATTCAACTATTCTTCTACATATTTAATTTCAAAAAATTATATTCAATAATCATAACTTCAGGAATTAAATTGAAATATATCAAACGACATATAAAATAAACATTCATTATAAGACATCCAAATGATATAACAAAATCCAATAAATAAAAATTGTTAACCAAAATTCTATAAATCAAATATTTTGAAGAGACAAAATTTTGTTTCTGCTGATCAATCTTATGAAAACAAATATCTTTCAAAAATGTTTAACATAATCTTAAGAATTTCATCATAAAACTATATTACTAAGAATATTCAATATTATTGAATATCTAACTAAGTTACTTTCTATAAAATCTCAAGATATGTAAAAAAATTACTGAAAAACAAGTTTTAAGAGAGACTTTGCTTCGTCAGTATTCAAATAATGAGGGTAATTTTGGAAAAACTATAACTTACATTTCGTCCTAAGCATTGAACCATTGAAGTTTAGATCCTTGAATTTATATTTTCCATAAAAGACGTGAAAAGCACTGGCATAAAGTCACTTTTTCAAATTCTTTTGTATATTTTACTATTCTCATAAAATTTTTCATCAGCCTTTTTGGGCTATTTTACATTTAAATGCTTGATCTAAACTCAGCCTTGGGAACATTGCTATGGTTACGGTAGTGTTCAGCGCTGCTCTGCTCAAAAAAAATATTTATTTTTATCTTAAGAATGTAGGATTCTCACTAAAAAATGATAAAAAATTCCAAATGTAAATAACCACATAACTACCGCTTCTTCCTCTTAACGAACTCATCCGAGATATTGAAGTTCCACACCTACGCTGACAGTTTCAGGTCTTCAGCTCTTTCTGTTCAAAAAATAGAGGGTGTTCGGACGATGAAAGTGGCCGTTTGTCATCAAATTCAGGAGATCTTGAAAACTTATAAATAAGAATTCTAAAATTAGTATTATTCAATTTTTTTATGCTTGTAGTGTGAAAATAGAATCTATGTAGTTCACTTTTTTTGTAGAACAACTTCAACAGTCAGTTCAATTTCAAGACAAAAATTTCTTGTAAATATATGTTCGTAAACGCCTTGTAATCCAGCTACAGGGTGTTCAAGTTTTCATTTTATTTTTCGATTTTTCATAACAACCCAATTAACAACATATATGAGATGGTAGCGTAGGTTTTGTTACTGGCAACAAAATTCAAACAGCTGATGCATACATTTTTCTTTCTGGGAGATATACTCAGCAAAAACATTATATTTGTGGTCTATAATTCCCTGGCGGGATCTATTCTCAGGTATTGCTTACTTGTGTGGTGAGGACTAACTGATAATGCACAAAAATGTTCACAAACATAAAAAATGGTCTGATAAAATTACTGCTAAGAAGCGGTTTTTTGCTTTATACAAGGATTATTACAAACTTTGGATATCATAACAGATTTAATCTGTTAGTCTCCTACAATTTTAATTTCAAAAAAACGAAACATTCAAACTTTCATTCATTTAATAATTTTAATTGACAATTTATATTTGTTGGGGTGTTTATTCCATTTGATATTGTATAATGAGTTTTGATTTTATACGTTCATTAAATATAATCAGTGCTTATAAAACATTAATTTAATTTTAGAAATTTTTGGATAAAATTTTTTCAAATTGAAATTGTAGGAGGCTAACAGATTAAATCTTTTTTGATATTCAAAGGATAGACTTTATGTAACTCATGAACCATATTTCGAGTTTAAGCTAATAAACATGAAAATATTTTACAATTACCACTCGCTTGTAATATGAATATATTACAAGATCATTTGACAATAAGTCACTGGAAATTCCATTGTACGAGGTGAGTTTTTCTCGGCGTTTCTTCTTCTTAGTCTAGTCAACAAGTGCCTTTTGGGTCAACTTTTTCCAGCAGTCTCCGAAAATTATGATCAAGGTGTCATTCGATTCGAAATGGCACCTTGATGATTTTTGAAAAAAATTAAGTTCCGATTGCAAAAATTGCAAAAGTTATTAACAATTAACTAAAAAAAACGAGGGTTTAGTTTTTTGTAAATATCTCAAAAACTAATAAAGATTTTTGAAATAAAAAAAAAAAAGATTCAAAAGGTATTTGTGGCAGTGAGAAGAATAGGGAAAAAAATATTAAGTAAAAATTTATTTGTTTATAGCAAACTGTTTATTATATAAACAATACAAATTTCAATTATAATATTATATTTTATAAACAATGCATTTGTTTATAACAATTTTTTGAACAATAAGAGATAAAAATTAAACAAAAATATTTTTATGTAACTTTCTACAACATAAAAACGGACCATTAATAATATTTCGAAAAAAAAATTTTTTTCAATAATTAATCTAAGTTTTTAATTTTGCAACAACGAAATTTGTTAATGAAAAACTGAAAAATAAACATTTTTAAATTTTTCCAACGGGGATCTATTCTGAAGTCTTCCAAAAACTGCTCCAAGAGAGGAAAAAAATCTCAAGTTAATAGTTTAACAATTATTACACTTGCAATGTTCATGTCCAAACAGAAAAAAATTATTAATTAACTATTGCATAACTAATAGAAAAATTGAGACAAAAATGTTTTTTGGCGGATTATTGTTCATTTATCTATCCAGTAGCCCTTGAATTTTTTCTTTTATTAAATTTCATATTTAATCTGTTAAAATAATTTTTATTAATAGTGTCCAAAGTAGGCGAGGGTGGCTTAGGAAAGCCAGAGTACCCGTTTTCGGCCGTATTTTCATCCCTCTGGGAAAATTGTTAATATTGGCAATACAATTCCGGGAGTTGACACTTTTTTTAGGGAATTTCCTCCTCTTTTTGAATCTTTTTTTTTATTTCAAAAATCTTTATCAGTTTTTGAGATATTTACAAAAAACTAAATCCTCTTTTTTTTCAGTTAATTGTTAATAACTTTTGCAATTTTTGCAAGCGGAACTTTCCGAATCGAATGACACCTTGATCATAATTTTCGCACCCTACTGAAAAAAGTTGAGCCAAAAGGCACTTGTTGACTAGACGTATTGGGCCTAAGCTGTACAATATGCTTTCATATTATATAACAAAGAAATATAGATACGGCTTGATGAATCGGTATCTTGGCCTGCACGTTCTCCTGATTTAAATTTATCGGTTGGAGTTAATTGGAAAATAAGGTCTCTACCGTTACTGTAGAAACAAGAGAACATCTAAGTACCGAAATTCAATTCCGTACGGATCAGTTGCACGAGGACTATTGCAAAAACTAAGTTTCAAATGTGAATATCTGCGGAAATATTTGAGTGATTTTGCCCATGAATGAACTCAAACGATACATTTCGACCCAAAATCTTCTTTGTTTTAAGTATTCTTTTCGTTCGATAGTTCGATAGTCGAGTGTTTAGTACGTACAGAATTACTTTGAACCTCGGATTCTTCATCGGTGAATCCAACCTAGTCGTTTGAGACCATTTGCAGCCCAGAAAATTACAAACGTTTGGGTAAATCGGTAGCACGCTGTTTATGATACGAATTTGGGAATGGTAAATAGACGTTTTTCGAATCGGGACAGTGCAACACATCTGTATTACAATTCGAAACTTAAATAAAACCTAATAGATTTTGTTGATCGCTAGACATAAGCAACAGACATGCATATTTCTTATCTTTCTAGCTACTCATCACTAATTTGCTCTAATTTCAACGAATGCAATACACCGACGCTTCTGTATTCGCCCTGCATAGCGGCCCTACTGTTTTTTCAAATAAAAGCGACATCTATTGCAGGCGAATGCACATAGGCAGTATGCAACCCAGGCTAAATCAAGAAGCAAACTGTACTTTCAATAACATCTTAAGTTACAGACGAAGAAATCTTTCTCATTCATTGATCGAATTATTCTGTAGCTAATATAATCTGAATAATTTTTACACCAGGTTCGATGGTTTCGATCATTTTTTTGAATTCCTTCAGTTATCTTTTCATATTCAAATCAAATTGTCTGTTGCGATGGAATATTTGTATTTGCCCGACGCAGGAGTGGAAATAACCCCAAGGTTGCTTTTAAAAAAATGTGAAACATTCAATTTTCTGCATTATATTAAAAAATTACATTTGAAAAAATCGATAAATATCAATTTCAAGTTCTTCATATTTGGAAAAGAATAACGGACATCGTGTGTATGGCAGATTACTCTTTTTGTTATAATGACTATGAATCTTTCAGTAACCAAGAATTCGTATCACATTCATGTTACGTCTTTTTTTGAGGTCTTTTAGCGCGGAGCTGTGCGCACAACTTTTTCCCGTTTCCTGGAAATAAGATCTGTACCGTTAGAAAACCATTTTTAAGATTTTGTATTTTAATAGAGATGGTGAAGGTCCTTGAAAATACATGAAAATATACAGGGCAATCCATTTGAAAAACTTACCCGTTTAATGAATATCTGTTTTTGGGAATACCTGTATATTGGAAAATAATTTCTTGAGATACAATAATAGAAATACAAGAAACCTGTTTTCAAACGAAATTTCTAAGATGTTTGGATCGGCAGCAATAGAAGAAAAATGCAATAATGCGGGACCCTCTATAATTGAATTAGTTCATCGTTAACTTTATACAGGAAAATATTCGGTTGCTACTCTACTTTGTAATGTTTCAAATATAAAGTAAGCAATAGATATATCGTGCACGCGTTCACCCTTGTTATTTACGTTGATATTTTATTGCAGTTTGCCAAGATTTGTTCCGTATTCCAATAGCGAATGGTGTGTGAAATAATTCTTCCTGACACATGCTCCCATAACTTTAATACTTTCAAGGTATCAATAAAATAATCTAAAGTTTATAACTCGATTGTCGATGAAATGTTGCAGAAATTCGATTCTTTCAGTGCGAAACGTAGTTCGAGACTTTTATACTGAAAAATGGTCATCTACGTTGGCTAGTCCTCTTTGTAACACAAATTTTGATTGAGTTCTTACGAGTTTTGAAATTTAAAGATTTTAAATAAATTCATAATTTTGGATTTGGATGGGAAAAAAATTATTTTATAAGTATATAGGCTAAAATAATAGTCTTTTCAGTGGAATATATTTCAGAGTTTTGTTGAATTATGATGGTTGAATAATTCTATCCAATTCAGAACAGATTTTTTTGAAGCGTGAAATTTGTTTCGCTGTTAAAATAAATAATGTTCTTGTGCATCGAGGAGAAAGATATATCTTACTGTTCCTTGCTTTAAACAATAATAATTAATAAATATTTTTATTCGACAAATTGGCACACGTATTTGAATAATTATAATGTATAGTGGAATGAACTGGAGAAAGTCCATTTGAGAACCTGTGTTCAAGCTCGTCCAATCATGTGTATGCTATTCATACTATTATCAGAGTGTTTTGAAAGGTTTTTTTAGGAGATAGAGCCCATCAAAATAAACCATTTCACCAAAAATTGCTTGTTTAAAATGTTCAAGGAACAAACGTTTCGATGCCCATATGTCAAGTCATATTCAAGTTCAGTCTAAGCATAAACTAAATCAGTGGTAATTATTTATGATGCTGCCTTCGTTTATCGATTTTGGTGAATTTTTACAAGATGTTTTACGTTCTTTCAAGAATTGAATATTTGAGAAATTCTGCAAAAGAGAGCAGAAAAATATCTATCTATTGGAAAGAACTCGATATTCGCAAATATTTAATTCAGTGAATGCAGAGTTGTAGAGTAATTAACACTTCAAACAACTCATTTGAATAAATTGGATCAATTTAATTAGTGAGTTTTAAAGCTTCGAAATTTTCAATTTTTGATTCGGATGTTTTAAGAGATTACCCTATTCAAATCAGGGTAGAACTCATCAAAATCAAAATGAATTTATTTATTGAGTTTACTTGATAAAGTCAATATTATACTTTTATAGTTATATTGTTTATGAAATTATTAAGTTTATTGTTGTACCATATTTTCTATTTCTTTGCAAATAAAGTATATTAGTATTATTATTCAATTCAAATATAAAAATAAAAATATCTGTAGCCTATAAAAAATTACTTTTTCTTTAATTGAATCTATAAGGCTTATCGATCTAAGTTTCTATTTTCATAAACAATGAAAATTTTCAAAGAATGCAAATAATTCTACGAAACATAAAAGAATTCTGTAAACTATGAACTTATCATTTTTGAATTTCCTTCAAGTTTCTTAGAACTCTGTGCCCTTTTTGAGAATTTTGACTAACTTGGACTCACTGATGAAGAGTCCGAGATCAAAAGTAATTCTGTTCAACCGGTCGGCCGGAAATGCGATAACTTTTGATCTAAAATAAAGCCTGAGCCTTGACAATTTAGAGAAGGCTTGGGGAGTCTGAATATCTCGGCTAAAATTATTTATGAATAGGTTTAATAGTTTCGCAGTTATTCACGTCTGCACATGTTTTATGTGTTGTCGAAACTGAAGATTCGATCAATCTGAAATTCGGCATTCAAAAGTTGAATAGTAACGCTCATATTCGTGCGAAATTTCATTAAATTCGTATGATTAGAAGTCAAAAAAAAATTGTAAGCGTATCGGCGTTGAGAGTTATTTAAAACAATATAACTTTCGAACAGAAAAGGAGTCTATAAATTTTCGGGGTAGATTTTGGGCGTGAATGTCTTTATTGAATTCATTATTGGACAGAATAAATTCAATAATTAAAACAAATTGCTATGTTTTACTATATATATATATACTATATATATATACTAAAATATATATTACACATTTTCTTGTGACTCGAGTTTCGGGAAATGAACTATCCCATCATCAGACAACTGAAGACCTAACGGTGGTACAGAGGTATTTAAAGAAAAATGATAAATATTTTGAATATTTCAATAGATTCTAGATAACACCTAATAGTGGTACAGAGGTTTACAAGCGGAACGTGATAAAAACCCGGGTTCAAAAAGAGGGGCCTTATAACAGATATCGGAATGTCGACGATCGACAAAGAAGGTTGTTAAACAGATAGTACTCATTTAAATATCTCAAATAATTTTTGGGGGCAAAAAGTAACATTTGTTTAAAACCTTTTTCAACGAACATAAAATGAATTTCATGAAAAGTAAACAAAAATTCAACTTTTGCCACTCAGTCTTTGGAAAACAGTAATTCCTTTCGACAAATGAAAATCTTAAGAAAATTTTACATGTAGATTCAAATGAAAAGAAACTTGATTATTGATATTTTCAAATTCGTTCACAATAAAATAATTTAAAAAATAATGAATGACTGTATGGAGCTATGTAAATCCAAATATTTGAGATATTCAACAAAATAACGTAAAAATAATGAATGACTGTACGGAGCTATGTAACCCCAAAAATTATTTGAGATATTTAAATAGGTACCATGTGTTTAACAACCTTCTTTGTCGATTGCCGACATTCCGATATCTGTTAGAACGCCCTTTTTTTTTAACCTGGTTTTTTATCACGTTCCGCTTGTAAATCTCTGTACCACTATTAGGTGTTATCTAGAATCTATTGAAATATTCAAAATATTTATCACTTTCGATTAAATACCTCTGTACCACTGTTAGGTCTTCAATTGTCTGATGAGGGGATAGTTCATTTCCCGAAACTCGAGTCACAAGAAAATGTGTAGTATAGTTTTATTGGTAATAAAACATAGTAATTTCTACAATTTGTTTTAATTATGATCAACTAATAGTAACGGCTGAAACAATTCAGTATCTAAATTCAATAAATTCGCAGTTATACAAATTTGAATATTTCTCTTATCATCATCATGTGTTCATCATGTGCATCACATTCTTCAATAAGATTGTTGTGAATGTATACCAAAAGTTTGAAGAATAACTCTCTACTCTACGTTCTGTACATTTTCTGTGACCGAGATTTAAGGTCTACGCTTGAGTTCAGTTACTCATTCCCCTTTTCATAGAGATAGTAAGTTCGCCCGATGTACATACACTCTGAACTATAGTCTTTAGTTAAACCACGTGTTCATTTATTCACAAACAGAGTTATTATAAAATTGTGTTTCCGCCAATTTTATAAACAACAAGTTATGGGACCAGGACTCTTAGTGCAATATTATTAAAGTTACTTGGTTGTTTGTGATAGTTTAAATAAAACAGTAGCGTGTGGTATGAGTTAATTCCACAAAAAGCAATGACCGCCAGTTACCTCATGAGCGTACAAAACTTTTAGGACGTGCGAATTATGAGTGGGCTTTCGCAGTCGAGAATGTATTTGTACTTGAAGGCTTGGACAAATACATCCGCGGTAGTGAGACGGGCACTTCGACTATAATCAAAGCTAAGGCAAAGCTAGTTCTAACCATTGACCTATCATTGTTTCCACACGTAAAGGATTCCAAGACAGCCGAACAGGTATGTACTCGCCTGAAGAAACTTTATGATGAAAGCGAATTCATGCGAAAAATAGGTCTTTTGCGCACACTGATATCCACCAGATTAGAAAATCATGGAAGTATGGAGTCATACATCAATCAAATAGTCGAAACTTCCCAGAAGTTAAGAAGAACGGGATTTAACATCAATGAAATGTAAATAAGATCCCTATTGTAATCTGGTCTCTGTGGTTAGTTTACCTCCATGATAATGACCGTTGAGCGTTCAGGTATGACCATTACAACAGATTTCATTAAAACAAAACTCCTAGATATGCAGACACCTGGTTATACTAGCGGTTAGAATGGTGCATTCGCTGTAAATAGAACGTTTAATTACCGTAAGCAGTTAAAAATCGTTAAGACAAAACAACTGATACTAAATGATATGATAATTCTAATCGAGAAATGACACACCGGTCGATTTCAAACAAAAATGATATCAACAATATTATTTGCTACAGGTGTAAGAAGAATGGACACTATATGTCAAAAGGTCCAAATAAATTCGATGGTGTCTACAGTTCTGTGTTCACGATAGATGACTTTAATGTCTCAGATTGGTATGTTGACAGCGGAGCAAGTGCCCATTTGGCAGCAAATAAGCAATGGATAATTAACTCCAGAAATCCAGATTTGAAAGAAATTACTGTAGCAAATAGGACCAAAATTGCAATTGAATGTGCTGGAGATCTGAAAATTCAAACGTTGACAGATAAAAACCATGATGTACTGTTAAAAGGATTACAGTATTATCAAATTTAACTACAAATCTCTTATCGGTGTTGCAATGAATAAAAAATGGAAATAAAGTACAGTTTGACGAGAATGGTTGTAAGATTTATTAACCGTCAAGGAATACTTGTTGCAACAGTCAACCTGAAAAATAATGTATACAAATTAAACATTTGGAACAATCATTCTTTATGTTTTCAGGCAGTAAGCTCAGAAACTCGGCATAGAAGACTTGGTCATATTGATAATAATTATCTACAGATGACAGCCAAAATAGGTAGATGAGATCAACTAGAGAAGCCAGAATAGAGTCGATAAATGTGAAGTATGTTGCAAAGTAAAGCAGGCCAGGTTACCATTTCCAAAAGAATGTTCTTGTGCAAAACATGTTCTTGAAATTATTCACAACGATTTATGTGGGCCAATGAAAACCACTTCATTAGGGGAGCAAAATATTTCCCCACCTCCATTGATGATTATTCAAGGATGTGGTTCATTTACTTTTTGAATACTAAGGACGAGGTATTCTAAAAATTCAAGACCTTCAAAAAGTTGGTGGAAAATCAGCAGAACACCAGAATTAAGGTGCTGGGAAACGATAATGGGACCGAGTATTGCAATAAAGATTTTAATAGATACTTGCAGCATTCCGGCATCATTCATCAAACAATATATATTCACACTCCTGAACAAAACGGATTGGTTGAAAGATTCAACAGAACGCTTGTTGAAAAGGCGAGTTGTCTTTTGTCTGATAATGATTTAAGTAAGTCTCTTTGGGCCGAAGCTTGCAATACGACTTGTTATTTAAAGAATCGTTCTGCTGGTTCAAAGATACCAAAAACGCCTTATGAAATGTGGACGGGAATAAAACCGAATCTTAGCCACTTGAGGTTATATGGAAGCACAGCGATGGTTCATGTGCCTTGGGTAAATAGGAAGAAATGGAACCAAAAATCAGTAAAGCATACATACGAAACAACGAAGGGTTATAGGTGCTTTAATCCAGTCAGTAGGATGGTTATCGTCAGCCGTGATGTTACCATTATTGAACGAAATCTGAAAAACATAAAATAATCACCTCAGGAACAAATTTCAGAAGAGAATCCAGCTTCAGTGGGGGAAGAATCTGAATTATGTTCTTCCGAAACAGATGTGACTTCTGATGTTGAATATATTCCTGACCAACTGCTACACAATCAAGTAGAAACGGGTGTACGGAAATCTCAGAGAGAATCAAAGAAGAGAAGGTTTGAAGATTTCGTCACCTTTTTCAATGGTTCATCTGATTCTCATGGAATTCTAGAATCAATAGAAATTTCACAGGCAGTGAGCGATGCGCTTTTAGGACCGATTGCAGATCAGTGGATGCAAGTTATGAAGGAATAGACCCAGTCTTTCCATGATAATGACACATGGAAACTCGCGAATCCGCCAGTCGGCAGTACAGTGGTGAAATGTAAGTGATTTTTTAAAGTGAAGAGTAATCGTGAGAATAAAAAGAAGTTCAAAACAGGGTTTATAGCCAAAGGTTATACACAGAAAGAAGTCATTGACTATAATGAAACATTTGCTCCAGTGGTGAGACACTCAACGTTTAGACTCTTATTAGGATTAGCCGTTAAATTAAATCTAAAAATTATACACTTAGATGTGAAAACTGCATTTCTTAACGGATTTTTGAAAGAAAACAAAATTTTAATATCAAAACAGATTTATTCTGTTAGTCTTCTACAATTTTAATTTCAAAAAAATTTTTTTCAAAACACTTTTAGAATTAAATTAATGTCTACAATAAGCACCGCTTATATTTAATAGACGTATATAATCAAAACTCAATATACAATGTCAACTAGAATAAATGAACCAACAAATATGAAGAAAGTCATTTAAAATCAATAAATAAATATTTGAAGGAGGCAAAATTTTGTTTCTGATCTTACCATAATGAAACCAATTCCTTTTCAAAAACATAAAACACAACTTGAGGATTTCTCAAAAAATATAATTTATTTGAAATATTCAATATATTTAAATATTTAAATAAATTAATTGATAAATCTCTCAAAACATACACTATATCTTCAAAAACAATTAGAATTCGGATAATCTCTTCATCGGCCCTAGATAATATTTAAAATATCAAAATCCACTAACAATCAGTATATCTTACCTTAGAGTGAAACCGGAACTTCTTTGAAACAGACTAACTTTAAAAATCCTGATTGTCTATGTTCGTCACAAAATCACAGAAAACTGTATGGTATTATAAGGTTTTCTTTAAACCATTGACATTCCATAATGAGATTTTTTCATACCTAATGACCACAGTTTTCCCTTCGCCACCTTCTACTCTCTCACTATCTCATTGTCCATTTCCCAACATGCTGAACATGGAAAACCCAATCTATGTCGATTTCTGGGAAAAAACGCTACTGAATTGCTGAAATACTGTATAGAATTTAATATTCTTAATTCGTTATATAGGTTTTCACTTCGAAACAATACTGGCTTTCTGAAGGGTCATTTCAATTAACGTTTTTGAACTTTATGAATCAACAGATATTACTTATATGGATTATTGAATCACAAGACTGACACAAAGTTGGCACTGTTTGTTAATATAAAAAATACCCTTCGAACTCAACAATGGCTTGAAAACTATTACCGGAATAAATTCCCATCAAAAACAACTGGTTACCCGGGCGTCTGTGCGATTGGATGCAGTTTCCCCATCGACAGGAACATTCATGGATGGTGAAGTGGTTTCACCATCACGTGAACTCAGTTTCATCCCTAATACTCAGTTTGGTTGCCCATCGTCTTCCTGATCCACATAAATTATCTTCTTAGTACAACCAAGAACTACATGATCTTTGTGGATGATAGAAGGTTGATGTCTTTTTTCACTAGTGACAAACCTTGGAGCACCGTTGAGTCTCTCCTCAATAGATGCCAGCAAATCGATGCTCTTAGCAAAGATTTCATAAAGTTGAACAAATGGGGTTAGCTGAATCTAGTGCAATTTAATGCATTCGAAGACCTAAACAACTTTTTCTCGAAAAACTGTTCATGACTTTTGACTTGATGATGAAAAACCAGGTGCTTCAGCCAAGTGATTCCATCTTCTTGGCGTGACTGTCAACTTTTCGATTTTTTTTGGGTGGAACATGAGACTGACCTTGCGAAGTCTGTTGGAAATATGCTGGGATATTTGTTCATCAAGGATGAGGAATATATACTTCAGACTACGGATCC
The DNA here is from genome assembly GCA_034642435.1 of Megalocaria dilatata. Classification (NCBI taxonomy): domain Eukaryota; kingdom Metazoa; phylum Arthropoda; class Insecta; order Coleoptera; family Coccinellidae; genus Megalocaria; species Megalocaria dilatata. The sequence goes on from CM067857.1 coordinate 73,458,402, forward strand.
TCCGCCAAGTGAACTCAATTCCAAGGAAGCAACAAGTCCGGAAGGGATGCGTGCTGTTGTATTTACACCTGTTCTTTCTAAGATGTTCGCTATGCCATACAAAGAAGGAATTTTTCATGATTCATGGAAGAGCACACGACTGCAGCCTATACCAAGGAAGGGGAGTAAGTGTTATCCATCAACCTAGTGGCCAATAGCGATAATATTCATTTTGTGGAAAGTCTTGGAAGCAGCTATCAATCTCGGTTATATACCTAGAAATCAAAGGTCTCATTAGTGACAAATAGTGTTTTCGCAAACACTGATCAAGAACTGATCTCCTTAGCTGTGTGACGCAAGTGTGGACAAGGAACGCTATGCAGAATCTAGGTCAGTTGATCCAGACATATCTAAGATATTCGATCGTGTCTGGCATAAGACTCTTCATAATAAGCTATCTTCGTATAGTTTTCTCGGGAGTTTATGCGATTGGATGGAAAGCATTCATAAGGTCATGGATAATGTTGGTTGCCGTGGTTTCAACGTGAACTCTGGAATACCCCAAGGCTTAATTTTATTCCTCACCCTCTTCCTGATCCACATGAACAATTTTTTTAACAAACGGTTGGCATTCGTTGGAACATAGAAGGAGAGTTGCCGACTTGTGCTTGTTCTATAGATATTATCACGGTCGACCCACTGGAGTAAATGATGTCAGTTGCCGCCTGACTCGCACGTGGTTCTGGGGCTGCGCAACGAGCACATTTTTAGCAAGTGAATTAACAACTCCATAGCTCGTTTTCATCAACAGTCTTTCTTTCACCGAGCTGGCCAGTTGTGGAACATGCTTCCTGCTGATGTTTTTCCTTCAATGTATAATCTTCAACAGTTCAAAACGAGAGTTAACAGGACACAAATTTCCGCTCGGATCACCATTTAAGTGACACAGGTTTTCTTTACCTGGAGTGCTCAAACATAAAAAAACATTTGTCGATGGTATAAGGATTTTGAAGCCGAAAAAGCACCCAGACTGCCGCCAATTGAAGTGGCTACGCCCGAAAGTATTCAAAAAATTCTGAAAATTGCTATGTTGGATCGTAAAGTGAAGTTGCAAAATACAGATGACATCATAAAGATATTAAAAGTTCAAATGAATGATTTAATGTAATTTCTTATTTCATTCCATTAAAATGAACTATCACAAAGTAACGGACTACTCCATCCAATATTTGAATGATTTAAATCGGCGGATATCTATTCCGAAATATGATACGGAGTATAAGTGAACAGAAAGTTTTTCGAATGCTAATTATTGGCACAGAGGCTTAATAGTTCACTTGAGCATAAGGAAGATTTCTTCGTCTGTGACGCTTGAAGTTATCGGGAATGCAGTTCTATTCTTGACTTAGCTTGATTCTGCGTATATGTATTCACGTGCATCAGATGGTGTGGTGTGGAAAATCATTAATGTTCCTATGCAGGGCGAATGTAGGTGCAAGGCTGTGTTGCATTCATCGGCATTAATGTTGTAATGCCGATGAATGCAACACAATGAATGCACTGAAGCCAAAAAGCTTTGAAACATGCATGTTTTCTGCTTATGTCCTGCGATCAATAAAACATATTCGGCAGTATTTGAGTTTTGAACTGTAACACAGATTGTACTGTCCCGATTCGAAAAACTTTCTGTTCACCATATTATATTTCATGAATCAAAAGTGTTCACCATGTTCAAAATTTTGCATTCCAATTTGGATATGCAAGAGTTTTTTTCTAGTGGTTGCGCGATTGCTCATAGAGGAACAAAGCTAACAACAATTTGGAGTGCTGTTTACACGAAAAAGAATATTTTACGTCTGGATGAAACATGGATTGTTCACTATACGCCGGAGTCGAAAAAAGCGTCAGTCGAGTAAAGAGGAGAGGGTGAAAGTCGGACAAAGCGTATGTGTCTTTAGAGACACGCACGGAATTTTGCTCATTGGCTTTCTCCTGAAAGATAAGGCGATTAACAGCGTCTATTGTATCTATTGAATCAGGCAATCAAGCATAAAATACTTCACATGATAAAGAAAATACCGCCGTTTCACCAAATAAAGCACCGACCCACAAGTTGATGAAAACGAAATTGAACGATTTACGATTCGAATTGCTTCTTCATCCTCCATATTCATCAGATCTCAGCTCGTCTGACTTCTACTTACCGAAAATTTCAAAAATATGTTCTGTAACGTACCACGGTTAGTTTACCGCAGTATTTTGTCTATTATTTCATTATTTTGAAATAACAGGCAAATGCAAAATAATTAATCTCGATGATTAATTTCGACTGTTTTAGTGGACTTTATTTTGACGTAGTTGGCGATGGGTTTAGCGAAGAGTTTTACTTCAAGAGCACTTGTATGTAGTCATCTTTATGAAGACGTAGCTTTGTTTATTTAATAAGATGAACCAACGAAAATGATGAGGAATTAAAGTAAAACACTCGTAATACACTATGATAACCACCAACTATAATTCTGGGTTTACTGTATATAAACCAAGTCAAAAGGTATGATTATTACACTAAAAACAAATGCAATGAATTTGCCAATACTTTGGCAATCTATTGGATTACTATATTAACAATAATAACCGCGATAGCTTGGACCGAAATGTCACAAGCTACTATCCGAATGATAGTGCATAATGTAGCAAAGGCTATATGCGACAAGTTTGACTATTACTAGAATAATGATTCAACATTCTTTTCAAAGACTAAACGTTAGAGGTGCTCGATGGATTCCTTCTAACAAAAAGAGGGAAATTAGCATAATTGGAAGGTCCAGTAGGTGGACTGAATGAACGAAATAAACCTTCTTATTGGGTACAGAAAAATTATGAGATTAATACAATTAAAGAACTGGGATAGAATCAGTTTATAATTCCGAATGCTGTGTCATGTGAAATTAACGGGCATAAATATATCAAAATCTTTAAATGACCTTCCATGTTTTCTTAGAAAACGAACAATCTGAAGTGTAAGCAGTTCGAACGACAATTCTCAAAACTGCTAGATCCAAATATCAACGTGAAAGACTTAATCGTATCAATGAAAAAATAATTTCGAACGACTCTGATGAGACATTCCATCATCCTGTTCATCATGTTCAAAGATAGAGATTTGGCTCTAGTAATGAGGTTGTAGCCGAAACTGAAATCAGTTTTGAGAGCAAAGGCAAATCTTTCTATAAGAAAGGTATCAAAAGTTTAAAAAACGTTGTAATTATTATATCGCAATGGAATATGGCTATCTTGCTTCTATTGGTTACTCATGAGACTTGATGACCCATGGATATATGTTCATTAATCCATCTCACGCACTTGTACCATACTGCAGAATCAACTGTATCAATGCGAAGTAAATGAAACGAAGTCGCCCTACAGATAGTGAAGGGTTTTCCAATAAGAGATTTCTGTTCCGTCTCATTAGAGACGGCCCTGTCGTTCGAGATTGTTGTGTCATAGATCTTTAGGCTTTTTTATGTTAATATTTTGATCTAGCATTTTTTCAACTGCGCCAGACTAACTGAAGTGTTATTTGACACTTCTGCTTATTTGTTTTCTAATTCTTATATATGGCCTTAGAAATCATGCAAAGTCATTTAGAGATTTGACATATTGATGCCTGTTAATTACACCTGACACAGCATTCCAAATTATAAACTGATTTCATCCATCTTTTCTTGCATTTACCTCATAATTCTTCTGTAGACAAAAAGAAGGTTTGTTTTGTTCATTCAGTCCAACTCCAAATGAACCTTCCAATGCATTATGTTAATTTCCCTCTTTTTGTATTAGAAGGGATGCATCGAGCACCTCTAACGTTCAGTCTTTGAAAAGACTGAAAAATCATTATTCTCCTAATAGTCAAATTGTTCGTTTGTAATTGTACAATTGTACGCAATTGCTGTAAACGTAGCAATCCACCTTATACTTGTTTGTGGTATAATTGTCATTACATTAGCTTGGTATCAGATACCAAAATATATTAGTTTGTTTTGATATAAGTGTTTTACTTCAGTTCCTCATCGTCGTTGTGGTTTATCATTATTAGATAAAGGAAGTTGTAGACCACCGCGCATAGAGTGTCCTTTGAAGTCAAAATCACCGCTAATAATCAAAAATACTTGAAGCCATCGAAATTAATCATCGAGATTAGTCTTTTTTCAATTGTCTGTTATTCCAAAATACTAAAATAATAGGCAAATACTGCGGTAAACTAACCGTGGTACGAAACAGTTTCATTTTGATATTAAAAAAAACGAGTGTATTTATCAATAGGTATTCATGTCCTTTATGCCATTAACAATGGTAAACGATATCAGCCACGCAGCACCATATCCTTTTCATGAAATTTTCCACGACCAATTCGCACATTTGCGGCTGTATGTCCTTGATCACTTCACAAATTCCATCCTTGAGGTCTTGAATCGATTGTGGAGCATTGGAATAACCTTATCTTTCACGTGGCTTCAAAGAAAAGAATCGAAAGGTGTTAAATCACAAGATCTAGGTGGCCAATTGTGATCATCTCTTCGAGATATGTTGATATCGTGTTGACACACGACCAGGAAACTTTTCTTACAAAATTTCGATTGTTTCGTTGCATATGTGGCACGTAGCGCCGTCTTGTTGAAAATAAACGTCTGCCACATCAACATCTTCCAATTGCGGCCATAAAAAAGTATGAATCAAAGATCGGTAGCGCAATCAATTCACCATAGCCTCATTTTCAAATAAGTAGGGTCCACTCACACCGCCAGCCCAAAAACCGCACCAAATAGTGACACGTTGTAGACAGAGAGGCTTTTCAACAATTATTCTTGGATTTTTCGAGTCCGAATTGCGACAATTCTGCTTATTAATGTAGCCTCCGAGGTCAAAATGGGCCTCATCATTGAAGATGGTCTTTCGATGAAAATCCGGATCATTTTGATGCATTTCAAGGACCCAATCAGCGAAGATACGACGTTGCTGGTGATCGACCGGTTCGAGTTCTTCTGTAGGCTGAACTTTAAATACCTTAAGACCTGAATGTTTATGCAAAATACGGTGTAACGTCGTTTGTGGAATGCCTAATTCCAAAGATTGACGAGGAATCGACATACCAGGGTTATTGTCAACATTACTGGCTATAGCAGCAGTATTCTCAGTTGTTCCTGAGCGACGCAGACGTTTTCGATTCTTCACATCACTAACTTGTTCCAACAGCTCAAATTTTTCCACCAGTTTTATTATTGCCTGCCAAAAAGTTGCTTCAGGACGACTCAAAGATGCTTCAGTTGTGCTAACTGTGACTGCAAAATTTTCACCAATTTTGTATTGAATTTTAGTCATTTCACTGCGTTACTGAAGCATATATCATTTATTGTTTAGTAATGGCGTAGTTCTTACTTGTCAAATTTCAAAAAATGACAGCTTCAACAGTGACGTCTGTCCAAATAGAGCTATTCAAAATGAAACCTCTCATTGAAAACATTTTTATATACCTGGCAAGACGAATGTTATACGAAATATTATTCAGGTTTCTATTTGAAATACACTCTATTGTATCATATCGTATATAAAACAGTCGAAAAATACTATTGAATATTTCGTGATTTCTCTTTTATTTCTTTATAAAAATATAATATATACATATATATATATATATATATATATATATATACTAGCTTTTTACCCGCGGCTTCGCCCGCAGTGGAGTCATTAAATAAATATGAAAGATAAAGGGTAAGGGTATAATAATAGTAAAACTTCATTACTGAAGTAGCTAAATTTGACGATTTTTTGACAAACAATTGTTTTATCTTTCGTAAAAAAAATTTTTTTTAAATATAAAGTACCCTATGTTACTTCTAATACCTTCAAGAGTATATGTACAAAGTTTCATGATGATCGGTTCAGTAGTTTTTGCGTGAAAGCGTAACAAACAAACTTACATTCGCATTTATAATATTAGTAGGGAAGTAGGGATATATATATATATATTTAAATATATAAATATTTAAAAGTATTTTTCGACTGTCATATGTACGATGTGATAGAATAGAGTGTATTTTAAATAGAAACTTGAATAATATTTCGTATAAGATTCGTCTAGCCAGGTATATAAAAATGTTCAGTAATTGTTGAACATAAGTAAGTCTTTGCCTGTATACCTGGGACTCCAGTGAAGCCTCAATGGAAACCTGGGATAATTTTGATGATAAAGTATTGGCAATGATATGCTGATCGGCAGTATTCTGGGTCTTAGAAATCTCTTCTGTAGTAGTTATAAATAATTGCTCTCGTGAAAGTATAATTCTTTGAGCTTTGACGTTAGACGAATTTGGAGCAATTATACCAAAATTTACTTCGAACTATATAGTTTTTCAATATTTACAGATATATTCTGTTAGTCTTCTACATATTTAATTTCAAAAAATTATATTTAATATTATAACTTCAGGAATTAAATTAATGTCATATAAGTACCACTTATATCAAACGACATATAAAATAAACATTTATTATAAGACATCCAAATGATATAACGAAAATCCAATAAATATAAATTGTTAAAAAAAATCCTATAAATCAAATATTTTGAGTAGATAAAATTCTGTTTCTCCTCATCCTTCTCATGAAAACAGATATCTTTCAAAAATGTTTAACATAATCTTAAGAATTTCATCATAAAATTATCTTTACTTAGAATATTCAATATTATTGGATATCTAACTGAGTTTCTTTTTAGAAAATCTCAAGATATGTAAAAACATCACTAAAAAATAAGTTTCAAGCAATACTCTGCTTCGTCAGTACTCAATCATATTCATATTCAATAAAATATAACATCAATCAACAAAAAATATTTTCTCATCTTTTATAAATTCAGTAAGCTTCTGGTAAATGAATACTGGAAATTTAAATGAAGTGTAATGTTAATTGAAATAAATAATTATGTAAAATAAAATAGAAAGGCTTTTTACTTGATAGAAGAAATATAACAAAATTTGAATATCAAAACAAATTGAAATATGTTTATCTTCTACAATTTATAATTGTTGTTAATTGTTGATTATATACGTCTATTAAATGTAAGCGGTGCTTGTTTTAGACATTAATTTAATTCTAAAAGTTTTTGAATAAAAAATTCTTTTGGAAATTAAAATTGTAGAAGATAAACATATTTCAATTTGTTTTGATATTCAAATTTTGTTATATTTCTTCTATCAAGTAAAAAGCCTTTCTATTTTATTTTATATATAATATATAATTATATTTTGGCTTCAATAAATTTCTTTATACGGTGTCAATGGATTTAGGTAAACCTTAAAATAACTCACTTTGTTCTTTGATTTTGTTAGAACATAGATCAATTCTTGAATATATAGTTGATCTGTAGTTCGAAGCTTAAGTCTTTTAACACGTGAGTGATGTAGGTTATGTTTTTGATTTTGATATTTGGATTATTGAAAAGCGGCTGATGAAGTGATTATCTAGAATTATATTTGTTTTTTGAAAATATAGTGCACATTTTTTAGAGTTTTTTAAAATAATTTGTTCGAATATTTAAATGTATTAAATATTTCAAATAAATTATATTCTTTGGGAAGTCCTTCAAGTGTGTTCATGTTTTTATAAGGCAAGTAGTATTTCTTAAGATAAAAGCAGAAACAAAATTTTGTCTCGTTTGAATATTTATTTATTAATTTTAATTACTTTCGTATATCTATTGGGTTATTTATTTCATTTGACATTGTATATTGAGTTTTGATTATATACGTCTATTAAATGTAAGCGGTGCTTGTTTTAGACATTAATTTAATTCTAAAAGTTTTGAATAAAAAATTCTTTTGGAAATTAAAATTGTAGAAGATAAACATATTTCAATTTGTTTTGATATTCAAATTTTGTTATATTTCTTCTATCAAGTAAAAAGCCTTTCTATTTTATTTTATATATAATATATAATTATATTTTGGCTTCAATAAATTTCTTTATACGGTGTCAATGGATTTAGGTAAACCTTAAAATAACTCACTTTGTTCTTTGATTTTGTTAGAACATAGATCAATTCTTGAATATATAGTTGATCTGTAGTTCGAAGCTTAAGTCTTTTAACACGTGAGTGATGTAGGTTATGTTTTTGATTTTGATATTTGGATTATTGAAAAGCGGCTGATGAAGTGATTATCTAGAATTATATTTGTTTTTTGAAAATATAGTGCACATTTTTTAGAGTTTTTTAAAATAATTTGTTCGAATATTTAAATGTATTAAATATTTCAAATAAATTATATTCTTTGGGAAGTCCTTCAAGTGTGTTCATGTTTTTATAAGGCAAGTAGTATTTCTTAAGATAAAAGCAGAAACAAAATTTTGTCTCGTTTGAATATTTATTTATTAATTTTAATTACTTTCGTATATCTATTGGGTTATTTATTTCATTTGACATTGTATATTGAGTTTTGATTATATACGTCTATTAAATGTAAGCGGTGCTTGTTTTAGACATTAATTTAATTCTAAAAGTTTTGAATAAAAAATTCTTTTGGAAATTAAAATTGTAGAAGATAAACATATTTCAATTTGTTTTGATATTCAAATTTTGTTATATTTCTTCTATCAAGTAAAAAGCCTTTCTATTTTATTTTATATATAATATATAATTATATTTTGGCTTCAATAAATTTCTTTATACGGTGTCAATGGATTTAGGTAAACCTTAAAATAACTCACTTTGTTCTTTGATTTTGTTAGAACATAGATCAATTCTTGAATATATAGTTGATCTGTAGTTCGAAGCTTAAGTCTTTTAACACGTGAGTGATGTAGGTTATGTTTTTGATTTTGATATTTGGATTATTGAAAAGCGGCTGATGAAGTGATTATCTAGAATTATATTTGTTTTTTGAAAATATAGTGCACATTTTTTAGAGTTTTTTAAAATAATTTGTTCGAATATTTAAATGTATTAAATATTTCAAATAAATTATATTCTTTGGGAAGTCCTTCAAGTGTGTTCATGTTTTTATAAGGCAAGTAGTATTTCTTAAGATAAAAGCAGAAACAAAATTTTGTCTCGTTTGAATATTTATTTATTAATTTTAATTACTTTCGTATATCTATTGGGTTATTTATTTCATTTGACATTGTATATTGAGTTTTGATTATATACGTCTATTAAATGTAAGCGGTGCTTGTTTTAGACATTAATTTAATTCTAAAAGTTTTGAATAAAAAATTCTTTTGGAAATTAAAATTGTAGAAGATAAACATATTTCAATTTGTTTTGATATTCAAATAATTATGTGGTTTACCATTGATATAAAAGATTGAAAGGCAATTAAACGGCCTCTGTTATAGCACAAGAACCTGTATAAATAATTTTAAGGAAACCAATTAATTATATATTATGAATAAAATAAAATAAATGGAGATTCTTAAGATTAAATTAAACATTTTTGAAAGATGTCTGTTTTCATAAGAGGGAAGAGCAGAAACAAAATTTCATCTACTCAAAATATTCAATTTATAGGATTTTTGTTAACGATTTATATTTATTGGATTTTTGCTATATCATAATCATTTGAATATCTTATAATGAATGTTTATTTTATATAAGTTTGATATAAGTGGTAATTATATGACATTAATTCAATTCCTGAAGTTATAATATCAAATATATTTCCTTGAAGAAATGTAGAAGGCTAACAGAATATGTCTATAAATATTAAAATATTTAAATCATTTAATATACCTTCCATCAAGTATAAACCTCCTTTGTATTTTATTTTATTCATAATATATAATTATTTGGTTTCCTTAACATTTTTTATACAGATGGTTCTTGTGCTATAACAGAGGCCGTTAAATTGCCTTTCAATCTTTTAGATCAATGGTAAACCACCGAATTATTTATTTGAGTTAACATTACACTCCATTTAAATTTTCAGTATTCATTTACCAGAAGCTTTCTGAATTGTTAAAAGGTGAGAAAAGATTTTTTGTTGATTGATGTTATATTTTATTGAAAACGAATATGATTGAGTACTGACGAAGAAAAGTCTCTCTTAAAACTTGTTTTTAGTAATGTTTTTACATATCTTGAGATTTTCTAAAAAGTAACTCAGTAAGATATCCAATAATATTAAATATTCTAAGTAAAGATAGATTCATGATGAAATTCTTAAGATTATGTTAAAAATTTCTGAAAGATATCTGTTTTCATAAGGGGGATGAGCAGAAACAAAATTTTGTCTGCTCAAAATGTTTAATTTATAGGATTTTTGTTTGCAATTTATATTTATTGGATTTTTGTTATAACATTTGGAAGTCTTATAATGAATGTTTATTTCATATGTCGTTTGATATAAGTGGTACTTACATGACATTAATTTAATTCCTGAAGTTATAATATAGAATATATTTTTTTGAAATTGGATATGTAGAAAGCTAAGAGAATATAGCTGTAAATATTAAAATATGAATTCCTTATATCCAGTATAAACCTACATTTATTTTATATAGTATTTCATTAATGAAATGAACGCTGTTTAGGTTACTCTCACTGCCCACTGCATGCTCTATGAAGTATGCATATTAAAATTAAATACGTTATGCAAAGCCGAAATATGAAAGACATAACTGAAATTAAATCTTCGCAGTATTCATATTTTTTTTTTGTTTCAGTAATTTTCAGGGTGTACTGTGCAGACCATACCTATTGCACTCTCAGACTTTCGATAGATACCCCTGCAGAAACTATCAAATTTGTAGCTGCAGACAAATTGAAAATGAGAGCGAATGATGACCTTTTGCTAGTTGAAGTTAAATCAAACGGGGAAAGGGTTGTGTTCAAGGATGAAGATATCAGTATTCCTACAGCTTTATCTATAAATGGAAGAATATTTGTATCCCCAAAGGACCATTTAGATGCACTGGTGAGTCTTTCATTTATATTGTTATCTTTTGTACAAAAACTAGTGAAAATAGTTCAATCATTTAGTTATTTAATTTATATTTATAGTATCAATCATTTTCATGAGATTTCCTTTTTCATAGGAATTTTCATTTTTTGAAAGAACAACATTTAATATTTACACTCTTCATAAGAACTTTACCTTGAGCACGAATTTCTTCGATGGAATCAATTTTATAAATATCTCTGAGAAAGATTTTTTTCAGAACGTCTACTACTATCTGTACTCTATATTTATTTTCTATATTAATAATGCAACAGTATAATTCTTCAAAAAATAAATCATAAACTTCATTGTTATGTCTTCATCATAATAAGTTTTTCTCGTGTTTCGTAGTTATAGCCTTATTAACTATTTTTCAATTATAGATTGTATCAATCTTCCATTTTGTCTTCTAATAATTATCCTTAAATAAATTGTAATACCCTAGATAATTATCTAATATAGACAAAGTTAATGTTTTCATTGTTTGTTTAGGAAGTCTTCAATCTGTATTGTATTACTATTTATTTTCATAGTTGAGAAAAGTCTACAAAGATTAATAATTTTCATGTTCAACTCGTTATCCACGTACTGGATCCGTAATTATATAAAATATGTTGAAACAATTTTCAATTAAAAAAGGAGAAATGAGTTAACAAAAATTATATAATATTTTCCATTTCAGTATAATAGTAAATGAAAACAGGACAAGCGAATGTTTTGAATCGACTTACTCGCTTCAAGCTGCTAGTATGAAACACTTGAATTGAAATATAGAATTTCTCAGAGTTACAACGTATTCTCAGAATGCCAAAATATTTTTTTGATGCAAAAAAATTCATCCCATAAATTACATTATTTGGTATTAAATATCATTTTTGCAAAATATTTAAGAATCTAATAGCATAGCGTATACACTTTCCAAGAGTGATTTCATGACTAAAACATTTCCTAATATTCATTTCCAAGTTTTCAATTTTTGAAATCTTGATTCAACCCTTTCTTTGATCAAGATAAATACTCGCCCAGAAGGATATCTTTGGCTGATTACATTAAAATTAAACGTCGGCTAATGAGGAAGTACAATTATAAGTTCCGAAACTTTCTTCTCTAATTGATTCAATCCTTTTTCTGGGCAGACCTGCCTTTCAGATCAAGAAGAACCAACTCAGGGAATTGAAGCAGATATAGAATTATTTAGTACAAAGGAATTAGCCTACCATATGACTCTGTGTGACTGGGATCTCTTTTGGTGAGTAAATTGTAATGGAAATCATTCTGTTTTCAAAAATATGTGGAGATTCTACACACCTTTCTGTTTATACAAATAATTTCATTCCAATATTAATAAAATTATCTGAATTCTGAAGAATCAAACTATTTTGATTTCTATAATCTCAAAATATTCAATAAAATAGAAAGGCCTTTTACTTGATAGAAGAAATGTAACAAAATTTGAATATTAAAACAAATTGAAATATGTTTATCTTCTACAATTTTAATTTCAAAAAAATTTTTATTCAAAAAACTTTCAGAAATAAATTTATGTCTACACAAGCACCGCTTACATTTAACTCAAAAACTCAAAATATTCATCCGTTTTAATCAGTATGGATAATGTTTCACGAAAAGCCATGATTAATCTCGAAACAAAATAATAAATTTTGTTTATGTATATAATATAACCTTAAAATATTCATATTTTTTATCAGTATGGATAATTTATTTACGAAAATCCATTATAAATATAGATATAAAATAATAAATTTTGTTGATGTTTCACCATCTTTTTGTATTATTATTAGTTGCAAAATCAAGTTTTCAGATAACAAGTAAAGTAAAGAGCTGATACAAGTTGAGTAGCATTACGAGTGAGTAGGGAAAGCATTACAAGTTGTGTAGGTGAGAGATCATTCAAAGAGACTTACGTTGTATAGATGACTGAGTTATTTTAAGAGAAATAATTCCACTATGAATGGTTGTTTGATGTTTTTACATGGGCATTGTCATGAAATCTGTTCCTTTCAAAATAATTCCTGAAAATTCATATCATGACTTTTAATACAATTTAGGTTTATGTGTTAAAAGCTGCTGATGATAGGTTATATAAATTTTGTTTCAAATTTGCACTTGTTCATTACATTTCAGTCACTTAAATTTCTTCTATATATCCACAAACGTTCCATGCCTAAATCATAACTAGCATTTGGAGCTCTTAACCTGAAATATTTTTGTCATAAACTCAGTATAATAGAAACTTCATGATAATGTTTGAAATAGATCCAAAAAGAGGTAGTTGTTTTTCTGTAAATTTCAGACGTATTAAACGTATTACACATCTGGCCAGTTTAATGGACTTCTGATAATCAAAAGTCCTCGGAGTTTTTAATTCAATTGCAGGGATGTGAACGTTGTGCAACCCTAGCCCCGTTTGCGATCCTGACGGCAGCTGCCATCATTTCCTTTAGTTAGTGGATCATCAGCCGTGAAAATATCTATCGAACAAGCACAAGCCAGCAACTCATTCTATGTTCCACCGACTGCCAACTGGCTCTTATAATTGGGCACTCAATCAGTCGTACTGCTCCTTTCTGGATTGAATCAAAAATTCGTTACAAATGCTTGTGCTGATCAACAATCATGAGAGCAGTATTCTAGCCCTTGTCTGATCTGGGCTCTACACAGTAAAAGAACTTGATCTGACCAGATATATTTCCTAGTCTTGGACAAATATCACAACTTATTCGCAGCGGACTTCCATCAGATTGCATTGACTACATTCGTTTATCTTTTTGAGATATTCAAATCGATTTGCTGACATCTATGGAGGTGAGACTGAACAGTATCCAAAGGTTTGTCATTGGTGGAAGAGGCCATCTGCATGCTGTCATTCGTGAAGCTCACAGTGTGGTTCTCGGTCGTACTAAGAAGTTTGTTTATATGGATCAGGAAAAAAAATGAGGCCATATAAGCTTTGGGGCATTCCAGCGATCCCGTTGAAAACACGGGAACGACCCCATTCATGACCACATGAATGCTCTTATTTGTGAGGAAACTCCCGAGAGACTATACGAAGATTGCATATTCAGAAGAATCAGGCACGATCGAAAGTCATAGATATGTCCAGATCAACTGACCTAGATTCTCCATAGCGCTCCTTGTCCACACTTGCGTCAAATAGCTAAGGAGGTCACTTCTTGATCAGTGATTGTGAAAACCTTATTGCTTGTCACTAATGAGACCTTTGTTCTCTAGGTAACTAGCCGTATCGAGATTGATAGCTGTTTCATGGAAAACACTTCCTCCCCTTCTTTGGTATAGGCTGCAGTCATGCACTCTTCCATAAATGAGGGAAAATTCTTTCTCCGTATGACATAGTGAACATGTTAGAGAGAAAAGCTTTGGCAAACACTTCTTGATTACAATGGCAGGAATCCCTTCTGGTCCAGTTGCTTGGAATTGAGACCAAGCACACGACGAATTATCAGTGGTCTGAAGCATAAATCCCTCATCTTAGATGAAAAAGTTGGAAGTGTTGGAGGTTTCCGACAAAATGTTTCGATAGTCGAGTTAACAACGAATGCTCGCACGAAAAAATAGTGTTTAGAATTTGGTTTAGTTGCAAGTGAACCATTCTTTTCCATTAGAGGGGGAAAACTTGCATCAAAGGAGACATTATTCAAATATTTTACTATTAGCCTTCTACATATTTAATTTCAAAACATTATATCTGATAATTATAACTTCTGAAAATAAATTAAAAAAATCTCATATAAGTACCACTTATATTAAATGACATATAAAATAAACATTCATTATAAAACATCCAAATGGTATAACAAAATCCAATAAATAAAAATTGTTAACCAAAATCCTATAAATTAAATATTATGAATAGACAAAATTTTGTTTCTGCTGATCAATCTTATGAAAACAAATATCTTTAAAAAATGTCTAACATAATCTTAGGAATATTCAATATTATTGGACATCTAACTAAGTTACTTTATATAAAAACTCAAGATATGTAAAAACATTACTGAAAAAAAAGTTTTAAGAGAGACTTTGCTTCGTCAGTATTCAAATAATTCATACTCATATTCTAAATTGTTGAAGGGTGAGTAAATATTTCTTGTTGATTGATGTTATATTTATGGAATATGAATTATTTGAATACTGACGAAGCAAAGTCTCTCTTAAAACTTGTTTTTCAGTAATGTTTTTACATATCTTGAGTTTTTATATAAAGTAACTTAGTTAGATATCCAATAATATTGAATATTCTAAGTAAGATAGTTTTATGATGAAATTCTTAAGATTATGTTAGACATTTTTGAAAGATATTTGTTTTAATAAGATTGATCAGCAGAAATAAAATTAGGATTTTAGTTAACAATTTTTATTTATTGGATTTTGTTATACCATTTGTATGTCTTATAATGAATGTTTATTTTATATGTCATTTGATATAAGTGGTACTTATGTGACATTATTTTAATTCATTTTCAGAAGTTATAATGATTAAATATAATTTTTTGAAATTAAATATGTAGAAGGCTTATGTTAAAATATAAATAATTTTATATACCTTCTATCAAGAATTAACCTCTATTTATGTTATCAAAGGAGACACTCTATGAGTTTATTATTCTTAAATTTTATTCTTGGTTTTATATATGATCTGATTGCATGCTTTTCTATACTGAATGTAGTAGGAACATGTCTAGTCAGATGGATTTGACCGCCACCGTCGGTAGACTCAATTCAAATAGTGGCTTGCTATTAAAGGGGTATTTTACTTTATTTGGAATAAAAAAAGAATCGCATCTGTAACATAATCAACAATGCTTTTTGTACTTCCTGAATTAAGGCATTTTTCATTATATGAGTAAGAGCCATAAGAATTACGCAGAGCATTTCAATTTGCTGCACTATAGTGCCAAATCCTACGTGGTTTGCTAGACCGAACAGGTTGGGTTTTTGGAGCCAGACGCGACGCTTTGAAGAAGCAATGTTCGAAATTGTCGAATGGTGCTGAAATAGCAACCTTGTAACGCTCTGCTTCATGTGTCAAAGGCAAAGGACTACCTGTCAGCCTCATCAGTTTTGTTTGAGTGTTTGAGCCAGTCTGAACAATGAGCATTGAAGTCGCCCAGTACGGTAACTTCAGCATGTGGATGGTGGATTTGAATCCAGTCGACCTTGCTGGGACAAGCCAAATCTGAGCGCGAATATGCACACACGCCGTCTTTAAATCGAAACCTTGAATGTATGTCGTATGAGGAGGCAGGATAAATACGTATTGTTTGTTCTTGATTTTATCTAGATTTCGGTAAGGATGAGTATATTAAGTTTGTCGTTTTGTAGATGTTGATGAACATAATCTACATTCACACTGTTGGAGTCCAGGCCTCTTATCTAACACGATTCGATAATGAACCAGTTACTGCTTGTTGTTGCAGTCATGGTTTGAACGTCCTGGAAATTATATGTAGCGGAGTCTACAAGCTGTGCTCCCCGGGATAGTCCCTTATATAAATATGTCGAGAAGAACTGATTTTTCTCACAAGAATGATTTAGCTATATACAATTAACCACAATTCCTACTTATAATACTATTCCTGTTCCGAATGTTTTGAAAAAAGATTATTTTTGTAGGTGTTTACATGAATATGAGCTACTCTACCACACGTTTGGTCGACATCATTTTGGACAGATAACAGCAAATTTAGATGTTTTCCTGCGCAGATTCAATGAAATTCAATTCTGGGTTGTGACAGAAATATGTATGACCTCCAGCCTCAGCAAACGGGTAGCACTCCTAAGGAAATTCATCAAGCTTGCAGCATAGTAAGTATAAATATTCTACTGCTCATGTAATATTTTTGGAGATGAGCAATATTTGGAAAAAACAATGCAAACTCTGCACAGAAATTCCTTATTTATTATTAAATATGAACGAATTATATCTTTTTACCATCTGCTCCTACATATTTCAGTTCATCTCTTTACAATAAGTAATTGACTGTAAGATCTATTCTAATCTTGAACGTGTTTGATGGATTCGGTTTTTAAGTGATGGAAATTCAATAAATAGAATTGCTAGTTGCACAAAGATTCTGAACGAAGATGGATTGGCAAAAGAGAACCAGTCCACTGGTCAGTTTTTTCTTGCGATTTAAATTTATTAGATTTTCTTCTATAAGCACATTTGAAAGCTCTCATTTACGCAACTCTGGTTAAAAATTTTCTTGTTATTATTATTATCGTGATACCCATAGATCTTCTGTGAAGATCTCTCAGAAGCTTTTTCAGCATGTGCGAGTTAGTTGTGTTCTCGGTAGGCTTTGTTACTGCAATCTTGCGCCACTTTGGATCATAGCACTGTTAATTTTCGACCCAACAGTGAAATGTGGCCGACACCCATCTAACTAGAAAATTTATTTCCCACCTGAACAGGATTCGAACCCGCGACCTTCCGGTTACAAGCCCTACGTTCTACCACTGAGCTGTCGGCACTCAAAAAAAGAAAAGGAAAGGCACTTATGGTTGAAAATACTACTCTGTCAAGAAAGTACCGGGAATTTTCAATTAAAACAACATTTTTACATTTAATCGTCAAAATTTATTGGGTCGCCTTCAAAATAGGCTCCATTTGCTCCAATACATCTATGCCAACGGCACTTCCAATTATCGAAACATTTTTTATAGACGCTTTCCGGGATGGACTTTAGCTGTCGCGCCGAATTTTGTTTTATAGCTTCAATCGACTCAAAACGGGTGCCACGAAGGGGCAATTTTAGTTTTGGGAAGAGAAAAAAGTCGCAGGGAGCCAAATCCGGCGAATACGGTGGTTGCTGAAGCACGTTTGTTGAGTTTTTGGCGAGAAAGTCAGTCACAATCGTAGCTCGGTGAGAAGGCGCGTTATCGTCATGCAAAATCCATGAGTTGTTCGCCCACAAATTTGGCCGCTTCTTACGGATACGCTCACGCAAACGTTTCATAACGCCTAGGTAATACTCCTTGTTTACCGTCTGACCCTCTGGAACGAATTCGTAGTGCACCACGCCACGGATATCGAAGAAAACAATGAGCATCACCTTCATTTTCGAGCGGCTTTGGCGTGGTTTTTTCGGTTTCGGCTCATTTTTTGCCACCCATTCCGATGATTGCTGGCTTGTTTGCATATCGTACTCGTAGACCCAGGTCTCATCACCAGTTATAATGCGTTCCATGAATGTAGAATCGGAATTACAGCCATCCAGCATGTCTGAAGCAACCTGTTCGCGATGACGTTTTTGAAGAAAATTCAGGTCTTTCGGTACGAGTCGTGCGGCCACCTTTCTCATGCCCAAAATATCAATCAAAATCGTACGTGCGGACTCGTGGGATATCTTAAGATCATGTGCTATCTCTCTCAAGCTGGTACGACGGTTTTCCTGCACCCTTTCCTTAATTTTATCGACGTTATCTTCGATCGAAGCCGTCGATGGGCGACCACTTCACGACCGTCCTTGAAGGCTCTGTACCACTGATATGCACGAGTTTTCGATAGAGCATTATCACCAAAGGCCTTTTGCAACATTTTCAATGCATCGGCACACGAAAATTCATTTGCAACACAAAACTTTAAACAAATTCTTTGCTCAACGTAATCACCCATAGTAAAAATCGGCACGCACTCTGACATCGACTGACTTAATCAGCTGTTGCAAACACACTAGTTGACAGATCCAGCTCAAGCTTGGCATAGTAATTAAGGACAGTGGTACCAACCTAGGAAAAAAATTTTACCTGCCTCATTGCCCCGCCAGATTTAAATCGATAATTCCCGGTACTTTCTTGACAGAATGTATATCAGGGACATTTCAGAGATTTTTACTAGGGTTCGGAGGTCGATGCAACAACATATCATATTATATATTGAAATGAATGGTGAGAATTTTGAACATCTACAGTTGTCAGAGAGTAGTTGTAAATGCAGAGAATGGTCGCTATTTAGTTCATATCATTACTTGTAATGTTTGCAGAGGAGTTAAATAATTTCGCGAACAATAACATCTTAATTGTTTAAATTCAAAAATATAAAGAAGTTATATAATGTTGACTAATCAACAAAATTTCATACATTGTTGTTAATCATTATTGGTATTGGTATGTGTGCAGAATGAGATATACGTGAATTGATGAGTCTTGTTAATATTCGTTAATAAAAGCTATAAAATCTATAGTAAAAATATTGAGATTTACATCATTGTGAAGCTTAAAACGTGAGCTTCTTAACCATAGTACCTGGAAAGGTGTAGGGTGTGAAGAGTGCATTTGATATTTGTTGGCTCTGGTTGCTGAGATTTGGATCCAGTTCTTATCACAGTTGACTACACCTGGCTGGAACCGTAAGAAAGAAATCTAAAATCCAACATACATCACAAGATGAGCAGGGAGGGAAATGTTTCTCTGGAGGTGTTGTTGAAGGAAATTATTGATTCTAAAAACGATATTAAGAGTACAGTTTCTGACTGCGAAGCAAAATTAATTTCCGAAATTCGAACACTAAAATCCAGAATCTCAAGTCTTGAAAAAGAAAACGAAAATCTTGTAAGCAAAATCGAAATCCTTGAGCGCAACCAGAAAAAAAACAATATTGTTGTGTTTGGTATACACAGACCTAACGATAAAATTAATCCAAGTCTTCTGGCTCAGGAATTGGGTAAAATACTCGAGCTTGACATTTCTGAATCAGACATTAATGATGTGTATA
Organism: Megalocaria dilatata; assembly: GCA_034642435.1. Taxonomy (NCBI): domain Eukaryota; kingdom Metazoa; phylum Arthropoda; class Insecta; order Coleoptera; family Coccinellidae; genus Megalocaria; species Megalocaria dilatata. The sequence goes on from CM067857.1 coordinate 73,478,133, forward strand.
GGCTGGGGAAGCTGGATACCTCTCCTATAAAAGTGGAATTTGCCTCTTACTGGAGAAAAAAGGAGATATTTTCAAAAACCAAAAATTTGAAAGGAACGGATATAGCAATTGCAGACGACTTAACCAAGGTCCAGCGCGAAGAGCTGAAAATATTAAAGAAATACCTAACTATAGAAAGAGCTAAAAATACTGAAAAATCTTACATAAGGGGAAACAAGCTATTAGTGGGAAATAGGGAGTACACTCTGAAGGAGCTGAAGGAAGCAGGGGAACCTGAGACAGAGGATATTTTATTGGAAGCACATAGAAGGCGAAAGGTAACCAGCAACTCAGGTGAAAACCAGGGAGAGAGACGCAACCAAAAGAATCCGCAAGCAGTCAACAGAAGCCAGCACTCAAGGGGAAATCCATATACAAGAAAAGCCGAACTATTAACCAATACTGCTTCTGTGACTCCAATACATGAAAGTCAGGATAAACAAAAAATACGGACGAGATCTGCATCGAGAGTGTAGCATAAGTAGAGTCCCCTGACAGAGTTCCCCGAATGAACAGGTAATTAATTAGATTTAACACATTCAAACCTACTGAGCATACGGGGATGAAGAAATAATAGAGGGGAAAACAAAAACTAGTGAACCGGAATTTTTAAACATTTTAATTTGGGAAATACTGTATTCTATGATCGCTTTATGTTTTTTAAGATGGATCGGTACATCAAGGAGTACGATTGCAATCCACATGAAACCGAAATGATAGCAAACTTAACAGAACTAAGAAAAAATGAGAATGAGGTAAAAAACTTTGAAATATTACATATGAATATCCGAAGTATCTCGCAAAATTTTGTAGAATTCGCTGCGTTACTTGAATACTTACCAATAAAATACGACATTATCATATTGAGCGAAACATTCCAAATACAAAACCTAAATATGTTTAATATAGACGGATACAAAAGCATTTATAATGAAGGAATATTCAACAAATATGATGGCGTGATTGCATTTGTCAGGGAACATATATGTTTCAGTTATAAAATAGTATGTATTGCGGATACTAGCGGATTGGAAATTTTCATTAATGGAGATAAAGATAATATTAAAATTACAGCCATTTATAAATCCCCTCGGCAATGTGTCAACTCATTTAATCAAGATTTATATCGTTATCTGGGACAATCAACACAATTTAAACACATAATAGTCGGAGATGTAAATATTAACATTTTATCTCAGGAAAATGTAGTTGAAGACTACAAGAACATTATGTCAAACTTTGGGTTTTCATCCGCCATCAATATTTGCACCCGCCCTGGCAGTGGAAGTTGCATAGATCATTTTTTTGTCAAGGGCGTAGACGATTATAGAGGTTCTGTTTTGCATTATTTGGTCACAGATCATTTTCCGATTACATTGTCTTTTCAACTCAACATTGACGAGGCGATGGCGCGGAGAACAAATAAAAATACTAAAGAATACATTAATTATGATTTACTTAGGGATAAATTGATTAATGAAACATGGCAAGGAGTGTATGAGGAGAAAAATATTCATTCGGCTACTGAAAATTTTATTGATACATTGAAATTTCATATTGAATCAAGCACAAAATCAGTAAAATTACATCGAAATAAAGTGAAGCGAAAATTTTGGATAACAGATGCTGTTTTGAGACTAATCAATAAAAAAAATGATATGTATATAGAAGTCAAAAAGAATCCGAATAACTCAGATCTAAAAAATAAATATTCACAATTCAGAAATAAAATACAAAAAATGATAGACAACAATAAAAAACAGCATTTACAAAAGTTCATAGACAAAAACAAATCCGAATGCAAAGCCGTTTGGGATTATGTTAAAGATATAACGAGTAGCGTGTCGCCTAAAACAGAAATAACGGCTGTTAGCACGGAAAACGGTGTTGAAAAAGATAAACTTGAAATTGCTGAGATCTTCAATGAGTACTACAGTAATTTAGGCGAACAGTATGCGAGTGTTATAGAAACAGTAGAAAATTTTGAGGAAATAGATGTCTATAACAATAAATCCTTTTATATACTACCTACTGACCGGATGGAGGTAGAAAACACTATAGCAGGGTTAAAATCTGGAAAATCTCCTGGGATAGATAATCTGAGAGTAGAGACTCTCAAGGAAATAAAAAAGGAGATTTCACATCCTCTTAGTCACCTTGTGAACTGCTGCTTTCTGGCTGGTGAGTTTCCAGACTTTTTTAAATTGGGTACAATAAAACCATTATACAAGAATGGGAATAAATTAGATATTGGTAATTACAGACCCATCTCATTGATTTCAAATGTTGCCAAAATAGTCGAAAAAATTTTTAAAAAGCGTGTAATAGATTTCTTGGAGAAAAATAATATAATAGATGATAAACAATATGGTTTTAGGCGCGGTCGGTGTACTGAGGATGCTATAAGACAGCTTACGGGGAAAATTTATGAATATTTGGATGAACAAGTTCCCTCCTTGTGCATCTTCGTAGACTTGGCAAAAGCCTTTGATACCGTCTGCCATCAGAAATTATTGAACAAGTTAGAAAGGTATGGATTCCGTGGCATTGCCTATAAATTTTTTGAAAGCTATTTATCAAACAGGCAACAGATGGTTGAAATAGAGGGAAGGCGGAGTTCGCGACGAGTGGTTACCTACGGTGTACCCCAGGGGACTGTCCTCGGCCCATTGCTTTTTTTGTTGTACATCAATAGCCTATTAAAGAGCAATTGCAATGGAAACATAATCAGCTTTGCAGACGACACTGTAGTGCAATACCATTCAACATCTTGGGAATCACTGAAATCAGAAGTGCAAGAGGATTTAAAGTATGTAATTGACTGGTTCAGATATAATAAACTGACTTTGAATATTTCAAAGACAAAGTATGTCCCCTTTGCCTCGTACCACGCAAGCTTGCCGAACATGGATTATATTGAAATAGATGAAAAAAATAAAATACCCAGAGCAGAAAATGTAAAATATCTTGGTATAGTAATCGATGCCCACATGAGATGGAACGAACATATTGAGTACGTGGTAAAGAAACTTAGAGGATTGATATACAGATTCAAATTAATGAAAAGATATCTGAAAAGTACTAAATATCTAATGGTAATATTCAACGCCTTGGTCCAGTCACAAATCAATTACGCCATTACAGGCTGGGGTGGGCTATATGACTGTCATGTGGAGAAGCTGAATATTGTGCAAAAATGGATATTACGAATAATACATGGAAAGAACCTTACATATCCCAGTGAAAATCTTTACAAACTATCGAATGTTCTAGATATAAGGCAGTCGTATGCATTGAGACTAATTATCAGCGTATTCAAACGAAATATTGGCGTAAATTGTTTGCAACACTCATATGTTACCCGGAACAGAAGCAACACTTACCAGACATCTAAATGCAAAAAAAATATTGGTCAACGATCTTGGTGTTATTTGGCACCAAAAATATATTCTGAAGTTCCGCATGACCTGAAAAAAATTATAAATTACAAAAAGTTTAGACAAAAAGTTAAATTATGGTTACTGGAAAAAACACGTGTATGGATAAAAACGCTTATTAATGGACGATAAAGAATATATGAATCTTACCTGATTGTGAAAAATCCCCATTTGTGACTTGTGTTTCCTGGAATGGACTTTAATTATCCCGATTGTGACAAAAATTACCCTAATGAGACATTAATACCAAATTGGAGTAGAGTTGATTTTCTTTTTTTGGACTGTTTCCTGGGAAATTTTTTGTTGAGTAAATTTTGGTTGACTGATACATCTGCGGATCAGTGTTTACAAAAGTATTGTTAATTTATATAGTTGCGCACAGGTTGTTTTTTCTATGAATTAACAGCCTCTGCAACTTACCTTGTTTATTTATTTGATCTATGTATTCAATTACTTAAATAAACATATATTATTATTATATTATCAGTTACATGCTTATATTATCAGTTACATGCTAGCCGTCATGTCGAGAATACGCGGAATAAGCTGTTCTCTGTGTTCAAATAAGATTGATCGATACGACGATCCAATATTCTGTAAATCATGTGAAAGTAATTTCCACATTAAGTGTGTGAATATCTCCACTGAGGACTACAATAAAATGAGGGCTGAGGTAGGTCATGATGAGTGGCTTTGTCAATCCTGTGAAAAATCTCCAAGTATTTCCATTGTGAGCCCCCAAGATGATCGCAAGATTGATGATTTGAGATTGATCGTCCGCGAAGCTGTTGAGGACGCTATAAGACCTCTGAATTCCGAATTGTCGAAATTGAGAAACGAGGTAATTTCTCAAAACAAACAGATCGATTTTCTGCTTGAAATAATTCAAACAATAGCCGAGGGAAAAAACGCACAAACACCATCAGCTGTGCGGGATCCCCCGGTTGATAAGCCGACTCTAGATACATCAAATGATGTGGGCGAATCGCGCGGACCTACATCTGGCATGCGGAGTCTCCCTTCGGATAATATTGTGAATCATACATCAAATGCTGATAAACTTCACGTATCTACAGTTGGTCCACATGAGAAGGAGAAAGATACCGTCTACGTAAATGAAGACTCGAGAGCGCCAGAGGCAACTGGTAACACTTGTGGATGGAAGATAGTTGAGAAGAAACAAAAGAAAAAAAATAATGGGGAAAAATCCGTAACCAATTCGAGAAAGCAGGGTAAATCCAAGTCACCTATAGTGGGTTCTTCGAAGAGTACAGCTTTGGTAAGTGCCCCGAAGAGATCCATGGCTCATCTCCATGTTTCGAGACTTAGTCCCGAAACTTCTGCTGAAGATGTGCTAAAGTTTCTCGGAGAAAAAGTTCCAAATCCTATCTGCGAGAAGCTCAGTTCTAAACAGCCTGATATCTACTCATCGTTTAGACTGTCTTTTCCTCTTGAATATTTTTCTCAGCTAATGGATCCAGCATTTTGGCCAGAGGGAGTTACAGTCAATAGGTTTTTTCGGAGACGCCCGCCCATCGAGCGTCCCATTCCGAAATTTCCATCGCAGGCTATGGAAATGACCAAATAAATCAAGTTAGATCCACCAAGTTCAAGATAATGCAATTAAATGCACAATGTATTATAAACAAAATAACATCCTTCGAGGTTTTGCTCAGTTCTTTCGGGCCGGATGTCATAAGTGTGGCCGAGCACTGGTGTTCGGCCGAGCGGTTACCTTACATGTCATTAGCGGGTTATCATATGGCGGCTTCTTATAGCAGACCAACTCGTGAACATGGTGGTGTTGTTATTTATACCAAGTCAACACATCAAGTGCACCAGCTTAATGTAGCAAGATTCTCGATTGAGATGCATTGTGAAGTGTGTGCAGCAAAAGTTAAATGTTATGAGACCACTCTCTGTGTAATAAGTGTATATAGACCTCCTTCAGGTGATTTCAAATTATTTTTAAAAACTCTAGAATATGCTCTAACATACTGCAGCTCCATGTGTGAAATTTTATTCTTATGCGGAGATCTTAATGTGGATTATCTGTCTCCTTCATCACAATCTCAATCCCTAAAAGATTTGTTTGTATGTTTCAATTTGGTGGTCAGCTCCTCAGAGCCAACAAGAGTCGTTACTAATAAGAACGGTATTACCTCGTCCTCCAAAGTTGACTATGTAACAACTAATGTTGACTCAAAACTTGTCAATACATATGTGTTTGAACCGTTTATAAGCGACCATAGAGCGATTATGCTTGAATACATTTGTAATTATGTTAAGCCCAGTATCCCTAAACGGGAGATGGTGCGAGTTATGTCAGATGATAATTGGGAAACTCTCTATTCATTGGTCAGGAGCAGCGATTTTCGGGTGATCTATTCTGATTTGCCAGTTGACGATAAGTTCAACCATTTCGTCACTTTGCTGAAGTCTGCAGTTGACGAAGCCTTTCCACTTAAATATATTCATTCTTCCACTTCTCGGAAACATGGTTGGATTGATTCCAAAATACGTAGAGAACGGAACAATTTGAGGAACTTACATTGGCTCTCAAAGAACTTGAAGACACCCGAGGCATCTCACTTGTATAGTGGGGCAAAAACTCAGTACAATCAATTATTAAAGTCGTCCAAATTTAATTATAATAAAAACATCCTATGCAATTCTGACAATACCTGCAGAACTGTTTGGAAGATGGTCAGTGATGAAATCAATACCAACGCTAAAATTCCTAAGAGTATTTCACTGAAGATCAATGATCTGCTTGTTTCCAGTCCTCAGAAGATAGCTGAAACTTTTGCTCGATACTTTACCGAGGTTAATCGTGTCTCTGTCCAAGAGCACTTCGGCGGTTCCTTGTCGGATTCGTGCACTACGCAAGTTCTCCTTGACCATAATTTTTTCTTCTTTCCTGCTACTGCAGAGGAAATTTCTTCTACTATACGTGGTCTGAAGAGCGCTAGTGGTGCCGGACCTGACATGGTTTCAGCCAGGTCTCTGAAATTTTTGGCTCCTCTAATTGCTGAGCCCATCACCTGCCTGCTGAACGAGTCAATTTCTGCTGGATACTTTCCGTCTGTCCTCAAATTGGCAAGAGTTATACCGATCCATAAAAAAGGCGACATCGAGGATATAACGAATTATCGGCCTATCTCCATCTTGAGCCAGATTTCGAAGGTTTTGGAAAGGGTCATATATAATAGAATGTACAACTATTTGACGAAATATTCGATTCTGTCCAGCAGACAACACGGCTTCAGGCTTGGTAGGTCAACCCAGACCGCCTGTTGCGAGTTTTTCGACCTTGTTTACACCAGCTTGGATAGCGGATACTGTGTTGCAGGTATATTCTTCGATTTATCCCGGGCGTTTGACACGCTCCAACACAAGTTCATATTCGAGAAAATGTATCAGATGGGATTCAGAGGTGTATTTCTGGAGTGGGTCAGAAGCTTTGTCTCAGATCGCAGAGTGTACGTAAGACTGAACGGGTGTTTATCCGACGAGTTCGTCAGCGATCTGGGTGTTGCGCAGGGATCTGTCTTGGGCCCGCTCCTGTTCCTTTTATTCATTAATGATCTCCCTACATATCTGCTTGTACCTATATTGATTATGTTTGCCGATGATACCTCCATCGCAATCAGAGCTTCCAGCTGGCAGGAGTTGAGGTTGCATTGCGAGAAAATTGTTCTGTGTTTCGAGGATTGGTGCCACAGAAATTCTCTAATCCTCAACTTATCGAAGACAGTTCTGATTAAGTTTCAGAATCGGGAAAACCAAACTTCGGGACCTCTTGTTATTAAACACCAAAAAGGTTTTTTGCAGTCGACGGAAGTCGTCAGGTTTCTGGGGCTGTTTGTTGATGGTAACCTTGCGTGGCGTCATCACGCAGAGCATGTTTGTGGTAGGCTTAACAAGGCTTGCTATGCTATTTCACGTCTCAGGGGCTGTCTACCAGTCGAAGAATTGCTGAGTGTTTACTACAGCATGGTATATAGTCACTTGAGCTACAACGTAGTTCTTTGGGGTTCAGCGGGGGGATCTCACCGAGTTTTTATTTCTCAGAAAAGGATCATACGCCTTATTTTCAAACTTCGGCCTCGCGATTCATGTCGTCCGACTTTCCGAGAATTTGGTATACTTCCCTTCCCATGCGTGTACATTTTGAACTGCCTTGTGAATATCCACCTAAACTTAAGCAAGTATAAGAGATGTTCAGACTTTCATAAGTATGAAACACGTAAAACAGATATTATAGCCTTTCCTAGACATTCTACGGCCAAGTTTGAATCCTCACCCGATTATATGGGTATCAAACTGTTCAACCATTTGCCTAGTCGACTAAAATCAATGAATGGAAAGTTTTTCAAGAGGGAAGTTAAATCCCTTTTACTCAATAAGTGTTATTATACTGTCGATGAGTTTCTGGCTGATGCCGTTTGTTAATTTTTATATGTGTTTATTTTTACCTATGTTTCTTCGTAAGACTTGTCCTATACATTGTAAATGTCTGAAAGGATCAATAAATTTATTATTATTATTATTATTATTATTATCATTTTAGCATAGCAATTAAATTTAGGTAATCAATCGGATTTAATTTTCCTCATGTGTTACTAAAAACAAGATATCTCGTTCTGTACCACTGTTATTCCCTTGACGCCTACTTGTGTTTGAATAAAATGTGCCCTCATTATTTTTGCGCCCTTGTTCTAGGAAACGGCGGGCTATCGTTTCGCCCAAATGTCTGTAATATTCAAATTTTTAGATGCAAATAGTCTCAACCGACTAGGTTGGACTGATGAAGAATCCAAGGACAAAAGAAATTTGGTCCGTTCGGTCCGACTGTAAATACTCTTAACTTTCGAACGGAAAGAGAAAAAGCTTTAAGTGAATAACTGCGAAACCGCTGAAACGATTTCCCCTATTCACGAATCTAAACGAGATGCATGACCCCAGACCTACTATGAAGGGATTTGAAAACTTCATGGTAGGTCTGGGGCTCATGCATCTCGTTTAAATTCGTGAATAGGGGAAATCGTTTCAGCGGTTTCGCAGTTATTCACTTAAAGCTTTATTTATTCTTACAAAATAGTAACATGTCGGTATACATACAGTTCAGAAAACTAAAAATGAATGGAGATTTATTATATTATAACTTCACAGCTTCAGATCTGGGCTTTAATATTCCCCTGCAAATTGACAGTTTTGGGGCCATTCTCATGAACGACCTAACTCAATGTTATTGCTGAATATGTAACTGTAGGTCTAATTGAATCGTTGAAAACCATTTTTGGGTCTTGTTTCGTCTATCGGTGCTGTTTCTACAGATCAGGTTCGAAGATGACTAAATGTTTTCCACAATTAATTTCCCATGGGGGCTTTTGGATTTATCTTGGCTAAAATTCCTAGTTTTTGCGACCCGTCACATTAGTCGCAAATCGTTGGAGTTTTAATGTTGTACATAAACAGCAATTTCAGTGGACTGTATGATCGCTGCTATATTATCTTCTTACTTAACAAATCGATGGAAGAAATAGGTTTTGAATCTAGACGCTTTCAAAGAAGAAACTATGTATTTTTTTCAACCTGAGATAAAAAGAAAATATTAAATTGTACACAAGCTCAGTATACAATGCAATAAAATGACCATTTTATATTATATAAAGAAGAGACTACAAGTTCTACACCTTCACAGTATTGATTTTAACAAAAAAGTAGTTAAAAAAACACTGATTCGCTAGTTTAATCGAACGTTGAAAGAATAGTCAATCGAGTGTTTGAACAAGTAGTGTACAAGTAGTTAGTTACAACAGTGTATAGTACAAAGTTATTTAAGAACACTGATTTGAATCTTCCTTATTTGGGAAGATGAGAACTTCCCAAATTTGGTTGGTTGCTGATTTCGGTGTATCATGACGTGAACATGGAAGAGACTTTCAAAAAACGTGGATAGGTGAAAAAACATTTATAAGAAATATTTTTCTGAAACCGCCCGAACAGAAATGTGAAGGATATTAACACTGGGGCGAAAACACACTTTTGGTGCTACCAAATTTTATAGCTACGATATGGATCAATCATTGGGATCGTAAATTTCCTAAGATCAACAAGCGGTATTTTCTTATAAAATTAATTACTTCTTTTCGACGAGGGAGAGGGTTTTATCCCTGTTTTCATTGCCGTATGGAAACGTTCTCGTCGACAAATGGCAGGATTCCGAGAATTATTCATAAATTAGAATATTCCTAAATCAAAGTGCTCATAACTTTGAATGAATCCGAACACAAGTTTAAATCCAGGGAATAGAACAATTATTGCGATGAGACGGATCCAAATTAGAGAGATATAGATATTATGACGAAATAATAGTCAAAAAATGCCCTGAAAGGAGAATGTTGAATGACAGAGAAAATAAGCTTTCAAATATTATTTCAATTAAAAAGTAAAATAGCTGGGTATCAATTGTCGGCTTTTCATAAATAGAGCCATAAGAATTCATTTCAGCCTTTTCACGTCATTGATACCTTTCATATTCATTTTAATCCAGTAAGGCTGGGTTCTTCTCATTCACCAAAGCATAATTCTGTTTTTTGCCGTATTTTCACGTGTCTAGTTTTTCTAGGAGTATTGAATAAAATAAAATTCCTGGCAAAATGGCGAATTCGTTTGTCGTTTCATAGGCCTGTTTGAAGTGGGAACATTTTTATTCGTGTATTTTTAGTCATACAGGATATTCTTTAATTGAAGGTTAAAACAATAAATAATAATAATAATGTTTATTTTCCAACAATTTACAGAATGTAATAGAACAATAGATAGAATTAGAATAGTAAAATAAACATGATAAATCACTGAAGCTTTGAGCTTGTGTGTGATAAAGGGTGATTACTTTGATTAAATGAAGAATAAAAGCCCTATTGGTCCTCAAACGCTTTATTTTTTGAGATAGAGGGTGTTAAAATTTGAACTTTCCCAAAGTTTTTTCCCCAAAGCAATTCCATCCCTCAAGATTTTCAGTTATTATTACACTTCATTATATGACATATCAATTGCACATGAAAATATACAGGATGATTTTTTTCTTGAGCAATGTCATCTTTTTTCTTCCGAACTTTTTGTGGTGCACCATTGATAGTTGAAAATTAAGTAAAAGCACGAACGTGAAGTCGGAAGGTTTCATGGTTCTTCCCTGAAAATATCGAGTATGTGAGTTACTTCTTAAGGCAGGTATATATGATGAATAAAAACACAGAATTCTAGGTTTTATCATCTGAAAGCCAAAATAACATCATTATTTGGAATTCTTAGAACTGTTCTCCTGAAGAAACGGAGGCAATTCTGTTTATTTACATAACAATTCAATCAAAAATGAGCTTCATCACTGAATTACATTTTTCGATAAAATTGTTCATCATTTTCAAGTTATTCAAGAGCAATTTCAGATAATAAATGATGTTTATATTGATCAAATGGCTCTAGTTCTTGAACCAGTTGGGTTTTGTAAGGATGTTAGCCCTTCTATTTTTTTTTAAATTCTTCATTTTGTTGTTTGAGAAAAATTTTATTGTGATATGATAATGATAAACATTGATTTTTTCTCTCACTTGCTGCAACCAAGTCAATATTTCTTTGGTAGCGTCCATTTCATTGTCCTACTGGTACTCTTGTATCGTGTACAAAAAATTAACTCCCAAATTTGTCTACAATACGACGAATAGTGAGTCTGTCTACGCCAATGTATTCTAAAAATTTGCCTGCTTTCGGTTATTCTCAGAACGAAGCCAGACTTAGTATTTTTCTTTCCCAGTATGTGACTGAAAACTACCTGCAGTGATAAATTTATTTTGTATAGCATTCAAGTAGCAGTTGCCTTACGAAGCATATCTATCTGCTTCATTTTCAAGCCTACCTTCAGGGCAAATAGTTCTTAACTGTAAATAATAAAATATTGTCCTTCAAACAGTATTCCCTGATTTCAACGTAGCAGAAAAAAGTTCATTTCCAATCATTACATGATCCTTCGAGCCGGATTTATTCAGCGAAAAATACAGTAAACTACATGGTGCTTCGATACGTATTTTATCCAGCAAAAAATACAAAAGTGAAACTTCGTACGGCAAGTTCTATTTGAATGCTATACCAAATGAATTTGTCACTGCAGGTAGTCTTCAGCCACAGACTGGGAAAAGAAAAATACAAAGTCTGGCTTCGTTCTGACAATAACCAAAAGCAGGCAAATTCTTAGGATACATTGGCGTAGACATGCCCCCGGCCTTCAGAGGTCTTTCAAAATAAAATGTACAAAAGAAAAACCTTTTTATTCACTAAACTTGTAAACTTATTAATGTCACTGTCACTTATGGATGATCTTCACAGTTGACTGGCAGAGGACATATTGATGGCATTACTCGTGTTATTTCAATTCGAACAGCGCGAGGTCAACTTCGAAGAGTAGTCACATCAGTATGTCCTCTGCCAGTCAACTGTGAAGAAAATCCATAAGTAACAGTGACATTCATAGGTTTACAAGTTAAGTGCATAAAAACGTTTTTCCTTTGTACATTTTATTTTGAAAGACTTACCTTTCAAGGCCGAGGGCATATCTACGCCAATGTGTCCAAAAAATTTGCTTGCTCTTGTTTATTCTCAGAACGATGCCAGACTTTGTATTTTTCTTTCCCATTCTGTGACTGAAAACTACCTGCTGTGACAAATTCATTTTGTATAGTATTCAAGTAGAAGTTGCCGTACGAGGCATATCTATCTGTTTCTTTTTTCAAGCCCACCTTCAGGTCAAATAGTTTTTAACTGTAAATAATAAAATATTGTCTGACAAACAGTATTCTTTCATTTCAACGTAGCAGAAAAAAGGTCATTTACAATCATGACAGAGTCGATTACCTGAATAATATCGTCCATAAATTCTTCTTAAATTTCTCAGTTTTCACAAATAAGCACCGATTTTGGTAAAATAATTCAACAATTTCTAAACTTTTTTGAAGTGTGTATCTTTTCATGATTAAATGGCATAACCTACTAAACACAAGTGATATGTGAAATGTAATATACAGTATTGCCATTATTACGCTTTTAAATTATATCATTCCTATTGGAAAACCCGTTATTATCCTAATACTCCTAGATCTGTAGCTATATATTTGGTGGAACCAGCAGGGTGTGGTGAATTATGAGCTGCTACAATCGAACGAAAGGATCACAGAGGAGGTTTACCGATAACAATTGATCCGTTTGAGCCGAGCATTGGGAGAAAAACCACCGCAATACGCCGACAGACACGACAAAGTTATTATAATGCATGACAATGTTCGGCCACATGTTATGTTATTTATGGCAAGCGGGCGTCTGTCCACCCTACCACTTCGTCCGTACGGACTATTCTGGTTCACCCCTAATTTATAACTCCCCGACGAAATCCAGTTTTTGGATAAAACCGATAATCTTGTTCAGGGGAAATTTTTTCAGTTCTCTGTGGGCTATAAAAGCCTGGCCAAAGACCTCGAATCTGATGCGACTCACTGCTGGGCACTCTGAAACGATGTGCATGGCTGTTTCAGTGTCCTCAAGACACAGCCTGCATTCATTGTCTTCAGCCTGACCGATTTTGTGCAAATGCGCTTTCAGTCTGCAGTGACCTGTCATAATTCCGACAAGTGTTCTCAGTTTGGCCCTATCCAGACCTAGCGCTAGGTTCGCCATCTTTTTGTTCGAAGCTGTTCCAAGGAACAACTTCGAATGTTTCAGGCCAGAATGGCTCCGCCAGAAAGACTCTAGCCTTGAGTTCATTCTGCCTGTTATCGCCTCGTTAGCCACTTCAAGTGGTATTCCCAGGAATGGTTCCGGTCCTACCAGAGGCAGCGCAACTCCAGCAAATGCCAGCCGATCTGCCTCCTCGTTACCCAAAAAGTTTGAGTGGCTCGGTATCCAAACCAGAGTGAATCCTTTATACATACCGAGCCTGTTTAAAGCCGTGCGGCAACTCCAGACTGTTTTGGATGTAAAACAGCTGGATTCCAGAGCTTTTAGTACTGAATGACTATCAGTAAATATTTACCAGATCCGCCTGCAAGTCCAGAAACCCATTCTGGCTTTATGACGCACTTTATCTAGGTGTGCACTCCATCTGAGGGTCTTGTCCAGGACTATTCCCAGGTATTTTGCCTCAAATGAGAATTGTATTATTTCACCACGGATAGTCGGCGGTTCTAAACCACACATGTAGCCACATGTAGCGTCCTCCGTTGAAACATACTCTAAAACATGCTCTAATGGAAAGTCGTACTTCACTCGCGGTACAGCGCAGACATTGCTTCTTCCGATTACCATCTCTTTCAATCGATGCCACATGGCCTGGCTGATCAGTACTTTTCCAATTACGACGATGTAGAAAAATGGGAAAAAGTAGTGGCTAGCGATGGACAATACTTTGAACAATCAATCTTCAATTTTCGAAAAATTTCATTTGATCTTTCAAAACTAGTAAAGGTACTATGAATTTATCCATCAATGCCAGAGCCTACTTACTGAATTGTTTTGAATATTTTGATTTTACTGGTGGCTTGAAGAAAATGGTGCAACAATTTGTTTTCGGAATCAGTAGTAGATATGGAAAAATTATTGGAAATCAAAAAGTTTTTAAATGAATCAAGGATCCTTTTCTATTTTCCTTAAACTGTCAGTGGTGCACCAAAAATAAGTTATGGAAGGAAAACGGGACACTAAATTGTCATATGCAATTAATATGTAATATAAGGTACATCAAAGTGTAATATTTGTCTAATTTATGCGAATATCTTGGGGAAAAAAACTTTGGAAAAATTCAAAATTTAACAACCGTAACGAACGTTTGCGGACCCATGTTAATAAAACTTTCTTTTTGTATATCATCCAAGTTATCAATCTCTATCCTTTATCTGTATCTCCAATTTAGGTACACATTATTGCATTAGTGTCCTTAATTTTTGTCTGGAATGCAAAATTTTCGGCAATTTAGAACTAAACAGAAATCGAGTTGAAGAATTTCATTATTACACGTTAATACATGCCTAAGGGTCAAGTTAATCATTAATATTATTTATCATTTTGGCACACAATTAACAATTCAATGGTTTGAGTAATATACTGAAATTTCAATAACATTCCCATTAGGGATGTTTCTGAATTTTTAAGTGAAATTACTTATTATTTCCTCTATCTTTTTCTAAATGTATTGAAATCCATGTGACAATCTGATTGCGGGTTCCAATTTCACTAGCACTAGCGGATATGGTATATTATATTTACAATAAGAATTACTATATTCGACGAATTTTATGATTTGAGTTTTGTTTTTGTACAAATCTCAGGAAAATTATGCTGATTAATGAATATAATATCACTGGTAACTGAATTATTTAATTGGTCTTAAAAAATTATAAATCAAAATCTCCGGAATTCAAACCTGGATGTTTTGCTTTCCAAGGAAATAACCAAACCTGGAGATCTTAAAAACTATTCGAATAAGTACGGACAAAACTTTTACTTCAATCACTTACCATTTTTATAACCGAGGTATCTTTTTTTTCTGAAAAATTCGAATAAACGAAATCATAATCTCCGGATGTATCCGAGAATCTTTCAATACTGAACCCATTCTTCCGCGATTTATTGTTAAGGAATAAAGCTATTCTCACACATAAACGGCTAAAAAAATCATCCAAGGATGAGATAAAAATGAAATTTTCCATCGCCGTCGCTGCCACATGAATCCCTGGAAATACAATAACTGTGATAATATTTTGGACTGCTTCCTGAGTAAGGGACTCCGAGAAGGAAAACTAGGAAAACTTCGATTCCGACAGAAGTTCCCTGTCGTTTCCTCTAGATTGCACTCGAATACAAGACTCATGATGGACAGTCTGGCAGCATGTCTCAACATTCGTCTATCTACCCTCATTAATGTCTCCTACAAAAACCAATTTCGCTTTACCTCTTAGACTCCGACGATATTTTCAAGTCTGAGACGGAGCACTACATGGTCGAAGAAATAATTGATTTCAATCTGGCGAAATTAATTGGTCTGCTTCTAGTGGGCTTCTTTGAAGCTAGTGAAAGAATGCCGTTTATTTCCTTCATAGCCAGACTTTGTTAGTAAAAAAAAGTGTTTTTCTCTCGATTGTTCATTGTGCACGGCTTACCGTGTATTTTTTAATAGAAAGCGGGGGGAATAATGACCCTTCAAGAAATCTCAAAAGCTTTCTGACAGCAGCTTTGAGAAAGTAATGAGCTCTAATAAATATTTTATTCGAATATGCGTACAGTAGCAATTAAAGTCAAACAAAATGAGTGTAGAAAATACAACACCAATCAGCCATTAGTGAGTAGGACTAGTAGGAGACATTAAATAAATAATATATTACAAGTAAAGGATTTTGAGGACCCTGACTAATTTATCGCCGTGTACTGGTGGTTTCAATGTGTTGATTTCCACCGAAGATGGAAAGACCGATGGTCGTAAATATGAAAAGTTTTATTATGAAAAAGACCACGTTTGGTTAATCCTGGAGAACTCAGTATTTTGAAATCGAGTAAAAGAAGTTCAAACGATGAATTAATTAATAGCTGTATCAACTTGATTTTCTTCTGACCAACTAACGCAAACACAACATATATATATGCCAATCATTTGATTGGCATCTGTATTTAAAATCGACTATTGATAATCTTATGATCAGATTTTGCTCATGTTATCTTTTATAAAATGAGTAATCAAGCAAGGCTAAAAGATGACAATTGACGCACTATTTTCTGAAAAAAAAAAAGTTAGATAAACGGAATAACTACCATCATTTGACAATATATATAATAGCCTAACCTGGCTATTGATATCTACTGTTTTTCATTGAAACTTTTTCATTGTTTTTCATTTATATTAAAGTAAACTTATTCGTTAATTGTTTGATGATAACAAAAGAGAAAGTCATTAACAGTTTCCTGTTTTGCCTTCCTAAATGAATAATAGGTTAAGTTAAAATATTAAAGAAAAGGACATAGACTACACTAAGTCACAAGGTGCAAATGTTGCTGTTGATGTGATATACCTGGACTTTGCTAAAGCTTTCGACAAGTTGCCTACCCGACGACTTGTTCAAAAACTGGAGCACTTCGGTAAACGGAGGAATTTGCTTGGTTGGATTCACAGTTTTCTGAGTGAGCTTCTTCTATGTTGAAACAGGGGGTTTCAGTTCTTTGCCGACATGACTAGTGGTGTACCTCAGGACTCTGTCCTTGGTCCTTTATTATTCCTGATCTATATTAGTGATCTACCCGTGCTTCATAGATCTTCACTATCGTTGTTCGCCGATGACATAAAAGTTTACAACCTATCCCTCTCTAAAACATCAATGCTGCACGGTGACTTAGAAGTCATATGTTCTTGGTGTCATAACTGGTTGCTAGAACTGAACCTAGAAAATTGCTCGGAATCTGGGAAAATATAACCCAAGAAAAACTTATAACCTTCACGGAAGTCCAATTGCACTCACGAGAAGGCAGCTGGATTTGTATGTGGTGGTTGCTGATAACCTCTCCTAGTCAGAGCACATCCTGCACATTATTTCTAAGGCTCGAAGAATGCTGGGTCTCCCTGAGAGGACTTTTCGTTTTTGTGATCCAGGTGTTTGCTCTGATCTCTACAAAATATATGTCAGGCCAATATTGGAGTACACAGGACCAGTGTGGTGCCCTAATCTGGTATGACAGAAGGAGATGTTGGAATCTATCCAAAGGTGTGCGACAAAAATACCATACGGAAGACAGAGGCCATCTTACGAGAAGCGTTTGGTACTTTTGAAACTTCCAACCTTCCAAGCTAGACCTAAACAAAACAATGGGCTCCGACTTGAGCAATTCATATGAACTGTCATCTACTCAGCGCCTCAGAGGTCAAGGCTTCAAACTTAAGCACGAGAAACACAAAAATACCCCAGGCAAACGTTTTTAACCAACAGAGTACCTCTAGAACAATCTCCGGACGCTGTGATCAGTGCTAGCAGTGTGAATAATTTAAAACATTTATTGGACGAGTGGACTAGTGCACGGTGAAACAACATGTTTTTTTTTATATCTGTTTTCATGATTTACCTGTATGCAGTGTATTTTGGAAATTTTTGTTTTTTTTTTGTTTTTCACATAAGTTCAAAGTTTTTCTTCTCAGTTTGTTTATATTATTGGTTGCTCAGTTGTATTTTGTGAGTTGATAAAACTCTTATCGTTTATAATAAAAATAATAATAATAATAAAAAAACAAATATATTCACTAAACTTGAAAACAGAACATATAAAAGAACATATTCATAAGGAAAATGAGTTTACAGTCCAGCGACGACAAAAATCGCAGAAATACAGGTCATCATCATTTTCCACAACATTTGTCTTCAATACTGAGATATTACATACTGATAAGAAAGAGTGGAAAAGGAATATATTGAATGAAATATTTACGTCGCCCTTTGAACGACCTCTTCACGAAATTAAATGAATAAATTTTCCCTCATGTGATTATACGTCTAAATATCGAATTGTAATTTGCTGGAATAAGCAGTAGCACTATTGGAAATTTAAAATAAAAAAAAGTATTTCAAATGCGAAAAACTACGAAACCATTGAACTCAAACCTACTCTGAGAGTTTCAATTTTTAACCCTTTCCGTTCGAAAGTTAGAGTGTTACCAGCCGGACTGAAAAATTTTTGATCTCAGATTCTTCATCAGTTGGTCCAGTTTAGTGGTTTGTGGCAATTACCAGCTCAAAATTCTAAAATTACAAACATTTCGGCAAAACGATAACAGAATAAGAGGAACATTAAAATAAAATCATGCTAAATATAGATTCGAACATTGAATCGAAATTTGAAAGTAGAATCCATTAATTTCTTCATAGGTATATTTACAGGTTTCAAGCGTCATTTTCAAAGATTTGAAAGTTGGAAAATACTAGTAATTTTTCTTCACGTGTCGTTATTTCACATCTAGATATTAAATTTGATCTCGATCGGATTTGAAAAATAAAATTTAAGTGAAAATAACTCAGGAACTATTGGGCTGACTACGTCCATTTCGATCGGATCAGTAATTTCGAAACTATTCGAAAAATAAGAAAATGTCTCCAGATAATAAGTGCGGAATCATTGGATCGATTTTGCCCACTAACGTTCTAACCGAGGTATTTAGGCCTCAAACCTACCTTGAAAGTTTTGAACCCGAATTATTCATAAGTGAGTCCAACCTAGTCGTTCAAGACATTTTCGAAAATTATAGACATTTGGGCAAAACGATAGCACGCTTCTTCCTGTAATAAACTCGCAAAATTACTTCAGCAAAGTCAAATATATTGTATGATAGATTGGGCCGTTGCTTGGTAGAAATCAGTTGTAATTGTCATTATAAAATAAAACACTTGTTTACATTTTCTACTTTATTTTTGGTATTGACGTACGTTTCGTCTTTGCTTGAAAGCCTGCCGATTATCAGCAAACTCATCACCATAATACATCAAACCTGACATACTTCCCTGCCCTCTACAGTCTTTCAAGTACTTACAAAACCTATTCGAAACCTTTTACATCATTCTGAATATTCTCCGTATAATTTTTAAAATCCATGATGATTTTTTAACTCCTTCGCCTTAATGAACTTGTCACAGTGGTATCAACATTGGACGTTTTTCCATCTTTTGTGTGCAAGATTTTTCTGTTTTCTGTATTTCATTGTAGTTTTTGAAAAATAATTATTAAATCTTTTTTACTTTCAATATTTACTCTCGGAACGTACAACTGTGTAACTTTCGCAAAAATATCAAGGAAAATAAAAATTGCTTGATTTATCGATTGATTATGGAAGATGCCCCTATTATGATCTGAGAAAAATTGATTGAGTTTGTTATAATTTGATTTTCTGAAATTGTGAAAAATCGAAATAAACTCATGCAGTACACCTTTTTCTGAACAATCAATATAAATTTCAATTGATGGATGATAAGAATCAGGAGAGACTAAAGCGATGTCCTTCTTTTAATTTGAAATTTCAAGTATTGTACAAAAAATTAAGTCAAGCATTCTAACATTCACATTTTTAACAAAACTGTGCTGAGAGGACTCCGCAGACGAAAGAAGATCGACCAGAGATGCGTAAGCACTTACAACATTTATTGGAAGAAAAGATGTTGCACATTCACTGGGTTTCCACTCAATATACGGAAAATTAAAATCACTATATATTAATACTGGTTCAACTGCGAGCTGATCGAGATTATTCCGCAGTTTCGTAGCGAAGCATATCCTGACATTTTCTTCTCTTGGAGGTTAATAGACGCAACATGCATGTATCTTTCGAATATTTTTATGGTCGAGAAAAGTGATCCATAAATTTTCCTCTTCGCTCTGAAACTGCTCCTGAAGTACAACCGCAATATCATTTCGCACAGCGATCAAAACACCTCCACCGGATTTCTTAACCCGAGTACAAGTCACATTCTACCGATCTCGATGTGGAGTGTAAGCATCTTCTCTTCTTTAAACGTGCTATTGAAACAAAATTGGTCTTTGAATATCAAAACAGATTTAATCTGTAAGTCTGCTACAATTTTAATTTAAAAAAAAATTTCAAAACTCTTAGAATTAAATTAATGTCTTATAAGCACTGCTTATATTCAATATACTTATACAATCAAAATTCATTATACGATATCAAATGAAATTTTAAAAAATCTAACAAATATAATATATTATAAATATATAGATTAAAAAATGAATAATATTGAATGTTTTGTTCTAAGCATGCACACCTGAACTCATCAGACAAGCGTGGTGAGCATGTCTGCCTGTGACGAAATGCTTTGTTTCTGATCTTATATTTATGAAAACTAAATATTTTTCAAAAATACACAACATAATCTCAAGAACTTCTCCAAAACTAGTTTATTTGAAATATTTAATATATTTAAATATTTCAATAAGTTACTTCAAATACTCTCAAAAACATGTAGAACATCCTCAAAAACAATTAGAATTGAGATAAGGTCAGTTCAACTTCACATTTAAAAGATAAAATCAAATAACAATAAATAAACTTACCCATACGACCTCTGGAATCTCTGTTCGATAAACATTCAAACTAGGTACATCTAATTTCCAAAGTACTCCATGTTCTATGCTAACCTCAAAAATCACACAAAGTTTGTAAGGCACCTTATGGTCTTGGTTAAACCACTGAATACTGTATAATGAATTTCTTTATTTAAAAACCTAATATGATTATATATTATCTATAAAATAAAAAGAAAGCGGTTTTTACTTGATAGAAGGATTATTACAAACTTTGAATATCAAAACAGATTTAATCTGTTAGTCTCCTAATATTTTAATTTCGAAAAAAATTTTCAAAAAACTTTTAGAATTAAATTAATGTCTTATGAGCACTGCTTATATTTAATATAAAAACAAAATTCAATTTTGTCATATATTCGGAGTATGTCACAGGAACATTCGACCGCCGCATGCAGGTTGAATCGCAGTATACCGATTTCAGTAAGGCATTTGATAGGGTGGATCACAATCTCCTCATTTATAAACTTGCTGGGGTCGGTGTACAGGGAAATCTCTCAAGATGGTTGTGTTCCTACCTCTTTAATCGGAGTCAATTGGTTAGTATCAATAGTCTGCATTATTTGTGGTAACCTCCGGTGTGCCACAGGGCTCAAATCTGTCCCCATTGTTGTTTTTAATTTTAATAAATGATTTAAAATTATGTTTTAAACACTGTCGTACATTTTTATATGCTGATGATTTGAAAATCTTATTGAAGATTCGGACAGTCAGAGACTGTTGGATGGCACAGTGAGATCTCGATTCTCTCGTGAGATATTGAAGTATTACTTTAATGGAGTGGAACTTAATATAGAGAAATTAAAGTGTGTAATATCCTTCTATAGGAGCGGTACACCTGTGCATTTTGAATATCGTTTGTATAGTATCAAAATAGAGATCGAATAAAGGATTCAGGTGTAATTTCTGACACGAAAATGTAGTAAATATTATTGAGTGATACATTCTGTTAGGAGCCTCTAACGATTGAAGTCATTGAAATACTAAAGCAGTTTATTCCTAAAAAATATTTCGTCAAGAATAAATCTATTAAATGGATTAATTAACATTGCTATGGAAACATGGCCGTTTTATCATTTAACAAGCTTATTGAAATCCAACTCATCAATTCTAGCTGCAAGGAATACCAGAACTTGAATGCTTTCTGTGCGATCATCATGGGACTTAGCAACATGGCAGTTTCAAGGCTCACCCTGACTTGGGAAAAATTGCCATCTAAATTTCGCAAACTTTACACTGAATTCGAATCCCTTATCGATCCCAGTCGAAATCATCGGACATATAGATTGAGTGTAGGAAAGCTGCAGCCCCCAGTTGTGCCATTCATGCCTCTGTTAATCAAGGATATGACCTTCGCTCATGAAGGCAACAAAACTTGCCTGGAAGGCTTAGTCAACTTCGAAAAGATGCACATGCTAGCCCAGACATTGAGGACAATCCGATTTTGTAGAAGTCGACACTTGGGTAAGTAACAAAAACAACTTGCTTACAATTTTTCTCATGGAACTATTTGCAAAATACACAAAATAGTACGTTGCGCTTCCAAAGCTACTGAACCAGACACCTTACGAATTTCGTTCGAAAACAGATACTTTTTTCTGCATTTCAGGAAATTATTTAGGGTGTTCCAAAAATATTATTCAACAAAGGGATGATTTTTTAAATGAATCACCTCGTATATTTTGATATATTTTCAATGGCTCGAAATATCTCTATCATGACGAAAAATATTAGAGATATGTTTCCAGATCTTATTTAGAGAAAACTGCAAAAAGTTGAGGAAATAGTTTGCTAAATATCCTAATAAATTGCGAGAAGCACAAGCAACATGAATTCGGTTTACTTTCGAAATAATACTAATTTTCTGCTTAGAATTATCCTATGACTGAGAGAGTCAGAGCTTGCCAGTTAAATTGAGAATGTCTTCAACCGAGGACGAAACGTCTTCTTTAATATAACTAGTATCTTCTCTGTTTTGCTTGGGCTTGGCTTGTGTTCTTAGAATTGCTTCTTGGAATTCCAAGCAAAACAGAAAAGGTACTATTTATATTAAAGAATACGTTTCGTCCTCGGTTGAGGACATTCTCAATTTTACTGGCAACCTCTGATTCTCTCAGTCATAAAAATTAGTATTATTTCGAAAATAAACCGTCAAGTATTGATCTACATATATATATATATATATATATATATATATATATATATATATATATATATATATATATATATATATAAATGATGAGCATTTGCTATGGTAACAGAAAGTTCTTCAAATCTGGACAGTGCAACTCAAATATGTGTAACAGTTCAGAACTCAGAATGACTTGAATATTTATCGTCGATCGTCGAGACATAAACAGCTGACATGCATGCTACTAATGTTCAATGAAGGAAACTTACTTATATTCACCTTCTTTGAGAATGCGCTAACATCATCTAATATATACGAATACACATACCCATCAAAAAAATTCAATTAACTGTATTTCCGTTAACTTCTAGAGTTATTAACTGTATTAAACCTTCTTCGTTCTGCAGTTACGCTGTGATGTCAATAATTAGCATTCATATACTGATGAATTAAATTATCGTTGGATATTTGTTTTATATTATTAAATAAGGAATAGGTGCTATAGGAATAGGAAGTCCTTCGATCGGGACAGTGCAACTTACATCTGTGAATAGTTCAGAACTCAAATAAATTATTAGCATCACTGCGTAACAGGATATGACTTGAGCATGAGGAAGGTTCTCTATAGTTCGTAACTGTAGAAGTAATGTAGAATGCGGTTCATTGCTTAAATAAGATTCATCAGGTGTGCTGTGAATATCGTGCACCAGTGTTTAGTATGTAGAGCGTTTCTATGTAGAGCGAATAGGTTTTGAATATGGTTCGATTATAGGTACTGCGTTGCATTCGTTCAGCATTAGAGCTGGCACTGAAGATGAAGCCAACAAGCTTCAAAAGAAATATTATAAATATTTTAAGCAGCGGGATGTTCCAGTGAAGAAGAATTAATTATATTTCGTAGGTGTACGATGTGCATTTCTGTAAGAAGCTGTCAATAGAGAATCCTTCAAAATAAAATTATTATTGAATTTATTTTTATTAATATCAACTGTGTTTCATTAACTCAATAAAAAGCTCAAATTCTTAGAAAAATATTCAAACCCGTGCATTAAAGTTATTTTCTGTTCTAAATGTGAAAACATTATTTATCAAAATAAGGGGGTTCATCACTGCAAACGTTACGCACGCTTAGCCCATTTTACGGCAAGCGTGGAAGACCTTCCAAGTCGACTCTACAACGTTTGGCAGCCAAATTCGAGACGACCGGTTGCGTTAAAATAAAAAACCCAAAACAGTCAATTCACCATCGTGGTCAAGAACTCGCCCTTTCGTAAATAATAATGTTAATATTCCTCTATGTGAGATGACGCCATACCACACCAGGAGGCTATGCATCGGCTTCATCGGCCCGTCCTTTTTTTAAACCGACGTTGGTCAAGCCATCAACGGAGAGCTCTACAGAACGATGTTTTTTTTTGGTCCAAAATGGACGATGTGGATGCAGACGATATGAAGTTCCAGCAGGACGACGCTACATGCCACATATAGGACGCCCCGATTCACATTCTGCATGCGAAATTTGATGCTATGCCTATCTCTCGCAAAGGTGACATCAACCACCAAGATCATGCGATTTGACCCTGCTAGACTTTCTCCTGTGCAATTTCCTGAATTCACAGATCCATGCCAATAAGTAACAAACCATCGATATCCTTAAAGTTAACATTGCCAATGCCAATACTTAAATTCAACCAAATCTATGCGGCAGTCATTGTAAATTGGTCCGGTCAGATCCGTGCCACCGTGAGATACCGTAGCGGAGATTTGAACCATGTTACATACGTAACAGCATATACATTCTGTGAAGAAAGTACCGGGAATTATCGATTTAAATCTGGCGGGGCAATGAGGCAGGTGAAATTTTTTTTTCCTAGGTTGGTACCACTGTCCTTAATTACTATGCCAAGCTTGAGCGGGATCTGTCAACTAGTGTGTTTGCAACAGCTGATTAAGTCAGTCGATGTCAGAGTGCGTGCCGATTTTTAGTATGGGTGATTACGTTGAGCAAAGAATTTGTTTAAAGTTTTGTGTTGCAAATGAATTTTCGTGTGCCGATGCATTGAAAATGTTGCAAAAGGCCTTCGGTGATAATGCTCTATTGAAAACTCTTGCATATCAGTGGTACAGAGCCTTCAAGGACGGTCGTGAAGTGGTCGAAGACTTGCCTAATAAAATTAAGGAAAGGGTGCTGCAAAACCGTCGTACCAGCTTGAGAGAGATAGCACATGATCTTAAGATATCCCACGAGTCCGCACGTACGATTTTGATTGATATTTTGGGCATGATAACTGGTGATGAGACCTGGGTCTACGAGTACGATATGCAAACAAGCCAGCAATCATCGGAATGGGTGGCAAAAAATGAGCCGAAACCGAAAAAACCACGCCAAAGCCGCTCGAAAATGAAGGTGATGCTCATTGTTTTCTTCGATATCCGTGGCGTGGTGCACTACGAATTCGTTCCAGAGGGTCAGACGGTAAACAAGGAGTATTATACCTAGGCGTTATGAAACGTTTGCGTGAGCGTATCCGTAAGAAGCGGCCAAATTTGTGGGCGAACAACTCATGGATTTTGCATGACGATAACGCGCCTTCTCACCGAGCTACGATTGTGACTGACTTTCTCGCCAAAAACTCAACAAACGTGCTTCAGCAACCATCGTATTCGCCGGATTTGGCTCCCTGCGACTTTTTCCTCTTCCCAAAACTAAAATTGCCCCTTCGTGGCACCCGTTTTGAGTCGATTGAAGCCATAAAACAAAATTAGGCGCGAGAGCTAAAGTCCATCCCGGAAAGCACCTATAAAAAATGTTTCGATAATTGGAAGTGCCGTTGGCATAGATGTATTGGAGCAAATGGAGCCTATTTTGAAGGCGACCCAATAAATTTTGACGATTAAATGTAAAAATGTTGTTTTAATTGAAAATTCCCGATACTTTCTTGACAGAGTATTACATATATAAAGTGACTTTATTGACTAAAGAAAAAACCCAATATAATACAATTTAAACTATCAAGAAAAACAAAACAAACTATGCATGCATCACAATTCAATCAAATCCAAAATGAACATCATAATATAAATGTATTGAATCTAATTCTATAAAAATAAATAGATGCCAAACAAATAAAAAACGACTACTATAATGAAAGGAAGGGAAAAATTAGTATTCCAATTGATTACACAGGGCTTTTCACAAATTAATTACCAGAAAGTAAGAAGGACCTAAGATGTGACTTGAAAATGTACAAGGAAGGAACAGATCTAACATCAACATCCGGAGCATTGACAATTCTTGCAGCATTATGAGAAAAAGACCTACAGAACCTAGCCGTTCGATGAGCATAAATGGAAAGTCTATATTGATGTCTGATGTTGACAGTATGAACATTGAATCTAGGTACCAACCCATCCATAAGTCCATTGTTCACCGCATTTTTCTTATGTTTGAAAACAAAACACCCCAGATGCAGTTTAACTCTACTTTCCATTCTCAGCCAATCCAGATCTCGAATCCTCTGCGACACATGATGAAACTTACGAAGACGTAATACAAAATATATTTCAAATGAAAAATGGTGAAAAACACTAACATAAGGTCAGGAGCTTGTCGTTATTTTACATCTAAATACTACATTTAAACCCAATCGTAGGAATGTAGCTATTTTTTCGATGCAGACAGATTAGATTTATATTTTTATCAATAAAAATGTTACTAACTACGAAACCACTGGGTTGATTTTGCCAACCCGACAGAGATATTCGGGCTCCAAACCTACCCCGAAAGTTTCAAGTCCCTATCTTTTTCCGTTCGAAAGTTATAGAGTTTGAGGTAGCTCTCAACACTGATCCACTCACAGAATTTTTTTAAATTTATTATCATACAATCCTCAGGAAATCTGACACTTCTAATATCCGGATTTCAGATGGGTCGAATCTTTAGTTTTGAAAATATTGGAAAAAAATGAAAATTCTCATTTAAACTATATTTCAAATCATAAAAACTGTTGAACTGACGATTCATCCTCTATTCTTCTCAATAAATTTTAAACATTTGAATCAACAATTAAATTTTTTTTTCAGTGATGGAACCACCATCTCCAAAAAGTGAAGGGGAAGTGAAATCATACATATCTTGCCTGAGAGTAATAGATAACCAAAGAATCTTAACCAGCATGTCTCAGAAACTCGAACCTAAACGTTCTTAGTGGAACTATATAACAGTGAAATTTGTTGAGTGGGCCTGCTGGCACTGTTGTTTTCTCTGTCCAGTATTCTACCCCTTACAATTCTACAGACCACGACCAAGCTATGTATAGTTTAGATATAAGCAAATGAAATTATTCAGGATTTTATTGATCATAAGCTATTAAACTGTGTAATTGATACCGGAGAAGTCTAAAAAAATATATTAATTTCAAAAGGGAGTATGAATGTATTTCAAATTCAAAGTTGAAGTAGTCATATGTAGGAAAATGCATTTACGAAATGTGTTCTGAAAATAACTACAGGCAACTATAAAATTAAGAAAAAAATTATAAAAACTACAGCGATTTCTCAATAATAATCAAAGAATGGTTTCTTTCCTTATCGGCATATTCTCTAGACCTCAAAGTTATGAAAATGTTCTTGTAAAATAAAATTCTTATAGAATTAAGATTTGTTGTTCTAGGATGTAAGAAATTTCACAGCAATAAATTTCTATCTAAACAACATTGATAATGAGAAATGCATTGAAATATTTTACATAGGTATGCACAAATCAAAAAATAGTTGTAGCCGTATATATATTGTATTTATATGTTATCTTGTGATCTTCCATGAGCTGTATTTGTTCTGTAAAATGCAACAGAAAATAGCAAATATTAAGAAGTAAGAAAATTTTAACTTTTCTTCCATAATTAAGTAGAAAATTTGTCGGATTAAGTAGTTTTTCCTTACTTAAAGAAATACTTCTGAGGCTTATGCTTGCTATTTTCTATGCTCTTACGTATCTTACAGTATATAGGTATTTTTTCTCTCAATTTATAAGCTTCCTCATGGATTTGTTGAGACAATCAAGTTGATCTGTATCTGGTAAATCTTGTATTATATGTGAGGGTACTGATCAACAAAAATTCTATGTCAAGAATTTAGGAAATATCATAATTAAGCGTCCTAAATTTAACTTATTTTTATAATCTTAATCAATAGATATAATCCTAGATCTGAAATAAATCGAAAAAATTCAGTATGTACCTAGCCCATAACTAAACTTAAGTAATTATTTCTGCATGATTTTTCAATTAGAGAACGTCATCTCTTACTCTAAAGATTCACCCAAATATCATCATCGTTTAGTATTAAATTCCAATCGAATTTTTTTCATGAACTGGAAGGATTAACTAACCTGCATAGATCAGCTTGTGTATAAGTGTGTTTTCGTATAGAAAATTAGCATTCTAATAGAATATTTTTCCGCCTTCATTGTTGCTTTCTATTCTAATATTTTGTAACTTCAACTGTTCTTTAAAATGAAATGTATCACCTGGGATTCTTCATTCTGCAAATATATTCAAATATAAAGGCACTTACTGCTGAAACTTTCATGTAGTATACAAAAAAATATATTGGCTACCCCTTTTCACTTATATGTATTAGCTTTTGATTTTACAAAGTCGCATGTTGATTTCTTCCATATATCCTATAAAATTTCAAAACTTTTCCCAAATATATTAAAATTAGATGGTACTTCTTCAAAATGTAGTTATAAACAAATTTCAAACCATTATAAATACCTGAAAAATTATATACATCTACAGTACAATAGGTCCCTTAGAAATTGTACGCCTATAGTATAGTCGACTTTTCTTGTTTTGAATTTTTTCTGTCAGAAATGACAAGTGGTAAGGAAAACACTCCAATATATGTAAATGAAAACTTGAAATTAATTTCGTTTATGCATCTTTACTAAAATATACCATTATATATTATTGTATATTTACTTATAATTCATGCCCAAATACCTAATCATTATGCATTCTGTATCAAAATGTTCATTAAGATTAGCAGATCGAATTTATCCTTATATCACAATATTTCTATTACAGCAATCAAATTCATAGAAATATTTCGTACATTATTGAATCTGAGCAATACAACACTAACTATCTGTATCAAAGAAATTAAATGAATTTTGACTTACTGGTTTTTTTGGATCCTTTTAATAATTCCATTATATTCATGAAACGGGAAGAAGAATGAAAATTTTGCTGTCTTAATGGAAAAAACGGTATACAGGATGTCCCAACGAAAATATAACCCATTTTTGGTCTCTAAAAATGTTTAGAGAACAAAACAACATATGTAGAAAACAAATGTTTAGAGAACAAAAAAGCTTTTTAACTAAAACACATTCGCCATCTCTTTCCTATTCAAAAAAAAAATTGAAGGTTGTTGCCACCCTCAGGTGGTTTCTTCGGAGTAATGTCATCATAGGAATTCTTTACCTCTAATACAGAACTTGAAAATTATTTTTGGATTCTTCAAAACTCTTGAGTTTGGGCGGTTCAACTCTTTGTTCAACATCACCTTTTGACGGTGGGTCCAATATTACATTATTTCGTGAACCAATTCTGAACATTTTAACTGGGTTGAACATGACTAATGACTGTCAAACTAACCAACATTCGACATCTCTTTCCTATTCAAAAAATGTTGGGGGTTGATGCCACCTTCCTGGGGGGGGGATTTTTGGGAATAAACTCATGATAGAAATTCATCCCCCTCAAAATAGCAGTTGACCTGTTTTTTTGTCTTCGAAAATTCGTTTCTGAATTCTGGGGGGGTCAAATTTTCTTTGGAACACCTGTATAGTCAGCAAAAACAAAATGTTTATGGAATAACATAGAACATAATGAAGAAAGAATACAGCTTAACGTCTTTTCCATTGTACAACAATACAAGACCTTTTAAGTCTCAAACGGCATCCATGTTTTCTATAGGATTGACTGGCTTTCAGCATTGTATACTCATTGTATACGGAGTACATACTCGTACAAACTCGGTGAAACCATTCGACACAAATGATCTTTTTATACAAAAACTAGCGACCCGCCTGGGCTTGCTATTTATAGGCACACGCTCTTTAATTATCTGATATCTTCTAAGATATCCATTTTAATGAAGAGCTGTTTAAGGAGTTTTTATCTACATGAATTGTACGACGTATGTAATGTATTTAATTGGATAAGTAATAATTCTGTATTGTAGAAAATAGCTTGGTAAATAACGCAATATGTAAAAGATAAAAATGCTTATTGTGGGTTATACTTTAGAGATAAATATATACATCAATTTGATATATCTCGTTTAGCCAGCGTTGGATATATTTGAAATATTGGATGGGGTAGTTTGGGCCGCCAATGAATGGTGACCATACTCACCTGACCAAGTCATGTTTTCATGACGAAACAATTGTTGTGAAATTAAATAAATTAGCGGAAATTTTGTTGTTTTACTTTTAATCATCAAGATATATGTCCGACAAGTAGAGACCGATACAATCAAATAAATATGTATATAAACCTTGCTCTTGAATCATTCTATCTATTGCTGAAAGCTACATTAAAATCCGTTGAATAGTTTAAAAGATCTAAGCGAACAGACAGCGGAAGCGACTTCATTTTATACTATGTAAAGAAGAGAATACAAGTTCTAAAGTTACAGTGTTACTGTTAACAAGTAGAAATCGAGTATTATAACAAGCGAACAATTGTTGAAACAAATGTGAAACGAGTAGTTAAGGTACATGCCGTGATATATAAACATGTTGACTAGGACGTCTTTAATTTGGAGAGTTTGAAATAGTGGAATTTGGAGGTTGTTGATTGCAGAGTTAATCAAAACGCAAATGTGGAATTTAGAACATAATAAATAATAATAATATTTCATTCATTATTTATGATAATATCCTGATACTCCTAGGTCTTCTGTGCAGATCCCTGGGAGTAGTTAGAGCAAAGCGTGTTCTGGGCCAAAGAGTATCATAACCTCACTCCTGGTGTAGGTGGTCTACAGAGCCATACAGGATGAATGCGCTTTTCGACGATAGGAACCTTAAGTTGGCTTCTAGACTTGGTCGCGTGTGGAAAAGCAGGCTTTACGTCAAGCGGTATCATAGATATATTTGTATAAAAAAGCTCTGCGGTGGTTTTAACCTGGGAATTCGGAATGCCAGGCAAACGGGTAGCGCACATAACCACCAAGGCGTACAAGTTATCTTTAGAAAGTTCATCCATAACAACGAGGGGGTCGTTGAACTTTTAGCGCGTTTGATGTGTAAGAAAAATTTATTATAATCAATTTGGTAGGTGTACAGGAGTAACGGATTGAAAACAAAATTACTACACCTGGAAACTTTTTTGAAGATTCTTGAATTAGATGCTTGTTATGATGAAATAAATGTAACCTCGAAGAAAACTTGACGATGAAGTTAACTATATTTCTATTCAGCTCTCTGTTCTGAATCAATATTCAAATATTTCACACCTCTAAAGATAAACAGATAAGCTGCTTGACCAGACAGCTACTTAAGCAGATAGATGCTCAAGCTTGTATTTGCACAAAAAATGAAAAATAATTTTGAGAACATTGTAGCGATCTACACGTCGAATTTATTCGCTGGTATATCACCTTTATCGAGAAGACCGGTGAATGAAGAAATTGGGATATCTGTCACGTGCGCGTTGATATGAAGGAATTATTTCTTTTCCGGTTCACGATTGCAGAGTAAAGTTGAAATCTGAATGTCATAAAATTTATTTTCTCGTTAATTAATTTTTCTTGAAGATTAGAAGTAAAAACCCTCGAAGAAGGGTTTTTTTTTGACTATCTTTTCCTGGAATGTTTTTGGATTATCTTTTTCTGGATTTTTTCTTTGGAATATTTTACTGGATTTCTCCTGGATTATTTTCCTGTGATTTGTTCCTGGAGTTTGGAAGTTTTCTTGGTGAGGAATAGTTACACGTACACTGGTTGCCCGAAGACGTTGAAGCTATTAAGTTCAAAGAACTACATAACAGCCTGCTTGAGACGACCTACAAAACCACCACCTGTTTTGATTGGCAAAACATCAGCCTGTATTCTAAACCAACCAGGGAAGTAATATTGAGAAATTTTGTATATATTCATATCACATTAAGGAACTTCAAATTTTTGTATATATTAATACTAACATTCCCATTTTTATATATATATTTTTCTACTTTTATCGGTAATAATATTATTGAAACTTACTCTAGTGTAAGATAGTAAATTGTATATTTCTTTTAAATGTATATATGTAATTTGTAAGAAAAATTACTTGTGGTAAATTAAACGAGTGACTTGTTTGTCAGGGAGTTGTGTCTTTTCATTTTGTGGAATTGTGAGATCAGGCTCACGACCCAGTTAAATCGACTGGGCTCGGGCATTTTAAAATATAGTTGTAGCTGAATTGTTACAACATGTATTTTTTATTGACATAACGTAGAATGTTCATAGTTGACTTGAGATAAGCCGTGAAAGATCTTTGATCCATCAATAGTGATACTCAGTTTCAGTATCGCTTTCAGTTTCAAAAGGCACTGCATCATAGTCGCTCAGTAGTGGTGGTGGCGGCGCCGATGTGTGAGGTTGTAGTGAATTCTGACCCCAAGGCAATGTATCAAAAGATTACGGAATTAGGAAGCGTTTATCGTCATGTACGCTTAATGCTATTTTTGATTGCTGAATTGAATATATGTTATGAGCAAAGGATCAGATTGTTTTGAAAGTTGGTAACAAACTGTCTCTCTATATCTTTCTCCTAATAATAGAAATTCTTTTTCAAGCTGATCATCGTCATCCACCACCCAGTTTATTCAAAACTTTATACTTTTGAGACTTTCAGCAGTAACTGCTGTCCGAGCATGAATATCTGCTTCAAAACGTTAAGAAATTTATCAGAAAGAATTGTCTATCTGCTTAAGCAGATAGCTGCATACTTCAGATTCAATGCAGTGGAGCAAAATGAATGAGGAAAGAAATGCCTACATCACAGATGGACGTAGAAATTGCTGTCCGCTCAAATGTCAATACCTTAGACGTATTTAGGATAATAAGTCTATGATTATTACAGACCTGAGTGTAGATAATGAGGACGAAGTGGCTTGCCTTATTTGTGAATCTTTACGTACTTGCAGATGTGATTGTATATTGTATCCGTACATGAGGAACAAAAAATGGAAAAAAAATCAGAACAAAATATTTTTATGATTGTTTCTGTCGTTACTTGACGGCACTTCATATTGAAAATATGAATAAAAAACAATATTCTATTTATATTACATATTAGCGAAAGAATAATGTTTTTTATTCATAATTTCAAAATATTTTTATTAACAAATATCAGCAGCAGCGGTATGAAAAAAACTTAGAACGAAATATTTTTATTTACATTTTCATTACAAATAGCTACAGCAACATCATTAATAATCAATATCACTATATTCATCTTCAGAATGTAGAAATCTTTTGAAATGTACATTGATATTAGATTGTAGTGCATAGGCAGGCACTAAATTATGCAATCTGTCGCAATACTAACCTTTTTCAAAAATATCAAAAAGAACTTCATCAAATTTTGCATTACATCAAAACTTTCTATTTCTATATAAGCGATAAAGATTTTCTTGCCTAGTATATAAATGTGATCAGTGATCACGAATGCTGTAATTCTCTAAAAAAAATTATAACAAGTTATACAAAAACCAAATTAAACTCTTTAATGCAGTAATAATTTCACCCCACACACAATTCTTTATCGACGTATATTCATCACTCACGTTTACCCAAAACATAAGTTTGAGCTTTAGGACCAGTGACACATCTTAAAGACAACACAGGATACTCTAGCAATGAAGGTAAATTTTTTACAGCACGTTCATCTGCTTTTTTCCACTTGTAAAAGCTAAATTTCTTTAAAATTTCAAGAGTTACAGGTTTAGGCAAATTCAGACGGATCTCGCTGAATATTGAATCAATATTTTCAATATGAGTGTAGAAAGCTTAGCGGGAGAGCATCGGGCTCGTGACCGGGAGGTCCGGGTTCGAATCCTGTTCAGGTGGAAAAGAAATTTTCTAGTTGGACGGGTGTCTGCCACCATTTCACTGTTGGGTCTAAAATTAACAGTGCTGTGACCTAAAGTGGTGCGAGATGCAGTAACAAAGCTTACCCAGAACACAACTGAACTCTCATCTCGCACAAGCTGAAAAAAAGGTTCTGAGGGATTTTAACAGAAGATCTAAGAGTATCAGGATAATAATAATAATTACTTTTATTGGTGTTTCTTGAAGAAAAAAAATTGTAATGGAGTAGTTTGAAGCTCTCGAATGAATGCGGATGTTGCGAGGGAGCTTCCACCTCTTAGTTCGGGAGACGGCGTTTCGTTTCCGAGCATGCGCATCTGAAACTCATCAGACAGGCTTGATGCGCAGACTCTGCCTGTTACGCCGGTGACCATGCGTCCGCTTGGAACGCTGACTTTCAAACGCATTGCCTTACTTTATTTGAACCTAGCGGGAACGGTTAGTCACGATTTTAATGACTGGTCGGGTCCTCTATCGGTACGCCGGTCAAACTACGATAGAACAAGGCAGGTTTCTGGACGAGGAGCGAAGAAGTTGTTCGCTACAAGTTCAACTCGCTGCGATTCTCTTTGCTCCTGCTGATGCTGACCGAATTGTTGAATATTGGCCATTCTGAAAAAATAAACACAATTATTTCATTATTCCGGTTGTGCTGGTGGTGGCGATATGTGTAGTTGTAGTGAATAATGACCCCAAGACAATGTGTCAAAAGATGATGGAATTAGGAAGCGTTTATCGTCATGTGCGCTTAATGCTATTTTTGATTGCTGAATGCATATATGTTATGACCGAAGGATCTGATTATATTTTGTGTTAAAACAAGTTGATTATTTTTTTGAGACAATTAACATAGTCATCAAAAGTTAATTTATTTTTAACAACATGAGATGTTGTTCATCATCAAACCAGGTACCTTTTTATTTACTAGTGTTGTAAGGGTTATCTTTAGGGTAATCGCTAGTGTCAAATTGACACTCATTTTTAATGAGTTCTTAGGGGTTGCAACCCCTAATTTCATGAAAAAATTAGTTGGTATCAATGTACATGATCTTACAACTCTCAGGAATTTTGGGTTGCATATACATTCTGTCAAGAAAGTACCGGGAATTATAGATTTAAATCTGGCGGGGCAATGAGGCAGGTAAAAATTTTTCTTCCTAGGTTGGTACCACTGTCCTTAATTACTATGCCAAGCTTGAGCGGGATCTGTCAACTAGTGTGTTTGCAACAGCTGATTAAGTCAGTCGATGTCAGAGTGCGTGCCGATTTTTACTATGGGTGCTTACGTTGAGCAAAGAATTTGTTTAAAGTTTTGTGTTGCAAATGAATTTTCGTGTGCCGATGCATTGAAAATGTTGCAAAAGGCCTTTGGTGATAATGCTCTATCGAAAAGTCGTGCATATCAGTGGTACAGAGCCTTCAAGGACGGTCGTGAAGTGGTCGCCCATCGACGGCTTCGATCGAAGATAACGTCGATAAAATTAAGGAAAGTTTGCTGGAAAACCGTCGTACCAGCTTGAGAGAGATGGCACATGATCTTGAGATATCCCACGAGTCCGCACGTACGATTCTGATTGATATTTTGGGCATGAGAAGGGTGGCCGCACGACTCGTACCGAAAGACCTGAATTTTCTTCAAAAACGTCATCGCGAACAGGTTGCTTCAGACATGCTGGATCGCTGTAATTCCGATTCTACATTCATGGAACGCATTATAACTGGTGATGAGACCTGGGTCTACGAGTACGATATGCAAACAAGCCAGCAATCATCGGAATGGGTGGCGAAAAATGAGCCGAAACCGAAAAAACCACGCCAAAGCCGCTCGAAAATGAAGGTGATGCTCATTGTTTTCTTCGATATCCGTGGCGTGGTGCACTACGAATTCGTTCCAGAGGGTCAGACGATAAACAAGGAGTATTACCTAGGCGTTATGAAACGTTTGCGTGAGCGTATTCGTAAGAAGCTGCCAAATTTGTGGGCGAACAACTCATGGATTTTGCATGACGATAACGCGCCTTCTCACCGAGCTACGATTGTGACTGACTTTCTCGCCAAAAACTCAACAAACGTGCTTCAGCAACCACCGTATTCGCCGGATTTGGCTCCCTGCGACTTTTTCCTCTTTCCATAACTAAAATTGCCCCTTTGCGGCACCTGTTTTGAGTCGATTGAAGCCATAAAACAAAATTCGGCGCGAGAGCTAAAGTCCATCCCGGAAAGCGCCTATAAAAAATGTTTCGTTAATTGGAAGTGCCGTTGGCATAGATGTATTGGAGCAAATGGAGCCTATTTTGAAGGCGACCCAATAAATTTTGACGATTAAATGTAAAAATGTTGTTTTAATTGAAAATTCCCGGTACTTTCTTGACAGAGTAGTACGTAATATCACCGAGTTATTAACTGAGAGAAGTATAATATTTTTTTTCAAACCGATATTGAGTTTACCTATTTGGTTGTATTCACATAGTTGTCATATTCTAAGTTTCATATCTTTCTTTGATTTTTCCATTTTTTCTTTTCAGTCTGTGTGGATGGATGGTAATGGGGAGATCATGGAAAGGGAGACGGGGGTGTTTTTTGATTGTGAGAATGCCTCTAAAGAATTCAGGAAGGAGAGACTATTGAAAATGATACATTTTAATATAAGGAGTATACAAAAGATTTCGATAAACTATTGGTATGTTTGCAATCTTTGGGATGTGAAAGTCTGGATATTATTGTGCTTTCTGAATGTTGGGGAATTAATGACCTGAATAATTTTGATTTAGCTGATTTTAATTTATATTGCAATGAATCGAAGTTTAATCAGAATGATGGATTGCTATTGTATGTTAGGAAAGATCTTAATGCAGAATGTAGGATTGTTAAACTAACTGAGGTAAATCATTTGAGATTATTGTTGAATGTAGATAACAGAACACTCGGATTGACTGCTACTTATAGACCTCCAGCAACACAGGTGAATGTCTTTATAGATGATCTGTCTGATTACTTGGAGAATCTGTGAAAGTGTGACATAAAAGTAGTTGTAGGGGATGTTAATATAAATTTAAAAGAAAATTCAAACTTTTCAATCTTATATCGAAGTACTTTGAGCATGCATGGCTTCGTTTCATATATAAATAAAGAAACCAGGCAATCTGCTTTCTCGTCTAGTATAATAGATCACATTTTTGTCAGAGGTAAAAGTGGACTAATGCGAAAGTATGTATTCGATTCAGGAGTATTTCACACTGCACTTACAGATCACTATGCGATCTGCTTATTTATGAGATCATTGAATAAAAATACAAATATACGAAATAGACCAACACACAAAAGGACATTTTTTCAAATAAATTATAATAGTGTGTTAGAAAGACTACAAAGTGAAACTTGGTTGGATGTACTGGGTGAAACACGGACCCACAAAAAGCCTATTGCTCTTTCTTTAATAAAATTGAAAAACATATTAGATTAAGTCAATATAGTAGAAAACATAAAAACTCCAATATAAAGAAAATAAAACCGTGGATAACAAGTGGATTAATAATTTCTAGTAAAATACGAGACCGACTAAAGAAAAAAAGTCAATTTAGTGGAACAGAGGAAGATTGGAATAGTTTCAAGTTATATAGAAACAAGTTGAATTCACTCATACGCAAAACTAAAAATGATTATTTTTCTGATGAATTGAGAAAAGCAGGGGGAAATCCTAAAGATACGTGGTTAGTTATAAATGAGAAAACAAATAGAGTTAAATAAAAAGTTTCACCACAAACGATCACTGATGAAATGGGTAACAATTTCAAAGATGACAAGGTCAAAGCAGATAAGTATAATGAGTTCTTCATAAATATTGGGAAAAATATGGCATCTCGCATAAAGAACATAAACGTGAATAAATTACCAAAACCGGAAATAAATTCTAAGTCTTGAAACCAGTAAATACAAATTAACCAATACAGGTAATTAATTAATTGCCTCTCTCAGGAGTAATGCTGCGTCGGGCCCGGGTGGTATTGGTGCTAGATTTCTGAAGTCGGTTCATGTACATCTGGTAGAACCTCTAGAACATGTCATAAATTTAGATTTTGAGACTTCTATTATACCACTAGAGTGGAAAAAGTCCTTGCTAATATCTGTACTCAAGTCGAATGAAAGAGACAAGCTAACAAAATATAGGCCGATATCACTCATTAACAATGTTACGAAAGTATTCGAGAAATGCTTAAAGTCACGATTAATACAGTTTCTTGAACAATAAAACACATTGAGCTTTAACCAATTTCGAGAAGGTAAATCAACCCAAGATGCCTTGGACTTGAATAGGCGAAATTACGTTTCTTCATTTTTCCTCTCACGTCACTGAGCGTCTGGGAAAAATTATTTGAATTGGCACTTAACGGGTTTTAAAGTTCACAAGTCGTAAGAAGAGAGAGCTAGCTCTCTCTATTCAATATTATTGGATATCTAACCAAGGTACCTTATATAAAAACTCAAGATATGTAAAACATTACTGAAAAACAAGTTTTAAGATCGACTTTGCTTCGTCAGTATTCAAATAATTCATATTCAAAAAATATAACATCAATCAGCAACAAATATTCACTTACCCTTCAAACTTCTAGAGACAGTTCTACCGAAATGAAACCTTTAAACGTGGTGAATAACGGTTCACTACGCTCAAAAATATATCTGTGGTTTACCCTTGATCTAGAAGATTGAAAGACAATTTAACGGCCTCTGCTATAGCACAAGGACTATCTGTATAAAGAATGTTAAGGAAACCAAATAATCATATATTATGAATAAAATAACATAAATAGAGGTTAATTCTTGATAGAAGGTATATAAAATTATATAAATATTTTAAAAAATTTTTAAAAAATTTTAAAAATTAGCCTAGTTTTTATATAAAGTACTTTGGTTAGATATCCAATAATATTGAATAGTCTAAGTAAGATAGTTTTATGATGAAATTCTTAGGATTATGTTGGATATTCTTGAAAGATATTGGTTTTCATAAGATTGATCAGCAGAAACAAAATTTTGTCTATTCAAAATATTTAATTTATAGGATTTTGGTTAATAATTTTTATTTATTGGATTTTGTTATACCATTCGGATGTCTTAGAATGAATGTTTATTTTATGTCATGATATAAATGGTACTTATACGACATTATTTTAATTTATTTTCAGAAGTTATAATCATTAAATATAATCTTTTGGAATTAAATATGTAGAAGGCTAATTTTTAACATTTTTTAAAATTTTTGAAAATATTTATATAATTTTATATACCTTCTATCAAGAATTAACCTCTATTTATGTTATTTTATTCAGAAAACAATACATTTTGTAACAAACGGGGCTTCGTACGTTTGTCTGAAGAGTTCAGTACGCATGCCTGGAACGAAACAAAAAATGTTTGTTTATTTATAATTTAATATCAATTGACAATTTATATTCGTTGGTTTTTCTTAATTCCATTTGATATTGTATGATGAATTTTGATTTTATACGTCTATTAAATATGAGCAGTGCTTATAAAGACATTAATTTAATTCTTGAAGTTTCTTCAAAAAAAAAAAAAATTTTTGAAATTAAAATTGTAGAAGACAACAGATTAAATCTGTTTTGATATTCAAATTTTCTAATTTCTTTCGCTCGTCTTCCGGCGATTATAATTTCCACGGCTTTTCTTGCTATGTCAAAACTGATTCTTTGATCAATAAATATTTCTTCTTGTGTGTATATTCTTGAGTTTGGTACCGATTAATAGTCCGGCATCCCTCCACGCCTAAATTGTCAATGAAATTGGCCTTGCCTTGCTTCCACGATTGACTGCGTATACTTAGTGTGTACTTTTCGATGCAAAATGTCCACACGTGTTGAATACTGATTTTTCGTCTCTATGTATAACCTTAAAATTGTTCGTTTCATTTACGTACGCACTTTTTATGTCCGTATACTCTGCAACATCCCGTATTGATACCGCCGTAATTTCTGTGTCTTTGTCCGCACAATCATACTCGATAATCACGCCCGCCTGAGAAACTAAGATCGCAATTACCAGAAAACTAACGTCAAAGTATCAGGAATCTCACACTACATATTCCTATCATGATTGACTCCGTATTCAGTACTGTCCTGTCCTTGCTTTACCTATTAAATTACTCATCAACATGAAGTTACATGGTACAAAAAAAAGGTTCTCATTTAAAATTTACATGCATACAGTTTTACATCATTATAAAAGTTTATTATTCCCAATGACTACATCGTGCAATACGTTGTGCTCGCCCATTAACGACCAAAACGCTAAATCTTTGGGGCTCGCATTCGTGTTCCCCACTCTGTTTTACGGATTTCTTATCCTCTTCCTACAATCAGGGAAATTTTCTGACTAAATTTCCTTTGTTCAAATATACGATGATTTCTAAACGGATCTTTATCTTTTTAGCAGAAATAAAACTTTGAGGAAAATTCATGGACTCTCAACTCGCATTAACATAATTTATTTCAACCCCAATATTGTGCTCTCCTATGCACTATCTTAGCGCCCATAATGCTATATCAACAATGAAACATCATCTTACAATTTATTTTTTCATCCTCTTACTTGGTTTCTCTTTTTCACGGAAAATCACTAGCGTACTAGCCAAGACCGGTCCTCTGACAGATGAGTCCTAATATATATTTGGCCAAAATCTATCCTATCCTTAATACACGTAACATCGAAAGCAATGCATGAATTTGAAGTATGAAGAAACTCTCTCTTTTTTCAAATAAAATAGAAAAAGGCTTTTTACTTGATAGAAGAAATATAACAAAATTTGAATATCAAAACAGATTTAATCTGCTAGTCTTCTACAATTTTAATTTCAAAAAAATGTTATTCAAAAAACGTTTAGAATTAACTTAATGTCTGAAATAAGCACCGCTTATATGTAATAGACGTATATAATCAAAACCCAATATATAATGTCAAATGGAATAAATAAACCAACAGATATAAAAACGTCATTAAAATTAATAAATAAATATTTAAAGGAGACAAAATTTTGTTTCTGATCTTACCTTTTAAAAACATGAACACAACTTAAGGACTTCTCAAAGAATATAATTTATTTGAAATATTTAATATATTCAAATATTCGAATAAGTTAATTCAAAAATCCCTCAAAACATGCACTATATCTTCAAAAAACAAATATAATTCTAGGTAATGCCTTCCTCGGTCCAAAATAATATTCCAAATATCAAAATCAAATAACTATCACTATATCACAACTTACACGTGTTAAGGATGAATGCTTCAAACAGACTAACTTTAAAATTCAAGATGGTCTATGTTCTAACAAAATCACAGAACAGTGTAAGTTATTTTTAAGGTTATATTTAAAATTATTGACATTCCATAATGAGATTTATTGAAGCCTGAATATAATTATTTATTTTATATATAATAAAATAGAAAAAGGCTTTTTACTTGATGAAAGAAATATAACAAAATTTGAATATCAAAACGGATTGAATCTGTTAGTCTTCTACAATTTTAATTTCAAAAAAATTCCATTCAAAAAACTTTTAGAATTAAATTAATGTCTAAAATGAGCACCGCTTATATTTAATAGACGTATATAATCAAAACTAATTCTAAAAGTTATTTGAATAAATTTTTTTTTAAATTAAAATTGTAGAAGACTAACAGATTAAATCTGTTTTGATATTCAAATTCTATTTTTTTATTCACATCCCTGTATGCTTATGGTTCTCTATGAATTTTTAATAACATTTCTGCCTGTTGTTATTATAGGCTAACCAGGTAAGATATTACTCTCATGCACATGTTATATGTTAGGTTATATCTAGGTTAAACTAGAAGGTTAAACGGGTTTACTAACTAATATTGTCCATGTCCCGGGATAGGGATTCTCTTCAAGTGACGGCTCTCCGGGTCAGCGAGCACCTAGAATCTACATATGGGCAGAAATTGATTCACCTCTCCTGGCAGGACTGTCTTAGACGTTCCCGCTACTACCCGTGGACTTTCTTCAGGCTCTCTGGGTCAGTGAGCCCCTGGAATATGGACAGGAGTTGATTCATTTCTCCTGGCAGGACTGTCTTAGGCGTTCCTGCTGCTATCCGTGAACTTACTACTCAATAATAAGTCCATCGATCTGAGGGTCGTCTATACTGAAAAACCTTCTTAAATTTTCCTCTGGTTCTATCTCTTCTTCCTCAATTTCATCATCTTCCGGTTCCTCATCCTCGCTAATTTGCGACTCTGCACTTGATATGCCCTCGGCGCACTTGATATGCCCTCTGCACTTGATATGCCCTTAATAATTCCACTGTGGAATTATTAAGGGATGTGGCAACCCTGTCTTCTTCGCGTCGCTTTTCGGTTCTGAATCGCGGTCGTCAATGAGCTTTCTCTCTCGTCCTCTGAGATATTCTCCTGTATCCTCGATTTGTACCTCTTCAACCTATTTACATGAACTTCTTGTTCGTCCTTACCTTTACATTCTCTGATTGTACAGATCACCGGACCAAGCATTTCCAAAATCCTATAAATCCATGGTTTTATAATTTTTTTTCGATACCCCCTTTTTCCCTGTCATTTCCCTAAGTTAAACTCGATCCCCCGGACTAAAGTTAGAATCACTGGTTTTCTCATTAAATTTCCTTACTCTCGCTGCTTTGGTTTTTTCCGTTTTCTCGTACCTTTTCAGAAACGGCTTTTGTTACATTCTGCCCCTTTAATAAAGTTATTTCCCCCTTAGAAATATTAGTTACTCGTATCCAAATCCTATCTGCATTTTTCACTACACAGTTTGCAACCTGTGCCTGACCATTTATAAGCTTGTTCGCATGCTATAAATTTTCCTTCTATTTCCGATTTCAATTTCACCTGTATTAACGCTTCCGTACGTGCCGGAATCTTAACTTTTCGTTCCGAGATAACATGTCTCAGGGATATGCTGTGGAATCCCCCGTACCGTATGTATCAGATCATGTTTCGCCCGCTGGCATTCTTGTGTTTGATTTAACGACCTGCTCCTCGACCTTGGCCGTTCAGTATTTTGTTTACATTTGACGTTATCCCGTATTGTGTTTATATATCCCGATTTTTCTCCTGTGATCTTCGACTTCTGCATAGTCCTTTTTCCTTCAATTTCTCCATTTTCCACATGATTTCGGACCTCTTTTCCGCTAATTACTACCTCGTTATGTGATCATTCAATACGATCTACCGTTTGTGAGAATTTATTCTCATATTTACTTTCATTGGCCTTCCTATTTATTCCTGCTGATTGACTAATTGCGTCATTTTTTCCAACTTAGCCATGCTAATATTTTGCTCCTTCCATTCCATTTTTAATTAATGTCATCGCCGCGCCGGTATCTACTATACAATTACATATTACCTCATTAACCCTTATCTTGATTAAGTCCGGTACCTCTTTTATTCCTCCTACAGGAATCTCCAGAACTACAATCCGATTCTTTGTTGCCCTATGTAAACGTCCTTGATTTATATCATACTTCTGCCGCCTTACTGTTGCAGAGACGGTACGTATCTCCTCTCGAGGTCCCTGACCTCCTTCCCCTGCAGTTTCGTGCTATATGGCCCAACTTGCCACACGAAAAACATTCCGTTTTTCTTAGTGTCCACTCAGGTCTCGAATTCCACCTGCTTCGATAATCCTTCATCAAATAGCCGTATTTACCGCAACCGTGACACTGATTGTCCGGTTCTATCGCTGATATTCTAATGTCTGGTCTCCCTTGCGCCATCATCATGGTAGTTTCCTGAAATCTTACA
Organism: Megalocaria dilatata; assembly: GCA_034642435.1. NCBI lineage: Eukaryota > Metazoa > Arthropoda > Insecta > Coleoptera > Coccinellidae > Megalocaria > Megalocaria dilatata. Next base: position 73,521,876 of record CM067857.1, read on the forward strand.
ATTTCTTCCGCTTTTTCCAAATCTAATTTATCTTCTCTCAACATCAAGATTCCTGTGAACTTCATCAAATCCATCCGCAGTTCGATTTTGAACTGATTAATAATCAAATCTTTGTTTTTCATTCTGATTCCAACTTCTTCATCTGCAGCGTCTCCATCCAAATCCTCTTTTAATAATCTTACTCCGATCGTCCGTAATCGCGTACAAAAAGATGAAACAAGGAATGTAGGCTTCAATGTCGCAAAACCTAACTTCTATTTGGGTCGCTATAATGTATAGAATTAAAAAAAAATTGTCCCAATTGTGTTTCATCTACCATTTCAACTCCCTTGTGATGTTTTGAGTGTAAATCTGCGATATCCAGTTTTTTTATCAATTGTATCAAAATAAGTATTGTTACTTCTTAATTCACGTATTTTACTCAGTGTTGCTTGCAGTAAATTTCTCACCTTCAGAATATCTATGTTTCTGTTTTTTAAAATAGAAAAAACAGTATTAGTTTGATTAAAAGTTAATACTCTGAACAAATATTATGAGCATCTTCTAAAAAATTTTTTAAACCTACTGCTTCTCTCTCGTTATAAGCACTTTTTGACCAAACTCTGTCCAAATTTGTATTAGTTGCTGTGAATAAAATGCACGGTCAAGAAAATAATTTATTTAAAGTTATACTGCCAGTAAGTCAGTCGTACTTTTCATACCATGCATTTGAAACCCTGAATTTGATTTTCTGACCCCACCCATAGTCACAAGACATTTACTTAGATCTGGAACAGGTCGCTTCACTTCTTTAATTATGTATAATTCTTCCTCATAGGAATGACTCGAAAAATGTAGCTGATTCATTAAAAAATCTACAAAATTACAACTACTTCGAATATTTTCATTTACCTTGGGTAAATGTTTGAGGTAAAAATTTGAGACGAGTCACTCGGTCCCGCTAAATCCATTTCGCCTTCTGGTAGTAATTAAGTCGATTAACAAAATGAAAAGTCTTTTTGAAAAAAGTTCACACGAACACGGAGACAAACTTACACAAGCCACCAAATGACAACAAAACGAAACTAACCAGCACTTTATTAGCAATCAAAGTACATATTATACAGGCTAATGTGATGGCTTAAGAGCTGCGTGCTCTCAGATGACGTGGTGACGGCTTCTACAGTGAATCGTCCTCTTCAATCCTCCAGAAGATGTGTTGGCCCGTTACTTTTAAGTCGTCTGCCATCTTGTTAATCGTGTAATGGTTAGAGTGTATTCTTGTGATGATGTAATTTTTCATGATGATTTATACTCTTTTCTTTAATGATATCTTTCACATATGGCACCTTATGGTCTTCGTGTGAGGTCTGATTAGCAACATAACATAGAGCATTTGCTATTATATGTAGTATCTTTGACTGGCTTTTCTGTATGAAAGCCATGTTTGACTGCCTGTGCAGCCTCACAATTTTATTGCATATTGGTCAGTATTGTATATTGAAATTTTGTTCTCCAGTGATGAATTGGACTTTCTTCCCATCGCCCAAATATTCATTCACTCTCAAATTAATTCGTTTCCATTTTTTTAAAATCATGCTTTTTCCAGGTGAGTTTCCTGTCCAAATATATTCCCAAGTATTTGGTAAAAAACAGGTGGGCATTGATCTCTTCTAAGTGTGAAGATCACTTTTGTAGACTTAGTCTCATTAATTTGATTCTCCACTTCTGCAGCCATTTTTCAATTTCATATAAATAATCTTGTAGGTGACTAGATGTCAATGCTGGATCCTTGTCTGTCAAGAATCCTGGATGCCAGACCTTATCGAATAATACAGATGGACAGTACTCTGTCCAGTGTTCTAAGGCTTGGCTGATTTAATATGTTATTCAATGGTTTTGTTGTACAGTGGGATGTTCTGTTCTGAATCCGAATTGGTGCAGTGGTATCCACTCCTTTACATTACAGTCTTAATTCGATTTGAAGAATAAAAGCCTCTCCATGATTTTTGAGATAACAGAAAGTAGACTGATGGGACGATATGAATTGACCCTGCTATGATCCTCTCCTGGTTTGGGAATAAGGATTATCTCTGCAGATTTGAGTAGTTTCGGCCAATAACTCTATTTCAGGATGGCATTGAAAATATATGTCAGCAGCACTACTCCCTTTTTCGGCAACTCTAACCATTTTTGGACTTATTCCATCCATTTCTGTCGATTTTTGAACATTCAAGCATTTTATTCCTTTTTCAACCTCAGCTACTCTGAATTTTTTTATTGGTGGGACGCTTAAAAATTCTGTAATAAACTTTTTTCCATTTCATTATCAGGATCGTTATTGTTAGGAGAAAATACCTTGGCTAGGTGGTTCTGCAAAAAAAATTTTTTTTTGGTCATCACTCCTGGCCCACTGTAAGTCAGGTCCCTGCTCGTTGAGTACAGGAGGTATAGGAGCCCGTGGCTTTTTTGAGTATTTTACTGGTTTCTATATGAACTGATCGAATCTATTAAGACCAGTTATACACTCTTTGAGTGATTTTTCTTTTGCTTCTTTCATCCTTGACTTCAGTTGATTGGTTAACCTGCTTAAATTTTTTTGTCTGATGGATCATGCGTGAGATGCTATCTCGGCCTCGCCCTTTTTTGCATAAATAATTTCTTGATTTCTACTGAAATATGGTAGAATGCATTCTTATCATTTACTGTCCTGGGAGGAGCTTGTTCTGCAGCATATTTAATGACATCGATAAACTTGTTTAATCCTTCATCGTATATGCTTATAATATATTCTGAGGAGCTATCTAAAGACATACACTAAAATCACGGAGGCGTGAGCCTGTATGTGATTCATAAGCTTAACAAAACATTGTTACATAGCCAGTACTAGATACTTAATTAAATAAATCAACTACTACTACTAAAATAAATTATGGTAGCTATAATAGGACTATGGTATGAGAATAAATCTTAACTGAGGACAATGTCAATGTATGCTGCAGAAATGCCATTTGTGATTAAAAAATCAAAGATCTGAAGTTTCTCTTCTGGATGTCTGTTAGCTGGTAAGTTAGTGTGCCAGTGGACAACCAGGAGTAGTTTTTTCTTGAATGACATTGGTAAGTTCACTGCCTTTTCTTGTTATAAGGCGTGATCCAATTGTGTTTAATGTTATAATCACCACCTGAAATAAACTTTGATTGCAATGTTTGGAAAACTTTACTGAAGTGTTTCTTTTTTATGTTACATCGAGGTGGGCAGTGAACTGTAGCTCCACTTTTATAACTGTTGCCTGCAAATATTCTTTCTCATATTTCAGTAATTTGATATGACTTATAGTATAGTTTATTATGATAGCAGTACCAGCATGTGCGGTGTTTTCTGGATGATTTGTTTGGTAAGTTCTGTAGTGGGGTATGTTGATATATGATTTACCTGTGAAGTGAGTTTCTCTTATGAGAAGAATGTCTGTCTACTGAATTTTGATGAAGAAAAATCTCTATTTCATTTTTGTGTTGTATAAGCCCATTGGCATTTCATTCTGCGATTTCAATAAATTTAGCAAATTTTGCTGATTAGCGTAGCCATCATGTTTATCATTGTGTTCTGTTGAATCAAACCTCTAACCTTCTACAATAAGAGCATTAGGAGGATCAAGAGGGACTTGTGGGGCAAGTTCTGTGAGGCTATAAATGATGCCCCCGGAACTGTCAGAATACACAAGATTCTCTCCAGAGAGCCAGTGAGAACAACCGGTTCGCTCAAACGTCCGGAGGGTGGTTTGACTGGTTCCAGAAAAGAAACATTGGAGCTCCTTGGGAACAAACACTTCCCTGGATGTCAAATCTTGGAAGATACAAACGCCAGATCCAACCCTGGCCATTTAATCTGGTCTGGGAGGGGCAACTGGGGAATATCCAAAAATATAGTCACTGCACAAGCGGTCAGAGACGCAATAAGGTCTTTTAAACCTTTCAAAACACCGGGGGTAGACGGAATCTTTCCACCCCTTCTTCAAAAGGGCATGGATGTGTTGATTCCGCATCTGCTAAAATTATTTAGAACAAGTCTGGCTTGGGGGTTATCCCTACAAGCTGGACACTAACTAAAGTGGTATATATACCAAAGGTGGGACGAACAGAACCGGAACCCTCTTCGTTCGGACCAATAAATAAGCTTGACATTGTTCCTGCTGAAGAGTCTGGAAAAGGTGATTGATGTCCATATCAGGGGGAAGGTGCTAATTGACAGTCCCCCTAGCCCTCATCAATACGCCTACCAGGCTGGCAAACTGACAGAACTTGCATTGCATAATCTAGTCGGAAAATTAAACCAATCTCTCGATAATCGAGAGATAGAACTAACAGCGTTTCTAGACATTGAAGGTGCTTTTAACAATACGCTGCCGGCTTCTCTCGCTGAGGCTATCGCTGCGAGAGGAATCGACCCACTAATCTGTAGATGGATACAGGCAATGCAATGCGGCAGAACAATAACGACCTCATACCAGGATGAGGTCTTCGAGTTCAAGGCTGCGGAGGGCTGTCCGCAGGGAGGTATTCTCTCACCCTTACTGTGGACCCTTCTCGTTGATGACCTTCTAGCGATCATTTCGCTGTGGGGAGTCGACGTTCAAGCATTTGCTGATGACCTGGCAATCGTAGTGAAAGGTAAATCGGAGGTGACGATATCGACCGTCCTTCAAGAGATACTGAACACTATTGACAAATGGTGTATAAGGGAAGACATGTCTCTCAACCCGCAAAAGGCAGTTATAGTACTGAAGCTCTCGGGTAGTAACAGATGTTGCGTTTTTAGGAGACGGCGTTTCGTTTCCGAGTATGCGCATCTGAAACTCGTCAGACAGGCTTGATGCGCAGACTCTGCCTGTTACGCCGGTGACCATGCGTGCGCTTGGAACGCTGACTTTCAAACGCATTACCTTACTCTATTTGAACCTAGCGGGGAAGGTTAGTCACGATTCTTACGACTGATCGGGTCCTCTATCGGTACGCCGGTCAAACTACAATAGAGCAAGGCAGGTTTCTGGACTGGGAGCGAAGAAGTTGTTCGCTACAGTACCATTCACTAAAAAACGGAAGTTGAATGGTTTAGAACCGCCGACTATCCGTGGTGAAATAATACAATTTTCATTTGAGGCAAAATACCTGGGAACAGTCCTAGACAAGACCTTCAGCTGGAGTGTGTCATAAAGCCAGAATGGGTTTCTGGACTTGCAGGCGGATCTATGGTAAAACCTGGGGCCTTAAGCCCAGGCGGATGTACTGGCTATACACTATAGTAATTAGACCACGGATAGTGTATGGCGCTGTAGCGTGGTGGAAGTAAGCCAACAAACGGTTGGCGAACAAATGCTCACCCGACTACAGAGACAGGCTTGCCTTGCAATTACAGGTGCGTTTCGCTCCACATCCACGGCAGCCATGGAGGTCCTACTAAATCTACCACCCCTGCACCTAATTGTGCAGAGGGAGGCGGAATGGACCACAAGCAAACTATATCAACTGGCGATGGACAGGCCAGAGGCAATAGTGATGGGAGGCTCAGGACTGCTGGACGAGCTTTTAACAAACAGTATCCTACCCATTACTCCTGAACAAGATTATCGGTTTTATCCAAAAACTGGATCTCGTCGGGGAGATATAAATTAGGGGTGAACCACAATAGTCCGTGCGGACGCAGTGGTAGGGTGGACAGACGCCCGCTCCCCATAAATAACATAATGAACAACATTGTTATCCCTCATGTATGTGATTAACTTTCTGTAGATTTCTGGTAATTCAGTTTATTTTAATTGTGTTGTCCACAAGGCACTTTGTGAAGTACTTCCTATATTCCAATGCAGTACTGATTTTTTTAATCATTTCCCCATAATTAATCACATCATAAACAAAAATCGACAGAAGTTTAGGTATTTTGTTATTGTTTTCATTACTTATAACATAAAATTTTTCACTCTGTATTTTTTCACTGGTTTCTCCCAGAATCTGGAATCTATTGTTGATAGCTACTGGAACTGTGGTATTTGAGTTAATTCTCCTTCTTTTAACTGTTGTTCTAATTGCCTGTCAGGAATTTCTTCTCAGATCATTTGCTTTGAATCCCAAGAATTCTTCATCACTTGTAAATGTCATTCTTTATAAATGCGGACTATTTGGTTATTGCATGTTATTAATATTTTCCTTGTATATTTACATCTGCTGGTTCACATGGTCTTGAGCTCATGTTGTATTGAACGCTATCTGCATTTATTATTATTCATCAATCATCAGGGCAGATAAGATATCTGTTTTTGTTGAATTTTCATTCAGTTTTCCCAAATAATAGTGAAAATATTTTTCAGAATACTTCCACTGGAATAAACACTATGTGCGACCCCTATATTCTCAGTAAATAGCTCAATCCGGGTTTTTATACCCAGAATCAGATAGATGATTACCTTTGTATTCACAAAATGATAGTGCACAAGCAATTATGTTCAACATGTCTACATTTGTTAAACACACGTTGATGACTGTTATTTGAGTATCTAATTTAATAATAATAAATTAATTTTAAATGGAAATTATATTTCAATACTTTTTCTTGAAAACTAATTACGATATTTTTATACGGATTTATTTAGTATAAAAACAGCTTCCAAATGGTCTCATTAGAAATTTCAAAGTTGATACTCTTGCAAGCTGTTTTTATATTGACTGAATCTGTATAAAAAATTTAAAAACATGATTCGTTTTTAAGAAAAAATATTGAAATATAATTTTCATTTGAAGTTTATAGTAGATACTCAAATTGTTCTTGGCAAATGTTAAGCCTATCTATGAAACATCTTACTTTTGCAAAAACCTTTGGAATTAAATTCTGACATTCCTTTACAATATACATTTTGATTGCAACATTATGAAATTTCTGAAATGCAATATTTTTTCTGCAATATGGTAAAAATTCTCAAAGACCAGAAAAGTTTTTGAAATCAAAGTACATTTTTTATACATAGAAATTGGTTTAATAAATATACATTATTTTACACAAATTAACTAGTAATTTTTAAGTTATAACCTAGTGAGTTCATCAAGTTAGATGATAATTCAATATATATTTATTTTAGGACGATTCCAGTTCTTGTTCAACAATCTTCCTGTATTCATCGAAACCACCTTCTATACTTTTAACGGAACCATTGCCACAAACCCACAATTCTTTGCAAACCATACGGATGAGTCTTTCGTCGTGGGAGACTAAGATAACACCACCCTAAAAATAAAAATTCTTGCTTACATCAACATTCTTGCATATTTTACATTTGTAAAGACTATTTCAACAAAGGAAGTTTCTTCCATAAAATTTTATAATTGTTTAGCTTCTTCAAGATGTTGCAAATAAGTTCACCAATATTATGATGTTCATCTTGGTAGAATATTTGTATACACTGTAATAACTGATTTGAACAAGCCAAGAATTGAAAAAAGGATTTTTATTTGCTGAAATATAACAAGTCATAAATTTGAAATTTTGAAAGTCGAATTTTTTTTCTTATTTTCAAGATATAATATTGATTTCTTCATTCCTGCATTCAATTCTATAAATCAAATGCATAGAATAACAATTCGATGAATTATTTCAACTGTTTATAGAACTTACAGAATTAGGGGTTGTAAAAAAAACTCAAGAAGGAAAAATCAGAGAAAACTATATACAGGACACTATTATATATTGACTCCTTAAAGAACATAGTTCAGCAGATTGAGATAACATCACTAAATAAGACATCATCATATTGTTGGAATACATAGGAGATATACTAGTCAGACTTATAAATGATATCCTAACAAGTTGCATATTTCCAGAAGACCTCAAAAAGGCAAAAATAATTCCAGTCTATGAAAAAGGCCGATAAAAAATTATAGACCAATATTAATGTTGAATAGTGGAAAAATTATATAAACAAGACTTGTAGATCTCATGAAAAAAAAAATTTCAATTTGACCCACAACAATACAGCTTCCAAGAAGAAACGGAATTACAGTAGATATTTGGAATATATAACTAGGGAATAAGATAAAAATAAATATTGGATGGAGTAGTCCGTTACTTTGTGATAGTTCATTTTAATGGAATGAAATAAGAAATTACTTTGTTTTCTATCACTTTTTTTTTATTATAACTGATATACAGTGACTCGAGTTTCGTAGTGTTTACTACATTTTCAAACTGAATGAACAAATTAAATCTCCACTATTATATATGCTGATAGTAGGCTTCGGCAGAGCTTCGAAGAGAGGGGTTTTCCAAAGTTCCGTCTGTTCGTTTAGTAGTTTTATGATTGGTATGTGCCTCTTATATTTTTCAATTTCTATGGATTCCAGGATGTCAAGTTTTTTCCCTTTCGCTTCCAGTTATAATAAAAAGTGATAGAAAACAAAGTAATTTCTTATTTCATTCCATAAAAATAAATATGTCATTATAGTATTCATTGCTCTACAAAAAGCAGTTGATATAGAAATACTTTTGAACAAGATTTGAAAAATAGGATCTGCAAAGTATGAAAACATTACTTCAACAAAGCTGAAAGTGAAATGGAAGAATTGAAGGCTGGTATATAACAGGGTTTATTACTGGTACCCTTAGAATATTTAATGTATGTTCACAACCTGCACTATGGACCACCAAAATCGAGATATTTTATGTAGAAGGTGTAGAAGTATGAAACCAGAATTACCATAGCCACAGATTAGAGAGTGCTTCTACGACACCATTATCTTTAACCTAAGTTCAATATACTGATATTTTCTATAACTTCAAACGTCTCAAGTTTTGTGCTTAAGAAAAACAATTTATGGAAAACATGGGTTTTCTATTATCATTTGAAGAAAACTGCCGCAGAATCGAATATTGGTTGAAGTTTACAATGAACATACTTTTCGTAAAACTCATTGTTTCCACTGGTTAAAAAAAAATAAAAAGCGGTATTTTGACATGAGGAACAAAAAGCATGGGAAAGCACCGAAAGTGTTCGCAGACAACGAATTTCAAACCTTATTGGATGCAGATCATAAACTCAACATTCGTTTGGAAGCTATAGGAAAAATTCACGTGGGAAAATGGGTTGCGTATGAACGGATCATGGTGAATCCAGGCGAACCGTCTAATCTATTTGGAAAGAAGATGACGCTCTATGTTTAGTGGGATCACCTTGTGAAACCATCAACACTGATCGCTAGCAACAGCAAATGATCAATTTAGATTGAACATTGAGGAAAAACCAACAAGGATATGGAAAAAGGTAACACAAAATATTTTTGTTCCATGAAAATGAAACATAACATACAGCAAAATGGGACAGGGAAAAGATCGAGGCATTCAGTTGAAAATATACAAAAATGGCTCAATATATGGTTCTCTTCAAAAGAAGAACTGTTTTTTTGATTTGGCATTCATAAACTGCCGGAGAGTTGGGATAAATGTATAAGTAGCAAATGCAGATTGTTTTTAATAAAATATTTTTTATCATGTTGAAACAGTAGTCGTGTAATTTTTACAAAACTGACTGATATGCAGCTGATATTGGTTTAGTCATATCAGATAGCGATACTGATGAATTAAAAATGAGAAAAAAAACTGATTTAGTTTTAATTTGAAATAAGGTTATTCTGATTTTCACAAATTTTTATTGTTAAACTCACAACAATTGTTTCGCTATCACAGTAGCATCATCAGGCAAGATCACATTTTGAATAACTAAGCTTGTTTCCGAAATCCGTGGCTAGTTATTCAAAATGTGATCTTGCCTGATGATGCTACTGTGATAGCGAAACAATTGTTGTGAGTTTAACAATAAAAATTTGTGAAAATCAGAATAACCTTATTTCAAATTATTTAATATGGATTTTCACCAAGTAAGGACTGATACAATTCAATGATTTAGTTTTATACTTTTAATGGCTCTGTAATAATAAATTAAGTATCAATGACTATAATATTGTTTAAATGACCATAAATCAGTAGACCAAAACAGACTGCATTGGATATATTTAGATAATGAAAAACTGAGAGAAGTTAGTGAATATGACCACCTGGGACTAAAGATAATGAAAGATCTGACATGGAGCAAATATGTTATGAGTGTGATTACTGGCATGGTGGGGGCAATCGAGAAATGTGTCTCTTACTAAATAGTAATAGACAAAAATTACTTTATAACAGTTTTATTGAATCACATCTTAGATATCTTCTACCAGATTGGGGTAAGTATTCAATAAATAAACTACAGAGGACCCAAAATGAAGCAATAAAAACAAGATACTTGTTGAATTATCATACACCATCTGAATAGCTATAGACTAAAAAATAATGAAAATGGAGCAGATAAAAATTTTTAAACAGGTGAAACTAATTGACATAATTGAAAACAAAAGACGCAGGCAGAACTGAAACACTATCTAAGCTACCAAATAAGGAAAAACGCTCTGAGAAATAAGAATTTATATGACCAAAACTTCCCTTGAGTTTATTGTGTTCGATGATTGATCAAAGTCAATAGGACCTTTTTTTATTCAAAGTATGATGTCCCATCAGAAATTCAAATAAGGAAGAAAAAACTTAGGCTGAATTGATAGGTTATCTAAGAAGAAAGTATTGATTAGACTGAAAATAATTTTCGAGCCTGCGGAAGCTTTAAAGAATTTTGGAAATGTTTCGTATATTACTACCATTGTACAATAACCATGTAAAACAATAAAATTTTGTGAAAAGATCTCAAAACCAGAAAATTTGAAATCATTTTTTGCCTACTTATGTACAATTATTTTCTCATATGTAAAGGTCTTCAAAAAACACTGAAAAAAAACCCTTATTTAACTTCCTCAAAATGTGAACTGAAAATTTCAAGGGTGCTTCAATATTTTTTTCAGGTATGCTATTGAAACAAATAATAAAATAAAAGCCATTGAAGATAACAGCCGTTATCATAAAGTTACACTCTGTATTTGATGGTTGTTTCAAAAACCTTCACGATTTTCAATAATAGCGAAAAGTGTATGGCGTTGAAAGGAGATTATGTTGAGAATTAAATATATTTTCACACAATTGATTATGGTTAAATGAACTCTCGAAACTCGTATCAATTAAATGTATATTACAGAATATTGGAAATGTTATTCTGCTGATATTTTTCATTCTTTCATTTGGATTATGTATGAACATATTTTAAAATTTATTGAAAAAATTTTCTTCAATTATCGTTATGAAACTTATGGAAAGACTAGCCCAAATTTTCAAATTTAGATCAAACTTACAGTGAATTTATTTATGGCCTTTCCTAATGCCTCAATGGTTTCAATATCTAAATGATTGGTAGGTTCATCAAGAACAAGAAAGTTGGGATGTTCCATGCACATTCTAGCAAAGGCAACCCGTGATTTTTGTCCTCCCGATAAACTTGCTACTGTTTGAAGGGCTAAGTCACCTGATACTCCAAAACTTCCAAGTTGTCTCCTGTACTCCTCAGTAGGTTTACCTAAAAAAATATCGATAATGTATAAAGGAACGACAATAAAGAACTTTTTCTTTTAGTATAAATATAGCATATTATACAGTATATACATATAGGATAATTTTTAAGATGAGACTTTTTTTAACAGGTTGTAAAATTCATAAAAATAAGTAATATTTCATATAGAAGTTGCAGAGTAAAACTGCAACTGGAATTTTCGATTAGACCCACTCCTTCATGCCAATTAACCAATTCAACAATTATAGCACTGATTAAACTCAAGGTACATAACAAATAGCCATATACTAAAAAAAAATATCATTGTATTGTAGGTGGTCTGGGAACCACGTCTATGACCTTGAGTTGGTTTAATTTTTTTCTCACAAACATGCAATCAAACTTATATGGAATTACTCAGTATTTTACCGGAAAAAAGTATTAATCATAGATTAAGTCGGTTTTTACTTGGTGAAAGCCCATTTTGAAAGATATACCGAACAAATAAAATTTTATATCATATTATCGAATAATTCATTCAAAGTATTCAGGATGAAACTGGCGAATGATATGAAAACATTCATTTCAACATATTTTATCGCATAAATTAACAAAAATTAAATGAAATTCATTATGTACGATGTTCCTAAATTAGACGTGCAAACAAAGAAGGATGATAACAAGAATTAAAGACTCATAAACATGTCCACAAATGCTTGGTTTCTGAGATATAGTATTTAAATTTTTTCAAACTTTTTTTTTATACTCTATGCATTTCAAAAGATATTCAGCTGAAACATATTCATACCCTTACTTAAAGGTTGACATCTCATGGTTTGTCAACTGCTTGTGAAAATGTGAAATTCAGGGTGATATCAACAGTATCCCCGCCTTTTTCCCTCCAAAATTTTTTTGTGTGACATGACTGGTACTTTAATAAATATTAATAAGAATGTTCGTCTCATTTTAAGAACTTTTTGTTATCTTTAAATTAATTCATATCTGCTACCGTTTTTCAATACAAAAATTAATGGAGGTAAACCAAGAACTATTATAACAATGTTTTGAAGAAAATAGAATATTATCATGCGGTTTTGATAACAGATGAGGCTACTAGTTTATTATTCACTTATTTCATCTGGCAATATCTTCATTTTGAAGTGGCATCATTAGATTTTCTTTTCAATATCTGTCATTTCGCTGAAATGTAAACAACATAGTTTCTGTCTGCTCTGAAAATTTCAACTTTTGTACCGAATAATATGTTTTTGCGGGGAGTTTTAATTGATTATTTAAATATAAAAAGGTATGTTACACTGTCCCGATTTCTAGAACTTTCTATTACCATAGCTCATACTCCTTATTAATTATAAAAAAGGCTGCCGAAAGTCATCGTATTTTAGTGGATGTTTATGGTAACCATGCTCTGGCTGAACGAAAAACGTGTCAGAAGTGGTTTGGCCAATATAAAAGTGCCAATTTTGACTTGGAAGACGATGAAAGCCAACAAGTTTAAGGATGAAGAATTAGAGGCAAGGATCCATCACAAACGCAAGAGCAACTCGCAAAAACACCTGGAGTCACTCAACCAGCCATTTCCCATCGTTTAAAAGCAATGAGAATGATCCAAAAGGTAGGAAATTGGGTGGCATATGAACTGAAGCCAAGAGACGTCGAACGTCGTTTTTTCATACCTGAACAACTGCTCCAACAGCAAAAAAGAAAGGGGATTTTGCTTAAATGTTCGATAAAAATCCGCACAAACTTATATACTCTTAATAGTAGAAGGAAAATGAGTGTTTACTCAAATATCAAGCTGTTTGGAATATCTTGCTTGATTCATTGGTATATCCCCTATCAAATCCAGAGGGTGCAGGCACTTCTGGCTTCAGATATTAATCCCAGGATTTATTTTTGTGTCCAGGAATAGTTTTCATTGAACGTCTGGGATAGTAATATTGGAGATTATTTGATCCTTTCTTTTTGCTGGTTCAACTTACTGGTTACTCATAGAGTTATTCTTTGGTAACTGATTTGCTATTTGAAGATTTGCATCCTTCACTACAACGTGAAATATGGTTTATTGTGGAGCACCGTCGTTTCCAGCTCATTTTTCACTTTTGGTTTAGGACTATATGAATGAGAACTATAGAAAACACGTGGATCGGATGAGATGAACTTCAGTCATGGGCCGTTAGCTCGCCAAATTTATATAGTAGTAGATTTCCGTTTATGGGGGCATTTCAAATCTCTAGTGTACATGACACCAGTGAATACTGCAGACGAACTGAGAAATGTAATACGCGCGTTTGTAACAGTTAGGAATACTCCAGGGGTGTTCGGAACAGTTAGATCGTCTATGAGAAGAACAGAAGGTTGGAAGAGGACATTTCCAACATTTGTCGTAGTTCAGTTTCGTCGTTGTGACTGTTAAATACATTTTCTGTTGTAATTTAGTCTCTTTGTTATGGCTATTTTTCAAGTTTTTGTAGTAAATATAAAAGTTTTTGTGATGATTATTAAATTAATTTTTCTAATCTTTCAGAAGAGTTAGATCTTCTATGACGAACAGAACAGTATAAGGGTTGGAGGCGGATATTTTCAATATTTGTTGCTGTTCAGCTCCCTTATTGTGATTGATGAATGTTGTACTTGAAACTCTTTATTATGATAATTTTTCTTGTATTAAGTATAACAATTTTTGTGATGATTATTAAAGGAGTTTTTTAAATCTATATAAACCAGTACTACAGATTGAGAAGATAGCCAAAAAACTAATAATAGAATTTATCCAAATATGTCAGAGCCTACGGAACTGTTCTTTACCAAAATTCAGTTGAATATCTTGAGAAATGTATATGCTGTCAGGAAAGAATGATGAAAAAATTCAAACTTCAATACTTTATTTCTTGAAACTCATGTGTATGAAACTTTTATTCTTAATATAATCCAAGTAATCACCCCTCATCATTTATACCTTCAATTTAAGAATACCCTATAAAATATTAAATAGTATAGATTATTAATATTAGATGAAATTAGAAGTAATATGTGTTATTGAAAAAAAAAGGTGAAAAGCACTGACATGAAGTTGGAAGGAAGCTTCTGCGCGCTTGTTAAATTTCAATTTCCTCTGAAAATTTAAAATTTGTGAGTTACTTTTCAAAGAAGCTACATATGATCAATAAGAAAACACACTTCTGTGTTCTGTCATCTGAAAGTCAAATAAACATGATTTCTTGCAATTTTAGAACTATTCTCCTAAAGAAACAGAAAATTTCATGAAAACGAAAAATATATCCTTCTCTCTTCTATCTACATCATTACATAATGGAAAGAAACAGAGGAAAAAGATTATATTGAACTAAACTTTAGATTTTTTCATACTTTTTTCCGAAATCAGATAGGAAAAAAATTCAGAAAATTCTAGTAATTTACCTTCACAAAATTATGCATGAGCATGTGCTTATTTCACGTCTAAATATTACTAAATCTGAACACAATCGAAAAGAATTGAAAAATAAAATTTCAAATGAGAATAATATAGGAACCATTGGGCTGATTCTGACCATTTTTGAACATAACTGATATATTAAAACTCCAAACGTACCCTGAAAATTTCAAATCTCTATATTTTTTAGTTCGGAAATTCACATATTCAACTCCAATCTGCCAATCCACACAAAATTTGGCATTAATATACAACTAAATATCAAACTTCAATTCGATCGGTCAGTAGTTTCAGAACAACTCCAAGATTTTTAATAGGAATTGTCACCTATTTTACAGTGTGCACCAGCATTATTTATTCTTAGATAAGTTTGATATTGTAGAACAACAGGCTCGAATAATCTATATTTCCACTTTATGCCCCAATACTAACACAAATTAATTGAAACATGGTTTCTAAAAAGAAACTGTCGATTTCATTCTGAGAGAATTTTCATTCATCAAAAGGGGGTTGTTCTGTCATTCCCAGACTATTTCAACGAGATTCAATTCTTCTTCTTACTTCATCTCACATTTCATCAATAGGATTAAGATTGGAGTGATAAGCAGGCCGGTCTCCTCACACCCTCCTTCTCAAAGACATTTTGGCCAGTCTGCTAAAGACAGGGAGAGATTATCCTACATATTTATTACTATTTAGTAAAGTCCCTCTAAAATAATGTTAGGACATGTAGCACCAAATATTCATACCACTGCCTTCCTTAACGAGAAAGAAAATTTATTTATAAAGTTTTTCCTATCATATATTCTGTAATCGATCAGGTAAGATGCTTGAAGCTTAGTTTGTTTTCCACAAACGATGAAAAGATGTTACTTTCAAGTTACAAAAACAATACTACGCCAAATAATGGTATTATTTTATACGAACCAAGTAATTATTATCAGTACATCATTTCACAGTCAAGTGAATTTTCTTAGTGATCAAGTGCTTCTCTAAAATACTGGTTGATTCCATCTATGTTGGGTTATGTGTATCAAGTGAATTATGCTTTGGCCTGGAAACTTACCTGGAAATGCTTGCTGGAGAAGTTCAACCGAATTGACAGTCATATCTAGTTGGTCCACATGATGTTGGCTAAAGTATCCAAATTTTAAATTACGGTGAACATTGGAGTCTCCAGAACTCGGTGATAATATACCCATGATAATTTTAAGGAGCGTCGTCTTACCGGCACCATTGTCACCAACCTTGATTAAGAAAGATATTTTTCGATTAAAATATTTTATAACATGAAAAAATTTCACAAAGCCTTTTTTATGAGTAATTTAAATGTAAAAAAATATAGTATAACGAATTAACTGTTGTTCTTAAAACTTTCATATTCAAGCATATAATATAAAAAATTCGAGAAAAGCACTGACGTGAAGTCAGGAGACTTTACGCGCTTGTTCAATAGTCCATTTCCCAAGAAAATTTTCTATTTGTGAATTACTTCCTAAAGAAGCTTCATATGATGAATAAAAACACAGAATTGTCAAGTAAACGTCATTTTTTGCAATTGTAGAACTGTTCTCTTGAAGAGAGAAAATCTCATGAAAATGGTTGAAAGGCAACTCTTCCCTTCTATTTGCATAGTTACATAATGGCAGGAAAGAGTGGAAAAAGATTAAATTGAACTAAACCTTATATTCTTAGTAATTTTTTTCCGAAATCAGATAAAAAAATTCAGAAAATTCTTCTAATTTATTTACATGCAATTATCGCCTTTGTATCGTAATATCTAAATTTAAACTTGATCGTAGGTGTGTTGCTATGGTTTCTGTAGCGCTCAACGTTATTCCACTACCAAAATATTTATTGTTGTTTTGAGTTTTGATAGCATATAACAGGACGAAATTTTGCAGAAATATTTGCGTCATTATTCTACTTTTAAATATCAAATTTTAGATCGATCATATTTATAGTTTAGAAAATATTGAGAAAAATGGGAGGAAATTTCAAATGTGAATAATGCGAAACTATTGGACCGATTCTGCCCATTCACAAACTCAGCTGGGATATTTAGGCCCCAAACGTGCCTTGAAAGTTTCAAGACTTTCAGCACTTTCTGTTCGAAAGTTTAGTGTTCAAGAGTTTGACGAAGATCCGCTAACAACTTCTAATCATACGATCCTCACGAATAGACGCGTTATTCTATGTATTATTCTTCTTCTAAATACCGGATTTCAGATCGAACGGATTTGTAGTTCAGAAAATATTGAGAAAAATTATAGAAATTTTCAAATGCCTATAAGTGGAAAACCATTTTACTCATTAACGAACATAACAGAGACATTTAAACCCAAAATTTCAAGTCTCTAGCTCTTTCCGTTCGAAAGTTAGCGTGTTTACGGACGGACTAGGCGGCCGGATAGAATTACTTTTGACCTCGGATTCTTCATCCAACTTGGTCGTTTGAAACTAACAGAGATTTTGAAGAAACGCTGGAATCAGTGCGCAAAAGGAAAATCCCATTTGAAATATGAAGTCCATTTTTAAGGCGTTTTCCCCCCTTTAGCGTTGATTACTATTGATACAACCAACACGATGCGAAGTCTAGTCATCAGCTCAAGGATGTTATAGGAGTGCCTAACACTCTTTGTAGGTTCTGAACCTTCCTGTGACTTGGGGAAATACACCTATAAAGAACACTTCAGGAAGAAAGAGGAAACTGACAGCACTCACTCAGAAGTTTGGAGCACTCCAAAAACTTTCTTTGGATTTTTAACACTGATAAAACAAAATCTTATCTTGATTTCATTAAGGGCACCCTGCATCTTTATTTAGACTTAATTAACTTTGGCCGATAAAACAAACAAAATTCTCTTTCAATCACAGTAAATGAATTTGAAAAAAAAATTTACTATAAAACTTGGAAATCATTGATTTTATTGGAAAGTTTTATTCATTTCATGTCCACTAGAATGAATAAAAAAGTACTTACAATACATATTCTAGACTCCATTGTTGCTCCTAAGTTAACGTCACTAAAAATAACTCTCTCTGCATTATATCTGAATGAAACTTCATTCAGCTGAAGAATTGGTGGTGATAAAGATTCTGTATCAGGAAATTTAAGAGTCACTTCTACTTCCTTTTCAACTGGTTTCAATTCTGGTCTATAAATTCACTAATGAGCAAAACATCTGATATCTACAACAATTCTACTCACAGTTTTTCCAGCATCTTTATCTTAGATTGAACAGATGCTGCCCTATTTGCATTGTACCTAAATTTGTCAATAAATTCTTGAACGTGGGCTCTATGCGCCATTTGTGCTTCATATTCTCTTTGTTGATTCTTGTGTTTTTCTGTTTTGGTTTTTATAAATTGTTCATAATTTCCTCTGAAATATAAAAGAAATATGTCAACAAAAATTCAAAGAGTTATTTAAATTCAAATTCTGATAAAACTAAGAAACTATACATTGTTTCTTACAATTTTGCTTAGTATTTAACTTCTTTACTTTCGATGGTATGATGTGCTGGATGAAAATAATGATTGTTTCAGTAGTTCCAGAGAACTACTCCCTTGCAGTAGATATTTCTTAAATAATGGTTTAAAAAACTATAAGATTCATAAAATTAGGAAATCAAAACAAATGAAGTATATTGCTACCAGCAGCAAGACAATTTTTTTTGCTAGAAAAACTAGAATAAAAACTCATCCAGAATTTCAAAGACAATTTCCAAAGGCTACGAAAATAAGAATATCAGTTTTCGGTATAAGGAATTCATCAATTAACTTGTTATATGAAGCACCAAAAATGAAGAATGAGAGAAACGCGTTATTTTTGGACGAAATGAAAAAGGATCTCGTGTCTGATAGCCACAGAATGAGATGCTCATGATTTAGAGCTTGACACCGATTCAAAAAGTACTAAACATCTGATACTCAATCAGTTTTTGAAAAACAGACAAAGAAATGGACCCCCTTTCACTGACCTTACTTTGATGCAAGAGATGGAAATATAGATTATTAAATACTCCAAATATCTACTTAAAATTACTAATTCTTTATAAGGTTGCTTGCATAAAATTATATATCTCACTTTACTTCTGATATTATGGTGGGAAAATTATTTCATAACTAAATATATTGAAATAAACTAATTCTGATGTCCTAAAACATTCTCTATAAAATACTGGAGAATTCCATATAAGTTTTGTTGTATGTATATTCATTTTATCAAAGAGAAACATTGAATTGTATTATGCAAAAGTGATAAAGGGTATATTAAAACAATCTAAATAAGATAAAATAGATAAATCTCCTTTTGATGTCTTTTGTAGGAAGAACAAAAATATTTAGAAGTTGGGGAATTTTATTGGCACATACCAAATTAAAGAATCTTACAGATAAGCCAATGACACATTTTGATTGCTGTCATCTGCATGTGACTTTTAGGTCATCTTGCAATTAACCACAGTCACAGTCTTTGGGTACACAATTCTTCATACATTAATAAGTAATCAAAAAAACTTATCATTTCTTAATAGAAGTGACTACAGAATAAAATATTGGCTATCTTAAGTACTTCTAGTATTATAGCTAAGTTTTCCTTTTCTTATCAGTTCTCTTATTTATGTCTGATGAATGCCTAATATTCAATTGTTTTTCAGAATATGTCAGACAACTCTTGAAAACACCATCCATATAGTAATTCCATACCTCAAAACAAAACCAACTATAGTATCGTGGACCTGATATAGGATTTGGTCCAAAAGAATGTCTCAAAGAATATAAAATATATAATTCCTCTTTAACTCATCAATCAAAAATGCTGCCTGCTCCTCCCACCTTAAAAATTGATCTATATGAATCCTCAAATATCTAATGGATTCTGTTTTATAAATATGGACAATTACGATTGCTTGTAATCAAACATTGAGTAAAATGAAAAGTTATTCCTTTGAGGTAAGGTTGGTCATCTTTAGTTAAGGAGAAAGCAACAAATTTGGTTTTTTGTGCATTCAGACCTAGTTCAGCAGTTCATTAATTTTCAGTCTAAGTGTTTCCTTCAAACGTCAGCACCATGTCATCGGCATAAGAAACAATATTAAAGTTTGTAACATTTAAGAAACAAAATTGGCTGAAGGACTGTTCCCTGCAGTATTCCAACATTCGATACAAATGGATCATTCAACACACCAGATATTTTAACATATTGTTTTCTGGTAGTGAAATAATTCTTCAATAATTTCAGGTAAATTGCCCTCACCCCAACCTCTCTAGCCTACCCTGACAGTACCTTAGCTAAGTCTAAAAATACAGATGTTTTTTGTTTTCATTTAAGTCTACTAGAATACTCTCAGTGAGATTTTTAATAGCACATGTTGAGGCACCCTTATCGGAATCAAACTCTTTCGGACTTATCAAACTGAAACGATCTAAATACGCTATGAGACTTGTTTTCAAACACTTTTCGAAAACTTTTGCCAGTTTGTTATTAATCGAAATGAGTCTGTAATTTGTCATATTTCTTTCATCTCCAAATTTTCATTCAGAAAGAACGACACCTTTTTCAGAAATCAAGTTGATTACATGCAATAATGGCTCTAAAATGAAATGATGAATTTTTTTAGTAACGATGCATCGATACCATCAGGTCCGGAAACCGTACTGTTCCTGAGAGACGCCATATTACATATTAATTCATCTTTTTTACAAGACTCAAATATATAGAAGATTGGACAATAAGTGACTGAAACAGTATATTTTGATCTTTAATCCAAACACTATCTACCATCCTGAGAGCTATATGTATTGGACATATTTGCCTGTAGGAGAAGATAGGTAATTTAATTTTTTTATCATCTTCTATGGCATCATTTGTAGTCTCGTTCAAATTCAATTTATTGTTTATAGTATTCCAAATTTCACGTGTATTTCGACCTGCAATTGAGACTTTATACTTATAAAAATTTCCTTTGGTTGTTTTAATGAGTTTATTCAGATAATTCCTATATGCCGTAAAAGCTTGTTTATTCTATAAACTATTAGGAGCACAAATAAGTTTCCGCCGTTTTATTGTAGATGGCGCGGCACGGAGTTTCGGTTAGCTTTCGCAGATGATAACCGGCTTAAAAAATAGTTTCGACATTCAAGAACAACATAACCTATTAATATCATTGATTTTATATTGGTAAAATATAATTTTTATAAGTTGAAAATGTCAAAATTTGAGCCAAGTAAGCGTCATTTGCGGGAAATATTAGTTTACTTCTTTAATTTAAAGAAATCTGCTGCTGAGGCGCATCAATTGCTCGTAGAAGCATATGGTAAGGGTGCTTTGAGTGAGAAAACGTATCGAGAGTGGTTTCAAAAGTTTAAAAACGGTGATTTCGACGTAGAAGACAAAGATCGCAGTGGAAGGCCAAAAATTTACGAGGATGCAGAATTGGAGGAATTATTGGAGGAAGATTCATCTCAAACACAAAAAGAACTTGCTCTAACATTAGAAGTCACTCAGCAAGGAGTCTCACATAGTCTTCTATAATAAATATTCAATTTGTGTTAAAAAACGGCGGAAACTTATTTGTACTCCTAATAGGTTTTCTGTAGGATTCGTATTTCATACTAATTTTTTCATTATATTTTTTGCCTTCAAACTTTTTGTGAAAGTAGCTATTTGTATGTTTGTCTTTATAATTTCTCGAAAAAAAATCGAGAAAGCTTTTTGTGGATTCCTCCTTGGGAAGAACAGAGGACCAGGTTTCACTTTTTGAATTATAATATCTTTCAATATATCAAAGTTTTTTAATTCCCTAGTTCTGGAGCAGCTTTCTTTATTAGGTTTAAAAGGACTGAGAGACAAAGTTTCCTAAATAGAGGTTTCAGAAAATTATACGGGGGCTGCAACTTAAGTTTTGAGATATAGCAGCACAGATGTGAATATATCAAATCTTACATTGTCATTGAAAAGTTTGACATTTTCAATGGTGCAAGTACTCAGAACATGTTGTCATATGAAAGAAAAACAAAAAAAAAATAATTTCTCTGTCGTACTTTGGTAGCATAAGTGAAAAAGTGGCCAATAGTTTTTTAAAATCAGATGTCAATATTGCCTTCAAAACGCAAAACAAATTATCATCGGTATTATTTAACGCAAAGGACCCTACTCCAAACATACACAAATCAGGAGTTTATGAGTTATCTTGTTTTACGTGCAGTAATAAATATATAGGACAAACCGGACGTTCCTTCAAGACGAGGTTCAACAAATATAAAATGAGCTTCAGGAAAAATAAACAAAATTTTACTTTTGCCACTCATTGTCTAGAAAACGATCATTCCTTTCCCACAATAGATAATCTTAAAATTTTACATGTAGAATCAAAAGGGAAGAAACTCGATTATCTAGAATCTTTGAAATTTTCAAATTAGTTCACAATAACAATAATGTGAAAATAATGAATGACTGTACGGAGCTATGTAAATCGAAAATATTTGAGATATTTAAAAAGTAACATCTGTTTGAAACCTTTTTCAACGAACATAAAATGAATTTAATAAAAAGTAAACAAGAATTCAACTTTTGCCACTCATTCTTTAGAAAACAGTAATTCCTTTCGACAAAAGAAAATCTTAAGAAAAAATTTTACATGTAGATTCAAAAGAAAAGAAACTTGATTATTGAAATTTTCAAATTCGTTCACAATAAAAATAATGAATGACTGTATGGAGCTTTCTAAATCCAAATATTTGAGATATACAACAAAATAATGTAAAAATAATGAATGACTACGGAGCTATGTAACCCCAAAAATTATTTGAGATATTTAAATGGGTACCATCTGTTTAACAACCTTCTTTGTCGATTGCCGACATTCCGATATCTGTTAGAAGGCCCCTCTTTTTTAACCCGGTTTTTTATCACGTTCCGATTGTAAACCTCTGTACAACTATTAGGTATTACCGAGAATCTGTTGAAATATTCAAAATATTTATCACTTTTGTTTAAATACCACTGTACCACTGTTAGGTCTTCAGTTGTCTGATGATGGGATGGTTCATTTCCCGAAACTCGAGTCACAAGAAAATGTGTAATATATCTTTTTTGGTAAAACATAGTAATTTCTACAATTTGTTTTAATTATGATCAACTACCAAATAGTAACGGCTGAAACAATTCAGTATATGAGAGCTATTTGTGTGTTGAATACAGATACTTGAAACAATCATATTGGTCAAAAAATGCAATTAAATTGTGAATATTTTTGTGTGATGATTTTATATGACTTTTGACAGAGATTAGATAAACAGCAGTATGCTGATCAACTGTCTTTGGCTCTTGGTGATGAAGCACATCTCGAACCACCTTGTTTAGCTGGTATTCCAAATTCACTTTGTTACAGGATGAAGGTGGTAAAGACCGTCCAAAATCTGTTGTTGTGTCAGAAAACATCGTTGCTGTGCGTGAACTGATATTGCAAGATCGTCATGTGACATACCGTGAGATTGAAGCATACTTTGACATTAGGTCCACTCAAATATGAGTAGATTGAATATTGCATTAAAATTTGGCCGTAAAAAATATTTATTCGCGTTGGATACCGCATAATTTGACAATCGCTCAAAAAAAAAGGTTGTGTTGATTGGTGCAAAGAAATGTTTGAAAAATTCAATCGCGGTGCTTCAAACTATGCATAACTCAAAACTAAAAAAAAAACTGTATGGGTCTTTCAAGACGAGCCAAATCCAACAAAAGTTGATCCCACATGAAGCAAATAATCGCCTGTTTTTTAGGAGAAACTGGAAATTTCTCTACAGTTCCATTAAATCAATGAAGAATGGTCAATATTGTATGGTGCATCAGCATTTGTTTGTCAGAAGTATTCAGAAAAATCAGGGAAACCAACCGCAAAAGACAAATAAATTATTCTCCACCATGACTCACACATCAGCTCAAACAAAAAGGTTTTTGAGCAGTCAAAACATCATCCATCGTATGATAGGTCATCCGCCATACAGATTTTATTTCCGCAGACAGAAAATAAATTGCGAGGTCAACGTTTTTCGACGGCTGAAGAAGCAGTTAATTCGTTCAAATCACATGTTTTAGAGGAACCTCAATTGGAATGGAAAAAGTTCTTTAAACGCATGCAAGTGTATTGACCCCAATGGAGAACATTTTAGAAAAACAATAAGGTCATTTCCTAAAGTACATATTTGTTTTTATTAGTCCATTTCAAAACTTATATAGCAAACCTCATTGTATATCTCTGGAGCAGACAAATAAAAATTATTTGGAGAAAAATCTCTGTATTCTCTGGAGAACAGTAACTAAAAAAGAAAAATCAGCAGATGCAAAAGAAAGCTTAGCAGCTCAAATTTAAAGTCTGGTTCAGCCATTGAAGAATTGCCAAAAGCTTTAGTTTCTTCTTAATTACAATTATATAATAACTTATCAGTTTCTCAAATCGATGTGTAGCAATTAATAAACTGAATGAAAAAATTGGATTCTTTTCTTACTGATCTATTGGAAACATAAGAAATTTATATTAGTTCATTTCTTTTATAGATCTCCAGACAGGAGGTATTATAGATAAATAAATGAAACTTTAGAATGAAATATGTTGAAAAAAAGCACTAGGTCTTTTATGAGAACGCTGGATGGTTTGATATTGCAAAATGATCAATATTTTCAAAACGATTTTGCTTGTGAATCGATTCTTCACAAATTTTCAATAATTCCAAATATACTACATTCTGCAAATCATTCTGAAATGAGTTTTCATCTATTGTTAATTTTGGATCTCAAACCTAACCTGATCAAATATTATAAAAGGTCTATGGTTACGTATTTGCCCTAAGAATGCGAAATACTGTTTGTAGTAGAATACCAAGTATCGTTACCACCTCTCACAAACTCTGGAGATGCACACAATCTTAAAAAATTTAAAGAGTTAAGATTAGCGCCCTAGAAGAGAATAAGATAAGAACAATTTATATTACCCGAAGGTACAAGCAATACAGTTGACTGCAAGATACTCTTTCAAATTGGTTCTTAGATAAGCGCCAAAATAACATAAAGAATATCGATTTGAGTATGTACAAAGTCACATTCTATATATGTAACTTAATACCGCTTTTACTACTTCTGTAAAGAAATAGTACAATCAATATTTTTCAACTTCACAAATTGAATTTAGCGATATTCAATAATCCTACAATAATTAATCATTCAATATTAAATTACCTTGTTATCGATAAAAAAAGAACAGACCTATTCACTAGCATAATTTCTCGATGAACAGGATAGTAGTGTGATTTGAAATTGATATGAAATTTATAATATCTATACATAACGTTTGTGATATAAATGAAAAAACTTCATTTTAGCAATTTATAGTTTTCATTATAGTAGGATGCAACTTACCTGTAAGGATCAAGCCTCTGTGAATGTAAATGCAAAATATCAGTAGGTACAGTTTCCAGAAAATGCCTATCGTGAGATACTACCAGTAGGGTAGTTGGCCAATTCTGGAGATAATTTTCCAACCAAATAATTGCTTTGATGTCCAACATGTTAGTCGGTTCATCAAGAAGCAGGAGATCAGGTCTGAAAAATTGAAACAATATTTGTTTAAATTCCTAGAAGAATGGTATTGGCAAATTACTAATTGCTAATATTATGTTTGTAATTATCATCAAACAATAAGAATCAGAATAATCTATTTTTGATATGAACACTAATACGAGGTTGAAATTCTATGCTTCATTTCAATTTAGAATTTAAAAGTATCCAAAAGTCGAAAAATGTTCCATCTCCCAAAAAAACTAACTCAGATCTAAAACCATGTATGTGAACGTCATTCCAAACTCTGGCAACAGGGTGTTCCAACGAAAATTTGACGCCCTCCAGAACTCAGAAACGAAAAATTCTCGAATATTCTGAAAAAACAGGTCAAGTTATTTATGTTGTAAACAAAACCCAGTCAAAATTTTCAAAATCGGTTTGTTATTCACGAAATAATGTAATATTGAACTTACCGTTAAAAGTTGATGTTGAACAAACAGTTGAACCGCCCAAACTCAAGAACCTAAGAGTTTGGGAAAATCCAAGAATAATTTTCAAGTTCTGTATTAGGGAGAAAGAATTCCTACGACGACATTGTTCCGAAAAAACCACCTGAAGATGGCAACAACCCGCATTTTTTGAATAGGAATGAGATGTTTGATGTGGTTTAGTTGAGAAGTTTTTTCTGTTCCCTAAACATCGCAGTTGAAATTTTCAAATTTGTTTATTTAATGGCAGAACAAATTGAGTTTTTGAATGTTTTCACTTTAAAGACATTTTAGACAATGTTAGAGAAGGATTTGAAAGTAGACTTTATTATTGTATGGAGGTTTGTGGTGATCATTTTGAACAATACATACGTTAGTTTTTTAAATAGTTCACATTTTTTTCTGGATGTTTCCTATCATTACTTAAAGATCTGGTGTATTTGAATATATAGGGTTTCTGTTTGAGTTACCCTTATGATAATATTCAATATCAAATTGCTTAATAAATCACCGAATTTGAAAATTTCAACTAGGAGGTTTAGAGAACAAAAAAAATATTTTTAATTAAAACACAGCCGCCATCTCTTTTCTATTAAAAAAAAAATTGGGGGTTGTTGCCACCCTCAGGTGGTTATTCTATCGGAACAATGTCATCATAGGAATTCTTTCTCTATATATATATATATAGTACAAATGAGTTTCCGCCGTTTTTTAACACAAATTAAATATTTATTATAGAAGATGTGAGACTGCTTGCTGAGTGACCTCTAATGTTAGAGCAAGTCCTTTTTGTGTTTGAGATTAATCTTCCCCCAATAATTCCTCCAATTCTGCATCCTCGTAAATTTTTGGCCTTCCACTGCGATATTTGTCTTCTACGTCGAAATCACCGTTTTTAAACTTTTGAAACCACTCTCGACACGTTCCCTCACTCAAAGCACCCTCACCATATGCTTCTACGAGCAATTGATGCGCCTCAGCAGCAGATTTCTTTAGATTAAAGAAGTAAACTAATATTTCCCGCAAATGACGCTTACGCTGACGCTATATATATATATATATATCTTACTGACAGAAGAATCAATCAGAAGATATCTATAATGCAGATGAAACCGGTCTTTTCTTCCGTGCACTACCTGATGAAACTTTGGCTTTTAAAACTGAAAAATGTACCGGTGAAAAACTATCAAAAGAAAGACTGACGATTTTATTGCGTGAGCATGGCAGGACATAAGGATGAACTGCTAGTTATTGGAAAAGCGATACGACCCCAAGCCTTCAAGAATGTTTCTGTCAGTGAGTTAATAGGAAATCTAACAAAAAAACGTGGATGACACGCGATGTAATGAATGGCTGATGTAGCTGGACAGAAAAATGGGTGTTCAGAGAAGAAGAATAATTTTATTTTTAGATAATGTATACCATGCATCCCATCCACGAGATTTAACTCTTATTTTTTTGCCTCCTAATTTGACTAGTGTGTGCCAACCACTCTTTTTAGGAATAATCAAGAATTTCAAGTTTCATTACAGGCACCAAATTATGAAGCATTCTTTCGAGCATGGGAGGTGTTGAATCAGTGTCAGGATTCCAAATCCATTTTTAGAAGCAATATATTTCAAAAAAGCATCATGGAATAAGGTAACTTCCACAACCATAGAAAACTGTTTTCAAAAAGCTGGCTTTAAGAAATACGAATGTGAAGTTACTGATTTCGACCACGAAGATGAATTACCATTATCAGAACTCGGGAACATTTTAAGAAGTGTTAAACAGTTAGAAACAACAGGTGAACAATGTTTGGAGGACTTTATAACAATGGACAAACATTTATCAACAGAAGATGAAAATGTGGAGATTCAGAAGATTATTAACTCAGAAAATTTGAGTGAAGATGAAGATACTAAAAATTTTAATAGAATAAATTCTTATGAGGAAGTCTTAAGACATATAGGTAGAACGAAACAAAATTTTGTACTCTTCAAGTATTTATTGAATAACTTTAGTTGACAATTTATATTTCTTTGAATTTCTTTCATTTTCTTTGGTACTGTGTAATAAATATTAATTCTATAAGTCTACTGAACTGACACAGTGTGTTCTAAAGACATTGATTTAATTTAATTCTGAAAAAAAATGTTTGAATAACATTTTTTTGAAATTAAAATTTGTAGGAGGTTTACAGAATAAATCTGTATGATATTTAAAATTTTGTAACAATACTTCTATCATTCATCTTTTTATTACATATAGATAGCTTCAAAGTTTTCGCAAGAGCTGGGTAGAACGATCTTTAATTCTACCCATACTGTTGAAAATGAAGAAGCCGTTTTGGAAGTTGCAGCAGCAAATTAAAATATTAGTGAACGACGAATTTCGGCACAAAAAAGAATTCCGAAGAGCATGGTGTGGGAAGCTCGCCATGAGCAATTACTTTATCCATATTACCTGCAAAAGGTTGAATCCTTGAAACCGGAAGACTTCCTCCCAGCAAGATTGGAATTCTGTTATTGGTTAACAGAGCCATTAAGACTGAATGCTGACTTCGGGAACAATATTTTGCTCACTGACGAAGCCAGATCCACGAGAAATGGTGTAGTAAATTTTTATAATACCCACGTTTTGGGCAGACGAAAACCCTCATGAAAATTTGTTGTTGAACCATCAAGACAAATTCATCATAAATGTCTGGGTGGGAATTATAAATGACTCTTTGATGGGGCCTTATGTACTGCCGAATCATTTGAATGGAGAAAGCTATTTGTATTTTTTAAAACATATTTTACCAGATTTGATGGATGATGTTTGATGGGGCACCTGCGCATTTCTGTCGGAGTGCAAGGGAATATTTAGATCACAGTTGGTGTGCAATATCTGAGAGATACGGACTTGTTGTAATAAGTTTAGCGGAATTTTTATAATTGAGCGCAAAAAATCGTACGACGCGGACGACTTTGAGGCATTCTGCAGAATGTCTCAAGGAAAGGAAAAAGCGAAAAAAACGAGGCGGATAAATATAAAAGCCAGCAAAAAAAGTTGATGATAAGAAATCGCCTGATTTAAGATTTGAAGAACCACAGCTGCCAATAATTACATGTAGAACACAGATGAGTAATGAAAACAACATGGAAGTAAACATGGAACAGATTGATAACTCCAACATTACCAAAACAATAATATCAACAAATCACACTTTATCATATAAAACATTACAAAAACTCATTTCACATAACAACAGAACCAAACAAAACAAGATTACAGATTGTCAATCATGGGATGAAAATGTTTTCAAACTGTCGCGATATAATTTTCCAAACAAAAGGTTTCATCATTAAATCAAACAACTCTAAGGATAATCTTGTAAAAGCGCACATGAAAGAAACCAAAGACATCATCACTTTCTTGGTAACTTCATCCTCAGCAACAGCGCACAAAACTAGAACGCAAATGGAATAATTTTCAGTTGTTATATCACAGGTGGAAATGGAAATAAAGGAAGAGTAAATAAGCAGATTTTTAACTGAAAATAATATAATCCTGAAGGCTGAAGGACCCAAGGTCGATGGCCGTTTGCTTGGCAATAAATTACTGTTATTATTATTAATAATATAATCTACAGGTATTGCAAGAGAATTATATCAAGGAAAACCAATAAACCGTCACTTTTCATCCGAATAATAACCGGCGAAATCCAATCATATGAAAAATTAATCAACAAGGAGTTCTCTATAAATGTAAATACTATATGGTCAAACCCAGTCATCCCCCAAATCCAATACTAGTGCCTTACATCACTCATACAACAGATGGGTGCAATTCACTTGTATGCACTAAATATCATCAACAACACAAAGACTCGGACTGCACCACGAGTATACCACCCAAATGCTTCGCAAGTAAATCTACAGACTATGTTGCACGGTCTATGAAATGACAGAAAAGATCAACCAAACCTAAGGAAGGTATTTCTAATGTCAAAATCAGATTCATCAACAAAAAACCCAAAGACTGGATTCTGTGAAAACAAAGAAAAGCAGAATACACGAGGCCATCACCATACACCATCACATAATAGAAACATATATAAACAAAATCAATAATAAAAATAACCCTAAAAATGCTTATAGATAACATAAGCACTGTATCCACCTTTATTGGCAACAGGTTATATATTCTAATGCTCGACTTGGAGAACGAATGGATACTGAGCTAGTGGAGGGACTACAGCTGTACAAGGATGTTTAAGTTCATATATGCCACTATAAATAGTTATGAGAACAAAAAAAAACTGATACGACACTATATGCAGCGTTATAACATCGACTCCGCCATGGTCCTCGGAACCAAAACTAGGGAAACAGATATTTTAAGCTACAGAGATTGGTCTACTATGATAAAACATGGTACCATTCTGAATACGAATTTAAGAGGAGGCGCTATGGTACAAGCAAAAAGGTCGAGAACATAGGAAAAAGTTATCCACCTCACATGAACAACCCATGGAACGATGTTGTGCACTTTTGTATTGCATTTAAGCAAGAAAAGCTGCACATTTTTCTGGCTTACACGCACCACTCGAGCCGAAGTATTTATAATAGCATCCCAGTATAAGTATATCGATTTAAATCTGGCGGGGCAATGAGGCAGATAAAAATTTTTTTTTCCTAGATTGGTACCACTGTCCTTAATTACTATGCCAAGCTTGAGCGGGATCTGTCAACTAGCGTGTTTGCAACAGCTGATTAAGTCAGTCGATGTCAGAGTGCGTGCCGATTTTTACTATAGGTGATTACGTTGAGCAAAGAATTTGTTTAAAGTTTTGTGTTGCAAATGAATTTTCGATGCATTGAAAATGTTGCAAAAGGCCTTTGGTGATAATGCTCTATCGAAAACTCGTGCATATCGGTACAGAGCCTTCAAAAAACGGTCGTGAACTGGTCGCCCATCGACGGCTTCGATCAAAAATAACGTCGATAAAATTAAGGAAAGGGTGCTGGAAAACCGTCGTACCAGCTTGAGAGAGATAGCACATGATCTTAAGATATCCCACGAGTCCGCACGTACGATTTTGATTGATATTTTGGGCATGAGAAAGGTGACCGCACGACTCGTACCGAAAGACCTGAATTTTCTTCAAAAACGTCATCGCGAACAGGTTGCTTCAGACATGCTGGATCGCTGTAATTCCGATTCTACATTCATGGAACGCATTATAACTGGTGATGAGACCTGGGTCTACGAGTACGATATGCAAACAAGCCAGCAATCATCGGAATGGGTGGCGAAAAATGAGCCGAAACCGAAAAAACCACGCCAAAGCCGCTCGAAAATGAAGGTGATGCTCATTGTTTTCTTCGATATCCGTGGCGTGGTGCACTACGAATTCGTTCCAGAGGGTCAGACGGTAAACAAGGAGTATTACCTAGGCGTTATGAAACGTTTGCGTGAGCGTATCCGTAAGAAGCGGCCAAATTTGTGGGCGAACAACTCATGGATTTTGCATGACGATAACGCGCCTTCTCACCGAGCTACGATTGTGACTGACGTTCTCGCCAAAAACTCAACAAACGTGCTTCAGCAACCACCGTATTCGCCGGATTTGGCTCCCTGCGACTTTTTCCTCTTCCCAAAACTAAAATTGCCCATTCGTGGCACCCGTTTTGAGTCGATTGAAGCCATAAAACAAAATTCGGCGCGAGAGCTAAAGTCCATCCCGGAAAGCGCCTATAAAAAATGTTTCGATAATTGGAAGTGCCGTTGGCATAGATGTATTGGAGCAAATGGAGCCTATTTTGAAGGCGACCCAATAAATTTTGACGATTAAATGTAAAAATGAAAATTCCTGGTACTTTCTTGACAGAGTAGTACGCCATCATTATAGGACACTTCAACCCAAACAAACATAAAAAAACACAGATATATAGCTTTCTCAATAACTCAGACTTCTGCAAAATGGATGCACCACCAACCTGAAATGAAAAACAACCCAGATTCAACACCCGACTTACTGTTTTGCACAATAAACATAACATGCAACATCAAAGACACCAGTCTCACTCCTGACCTAGGTTCAGACCATCTAGCAATAGACTATACATTCGACACAAAAAGGAAACCAATGGAATATTCCTCCGAAACTAAATTTCTCTATGAAAAATGTAATATGGAAGAAGTGAATAAACAAATCCTCAGAATGATAAATCCAGAAGCTGAAATTACCTAGGAATATAGATCTTCATCGAACAATTTCAAAGATAATAACAGAGCAAACACCAACCGTTAAGAAAAAATACTTCAGCCAAACATTACCACCCTATTTATTATTTTTTAATCAGTCAGTCTTCTACAATTTCAATTTCCAAAAAATTTTTATTCAAAAAACTTTTAGAATTAAATTAATGTCTTAAAAGCACAGCTTATATTTAATAGACGTATAAAAGTTTTTTGAATACAAATTTTTTTGAAATTAAAATTGTAGAAGACTAACAGATTAAATCTGTTTTGATATTCAAATTTTGTTATATTCCTTCTATCAAATAAAAAGCCTTTTCCTATTATTTTATTTATTACCACCCTATAATTTAAAATTAGTACGACTAAAAAAACAAATATACCGTGAGTACAACATTCAGAGTTACCACCTTATTTTCAAGGAATGTACTAACTATCCGCCAAAAATATACCGAAAATCTACTAAATAACTTTCAGAATCTACCAAAAAATCTACCGAGTCGTTCAAAGAAATAAGATTGACTGAAATAAAAAATGTGATATATTAATGAAAATTAGGCACTTTAGAATTAATTCCAGTAATTCTACCTTTGTAAAAAGTATATCGGTAACCTATATCTGCAATAATTTCATACCGTTACAGAATTCTACACCAAATTAACCTACCAAATACAGAAGAAATATAAGTTTGTTCTACTAGATAGCAATTGCTGCATTACTCAAGCAGACCATATCAGGGAGAATTTTAGCGGGAAGTGGGAATTCATGAAATTTTAAAATCAGAGTATGAATGAAATTATAGATTAAACACACAGACTCTGTGGTCGGGCTATTATTCAGAACTTTCATCAGGAGCTAAAACCTACTAAAAATCTACCATAAAAAGTTGACTACTAAATTTGGACGGATTTGCCGAAAATCTACCAAAAAAGTAGAAATTTACTAAATGTGGTAATGCTGACAAGATTAGTAAAAACCAATGTCTGGAAAAAAAGTTCAACGAACTGAATAAAAATATACTTGAATTGATTCTCAATAGATCTCATAACTACTTGGAAACTTGTAAAAAGATAGAAAGCAAAAAAGGCAGAACATACTAGAGAACTAATAGGAAATTTTCAAAGTACACAACCCCCAACCTAACTAATCCTATCCAAATCCAAGCAAAAACTCTGAATACTGACAGAGATATCACTGATGCTTTCGCCGAACATTATGAGAAGCTGTTCAAGAAGTCGACCAAAAAGCCAAAGAGTATAACGAAGGCCACAAAAAAAAATAGAGAACTAGCAGGGAAAAAATTGATTCTCACAAATAAGACTGGAAGAAAATATTGCAACCATTACAGAGGAAGAGTATTATAGAGCACTACACCATGGAAAGAACACCTCCCCTGGCTATGATAACATCCCCAGAATATACAATTTCTGTTTGAAAAACTCTTATTTCCCCAAAGACTGGAAGAAGGGAATAATCGTCACTATTCCGAAAGTAAAAACAGACCACAGTAAGTTGGAAAATTACAGACCTATCAGTCTGCTTCCCGTACTGGGTAAAAAGTTTTGACAGAAAGGATCAACGCCAAACTAGGAAAATGTATTCCTAAACATCAATTCGGATTCAAAAGTAAAATCTCTACCATTCACCGTCTAACTATACTAACCACAAATGTACAGTGCAATAAGAAAATAAGAAAACGATACACCACTGATCCTCCATAGTAGGAAATGTATGGAAAGGCTACAAAAATTAACAGACAGCACTGTAGCATGGATGAGACGCTGGCGAATAAAACCCAACTCAAAGAAGTCCAAGTTCATCATATTCCACCACACCATAGGAAACAACTCTCCAAGTATCATAATTGGCAATGAAACAATCAGACCAACTACTAAGTGCAAATATCTGGGAATACTAATAGACAACAAACTGACTTTCAAGCATCACATAAAAACCCCAGAAAAAAGCAGCCATCACATGAGCCGGACACTCCAGATCACTAACATTCAGAATCAACACCAAAACATCCACTATTATTTACAAAATGATCTGCAGACCACTGCTGGAGTATGGCCACATAATATTCTCAAATGCAACAAAAACTGCACAAAATATCCTAGAAAAAGCGGAAAGAACTTGCCTTAGAAAAATAACTAAGTTGGACCACTCGAACAATCCTCCACACAATCCTTCTAACATCATGCTATACAACACAACAGAAGTGGAGCCAATACTAACCAGACTGCATAGGCTAAGCATGAAATTCATTGGGAACCAGAACAACAGGACCATCAGGGAACCGCTAATACATACATTACTGGCTGGAAGACTTTGGTCGATAGCTATTTTATTAGAGAAATCAATAAAGTTTTCTTCTCTTTCTCTATTTGGATCGGATAAAATTCATAATCAAAGATGGATTGGCCGACGAGGATCTGTACACTGGCCAGCTCGGTCTTCGGATTTGAATTCCCTAGATTTTTTTTATGGGGATATTTGAAGGAATACGTGCACTCAGCTCCAGTTCGAAATATTCAAGAATTGGAGCAATGTGTAATAAATGATTGCGAACAAATTAGGTATTTTAAAAATTTATTGTAATTTATTTTATATCGTCCATATTGTAGAGATTTCTCATTATTTCAAGTAACGAGAAATTGATTTTGGTAAAAATTGTGTTTTGAAAATTTTTTGCAGAAAAGGTCTTGAAAGATTGCATATTGATGAATATTTCATAATTAAATTTAATTATGTTCATATCAACTTTCAGCTATTAGTTTGTAAATAAATAAATAGGAGACACGTCATCAGGTCAAGATTAATGAAAATACTCATCTACAATATCCCTAAATCCCAATTTAGTTTCAAACAGAAAACATTGATTATCCATCGACTGATCATACTCAACCATAATGTACAATGTAAAAGAAGGAAATCATTCTGTGGCAATATTCGAAGGTATTCAAAAATGACTGCGTTTGACATGGCAGCCTTATTCAAAAACTGCACGACTTTGGTTGTCTTGTATACCTCCTGAAATTGATTGATGAATTTCTTACAGGCAGAACAATCCAAGTAAAAGTCAAGAACACACTTTCCAAAGAATTCAACCTAAAAAATGACTTCCTCAGGGTTCCCCTCTAACATCATACCTATTCGGAGTATAAATATGTTGGTGCGGTTTTTTGGTAAAAATTTAAGCTTTATTGTGAAAAATTGTCAATTGTGAAAAATATATTCAAAGTTATCCAGAAAAGACCCTATGGGAGACACTGCAAGTTATCAACAAAGAAGACTCAGAATAAGAATGACCAATTTAAATATTTAACAAATATATGTGCATAATTAATATTATATTTAATTTAATTTTCTTCTAATAATAAATTAAATATAATTTTAATTATACTATATAATTGTTAAATATTCAAATTGGTCATCCTTATTCTGTTGAGTTTTCTTTGTTGATATCTTCCAGTGTCTCACATATAGTCTTTTCTGGATATCAATATCAGTTGTGGTTATCTTCTCGTTGAAGGCAAAGGTGTTTTAAAATATTCATATTCTTCTTGGACTTGCAGAACTTCTGTGCTAGTATTGTTAATCTCTCATCTATAGGTAGAATGTTTGTGGTTTCGTACAGAAGGTCGTTGGATGGATTATAGAGAGGATTTGATGGATGCCTTAACTTAGTGAGTTTTCTCAGCGCTGATATTTCTGCCCCTTTTAATCTTTTCCTTACTGGGTTTCTGCTGTTAAGGAAAAGTATGTGTCCATATTCAATGAGGGGTCTGCATATTATCTTATAGATAGTACTGGCTGTTTTGTGGTTTATACCCTTCTGTTTGTATGTAAGTCCTCGGAATTGTTCTGCTCTGGAAATTGTGGCTGTCTTAATTAGTCCCACATGGTGGTTAAAGTTAAGCTTATTGTCGAGGTTGATACCGAGATATTTGACATTATTTTCAGGTTGGATTCTTTGATTTTACAATTTTATATTTGAGGAAGTGTTTTTTAATCTATGATTGCAGACCATCAGGTGACTCTTTGTTGGGTTGGGACGGAGTCCTCATTTATTGAACCATAAGGATGTTCAGTCTATTAGAGCTTTTAGTTGTTCCATAGTTCTTGTATACTGTTAGCATGACTCACCAATACTGTATCATTGGCAAATTGTAGCAAATAACATCTCCGGTTAATAAATTTGTGGTGGTCGTTGAATATATCGGCGCAGTACACGTTGTAGAGAGTAGGCAACAGTGGCAATCCTTGGGGTAGGCCTTTTTCTGGTGTAAATTCGTCTGATAGTTGGTCACAAATTTTTACCTTCAATGTTCTATTTTCAAGCATGTTCATTATGATGGGCGTGTGGCAATCAGGAGAATCCATGATGTAGATTTTGTAGGCCAAACCTGCATGCCATCCATACACTGTCGAATGCTTTATTGATGTCCAGAAAGCGAGCTGCAGTTTTTCCTCCTTTTTGCTTTGTTGTCTGCTGGTTATTGGTTAGGACTATAAAGAATATAAGGTTGAATGTTGATTTTAGAAGCCGAATTGATAGATAGGAATTTTTCACCCAGAGTTGTTCTTAGTTGTGCCAGAATTATTTTTTTTAGATTTTTACCCAAGTTGGAGAGTAACGTGATTGGTCTGTAATTCGATAGTTTGATCTGATCAGAATGTTTCTTTGATAATAGTTCCTGTTTTACATTCTTTTGGAAAGTAGTGATTTGAGAAGCAGTATTCATAAACCTACCTTTCAGATCATTCTCATTGCTTTTAAATGATGGCAAAGGGCTGACTTAGTGACTTCAAGTGTTTGTGCGTGTTCCTCTTGCATTTGTGATGGATCTTCACTAAGCCTTGCCTCTAGTTCTTCATCCTTAAATGTTGGTTGGCTCTGGGTCGTTCTTCGTCTTCCAAATCAAAATTGACACTTTTATATTGGACAAACCGCTTCTGACACATTCGTTCAGCCAGAGCATGGTCAGCATAAACATCCACTAAAATACTATGACTTTCGGCAGTTTTTTCTTCATATTGAAGTAATGAAGTGAAACTCCTCGCAAAAACACATTCAAAATGAAGGTGTTTCAAGATGAAATAATAAACTAGTAGCGACATTTGTTATTAAAACCGCACAAACTCATTTCTACTCCTAATATACAATCTGTATAGCTCAAAACATCTGGAGGCCACAAAATTATTTAAAGCACATAATAAACAAAATGTCATATATGTTACAGATTGCAGACAACACCACCCTGATCGCATATAATAAAACTATACCAGAAACAACAAATAGGTTTGAAGAATAGAAGAATGAAATGGTTCCAGGGTTGAGAAAGTGGAGAATAAATCAAAATTCGATAGTCAAAATTAATGATTTTTCACCAAAAAAGCAACCAAAACTCACTGAATCCTTGAATAACAACATCTTGAAACCAAGTACGAACTGTAGATATCTTGGAATGAGAATTCACCACGAAATTAACTCAAAAATGTATATATCAACAGAGCAGATTAGCATCATACAAAAATAAATGTCTTGGGACACATAGAGTCAGAAGAATATACAAAATGGTCTGTAGACCCTTGCTGGAATATGGGCACCAAATCCTAAGCAAAAACAATAAAATCACATTGAAAATGATAGTAGCCGAGTTCGGTAGACTATGAAGAATTAGCAAACAAATATAGAATAAATAATTGATAGAATTCATAGATTAAATAAGAAGTTCAACAAAGATATATTTTTTATTTTTATTAGGAGTTTATTTGACTTTCAGACGACAGAACACTAAGTTCTTTGTTTTCATTTATCATATGTACCTCCTTTGAGAAGTATTCCGTATTTGAAATTTTCAGAGGAAATAGCCTACAAAAACCTGAGACTTTATGTCAGTGCCTTTCACCATTCTTTTATTGATATTTTTGTCATTCAAGTCAAGATTATGACATTTCATATCAGATAGTTGGTAATTTTTTTTACAAAAAAAATTTCAAAACTGTGTTAAAGTTGAGAGATAATTTGTGATTTACGTTCACAAGTTCAAAGATTTTTTTTAAGTGAAACATTTTTCGACTTTTGGGAGTCCATATAACATTGAATAATAAAGTTTCTATTACATAACTAAAGAAATATTAACTCACCTTGAAAATAGGGCTCTAGCTAGGGCAAGTCTCATTCTCCAACCTCCAGAAAACGTTTTAGTTGCTCTTTGTTGCATTGCAGGAGAAAAGCCTAAACCACTTAAAATTATAGAAGCTTTAGCTGGAGCTTTATCAGCCTCAATATTCTGGAGCTGGTTATATATCTCATTCAACTCTGCAGATAAATTTGAATCAGCAGATGCACTAAAAGAATAAACAAATTAACAAGCAATTCCTTGAATACTCAGTTCTTTAGATTCATCCATTTAAAAACACACCATTAAAATATACAGCAGACATAAAACATGACTTATTATAAATTTCATTCTTTTACTGATATTTTTAAAATGTTTAGAAAATTTGTTGATCATTGTAATTTGCTCAAATAATATGTCTATGATCTCATAATGCTAGAGCTCAATGTCACAAATTGAGTAAATGCCTTAAAAATGAACTTTCAATTCAAAATAAGGTGATGATTCAACAAGGATGGTTCTAAGAGTACTCCAAGAGATGTAAATATGAAGGCTGTTATTTGAAAATAAAGACGATGGTAGAAAGTACCAACTTTAAAGGAAAGGTCCTTAATATTTTGACTTTATAAGTTTGGAATTTTGACTATGCAACATAGTTTAGTATTTGTTATAAATTAATTGTACGTGCTCCCAGTAGGAATCAAAAAAAGTTGACTATAATTATAAGAAACAATCTATAGTAGTGAAACATGAAGTGAAGAAAACATATTCCCATTTCTACAGAACAAATTGCACCAATACAAATGACTGCAATGCTTGAGCGAAGCCTAGACTTACAATTTTGAGTAATTCACTTTATGTATATAAATTAGTTATTTGTGTGTATCAATAGGTATATTCTATTCAATTCTATTTTATAATGTTACGAAAACCAAAACATTCACCTTAGGCTGCCTTGGAATTCAAACAACTGCCATTCATATTCAGGAGCATCTCCTATTTTTATTCAAAAACAGAAATAGGTTTGAAGCAAATAAAAATACTGCTTATAACACTCAAACATTGGACATCCTATTCCTATGTACAAGCTGATAAAAACGGAACACTACTGCTGTATAAAATATTTCAATAAATTACCATCCAGTATAAAAAGAGAACAGAATCTCAGTAAATATAAAGCCGAAATTAATAAATAACTTCTTAGAATTGAGCCATATAACATTGCTGAATTCATGCTATACAATTATCAAATAAATTAAAAAGGAACTTTGTCTAGACCCTATTTCAATTTCTGGTGTATATTTTGTG
Organism: Megalocaria dilatata; assembly: GCA_034642435.1. Lineage (NCBI taxonomy): Eukaryota > Metazoa > Arthropoda > Insecta > Coleoptera > Coccinellidae > Megalocaria > Megalocaria dilatata. The sequence continues at coordinate 73,561,531 of CM067857.1, forward strand.
TTTTTTATCTTCTCTTACCAAATCTGGTGGGAAATATTGAGCTTATTATTATTATTATAGAACATAGTAGCTTGTTCAAATATTACATTCACAGTTTGTCAAAATCCAACAATATAATAATAATAATATATATTTCCCATAAATCATTTCATTAAATCATATTATTACAAAAGCTGCAAAACATATACGAAACAATTTTCGTTTCCCTAAATAGGAAACATGTAGATTAAAATTGTTATATTTCAATTAACATGTGGAAAGTTTAAATTATATCACTTGAAATAGTGTTATGGAGTTTCCATCAAGTAAAGACCGACTCACTCTGATTTTTGTTATTTTATCCAAACATTATATTTCGTTTCTGCAAAGCAGAATGCTCTGTGTAGATTGAAAATATTTGAAGAATCTATTAATTTTTGATTCAATAAAAATGAATATCAAAAACACATCTGATATATTAAATTATATTAATATAAATATTATGATTTTGTCAATCCTATTTGTTGCAATTGATTAATATTTAAGGAGCTCCCTTTATATAATAGCCTAAATAGCTGATATAAAATTTGCAGGAGGGTTACACAAGAGCGTATATGCTGAACCTACCCTGAATTGACTAAAGCACTCATTTCCTTTTCCCTTTTAAGTAGATCTTCTCTCACAGTATCACACTGTAAAACACTATCTAATGCAAGAGTTTCATCACCTATGACTTCCTGTTCAACATGTAAAATAGAAAAGTGAGAAGGTATTTGAAGTTGTCCTCCAGCTATCATTCTTAGTAAGGTACTCTTTCCTAAACCATTTCGTCCAACAAGGCCATATCGTCTTCCATAAGCTAGTGTAATATCGGCACCCTGTAATAATACCCTATAAAAAAATTACAATATCAATAAATACTATAGAGAGATAAACCGAGAGTTGAATGGGATTCTTGTACTAACTTGTCTCCATATGCTATATCGAAATTTTCAATTCTGATATCCTGAGTCTTATTCATTCCCTTAGCTTCTAGTTTACTTTCTTTTTTACTTGTAACCTACAAAATATAAATTATTGAAATTTTACGACTTTATATTATGGACAATTTCTTACCTGAGAAGCAGTGGCAGTTTCTAATTTAGGTACCACAATCACTTTAGTATCTTTCGATCTTTTCTCCTGCTTTTCCTGTAATTTTGCTTGTGCTTTCTCTAATTTCTTAGCATCAACTTTCTGAAATATAAGTATTTGATGAAGATTTCTAAATAATACAACAACAGCAGCAGAAAGATAACAAGTTAAGTAATGTAAATGATGGAAGATAATGTTAGGAATGAAAGAATGAAAAGAAAAATTTTTAAATGTATGATTTAGGATAGATGAAATTATTTTTCCTGCATAGAAATAATATTTTGTGAATCATCACTTTTATATAAATATTCATCTGTTTCCATTCAAAATTCTTAAGAGTCTATAGGGACTTAATAAATCCAGAGAAAAAGTACATTTAAAGCAACTTGTGGGGGAAGCGTTAAGCAAGAAATGGGCTGAACTACGGGAACACACTTCTTTACCTTATGGAGAATTTGTCAATGCGGTCAAACTAACGTTATCAACTTATAATTGAGAAATTAAACGTTGAATTACTATTCTACAAGAGATATGTAGACGATTGTTGTACCCCAAAGTAAGTTAAATGAAATCTTAAGTGCGTTTAATGTTTTTCATGATAAAATACAATTCACAATATAAAACGAAGAAAAGAACAGAATCAACCTTCTAGATTTAACCCTAATGAGAAATAATAATATCATACTCACACAATAGTATACGACAACAACCTGGTCAGGAAGATATTTAAACTTTTTATTTAATCATCCTTTCAGCTAAAAGCTAAGTGTCATAATAGGCCTAACAGACTGTGCAATTTCCCTAACCAGCCCATCTTTGAAAATAGGCACTGAACAGAGTTAGGAGAATCTTAATTAAGAACAACTACCCTATTGATTTATTGATCACACAAAGAACATACAGGCTTTACAACAAAACACGAAACAGAAAAGAAATTCAAGGAGAAAATACATATACATTATGTACGAAATCTATCTGAGAATATAGGTAACATTCTAAAGGTATGCCATAAAATAAATAATAATTTGAACATTTTTCACTCCATTAAAAAGTGAAATTCCACCAATGAAAAGATCAAACTTGATATACAGTATTCTCTGCAAGGATTGTGGGAAAGTATATATAACCAACACCACCTAAACAACAAGGCCAACTCATTTCCAAATAAAAGAGAGTCATCACTTGTAGGGTATGAAAACGATGCAGGTACTCTATGCATCTTGAGTTTAATCACTGTTGAAACCGCTGTAGAGTGTTGTCTTGTGTCCTGCTTTTGACAATTAGTGTTATTTTGTTATAGGGTGGTGTGTGTGTAGTTTTGCAATTTTTTATTTTTAATAAATGTTAGGCGTTTTGTTGTGCAAATTATATATTAAATACATCCAACATGCCAAACTGTTGTTGTGTTCCACTTTGTAAGGAAAACTATAAAAATGGGGTTGAAAAGAGTTCCTTTGCTTTTCCAAAAAATAAGGAACTAAAGAATAAGTGATTGAATGCCATATGCCGTGAAAATTTTAACTCAACTGCAAATACACGGGTATGTTTATCATTATTGCCAGTCGGAAACATAGCAAATTCAATGTTAATCTAAAGCATGAGCAGGGTCCAGTGGAGCAGTGGAAGAATCAAAACCTCAGTGCGATGCGATGACAAATAAATGACTGTTCTCTCTCAATGGCAGTGGCGAGTGGAGGGGATGCTTCGATCGAAACAAGGCTCTGCATTCTGATTGTTGAAAGCAGAGTCTCGTTTCGATCGAGGCATCCCCTCTACTCGCCACTGCCATTGAGAGAGAACAGTCGTTTATTCAGAATCGCATAGCGCTGAGGTTTTGATTCTTCCACTGGTCCTCCTAAACGCTGCTCATGCCCTAGATTAACATTAAATTTCCTATGTTTCCGACTGCCTTTTCCATACATGTATATGTATTAATCATATATTGATTATTTGTTTCAGGTATGCGAGGATAATTTCTTGGAAAATTGGAAAAAAGGTCTGAAAAAAGCGTTATACCCAGCAAAGAATATATAACATCAATAGCTGTGGCAAATTTTGAAGAATTGTATTGTAAGATTAAGGAAAAGAGTTCGAGCAATGGGTTTTGAATAAATGTAATGGCAAGTTATACTTTGTGTATTTTAGTGAACCTCTAGTGAAAATTCAGAGCAGTGTTGTAGTATTGGAAGACATGACGCTGAAAGTATTTTACGGGGATACAACAGTTCAGAACACATTCGATAATAGGAAAGAAAATCAGTAACTCCTAACTGACATAAATCAAATTACTGATATTTTAGAAAAGAAATATACATATATATACAAAATCTTCTGCGTCATCTACGTAATTGACAATATTTCCTTCACTCCTCTGTATTATATTGCCCAAATAATTCAGGTTATTATAAATAGCAGCGATAGTTAGTGCGCGCTTCAAAAGAAGAACTGTTTTTTGGCGTTCCGACTACCGGAGAGGTGGGAAAAATGTATAAATATCAATGGAGATTATTTTGAATGAAATATTTTTTTATTATTTTCACACAGATGTATAATTTATGCAACAAATATCGGTTTCATCCTGGTATTCTTAGCCATTAATGCCTCCTAGCACCCTAACCTCACCAAATCAAAAAGGTACCTCAGACCAAATGAAATCATTGAACGAAATGGGTGCAAATCCATAGTTCAATACCCCAAATCAAGAGATTTTTTTTATCAATATTATCGTGATACTCCTAGATCTTCTATGAAGATTCCTCAGAAACTTTTTCAGCTTGTGTGTATTCTGGGTAAGCTCTGTTACTGCTATCTTACGCCACTTTAGGTCGCAGCACTGTTTGTTTTCGACCTAACAGTGAAATAGTGGTCGAAATCTCCAACTAGAAAATTTCTTTTCCATCTGAAAGGATATGAACCCGGGACCTTGTGGTTCCGAGCCGAAAGCTCTAACCACTAAGCTATCAGATGAACCTCAAAGATTTGTAAAACCAAGCTCGAAAGCGGTGATAAAAAAAAACAAGAAATGGAAGAAGATAACTCCATTTCCACCCTATGCTTCAATTTCACCCAGGAGTCGGCTGTATAGTGAATAAACTATTCACAAACGCAACAAAAAGCAATGAACCGAAAACAGTACCTTGTGGCACTCCATATTCCACTGTTCTGACACTACTCAAGGTATCGGTCACCCTCACCATAAGCTTTCTGTCAGTGATATAACTCTTAATAAGCCTCAAAGTCACTTCCCTGCACCCCATATCCTCCAGTGTAATCAATAGTTCTTCATGATTCACTGTGTCGAATGCCTTCGCCAAATCATGAAAGATGCACATTGCAGGCGTGCTTTTATCGAGAGCGTCATAAATTTTCGATGTTAACTCAGCTATTGCGTCTTCTGCAGATAAGTTCTTTCTGAAACCATACTGTTTGTCAGAAATCAATCCGCAATCTCCGAAAAAGATCTCCAACCTCTTTTTTACTGTTTTCTCAAAGATTTTTGCGAACACATCATACTAAGAAATTTTCTAGTTGGACGGGTTTCGCCATTACCACTATTGGGTCGAAAATTAACAGTGTTTGACCTAAAGTGGCACAAAATCGCAGTAACAAAGCCTACTCAGAACACAACTGAACTCCTAATTCGCACAAGCTCAAAAAGCTTCTGAGGGATCTAGGAGTATCAGGATAATATATACAGGTATGGAAAAGACAGTCGGGAAGATACGAAATTCAATATTAATCAAGACGACGACTTAGGTCCAGTGGAGCAGTGGAAGAATCAAAACCTCAGCGCGATGCGATGACGAAAAAAATTTTTGAAGTGGGGATGCTTCGATCGAAAGTGCGAATGATTCGGTAGTGTTGAAATCAGACTGCAGAGCCTTTCGATCGAAGCATCCCCATTTCACAATGCCATTGAGAGAGAATAGTCGTTTATTCGTCATCGCTTCGCGCCGAGGTTTTGATTCTTCCACTGCTCCACTGGACCTAAGTCGTCGTCTTAATTAACACCGAATTTCGTATCTTTCCGACTATCTTTTTCATACTTGTATAATCCACGCGTAGCGTAGTTTTTATTCATTATATGTAGCTTTTTTAAGAAGTAATCCACATATTTAAAATTTTCAGGACAAATGGACTGTTGAACAAGCGTGCAAAAGCTTCCAACTTCACGTCAGTGCTTTTCACCATTTTGTATGATCGACTTGGAGATAGCACCCTAATTTGGCACCAAGTTTTAGGTTTTTCCTCAGTAATTTCTGGAGAAAATTCTGTGCAGTGTAGAGGAGATAGGCAAATATTTTCATTTGATTACTTAAATTAGTTTCACAACATAAGATTAGATGAACACAACATAATTCAAAATTAAATATCATCTGTCTTTTCAGAACGTTGCTTAAGGGGAAATCATTTCATAGATTTCAGCAAAACAAAAATTTAAGATATAGGCAATAAAAACAAAGGATCAGATCTACTAGAGTTTAAAAATTTCATCCACAATAAAAAATCAACAAGAATTCTATTTTATTGATATGAATAGATCTGGTCATCTTTTTGCACGCTTGTTCAAAGGAACAGCGTGCTATCGGTTTGCCCAATTGGCGGTAATTTTCTAATTCTGAGCCAAAATGGTCGCGTATGACTGATAAAGAAACTGAGGTCAAAAGTAATTCTGTCTGGCTGGACTAACGGAAACACTGTAACTTCTGAACAGAAACAGCTAGAGACTTGAAATTTTCACAGAGAGTCTAAAGTCTAAATATCTCGGTTAAGTTTGTTAACGGGCCAAATCGGACTGATGGATGCGGAGTAATTCTCCTTCGAGATTTGTTCTTATTTTTCGCAATATTTTCGAAACTACGGATCCGATCCATCTGAAATTTGGTATTTAGAAGTAGAATGACGTGCATATTCGTGCTTAGTTTCTTGAGGATTATATAATTAGAAGATTTTAAAAAAATTGTGGACAGAGCAGCTTTGAACGCTGCCAGAATCATTGCAACAGTCTTACTCTGAAGATAACATTTCTCTAACTTTCGAGAGCTGGAAACTTGAAACTTTCAAGTTAAGTTTTGGGCCTAAATATCTCCGCTAGGATTGTTAATCGGCGAAATCACCCATATATTTGCGGAGTTATTATTATTCGAAATTTTATTTTTAGAAATTACAAATCCGATCGAGTTTACTGGTAGATAAATAATAACGACAAGAAGGTTAATGCAAATTTTCGTGAGGATCGTAGGTGACATGAACAACCGCGCAAAAGATCCTGGCTGCACGTCGGTACTTCTCCCAAATAAGTGTTTCGATTATATGTTTGTGAAAGTTATTGAGAGGTTTGGGATATTAAAACAAAAAATTAGGAGTATAAGCTATGTTAACCTAAAGTTATTACAATTGGGACAGTTTAATAAACAAATGTGTAACAGTTCAAGACTCAAATCAGCCTGAATAAGCATCGTCGATCGTCGTCCCGTAAGCAGCAGACATGCACATGATTTAAAGCTTATTTGCGTCATTGCAATGCCAACTGTAATGACAAAAGAATGCAACGCAGGAACGCACCTATATTCGCCCTAGATAGGAACGCTTAAGTTTTATCAAACATTAGCGCTATATAATGCAGCATACCCCACCAAGCTGATTCAAGCAATGAACTGTATTCCTGATTAGTTCTACAATTACTAAGGTAGAAAACTGTCCTCATGCTCATCATATCTTATATCATTATGCCAATAATGAGCATTTATATCCCAATGAAAACGGTGGATAATTTTTTCCCAATAAAAATAAGGAATATGAGCTGTAGCAAAAGAAAGTTCTTTGAATTGGGACAGTGTAACATATATTTGTATCAGTTCAAAAATCAGATAGACCTGAATAGGTACTAAGATCTTCATGACATAAGCAACATACATGCATATGTTTTGAAGCTTATTGGTTTCATCGTTAGTGCCAACCTATTCAGATCCATTCGAGTTTTGAACTGTTACACAAATGTATATTACACTGTCCCAATTCGAAAAAATTTCTATTAACATAGCTGATACCCCTAATTTTCATTTTGAAAAAAAAAACATCTACTGTTAATTCATTCATTCCAAAAAAAACAATGCATAAAAACTAAAATAACTGAAATTTAGTATGAAATTTAAGAAACCGTGAGATTCGACCGGAAGAATATTATATTTTTATTTATACAGGTGCAGCATAAAGGATAGACATCTTTAAAATGGCTAGTACTTCTTGACAAATGTCCGGATGATGCTGATCGATTTGTGGAGTCCTTGTATTTTTTATCAGTTGAAGTCATGGAGCTGTGGATGGTTGAGCAGCGCCTTTTCTTATGTGACAGTTTTATCAAAAAATAATAACGAATCGATCACGGCAATTCAACGTGAGTTTCGTCGTCATTAAGCTGTTCCCTCTGAAACCACCAATCCTTGTTTGGTTGAATTACTTCGCACACAAGTTTTACTGATCAATAAAAGACTACCAGGTACACCACAAATGATTCGAACCCCTGAAAATGTAGAAACCTACTTCAGAGTCTAGATCGATCTGGTCGGCAGCATTCTTCGGAACTTCGCCTTATTGTCTATTTGGTAAGGCATGCTAGGTGAAGAAGTATGAAAACGGATTTTTGTGAAAACTACACGTCTGTTGTTCGAAAATGATAAAGAATATTTAATTCAAAATAATCTCCATTGATATGTAGACATTTTTCTCATCTTTCCGGCAGTTTATGAATGCCTCGCCAAGAAAAAACAATTCTTCTGTTGAAGAGAATTAGTTATTGAACTATTTTATTACATTTTCATAGGAATTGAAGCGTAGTTCAGCGAGAACGTGTCAGCATGTATTAGTATTTCTCAACTGGACGCTTCGATTGTTTCCCTAAGCTATTTTGCTGTATGTGATGGGGCATTATCATGGAGCAAAATGACTTTGTGTTGCCTTTTTCCATATTCCATTTGAATGGATAATTTGCTGTTGGTAGAAATCAATGTTAACCGTTTCACCAAGTTTAAGTAGCTCAGAATAGATTACACCCTTCTGACCCCACCAAACATATTTCTTTCCAAAGCAATTTGGTTTTGCAGGTGATGTCAATAGTTCTCTTGGAGAACTAGAAAGGAAGTAGCCAGGCAACTAAATACTTATAAAAACAAGTATTCAGTTGCCTGCCTTGAGTCAACCAAGATTTACGATGCTTAGGATTTTCAAAATATATCGATTTTCAAAATACATCAATAGAGAAATTTCATCCCTAACCATCTTGTAAAGGATCGATTGAGCAGGAAGTGGACTGAACTACAGGAATACACTTCTCTATCTTATAGAGAATTTATCAGTGCGGTTGAACTAACACTGTCAACAAATTATTTTCAATACAAAAGTGATTTTTACCAGAAACAAATGGATGCGCCATGGGCTCACCAATCTCAAGCCCTATTGCACAAATGGTGATAGAATTGGTGGAGGAACTTATAATCGAGAAATCGAAGGTTGAATTATTATTCTACAGAAGATATGTAGACGATTGCATCATGGCTGTTCCCCAAGACAAGACGGATGAAATCTTAAGTGAGTTCAATAGTTTTCATGATAAGATACAATTTACAATAGAAAAAGAAAATAATAACAAAATCAATTTCCTAGATTTAACCTTCATTAGAAGTGATATCATATTCACACACTGGTATACAAAGACAACCTGGTCAGGGAGATAATTAAACTTTTTATTAGATCATCCTTTCTGCCAAAAATGAAATGTCATAATAGGTATAACAGACTGTGCAATTACCCTAACTAGCCCATGTTTACGAATAGAAACACTAAACAAAGTTGGGAGAATATTAACCAATAATAACTACCTGATAGATCTAGTCAACAAGATCATTAAACAAAGAACGCACAGGTTTTACAACAAGATGGGAAACAGGAAAGATATTCAAGAACAAAAATACATCTCGATTTCCTATGCACAAAACTTATCTGAAAATATAGATAAAATTCTGAAAGTACATAATTTGCAAATATACCATAAAACAAATAATACACTGAAGACATTTTTTACATCATTAAAAAGTGAAATACCACCTATAAAAAAATCAAACTTAATATACAGTATATCATGCAACGATTGTGAGAAGGTATATATACATCACAACTTTTAAATAACAGATTAAATGGGCACAAATACATGAAAAACTCGAGCACAGCACTAAATAAACATATAATAACAGACAACCACAATCCAGACTTCAAAAATACCAAGATTCTTGCATACGAAACTAATTGTGACAAAAGGAACATAAAGGATATATATAAAGAAAAACAAAAACTCCAGGAATGATAGAACCGATATAAGGAACCTAAAACAGATTTATCACACCACGATATAAAGATAAATGCTAAAATTGATACAAAATCAAACAAACTTGCAAGAAATTTTTCATCATTATTCATTGTATTTGCGACCACCTATAACTGCTAATGATTTCTTTTTAAACACATATCTGACAGAAATATTGAAAACACCGATATTTCACCCGGACGGCGTCATTCATGCATAACAACTAACACATAGACGATACTGCGTACCAGTGAAAATAAATCATTGTTTTTCTATTGGACTTCGAGATAATAATATTTTTCTGCTTAAGTATATCACCTCTTAATTCTATTTTATATGTTTATTATTGTAATATCTTTTTACAGACTTATCAGATGACTGGAGAGTTTTAAGTTGTTTGCTAATAAAATTGAGAATGTCCTCAACCAAGGACGAAACGTCTTTTTAATATAAATAGTACTTTTCTGTTTTGTTTGTGGAATCCAATATCCTAAGAAACTCCAACATTATTATCGATAACAGGATTCAAGAAAATTTATATATATATATAAGCCGGACACTGCCAGTGACAAATAACTCTTATATAGAAATAATAAAATATTCGCATGACTTATTCATGACATAAATACATGTCAGTACTTGTCTACGATATATATGCAGATGCAAGATGCCAACATTAAGAGGAACATAACCTTTAATATTTAGAACGACTATTGAAAAGTTGGATGTTAACAATGTATGTGGTTCTAGTAGTTGGACAAGTGTCCGATCACCGGTGAATATGGTCGTGAATTTACGTATCTCTGTTCATTTTCATAAAAGTTAATATTCCTATTTCTCTTTATCTACAAATAACAATTTTTCGTAATAGTTCCAGTATCCGTCCACAAAAATTTTCAGCACACTTCTTGAACTAATTTACCTTTTTTTTTGTTAAGAAAAAAAACAAGTCATTAATCCTGATCAGAACCGAAAGGAATTACTTACAAAATTGTTACAAAAAGTGAGTTTTTTTCAATATTCAAAAAGGTTTTGGAACATGCGAGCATGCCTACCAATATGAAAAACGGATTTAGAGCTTGTGGTCTGTATAGTTTCAATCCAGAAGCCCCAGACCATAGCAAATGTGTAAAAAATACGCTAAAAGATTCACAGAAAATTTTCCACTTTGAAGAAAGTGTAGATCATATAATCAATATAACACCACAAGATATAGCATGTGCAGAAAAAGTGGTAACTATTTTGAAACCAGACATGCAGCAAGAAGGCATCGATGTTGGTGTTATGTTGAACATATTAAGAAAGTTGAAGAGAGGTGATGCTGAGCCAAACAACAAGCATTTTGAGGTGGTGACAGAGGACAATGCAGCTGAAAACGACAATTTCTGCCTTTATGAAATCATGGAAAGAGTTTCCGATGAAAACCTTGTAGAAGCTAAGGATCAGATGAGCTTTGATGGAACATTAGAACAAGGTACTGAAGGGAACGAGATTATTCTTTTAGAATACAAGTTACAAAGCGCGGTAAATTATGAAGATCCTTAACCATCAACTTCCAATCTTCAAATATGGGAAACTAAAGAAGCCTCAGAAAACTGCTTATTAAAAAATGCGGTAGATTATGAGAATCTTCAAACATTTCAAGCTTTCAATCTTAAAATATGGAAAACTAAACAGGTCTTCACGTTTGGAAGTGAATTCAATGAAATGAATGAAATTAAATCAAAATCTGACTGAAGTTGAATTAGCTTTTCGAAAGCACTCAAAATTCCCAAAAACCCTTTGAAAAGAAAATAAAAATGAACTTAATTCAGTTTCCAAGTGCAATTTCATCTAATGAATGGAAAAAACAAATTTTCATTACGGATCTGCATGATATGAGACCTGTTCAAAAACTGGCGTAACCTGGTCGATCACTGGTTGGCGCTGTTCGCACACTAACAAATATGCACTTTTTTGAAACAAAGAATAATGAAAACATAATATTGCTCAATGAAAATTTAAATTCAGAGTCAGATTAAAATGAAATCTTCGAGGTATTCAATAAACACAAGTTTGTACCAATTTTCTCCAAAAATATAATTTTAAACAGTTTGGAAGTTCACATTTATGTTAACTGTCCGAGGACTGGCGAATTCGCCCTATATATTTGCTGAAACTACTTACTAATGAATCATCTCTTTGCATCAGCCAAATACTCTTTACTTCATCTACATTATTTTCCAATCTAGCAGCCATTGATGCTAGATGTACAGGAGCATTTAAAATACGAGCACTGGCTTGAGCTGTTCCATTTGTCTGTTCGGGTTTCAACATATTAAGAAGATTGTCACATATATCTCTGAAATTTTTGGAATCACTGGTGTGAAATTATATACACACAATTATAAATTTTAAGAAAAGCTACTCACCGAATGTCAGACTCTGTTTTATCTCTCGAAATTTCTTGTAAAACCTCTCCTATTGCATCAAAGACTTCATCACTACTTTCGAAATCGTCGGCACCATTTACTAGTACATCTTAAAGAAAAAATATTAAGCAAAATTCTAAAAATCTTATTAATCTCACCTTCAACATATTGTTTGAGATCATCATCAATAAGAGGGAAAGTAGATTTTATATATTCGCTACACATAGACATTTTTAAGTTTAAAAAATTAAATATGCGCACATGAGATGCTTAAAATGATTAATCTAAATTATTCAAAAACTTAGGACCTCAAAGTATAAAAGAACCAATTTAAGGAATAACCTCAAATCACTGACACGACACAGAATAATGTATATTTGTTATAAGATTGAATCTACCGAATCACAGAGCAATAACATAGTTAAAGATACTTCTCTATCCACTAATACAGTGAATTTCATGGGTCCGCACCAATATGTACCATAGATCAACTAGACTATATGTAGCGACTGGTGCAGGAAACAAATCCAACTAAAGAAAACTGTATTACCAACTCTCAAGAGAACTGCATTACCTCTTCTCTTAGAATACTGCATTATCGACGCTTGGCGCGAATATTTGAATCTTCTTTCAGTTTTTCTTTGGGCTAAAATTAAACAAGTGTTCAGAAATTACTGTTTTACTACCAAAACATTGAAATGCTTACATTCACACAACTCTACAACAAATACATTTCAAATATTGGATGGAGTAGTCCGTTACTCTGTGATAGTTCATTTTAATGGAATGAAATAAGGAATTACTTTGTTTTCTATCACTTTTTATTATAACTGATATACAGTGACTCGAGTTTCGTAGTGTTTACTACATTTTCAAACTGAATGAACAAATTAGATCTCAACTATTATAATGGGGATGGTAGGCTTCGGCAGAGCTTCAAAGAGAGGGGTTTTCCAAAGTTCCGTCTGTTCGTTAAGTAGTTTTATTATTGGTACGTGCTTTTTATATTTTTCAATTTCTATGGATTCCAGGATGCCAAGTTTTTTCCCTTTCCATTAAATACATTTCAATTGTTTGGTAGTAAAATATAGTAATTTCTGAACACTTGTTTTAATTTTAACCCTAGAAAAAACTGAAAGAAGATTCAAATATTCGTTTCAACCTTCAAACTCACTATTTGAATAACAGGTACATGTTTGAACTATAATTATTTATTCATTATAAAAAATAGAAACTATTAAATAAAAAAATAGATGAAATTAACATATGTATTTACAATATTTACATTTAATTTTTCTGTAATACAACATAGTAATTTCCAAAAACTTGTTTCAATGTTCAAACTCACTATTTGAATAACAGAAATATGTTTGAACAATAATTATTCATTGGTTATAAAAAATAAAAACTATTGAATAAAAAAAAAGATGAAATTAACATATTTAAAGTATTTCTAGGTGTTAAGACAAAAATTGAACCTTGAGAACATTAATTTATGAGATCTTTAAGATTCAAAATGTCTTTCAGCTTGGTCCTTAATCGGGTCAATAAATTCCTTCTCTAGATTACTGAATAAAAATTTTGAATCAGTTCTGGTTGCTATTTTGTTCACTTGCTTTCACCACCAGAATAAAGAACACCTGAAGAGTCAAGTATAATATTTGATAAAGATTATGTGATGCACACTTCATAATTTGAAAATTGAAATTCTTCAATATGATATTTTCAAAATATTTTGAGATTTTTCTTCTCTCACAAAGTCTTGGAATGAAATGAAAGAGATAATTAAAACAATGATTAAATAAAAAGTAAGTATAGTGTCCCGGTTTCATCAAATTACCAAATTGATATCTCCTACACTCAATAAAATGTAAATCTTTCAACAACTCACTATGGCCAAGTAAATTAATCCTACAGATTACACAGTTTCTAATAGATAGATTCGTTAGATATAATTTTACAAATTGCACCACTCAACCTGAAGAAGTTCTTTTCCTATCAACATTTGGCACTGATCCAGAAACTGGCCCATACCCTTTCAATATCTGTTACCTCAGGAAAATCACCTAGAGAAAAAATAATATTATTAGATCACCCAGAGCAATTTGTTGGTGTGTTACATACCATTGATTTATATTTTAAACTAACCAACTAAACATAAAAATAGTCTAGACGACTACATAGTAAATGAAAATTAACCAACCTGAAGATATTAAAAAAAAAATGTCTAATGTTTAAACAATAATTTAATTCTAAAAGTTTTTTGAATAAAAATTTTTTTAAATTAAAATTATAGAAGATAAACATATATCAATTTGTTTTAATATTCAAATTTTGTTATATTTCTTCTATCAAGTAAAAGGCCTTTCTATTTTATTCTGAAGATATTATATTACATATTCACATATTCATATACACAACATTTCTTAGTATATCCCATTTTCAAGTACTGTATTGAACTTAATATTTGAAAATACACTAGATAGATGCACTAAACTGTTTTGAACTTAACTCTTACGAAATTTAATCAAAAAGAAATATGGTATGTAATCGAGGTTGGGCCATAACAAAACGTAAACAAAACCACTCTTTTCGAAATATATGACCATTATTACAACAATGGCCAACGGCTGATGGTAGCGGTACCTAGCGGCGAAATCAAAAAGTATAAGTTGATGGTTAGCGCTAACTATTGACTGGTGTGTCAACTAAAAACTTAGTTTTAGGTGGGGGAAGGGAAGTGTCCAATCTATATATTATTGTTAATCTATGGTATGTACCAAAAATGGAGTGTTAAAGTTGTTTCGCATATGCCAATAATTAAGGTGAACTACCGGTCAAAAAGCACAATGACGACTAACTTGACTAATCCGCCGATTATTCATCGAATATTGTTCGGATTCTGATAGTTCATATTTAAAGCTTATGACAGTTGATAGTTAATTATACCGTGTATCTTATGGGCGGAGGCTTGAATGGGCAGAGAGGGGAAGTTTACTTCACCCAGATCTTCTTCCATGCCGTCGTGTAGTCTTGAATATTTCATGTTTTGCATTTTCAACATCATTTATTCTTTTCTTGTTATTAACACCCATCTGACGAATAGTGTTAAATCAGTAGAAATATAAAATCAATTCATATATTAACTTTATTAACTTTACACATTCATTTCTGAGTTCAACTATTTAATTACTTATTGTATACAATCCTTGAATATCGCGTAGATATTTCTTTCAAGGGACAATCATTTCAACATATAAAAAGTCATTTCAATACAGTCCTGGGTATGGCGTAGATATTTATCAAAAAGGACAATCATTTGTCATATAAATCATGTTAATATAGTCCTTGAATATCGCGTACATGTTTATCAAAATCAAAAACATTTTATCATATGAATCTTGTTGGTATAGTCCTTGAATATCGCGTAGATATTTATCAAGGGACAATCATTTTATCATATAAATCATGTTAATGATGAATACCGCATATTTATTTATCAGGAGGAAAAACATTTTATCATATAAATCACGTTGGTATAATCCTTGAATATCGCGTAAATGT
Organism: Megalocaria dilatata; assembly: GCA_034642435.1. Taxonomy (NCBI): domain Eukaryota; kingdom Metazoa; phylum Arthropoda; class Insecta; order Coleoptera; family Coccinellidae; genus Megalocaria; species Megalocaria dilatata. Next base: position 73,576,978 of record CM067857.1, read on the forward strand.
TTATCAAGGAACAATATTTTTTTCAGGACATTTGTGTTATTTTGCACATTATTTCGGTGGATAGGTTTGAAAATTGGTCCTTAGTTAAAGGTTTCGTTAGTATGTCTGCAAGCTGTTGTTTTGAATCATCTTGTGAACTTTCATCAATTTCATATCGAAGAAGTCCTTGACATCAAGGTATTTCTTCTCTATATATTTTAACTGTTCTTCTGAGTGTGTTTTGACACTATGACATACAAGAACTATTATCTTCAAATATAGGTACAGGGAAAATATTTTTCTTCAATTCTAGAGATTCTTCAATTATTCTAGCTAAGAAAATTATATCAGCAGAAGGATCAGGAATTGCAATGTATGCTACATGAGTTGTTGAGTGTGCCATACTAATTCGAGAAAATTATATTTCCATGATATCGTTTAAGATATCCAGTGCTTGATTTCTTTGTGTTTGGATCATCTTTGTAGGACGAATCCACATATGCTTTGATTACATTCTTGTCCCTTTTGTCAAATGTTATTCCGGCATTTCTTGTTCTGTAGCGAACAACTTCTTCACTCCTCGTCCAGAAACCTGCCTTGCTCTGTCGCAGCTTGACCGACGTACCAATAGAGGACCAGACCAGTCTAAAGACTCTTGACTAACCGTCCCCGTCGAGTTCAAATAGAGCAAGGCACCGTGTTTGACGATCACCGGTTCCAAGCGGAACACATGGTTACCAGCGTCACAGGCAGAGCTACGCATCACACCTGTCTGATGAGTTTCAGATGCGCAGACTCGGAAATGAAACGCCGTCTCCCGAATCAAGAGGTGGAAGCTCCCTCGCAACACCGCATTTCCTTCGAGCGCTTCATTGGTGACCCCGACGTGATTCGGCGGGTTTGCTTTAAGAGCAAACCAACCCATTCATTAGGTGGCCTTAATCGCTCCCCATCCATAATTCCGAGACAGCCTTTCCTTTCGTTCCGCAGATCCCCCCTGGAGATGGCACCGCGTCCATCCCAGCGGCGGACTGTTTCCTCGCCTGATCCCAACGCCCTATTGTGACCTTTATCGACGCTCACTGGAGGGGGAGTGTGTAGCGAACAACTTCTTCGCACCTCCTCCAGAAATTTGCCTTGCTCTGTCGCAGCTTGACCGGCATACCAATAGAGGACCCGACCAGTCTAAAGATTCGTGACTAACCGTCCCAGCCGAGTTCAAGTAAGGCAATGCACATTATTTGACGATCACCGTTCCAAGCAGAAAACATGGTCACCGGCGTCACAGGCAGAGCCTGTGACAGGCGTATCACGCCTGTCTGAAGAGTTTCAGATGCGCAGACTTGGAAACGAAACGCCGTCTCCCGAACTAAGAGATGGAAGCTTCCTCGCAACACTGCATTATCCACTCGAGAGCTTCAGTTCCATTCAAGTAGCGAAAAATTCTTTTGAGCATGATCCAGTGTTCCTCTGTAGGATTTAATTGGAATCATACTAAATAATGTGTAGCATATGTTATATCTGGTCTTGTGTGATTTGCGAGTCACATAAGGCTGTCTACTGCCTTTTTGAAGGGGAAGACAGTTTCATTTCTGACAAGCTTTGAATAATCTACATTTCTCAGTATGGAATTCCTGACTGGATATAAATCTTGTATGTGGAAGTAGTTCAGAGCTTCTTCGAGAAACATTTCCTATGAGAGTGAAATCTCTCCATTTTCGTTGATATCTATGCCCAATAATATTTTTGGGGAAACCAAGTATTTTAATGTTAAAATGCTAAGATGTAAATTTTATAGTCATCACACAGTTGTCTGCTAGAACTTGCTACGAATGTAGTCAACATAAGCAAGTACTAACAACACTTTCATTTCTATTGTCTTGGTGTAAAGACATGATTCTCTGCAGCTACGAATAAAACCTAGTAGTTTCTTATCGAAGGTTAAGTACCAACACCGAGGAGCGATAATGAGACCGTACATTGCTTTATTCAGTTTGCAGCCTTGTGCCTTTCTGTCACCTTCTACCCCAGATGATATAACATAAATAGAGGTTAATTCTTGATACAAGGTATATAAAATTATTTAAATATTTTAATATTAGCCTTCTACATATTTAATTTCAAAAAATTATATTCAATGATTATAACTTCTGAAAATAAATTGAAATAATTAAAATAATATTTCTGTATCTTCATTTCTAAATGGTATATGTAAGATAACCATATCTCTTCTATACTCGTTGTAATCCTGAGTCATGTCATAATTCCTGTAACGAATAACTCGAGACTGCTGCCTTATGATATATTCCCCCTTTTTGTTTGTAGTGTAGCGAACAACTTCTTCGCTCCTCGTCCAGAAACCTGCCTTGCTCTATCGTAGTTTGACCGGCGTACCGATAGAGGACCCGACCAGTCATAAGAATCGTGACTAACCGTCCCCGCTAGGTTCAAATAGAGCAAGGCAATGCGTTTGAAAGTCAGCGTTCCAAGCGGACGCATGGTCACCGGCGTAACAGGCAGAGCCTGCGCATCAAGCCTGTCTGACGAGTTTCAGATGCGCATGCTCGGAAACGAAACGCCATCTCCCTAACTAAGAGGTGGAAGCTCCCTCACAACATCCACATTCACCCGAGAGCTTCATTGGTGACCCCGACGTGATTAGGAGGGTTTGCTTTAAGAGCGAACCAGCCCATTCATTAGGTGGCCCTAATTGCTCCCTAACCAGCATTCCCAGATGGCCCTTTCCTTCGTTTCACAGATCCCCGCTGGAGATGGCACCGCGACCAGCCCAGCGGCGGACTGTATCCTTGCCTGCACCCAACGTCCTATTCCGTGAACATATCGACGCTTACTGGAGGGGGAGTGTGTAGCGAACAACTTCTTCGCTCCCCGTTCAGAAACCTGCCTTGCTCTATCGTAGTTTGACCGGCGTACCGATAGAGGACCCGACCAGTCATAAGAATCGTGACTAACCGTCCCCGCTAGGTTCAAATGGAGCAAGGCAATGCGTTTGAAAGTCAGCGTTCCAAGCGGACGCATGGTCACCGGCTTAACAGGCAGAGCCTGCGCATCAAGCCTGTCTGACGAGTTTCAGATGCGCATGCTCGGAAACGAAACGCCATCTCCCTAACTAAGAGGTGGAAGCTCCCTCACAACATCCACATTCACCCGAGAGCTTCAGTAGTATATTCTGAAACAAATTGTGCTAAAGAAACTGCTTCCAGTTCTTCCGGCCGTTTTTGGTACTTGTCATACCAATCTTCCTTCCAAATATTAGTAGAGTTGTCATCAAGTTCATCTATTTGTTTTTGTGTTTTTCGTATCCGCCGTCGTTCAATAAGCCAACAAGTGTTAATATACTGAACAGCTACTGACGATTTAGACATTGGTAACCTTAAAAGGTACCAAGCAGCTTCTTGACTACTCATCTCAATAGTATTCAGCCTGTCAACGCTCATTTTACGAGATATTTCTACAATATCAAATTCTGGATTCTCATTCATAACTTCTATAAGTGCGTTGTAAATTGCTAATGCCTCTGTTGGTCTTATTTACATATTCGACGACATATGCCGCGCAAGAATATTCTTCAGTAATTATGTGAAAATCCATATTTGACTCTAAGACATTAAAAACAAATGGATTGAAAGTATTGTGCCATTTTTCTGATGGATGTCGTTTATAAAAAATTTTTGTCTCTTAATACCAGATCTTAGTATATCTTTGTATTCTTCATCTGATCTGATATTATTACTTTCATAGTAGTCATCAATACTGTCGTAGTCATTACTGTCTAAGTTAATTCTAATTTCATTTTATTTTTTGAAGAGTGTTTTGTAAAGTGGATTAATCTTTTCCATCGGTATTAAAATCGTAGTAGATTTACAAGGCATGAATGGTGCTTCAAATCGATACTTTTGCACTGAAGTAGAGCCAATTTTTTTGTAGCACGTAAAAGGATGCTTATGCGTAAGTAATTTTATATTTCCAGATGATTCTGATGTTGATACTGATACTAAACTGTTAGTCATTTCTATTGCTTCTTTTTGCTCTACTCCAAGAATATCTGTGGGAGCATTATCAAGCCATAAGAGAATATGGGCATGTGGACTACCTCGGTGTTGAAATTCAATCCGTAAAAAGTAGTTTATAACTCTAAATTTACCAAATGGACTGAATTTTTCTGACTGTAAAATTGTCATTATTACATTAACTAACTTGTTAAAATAAATAGCACATGTTACAGCATCGGTGTTAATTAATGAACTTTTTTGGATAAACTTAGTACTGATGAAATAAAATTTTGCATATCTTCTTTTTCTTCAGCTGATTTATGCAATAATGTTAAGAAATCCGGCCATCCTATTTCATTTGCGATTAGTGTCATGAAAGCAGTTGGCTTCCCCAGCTGCCGAATCATTGCAAATAAAGCTTTTTTTCTTGCAGACCAGTACCAAACTGAATTAGGTATTGACCGTACAAACGCTTAATTAGACTTTATGCAATTATGTATATACTCTTCGGATTGAACTTGCTCTTTAGTTATATTGGTATCTGTACCAATATGTTTAAACGCTTTTTTTAAACAGTCACGAACTCGCAGTCTCATTATTTTTTCAGCCATATATAACAAATGATAGGGATTAACTCCTCGACGATCCTTACGTCGCAGTTCACTAGATGCCATCATGAAAGGTGTAGCTTTGTCTGTATCCCTAAATTTTCTAAAGTGACCCATGTAAATACTCGGAAATGATAGCTCTTCAACATGCTCATCGAATTCTAAACTCTGTGGAATATTGTTTTGCCCTGGCGCTAATCGTAAATATTTTTCTTCATTCCATACCAAAGTTTGTTGTTGAGCAGTAAGGCTTTCTTCAATATTAATGTTTTCACTATTGAAGAGATCCGGATCCTCTAAGGATCATACGAGTCACAGAGTCCCTGATAGATTATATAAATTCCACCATTATGTCATTGTATTTTCCCGCTTTAATTTCTGTGTAAAAATACTCTGTGTTGCGGTGACTTGACAAGTAAAGGATTTGTGAGAATAACAAAGGAGAACAAGGTCCTTATAGCGTCCCTATTGTATTTGAATTCATTCGAGAGGAAGGTTCTTGGAAATAAACCTCCTGAGTAACTTAGTAGTCTACTCGAGATAATAGTATTTATAACAGTGTCCTTGGTAACTCTTAGTAAGTAAACTTCTCTTAAATGCTTCTGATTAATTGCATGCTTTGCATTTTTAAATACCACCTTTGTGTTAATGTGAAATTAATGACTGCACGTTCGTTCATTGTACTTCGCTTTCCATCCTTGTATTTTTGCTTGGCCGTTATTTAATCCCACCGGAATGTTTTAACTAAATTGCATTGCCTTTGTACATAACTTAAGCAACCCTCACAAGTTTTCTGTTTGTATTGTATACTTTCTCTCGGTGCCTGATTGCTTTTTGCTGTATTTGTAAATAGTGGTTCTTTATCTGCGTAATACTTGCCAATAGGGATTTGTATTATCTTTTCTTACTAATTGCGGTGCTTGATATGTAACTGATTTGTATGTACTCTTGTGTGATCCCCCGGATACCCATTTCTTTGTTCTTATTGTAACGTCCATTAACACGCCTGGATAATGGGGTACTGTATCTATTTTATAATGTCCTGGTCAGTTTGTGTTACCTATTTGTCATATGCATGTGCCCGCTTACTTTGAGAGATTGTATTCCATGTGAACCAGTGGCGTTCTTTAGGGTAAATTGCTGGGGAGTCCTGGTAGAGGACAACATATCGTATAGAGAAAGTAAATAACTCCAGATATCCTGATTGCTAGATAATTGTTCCGAGGTATTGTGATATCCCCAGGGATTAGTTTACGTGACCCTTCAGGTAGTGTTCGGTTCGTTCTTCAGTAATATCTCAGCCTTCCTGGGCCCGAGGAGGTCAGATACAGTTCCTTTGATAGTAACTTCTCCGGTCGACTTGAATCAGGTTAGATCCCCTCTTCAAGGAGATCTCCAGGGAATACCACAATTACCCTTACCTTACTGTCCATTTAGACTTACCCCTTGTAGTTGAGGTTCAGCACTGATTACCGGAAGTACAGTCGAAGGTGCGCATGCTGGCTGTATCCCCCATTTCCTGCATAACTTTACCCTTTCCGCTGCGCAAGAATGATATCTGATTTGAGCGAATACCGACCTAACAATATGTAGTAATAAGTCATTTAGACCCGGGGCGCTATTGGTTTCACAGGGCCGCTTTGCGAACCACTGCGTAGAGTAGATTTAACCACAGGCTGATGAATGTGTTTCCATTTATTGAGGGTTGTTGCTTTTGAACATTATTAATAAAATTATATTATTCTGGTATTATTGTGTTTCCAATATTTGAACCTCCCGTCACTGTTTCCTTGCTCTCGTTAGGTGTAATTTGGGTTGCCTACACAACGTAACGTCCTATTCGCCCGCCACTAGACGATCACGATAAAAAGGTTAGCGCTCTTTAGATTACTTCGTATAATTCCAGATCTTTAAGAGTACTCCGTAAACCCCTAGATCTTTTAGAGTACTCCGTAAACCCCCAGATCTTAGAGTACTACGTAACATCCCGGATCTTTTAGAATACTCTGTAATGTACGGAATAGCTCACTATATTCGTCAATATGCTGTTGTGTAATCAGTGGTGTTTCTTGATTAAAAATTGATTCATCTACTGTTATTTTATAATAGTGATATAAAGGTATATTAATCAAATAGTGCAACCATTCTCATTCTCATACAGAAAATTCGTAACAGTTGTGGTATTGGGTCTATGCTGGGGCATGCTGCTACTTGGCCAAGAATAATTGGAAAAATCAAGCATCACAAACTAAAAACCTGAGAAATTAATTCTAACTTCTCTTCAAGTTGACAAACGCCAAACAACAGCTGCAGGAGTCACTTCTTCCTAAAGAGGAACACACTCTATAGTACTACATTGTAATGTCGCTTGAAGTTACAGCTGACATTAACAAGGAATTCAGCCTAAGACAACTATATGAAGAAATTATTAAGAACAGGAGGGAAGTCAAGAGTTCGATCGCGGCCACGGAAGCTAGACTCGTATTAGAAATTCACTCATTGAAAAATAGAATTGATCAATTGGAAAGAGAAAACCTCAGTCTCACAGAGAAAATCGAATTCATAGACCGACGAAATAGAAGAAACAATATAATCGTTTTTGGATTGGAAGCATCAGTTAAAGAAGACATACCAAAGAAAATAAGTGGTGAACTACATCGCCTGTTAGGGGTGGAGTTGAAAGAAGGGGACATCAACGATTGCTATAAGCTTGGGAAAGCTGAAACTTCTCCTATCAAGGTGGAGTTGATTTCGAATATCAAGAAGAGAGCTATTTTTTCCAAGGTCAAACAGTTGAAGGGGACGCCAATTAGCATAGCAAACGATTTAACTGAAGTTCAACGAAAAGAATTCGAGATACTGAGATCCAATCTTCGTCAGGCAAGAAGTAATACTTCTCGTAAATCATTTATACGAGGAAACCGTCTTATTATTGGCAATAAGGAATATAGCGTGAAAGACCTGATGAACGTACATCTAGAAAAGAAGCCTCACAGCGCACCATCAACACCTTCAATTTCTGAAAAGCCAAGAAATACTGGGGAAACCGAAGAAAGTGGAGACGAAATCGGTTGGAAAACCGTGGAGGTATTTACAGAGGGAAGTAGCTCAACAACTAAGGCTGCAGGTCCAAACTATTTAAATCCTGAGGAATCGCCGAAACTTCCAAAATCACAAAAACTACCTAAGAAAAAATCACCTAACAGAAAGGACTCCAAATTGGGAATGAAACTTAGAACTGGATCGACGAGGTAGAAATAGTATGTAGTTCATTTGTTTTGTGTTTTGATTGTTTTTCTTTCATTTTGTTTGTTCATTTATGGGATCATGGATCCATTTCTCAGGGAGTATCGGGAGGGAAGTTATCAGACAAAGATAGTGGAGGATGTCAGTACATTTGGGAAAAATAGTATGCATGAAGAACTTAAAATATTTCATATGAACATTAGAAGTATCTCAAAAAATTTTGATGAATTATTGGTCCTGTTGGAAAGAATTTCTATGAAATTTGATATAATTGTTTTGTCAGAAACTTTTCAAATAACTAATTTAGAAATTTTCAACATTAATGGATACCGAACTATTTATAGTGGAGGATCATTGAATAAAAACGATGGCGTCTTAGTTTACCTGAAGGAAAATATGGGGTATAATCACAGAATATTAACTTTGGGTGAGAGTAAGTCTGTAGAAATTGATATCGTCGGAGAAAATAGCCTCAAATTGACAGCTATTTATAGATCGCCCCAAACATGTGTGGGGTCCTTTAGTAAGGATCTTTACACTTATCTGGAAAATATGTACCAGCATAAAAATCACGTGTTGATAGGAGATATGAATATTAATTTACTATCAAATGACGAGTATGTTGATGAATATAAAAATATCTTATATTCTTTTGGATTCATATCTATAATAAATGAGTGCACAAGACCAGGAGGAAATAGTTGCATAGATCATATATTTTTGAAAAGAGAACACCTTGTGAAGTCATTAGAACGTGTAGAGGGTTACATTTTACAATACCAAATAACCGATCATTTTCCGACCGTGTTGACTATAGACTCAGTCAATAAAAATTTCGTACGTGGGGACGGGAGAAAGAAAATGAAGGATTATATTGACTACTCAAGATTGATAGAGGATCTTAAGAGGGAGTCGTGGTCACGAATGTATGGGGAAAACGATATAAACATTATTACTAACATCTTTATTGAAACTTTAAAACAACATATAGCAAATAACACACAATCAGTTAAACTAAAAAAAAATAAAGTCATTCGTAAAAAATGGATCACCCCTTCTATATTGAAAGCAATTAATAAAAAGAATGAACTCTATAGACGGTCAAAGAATAGTCCAAATGACGAAATATTGAAATCACAATATACTAAATATAGAGATGAGGTCAAAATATTAATAAAAAATTCAAGGAAAGATTACGTACAAAAAATTGTCGATACTAATCAATATAACTCGAAAGGTGTATGGGGATGCATGAGAAATATATGTGGAAATTCCAACAACTCTAAGTCAGAGATAAAACATATAAATCATGAAGGAATTCACATACAGGATGAAACGGAAATGGCGAATGTATTTAATAAGCATTATAGCAACATAGGTAATATTTACGCTGATAGAATTGAATGTCCACAAGATTTTAAAGTTCATGATGTTACACAATGTAATTCCTTCTATTTGATTCCTGTTCAGCCTCAAGAATTGGAAAACATCATAGCAGGACTCAAATCTGGAAAAGCAGAAGTTCCTGATTCTCTCAGATCTGAAACTTTGAAAGAGATCAAACATGAGATATCGGTACCGTTAGCTTATTTAATTAATAAATGTTTTGAAGACGGATATTTTCCTGATAAATTAAAAATGGGGATTATCAAACCACTTTTTAAGAGCGGGGACCGTTCGCAGGTTACAAGCTACAGGCCTATCTCTCTGGTATCGACCTTGGCGAAGGTTTTTGAAAAAGCAGTGAAAATACGTATGATGAATTATCTGAAGAAATATAGGTTAATTGACAAAAAACAATATGGATTCCTTGAAGGAAAATCCACAGAAGATGCTATAAGAGAATTAACAGGCAGATTGTACGATTGCCTCGATAAAAAAACTCCTTCTGTGTGTATATTTGTTGATTTATGTAAGGCATTCGATACTGTGTGCCATGTTGGTTTGTTAAAGAAGTTGAAAATATACGGATTCAGAGGACCCATTTATAGGTTGCTAAAGAGCTATCTGTCGAATAGACGTCAAGTTGTAAAAATCGGGGAGTCCAGTAGCTCAGAGGAGACCATAACGTATGGAGTACCGCAAGGCACTGTATTAGGACCTATACTATTTCTAATTTACATAAATAGTTTACTAAAAATGAAGGAATGTGAGGAAGCTATTTGTTTTGCCGATGACGCTGTTGTTCAGTTCAAAGGAAGTACTTGGGAAGAATTGAAAAAAAAAGCAGAAACTGGATTCATTGAAATAAATAAATGGCTCAAAAGTAATAAGCTCACCTTAAACATTGATAAAACAAGGTATATGGTTTTCAGCTCTCATACTACAGATCTGCCAAATTGGGGAAAACTTGAAATTGACAGCGGAACAGCTATAGTGGAATCAAATGCTATTAAATATCTAGGAATTACAGTTGACCAACAATTAAAATGGGATAAACACGTAAAAAATTTGGTGAATAAAATAAGAAGTCTGCTTTTCAAATTCAAATACTTGCGTAAATATCTGACCAATATGAAATATTTAAAAATATTCTACCTAGCTTTGATACAGTCACAAATCAACTATGGCATAGTGGGATGGGGTGGTACTTATCGAAACCATATAAAACCTCTAGAGGAAATTCAGAGATGGGTCTTAAAAATAATTCATAAAAAAAAGCCTACGTTTTCAAGCAAAGAGTTATTCAAGATAGCAGAAGTACATGATATAAGGCAGTTATACGCTATTAACGTTCTTTCAAGCATTATTTCAAAGAAAATATCGGTGAACACACTTAAACATGATTACACAACCAGGAAAAGAGATCTCACTTACCAACCACCTAGATGCTACAAAAGTATAGGCCAACGAAGTTACAACTATCTTGCACCAAAAATTTTTAATATAATTCCTGAAGACTTGAGAAATATAAAAACTACTAAAACATTTAAAAAGAGAATAAAATGCTGGATGAATAGTGACACAAGAATTTTAATAAATAACGTAGTAAATAATAGCTAAAACATCAATATTTTGATCTCTAAAATAATAAATAAATAAATACCGGATAAGACAAAAACTTCTATACAGGATTGTAAAATCTCAAAATATATATATTGGAAAATTGTATATATTGTCTATATCTATATATCTATCTAAATAGTGACTGATACCTACCTGATTAGACATAATTTACTTGCCAAATTATTGAATTTCATTATTTTCATCGAAAGACAGAAAAATGAGATTATATATGTATATTTTTTTTTCTGCTACCTAGAGTTCTTCACTTACCTGTATTATTGTTAATTTTCTTCTTAATGAACAATTTTAGAATAATTATTAATTTAATGTCACGCACTGGTTGTAATATCTATCTTTATAAACCTCAGTGATGTAATTTGTTTATTTTAACAGAAATAAACTATATTATTATTATTATTATTATTCTTTAATTGATCCGATGTTAATTAGGCCATGAACAAAACTACTTTTATGTATTAATTTTTTTTATATGTACATTTTTGATATTTCTTGGAGGTGATTGTACTATGACATTTCTTTGAACTCCACTTTTATTTTATATGGCGAAAGTCCAAGAACGTTACTATGGAAATGATCAGAATATGCAGGAGGCGAAACACCAAAACGATTATACCACATAGTCAAGAGTATTTCACTGTTCAATACGCCGTAACTATGGGAAATTCACGGATTTTATTGGTTCTTCAAAACATGAGTTATATAATCCAAGATATCTTAGAGTACTTTGTAAAATCCCGGATATTTTCGAGTACTCTGTGAAGTATAGGATAGCTCAGTGGGTAGCGTCAAAATAATGGATATCGATGAATATGTGTGTCGAAGAATGTCTTATGTCGAGGATTGTGTATTCTTTCATTTTTTCATGTTGAAGGAGACTCCACTTTTAATAAGCCCTAGAAGTTAATTTTTTCTGGACAATTTCGCTACACTTGAAAATGATCTCTTCTTCCAGAGCGAGTTTGTTGCTTCTGCATATTGAGGTAATCTTTTGGAGGTACCGATTACTAGGGTTGCTTTACCTGTTTGTGTGGTTGAGCTTTGGTATCTTCATCTGTAATTGTGTAGGTTAGTTTTACTTTATCAATCACCATGGTTATCTCCTTCCCGAAGTATGCGAATAAAGTCTTGGGACCTCGTTTCACTACTTTAAATGGTCCATCTAAGGATAATTCAAGACATGAGTTTATGGCATCATGACAGATAAAACATGATTTGTAGTTGCTAGGTCTTTGCAGATAAAACTCTCACTTTTAGGCTTAACCTGATGCATTTGTTTTTTAGGTCTGCCACAAAATGTCGATCGAAACTTCCTGGTAGTGTACTATTCTGTATTTTTCGGACTTCTCTAAGAACGCTAACCTTTTTATCGTGAACGTCTAATGTGGTGCGCGGAGGACGCTTCGTTGTGTAGACAACCCAACTTACACCTAACGAGAGCAAAGAAACAGTGATTGTAGGTTCAAACATTCAAAACACAGTAAAGCCCTGATAATACAAGATTTTCAAAAAGGAAATCGGGTATTTGTTACTTCAATAAAACAAAAATTACTTATAATAAAAAAAGTTTATTGCTAATTATTACAATATAAAGTAGAAAATTATTTGCAAAAGATGAAGTTATCAAACTGGTGACCGTTACACTGCTGGAACTCTTCTGATAGCGAACAAAGATAGGCAATCACATGCTGACATATACATTCTGTCAAGAAAGTACCGGGAATTATCGATTTAAATCTGGCGGGGCAATGAGGCAGGTAACAATTTTTTTTCCAGGTTGGTACCACTGTCCTTAATTACTATGCCAAGCTTGAGCGGGATCTGTCAACTAGTGTGTTTGTAACAGCTGATTAAGTCAGTCGATATCAAAGTGCGTGCCGATTTTCACTATGGGTGATTACTATGGGACGATAATGCGCCTTCTCACCGAGCTACGATAGTGACTGACGTTCTCGCCAAAAACTCAACAAACGTGCTTCAGCAACCACCGTATTCACCGGATTTGGCTCCCTGCGACTTTTTCCTCTTCCCAAAACTAAAATTGCCCCTTCGTGGCACCCGTTTTGAGTCGATTGAAGCCATAAAACAAAATTCGGCGCGAGAGCTAAAGTCCATCCCGGAAAGCGCCTATAAAAAAATGTTTCGATAATTGGAAGTGCCGTTGGCATAGATGTATTGGAGCAAATGGAGCCTATTCTGAAGGCGACCCAATAAATTTTGACGATTAAATGTAAAAATGTTGTTTTAATTGAAAATTCCCGGTACTTTCTTGACAGAGTAGTAGCTCTCGATATTGCTGCCATTTCTGGTCTGATGTTTTGCTTAAATTGGAATTGCACTGCTGGCACTCTTCTAATAGCGAACAAAGATAGGCAATCACATGCTCACATATAGCTCTCGATATTGCTGCCATTTCTGGCCTGATGTTTTGCTTAAATTGCATCAGGTTCGTCGGATTATTCTCATAGATCCTACTTTTGAGGTATCCCAATGCAAAATAGTCAAGTGGACAGAGGTCGGAGCTTTTGGGAGGCCAGCTGATGTTACCTCTACGCGAAAAGACCTTATTAGGGAATAATTCGTTAACAGCTTCCATTGCTCGATTTTGATGAATGGCAAGCCCCATCTTATTGAAACCTTGAAATTCCTGAAACTCTGGACCCGAAAAGTTTCGCAGCATATCGCAATAACGGTCACTATTCACATTGAGTGGTCGATCTTCTCAATCTTCATGAAAATAAGGACCGATTATGCCTCTAGTAGACATAGCGGCCCAAACAATAATCTTTGGGCTGAGCAGGGTTGTTTATCCTTTCGTCTCGGATTTTCCTCTGCCCGGTACCAACAATTCTGTTTATTATTATTATTTATTATTATTATTATTATTAATACACAAACAAAGGGAAGGGCGAACGCATAAACCCTAAAATTAACAAAATTTGTTGCCTCAGTAGTAAACATACCTCATTAAATGTCCAATAAAAAACCCGATAGCAAACTAAGCCAAAAAAAAAACAAATTTTCATTAATGTCTCAGCCAAACCACCCGTCCAATCCACTCTTAAACACTCCAACCGAACTCGCACCGACAATTCCCGCAGGTAGGGAATTCCACACTGTGAACACGCGATTCACTAAACAATTCTTGCGGCACCTGACAGAAAAGTTTTCCTTCTTAAGTTTTAAATGGTGACCTCTCAAACGAGTGTCAGAGCTTACACTATATATGTCCCTCAGCATGCCATAATTGTACCTCAATATACGAAACGTGATAATCAAGTCTCCTCGTAGCCTGCGCCTTTCAAAGGTGCTGAGACCCACCATACATAATCTTTCCTCATAGCTTGGTCGTGCACCTCGAAACCAAAGTCGCGTTGCCTTCCGTTGTAGTTTTTCCAGTAACTGTTGATCACGCACTAAATCTGCATTCCTTATAGGCCCGCAACATTCCAACAATGGTCTTACGTAACTGGAGTATAATCGTATCCATGATTTCAATGATATTTTTCGGAACGATTTCTTTAACATGAAGAGCCTGCTATTCGCCTTTTTCACAATTTTCGTAATATGCTCTGACCACGACAAATTCTCACAAACGATCACACCAAGATCGTTATGGGATCGTACAGTGTCCAAAAGATGCTCACCCAGCATATATGTCCTACGCGAATGATTGCCCCCGAGATGCAAAACCACACATTTATCTATATTCAGTGGCAAAAGCCAGTCCGAGCACCATTGAGATATTGAATCCAGATCTTCCTGTAGAGTTTTGTGTTGGGTGGAGTAATTAAAAATCTTCGTGTCGTCGGCATAAAAAGCACACTCAGAGCGGATGTGACGAGATAAGTCACTGGCATATATTATAAACAACAACGGCCCAAGAACAGATCCCTGGGGTACGCCGCTCTGTACCACTTTGTCTGTCGAAAAAGAACTCCCGGTGCGAACGCAGAACTTTCGGTCAGACAATAAGGATTTTATCCAAAGGAGAAGTTTTCTCCGAATCCCACAATGTTCCAATTTATGAAACAACCTCTGCCTAGGCACCCGATCAAAGGCCTTGGAGAAGTCCAAATAAATAACGTCCATCGCCTCCCCCCTGTCTAAAGCCGCAGTCCAGCTGTTGATGCACCCCAGTAGATTCGTCATGGTTGATTTACCCTTGACGAAGCCATGTTGCTGTTTTGGAACCAATTTGTGTTCATTGGCAAAATTACGAATTTTCTCAGCAATGATAGATTCCATTATTCTGCATACAACCGGTGTAAGACTGATAGGGCAATAGTTATTAGGGTCCAGCTTACTACCTGTCTTGAATACTGGTGTAATGCAAGCTTTTCTCCAAAGAGCAGGCACTGTAGACTCATTGAATGATAAATTCAATATAATAGAAAGTGGAAAGGCCAAGTATTCAGACAAGGACCTCAGGAGTAGTGGTGACAATTGATCCGGTCCAGGGAAATAATTTTTCTTCAGTAAATTTAGATGTCGCTTTATATCATCCGGGGTGAACTCTATCTTTTCCAGGGAAGACAGCAATCTTGAACTCTTGATTTCTGGATATTGAGTTGGAGTATCCTCAAGTGTGTAAACCAATGAGAAAGTATCAGCAAGCAGGTTGGCGGTATCCAGACCATCCCGACATAACTCATCACCGCTCTTCAACAATGGAATGCCCACCTTGGATATTAAATTTGAGCGGATATATTTGTGCAGCTTTTTTGGGTTGTTGGAGGTGGCAATGGATTCCTCATATCTTTCTCGTGAACAATTTATGCACTTTTTCAACATATTCGAAAACTCCCTGTGGGCATGGAAATCATTATCATCTTTAGAACGTTTATACTTACACCATAGTTTCTTTTTATGTTTTACCATGGAAAGAATTTCGCTGTTCAACCAAGGCTTAAGTTTATTCTGAACAATGGTTTTCTGCACGGTACACTGATTCCTATGGAAAGCAAGGGCATCAAGAAAATGTTTCCAAACGGTGTTAGGATCACAAGAGTCTCCCAGTACTTCCTGCCAGCTCACATCTGCCAATCTGGACTTTAATGCTTCTATATTCAACACATCAATCGTTCTGCAAATTTGTTCAGTCATCTTCAAAAGGTTGAGCTGTACTCGTGAAGTAATTGTAGCATGGTCCGAGCTACCGATAGGCGATCGAATGTCAGGTGTCGTTAATAAAGAGGGTTGATTGGTCAACACAAGATCAAGAATGGAAGGAGTGTTGTTTACTCTAAAGCGTGTGGGCTCCAGAATCAACTGACGTAAATTAGAGTTAAGAAAAAAATCAAGATAAAGATTTCTTGAATTAAGAGAATCGGTAGGAGTAATTTTAACCGGCCAAGAGATACCCGGTAGGTTGAAATCTCCGATAACAATGAGATTTTCAAGAGAGGATAATTGCTCTAATCTTTCAACCAGTATAATGTCGTCATTTATGGACGTACCACCGGGGCGATAAATACATACCAAATGAAAAACGTTTGTACTTTTATGTACTTTAAGAGCTATAAGTTCAATGTTAGCAACATCCTCAACAGATAATTGAGAGACACAGCAAATGTCTGAGACTGCTGACGATACATACACGCATACTCCTCCACCTCGACGGTTCAAGCGGTCACATCTATAAAGAGAATATCCATTGATACTGTACAAGGAATTGGGTTCTACATCCGTTAACCACGTTTCAGAGATAAGAATAAAGGCGGGATTGAGATCCTGTACGGTACAAATAAGCTCGGTAAATTTCGAATTCAAACTAGCTATGTTCGTGTACAAAAGCAGCCAATCGACAAATTTCTCTGTGTGATTATTGTCGACGAAATCTGACGATAGTCAGATTTCGTCGTTCATAAGGCATCCCAAAGATATTTGGGATGCCTTGTGAATACTTTATAGTGAGATCAGTTTCGCCATTAAGTTTTCTGTTTTCGAGCTCCGATCGCAATAGTTTCAAGCTCTCCTGTTGGATTGGAGTTTTATCATCTATTGACATATTATTATTATTGACATGACCATTCAAATGAAGGTTTGCTTCATCACTGATGAGTTTGTTATCAAAATTGTTGAATCACCGTAACATTTCGAAAAATTCAATCGATTAGCATAGACTTGAAGAGATCAACATATTTTTAAAAAGGAAATAACCTAGGGAATTTTATGCCTACTTATCACTGTCGATGGCAGGAGTAAGAGTCTATAATCGCTTCGTAGACTTGCGCGCGTGTGTAAACATAACTCCGAGAGAGGAGCGTCTGTTCTCTCCAGAATGGTGGTGGTGATCTCCAGCGGTTCTTTAAAAGTTAAGAATAGACACAAAGGAAAGTCGACTGAGCTGCCCTAACATGTGAAGTTATTGTATTGTATCGAATTACCTGAGGTCAACGTGAGTGTTAATCGTATTATGTATTCTTTATTCATAGGTGGATTTCATTATATTAATGCTCCAGCTAGGGGAACTCTTTGGACAGGCGTGGTGCGCATCTCTGACTATGACGCTAGTGACCATGTGTTCTACTTTGAAACGGTCGTTGGACGCTGTGTGCCTTGCCCTACTTAAACTCAGCGGGGACGGTCAGTCAGGAATTGTAAGAACAGTCGTATCCTCTGTATGATACGCCGGTCAAGCTGCAACCGAGCAAGGCAGGATTCTGGACAAGGAGCGAAGAAGGTGGTCGCTACACTGTATTAATGCTTCAGCTGGGGATAACCATTTAACATATTCCATACATTTAAGCGTCTTTATCTTTGTAGCGAACAACTTCTTCGCTCCTTGTCCAGAAACCTGCCTTGACTGTCGCAGCTTCACCGGCGTACCAATAGAGGACCCGACCAGTCTGAAGAGGACCCGACCAGTCATGACTAACCGTATCCGCCGAGTTCAAATAGAGCAAGGCACAGCGTTTGACGATCACCGGTTCCAAGCGGAACACATGATCACCGGCGTCACAGGCAGAGCGGTGCATCACGCCGTCTCCCGAATTAAGAGGTGGAAGCTCCCTCACAACACCGCATACCGTTCGAGAGCTTCATCTTCATTTCATTTATTTGAATCTAGAGGTGGTTAACAATGGTACTTTGTTTGAAAACTCAGAGTGTTTAGAGTGAATGAAATGTGGATTCACAACTAGACACAGGGGTTATTGTGAAAATAACCCCTGTATTTTCAGAATGCCACAAAAACGCATTCCTGAACAACTATATTATTGGATATAAATAATATAATGAATAGGTAGTTAAATAAGAGACACCACAACCTCTCTGTCTTTAGAATGTTGCAACAATACATTCCTGGACAACGATATTATGCGTCCAGAATATAATAATCTAATTAGATAGTAGGTGTGTGAATGGGGAATTTCTGACCAAAGGGTCATTGTTAAACCACTTCGAAGATCTTTTGTTACATATTCCCGTTGCCATGTTATTTGTGTCTTCACCCAATTTTCTGCTTTATTTACCTTTGCTTGCACACTTACTATGTTTTAGGATATCAGAAAGGTTGTGTATCTCTGCAACCTTAATTTTACGAATAAAAGGAAGGGCAGGGTTGAAGAATGTGTTGGAGCTGAAGCAAGGTCAAGGTTTTCTCCCTGACTCTTTTCCTGCTAAAGTACAACCTCGCTCCCTCACATCGTATCAGGTACGGGACCCTGCCTTCCGTAACCAAATATTGTATTTTTACTTAACCTTACATTCTTGATTTCTCGTCATTTTTCTTCGTTCTTGTTCAAGTGTACCTTGAGTTGTCTACACTAAGCGTCTTATTCTCCCGCCACTAGATGATCACGATACAAAAGGTTAGGTTTCTTTGGAATACTCCGTATAATACGGGATCTTCACAGAAGATCCAGGAGTATCAGGATAATAATAATAATAATAATAATACCGGATATTATATGGAGATACGTATAATACGGAATAGCTCAGTCTATATCCTTCAAATCCTGAACCAATTGAAATTTATATACTTTTAAATGCAAATCTTTCTTTAAAATCAAATGCAAGGATGATATTTTGATGTTTAATGAATGGCCTCGCTTTCGGATGGATAAAGACGGATTTTGATGAATTGACGCTTCTTCAATTGTTTCTTCATCGCAGACTGAACGAAGGAAACCCGGGTTGTGAATTTTTACCGTCGTACCTGTATTATCGAACATCCGGATCAATTTTCTAACGCTGTCTTCACTTGGTTCATGGCGTGTACGATATTCCGCACGATACAAACGTTGAAAGGCCACTATTGAATCACCGTTGCAAATGCGGTAATACGCTCCATCGTGACCAAAACTCCACAATATAACGATTCCTTCCCCACTCTTCTCCGTCGTTCAGTTTCCAATGCAGCGCCAAAACAAATCCCCAATGCGCTTTGGACACGCTGTATATTTATATTAGTAAAATTGAAAGGCAACAACCTTCAAAGAACGGATACAAACATTTATCAGTCTGCTGGTACATTTATTCTACTCAGCGGTTCATGAAGCTACAGAGTGAACCCAATAGCGCTCCGGGTATAAGCGATTCATTTCTACATATTGTTAGGTCAGTAACGTTCTCGCATAGGATATCATTCTTATACAGCGGAGAAAATCACATCCAGCATGCACCTTCAGCTATACTTTCTGTAACCATTGCAGAACCTCTGTTAAAGGGCCCGAGGACTGAATTTGGATGGACAGATAGGTAGATTATGTGATATGCCCAGAAGATCACTTTAAAAAGGGAATCTAATATACCTCAAGTCAAACGGAAACGATAGTATCAAATGGACTGTATTTGGCCTCCTCGGGGTGGCCAAGGCCCAGAAAGACTCAGATATTACTATAGAAGAAAACGAACACTTACTGAAAAGTCACGCGAACTAATCCTGGGATATCAAAATACCTCGGGACAATGATCCAACAATCACTCACACATTCTTATATCCGGAGCTATTTACTGTCTCTACACGATACGTGGTCCTTTAATAGGACTACTCAATGATTCATCCTAAAGAGTGCCACCGGTTCACTATGAATACAACTTTGCAAAGCAAGCGGGCGCATGCATGTGGCAAACATATAACATAAACTGAGTAGGACATTATAAAATAGATACAGTACCCCATAACCTGGGTATGTTAATGAACTTTACAATAAAAGAAAGCAAACCAGTAGGTAGCCGGAGAATCATTTAAGAGTATATGCAAAACAGTTACATACCAAGCATCGCGAATAGTAATAACAGTACCGATGGTTCTGTCAGAAGGCAAATGTGAAAGGCTTATGGTCCGTGAATATGATGACATATTTATGGCCAGGTAGATGGCAAGGAGCTCACGATCGTGTGCTGCATAGCGCCTTTCTGCTTCTGACTTATTCAAGGAAAAATTTAGTGGTTGCCATTCTTCGTTAATTAGCTGTTGCAGTTTATCTCTGACTGCCATATCTGATACGTCGTTGACGATGGCCAGAGGTTCCGTATCCTTAAGGTGCGATGGCAGTTGCAAGGTTCTATTTACATTCCTACAACGCCTTCGTAGCTTCTGGTGTCCAGTTGATTGCGGCTTCGTCCCCAAAGTACTAATAAGTTATTCAGGGGTGTTTCTGTCTTTAATATCCGGAATCTGAGGTCTTTGGTAGTGCTTGGTCACGGTTGTTCCGAAATAGTTTGACTCTATCTGGTGGTCAGCGGAGTTGAGGTACTCAAGGAATTTAACTTCTGGTTGGTCGAAGATAGTGTTGGTTGGGTGGTTCAATGTCATTGAGTATTCTTGCGAGTCTTGCGAAGATAATCTTTAGATGTTTTGCATGCTCTTCCTCGGTGGTCAAGGCGACTAGTACATCGTCGATGTAACTGAAGCAGAAAACGAGTCCTCGCTATATTTCATCTATGAACCTTTGGAAGGTCTGGGCAGCATTCTGTAGTCCGAAATACATTTATGAAAAAGTCCAAAAGTGTGGTATGATGACTGTCTTTAGAACGTCTTCTTTGGCCTCTAGAATCTGATTGCAAGCTCTCACCTGTTCTGAAATTGAAAATATGGTTTTCCGTGTGGAATGTGTGCAAAATCATTAATGTGTCGCACTGAATATCGGTTTGCTATGATCCAAGCGTTCAGTGCATGATAGTCTTTAAATGGTCGCCAAGTATCGGTAGTAATTCATGAGATCATCATGGTTTTCTCGCGAAACAATAAAATTTATAGATCTTAAGGCCAAAATACACAACAAATTCAAAAAGTTTCGAAGGGTTGATGATTATGGGGAATTTTTTATTATGCGTAAACATTGTAAATAATTGATTCACAGAGACTATGCAGATCATATGTCACGCGTCGAAAATAATATTGTGGAAAATCCCAAGAACTTCTGGTCATATGTTTCGGAGAATCGAAAAAGAGATAATTTACCTAAAACGATAACTCATAATGATATCGAGTACAATGGAAGTTCAGATGTAACGAATGCGTTCGGTGAATTTTTCGCAGCTGTTTTTGAGGACTCCGCTGAGCCTATTATCGAGAAAGTCAACGTAGAAGCAATTCGTCATGTGTCCGTATGGATAATATCAGTTCAGATGAAAACCTCTAGACGTCGATGAACTGAAAGTAAAGAAAGGTGCAGGTCTAGATTTGATACCGTCCGTGTTTATTAAGGTCCTCAGCTGCTTCATTTGTTTTGCCACTTCACATAATATTTAACCAAATTTTCATTCAGTTCATCCAAGTCCAAGATATGTAGTAGACAGCACGGCTTTTTTAGGGGTAGATCCATCTTGACTAATTAAACACCATACATTAATTTTGTATCTCAACATATGGATTTGGGTATCAAAGTGGTTTACACAGACTTTTTCTAAGGCTTTTGACAGGGCTCATCATGCGACGCTGATGAAGGTTCTGTCGGAATACGATGTGGAGGGTAATCTGTTGGAATGGATTGGATCTTACTTGCCTAATCGTTGTCAGTACGTCATTGTGGAAAACGCATTGTCTTTCATTCGCGCGATTACGTCTGGAGTGCCTCAGGGATGTGTCTATGTTCAGGAGAAAACTAAGTCAATATTTATGTCGGTGTTAAGTCGTGAATGTTGGGTTATCTAACTTTGTTCGCTAGGCGATTCTTCTTCCGATAGCCAGTGACGCCCTGCGGCAGAAAAGTACACCGACTATTTTCAACTGTCATTCTCTCATAAGGTTTTGTGCATTTATACGTTTTGAAAGTTTTTGTATCAAAAAAGCAATTCTTCTGAAAAATCATCTCGATTATCGCATCAGTTTGCGTCTATTTGGAGTGACTTGAACTAAAGTGAACTTGAACAACTTTGAGTGAAGTGCCTTGAGTACATTTCCTCAGCCAGGTGATACAACAACGATAAAGAAGGTGGTCTCTTGTTTCTCTTCCCTTAACCGTCTGTTACCAGCCCGTGGCGATTATCCTAGGTATCTTCTTCAACCCAGTGGGGTAAGTAAATGAATTTTACCGTACAGTTGTTCAATATTCACAATTATAATCATCTGAAATTGATTCGCAAACGGCTGCGAATCAATTATTGGTGTCGAAACCCGGGAACCTTCAGATATTTTTCCATTTCTATTCATTTTCTTCATCTGATTATTTGATTTGAATTCATCATTCAATTTTCCTTCGAAATACAGTCGAGTTTGGAATTGCAAGTCAATATTGTAATTTCGAGTGTTGTCTTCAGCGTCATCTTCACCGATAAACATCGTCTGTTCATTTCTTATTCGTAATGTCTGTGAATAATTTTTAATTTATACCGGGATTGTACGAAAACTTAAAATGGCGTCGGTGAATACAATGAAGGCCTCTATCACCGAATATGTCATCAATCGTGAGAATGCGTTCAAACTTATTGAAGGTTTAACGACTGAAATCGATGCAGCCAACATATTATATATGCCTGGCCGAGTTGCTCAAAGTGGAGAGGACTTTCAAAGAAGCTGATGAGTTGATAGTCAAACTTAACTCTCAGTTGAAGCAGCCGGCACAGTACAAATCACCCTCAAAATTCGCAGTATTTTTTTAAATCTGCTTACATGTCGCCCATAGACTGCACTTCTTCTGTTACAGCACCTTCTTCTTCATTGGTTGATCTATTCCTCGGGTTGAGCTGCCCCGCTTCCGCGGACAAATCGAGGAATGGTCGGGATTCATCGCTCTATTCGATGCCCTGGCGCCCGTTCAGAAGTTTCACCTCCTAACATCTGCTCTTTCCGATGAGGCACTTTCTGTCATCTCCGGTTTGGAATTGAAAGCGGTTAATTACCCTCTGACTTATCAAGCCATTCACTTCCGTTATCAAAATCCTTGTCGACTGGCGGATCTCTATGTGAATCAGATATTAGATTCACGGCCAGCATCTGTATCTTCCCTGCCACAATTGAAGCAGTTCGTCACAACACATCAGAACGCCATAAGTGGCATCAAAGCGTCGCGAATATCAGATCTGGCTGACTACCTCTTTTTCTTCCTGGCTTTGCGCAACCTCGAGGTATCATCTTGCCAGTTGTTCGAGGGGCAGTTATCCTCTGATGATCTTCTTACTCTCGCTCAATTACTCGAGTTTGCCAATCGCCAGTTGCGAGTGTTGGAGATCACTTCTATCTCCTCATCCCTCTGTGCCGAAGAAGTCGTTAAGGCCTCAATCACCAGCGGGCTCAGTGTCTCTCCCTTCATCGTCTATGCCTTCAGCCTCTGGGCCGCCTTCTTGCCTTCCTGATTACGCTGGTACACGCCCCTCTACGTCGTCTGGTTTATCGTCCGCGTGTGAGTTTTGCTCGGTGAGTCACTCCATTCGCCAGTGTCGTGAACTCAAGGTCATGATCATTCATCAGCGGCGAGCTCTTGTGGATGAGAGGCAATTATGCAGAAATTGCATGTCGTCTTTTCATGCTACTGCCGAGTGCGGTTCTAATCAACGCTGTCTCATATGTGGGGGACGACACCATACGTCATCTGTTGCCACTGTGTCCCCTTCCATTTTCCACTCTGAGAAAGAATTCCCATCGACGGACCAACGTCCTTCTTCGCCGCTTGTCTCATTGGAGCCTCCAACCCGTGCTTTCACCTCTTGGGTACCTCAGTAAGGGGCAAATTGACTGGGATGATGTTGCGCAAGACTCTTGGGGTGGCACACTCAACAACTTCTCGTGCTTCGCCCTCTCCGTCGTCTCTTCACTCTGCCCCTCCTCTGGACATGGTTCCGAATGACTGCGGTCGTCTAATCCGGCCGAATAAATATAGGTCTTCATCTTCTCGTCTAATCATCTGTTTTCATCTCCGCGGTCTTCTTTGCGTTAGACCAATAATCCTGACTTCCTCATGTCTACCGCTTGGATCCGTTGAGACAACATACCCTCCTTACCCGAGAATGGACTTCCAAGCTTCGTCTGCACATCCTCCCGGAACCTATTCAACTTCGCACCTTAAGTAACACGGATCAGTTTCGCATCCAGGGGTACGCATACGTAACCCTATGTCACCATGGAGATCCTCCCAATCTTATCATCAAGGCCTAAGTTATTGACAGCCACATAGATCCCCTTCCTGTCCAAGTGTTCAATGGTCGGTGGTCTGAGTTTCAGCAACTCATCCTAGCTTATCTACTCTTCTATCTTCCTCGTACCATTGGGATGTTGATTGGCTCGAATGTGCTCTCTCATCTTATTCTTCCTGGCACGTTGCGCTCATTGTCTGAGCTTCCAGGTACATTATCTACCACCTTAGGTTGGGTACTCTATGAACCGTACGCTCGCCATCGCAAGAGGACCAAACATGTTTCCTTCTCACCTGCCGCTGTCAATGGTCGCACTCGACGTCCTCAAAGTATTCATCAGGCCTCACGTCCAACCAGCGCTCCATTATCTTCTACAGGGTCAGTATCTTCTCCATCATCTTCTCAGCCTGATTGTTCTATATCAGTGACCCCCTGCCATTCTTCCTCTGACAAGATTAAATCTTCTGGTGCACCTCCCCAAATCTTACCATCCAATACAATAAGTTATCCTGACGTCACTGATCTCCAATATGTTCCTTTGAGCTCTTCGCAGCACTCAGACCTCGTTCGGCGCTTTTGGGAACTCGATAACATACCTGATGTGCTTCCCTTGACCCCTACTGAATAATAGTGTAAAGTTCTGTATCGCGCTGATGTTACCCGTAATTCCACTGGATATATACTGTTGGTCTGCCCTTGTCATCTTATCGTCTGGGCACCCCCGTCAATTAACTGGGCAGTTTATTCGTTTGGAAAATCGTCTAGAGAATAAACCTGATCTTCATGTCGCCTATCATGATTTCATGCGAGATTATATCAAGAGTGGCCACATTTCGAGTAGTCTTCAATGCTTCTTGCGCTTCCGCTACTGGGAAATCTCTCAACGATCTTCTGCTTACCGGCCCGAAGCTGCAAGCGGATATTTCCACCTATCCGCTATTATACGGAGTACTCTTATAGCCCAACCAGACTCACTGGGAGAAACCTCGAGAACGCCCGAGAAGCGTGAATGTGAGAAGTTTCTCTTCTTCTCGTTCTCGCGCTCGCCTGTTTTCCGATCGGCATCGGTATTTTTACCGCTTCAAAGGAATTTTCTAGCGAGAAAAGAGAACACTATTACACTCGTATTTGTTCTCTGTGCATACTAGGAACCGTAGTGTGGAATAACGAGATTCATTGAACATTTTGTGAGCATGTTTTATAGGATACAAAAAAACACTCATTAACGCCACTGCACAGTCGTCCATATCGGATTGACAGCGAGAACGCAAATGAGAAATATTGTGAGTATGAAGAGTTTCTCGTTCTCGCGAAAATTCTTGCCGTGCCTTCTTGCCGAGACATCTCGCCATGAGTCTGATTGGACCTTTAAGAACGCTAACCTTTTTATCGTGATCATCTAGTGGCAGGAGAATAGAACGTTACGTTGTGTAGACAACCCAAATTGGATCTAACGAAAGCAAGGAAACAGTAATGGGAGGTTCAAATATTCAAACTGTAGTAACGTAGAATAATATGTATGTATATATATATATATATATATATATATATATATATATATATATAACTGTAGAATAATATATTTATATTATATTATATATAATATATATATTATATATATATATATATATATATATATATATATATATATATATATATAACTGTAGAATAATATATTTATATTAGTAATATTGGAAGGCAACAACCCTCAATGAACGGAAACAAACATTTATCAGTCTGCTGTCAAATTTACTCTTTTCAATGGTTCGTTAAGCTACACAGTGAACCCCCGGGTCTAATGACTTATTTCTACATATCGTTAGATCTGTAAACGTACTCGTATCGGATATCATGCTTATACAGCGGAGTGGGTTAAGAGAGAAAGGGCTACAGCCAGCATGCACCTACAATACAACTGCACTTTCTGTAACAACTGCAGAACCTAACACTTACAAGGGGTCAGAATTTGAATGGATAGTAAGGTGGGTAACGTGATATGCTCAGGATATCACCTTGAAGCAGGGATCTAACATAACTGGAGTCTCTATACAATACGTCCTTCTTTACCAGGACTACTCAGTGATTTACCCTAAAGAACTCAACAGGGTCACAAGGAATACAATTTCTCAAAGTAAGCGGGCGCATGCATATGGCAATCATGTAACACAAACTGACTAAGGCATTATAAAATAGATACTGTACTCCATCACCCTGGCGTGTTGATGAACGTTACAATAAAAGAAAACAAAGAAATATGTAACTGGGGGATCACACAAGAGTATATTCAGACCAGTTACATATCAGACACTCCGAATACCATGAACAGCACAAATAAAGGACCACTATTAATAAATACAACAAACAACAACCAGGCAACGAACGAGAGAAAGTATACAATATAAATAGATAACTTGTGAGGGTCGTGCCGGTTTAGTTTTATACAAAGGCAATGCATTTTAGTGAAGCAATTCAGTCGAATTAATAATGAAACAAAATACAAGAATGAAAAGTGAGGAGTGGAAAGATAGTGAAACAAGGTGCAATAACTGAGTATTTTACATTAAAACTTAGGTGGTATTCAAAGCGTAAGGCATGCAATTAATCAGAAGCATTTGAAAGAATTTTACTAACTAAAAGTTACCAAGAACTGCTATAAGTATTATCTATTATCTAGATTATGTAACTCATGTTTTTAAGAACCAGTAAAAATCCGTGAATTTCCCATAGTTACGGCGTATTGATGAGTGAATATACCCTTGACGACGTAGTACACCAGTAAATATCACAAAAACACATAATTATGTTTTTGAAAAGAGTTTACGGTGTTTTGTGATCATCGGAATTACAAACTTTGTGCTGATATTTCGAATGAAAAACTAGCAGATATACTGAAAGATTCGGCATTCAACATGAAACGTGCAGACCGCAGAGAATATAAAGAAAATACAGTAAAAACCATTTGGAATATTTCTGATAAACTCTTACAGTAGAAAAAGTTTCATGAAGAATTCAACAGGGGAATAAATCATCCATTTAAAAATATAATTTTTGAAAATGCAAGAAAGGCTCGTGCAGGTACAAGAAAGAAATTACAAGCAATCCCGGACAGAAAAAAAAGCTCAGTATCTCTCAACGGGAAAGAAATTAACAAAATTGTTTCATTAATAAGGAGTATGAGCTATGGTAACAGAAAGTTCTAGAAATCGAGACAGTATAACATACACCTGTATAACAATTCTATACTCAAACAAACTCGACAAGATTTTGTTGATCACAGAGGCCAATTGCAGACATGCCCACGTTTCCAACTGATTGGTTTTCGTCAGTGCAATGTATACTAGTGACTCCAAATCTGTCAAGTATCTATATTCGCTATTAACAGAGGCTCTAAGATACTGATAATACACTGGCGCCATCTAGAGTATGCAAAATACATACAAGACATACCTTTACGAGTTAATTCAAGTAAAGAAATGTATTCTCGATATTTTCACGTTACTAACGCAAAACAAACTTTCCTCATGCTCTAATCAGACCATAATTTGCGTAATGCTCATAATTAGCATATTCATATTCAAATAAATTAATTCGGCTGATCTGTACCTAAAATTATTTGAGTATAGAATATATATATATATATATATATATATATATATATATATATATATATATATATATATATATCTAAGGGTTGCTTCCAAGACATTTTTAGTTATCTATTGTATACTTCCGAGACAATTGTTGAGTTCCAAGACAGTCTTGGAAGTTTTTTATATCTAATGGTTACTTCCAAGACAGTCTTGGAAGTATCATGTCTTGGAACTATCACAATTCTGCTCAACAGTGATTCGATTACTTCTCGGACATTTGAAATCTTCATGTCAGCTTGTATCAGGGGATTGAACGCTACCGTGTCCTGCCAACATGAAAATATCGAATTTTCAGCTGAAAGTATTTTCAAACAATTTAATGATTTGAAATATTAAATCGTAGTCAAATACCATTCCGTCTTATCATCTATACTGCCGTCCTTTGGTGATATAACAAAAGGGGCATTTTGAGGTAATATAAGAATTTTTAGCAGACCTTCATCTCAAAGTATGAAGCTCGAAGTGCAAAAATGTTCAGATCATTTCAGCAGTTAGGTGAAAATTTCATGGAATATTCATATTAATAACAAGTACACAATAATATACTCTACCTAATTTATGCGAGCTAAATCTCGCCCCAATAGTGTAATTCAATTTGTATTGTGAATTTTTTCCTAATTAAGACCATTATTAGTATTATTATTATTTTTTCAATAGGTAGGTACATAAATAGGGAATATCTGAAGCCACACTTACAGAACAGAACTGAACACAACTGAAATGTTCAGAATTGAACAAAGTTCAACAGAACAGTATAAAACTCAACAGAAACTGAAGAAACTGATTAGAACTGGAAGAAATCAAACAGGACGGAACATAACCTATAAATATTTATATATAACAGAACGGAGCAGATAGATACTGGATAGAATTGAAAAGAACTGAAAGAAACCTAATTGAAATGAACGGCACGGAACTGAACAGAAATGACCGTAATGTACAAATATTTGTAACAGAACGTTAAATAAACTAAACAGAACTGAAAGCAATTGAACTGAACGGAACATGATTGAACAACTGAACACTACTGAACGGAGACTGAAAGAAACTGATTAGATCTGAGAGAAACTGAATAACGGATCATAAGCTACTAATATTTGTATCAGAACATTAATTAATAGAGAACAGAATTAAAAGAAACTAGAGAGAACGAAACAGCATTGTACGGAACTGAACAAAATCAGTAGAAACTGAACAGAATTAAATAGAACCGAACAGGCCTGAACAGAACCGAATAGAACTGAACAGAGATTAACAGAACAAAGAGTCGAAATGAACAGAACTCAACTTAACGAAACTAAACAGAACTGATTGCATATAACAATATCATCGCCTGCGTAAAATGAATTCGAACAGAAGTATTTACTGGTCTCGCTATTTAAATAATAATTTTTTAATCCTTCAAGACACTACACAGTGTACTGGATAATTCAAGTTCAAAGAAAAATACAAAATAAGTTAAATTCTAAACATTCAAGGGTCAGAAAAATAATCCTCAACCGAACAGAAATATTTAATCAAGAGTATGTTTTTCATTGTTTTGCACACTTCTTTTAAGGAATAGCGTGCTATCGTTTTGCCCGAATGTATGTAATTTTCTAATTCTGAGCAGATAATGGTCTCAAATAACAGGGTTGAACACCCTGATGAAAAATCCGGGGTCAAAAGTAATTCTGTCCGACCGGCCGTGAACACGCAAACCATCTAACGAATAAAGCTAGAGACTTGAAATTTTCGGAGGCGATTTGGGTTCCAAATATCTCGGCTTAGTTCGTAATGGGCCAAACCGCTCTAATGATTTCGTAGTTATTTCAATTCGAATTTTTTTATATTTTTCTCAATAATTTTCAAAGTATATTTTCGATCGAACTGAACTTTGGCAGTCAGAAAGAAGGTAATGAATGAAACGGAGGTTTCAAACACCGGAGCTACCGACTTAGGAGTACAAAATTAAATTTCATTGTTTGAATTCTCTAGTGAGGTAGTTTTAACGAGTTAAGAGATGGATGAAGAAACGCGCAAAAGCTCCTGACACCGCGTCAGTGCTTTTCTGAATTTTTTTAGTCTAGCTTTATTAGCTCTGAGCGCTTGTTCTAGGAAACAGACTCTCATAATTTCGCCTCACTACCTGTTATTTGCGAAATTTACGCCAAAAATTCCATTCTGTCCGTCAGTCTGTTCGTGAATACATGAAAGTTCGAGAGAAAAAATTGAAGAAAAAAATGGCACTCTCGTTCCTCGCCTATCTACGCCGCAAACTCTAACTTTGAGAAATTCCTCTAGAAAATTACAACAAAAGTAGGCAATCCAGGATTCAATATTTCCTTTTTTTCATTCAATTGATAATGCTAGAGCATATTTCTGGGTAAATCAATTATGTTGTCCTGTGTTGTACAAACAAAATTTCAGTTCATTTTGATGGATAATTCTTAAATGATTGAAGTTTTTAGGAAAAAAAATCATCTTCAAGTGATACGGTAGTTTGCATGAATTTTAAATTCACTGTTGTTCCCAGACACATCACGGCC
Source organism: Megalocaria dilatata (assembly GCA_034642435.1). Classification (NCBI taxonomy): domain Eukaryota; kingdom Metazoa; phylum Arthropoda; class Insecta; order Coleoptera; family Coccinellidae; genus Megalocaria; species Megalocaria dilatata. The sequence continues at coordinate 73,607,547 of CM067857.1, forward strand.
AATTCCTTCTACGCCAGCAGTAAATCATCAAAGGCAACAAACACAAAAACATCATTTTTCCAAAGAACTTGATATAAGGAATAAAAACGCTATACTTTATCGCTTGTGAGGCTCCACTACTGAAACTGAACATGGGTAGCCACGCGCCGGCGTTCTTTGAGAAGACGCGGCATGCTTTCATCTTGGGTCGGAGGTAGATAGATAAATTTCTTTATTTGAAGCAATAGACATTTGCTATATAAAAATGAAATGACGTCAGAATGAATTAATAGAATTTCAGAACCAAAAAAATCCCAAGAGTTGTAAGGTTCCAGATGAATTAACATTTTCTTAACTTTCTTACTATTTACAGGGATCACGGCATTTAATAATATTAGGTAGTTTAATATTTTAATAAATGAGAACCTTTTTCACTCAATGCTAACCTATGAACACGGATGAAATAAATCTTGTGTTCTACTCTTTAAGTATCATAATTATGACTAAAGGCGGAATTATATTTGTAGTTCGTGCCGTGACCACTCGCGTCAGTAGCCTATCGAATACGTATATTTCTAATGCGGGCGATTATACTACTCACACACCCCGTGTCATGACGGGGCACGGATAGACACTCGAGGATCCGAGGTGCTCGGATGTGACACTTGCGTGTGTGCGATTTGTATGGGATTAAACGCAGAACGAAGTTATCCAAGATACATCCCATAGGTCGACGAAATTTAAAATGCATTTTTATGCCATTTTCCATCATAGAATGGATTTCCTCGAACAGCATTTTCGTCATCCTGAAATATTAAAAAATATATACGAGACAGTATTTTAATTTCCACAAAAATGTTTATAATACAACAATTGTTTCACCACGATGTGGCTTCTTCAGGTATCTACTGCTAATCATCTTAAGGAATTCAGGCATAATTTCAATAATAGCTATGAAATTATCCACGTTGAAAGCAAAAGTTCTAGATTAACTCTTTTAGCATTTGTTGAAATCAACAGGTACAATGCCCGTAAAATCCTTAATATGAACAAACAGCTGTTTATAAGTCTCCATTACTCAATAAAAACACCTTGATTTTTTGTTATTTGTTTTTTCATCATTTTGTCATATACACTGTATTTACACTCGGTTACACTGGACACCATCAGCCAGTAGAATGTGGATACCTGAAGAAGCGACGTCGTGTTGAAACAATTGTTGTATCATAAACATTTTTGTAGAAATTGAAATACTGTCTCTTATATATTTTTTAATTGAAATGAGTTTCCATTAGTGGCCGAATCAACCAAACATCCTGAAATATTGATGGAATTTGTTCCTTCACCAGTAAATGAAACTCACTTCGAGCCTCCCTGAGGTTATTTATCGGATGAACGCAGTTTTTTCTTCTTTTATTCTAAAGTAGGCTTAACATAAGCATATATCCAAGATCTTCATCAAAATCGCCCTCACGAATACAGGGGACGTAGTTGTTTTCAACATGTCTTTGTCATGATACAACAACCAGAGAGGATATTTTCATATCCGTCTATGAACTTCTACAAAAGTACAATTTAGATTTGTCAAAACTGTTTTCCATCGCAACAGAGCTCCTTCCATGACTGAAGTAAATTAATGCAATGACCAAAGAAACGGGCTGTGAAAAACCAGACATTCTTCATGTTCATTGTATAATTCACCAAAAAGTTATTAACGTCATAATGTCACAAGGATTGAACCAGCGGTAGTTTCCGGCGTTTTTACGTGATATAGAAAGTGAGTACACTGTTTTTCTTATTACGCAGAGGTGCGATGGCTTTCATGTGATAAATTTTATAAATTAAAAAACGAAATATGCTCTATCATGAATGTGAAAGGACAAGATGTCGGCCTATTCTACGTTCAGCCTTCATACAAGATCTATCATTTCTAGTTGATACACACTTTTTGGTCATGAATACAGAATCGCAAGGAGCAAAACAAGTGATAACAGATATGCATCATCATATGAAAGCTTTCAAGTGCAATCTGATGCAATCAGAAAAACAGTTGGCTGTTGATATTTTGTCACATTTTCCGACTTGTAGAGCGTATCCAGAAACTGCAAATGTGACCGTATCGTACACAATGAACACAGAAAATATAACACGCCTTCTAGCATATTTTGAAAATCGTTCTCAGGATTTTAAGTTCTCAGCGAAAACTTTTACTATATTCATTTGTCTTTTCACCATCGATATCGATGATCTTTACCCTCACCTTCAGATGGAAGTGATTGAGATACAGTGTAAGCAAATTTGAAAGAAAAATTCACTATAGTTGTTATATTGGAATTTCACAAGTACTTACTTGATCAATTCGTTGAAATGAGAAAATTTGCTTTTAAAATACTTTCAATGTTCGGGAGTACCTAAAAGTGTAAACAATCATTTTCATTGATGAAAGGAAATAAGTCTCATACAAGATCTTGATTGGCGGACGAACACTTGGGTTCAGTTTTAAAGGTTATTGCCGCTGATGAATTCAGACCACAAATGGACAACTTATTTGAGGATAAAAGATGTCAAATATCTGAAAGAAAACTTAATAATCGTTGTTATAATTTTTGTAATATCTTCCTTTCTGAAAATTTAATAAATACTCTATAATAGTTCTCTTTGCGTTCAAGATTTTCGATTCAATTTTTTTGAGAGAGGGATAATCAATAAATAATTATAAAAAAAATTGATAAGATTTCATTAATACTGTAAATCAATCTGATATATCTCCAAAAAAGAAAATAATGGTAGTTCAGCCAACACCATCTAATAAAATTTGAACATAAATTCAATAACGAATATGAAATTATACATATCGAAAGTAAAGGGTCTAGTTTAACATTCTTAGAACTGCTTGAAATAAACCGATATAATTCACAGAAGATTCTCCTAAACGAACAAATGAACACGAAACGGCACCTCTATGGAATATCTTCATGTAATTTGGAAAAACCAACGACAACCCCAATAACTTTCATTGCCATTGACGTTATCTGTCCGCCTAACTGGGAATACCAAAATAATTGCCATTCTACTTTTAGTCCCATTTGCTGTAATTCCTGTCAATACATATATAAGAACCTATGTAAGTTTTCATACAGAATCAGTTCAAATGTAGAATATGATTAAGTCACAGTGTGGCGAAACCATTATCATCCAACAATAAAAGGTTTGTGGAAATTGAATTTCGTTACTAATTGCAAATGAATTACCATCAAATAAAGACCGTATCCATCAAATATTCATTTGTAATTATATGATAAAGCAAAATTTTTACAACCATACGAATAAAGTATAATCTGAAATTATTGAAGACTCCCATTTTATTTCGAGAAATATTCAATTATCCTCTTTTTATAAATAGACCAGTAACGGATTACTGCGAGTTACCGAAAAAAACAGCCGAGTCATTAATATATTCGTTTCACCAATACTTCCAGGACCATCACACCTTTCACGGATGATTAGACAACTGTAGAAAATAATAATTCCTATCATATTTAGCATTGGTATTCCGAATGTGGTAGTAATATAATTGATCCACTCAATTCAATATAACAAAAGTGGAGATTATTTTGAATATTCAGATATCCTAGCTATAATAATAATAATAATAATAATATAGTTTATTTGCACATGAAATATTCACAAATAGAAATTCAACAATATCCACATTCTACAAGCAATACAAATAAACAGAATTAACATGCTGCTGTGAACAAAATACTAGCTATCGCGAATAATTGGATTCATGTCAAAAAATTAGGGAAGAGCACTAATGTTGTGTATGCAGCTGTTACGCGCATGTTCGTCAGTCTACTTGCACAACAAATTATAACACGGCACAGAAAGTTATGAAAATAACTAACCTCAATTATCTTTGGTTACAACTTGATATGTAGCTCAATTATTCCGCAAGAAGAGAACGAAAAACAACCTTCCTCCCTACCTGCAAAAATTTTAATCCCTCTACCAAATCTGCCAGACGGGATTTACTGCGGTAATGGAAAGACCGCTTGATATATTTATAGGTATCAATCGGTAAATCGGTAATTTTCAAATTTGAAAAAGTATAATAACATGAGTGACAAATAATTATGCATTAGCCTCCGCACTGTCCTTTCACAACTAAATATTACATTTCAATTCGATCGGAAAATTATGAGAAAAATAAAATCTTCAACGTCAATAAATCCTAAGCTTCCCGCCCGATTTCGCCCATTAATGAACATAGCCCAGATATTTAGGCCTTAAATCTATCCGAAATTTTCAAGTTTCTAGGTGTTTTCCTTCGAGAGTTATCGAATTACGGCTCATGGACAAAACAAACGCATGGTTTTCAAAGTGGCACCTAAAACCAAATCTAAATGAGTGCCAATACGTTATTCACATCCATGAGATCATACAAAATTCACCGACAGTAACAATAAACGGAATGAGTAAAACACCAACAATCTCTATGAAATACCTGGGAATCTTATTTGAAAATAAAATAAATGTCAAGCCCCCAAACAGTCAATAAAGAAAGCTGTAATAAGAGCAAAAATGTCAGATATCTAACATATGGGAACACAAGGATAATTTGGTGTTCTTATGTTGGAAAATTATAAAAAACACTGAGACACGTCAACTTTTAAATTCAATAGTGCACATTTTGTAAACATAAATTTAAATAGACAGCGTGATTCGCGCACGTCCAGCTTAGTCCGTCCTTTTTATTTTAAAATAAACATCCTGTATATTTTCATATTTTTTAATGCTCCTTAATAACCCGATTTCATCGAACTTGTATGGTATATTATGAATAATACTGGATGAAATTTCGAAAGTATTTATAATTGGTTTCAAGAAACTGCATACTTAAATTACATGATGTAATTGATTTTAATACATTAAAATAAATGCTTATAATGTTCTCCACGTTCTACACAGTTTCCTATGAAACTCGTTGTTAACGTTGTTTAAAGTTTGAGTTAAAATATTCCACATTTCTGTAGTTATCCTTACTTTGAGGTCTGCGATGCTCGTCGGATGTGTTGCATAACTTCTTGAGATAAGCCCACAGAAAAAAGTCCAACGGCGTGAGGTCTGACGATCTAGCTGGTCACTCAATAGTACCTCTTCGTCCAATCTATTTATTGGGGAAGATTGCGATTAAGTAAGTTCTAACCATTGAATCATAATAAGCTTGGGCTCCATCCTTTTAGAACCAGACATTTTCATTCGGTTGGCACGAGGAAATAAGTTGACTAGCACAAGAACAACTTCGTCCCTATCCAAACTCAAATATTTTTCCGTTGTCAAATTCCTATCTATAATTATAGGATCAATAACATGGTCACCTATGATACCTTCCCAAGAGTTCACCTTTTGACGATACTGCGTATGTGTCTCACACAATGAGGATTCTCCACTGACCAATATCTACAATTTTGTCGGTTTACTTCCCCGTTCAATATAAATATTTATTCATCAGAAAAAAGGAATGTTTCAAGAGCTATTTTATTTCTGGTCATTGCGGTTTTCTTTTTAAGGTTTGACATGTCCAAGTTCTGTGAATTGTGCATGCATTTTAGACACAAAAGCTCGTGAAATATAAGGCAACTGATACCTCTGATTATATAAGTTTGACATGTCAACTTGAGTTCTGCAATTATCCCCATGACCGATCAGCATTAGAATCTCAATTCATTGATTCTCAGTTAAATATCTCATTATTACTTCTACAAGAAATACGTTTTCAATCAATAATCCACTATTTCAATGTAAATTTCAACACCCAAACATCTGCCTGACAACAATCCACATTATTTGCAGATTTTCTTTATTTATCAGCATATGTAGATACTTTTTCAGTTATTCATAACAAAAAATATTGACAAAACCAAGATCCATAAGCTTATAGAGAATTGATGTTTGAACATTTCTCAACTTAATTTATAGTTAGTTCAGAAATTTCATAAATCTGTATTCAGGTTATTAAAAAAATACCATTATTTAATACGTGACAAATTACTAATTTCATTATTTCACCCGGTATTATAGATAATAGACCAAAAATATAAAGGGTGTATCATTTACAATAACGAGGGCGGACTGTGCTGGACTTATGTATGGCGTGTATTTGAATTTATGCATAAAAAGCGCACCCTTGAATTTGAAAGTTGACGTGTACCAGTGTTTAATTTTCTAACATAAGAACACGAAGAATTTTATTCCATAAGTGCTTTCCACTCTGTATAATTTTTTTAGTTTCTTTGATGTTGTTTACGGAATAATTAATAAACATATCAAGTTGTAATCAAGGATAATCAATGAAAATTATTAAAAGAAGAAGTATAAATTAGTATGTTTTACTACCAATAAACTTATATTTCACACATTTTATTGTGACTCGAGTTTCGGGAATGAATTATCCCATCTTCAGACAACTGAAAACTTAACAAGCGGTACAGGGTATTTATGTATAGAAGAGGTGATAAAAAATAGGTTAAAAAAGAGAGGGCTCCTAACAACTATTTGAATATCGGCACGCCAAAGAAGATAGGTATACAGATGTTACTTATTTAAATATTATGATTGGTAAACAGATAATACTTATTTAAATATTTCAAATATTGTGGATTTACATAGATCCGTACAGTCATTCATTATTTTTACATTATTTTTATTGTGAACTAATTTGAAAATTTCAACAGATTCTATGTAATCAAGTTTCTTTTCTTTTGATTCTACATGTACAATTTCAAGAATATCTATTGTCCAAAATGGATGGCCGTTTTCTAAACAATGAGTGCCAAAAGTAGTTGTTTGTTTATTTTTTATGAAATTCATTTTATGTTCGTTGAACCTCGTCTTGAAGGAATGTCCTGTTTGTCCTATATATTTATTACTGCACGTTGAACAAGAGAACTCATATACTCCCGATTCAGCGTATCAATCAATAGAGCTTTCGCATTATCCTTATCAAAAAATAACCGCGAAGCTGAAGTTAAAACCATAAAATCAATAGCCGCTAACGAAAGTTTCAACACCAATATAATAGATAATTCATTTCGACAGAAACAATCAGAACTAGCTATAAACCAAATCGTTTTTCAAAATTAGATGTTAATATTGCTTTCAAAACGCAAAACAAATTATCATTATTTAACGCAAAGGACCCAAGTCCAAACATAAACATGAGTTATCTTGTTCGCCGTGCAGTAATAAATATATAGGACAAACGGACGTTCCTTCAAAACGAGGTTCAACGAATATAAAATGAATTTCATAAAAATTAAACAAACTTCTACTGTTGCCACTCATTGTTTAGAAAACGGACATCCTTTTCCGACAATAGATAATCTTAAAATTTTACATGAAGACACAGAAGGAAAGAAACTTGATTATTTAGAATCTGTTGAAATTTTCAAATAAGTTCACAATACAAATAATGAATGACTACGGATCTATGTAAATCCAAAATATTTGAGATATTTAAATAAGTTTACAAATCTTAATACTTAAATAACTAACATCTTACCAATCTTATTTGCCGTGCCGACATTTCAACAATTGTTAGGAGCCCTCTCTTTTTTAACCTGTTTTTTATCACCTCTTCTATACATAAATACCCTGTACCGCTTGTTAAGTTTTCAGTTGTCCGAAGATGGGATCATTCATTCCCGAAACTCGAATCACATTAAAATGTGTAAAATGTCAATTTATTTGTAGTAAAACATAGTAATTTCTACAACTTGTTTTAATTGTGATCAACTACCAAATAGTAACGGCTGAAACAGTACAGTATTTAAAAAATTCAGGTTTTACAGAAACTATCAATTTGATGCAGAAGTAATGATTCCATAGCTCATACAGAAAGATATGAGGGTATACTACTTTGAAGATGAGATAGTAATTCCCGAAACTGGAATCACAGTAAAATGTGTAAAATTTGATTTTATTGGTGTAAAACATAGTAATTTCCACAATTGTTTTAATTTACTGAATTTTCTATAGATTAATTTGTATTGTTAATAGCTCCTAAACCATCAGGTCGGATGTACAGAGTTGAATTTACCCACAAGTTTTGAGTATTATTCGATCCAAGCGGGAAAAATGCCAACGATCAGCAACATGAAGTGATCCAATATTGCATAAGAAATGATCGCTATTGAACGAAAATAGGTCAATGACTCAAACAGTGACACAAGATTTCGATATATGACCCATCGAATCAAAATTAAACACAATCAACAAATGAACTAAATATATACTCTGAAATGTCTTGGAACTGATGGTTATTCAAAAAATCTAAATAAAATCTAAACAACCGGCCTATTTTTCAAAATTCAAGTACCATTGAAAACAGTACCTTATGTATGACCGAATGAACCTATATACAACGAAAATAAAAAAAGTCCCGGAAGTAACCGTTAGATATATATATATATATATATATAGATATATATATATAGATATATATATATATATATATATATATAGATATATATATATATATATATATATATATATATAGATGGATATATATATATATATATATATATATATATATATTGTCATGGAATTTGCAGTTAAAATAAATAATTACACAAATAAATTAAGGAAAAGACTCACCTTTGTATATAAGTTGACTCCTTAGAGTGTAACCAGACCAAAATTAATTGAATAATATCTATTTTGATAGAAATATCGATAAATCAATTCATAAAAAGTACACACAAGCTCATATTATGAAGAAAAAGCATATTCAGGATACATAGCGACTAATCGAATGAAAATTCTCTGAACGGTAATCAAAAATCAGTAATCTTGTTGACAAGTTTATAAATAAAATTCACAGGGAGATTTCAATTTACAATTATTCAATGTAAAGACAGCCAAAGTTGCAATAAATAGAAGTAATTTGAATTTAGATATCCAATTTGAAATTGATGAAGAATTTGTTGAAAAGATTTGTTATTATAATGAATCACATATAAACTTTTGTGAAATTATTGACAAAGAATAAGCTAAATTAAATACAACTCACCAGGATTATGTAAATAGGACAAATTTGATCAAAAATCAATTAATTCAATGAAAGATAGCATCTACGTCAGATATTTTCAAATGATTAATGCAAGAGATATCCTTCAAGATGTTTAGGCATCAATAGAATTGCAATAGCATCTAACCTAAAGAAATTTAATCAATTTCATAAGTAATTTTAAATAATTTATAAGTTATAAGCATTAGAAGTTAAACTTTGTTAAATTTTGACACTTGAAATACTTTATGAATGAAAAGCAAGACTTTCACTGTTTTGTTCAACATGAAAAATACATCAAAATGTGGTTTCAAAAATAAGCTAATTTTCAACAGTAATTTCAAACCAGGAAATATTGTAAATTTTGTGAAATCATCGAAAGCATCATTTTTCAATAATTTTGACAGAAGCTAGTAAAGCTTTGAAATTAAATTTTTCTTGAAAACTATAAATAGAGCAGACACAGAAAAATTGGGCAGTCTCCAGTTATTCAGAGTAGTGTCCATGTCGGTCCATAATTAAAAAAAGCACCAAAAAGTATCATCATCGAAAAAAGGAAGATTATTTGGTTATTGTGAATGAAAATTGAATCCAAAAAATGCATTATCTGAATGTGAATGGAAAAATCCCACATAGAAATCAAGTTTCAAACGAATTGGATATATAAAAGAAAATCAACAAAGTTGCCTGTGAAATTCAGAATTTTCTAGAAGTGTTAGAAGGGACAATTAAAAGGAACAACCATAAATTGATCAACAAACTTACCAAAGGTAGTAAAAATTCAATCCTGTTAATCTTTCCAGAAAGAAATTTAGAAATAACAATCATTGTTTACGTTAGAATTACGTTAAGATATTTAGATAGGGTTAGGTTAGAACATAGAATTAGAATTTATGTTATTAATCACTGATTATAATATTTCAAATTACTTTCATATAATATATAATTTAAAAATTCAACCTTTCAAAAATTCAAATTGAACCCTTCCTGAAAGACCAAATCAAATTTGATAATATTTAAATTTCAATTATTCAAAATTATAATCTTAAGAGCTAGTTGGAAACATAGAATACAAGAACTACATACAAGGGTGATCTAAATACTATTCATTCTAAAATTATATATTTAGACCGTATTGAAATTAAATCCACTAAACTGGTAAAGCAAATTACAAAATTTTTTTTTATTAATTCCATAACAATATATATATATATATTATAGCAAACAACTTCTTCGCTCCTCGTCCAGAAACCTACCTTGCTCTGTCACAGCTTGACCGGCGTACCAATAGAGGAGCCGATCTGTCTAAAGAATCGTGACTAACCGTCCCAGCCGAGTTCAAGTAGGCCAAGGCATATAGCGTTCGACGATCAGCGATCTAAGCGGAATGCATGGTCACCGGCGTCACAGGCAGAGCCTGCGCATCACGCCTATCTGACAAGTTTCAAATGCGCATGCTCGGAAACGAAACGCCGTCTCCCGAACTAAGAGGTGGAGGCTCCCTCGCAACATCATATTTCCACTCGAGAGCTTCAGTATATATAACTATTACCATAGCTCTTACTCCTCATTAACAATGTTTGGTACAGATCAGCCGAATTAATTTATTTGAAAATTGTTTCAAGTTTCGATGAAAATACACCAGACGGTTTACAAAAAAAAAATACCAAATTTGTGTGGTGGAATTAGCATGGCGTGGAAATGAAGCAGCCATTTGCTTAATTGACTATATCAAAAAGGAGTTCGACAACTACGGTCAAGATACGGGACCTCTCTAGTACAATCCCATGTTTTCAAATACAACATAAAGTGATTTTAAATGGTTGACACCGAATAAAGAGTTTGTAGATCAGTGCCCAATACGTCTCTTGGAAAAATTGTTGAGCAAAAGAACTCCAAGTATCACAACTAATCGTCTCTTTTTAACACCTAATATTGATTGGCCGAAAACAGGAAAATAGTACAAAAATTGGCCTGTAGGTGTAAGTCAGTTGAGTAAATGGACACGTACAGAAGCCGAAAGTATCGGAATAGAAACGAAAAATAACAAATCATTCAATTCGCTCCTCCGCTGTGAATATCTTGGCACACTCGGAAGCAAACTTACAAGAAATTACTAAAATAACAGGCCACTCATCATCTAATTCTCTGAAACTTACTGAAAAACACCATAGAAAAATAATTGAAAAAATATTAGGAGTACAAATAAGTTTCCGCCGTTTTATTGTAGATGGCGCGGCACGGAGTTTCGGTTAGCTTTCGCAGATGATAACCGGCTTAAAAAATAGTTTGGACATTCAAGAACAACATAACCTATTAATATCATTGATTTTATATTGGTAAAATATAATTTTTATAAGTTGAAAATGTCAAAATTTGAGCCAAGTAAACGTCATTTGCGGGAAATATTAGTTTACTTCTTTAATTTGAAGAAATCTGCTGCTGAGGCGCATCAATTGCTCGTAGAAGCATATGGTGAGGGTGCTTTGAGTGAGAAAACGTGTCGAGAGTGGTTTCAAAAGTTAAAAACGGTGATTTCGACGCAGAAGACAAAGATCGCAGTGGAAGGCCAAAAATTTACGAGGACGCAGAATTGGAGGAATTATTGGAGGAAGATTCATCTCAAACACAAAAAGAACTTGCTCTAACACTCAGCAAGCAGTGTCACATCGTTTAAAATCATTAGGAATGATTCATAAACAAGGAAATTGGGTTCCGTACGAATCAAAGCCGAGAGATATTGAACGCCGATTATGCTTAAGTGAAATGCTGCTAGCTAGACATAAAAAACACTTGATTGGGAAGTGTTACCCCACCCGCCGTATTCACCAGACATTGCACCGTCCGATTATCACCTGTTCCGGTCCATGGCACATGCTCTGACGGTGCAGCGGTTCACATCTTATGGGGATACCAAAAATTGGGTTGATTCGTGGATAGCCTCAAAAGACAAGGAGTTCTTCAGACGTGGGATTCGAATGCTGCCTGAGAGATGGGAAAAAGTGGTTGCAATTGATGGGCAATATTTTAAATAAATTTATATTACCGTTTTTCTATAATAAATATTTAATTTGTGTTAAAAAACGGCGGAAACTTATTTGTACTCCTAATAAGAAACATACATAATCCATTCTCCTGCAGCATCAGTAACAGTACCAACACTACAATTTCCCAAAACCACAATACATCAAATATTTATTATAATAAATGTACCTTCAATATTGATATTGATCAATTAAAAATCAGAAATATTATTTGTTATATAATCGTAATATATTTCGAAAATAAAGTTAAGATAATTTCAGCTTTGTCAGTTCCGGATTTGCTGCACACCTTGATTGTCGGAATTGACTTTTGGAGAAAGTTTAGTATTGTTCCTGATCTTCGTTGTGGAAACTGGATGTTTCAACGTGACGCGAATGTAACAGTAGATGCAATTGCATAGGAGGAACACCTAACGGCAGAATAGTCAGGGATTCTGAATGAGGTTGTTCGAAGGGCTTTTAAAAGTATGGGTGATGAGTTGGAGTGCACTAATCTGGTGGAACATGAGATAAGAACTTCATGTCGTCCTATCAAGCAAAGGTATTATCCTGTCAGTCCTGTGATACAGGATTATATTGACAATGAGTTGGAAAACTTACTTCAGCAAGGGATTGTTGAACCCTCGACCAGTCCCTGGTCTTCCCCTATCGTCCTCGTTTAAAAAAGAATGACTCATACCGGTTTTGTGTGTATTACCGAAAGTTGAACGCAGTCACCGAGAAGGATGCGTATCCTCTCCCCTACATTAATGCCACTTTGGATCGACTCCGGAACGCCAGGTTTTTGTCGTCCATGGACATTAAGTAGGAATATTTTCAAATGCCCTTAGAAGAATCCTCTTGCCCTTTAACTGCCTTTACAGTGCCAAATGGATATCGGTTTCAGTTTCGTCGATTGCCGATGGGACTATCTAATAGCCCAGCCACATTCCAGCGTTTGGTAGACAGGGTTCTGGGTCCTGACGTGGAACCTAATGTGTTCGTATATTTGGATGATATCACCATTACCGACAAATTTGAGAAGCATGTCGAAGTATTAAAGGAGGTTCTTGAACGCCTTAAGGCAGCCAATCTGACGATCTCAAAAAAAGAGCTCTTTTGTCGGGCTGAACTTCTATATTTGGGTTATGTAGTACATTCACAAGGTTTGAGGATGGCTCAGCATAGGTTCTAGCCATTTTGAACATAACGCTCTCCACTTTTGCTTCAGAAGTTCACAGAGTGTTGGGGTTGGCTTCCTGATATCGCACGTTTGTACCAAATTTTGCGGATGTGACAGCTCCTTTAATGGAGCTTCTCAAAAAGAACCAGAGTTTCAAATGGACTCATTAGTGTGATGAAGCTGTAGCAAAATTAAAGGAATATTTGATTAGTGCCCCTACGTTATCTTGCCCTGATTTTTCTAAACCATTTATTATACAATGTGAGGATTCCTGTTAAGGAATAGCTGATGTGTTGGTGCAACAGCAAAAGTACGGAGAAAAGGTTATTTGTTATCTGTCATGATCTTTGACCTGATTGGAACGTAATTATACGACCACCGAGCGCGAGTATCTTGCTCTCCTCTAGGCTATTGAAAAGCTTCTTCCCTACATTGAAGATTCTCATTTCTTTGTTGTTACAGATCATGCTAGTTTGCTTTGGCTAGACAGGCTAAATACACATTTCGCAAGATTAGCTCGATGGGCCATCAGGTTCCAGCAATACAAATACCATTATTCATCGTAAAGTGAAGGATAATATCGTGCCAGATACTCTCTCTAGGTCGGTACTCGTCATCGACTTTGTTAAAATTCCTCCGAGTCATTCCTCCAATTCCTGGTATGAAAAGCTTATAGGAAAGATCACTAATACCTCAAACCATTTTTTGTTTCGCTGGATGTTTCAGCAAATTTTCCCTACTCTTCCCCCTACGTCCTCTACTACGTCTATTATTGAAATATTAGATTCTCCTGTCTTTGGTTGTCCCAATTCCATGATCTTGGATAATGGGTTTCAATTCCGCTCTGAAGAATTCAATTCCGCTCTGAAGAAAAATCCTACAATGTCAACGTTCAATATACCGCTTTATATCATCCACAAGCTAACCCGGTAGAAAGAATTAATAGAGTTATCAAAACTATGTTACGATCATATCTTTCAGAAGATCAAAGAGGTTGGATAAACAGTTGAACCAAGTTGGGTTAGCTTTTCGTTCTTCAAAGCATGAAGTTACGGGTTATTTCCCAAACTTCATTGTATTTGGGCGAGAAGTGTCGTTCAAGGGTGAAAACACCTACCCTGACCCAATTTGTTTCGATTGATCCGCTTTGTCCAGTGAAAGGGAACAAGCTTTTGCTAAGATCTATGCGGATATTAAAGGTAAATCAACCAGGGCTTATGAAACCAATAGACGGATGTACAATCTCCAACGTCGCAATGTCCTGTATAAGTTAATCAACTGGTTTGGAGGAAGAATCAGGTACTTTCGGATACAGCTAAATATTTTTCAACTAAGTTGGCTTCTAAATATGTTAGACCTTACATCATTTCAGAGAGAGTTTCTCCCTGGACTTATGAATTACAAAGTCAGGATGGTAAATATCAGGGTGTTTGGCATGTTAAAGATCTGAACATCCACCCGATGTACAATCACACAATGAAAACAAACTCATAATGAAAATTCGTCCCGCTCAAAGCAGAAGTTGACCTGCTTTTTTTTTAAATCTCCGCAAAATGCTTCGTTTCTGCGTTCAGGGAGGGGAGTTAAATTTTCGTTGGTACACCCTGTATAACGAAAGCGGCACGACCCCCACAAATTATTTATTTATATTGTATACTCTCTCTCGGAGCCTGCTTGTTGTTTGTTGTATTTATTAATAGTGGTTCTTTATTTGTGATTTTCGCAGTGCCTGGTATGAAACTGATTTGTATGTACTCTTCTGTAAACCCCGATTACCTATTTATTTATTTTCTTTTATTGTTACTTTTATTTTTAGGCCAAGGTGGTGAGGTACTGTATCTATTTTATAATGTCCTAGTCCGTTTGTGTTACATGTTTGCCAACCGCATGCGCCCGATCAGAACCCCTCCAACCCAGCATGCGGGCTTTCAACGACTGCCCCCACGAAAACTATCCACTAATAGCGCGGCCAGGAGTGCTCCTGTGGGCTACCGCCCTCCCGTAATCATCGCGTCATTGCTGGGACATGCTGCGGAAACGTATTCCCGAGCAATTGAGGATCTTGGAATCCAGACCATGCTGAGGCCAGCATATCAGGTAATCTCCATCGGCTCTTCTGGAATTGAAATCTGCCAGAGGGGGCCAGACAGGTCCAGCCACACCAGGGACCACACCCACCCTGGGATCCACCCCAGCAAACCGGTCCATCTCACGAACACCACAAGATTTGAGGCCTGGCGTTCACTGGACCTGCGGCACGAGAAAATAACCCAGATTTATTTGCGGGCTTGCTGTTAGGACTTCTCCCCAGGGGAAGCAACACCCAGCCAGGCGAGGGTCCATTCAGCACGCAATCAGACGGACTCTCTTTCCAACATCGCCTTGCCTTAACTCCAGCCCCCACCAGAGGACAAATTCAACACCTTATCCTACCCATTTCCGGGCAGGGACAATCTCAAAGAGTCTACTATTCGAGTTCTTCTTTTCCCGAACACATCTCTGGAATAATTTTCCATACATTCGTACCTATCTCTCTTCTGAATAAACCAGCTGAGTTCGCTCCTTTCATTCATACCCTTGCCATTCCTTCAAGAATTACTCTCCTGGCCTCCATGTATTCAGCACAGTCGAATATCACATAGGAACAGGACTCAATCTCTCCGCACAGACATCTGTCGCTTCCACTGAGGTTCCTTTTATATAGAAACTCATTCAAACTCCCATAGCCCATGAGGATATAACCCAAACACAGTCCAGGATATAACCCATCCAGCCCTACTTCAAAAGGGCATAGAAATGTTGATTCCGCATCTGTCAAAATCATTTAGACCAATTCTGGCTTGGGAGTTATCCCTACAAGCTGGACATTAACTAAAGTGGTCTATAAACCAAAGGTGGAACGAACAGAACCGGACCCCTCATCATTTAGACCAATTCATTTGACATCGTTCTTACTGAAGAGTCTGGAAAAGGTGATTGATGTCTATATCGGAGAAAAGGTGCTAATTGACAGTTCCCCTAGCCCTCATCAATACGCTTACCAGGCCGGAAAGTCAGCAGAACTTGCATAACACAATTTGTTCGGAAAATTAAACCAATCTCTCGATAATCGAGAGATAGCACTAACAACATTTCTAGACATTGAAGCGCTTTGAACAATATGCTACCGGCTTCTTTCGCTGAGGCTATCTCTGCGACCCGCTAATTTGTAGGTGGATACAAGCAACGCCATTTCTGAGCCGAGGTGATAGTAGGGGAGCCCAAGAGGGAATTTTGGGAATTACTCGAGTCAGATTAATATAAGAGAGACCTTACCTATTGATAAGTATCTCCAACCAGTATGAGCCCTTAGTATAGGGGTGTGCGCTT
The DNA here is from genome assembly GCA_034642435.1 of Megalocaria dilatata. Classification (NCBI taxonomy): domain Eukaryota; kingdom Metazoa; phylum Arthropoda; class Insecta; order Coleoptera; family Coccinellidae; genus Megalocaria; species Megalocaria dilatata. The sequence goes on from CM067857.1 coordinate 73,624,171, forward strand.
AGTGGGACCCATCAGATTGGTACAAAAAAATCGATCTCCTGAAATACTCGAGCGCGTCAGATTAAGAAGAGGGGGGTTAATTACTAATAGACCGGTCAATTCAGACATAAAAATAGTGATCAAATAAAGAAAAATCCGACAGAGCCAAATCTTCGTAGAGACCTTAGGTTTACCACAAGGAATAAAGTGTCAAAAGTCCCAATAAGTCCCATGTGCGCTAAGGGACTTATTCGGGGCCCAAGGTCAAAATTTTAGGTTTTTTGGATTTTTCTCGAAAACGGTAAGTTTTATCGAAAAAGTATTTCGGAGCAGAGTTGTAGATCTTAAAATTCTCTATAAAAATGGTACTCATGATTTTTTTTCTCTAAGACCCACTATTTCCCGGATATTGCGCTTGTAAGAATCAAGTTCTACATAATATGCACACATTTCCACACCACCTGTGAGGTAGTGTACTCGGCGTGTTTTTTTTAACGTGATATCCCCGGAAGCCCTATTCCTCGAACCTTCATGACGTTATTTTCAGGAACAATAATTATTTAATAGTATGAAGATTATTGATATGGGTTACTGAGTTTAACTGTCGTTCTAACTTTTTTTTATTACTTTAATCTGACTCATACTCTTCATATTCAACTTCAACAATCATGTTTTCCTCAATTTCTTCTTGTTTTTCTTCTTCTCCTTCCTGTTGATGAATGCTTGGAAATTCTTCAAATGAAGATGAATCAGTTGTCTCTTCATCAAAATCACATCTTCCTCTCTTGTATTTAATTGAACATTTGAGCAAGAGACACCTTGGCAATTGGTACACGCTGGAAAACACTGCAACCCTACTTTTTTACAGCCACATTTGGCACTACAACTTTTCTTGCAATTGCAAAAAATAGTGTTAAGAAGTTTTTTTGAAGCAGGGGGCAGTAAAGTTCGAATCGGTTCCAAAGTATTATTCATCAATTTCCAACCCCTGTCTGAACTTGATAGTATACTCGAAACAGCAGTCATTATGCTATGACTAATATTTGTGCAAACTAACTTTAAATTATCCAAATTATGACGCTTGTTTTTAAGAATGATTTATTCCAAAAAAAAAAGATAATGATTCGGGAATATCGTTATTTATATCTTCAAACATTCTTAGCGGGTACATAGTATTATCAAACACACAAGATTGAATATCTTCTGGAATAATTTCTGCCGCAGCTTTTAAAGTTTTCCACCGTTTTCCCTTTTCATTCAAGTTTTTGTTATCAGACCAGGCTTGACTTAAAATGTCCTGGTAATTTTCTACAAAACAAATAAATGTTAATTTTCCAGGCTTCTCTGTAATAATAATTCTACTACCATACTTTAATTTCAATCGTATTTTTATAATCCCGTTTTTTAAAGCTAAATTTTGGCAAACATTCTTCAGTTCATCTAACGAAAACTGGCAGTCATCGCTACTTTCAATGAAACTGAAAATTTCCTCCATTGCAGAGTTTATAGCCTCACTTTGAGGACGGCCAATTTTACCGCCAGTATTAGGTCTCAGGAAGGATTTGTAACAAATGGCATGGTATTTAGCGCCAGCAGCAACTAAATCATACTGAAAATTAATACGCGCAAAGACAGCTTTTGACACATCATCAGAACGATCTTTAGCTAATTTTAAAATGGAATCTTTGAATGTAAGTGTAGAAACTTCATAAATTTTTCGGCTATAATTCTTCCCTTTATTCTTTTCTGCTTCTTTGTCCGCTTCATCGCCACAAAATAAGCAGTGTTTTTTAAAACAAAAGCTGGATTCACCTATTCGCGCTCTAGTATGAGGCCTGTTCTTCCTCACGTTGTCTTTTTGATGTAGAGATTGAAGTTTTCCGGGTGTATGATTTTCTGCAATCCACGTGAATTGTAACGGACTTTTGGCTTCTTAAATAATCAGCAAACTCATCATTTTTCGCGACACTTGCATAGATTAAAGTTGGCATTCCACGACTGACCACAACAGTTTCATCTTCAGTCAAAAGTTTATTACAAATAAAGCAAAATTGTGACTTTTTTTTAATATTAGGCAGATATTATTCAAGGCCAGGTGTTATTCAAGTAGAGGGGATTCGGTCTGGGACCGGCGGTCTTTTTAGAGTATATTTTCTTAGAATAGTATAATGTATACATAAAAGAGACACGAGTAGGCATTTTTGCTTGCTTGAGTACCTAAATATGTATATACGTGGCATATGTGTGCATACTATGCAGAACATGATTCTTACAAGCGCAATATCTGGGAAATAGTAGTAGTAGTCAGATTAAAGTAATAAAAAAAAGTTATAACGACAGTTAAACTCAGTAACCCATATCAATAATCTTCATACTATTAAATAATTATTGTTCCTGAAAATAACGTCATAAAGGTTCGAGGAATAGGGCTTCCGGGGATATCACGTTAAAAAAAACACGCCGAGTACACTACCTCACAGGTGGTGTGGAAATGTGTGCATATTATGTAGAACTTGATTCTTACAAGCGCAATATCCGGGAAATAGTGGGTCTTAGAGAAAAAAAATCATGAGTACCATTTTTATAGAGAATTTTAAGATCTACAACTCTGCTCCGAAATACTTTTTCGATAAAACTTACCGTTTTCGAGAAAAATCCAAAAAACCTAAAATTTTGACCTTGGGCCCCGAATAAGTCCCTTAGCGCACATGGGACTGATCGGGACTTTTGACACTTTATTCCTTGTGGTAAACCTAAGGTCTCTACGAAGATTTGGCTCTGTCGGAATTTTCTTTATTTTAATTGTCTAAATTGACCGGACTATAATAAGACGTCCCAATTTCGCTAATCTGATGATTTGAGCATAACTTAACGGGGTGGGAGGGTAATAAAGTTGGAAAAAAATGACGTCTGGATTTACTCGAGCGCAGTCATATTTTTTTATTTTACAGGAAATAATGTCAGAATAAAAAAATATATAATCTGACAATTTCCGCAAGCCGAAAGTAATTAAAATCGTTAATAAAGATCCGAGCGTGAAGCCTCAGTCCGCACCTCTCTGTCCCTTTCACTTTTCCCCTATTTCTATTCTATTTATATTGCAATATTAAGGAGAAATGCACCTCATAAACATATTAATAACATGCACCAACTGATTATGGGTGGACAGATGTCGATGGACACGAAATGACTTGGTTCGCTGGCAATAAATTACCTGATGCATATGTAGATGTCATAACACCAATAATTCTTGGCAAAACTCCAGAATCAGGTGAATCTTTTTTTAATTATATACACAGAATGAAAAACAATTTGACTTTAGTATAAATTTTTTTTAAACTAAGAAAATCTTAAGGAAGTCCGAAAATTTCTTGAAAGAAATTGAAATTTCTTGAACGAAGTCGAATTTTCTTGAGAGAAAAATTCATCTTGTTCCAAAATAACTTCGGTCCTCCTCATTATTTTCTTGGCGCAACAATTTTTTTTCTGTGTAATAACTCGCTTTTCATGAAATCAATAAATTTGGGTCAAACTTGAGCTATCCCAACCTTTTAAGAGTACTCTAAGATATCCGGGATTAGACGGAGCAATCTAAGATATCTATCTGGGATTTTACGGAGTACTCTAAGGAACGCTAACCTTTTTATCGTGATCATCTAGTGGCGGAAGAATAGGACGTTACGTTGTGTAGACAACCCAAGTTACACTTGAACGAGAACGAGGAAATAGTGACGGGAAGTTCAGAATCCAATGATAAGTAAAAATACAATATTTGTTTTCGGAAGGCAGGGTCCCGCATCTGACTCGGTGTATGATAGCGAGGTTATACTTTAGGATAAAAAAAAGAATCAGGGATAAAAAAACCTTGACCTCTCTTCAGCTCCCATACATTCTTCAACCCTGTCCTTCCCTTTATTCATAAAATCAAGGTTCCAGAGATCGACAACCTTTCTAATACCCTAAAACATAATTAGTGTGCATGCAAATGTAAATATAGCAATCAATTCAGTGAACACCCAGATAACCTAGCAATAGGAACATGTAACAAAGATCTTCGAGGTAGTTTAACAATAACCCTTTGGTAAGGAATTCTCATTCACACACCTACTATCTAATTAGATTATTATAATCTGGTCGCATAATATCGCTATTCAGGGGTGTCTTGTTGCGACATTCTGAAAACACAGAGGTTGTGGTGTTTTTTATTTAACTACCTATTCATTATAATATTTATATCTAATAATAGTTGTTCAAAAAGACCTTGTTGCGGACTTCTGAAGACACAAAGTTGTTGTGTCAGTATCCAATTGTGGATCCACATTTCATTCACTCTGATCACTTTGAATTCTCAAACAAAATACCATTGTTAACCACCTCTAGATTGCAATAAATGAAATGAATATAAAGACGCTTACATGTATTAAATATGTTGAATGGTCAATTCAGATTAAAGTAAACAGGTTGCCCCTAGCTGGAGCATCAATACAATAAAATACACCAATGGATAAAGAATACATGATACAAATAACACTCACGTTGACCTCAGGTAATTCAATACAATAACTTTACATGTTAGGGCAGTTCAGTCGACTTCCCTTTGTGTTTAACCTTCGCTTTTAATAAACAATGGACAATGGCGTTCTATTTCTAACAAAGGAAAACTGGACTCTCTGAAACCGGCGTTCAGTCGACGATGATTACCACCAATCTTCTGAGGAGAACCAAACGATCATCTCCCAAGGTTATGTTTACATTTTCAGATGCGCGCGCAAGTCTACGAGGCGACCATTGACTCTTACTCCTGGCATCGACAGTGACAAGTAGGCATGGAATTTTCTAGGTGGTCCTTTCCGCCTAATCTTCCTTTATAAAAATATGTGGATCTCTTCAAACTCTATTTTTATTTGCTGTTACAGATATAGAAACTACAGAAGATGTAAAAAATCCAGTGGAATTTCTAGATTTAAAATATGGCATTTATTCCCATGAAGACAATTAAAAATTTTAAAGTCCTGATTTTTGAAATTATAATTATTTTTATCTATATTTCGAAATGAATAATATTTCTAAAATTATTGGTAATTTTTCGTAGTTATATTTATTATTTTTTATGGTAAAGACAAAAGATTTAAAAAAAAATTCATATTGGCAATATCCCTTGATATAATCGTCAGATTATTGGTCACTGCAGTTGAGACATCATGCTGAACCTTCAGTATATATTGTATAATATCGAGGGATAATGTCAATCTGACAATTAAAAAAAATTTTTTTTTGAGTTAAATATCTGATAAAAAATATATAGGAGACAGTATTTTATTTCCACAAAAATGTCAAGTCAGTACAATGTAATACTTGAAGAAGCCACATCGGGGTTAAACAATTGTTGTAGTGGTACAAACTTTTTTGTGGAAATAAAATACTGTCTCCTATATATTTTTTAATTTTTTTGAATTGTCAGATTGAGAATATCCCTCGATATAATCGTCAGATTATATTGGTCACTGCAGTTGGGACATCATGCTGAACCTTCAGTATGTTAATCTGACGCGTTCGAGTATTTCAAGATGGCGATTTTTTTCACATATTCAAAAATTCACTGCTAGCTTACATCACTTCCAATTCGTCAGAATAAGAAATCGGAGTATCCGTGGGGTTTACTTAACAACCCCTATGAAAATCTGACGCGCTCGAGTAATTTTTTTTTTTTCATTTTTCATCCCTCCTGCATAGACACCCCCACCATGGAAAGCGTCAGATTAATATATATTTTATTTCAGTGACATGTTGGAGCATGAAAAATATCAATATCTGAAGCGCTTGAGTATTTTCATGTCACTGTTTTTTTTTTAAATTTTTGAAAATCTGTAGACGCTTCTCCCACCGCTAAAAGTGGAAACTGTAGCGACCACCTTCTTCGCTCTTCGTCTAGAAACCAGCTCTGTTGCACCTTGACCGGCGTATCATATAGAAGATACGATCAGTCTAAAGATTCCTGACTGACCGTCCCCGTCGAGTTCAAATAGGGCAAGGCACACAACGTTTGACGACCGTTCCAAGCGGTCACATGGTCACTGGCGTCGCAAACATGCGCACTACGCCTATCTGAAGAGTTTCAGGTGCGCATGCTCAGACCGAAACGTCGTCTCCCAAATTAAGAGGTGCAAGCTCCCTCGCAACACCGCACTTTCCTCGAGAGCCTCAATGGTGACCCCGAGTGACTGGGCGCAAGAGCGAACCAACCCATTTATTTGGAGGCCCTAATTGTCCCCTATCCATTATTCCAAGGCAGCCTTTCCTTTTGTTCCACAGACCGTCTCTGGAGATAGCACCGCGGCCAGACCAGCGGCGGACTGTCTCTTTGCCTGATTCCCAACTTCTTATTACGTGATCTTATTGACGCTCACTAAAGGGAGAGTGTGTAGCGACCACCTTCTTCGTTCTCGTCCAGAAACCTTCCTTGCTATGTTGCAGCTTGAGCGGCGGTTCATATAGAGGACACGACCAGTCAAAAGATTCCTGACTGACCGTCCTCGCCGAGTTCAAATAGGGCAAGGCACACAGCGTTTGACGATCGTTCCAAGCGGAACACATGGTCACTGGCGTCACAGGCAGACATGCGCACCATGCCTGTCTGGAATGTTTCAGGTGCTCAGAACGAAACGCCGTATCCCAAATTTAGAGGTGGAAGCTCCCTCGCAACACCGCAATTTCCTCCAGAGACTCAAAACATTATAGGACCATTTTTTCTTCTTATTATCTAATCTACCAATTCTAATAGGTTTCCGCGACGCACGAATAAATCCACATTTAGCATCTTGGGCTCCCCTACTATCTACTATGATGTTTGATTATACCAGTCGCTGAGCCAGCATTACCGTATCAGAGACGAGACATGACCGTATTTGGGAAACTTTTACCGTGCACCGTACCACAGAACATCAGAGCGACTGAAAGAATAAATTCTACTATTTTCTTTAAGTAATCAATTTATATGTATATTGAACTGGTATATTTATTGTACAAAAAAGCACATCTAAGTTTCAATAACAAACTCATCTTGATCAACATCGATACTAGAAGCGGAAGAATACATGTCCACTTTATTCATTCTTCCGTACATATTCTGGGTAGGTGTGAAATTAATGCAATTTCCATCTTTTTTCACACACTGCGAAGTTAATAGACAACCGTTTATGGTTTTTGTTATCAACTTATATCTTGATTTCGTTTTTATTTAGTTTATTGAACACTTTTTCACATTCAGCATTTGAGTGTGGAATAGATAGTAAATTCAGTACTAACTTATTTCCCCAGAATATGTCAATATCCTCGTTGACATCTATTTTTTTTTCAGTAGTAAAATGGTAATCTGGCAGCAACCTCCACTATTCAACAATTAGTTGACCTTCACTACCGTCATAAAAACGTGTCATATTTTGAAGCAAATGAACTAGTGATGGGAACTGCTGGTGTATATGTAAAGAAATTGCATGTTTTGGCACAAATATGTGCAATTTTGGCAAGATAAATCATACCGTTTTCTAATTTCCATGAGTAAAAAAGCTTCCAAAAAACATTTCTAATAACTCAGGTATTCCTGAAATAATTGGCTTAGAAATTTCATTCATTACATCTATTCCAACATAAAAATTTTTCTTCAGTAGAAACCGTAGATTAACAATAATATATAGTCTTGTTGATCTATGGTAGAAACTAAGTTTTGTTTGATGGATATATTTCAGATATTGCAGTTTTTATTATGTATTGTCTTTCCGTGTAGCATAACATGAAATTTCTATAAGCATACTCCATCATTTTATGCAAATACGGCAGTATAATCTCATCTGACTTAAAATTTTGATTTAAATTTGCAATTGTTGGCAAAATATAAGCATGGAAAAGGTAATATAACTTAACGTTCAATGAATGATGAATTTGTTCTACTGATAGAAGACGTTCATCTAAATATTTAGATTAAAACAAATTGTAGAAATTACTACCAATAAAAAGATATATTACACATTTTCTTGTGACTCGAGTTTCGGGAAGTGAACTATCCCATCATCTGACAATAATAATACTATGAATTCTGCTTCTGCTGAACTTTGTGCAATGGTAGCTTGGAGCCTTGAGCACCATACAACTGGATTGCCAAAGGCAAAGATAACAAAACCAGTAGTTGATCTTTGACTAGATGTATCACCTGCAAAATCTGCGTCACAGTAACAGGATAAATTTGGCGAGCCATTAGTATACTTCAAACCCTCTTGTGAGGTTCCTTTCAAGTATCTAAAAACTCTTTTCACCAGTGTCCAATGATACTGCTGCGGATTTGACTGAAAGCGGGCCTGATAGCTTACTGGAACGAGATATCAGGTCTAGTAAATAGACTCAGATACAACAAAGAACCTATTGCTTTCTTATAAGGGAAGCTTGCTTCTTTTGTACCTTCAGGAGGTTTGTGCTTTCCTTGAGGTACTAAAGGAGTATCAACAGAGTTTGAGTTTTCCATGCTAAATTCTTTCAACACATTCTTCACAAACTGGGTTTGTGAAGAAACAAATGATTTTGAGACTTTGTGATTTTTAAACCAAGAAACTTGGTTGGAAAACCAAACTGTCTAATATCAAATTTAGATTTCAGTACATTCACTGTATCTTGAATACGCTCAAAGTTATTACTTGTTACCAATAAATCATCGACATATACAAATTAAAAAATTAGGACGATTTTGTTATCTATCTTTTTCAAATATAGACAGATTTGATTCGAAGCCACATTCTTGTAATAGTTTATCCATAGTTACAAACCAACATTTTGGTGCAATTGCTAGCCCATAGAGAGCTTTGCACAGCTTGCAGACAAATTTTGTTTTATCCATCTTTATACCTTCAGGAATCGTTACATACTTAATTCTATCAATATTTCCATACAAGAAGGCTGTTTTAACATCAAGTTGTTATATGTGCCATTTTTTGCTACTGATAATGCAAAAAGTAATTTACCGACTGAAAGAGCGGGAGTTGGAGATGCTGTTTCTTCTGTAGTATAGTTCTCTGTGTCTCTACACCCTACAACTACTAAACGAGGTTTAAAGCTACCTTCATGTTTTATGCTAAACATCCACTTCAGTGGGATGACTTTCATACTAGATTCTCTCTCTTCAATATACCATACCGAGTGTTGTTCCATTGAGGAAAGTTCCGACTGAATGGCGGTCATCCATTTACTGCTGTTTGAGCAAGTAATGGCTTGGTGATAGCTTTGTGGTTTATTGCTTGTGTTATGAATTTTATCATCATAAACAAAACCAAACTTATTTTGACTGTGACCTAACTGGGAAATTTCTTCCATTTAAATGATTCGTTGACTTATATCATGCTGAGAGACAGCATCATTTTAAGAGCATGTTTGCGATCTACCAGTATTATCATCAACCGGATTTTCATGTGTATTGGCTTATTTTCAGATGTTATTTGGAGTCTTTCACTATAAACTGATAGTCTAGTTTTGCAGAAACTGTAATTGTACATTTCTTTGAATAGGACATTGCATGAAGTGATAGTTTTCTTTGTTACTGGATCATATAGTATATACCCTGTATCTGTGTATCCTACTAAGTACATAGTATTCGAACGTGGATGTAACTTTTTGCCTTTTGGTATATTTTCAATTTTGACTTCTGCTTGCGAACCACAAATTTTAATATTCTGGAGATTAGCTTGTTTACCTAATAGTTTTTTATAGGGAGTTAGGTAACATGCCGTTGAGAAAGCAAAACCCCAAAAAGTGAAGGGAAAACTTGAATCAAAGAGCAAAGCTCCAGCTCTCTCTTGAATTGTTTTATTAAACCGTTCTGCAGTTCCATTATGCTCATGCTGATAAGGTACAACTAACTGTATTTCTAAACCATTTGTTTAGAACCGTTTGACTAGTTTTACTAGTGAATTCTGTCCCATTATCGCATCTCATCTTACTAAATTGGCCAGGTCCAGGGAAAATTGATTGTAAAAATTGTAAACCTGAACTAAGAAATTTGTAGGTTTCTGACTTTTGTTTCATCAGAAAGATTTGTGAGTAACGTGAATAGTCGTCAATAAGGATCAAGATATACTTGTTCTTACTGAATTGTGATGGACGTTTGACGCTTAGTAAGTCCGCATGTACAATTTGGCAAGGTCTATTTGCACGTTTTTGTTCTTTTATACACGGTTTTCTAGTCATTTTCGCTTTAGAACATATTGAACAACTAGCAGTTGTATAGTTATATGTAAATTCTTCAACCCCTTGTGAAACACTTGATAGTTTCCCTAGGTAAGAGGATATGACCCATTCTACGATGCCACATTGAACCCTCTTCAGCTAGCTTTTGCAACTGATTATGAAACTTCTTTCGAAATTTACAGGTCTTTTGTCGATTATTTACTATTATTAAGTTTTGGATACTTTATTTTACCAACAGAATAATGTGATGATTTATTAGTGACGACAGAACTAGTACTGCATGGAACAATATTGTTGCTAGTACTAGATTGGCAACAATCTTCTGCAGAAATCAGAACAGCCTGTCTATACAATCTATCGGACACATAAAGGAGAGTCAATTTTCTCCTCAACTTTCTCAGACTAGGCATGTATTGAACATGCACTAACTTTAAAACATGTAAATACTCTCCAAATGGGTAGAGTACCCTCTCCCACAACAAAAATGTTCTCAGTTTTCGAAGCAAGATCAACTGATATAGGCCTTTCATAATCCTTGTAGTCAAACAGGATATTCTATTGTAGCGAACGACTTCTTCGCTCCCCGTCCAGAAACCTGCCTTGCTCTGTCGTAGTTTGACCGGCGTATCGATAGAGGACCCGACCAGGCAAAAGATTCGTGACTAACCGTCCCCGCCAGGTTCAAATAGAGTAAGGCACTGCGTTTGAAAATCAGCGTTCCAAGCGGACGCATGGTCACTGGCGTCACAGGCAGAGCCTGCGCATCAAGCCTGTCTGATGAGTTTCAGATGCGCATGCTCGGAAACGAAACGCCGTCTCCCGAATCAAGAGTTAGAAGCTCCCTCACATCATCACATTCATTCGAGAGCTTCACTATGTATACACAACAAGGTATTAAACACCAGTCAACAAGAAATGATATACGAATAACAAACTGATACAAATCAAATTGAAACTTACTTGAATTTAACCTTTGTAGTTTCTTACAGTTTCTCTTCCATGGCCCTTTTTGTGATAGTAAAAACTGACACGACCATCATTTTTACATTCTGTCGTTTTATGAAACAGGAGACCAAATGTTTATTTCCATCTAGCAGATTTCCTTTCCTCAGATGTCATATTTTTAATTTTTGCTACCTGTTCAGGTGTATAGGTGTATAACTAAAATTAGTACTCTTTCCTGAATGGTTCAGAGGAAGAAGTTGATAAGTTTTCCTTCTCTTTGAGGGGTTCACCAAATCATTCCATTTTACGACCTACACAGAAATCACAGAAGTTATTACTGATTTTGTCACACTGTGTACAACAGGCTGAAACAAAGGTATGATTAGTTAGGAGAATCTAGACAAATTGAACATATAGTGACAACATCACTGTTTTCAGACTTGCAGCTGTAATTTAGATCAATATTACAATCAGAACAAACATAGTCTTTCAATTTATCGTCCACATCTATCAACATTATGGTTCAAGTTGGTAGTTCTTTGGGTACAATTATTATTGATATTGTAGAAATGTCGCTTGTATTAGTTGTTTCTACATATTTCGATAATGAAGCAGATTTTGGCATCAAATCATCTGTGTTCTTTTTTTTTATATGTACATTCCTGAAATATAGGTTAGTAAAAAGTGTCAAAATCTGTTCCGCTACATTCGCATTTTGGATCGGTACTTCTGCCATAGGGGAGCGTTCAACATTGGTGTTGGGTTCATCTACATTGATTATCTTTTCCATTGTTGAGTTATTAGTTTTCAGAAAAACAAGATGGCTGACTAAGAATTCCGTTTCACTTTTTAAGCACTGCTACCATGTAAGGATCTGAACTGATAACACCTGGTTTTAACATATACTTTTACAGTCTCAAGGTGCAATTTCATGCTGACGCTCGACGCTGGCTTAGAGCGTCAAATAAGGTCACGTGGTATAATTTCGACTGAAACGCCATCTGAAATTAATGCAGCGTCAAAGCTAAACTTAGTTTAGCTTTTTAAACAGGGTATTGTAGCAATCAATCTTGAAGGCTATGAGAGAGTTTATCTGGATAATAATAATTATTTTTATCCAATGCTAGGTCAATAATTTTAATTAACATATCCCTGATTAAGAATATGGATTGAAAAGTATTGGGAAGCAGTCGACCCATGTAAACTGTATATCTATGTATACATGAAAAAAAATTGAAAGTATTGAAAAGTATTCAAATTTCATAATTTTTATTCTTTTTCAATCAATATTTTTAACCAGGGATAATAAACAAACGTATAATAGGTGTGAGTTATTGTATTTATGTATTTCATAGATGGAGAGACAATCGTTCGTCGGTCTGCTCTTCCAGACGGTAGCGAGAGAGTCGTCTGCAATTCTACGTTATCATCATTTATGAAATACATAAATACAATAACTCACACCTATTATACGTTTGTTTATTATCCCTGGTTAAAAAATTGATTGAAGAGGATTAAAAATTATGAAATTTGAATACTTTTCAATACTTTCAATTTTTTTTCATGTATATATAGATATACAGTTTACATGGGTCGACTGCTTCCCAATACTTTTCAATCCATATTCTTAATCAGAGATATGTTAATTAAAATTATTGACCTAGCATTGGATAAAAATAATTATTATTATCCAGGTAAACTCTCTCATAGCCTTCAAGATTGATCGCTACAATACCCGGTTTAAAAAGCTAAACGATGTTTAGCTTTGACGCTGCATCAATTTCAGATGGCGTTTCAGTCGAAATTATACCACGTGACCTTATTTGACGCTCTAAGCCAGCGTCGAGCGTCAGCATGAAATTGCACCTTCACAGTCAGTTTCACAATCGAATAGAACAATATGGAAGTATGTATCGCTAATAACTATAACTAACTTAGTAAAAAATATACTGTTGATAGCTTTAACGTTGACCTATCTGCCCTTTGTCTAAAGCAGAACTGAACGTACCACTACCAACAGTTTACAACCACTTGTTCAGTTCCCTCTGCGCGTGAGGTGCACAGTTGTCCGATCGCGAGGTTGCCACAATGAGTGCCTGCTGCCACTCTGGGCAAGTCTTGCTTACGTTAAAATGTATAAAAGTATAAATGTATAAAAGTATAAAAAATATATTGAAGTATAAAAAATGCGTCGTAAAATGATAATGTATACAAAATTAACTTACTGTACTTCTTCTGTGTGTACTATGTCCCATAGTTTCTGGGAGACTGTGTATGTTGGAATACTGAATTGTTAATAGTGGTGAATTGTGTAGTGTCAATAGTGAGTAAATAGAAATAGTTGACTTGGTACATCAAGAATTACACGAAATTTCGTCTATGGTTCCTGTGGGTACTATGTTGGACGCAAGTATGTTTGTATCTCAAATTGATGAAATAAATAAAATAAAATATATAAATAAATGGTTTCTGTGGTTATTCCTTTTTCATAGAGAAAAATAGACAGTTTGTGCCTTAACACTACTTATCAACAAACGTTACAGATAAGCTAACCGCGCATTCTATTAGTTCTGGATCTTGCTACGAGATAGTTGAACAATTAAAATTTTCCGCGTTTATCTGGCTAAGAATATATTCACAATCAAATGAGCAAAATATGTTGAAATTTGGCTGTTTTTGTAAGGATCTGAACTGATAACACCTGGTTTTAACATATATTTTTACAGTCTTACAGTCAGTTTCACAATCGACTAGAACAATATGGAAGTTTGTATCGCTAATAACTAACTTAGTAATACATATACTGTTGATAGCTTTAACGTTGACCTATCTGCCCTTTGTTTAAAGCAGGACTGAACGTACCATAGATTAACAATAATATATAGTCTTGTTGATCTATGTGAACGTACCACCACCAACAGTTTACAACCACTTGTTCAGTTCCCTCTGCGCATGAGGTGCGCAGTTGTCCGATCGCGTGGTTGCCACAATGACGAAGCCTGCTGCCACTCTGGGCAAGTCTTGCTTACGTTAACAGTTTTGTAATGGATGAAACAAATTTAGAGGGTCAATTCTAAAACGACTGGAGAGTGCATTTGGGGGACTGAAAAAATTTAAATGTTTTGAAAGAGGATCGTTGAAAGTAAACCTTGATTCAATTTCTTGGCATGCTGTAATCTTAAATAAGCGATAGTTGTTTCAAATGATTTAGTAAAGCAGATAAGTGTTTAAATGTGTGTTTTTAAAGTTCGAATTTTCAGCATCTTGATTTTATGAAATTATAGTAGAATTTACTATATGCAATTTTGAGTTTTATAGTACGTCAAGTTGCATTTATAGTAGAAACTAGCTGTGCCCGCGACTTCGTCCGCGTGGAATGTAATAAAAAAAATTAGTTTATTTAGTTGATACTATATGTGGTTGGTCAATGTGACGGCACAGTGGTGGCATGCGCGTGAGCTGCGCGCGGTACTGGACAGTACTTAGATATTGCAACATTACTTTATTTTTCTAAAATAAAAGAATTTTTCTAAAATAAAAGTGTCTTAGTTCCTCCTTATTACATAAGCTATCTGCCAGTGAAAGTCCCGTCCACATCGGTCCAGCCATTCCAGAGATTAGCTGGAACGAACACACAGACAGACAGACAAAAATTTTACAAATGTATATTTTGGTATGTGTACCATATATACATTTATATGCATGTAGTAGAAAGCGCTTATTTTAATATTACAAACAAACACTCCAATTTTATTTATTTGTATAGATAATATAATTATAGTACGACCACACTGTAGAGGGAAGACGAGACAAAAATTATATTCTATGGAAGATCATTGATAATTATTCTACAGAAGTTGTCAAAAACGAATATAACCTCAATTTGTCATATTTAAAAATACCGCGTGTTATTTAAATATTGTGTTAAAATAGTTAAATGTTTTCATTAAGTGCTATCTTTATTTCAGCTGAACTTAAATTATTCGGTTTCCTGAATATTTCTAGTTATCATTCACAATTTATTGGTGTCCAAAATTTTTAAATAATTAATTTAAAATCTGCCATTATGTCTGTGAGTGGACTCTCGTATAACTCATCCGTTATAAAAAAAACTACTACAATACAAGAAAGGATAAAATCTCTTCAGACTCGTAGACCTAAGGTTCGATTTGTTTTACCTCATTCCCAAAATGTTCGTAAGATATTGAAAGATTTTGTGAAAAATCATAACACTAAAGACTATCATAAACTGATTTGCTTAATTCGAGATTCAGAATTAACGGATGATGAGTTGAGTTCCTTATTGAAAGAATCCTCCGAATGTATTTCTATGATGAATACTGATTTAAAACTTTTCACTGAGGTTCTACTCACAATTCAGTGGACTAATCGAGACACCTCATTGGTAAAGGAGTATCAATCATTTCTCAATAACTTAGTGGTAGCACACACATATCATACCAAGATTGTTATTGATCACTTGGTTTCATTATTTTTATCAAGTGAGTAACACAGTCATATATGAATTTTTGACCCAAAGTTATTACAATAAAAAATTTAATTTCAGCTCCTAGTGGTGAAGTATGGGAGAACGGAGATCCATTAGAAGAAGACATAATGAAATTCTCTAATGTTCATAAAGTACTCAAAACAATTTTGAAAATTGTTCCAATGTAAGTTAATACAAGTTTATTTTGTGATAATATTTTTCATTTAACTTTATTTTTTTCAGGTGTATAGATATCTTCATGGATACCTTATGTCGACATTATCCATACTATAAAAGAGGTGTTCATATAAATGACTGTTATCTATATAATTTGCTCAAAGTACTGGAATATGCACCAAGCCTTAAATGTGAAATTCTTAATTTAATCTTTTCAAAGTAAGTAGTAGAGTGTTCTATATGGAATATCATTCTTGCATGAATCCCCATAATATCTGCAGTTTGTATAACATTACTTCGTTTCAACACTTGTAATAGATGACATCTGAGACTGTCCCAGTTTTTACAGTTGTCGTGACAGACAAATGCTCATAGATATTCTCCTAACTTCGCATGTTTTCTCGCCCTTTTGGTGGATTATTGTCATTAAAGGTTAACTTACATTCAAACTTTTTCAAAGTGCGGTGTATGTCCTGGCCACAATATTGATGATAGCGACCGAATTTTCGAGTTAATGAATGTTGGTATCACAACTGAGCTACCACTTTAATAATATTTTTTTATAGCTTCTAATGGATCGATAGGAGTCAAACACCGCATCATGAAATGTAGTAACACCTGAAAAATATATTAGAAACCGAGAAATCTCTATTTGAAAAATTATAACCCATATTGAAAGACCCTTTACTTGTGCTACAGGATGATTTTGAAAATTGGTAATTTTCAGACACCACCTTTATTTCAGCTGTTGTGAAATATATTGGAACAGTTATAATAATAATAATAACAATCATAGATTTTTTCCGGGTATCACAGTTTTGGAGATATGGACATAATTTGCATTTCTTAAATGTTCTTCCATGTGCAGCCATCATAATCTTTACTTGAAAGGATTAACTTGAAAACATCTAGAGATCAACTTGAAAGCAACTTAGATTGCATTCCATGCAATCAAAATGTTGACATGTAGATGTTCTCAATATTTTTCTAGGTGGAAATAATGCATGAAAAAATTTATTTGGAGATAAAAATAATTATCGATTTGACCGTGTAGAGACTAAAGCGAATCTATAATAAGAAAAGTGTTCTCAGTAATATTACAAATTTCAATTAATGAATTCATTGTTACATTATTTCAACAAGTTCAGAAGCAGAGGAAGGCAAAAATATATTGAATTCATTTCTGAAAGAAAATAAAAAGAAAGTAAAAAGCTTAGTTAAAAAAAAACTGTTTTGTATTTTTTTGTAGGTTAATTGCCATGGATGTTGCTGTACCTAGAGAAGTTATACAGAAAGTATATTCTGATACAGATGAAGATATATTTGATATGGATGAAGCTAGGACTTCCACAAGCATTTCAACTGATAATATTGTAGTGGGTACCCTAGATGTATGTTTAAGGCGATTATTCAAATTTATTCACACGCAATGTCATAATTCAGGAACTGATGAACTGGATTGGATTAGAACTAAAGGTAATCAATAAAAACTTTATTCAGTACCTTTGTAGGTACTGAAAACATATTCTACTCATAAATAGTATCACTTTTATTAATGTAAATTGGGCTTACTGGAACAACACTAAGGATGAAATATTTTGGTCTGTACATACAGGGTGTTTTGAAAGGTGAAACTTTTTGGTACATGGTGCCTTAGATATTGTAAATGGTGCTCACAGATATTATGAATGATATTATATTTATTTGATTTGATTTCAACACAAATCTGAAGTTCAAATTATGGTCCTTGTCATAGTATGGATTTATTCAGCTCCAATTAACAATCACAAATCATAAGTCGAATTTTTTGTTTTACAGACATATTTATGCTGATAATCAACACATTTATTATGGGAGACTTGAGATCCCGCAAATTATTTTTATTACTTTTGTTGTGCATGATTCTTTACTACTGTGTTTCAAGTTCTGTACTCCATCAGCCGGTTCGTTCCATCTGTAAACACACAAACTTTTGAGCGGAAAGAGCTGAAGACTTGAAACTTTCATAGAAGGTTTTAGGCGAAAATAGCTCTTTTCGTTAATGGTTCTGCAATTATTCACATTTTATACTTTTTCTAATTTTCCCAATAGTTATGAAACTACTTATCTGATCGAAATCAAATTTAGTATTTAGAAGTATAATAACAAAACGAAGATTTATGCCAAACTTCTTGAGGATCGACTGTCAGGACAGACCATTGGAGTTATAAAAGCTAATTTCTGAATGAAAAGACCTAGAGATAAATTAAATATTACTTTGAAGGATTTTTTTGAAATATTTCCAATTTAAGTTAATTTAAATAAAATATCAAAACATATGTACAGCAGTCAAACAATAGAATAATCAGAAGAAAATATTAGAATATTATCTAGCAAACGTCATCCGGTACAGCTGTTTTAAATGGATATTTATGAATAACAAATTCTATTCCAAAAATTCCTCCATAAGATTCAAAGAACTGTCTTTTATTTCTTTTTAAAAAGAGAAACGCTTTTCTGGAGAAATTGCTAAAGGTAAGGACAGTTCTGTCCTGCCTGCCGTTAGTCCGTTCGTGAAAAGCCCAACTTTTGAACAGAAAAAGCTAGAGCCTTGAAACTTTCAGGGAAGGTTTGAGATCTGAATGCTGCAGTTAAATTGGTTAATGGATACAATGAGTTGAATAGTTTCGCTGTAATTCACACTTGAAAATTTTTCATATTTTCCCAATATTTTGGAAACTGCAGATTTTATTGATCTGAAATTCAGCATTTGGAAGTATTATAACAACCTGCATGTTCGTGCAAAATTTCGTGAGGATCGTAGGATCAGAAGAAAAAAAAAATTATTTTGTGAGGGGTTGTGGGTGATATGAACTAGCATGCAAACTAACACTTCACGTGAGTGATTTTCACCTTTTTATTCAACATACATAGCTTCTTCAAGGTGTTATTTAAAGATTTTAAACTTTCTGGGGAAATGGATTGTTGAACAAGCGCCCAATAGCTTCACATCAGTGCTATTCTAGATTTTTCTAATGTACTTTTTTTTTAAACAAGCAAGCATAGTAGCACACTGTTAGATGCATCAACCCTTTAATATTTTTTGATTAACGATTGCAAATCCTTATGTTTAGCTTTTAATACTGAGGTAAGATGGCCGCACTGCTCTAAACAGGCTCGTATATATAACAGAATCACCCTTGTTTGGATACCGAGACACTGAAACTATTCAGGTAACGAAGAGGCAGATCAGCAGGCATTTGCTGGAGCCACTCTGCCTCTGGTAGACTCGGAACCATTTCCTGGGAATACCACATGATGTGGCTAGGCGGACAATAACAGGCAGAATGAACTCTAGACTAGTCTTTCTTGCTGAGACATCCAGGCCTGAAACATTCGAAGGCGTTCCTTGGAACGACTTCAAACCAAAAGATGGCAGCGCAAGGTCCGGACAAAACTAAACTCGGAATACTTGTTGGGATTATGACAGGTCACTGGAGGCTGAAAGCGCATTTGCACAAAATCGGTCTATGATTGTTTCGGTCTTTACGTGATGGAAATTCGTCTTGAAATAAAAACAAAATTTAGCGGAAATTAGAATATTGTTTTTATTCATATTTTCAAAATCGGTCTGGCTGAAGATGATGAATGCAGGCTGCTGCGACTTGAGGACACTAAAACAGCCATGCACTTCGTCTCGAAGTGCCCAGCGGTGAGTCCCATCAGATTCGAGATTTTTGGTCAGGCTATTATAGCTCACAGCGAACTGATAAAATACCCCCGAATAAGATTATTGGTTTTATCCAAAAAGTGGATCTCATCGGGGGAAATATAAATTAGGGGTGAACCACAATAGTTCACGCGGACAAAGTGGTAGGGTGGATAGACGCCCACTCACTATAAATAATAATAATGTACTTTATTTCAGGTAATGCACATTTGCAATAAAATATACCGTGTAAACTCGAGATGAAACAGGGTCATAAAATACCTTGTATGGCTCGATGTTAAGTAAAGTTGTAGATGTAATTCTTATAATGTTGAAGGATCAATTCTCCTCTTAACTTATGTGCTATTTTATTCTAGTATCGAATGCATCTATATTCAGGTCCTTTTTCAGTCAGGCTTAGTCTGTGTTGCGGATATTTTAGTGTCATTGTCCTTGTATTATAGTTACTGTTTCTGATAAAAGGTTCTAATATGTGGAATCACATACTTTTGTTATTGGGGAAACTCTTCAGATGTTCTTCAATTCTCTGTCGGAAAGTTCTTCCTATCTGTCCTACATAAAGTTTTTGGCAATCACCATAGGTTAACTAATCAAACTCCCGATTTATCATCTTTATGTGTAATGTCTTGTATTATTTTAAATAACCTTCATTTAATATTATTTTAATTGGATTTTTTTCTGTTGGGCTTTTCGAATCCTGGAAATTCGTCATCACTATTAGATCTGAATCTGTAGTGATTTGTCATTTGTGAAGGTTATGTTGGGATATCCTTTTCTAATTTATTTCAATGAACTCGAATTTCTTTTGGGATTCCCAACTGGTAGCACATTTTTAAAATTTTTTTCCTCTTATCTTAACTGCATGTTATCGCTCTATCATATGTTGTGCTATATCCATGTAATAAGTAATTCGGTTTTTCTTTCATTTGATACAAATTTCTGGAAGGATATGAAGATTTCAGGCATGAGTGGGTTGAGAGGTGAGCCCATTGCTAGTCCATCTCTTTGTTCATGAAAGTTGGTATTGTATGAAAATGGTTAAAATTTTATTTTTTATGGCTGGGTTGTTGAAATTTCAACTGTTTTTGAACTTTGGATAGAAGGAAACTATTTTCAATACAATAAAAATTTTTATGAGCAGAAAGGTAAACTAGCACTCTTTGCTGAAATCTTTATATTTATAAAAGTTATTATAATATATTGAAAATAGTTTCCTTCTAAGCAAAGTAGGAAAAGGGTCAAAATTTCTTTTTTATAAATGAATTTATGAAATTTTAACCCTTCTCAAACTTTATGTACAGAGAAACTATTTTCAGTACAATAACAGCTTTTATAAACAAAAAGCTGGACTATCAATGGGCTCTCCTCTTAGCTCACTCCTTGCTGAAATCTTTGTATCCCCATAAAAATTTCTATAATCCATCGATGCAAGGCATATCAGATTTTGGTACATTTATGTATGACATATTGGTTTGCTTCTGTGGAACATACTCAGAACTAGAAACCACACTGAAATATATTAATGGTTCACATCATAATGTCAAAGTTACTATGGGGGTATAATCATATATTAAAAAAAAAATTCTGGACCTACTTCAATAAAAAATAATAATGATGTTTTCTTTGATATAGTAAGAAAACCCACAATAACATCCACTCTCATAAATTCATCTATAGATCAATGACACATAGAGCATTTTCCATTCCCTTAAATAATATTGAGCTGAAAAAATTCAATCACACAAATAACAATAAACAATAATTTCGTAATTAATAACTATAATTTTCTCATGCATAAAAGCAAAACGCAACTCATTTTAAAACAACTATACCCCACTTCCAAAATAGAAAATAATAAAGAAATTTGTCGAACTAACATATTTGGGATCCATTTCACAAAAGATAGGTTCAAAGAACACCAAGAATAATTTAAGCATCAGAAAGATAACATTTTTTCAAAATAAGTCTAGTTTTCCCAGAATTAGATAATCTCAATATATTTACACATGGAACGGAAAGGCAAGATATTCTGAAATCAATAAAGGTCTGTAAAAACCTTTGAAATACAGCTTATTATACACCAGTTTGAAAATGTAGTAAAACTACAAAACTTGAGTCGCTGTACCCTCGACAACAAATAGTGAGAGAAAACGAATTCATTTCTCATTTATTCTATTTTGGAAATGAGCTATGACAAAATAACAGACTACTCCATCCAATAATTAATTCTATTTATACTAAACATACCTTTCCATATTCTGATATTCTTGACAGAGCTATTTAGCACCTTATTTTATGCGCTATTTACAGGACATCCTTCATATTTTCCTTGACATTTTTAATACTGAAGCTTGTTATGATTCTTATATAACTTATTTCTTTGCAGTATTGTTTATTAATAAATTCTAATCAATTTTTTCTTTGGTTACAGATTTTTACAAAGATACTCTTAAAATATTTGATAGTATTGTTCTTCCTACATATAATTGCCACCATTTACAATTTTGCTGGTTTATTTTGGTTGGTCTTAAGCCCTGCCTGACAGAATCATTTATAGATCACTTATGGAAAAAAGTAACGGATCCTAGCATTTTCCCAATCATAAGGCAATCAGCTGTACAGTTTATAGCTAGTCTGGTAGCAAGAGCATCATATGTGAATTTGAAGTAAGTATTTTACTTTTCTACCTTCAAAATCCACAGGTTAATTCATATATCTAATTTTTTAAGGTTGCTGAAGTCTGTCCTTCAGCAGTTTTCATCTTGGATCCACTCTTACATAAATGCGCAGGATGGTGTAGAATGTGTGAATTTGAATCTTAAGGTGCATTCAGTTTTTTACAGCACTTGCCAAGCGTTGTTCTATGTTACATTTTTCAGGCACAAAGAACTGATTGTGAATAAAAAAAGTGAGTAATACCATGAATGGTTAACAATAAATGAGTTTAATTGTGTAATAATGATTGATATTTCATATTTGATTATTTTTTCAGATATATCCTTTTTGCAAAATCTCAATTTTTCCAAGATAGTCACAAGTCGTTTGAATCCTCTGAGAGTATGTCAACCTGCAGTGGTGCAAAATTTTGCAGCATTCACCAGAAATTATCAGTTGGCATACTGCTTTTCAATTATTGAGCATAATTCAAGAAGTACTATGTCAACATTATATCTAGATAATGATGGACTGGACATGGTTCAAACAAATGATGTACTGGAAGCAAACTATCCATTTGACCCATTTGTATTAAAATTGTAAGTCATGTTTAAATTATGATGATTTATCTCTCAGATATTTTCTATAATTAATTAATTCTCATGATACTAATTTTGTATCATTGAAGAATATTATAATCTATACAATCTCACCTGATAAACTCATAAAAGCCTCCCCACTGCCATTCTTTTGATATTTTGCCTTTTCCATAATGTACTAGAGTTGAAAATAATACTGACATGAATGTATTGATTTCTACTGTAGATTCTTTCATATAATTCACTATGCGAATAGTGACACTAATAATATGCTCATGATGTTCTGGAACATGAGGTGGGTGATGTTATTTAAGATCATTACGGAGTAATGAGTGAACACTTTGCTCGTGTCATAAATTAATCATTTAGCGTGGGTGTATTTCGCCATCTCCTGAGAAAGGCATTATTATTCTATAAAAATATGTGAGTAGACAGTGCTATCTATAGCCTCCACCGGGAAGGCTTCCTATTGTACCCATTAGGGGTTCAATCAGATACATTCTTTTGTTCTGTTCTTGATTTGAATCTTGTAGAACAACAAGCCAGACGACTTGGTGGGTTGTGGTCTTCTACAGTTATTAAATATTATATGTCCATATTCTAATATAATGATAATGATAATGTTTATTCAATTCATAGTACAAACAGATTTACAAGAGTAAATGTCAAATTCCATTAAATTTTAAATTGATACAGTTTTCTATGATTGTTTCGGTCTTTACTTGACGAAAATTCATCTTGAAAATATGAATAAAAACAATATTCTAATTTCCGCTAATATTTTATTAACACTAGGATTGTTACGTTATACCATGACTTCTTCAGGTGAGTATTACAAGATACTGAGTATACCATGAACAAGAAATTCATTTTATAGTACATGGATATAACAAAAATAGAGGGGGTGAAGAGAGTTTTACAATTCTTTTGGAAATCTGAAAAATGATTCAAAAAAGATTCAACAAAGTTCTTTTATGATATCTATTAATTTCTAAAGTTTCTAAGAAGTTTAATCTAAAACTTTTGTTTTCTGACTGTAAAATTTCAAAGTCACTATTAAAACTATGTCCTGTGTCTAGAAGGTGCTCTGCTTAGGTTGAATTTCCCTTTTTGTTACAATAACATTTTTCGTGTTCCCTAAGTCTCGACTGTAACGATCTTCCTGTCTGACCAACATAACCAAAATGGCAAGTACCGCAAGTTAACTTATAAACACCTAAAAATTCTAAAATTGTGGTTCTTCTTTAAATATAAATATAAAACGAATAACTCCCTAGGAAAACTAATAAAAAATAATAAAGATAAAACATCTAAGAACAAGAAATCAGGTGTTTATAAGTTAACTTGCGGTACTTGCCATTTTGTATATGTTGGTCAGACATCAATATCAATAGTTTGCCACTAATTTTCATTTTGTCTGTTTGTATTTTCAGGGAATTCATTTTCAGAATTTATTGCAATCTCATTCAATTTTCTCTTAGTTTGTTGTGAATTAAGAGCAACATCTTGTTTGTCAACTCTTAACATATTATGTTTCTGAGCATTCTGTTGTTTCAGTTGATTCTGTAGATTCTTTAAATCTAGTAAATTCCAATTTTCTGTGTTGAGAGTTGCTATTGGTACACATCATTATTTATAGTTTTTTTAGACTCTTTAGGAACAGTTTTTTCAAAAATCCTTGATTTTTTGAAGCAGATGTTCATTATTCAACATCAAAACATTTTTACTTCTAGATTCTAACAACAAATTTTCTAAAAATTTTACCTTGAGTTTAAGCAATTTTATTTCGAATTGAGGATTTTCTTCTTCCTGTATTACATGAACTTCACTATCATTCGCTTCATGAACACAATTCGCATTTCTTTTTCTAGCGGCTGTCGTCAATCATGAACGATGAAACACATCCCTGCATTTTATGCAAAATACTGCTTCTTGTACACACTTTTTACAATACGCAAATTTTTTTTTGGGTGCTTATGTGCTACTTGCATGCGACATTATGGGACTTCAGAATTCCTCAGACTCATTCAATGTTTAATTTTTTTTTTCCTGAAGAAATTTTGAAATTCTTTTCTGTTTTAACTGATCAATCTGTTTTTTATACCCGGAGTTGGTGAATGATTACCGTCGTATTCACGATACTTGAGTGCGAGAGAAAAGTGTTTGGCAGAATGATACAATACTTTGATTGATTTCAAAATCTTGACAATGCACAATATGATTTTAGGTCAGGCAGCTCAATTTATATTGTAGCTATATATTTAGTCGAGTTTGTCCATGAATGCTTGGACAATGGCTCACATATAAAATTATTTTGTGACTTGTCATAAGAGTTTAATAGTCTCGAGCATCAGTTCACGTTAGACAAGTTATATAATTTATGATTCAGGGGCATGTTTTTGAATTCGATTCATTATTCATAATAGTTTATAATAATAATAATATAATAATACTTTATTGATCCTTTAGGACGCTACAATGTGCATAGGACAAGTATATATTATGTATACAAAAATTTCTTAGAGTCTATATAATGTAACATTAATAATAACAATACTTTATTGATCCTTTAGGGCACTACAGTATGCATAGGAAAAGTCAGGTAGAAAGTATACGTACAAATCAGTTAACATTCTTAGCATCTAAACAATCAGAAAGAAAATCTCTAACTGAATAGAAACATTCAAACAGTAATAGTTCCTTGATTTTCCCTTTAAATTTATGTTCCTCCAAAGATTTGATATAAGATGGCAGATGGTTAAACAGCTCAATCTACGAATTCTGTGTTTAGAAACAAGGAGTACATGTGAATTTCTTGTATAATGATCATGTGAACTTGAGAGTATTTTCCACTTAGTTTAATTTTTCTTAGTATATAAAATACACTTAAAAATACATATAGTATATACGCAAGGTAACAACAATATTCTGTTGGCAATAAACTCTGGCTGACATAATGAGCGATGGCTCAGATCGAAGATAAGACAAATAACTCTTTTCTGAGCCACAAAAACTCTAGAGAAAGAGCTACAGTCACCCCAGAGCAAAAAATTGTAAGATATATGACTGTAAACAAGGCTATAATCGATAAGGGAACTACGTGGTAAGGAGTTTTTTAGTGTATTGATAGCAAAGAAAATGCTATTAATTTTCTTACACAAAATATCGACATGAGCTGACCAGTTCAGATTTCTGTACATATATTTCTTTGTGCTAAAAAATACAGATTTTACACATTATCAAAATTTAGATATTCAGAAGAAATTAGATATTGAATAATTCTCCAACACTATAGGCTGCTAATGTGGTTAGCTATTTCTTGACTACCTTCTTGAATTTAGACAGTGGTAGCTGTCTGATCTTTACCGGGAGCTTGTTAAACAGTTTGATGGCTTTATAATCAGGTCTCTTCTGGCTTTTAGTTAATCTGCAATGGACCACAAGGTCATTTCTACACCATGTTTGGTGAGCATGAATATCTCTTTGACTTGAGAAACTCTTTTCATTCTTCTTTATTTGATATGAAAACTGATGGGAGTGTAAGTATGTCCAATTGACGAAAGGCCTCCCTGCAGTCATCCCAGAATCTTAATCCTATGATTCTGACTACTTTACGTTGTAAGCCAAAAACTCTGTTAAATGTCTCTCCTTCACCCCAAACTATAATCCCATATGACATCACCGAGTGAAGTAGGCGATGATATGAAGTCAGCAGAGTATTAGGCCAGACACGTGCAGAAAGATTCCTCAAGAGATACACTGTACTACGTAACTTGCCATTCTCTTCAATGTGGCAATTTCACTTTAGTTTCAGATCGAGATGATCTCCATGGAAAGCTCAGCTTCACAAGCTGATTATTCAACCTGCTCTAAAGATTTACCTCAGACATTGAAAGATGTCTGCATCAGCAAAGATAATTGGTAATGGATTATCCTAGTAGCAGATCGTTAATATATATAAGAAAAAGTAATGGTCCTAGAACTGATCCATGCGGCACTCTGATATTCATTAAATTCTCTTCCAAGGACACCCTGTCCACTTTGACAATCTGGGGGAGCAAGTAGCTGATGAGCAAGTTAATGCAGTTTTCTTCAAAGCTTAGTCATACAGTAAGCTGTTATTTTCAAGATACTTTATTATTTGTTGTGCCATACTTTTTTCGATGACCTTTGATATGATCAGTAAAAAGAGTTGAGAGTTCTGATGTCATTCCTATCACTTTTTTTGAATATGGGTATTAACACTGCTGTTTTCTTTGACTGTGAAGCGGTTCTCTCTAAAGAATTGGTTGGGGGAAAATAAAATATAATTTCCAATTTACATTAAATATTTAATATAATCAGTCTTTATGAAGCTGAGAAATGTTTCAACTCACAGTTACATCATCTGAGCAAGTTATAAACTGAACTACATGAAAAACATCTTCTCCCTAAATAGTGTTTACATGTGTATTTAGAAGTTCAAATAGCTTAACTTATTTTCAGGGAATTTTGTCGGAATCCATGTTCCGGAGGCATTTTGGGTTGTCATAAGTGAGATTATTTATGATAGGTCAATTATCTACCTGATCAGAATGAAGTTTTTATCTTCATTTAAGTATTTCTTATTTTGTAGCGATTCCAATATATTTAATTTCTAACCTTTACGTTGGATAAAATGTGTTGCATCACATTTATTCAACCGATAACTTCTCAAATGCTCTTCGAATCTTTGGTAGAAACTGCGATCGGTCTGGCCTATATATAAGTCATTGCAGTCTACACATTTAAGTTTTTAAACTCTTGAATTTGTCCCGTACAGACTTTGAGCTAGGTTATTGTTTGTCTGAAATGCGACATTTGTATTTTGTTTCTGAAGTTAACGAAATTTTGAGATGCCTTATATGTGTGAAGGAGAACGAAAGCAGAAATCTGAAACTTTCAAGCTTTCATTCCCACAATACAAGAAATTCTATTGCTGAATACTTTTTTTTTTACTGTAAATTAGTGTTTCTTTGATAGGTATGAAAATTACCGAATTTATGAATTTTTTTGATCTGTTCTATACACATATCTTCAAGGATTAATAAATTATTATTATTACTTTTACGAAACATTATTAGCTATTATTAATAATTGATTGTTGTAATATATACAATTATAAGTTCGTGGAAGTGTTTTTGATAAATTTTGAAGTTGTTTGCAAAATGTTCAGGTAAAAAAGTAATAACTGTAATTTTGAACCAAAAACTAAACGAAGTAAAAAAAGCGATCCTTAGCAAATATCTCGAGAAATAGGAGATGATGAATTTTCAAACCATAAAGCACCATTCAGTGTTATCAATTGCACTATAAGCACCACCTAAATTTTAGTAATGGAAGTAAATATGTATGTAGATTATTGTAACACCCCAAAAATGGATTCTTCACTTATGAAAAGCTTGTTAATTAATATATATTGTCCATATAGCCATAACTTGTGCATCCACCCTACTAAGGAATTTAATTAGTTAATCATTTACCTCACCATCTGAAAGAATTTTCAAATCAGTCATGAAGTTAGGCCTATTATTCTGTTGAAGAGTTCTTGCAAGATAATATCACCGAATATTTCAGTTAGCTTATAAACTTATAACTCTTGAGATATTCTGACATGTCCAATATACATACATTATTGCATCTATTGGGATCAATAAATAACATTATTTATTATTGTGGTGAACAAAATTAGTGAGTTCTAAATTGATTCTTCACGTACTTTTACGTCACAGTTTTCTAAATTCTGAATTATAGTTTGATGGTCAAAAACTTACAATAATTAAGGGGTGTTGATAGACATGCCGAAGAGCGCTACTATTTTCACTATACCTATTATCAAAAAATCATTTATCAAGTTGAGTGATTACATATTCAAATTTTTTTCAGTTTCATTTGTTTATTTAATCAGGTCATCATTTCTATGCCATCTGTTACCTTTTACTCAGTTTCTTCATTTTTTACAGGAGTCGTGAAAAAATTGAACCACTCTATAAAGTTTATGAAGAATTTGACATGAAAAGAAAACTTAACCAAGAAAGTGAAGAACAAGATGCTGAAATGGACGACTTCTTAGATCAGACCTATGATTCTAGTAAACGGATGAAATTTTCATATGGTTCATCGCCGGGGTTCAAATTTAATACATGAATGTGAGAATTAGGCTACATTGCATTGTAGAACAATTCTAAAAGAACCTATGAGCCAAGTGAATATATAAAATCTGTTGCCTTAAAAAGGGAAAATTTTTCATTGTTAATTCTCTTTATAGTCATCACTGCGTTGCTAGTGATATTATTTAATTGTGTTATGTTATGATGTCGGGTGTAAGTTTAAACCTATGCTATAAAATATATAGAGAATCCATCTTTTTACTATTCAGTGTTACTAATGCCTTTCTTTCATTGGATTTGTGGATAAGGCATACGAGGAGGATTGAAGATTGTTTATATAATACTTTGGTATGTTAACTAAAAAGATTTGGTAGTGGATCTGAGTTCCTGCCTACTATACTTGCTGTGCCTGAGTAACCACGGCTTTTCCCAAAACGTTATTTTTTCAATGATGGCTGTATACATTACAAATGATGTTGTTTACTTTAATTATTTCTCCTGAAGAGAAATAAGAACGCGAAATTTTGGGCTGTCTTAGTTTGAAAATTACAAACCCCAATGGCTAACTCAATTTTTTCACCATATAAAACATCTTTTATTTTGTTAACAAGTCATCTCTGAATCCTTACCTAACAATTTTTAGTTTTTCTCATGTAAAACTTTTATGTTCAGTTTTTATAATCCATTTAATATCAAACTCCAAATTTCAATTTAGGAATTGAATTATAGGTTGAAGACGAAATTTGATGGCAGTTTCCTTACTTAACTCACTTAACCTACATTACAAAACAATTGGTAGCTTTTTGAATAAAAATTCACTGGCAACATCTGAATGTATATCCATAAGTGATTGATGGTTTCTTGTATCACTCCCATTCATGTCATAATTGTTAATTACTACCTAGTGTTTTTATGAAAAAATTTTAATTCCATTTCGATTATTTTGTGTTTATTCAACACACAAATCTTGACAATGACTGAACGGAATGTCATGAAATTTCCGCATATATCTTTTGAAGGTTGAATATCTTCAAGTTAAGCAGGCAATACTATGAAAATAGTTGGAAAGTGGTTATTGTTCAGTGAAAAACAGAAAAATATGAGGAATTTCTTGCGAAAAGCTGCGAGATTAATGATTTGGAATACTTTCACGATAAATCCACTGATTGTTAAATATAACAATGAAGGTAAAAGTTGACAGTTAGAGTTGTTTTTTGATGAATTTTCAAGGTTCAATATCATGAATAGATTCCCTCATTAATGAATAGCTATATTTACGGCTATAGAAAATTTGGAATTCAAATTTATTGTGTAAAGATTTCAGATTTCTTATCAATCTGCATTTTTAGAATCCAATATTCAATTTGATACAAAATATATGTGCAGAAATAAATAGATAATATTCTATCTCTTTAAAATAAGTATTTCATCCAAGAGCACTATGAAAATCTTGTTGACATGACGAGTTTGTATTTAATACTGTCTGGGTATTGGAAGTGGACCTGCCTTCAAATAGTCTGGTAACAATTGTTGATACATATGCTACGATATTCTTTGAAGTAGGCACCTTGAAGAATTAGCTGTCATTAATGCTCACCTATTTCAGAACATCCAATAGATCAGCATTCTTTAACGATAATTTGTCGAATATTTGAGTTTAGTGTTAGGAATTCAACATTGGTTTTGCATCAAATATTGAAAATTCTTGAGTTGAAATATTTGAAATTGGTGTATAAAGATTCAGATATAAGTTCTGAACCATATGAAGTTGTTAAGTGAAAAAAAAGTGGTGGAAAAATGAGCTGGTAATATACCCCTGACAACTAAATAAAGACAGAGTCCAAAATTTGAATTTTGTATTTGTGAAGTAAATCAATTTGGAATGAAATGAGAAATTACTTTGTTTTCTAACACTTATATTTACTGATTATATCGTGACTCGAGCTTTGTAGTGTTATTATATTTTCAAACTACTGAATAAACAAATTATATCTCAACTATTATATATCTGTATTTGTTGATGCCAAACCTCAAAAAGTGGGGTTTGCCACAGGTCTGTCTGCTCATTTAATAGTTTTATTATCAGTATGTGCTTTTTGTATTTGTGGATTTCTATGGATTCCAGGATGTCTAATTTTTTCCTTTCGCTTTCACGTGCAATATTTCAAGAATGTCCAATTCTGCAATCTTCAAATATTGCATGTGGAAGCGAAAGGAAAATACTACCGATAATAAATCTATTAAATGAGCAGACAGACATGTCGCAAACTCCACTTTTTGAAGTTTTGCCGAAGCCATCTACAAATACATATATATATATGAATATAATAATTTAAAAAAAAATGTAAATGAGACAGTAATTTATTTCCACAAAAATGTTTGTACTACTACAACAATTGTTTCATATATATAATAGTTGAGACTTAATTTGCTTATTCAATTTGAAAATGTAGTAACACTAACTCGAGAGTTAGTGTATAATCAGTAAATAAAAGTGATAGAAAACAAAGTAATTTCTCATTTCATTCCAATTAAAATGAACTATCACAAAGTAACGGACTACTCCATCCAATATTTCAAGTAAATCCAATTGTATAAGTATTGACTATACCTTGTAATGGTAAAGTTCCCCTTTTAATGTATGCCAACTTCAATGTTCATAAAAGAATCCAAATACAGGGAATGAACTCATCGAAATAAATCAACTCATGAAAATTTCTTATAGGAATAATAGTTCTTTACTTGAAATCACATTCATGTCCTCAAAGCTACAAATATCTAAATTTACAAGATATTACGGAAATTTTTTCTTAAAAATTATTTATGCTTTCAAACATCCATATTGTTATATACTGAATGTTTCAGCCGTTACTATTTGGTAGTTGATCATAATTAAAACAAATTGTAGAAATTACTATGTTTTACTACCAAAAAATATATATTACACATTTTCTCGTGACTCCAGTTTCGGGAAATGAACTATCCCATCATCAAAAAAAACTGAGTTGTCTGATGATGGGATAGTTCATTTCCCGAAACTCGAGTCACAAGAAAATGTGTAATATATATTTTTTGGTAGTAAAACATAGTAATTTCTACAATTTGTTTTAATCCATATTGTTTTTAAATTCCGTTTATGATACATATGATATTTATTTCTTATTAAGTTGTATTGCTGTTGTAATAAGAGCAAAGGTTATTGTGAAATATTTTGATGCGTTATATTTCTTACTGACTTTCAAAAAGACTATTCACAGATTCAGTGAAATCAAAGTGTTCGGGAAAAGCCATGACGACTTTTGCATTACACCATAATGACAAAGATAGTTAAATCACTACAATCAGTTTGATTATCAGAGCAGCATTCTGTAAAGAGAATGCTCTAGGTGTTTTTATTACAAGACCTACATCATGTTTAAATTTTATTTGATCCTTATAGAATTTAGGGTAAAAACAAAAAATCTTTATCTGTATATTTTATTGCTTTAAAATTATAACTGACATTAAATTAGTCCTGTATGTATCTTGATATAAATATTATATATTTTATAAATACCCTGTCAATACTTAAATTTCCTACAACTGTGAAGTTATTTCAAATAGACTTTTAAATTCACTTGAGCTGTTACATTGTGATATTTGAAAGATATTTGAGTCTGAATGTATTATTTTTAATGAATATTTAAAATAATTTATAAAATGTTTACACATTGTGATTTGAATTTTGTAATGTTTGTATATGAAGAAGAAACAATAGATGCCTGTTTGATTATTTAATAGAGGTAGATATTAATTATTTCCCAAATACTAAATATTTGTGATAAACCGAGAAAATTTTAATTTTCTTTCACAATTTATGTTTTGAAGTTTATAGATCCAAAAAATTTAATAAAAAAATCCGTCCATCAGCTATATATATATATATATATATATATTGATCCCACAGATGCCTCGGGTCTGGATATACCCCTACAGGCTATCTAAGAAATGTGACCCATGATCTAAATGACATTGACGAGTAGTATATAAAGTTAAACTGAGTTGCTTGAAAATATAACTCCATAGGCAGCTATAGGAGGGTAAGAATTTTTTTATTTCGAAGAAGTTTCATATCAGGCAACATTTCTGAGGCCTGAATCAGCTCGCAGACTTTTGGATCTCACATATATTCCGCAGTCATGTACGGCCAACGTTTTCAATCCCTACGCTGTTGCCTGCTTTCGGGGATTAACTGCGACAATTTCGATGTAAAAGAGACTAAAAAAACATGTAATTGTTAGAATCGTTGCATTTGCATAAGATGAATTTCGAAGCGAACAGAATGTCATGAAGCAAAGTGATGACGAAAACTGAGAATGAGATATTCTTGTAGAAATTTGTTATTTCAATATACAGCGTGTCGCTTTAAAAATAAACAAAGATCTTTTCGCTAGGACCCGTCAATTTCGTCCTCGAGGAGGACCTAATCTATATATATATATAAAAATCAATTGCTGTTCGTTAGTCTCGCTAAAACTCAAGCACGGCTAAACGGATTTTTCTTATTTTGGTCTTGAAATGATCGTGGAGGTCTAGGGCAGGTTTAAAAGGTGAGAAAAATTGGAATAATTGCCGGGAAAATCTTCAAAATAGCCCTTTTCTGTTTCCCATACAAACGTTTTTTAATGTAACTAAAGTAATCAAGAAACCATTATACCCCACTTAAGATATGAGCATAATCCCGAATATTTAAATTCCCAGTATTATTTTATTGGGCATTAGTATAATACTGGGAATTTCAACATTCGGGATTTTGCTCATATCTTAAGTGGGGTATAATGGTATCTTAATTACTTTAGTTGGTAATTGATGAGATAAGAAACATCTTATAATAAGTTATCAATTACATTTAAATGATAAAGTAATAGTTTTGTAATTTCAAAAATGCAGTACGAAGTCTGCCGGGTCAGCTATTATTATTATATTATACAAAAGTTTAGGTCTTTTATTTATCGATTGATGCAGTACGATGTCTGCCGGGTCAGCTATTATTATTATATTATACAAAAGTTTAGGTCTTTTATTTACCGATTGATGCAGTACGAAGTTTGCCGGGCCAGCTGTCGAAAATAATAATAAAACTTCATGTTTCATTCAAACTGCTTTTTTATAAAATACGGATTCGTTTGTTTGTTCTAAGATTATATGATAAAAAATTTAGGTCTTTTATTTATCGATTGATGCAGTACGAAGTCTGCCGGGTGAGCTATTATTATTATATTTTACAAAAGTTTAGGTCTTTTATTTATCGATTAATGCAGTACGAAATCTGCCGGGTCAACAAAAGTTTAGGTCTTTTATTTATCGATTGATGCAGTAAGAAGTCTGCCGGGTCAGCTATTATTATTATATTATACAATTATTATATTTTACAAAAGTTTAGTTCTTTCATTTATCGATTGATGCAGTACGAAGTCTGCCGGGTCAGCTAGTTTTACCTAAAAATCATCATTATATCATTTCATAAGGATGAAATGTTGACGCACAAAAGGTTGTGCGTCAACTCCAACCCATTAAATTTGAACAGGGACGATGAGTTGTTGAAAACATCTTCCATCTGTGAGTGTGGCAGTAAAATGTTTTTTCAGATTGGATCATTCGTTCAAGTAATATTCAACTTTAAAAATGAAATATCACCCAATTTACCTGAAGCATGAAATGATAACCTGTCAATGCGATAAGGCAGGGAGATAAAATTCGATGAAAAATCGATTAGTGTCCTGAATAGCCTAATCCATAAAATGAAAAAAATTTTGCCTCGATTTCCGTCTCCCTTCTCGAGTTCTCCTGTATTCATCGATTATAAATTTCATGAATTATGCTTGTTGATGTGAGTAGAAATGTTTAAGATATCATTCTGATTTAAATGCATGAAAAAGTTGGAGAGTTGGAGAAGATTGTGTAACATGCGTTTTCAAAACACCTGTTCGGTTTTAAATTTTTCGTGCATCTCAATCAGAATGATATCATATATTTCTACAAACATCAGCAACAATAATTCATGAAATTTATAATTTTATTATTGACGCATATAGCAGAATAACTTCCGGAAAACTGGGAACAAGTTATGGAAATCGGACCGAACTTCATACCATTTCATGAAAGCTGGTACGGATCAATTTGAGTTGAACTAATCAAAACACTTATCTCGTTTTTTTCATAAAATTTTATCCCCCTGCTGTATCCCATTGATATTGGAAATCATTTTATGTTCGAGGTAAATTGAGTGATAGTTCATTTTCAACGTCGAATATTATTTAAACGAATGCTTCGATCCCAAAAAAAAATTACTGTCATACTCAGAAGACAAAGACCTTTTCGACAATATATCGTACTAATCCTTCTTATTCAAATTTATGGAGTTGGGGTTGCCCGCAGAGGTATTAAATGACATTATGATGGTTTTGATGTGATAAATTGTCACCTTCAAGGACAAAATTGATAACGCTCCTATATGTAACAATAACATAAGCCTTCTGAAAAGTCGAACTATTGATAATTCTTTCCGAAAGGATCTACTTGGAGACTCGATCATTGTAGAGCAGGTTTGGAGATTGATTACGAAGGTAGAATTCGTGAATGAGTAAAATTCACCCAATTATTCTATAAAGGATATACCAATGCTCTCGAATCTTTTTTCCCAATATTTTCGAAAATACTGGTCCGATCGAATTGAAATCTATTATTTGCTGAAAAATTTCTTAAGATAAGAAGTTCGCAAAATCATTTTTATCAGGATATACTACTCTGTCAAGAAAGTACCGGGAATTTTCAATTAAAAAAACATTTTTACATTTAATCGTCAAAATTTATTGGGTCGCCTTCAAAATAGGCTCCATTTGCTCCAATACATCTATGCCAACGGCACTTCCAATTATCGAAACATTTTTTATAGGCGCTTTCCGGGATATACTTTAGCTCTCGCGCCGAATTTTGTTTTATGGCTTCAATCGACTCAAAACGGGTGCCACGAAGGGGCAATTTTAGTTTTGGGAAGAGGAAAAAGTCGCAGGGAGCCAAGTCCGGCGAATACGGTGGTTGCTGAAGCACGTTTGTTGAGTTTTTGGCGAGAAAGTCAGTCACAATCGTAGCTCGGTGAGAAGGCGCGTTATCGTCATGCAAAATCCATGAGTTGTTCGCCTACAAATTTGGCCGCTTCTTACGGATACGCTCACGCAAACGTTTCATAAAACCTAGGTAATACTCCTTGTTTACCGTCTGACCCTCTGGAACGAATTCGTAGTGCACCACGCCACGGATATCGAAGAAAACAATGAGCATCACCTTCATTTTCGAGCGGCTTTGGCGTGGTTTTTTCGATTTCGGCTCATTTTTTGCCACCCATTCCGATGATTGCTGGCTTGTTTGCATATCGTACTCGTAGACCCAGGTCTCATCACCAGTTATAATGCGTTCCATGAAGGTAGAATCGGAATTACAGCGATCCAGCATGTCTGAAGCAACCTGTTCGCGATGACGTTTTTGAAGAAAATTCAGGTCTTTCGGTACGAGTCGTGCGGCCACCTTTCTCATGCCCAAAATATCAATCAAAATCGTACGTGCGGACTCGTGGGATATCTTAAGATCATGTGCTATCTCTCTCAAGCTGGTACGACGGTTTTCCAGCACCCTTTCCTTAATTTTATCGACGTTATCTTCGATCGAAGCCGTCGATGGGCGACCACTTCACGACCGTCCTTGAAGGCTCTGTACCACTGATATGCACGAGTTTTCGATAGAGCATTATCACCAAAGGCCTTTTGCAACATTTTCAATGCATCGGCACACGAAAATTCATTTGCAACACAAAACTTTAAACAAATTTTTTGCTCAACGTAATCACCCATAGTAAAAATCGGCACGCACTCTGACATCGACTGACTTAATCAGCTGTTGCAAACACACTAGTTGACAGATCCCGCTCAAGCTTGGCATAGTAATTAAGGACAGTGGTACCAACCTAGGAAAAAAAAATTTTACCTGCCTCATTGCCCCGCCAGATTTAAATCGATAATTCCCGGTACTTTCTTGACAGAATGTATGAGGCGTTGGGAACCAGGGCGGACTGTCCTGCACGTATAAAAAAAATTGGACCAATGAAGTTTTTACGCGCTTGTTTTAAGAAACGGCGTACTATCGTTTTTCTGAAAAACATTTTGTAATCTGCAGTCTTAGGTATTCAAATGATGCACCAAAAATGTTTTCAGACATCTAAGCAAAGCACCCCGGACAGTGTTTTCTGGAACAAGTATACAAAAACTTCAATGTTGTATAGTCCACTTTGGATCTCAGCGCCTCATATATGATTGGAATAATTCCAATTCAAATTCGAACGTTAAGGGGGATGCTCTACTGATCGAAAGTGGTGAAAGTTCGATTCTCACCAAAGTTTCATTGCAATTACAATGGAATTTTTTCGTGATAATTTAATAGTACTGAAGCTCTCGGGTGAAAGCGGATGTTGCGAGGGAGCTTCCACCTCTTACTTAGGGAGACGGCGTTTCGTTTCCGAGCATGCGCATCTGAAACTCATCAGACAAGGCGTGATGCGCAGCTCTGCCTGTGACGCCGGTAACCATGCGTCCGCTTGGAACGCTGATCTGCAAACGCAGTGCCTTGCTCTATTTGAACCTGACGGGGACGGTTAGTCACGATTCTTATGACTGGTCGGGTCCTCTATCGGTACGCCGGTCAAACTACGACAGAGCAAGGCAGGTTTCTGGACGAGGAGCGAAGAAGTTGTTCGCTACACACTCCCCCTCCAGTGAGCGTCGATATGGTCACGGAATAGGGCGTTGGGAGCAGGCAAGGATACAGTCTGCCGCTGGGCTGGTCACGGTGCCATCTCCAGCGGGGATCTGCGGAACGAAAGGAAAGAGGGCCATCTGGGAAATATGGATAGGGGGCAATTAGGGCCACCTAATGAATGGGTTGGTTCGCTCTTAAAGCAAACCCCCCCAATCACGTTGGGGTCACCGATGAAGCTCTCGAGTGGTAATGTGGTATTGCGTGGGAGCTTCCACCTCTTACTTAGGGAGACGGCGTTTCGTTTCCGAGCATGCGCATCTGAAACTCATCAGACAGGCGTGATGCGCCTGCTCTGCCTGTGACGCTGTTGACCATGCGTCCGCTTGGAACGCTGATCTTTAAACGCAATGCCTTGCTCTATTTGAACCTGATGGGGACGGTTAGTCACGATTCTGTTGACTAGTCAGGTCCTCTATCGGTACGCTGGTCAAACTACGACAGATCAAGGCAGGTTTCTGGACGAGGAGCGAAGAAGTTGTTCGCTACACACTCTCCCTCCAGTGAGCGTCGATAATGTCACGAAATAGGGCGTTGGGAGCAGGCAAGGATACAGTCCGCCACTGGGCTGGTAGCGGTGCCATCTCCAGCGGGGACCTGCGGAACGAAAGGAAAGAGAGCCATCTCGGAAATATGGATAGGGGGCAATTAGGGCCACCTGATGAATGTTTGGTTCGCTCTTAAAGCAAACCCTCCCAATTACGTCGGGATCACCAATGAAGCTCTCGTTAGGCATGTGGATGTTGCGAGGGAGCTTCCACCTCTTACTTAGGGAGACGGCGGTGACCATGCGTCTGCTTGGAACGCTGATCTTCAAACGCAGTGCTATTTGAACCTGATGGGGACAGTTAGTCACGATTCTTATGACTGGTCGGGTCCTCTATCGGTACGCCGGTCAAACTACGACAGAGCAAGGCAGGTTTCTAGACGAGGAGCGAAGAAGTTGTTCGCTACAGTACCATCCTCAGATCCAAATCTGAGATGTCAAGTTTTCTGTGGACTTATTATTAACACTAAATAGCGAGTAACATTACACGCTTATCCACCTTCTATTTTCTAAAGATGGAAATATTGTTCTCGAAACATATGTCAAACGACAAAAAACAAAATAGATAAGAGTGTGGTGTTACTCGCTATTTAGTTTTAAATCCCAATTATTCCGTAAACTATCCACATATATGGTATTAAGCGACCAGAGATACAGTACCACTTGGGGTACCCGAACACCCTATGTATGTCATGCGACTATTTATAGATTTCGAGTTATGAATTTTCTTCTGAATTTCTGCTTACTAGATTTTGTTTTTCCAAACCAGTGGAAAAAGGCCATTGTTATACCAGTACCCAATATAACTAATCCAAAAGACATGAATAACTTGCGACCTATAAGTATTTTACCTACATTATCAGAAATATTAGAAAAAATTATGTGTTAACAAATTTAGTCCCATTTGAATTTTAATAAAATTATTCCGCCAATACAATCAGGCTTTTTGTTCAGATTTCACATCGAACAAGGAATTTAATTTATTATGCAGGTACATAACAATTACATCCACAGATTTCAACAATTTATGCTTTTCAAATTTGTCTTATTTCCTAGAAAACTAAACGGGTCTAATCACTAGTTAAAAAACGAAAATATGTGTCCCTTAGATTTTTCGTAGAAACCCATTAGAACCGTTTAAGCCTTTTCAAGACGACAACAGTCGAACGTCGTATCGGAATCTACCTAGTCTATCTTTTCGAGCCCAAATCCACTCTCTCATTCGGCAGGTTAGTCAAAAAAGAACAATTGAAGACATCCCTCGAAGTCACCAGTTAGCCGAAAGGTACAGTTGAAGACATTTCCTCGACCAGACGGTCACGCGATACTTACCCTGTGTAAACCAGTTAGTCAAGAAAGTTCAGTTGAAGACATTCCCTCGACCAAACGGACACGCAATATTCTCTCTACGAACATTAAGTTCTGATCCCACGCACATTCTCTAGAAGTAAACTCTTAACTTATGAAACATATTTATCTCTACTCTTGAATTATTTTATATTCGCATTTCACTTTAACCTTCCAAGGAACTCTCTTTTGATAACTCATAACGTATTAAAGGTCTGGAAGTGAATGTATTATCCACATTATTTATTTGTGATTAGATATTAATTTGTGAAAAGTGAACCTAAAAGTGAAAAGAAGTGAACCTAAAAGTGAAAAGTGAACCTAAAAGTGAAAAGGGAAAAGAATTTGCGCTTGCGATTTTTGTCCGTCCACACTTGAAACATTCTACTTCGTAAAATGCCTCATAGTACGCCAAGCAAAAGATAAATTAAACTTGTCTTTCCTGAATGAATCTCAAATTGTCAACCTGATAGTGAAAATGCAAACTCATACTCCCTATCTATTTATTTCAACTTTACAATTAAAATAGTGGCTCTTATCTACAATATAATACAGTTTTACAATAAGCTTGAAATACGAGATTTACGTAAGGACTTATCTTTGAGGTTATGCTGGATTTTTGTTCTTCAAGGTGTCGGAATGATACTGCTTTCTCCAAGAATAGTTCCCATTCTGCATATAATTAACAGGTGTTCAGTCTCAAATTGTTACAAATGACCATTAGAGCGTCCGGAACGAAGATGGTGCGGTAATAAGATACTCTAAACCGGCACAAGGAAGACTGTCTGGTATTTAGATAATCCAAGCAAAAAGGTAATCCAGTAAGACTGTTCAGTTCTAAGAACATCAGATATAAAATCTCCGGTATAAAGACCTCTGGTACAAAGATCTCCGGTACTAAGATCTCAGGTACAAAGATCTCCGGCTTTAAGACTGCAAATTTCAAACATATAAGACAGTGCCTTTGCAACACGTGATCTCACTCCCAGTGAATTTAGATATTATTAAAATTATTTAAAAGTTAATGAACATGAGATGAAATATCT
The DNA here is from genome assembly GCA_034642435.1 of Megalocaria dilatata. Taxonomy (NCBI): domain Eukaryota; kingdom Metazoa; phylum Arthropoda; class Insecta; order Coleoptera; family Coccinellidae; genus Megalocaria; species Megalocaria dilatata. The sequence goes on from CM067857.1 coordinate 73,664,863, forward strand.
AGAACACAAGAATAAGAGCACGTTATTCGATCATGAGAAGGGAAATTAAATGCATAATATCATATAAGGCAACATGTTAACCTGTGTAAGCTGCAGAGAATGAAATAAATCAAAAATAATAAATGACATTCACAAAAGCAGAAAATATTTTATCAGGTTATACGTATTACTTACCGCCATTTGATTAGACGTCTTATAAGAAACAATAAAAATTTAATATTCCACATAATGCGAAAGAAAGAAATCTGGGAAATTCTATGCTTCTTGAAAACAATGCTACTCTACAGCGCATGCGATAACAACGTTGAATTTCATTGCGGCGACTCCAAACTTCTTAATGGTCTTAGTGAAATCACATCATTGGACCATTTTTTAGCGATTTTAATTCAAATCAACATTGGAGCGTTTTTTAACGTTACAATACCAAGCAATTCTTTACAATTTCCGAAGAATCACAGCTGCACTACGGTTCTGTTACATATCACTGATAACAGGATGAACTTACTTCCGTTCCGCAAGATACGAAGCGAGAAGAAGAATAGAATCATGACAAAATCCAAGATGTATTAATATGGTCTCAAACATCTTGTGATTGAGACCATATTAATACATCTTGGGTTTTATCATGATTCTATTCTTCTTCTCGCTTCTTATCTTGCGGAAAGGTTTCAAGCGGTTTTTCATAACGGCAAGATATCCTCTTTTCTCAAAATATGCCGGGGAGTACCGCAAGGGTCAATTTTGGGACCTATTCTTTTTACTATATATATTTCACAGTTTGTGAAGTTTATTTCGTCTTGTTCGATGCATAATTACGCGGATGATAGTCAACTGTTTATCTCCTTCTTTTTGAATGAATCTGCCCAGGCTATAACAGCATTAAATTTTGACTTGAATATTATCGATGATATATCCACTAAGCATTCTTAGCAGCTAAATAACAATAAGACCGTTGCCATTTTACGCGAAAGAAAAAAACACCGAATAAAATTTTTAGAAAACGGTAATGCTATAAAAGTTGAGTCAGATGTTAATAGGTTGTGTGACAAAGTTAAAAATCTGGGAATTTGGATAGATGTTGACATGCGTTTCACAGACCATGTATCTGCCTGTTTACAAAAGGCCTAGGATTCTTTATAGAATCATGCTTAGGATTTTTTATAGAAATAGGGCAGCATTAACTCAAAATGTTAAAGTGCTACTATGTGACTCTTTAGTTCTGTCACACTTTAATTATGCCGATTGTGTTTATAGCCCCTGTCTGAACTTTTCTGATAAGCAGCGGATAGAAACGCTACAGAAGTCTTGTCTGCGCTTGATCTTTGGGATCAGAAAATTTGAAAGAATAAGTCATACCCTACGCGTTGTGGATTGGCTCAATATGGAAAGAAGAAGATCTCTTTATACTACATTATTGTTCATGAAAGTGTTAATCAACTGAACTCCTCCGTATCTCTATAATAAAACAACATTCCGTTCTGATGTCCATATATTTAAATATTCGAATAAGTTAATTCAGAAATCTCTAAAAAATGCACTATATCTTCAAAAAACAATAATAATTCTAAGCAATCAATAGCCCTCAATAATATTCCAAATATCAAGATCAAAAAACATAACCTATATCACAAACAACTCACCACGTGCACAAGGACTAATGCTTGGAAACACAGATCAACTTTATAAATCAAGGTTGATCTATGTTCTAACAAAATCAAAGAACAGTGTGAGTTATTTTTAAGGCTTATTTAAATTCATTGATATTTCCATAATGAGATTTATTGAAGCCAAAATATAATTATATATTATATATAAAATAAAATAGAAAGGCTTTTTACTTGATAGAAGAAATATGACAAAATTTGAATATTAAAACAAATTGATATATGTTTATCTTCAACAATTTTAATTTAAAAAAAAATTTTTATTACAAAACTCTTTTAGAATTAAATTAATGTCTAAAACAAGCACCGCTTACATTTAATAGACGTATATAATAAAAACTCAATATATAATGTCAAATGGAAATAAATAAACCAATAGATATACGAAAGTTATTGAAATTAATAAATAAATATTTAAAGGGGACAAAATTTTGTTTCTGGTCTTACCTTTAAGAACACCAATTGCCTTTTAAAAACATGAACACACTTAAAGGACTTCTCAAAGAATATAATTCATTTGAAATATTTAATATATTTAAATATTCGAATAAGTTAATTCAGAAATCTCTACAAAATGCACTATATCTTCAAAAAACAAATATAATTCTAAGCAATCCCGTCTTCAGCCCTCAATAATATTCCAAATATCAAGATCAAAAAACATAACCTATATCACAAACAACTCACCACGTGCACAAGGACTAATGCTTGGAAACACAGATCAACTTTATAAATCAAGGTTGATCTATGTTCTAACAAAATCAAAGAACAGTGTGAGTTATTTTTAAGGCTTATTTAAATTCATTGACATTTTCATAATGAGATTTATTGAAGCCAAAATATAATTATATATTATATATAAAATAAAATAGAAAGGCTCTTTACTTGATAGAAGAAATATAACAAAATTTGAATATTAAAACAAATTGATATATGCTTATCTTCTACAATTTTAATTTGAAAAAAAATTTTTATTCAAAAAACTTTTAGAATTAAATTAATGTCTAAAACAAGCACCGCTCACATTTAATAGACGTATATAATAACTTTCGTATATCTATTGGTTGATTTATTTCCATTTGACATTATATATTGAGTTTTGATTATATACGTCTATTAAATGTAAGCGGTGCTTGTTTTAGACATTAATTTAATTCTAAAAGTTTCTTGAATAAAAATTTTTTTTTTAAATTAAAATTGTAGAAGATAAACATATATCAATGTGTTTTAATATTCAAATTTTGTTTTATTTCTTCTATCAAGTAAAAAGCCTTTCTATTTTATTTTATATATAATATATAATTATATTTTGGCTTCAATAAATCTCATTATGAAAATGTCAATGAATTTAAATAAGCCTTAAAAATAACTCACACTGTTCTTTGATTTTGTTAGAACATAGATCAATTTTGATTTATAAAGTTGATCTGTGTTTCCAAGCATTAGTCCTTGTGCACGTGGTGAGTTGTTTGTGATATAGGTTATGTTTTTTGATCTTGATATTTGGAATATTATTGAGGGCTGAAGACGAGATGCATTTTTTAGAGATTTCTGAATTAACTTAATCGAATATTTGAATATATTAAATATTTCAAATAAATTATATTCTTTGAGAAGTCCTTTAAGTGTGTTCATGTTTTTAAAAGGCAACTGGTGTTCTTAAAGGTAAGACCAGAAACAAAATTTTGTCTCCTTTAAATTTTTATTTATTAATTTTAATAACTTTCGTATATCTATTGGTTTATTTATTTCCACTTGACATTATATATTGAGTTTTGATTATATACGTCTATTAAATGTAAGCGGTGCTTGTTTTAGACATTAATTTAATTCTAAAAGGTTTTTTGAATAAAAAATTTTTTTCAAATTAAAATTGTAGAAGATAAGCATATATCAATTTGTTTTAATATTCAAATCAATATTCCAAATGGTCTAGCTTATGATCTTCATTATGAAGAAATGATGAAAATGATATTTGTTCTCAGCAAATTTGACTCCATTCGAACACATTTCTCATGACGACAATCTATAATGGTGTATTGACATATAATAATATTAATGATAGGTCTTTATTGATGACTACAATCAATATTACATGAGAAAAAAAAAACAATATATTACTTTGTATCAATCACAGGGCGGAATTCAGCTGGAGAAAAAAAATACAAAATAAACCTCATGTGCTCCATAATAATAAAAAATAATTCACCCTGAAATGAGAAAAAGGAAATAAAAAGAAATAAACAACGTATAGACTCTGAACGCTCATCCAACTGATGCACACTGTTTTCTTAATAATGATTCCCAGACACGATTTCTGAAAGAATACACAAAAAGTGACCTTAAATTTATGTATTTGTTATATAACTTATATATATTGAATGTAAAGGATCTTTCAAAAGGAGAAAACCTGTGAGGAGGGGCCGATATAAGGCCACGATTCCTAATATTGATATTGTGAATATCAGATCTATACCTAATTTTTCTGTGGAGTTATGAAGGAATGCCTGCTGTGACTATGCGATGGTAAAGCACTAATGCCGAATGTTTAAGCCTATTCATCATATTAAGCCATCCAGTATCGGATAGTTTATGACTTATTCTGTCGAACTTCCTTATACCATAAATAAATCTCAAGCAAGAGTTTTGTATTTTTTGATTTTTTCCAACCGTTTTCTGGTCCAAGCATGCAAAAAAACCGTTGAACAGTAGTTGAAATTGGACAACACCAAAGAATCAGAGAAAGTGATTTTCAGTTCTTTAGAAAAGGGATCTTCTGTGAGGATGAAGTAGTCGTAGGCTCATAATCGATCTTTGTACACAAGAAGCAATATGTGTTCTAAAACGAAAAGTGTTATCCATAAAAATTCCTAGATTTTTCACCTCCCTAACTATCGGAATCAGCTCGCTCTCAATTCTGAATTGGGCGCTTCCACTCAACATTGCAGACATCCTCATTTCCAAAAGTTATTGCTCGAGACTTAGTTGGATTGAGCACCAGCTGATGAGCCACAGCAGCCTTACTTATTATCCGAAGATCTTCGTTCACTCTGGCCATGCTTTCCTCAGCTTTATCACTTCGAAATATATAATACAACTGCTTATCATCTGCATAAAAGTGTACACTGAAGTATTTCAAGAACCTTCGTGTAATCTGTATAAAGGATAAAAAGTAAAGGTCCCAATATAGGCCCCTGCGGCACACCAACCAAGACCAACAAGGGATCGGAAATCTCATCTCCACACTTCACCTGCTCAGTCCGCCGAAAAGAGTAACTCTTTAAGAAAGCTAGAGCACTCGATGAGAATCCAGTGAAGTGCATAATAGCTAATAGAATTTCATGGACCAGAGTATCAAATGCCCTTGAATAATCCAATAATATGAGGACCGTTATAAATACACTATCTGTAGCCGTTAAACCGTCAGTTACTTCTAATAACGATGTAACACAACTATGACCCTGTCGAAAACCCGATTGCTCCTCTGGGATTACATTATGGTTGTTCATATGAGCCTTCATCTGGTGTTCCGTTACTTTTTACAAGATTTTGGACCTAGTTTGCAATATGCTTATTGGACGCAGATCTCCATATCCCTTAACTACACTGGCTTTCGGAAGAGGTAAAACAATGGACTTCTTCCACAATTCCGGAAAATAGCTCTCAACAATGCATGAGTTTACAATGTGAACAATATATTTTAAAATGAATGGACAGCATAATCTCAAAAGTTTTGGAGTAATATCATCAATACTTGCTCCCGATTTGATTTCTGCCAGATATCTAACAATTATAGCTTCATCTACCAAATCAATTAATTCTATCCCTAAACTCACAAAATGAGTTTTCATTATAAAATTTGATAATATCCGCAGATTTTGTAATATCATCAAGTCTGGAGAAAACAATCGTTGAAATATTGATTCATTTTATTACAATCTGCTAAACCGACTGGGACTTCGCATCGCCTCCTTGATTTTCCGATGTTCAAATAATTCAGTTGTAATTGTCATTAAAAAATAAAACACTTGTTTACATTTTCTACTTTATTTTTGGTATTGACGTACGTTTCGTCTTTGCTTAAAAGACTTCATCAGAATACGAAGTAACAGTTGTTGTACAATGCATTTATAAGATTTTTTACAGAAGGTGTACATGTGTTTTTAAATTGTTCGTCGGGTTGGTTTTCTCAAAGAATGTTCCCTTCAGAATCATGTTCACTCGATCCCTTGTAAATATTGAATAGAGGGGTGTAATAAAAATCTATTTGTTCATTTATTAGGTTATTGCTGTTTATGTTTATTTATTTCGTAAATTTCCCATAAGTTCAATTTTAGACCTCTATAATCAACATGTAGAATTTCTATTTCTTTTGTGAAAGAATGATTATTTTCAAGAAGGTGTTTATTATAATGTGAATCTTTTTTATTCTTATCGAAACTTCTTTTATGTTCTGTTAGGCGTGTACCGAAATTTCTACCTGTTCTACCAATATAAATCTTTGGGCAATCTGGGCAAGTGAGTTTGTATACACCTGATAATTGAAGTTTATCCATACTGTTTTTATTGTTTTTGATGTATTTGCTAATAGGATTGTTTGTCTTGAAAGAGACTTTAATATTTTCTTTTTTAAGTAGATTTTTTAGTTGAATACTAATGTTTCTGAGATATGTGAGGCTAACGTATTCGTGTTCAGATAGATCAGATGTTACTGGATAAATTTCTTTTATTGAGTTTTTGTGTATACGTTGGTTAATTAAATTATCTATTAGAGATGTATTATTTCCATTGTTGTAAGCTATTTGTTTAATTATACATTTTTCTTTTTGGAAATTGACTTGATTTAGTGGAATGTTCAATAAACGGTATATCATACTATGGAGAGCTGCTAGTTTGTGTTGGAATGGATGAAAAGAATTACGGTGTATAATGGTATCTGTTTGTGATGGTTTATGATAAATTGCGAAGTTATATTTATTGTTTTCTCTAGTTATCGTGAGGTCAAGAATGTTGATGGATTCATTATGTTCTATTTCTGAAGTGAAAACTATTTTTGGGTGGAGGTTATTTATATAATTCTCAAATGTTGATATTTGTCTGTTAGTACCTACGAAACATGCAATTATATCATCCACATACCTATACCAATAAAGGATGTATTTTTTGAACGGATGTTTATGAATTTTGTTTTCTAGGAAATCCATGAAGATTTCTGCGAGTAAAGAGCTTAGTGGATTTCCCATGATTAAACCTTCTTCGCTATTATATAAAATATTGTTAAATTTGAAGAAATTTTGGTTTATGCAAATATTTAGTAAGTGTATTATTTCTGATTTTATGACGGGGTTTCCTTTGTTATAATTTAAAAGTTCTTCTATCAGCTTTAATGTTTCCATTGGGGGGACACTAGGAAAAAGGTTTCTAACATCCCACGAAATCAATTTTGCATTGTTAGGTAAAGTTATATCTTTAATTTTTTTAGTTAGTTTTTTATGGAATATTTAGATGAAAATTTGGTGTGTCTTTTTATTATTTCAATGAGGTGTTTAGATAATTTGAAGGTCGGTGCTGTACAGTATGGAACTACGGGTCTGATGGGATAATTTTCTTTATGCAATTTAATGAAAGAGTATAATTCTGGTGGTTGGGGATTACTATTAATCAATCTATATTTTTCTCTATCTGTTATAATGACTTGTGTATCTTTTAATGCATTTTTTATGGCTTTTTGAAACTTTCGAGTTGGGTCTTTGTTTAAGATGTTATATTTGGCAGAATTTATGAAATTTTCGGTTTTCTCAATGTAATCTGTCTTGTTTATTGCAATGATTGAATTGCCTTTATCGGCTTTAGTGAAAATTAGAGAGTTTGTTCTGGTTTTTGTTTTGATTGATTTGAGTGTGGAAAGGTTTCTGTTTATAGGTGTTTGAGCATTAAAAGATTTTATTATATCAGTTGCGACAAATTTTGTTTGATTATTAGAGTTTTTTAAAGCTAATTCTGTTTATATAATGAATGTGTCGATATTTTGTTTATTTTTAATTACCATATTATGTTTAAAGCCTTTATTTAGGAGTGATATTTCTTTTGTGTTAAACTGAGTTGTGGATAAATTCATGAAATTTTCAAAAAATACATGATCTGAAAATTTGAACTTGTGGGTGGTGTTGACTGAAGTTTTATCTGTTTTTTGTGTTTTGATAAGGTTTTTAAGTTTTTTACGTTTATTCAAATATTTTTTATGAATGCGTTTATCTATTTTTTCTCTAATATTTGTGTGTATAATGGTATCAACACAAACTAGCAGCTCTCCATAGTATGATATACCGTTTATTGAACATTCCACTAAACCAAGTCAATTTCCAAAAAGAAAAATGTATAATTAAACAAATAGCTTACAACAATGGATATAAAAAAGAAAATATTAACTACTTAAAAAAGAAAATATTAAAGTCTCTTTCAAGACAAACAATCCTATTAGCAAATACATCAAAAACAATAAAAACAGTATGGATAAACTTCAATTATCAGGTGTATACAAACTCACTTGCCCAGATTGCCCAAAGATTTATATTGGTAGAACAGGTAGAAATTTCGGTACACGCCTAACAGAACATAAAAGAAGTTTCGATAAGAATAAAAAAGATTCACATTATAATAAACACCTTCTTGAAAATAATCATTCTTTCACAAAAGAAATAGAAATTCTACATGTTGATTATAGAGGTCTAAAATTGAACTTATGGGAAATTTACGAAATAAATAAACATAAAAACAGCAATAGCCTAGTAAATGAACAAATAGATTTTTATTACACCCCTCTATTCAATATTTACAAGGGATCGAGTGAACATGATTCTGAAGGGAATATTCTTTGAGAAAACCAACCCGACGAACAATTTAAAAACACATGTACACCTTCTGTAAAAAATCTTTTAAATGAATTGTACAACAACTGTTACTTCGTATTCTGATGAAGTCTTTCAAGCAAAGACGAAACGTACGTCAATACCAAAAATAAAGTAGAAAATGTAAACAAGTGTTTTGTTTTATAATGACAATTACAACTGATTTCTACCAAGCAACGGCCCAATCTATCATAAATTCAGTTGTCCTAACATCTCCCTTGTACCACCTTCACGGAAAATTCGCGAAAAATAATTCTTTTTCTCGAGTCTAATGGGCTTTGTAGTGCAATTAAGGAGTGAGTTGTATACATTCCAGTCATTTTCTGACCTCGTACGCCTGAACTTTCTTTTACTGGAATCTCTGACTTTCATCATTTTTTTAATTTGCGGAGTCATCCAGGGCGCATGAGTTCGTGTTATGCGTTGTGACACATATGGAGCGTGTTTACCCAACAAATCAGAAACAACCGCATTCAAATAATTTATTTCCTCATTGATGTTGTTGATGTTAATTTTTTTCAAGATTCGAACTAGCAAGATCACTCTGAAAACATTCTTCTGAAAAATTCTTAAAATCCCATAGCGTGCACCTCTGGTGGCTTCGAAGTCAGCAGCGATGTTAAAAATAGGCGTATCGTGATCACTATAGTGCCAATCAAGAACATCTATATTTTCGGGAATCTCAGGATTATTAGTAAGGATATGATCTAACAAGGCATGTTTTCTAGTTGGTTTTTTTGAAAGTTGTTTCAATCCAAAAGTGTGAAGCGAGCTTAAATAAAAATATGAATCAGGCGAATCAGGATCCAACAAATTATGTCACCAACAACACCAATATTCTCAGCTAGAGACAAAGATGCTAAAACTAGATTTTCAACATCATTTTCAAGCAATCTATTTCATTTCTAGATGGCTTGTAAATTACACAAAAGAGCACCCTCACACCTCCGTTTACAAGTATTTTCCAACTTAAGGTCCAAGTTAACAACATGATAAGATAATTTTTTTGATATAAATACCTGTACCACCTCCTCTAGTAGATCTATCATTCCGAACAAAATCGTATCCTTCAATCTCAGTGATCAGCACTAAGCCAAGTTTCAGTTAGACCGATCAAATCGAAATTGTGATAAATCGTGTCTTTAAATTCTGAAAAATGAACTATTAGTGAAAGAACATTCAAATGCGCACCGGCAAGCCGAAATCCAGAACCTCCACACATGAAAAAGAAAAAAAATATATATATATAATTATAAAATTTTACAAAAAAAAATGCCAGAACCCCTATTCACCTGCACTGTTAATCCCTCCTTGTCCCACGAATTGCTTCCCTCCATCTGATTTTTCTAACTCACCTCAGAGCGTATATGAATCTTTTTTGTTCCTACTTTAGCATGAATGTTACCATTTAATGTCCATACATTTTTATTTCCCATTATATTTATGCCTTTCTTGAGGAGTGCGTAGTTATACCTCGTTAAATCCTCAACAATTACCAATCGACTTCCTTTCAGCTTACTTTTATTCCTGAAAATTATGTCTCGAGATTGTACAAAGGAAGTGGAAGTTCAAATATTTTAAAATAAATTAACACTGACACAATCTGCCGGAATTTTCTTTTATAGAAAATAGATTCAATGACTGGCCCTGCCAATTGGACTAACACAGAGACTAAAGATGCGACAACAATGACGGATGGAATCCTTTTGAGACAGAACAAGCCCTGACCCAAATAACGACCACGAGAAGCCCACAAGCAATAAACCAGGAAGGACGACTAACCCTGACTGCAGTCCTAATAGAGTCTCAACTGAGCCATCCAGCAGATCACTCAACTATACTGGGAAGCCCTCGAACCACCATAGGCTACTAGAGTTCATTTCTACTGACCCTTCTGTCACACGTACCCTCTTAACTCGCAGAATAGTCCATTTTGTACCAGTGAGCCACTACCTCACTTTCACAACTCACAGATACCCTGTCATCTGTTACCTAACAAGATTCATATGCCCTGGAAAAGACGGTCCCTGGAATTGATCGGTCTAGGGTCGCCCAACTGAATGAGACAGGCAAACCTTCATCAAAGGTTTGCTTGAAACTAGTCCAGGGTATACATTTCTGGGAGAAACCCCCCGTACCTACTTCATAATCCGAAGAGACTCAAACCCCCAAAGTACAGTTCATGACGTCAGGAACCAACTGTTATCCATCTGTCAATGTCTGATGTAAGATTAGACTCACCTTCTCTAACTTGGCCAAATCATCATTTTGTCATTTATATATACATTTATTTTGAATCGCAGGGCGTCAAGTAGTTAGGGGCGTGTGAACATTTTTCCAAAATGCTCCTTGAGTAGTCCTAGTCACAAGACCTGCTATGCTACGACCAGAATTCTGAGGTCCTCTTAAGCCCTTAACACAAACATCAGACCTCATCATCACTATCAGACATTATTTGCCCTCTTCTACATATCACTCAGTTTTACTCACACTATTCTGTTCAGGATATAATATTTCTGGCAGAAATGCTGAAAGACAAAAAATCCATCCCTTTTATAAGATTCTGAAAATATGTAATCTCCCTCTGGATAACATCTATCTCCATGGAACTCTGGGCCGTAGGAGTGCAAAGTGGATAACAGGTGTGACCTACTTTCCGAATGCCCCAAACGCATATAGCACCCTCATTAAAACGACCTTTAAAGTACGATTAGGACAGTTCAACATCACGGATCCCAAATTATATCACTGGCCAGATAAATTGAGGTGATGAGGCCAATTTGCCGACCAACCGAGTTCTGAAGACTATTATGGAGCCACCCACTGTAATCTAGACCTTTCAAGGTGAAAGGCCCAAATACATATGCACTGACAGCACTTCCCGATCAATAAAAATACTAGTGCATCAATAGCTGAAGCCATACCACCACCAGGATTGATGACGCCCAGAGGAATAGTGCTATGCCAACAACTTTTTTTGCTAACTTTTTTATTTTTAGATGTAGTAACTTAGCTTCGTTCAATTTCTTTCACTTATCATAAGTTACTAAGGGGCGACTGAAGAAATCCGTATCCTCTAAGGATCCTACGAGTCACCGAGTCCCTCCTAGATTATATAAATTCCACCATTACGACATTGTATTTACCCACGTTATTTTATGTGCCACAGAGTCAAATACTATGTGGCACTGTAACTTGACACGTAGGTGATTAGTGACAATAACAAAGGAGAACAATGTCTTTATAGCATTCTCATTGTATTTTAAAGCAGTTCTTGAAAATAAACCTCATGAGCAACGTAGTAACATACTCGAAATAATAGTACTTATAACAGCCCTCCTTGGTCACTCTTAGTAAGTAAATTTCTTTTAAATGCCTCTGATTAATTGCATGCTTTACATTTTTGAATACCACCTTAGTGTTAATGTGAAATTAGTGATTGCACGCTCGTTCATTGTACTTCAATTAATCGGTTTTCATTCTTGTATTCTTGCTTCAGTGTTATTTAATCCGACCGGAATGTTTCAACTAAAATGCATTGCCTTTGTATATATCTAAAGCGGCACGACCCTCACAAGATATTTGTTTGTATTGTATACTTTCTCTCGATGCCTGATTGCTTTTTGCTGTATTTGTAAATAGTGGTTCCATATGCACGTGCCCTCTTACTTTTAGAGATTGTATTCCTTGTAAACCAGTGGCGTTCTTTATGGTAAATTGCTGAGTAGTCCTGGTAGAGGACGACATATCGTATTGAGACAGCAAATAGCTCCGGATATCCAACGCTAGATTGCTAGATCATTGTTCCAAGGTATTGTGATATCCCCAGGGATTAGTTTGCGTGACCCTTCAGGTAGTAGTGTTCGGTTCGTTCTTCAGTAATATCTGAGCCTTCCTGGGCCTTTGTCACCCCGAGAAGGCCAGATACAGTCCATCTTATAGTAACTTCTCCGGTCGACTCGAATTATGTTAGATCCCCTCTTCTAGGAGATCTCCTGGGCATGCCACAGTTACCCTTACCTTACTGTTCATTTGTACTTACCTCTTGTAACGGTTAGGTTCCGCACTGGTTACCGGAAGTGCAGTCGAAGGTGCGCATGCTGACTGTATCTTGTCCCTTCTAACCCCTTACGCTGCATAAGAATGATATCTGATTTGAGCTAGTTACTGACCTAATGATATGTAGTAATAAGTCATTTAGACCCGGGGCTCCATTGGGTTCACTGCGGAGATTCGTGAAACACTGCGTAGAGTAGATTTAACCACAGACTGATAATGTGTTTCCATTCATTGAGGGTCGTTGCTTACTAATATTACTAATAGAAATATATTATTCTGGCGATACTGTGTTTTGAATATTTGAACTTCCCGTCACCGTTTCCTTGCTTGCGTTAGGTGTAATTCAGTTTGTCTATACAACGTAACGTCCTATTCGCCCGCCACTAGACGATCACCATAAAAAGGTTAGCGTTCTTTAGACTACTCCGTATAACACGGGATAGCTCAGTATGATTGTTTATAATGAATAAAATGTTAAAACTGAATCTGCAAAGGAAACATGAATCACTTCGCAATGTTATAAATACGATTTTACTTCACAAAAATTAAAATAAAATAGAATGAAATGTATTTCACCTTCAATTTCTTGTTATTGTGTCAAAGTCAGTCTTTCTAGTATGTGTCATGTCATGTCACGGTTCCATCTTCTGCTTTTTATTGTATTCGTTTTGTTAGGAGTCGTGCATAAAATTGACTCAGTTGTTTCACGTCTTGTCTATCAACCTGTTTAGGTTCTATTGTCAGTATTTTTTTTTCTTCGTAGTCGAATTCATGTCTCTTTTTTTATGTTTATTAAGCGCTGTTGTTGCGTTTTTTGTGTATTTGTGAGCGTTAAGTCTATCCTGTAATCTTTGTGAAGTCTGTCCGATATATTGTTTGTCATATGGGATACTGTAGAATAAATTAGAGTTCTTGGACGTTGGTGTTGAAGCTTTTACTCTGCTAAAAATCTCCTTTATTTGATTTTGAGGTTTGTGGACTACTTTTATATTATGAGGCTTCAATATTTTTGTGATTTCATAGAATATATTTTTTGTGTACGGTATTGGTATTCGTGTTTTATCCTCTTTCTTTTCCTTTGTTATTTCTGTGTTGTAAATTCTATGCATTCTTTGGTTTATTATTGGCACAGTCATTCTTATCGGGTAGTTGTTTTCAATTAGTTGTTCTTTTAAGTCTTTTATTACTCTTGGTCTTTACTCTGGTGATGAGAGTTTAAGGGCTCTGTCAATGTATTCTATCATTGTGCCTTGTATTTGCTTGCTGGACGTTTAATAAACAATAGCCTTTACCAAATTATACTTATTCATTTGGATAAGGACAAGGCACAATAAAAGGATACATTGACAGAGCCCTTAAACTCACATCACCAGATTTGAGACCAAAAGTAATGAAAGAGTTAAAAGAATAACTAATTAAAAACAACTACCCGATAAGAATGACTGCCCCAATAATAAATCAAAGAATATATAGACTTAACAACACACAAATAACGGAGCAAAAGAAAGAGGGTAAAATACCAATACCGACGGTATTGGTATTTTTGTGTACGGTATTATACCGTACACAAAAATATATCCTATGAAATCACAAAAATATTGAAGCCTCATAATATAGAAGTAGTCCACAAACCTCAAAATCAAATAAAGGAGATTTTCAGCAGACTAAAAACTTCAACACCAAAGTCTAAGAAGTCTAATTTAGTCTACAGTGTCCCACGCAAAGACTGTGACAAACAATATATCGTACAGACTTCACAAAGATTACAAGATAGACTAAACGCTCAGAAATACACAAAAAACGCCTCAAAGCGCTCAATAAACATAAAAAACGAAGAAACATGAATTCGGCTACGAAGAAACAAAAATACTGACAACACCTAAAACCTAAACATAAACAAAGAGAAATATGGGAGATGATACACATACAATCAAATTTAAAAGAAACAGTAAATGATAGACAAGGCGTGAAACAACTGATTCAATTTTATGTACCACTTCGAACAAAACGAACACAATAAAAAGAAGAAAGTCTAGGAAAGGTTTGAAAGGTGCGAAAAATTCGAATAATTGCCGGGAAAGCCCTAAAACCAGCCCTATTCTGTTTCCCATACAAACGTTTTCTAAATAAAATATATTTGAACTTTATTGCTATTCAATAAAGTTCATATTAAATTATAATCACTCACTGTTGTCTAAGAAATGTAGGTGTGTTCCTAACTTCAAAGAGCCAATTTGCAATTATATATATATATATATATATATTACCGCTGCACAAAGTTCAAATTCAATCGTATCTATCAAAATAGTCTTCGCGTGCGCGTTGGAGGATCTAATGTCGCGTTCCGAAACTCAACAAAAGTGATAATATTACGAATGCGACCAAATTGAATAGTGACAAAATGTAATAGATCATTAGTAGTACTGATTTTCAATTTGGTCGGCTTCGCGAAACTTAATTTAGCTAACTTCAGTTGTTAATGTATCAGATTATTTTGTTTTAGATTAATAAATCTTAAGTTTTGTCACAAATTAAATTTCTGAACGCAACCATAATATTTGACATTAGATTCGACAACCAATTAATCAACTAATCAATCCATCCTGTCACGCTTCAGAACACGGAAAAAAGTATTACGAATTGTGTTACGATATCTATGAGTGCGCGAGAACTTTCTTTACTTTGGTGATCCTTTGTGATCACTTTACTGCTAAGTGAGCGAGAAATTTTCTCACTTTGATTAATTAAAATTTACGATGCCGAGGAAAAGACGACCTGACTTATGTCGTCGCAGTCAAACAAATATGCGAAGAGTTCCTCTCGGGCTAACCGCACTGGTGACCAGAGAGAGAGAGATCAAGAAAATAGTCGTATTGCTATGTCAGAATTGCGTTATTTAGTGAGTGACAATGAAGTAGATAGGCTTAGAATGCAACGAGTTCGTGTACATCAAACACAACAACAGCAAGCCACGACATAATGAAATCGAGCGAATCCGCTACGCAGTGCTCCTGTGATTCTTGAACGAGCTGCATTCCACCATAGTGGAATCATAATAGCCGGATCATAATCCGGCAATTGATTATTGTGCCGACAAATCGGTAACAATTGGAGAAATGAAAATAATTTGTGAATATTGTAAGGCGTTAAAATATACTGGTGAATCAACTGGATTATGTTGTGCTGGAGGCAAAGTAAAATTGCCACAATTTGTTCCACCACCAGATCCTTTACGATCTTCAGTTTCTGGGATTGGAAATGATTCTAAGTACTTCTTGGCCAACATTCAGAAATATAACAGCTGTTTCCAGATGACATCATTTGGCGCTACACATATTATACAGAACAATTTCATGCCCACTTTCAAGGTATATACCAAAATATTTTTTTATAATATTCAAGTATGTACTAAAATATATATATATATATATATATATATATATATCGGAAATGAATGGACAAATTTTTAAGAATTACAGATACAAGGACAAATTTATCACTTACTTGGGGCACTGTTACTACTACCTGATGCAGATTATCAATTTTTACAGATATATTTTATGGGCAATTTAGATGCGGAAGTTGATAATCGTTGTGCTCACAATTCAACAGTGAAGAGCACCATTGTCCAAGAATTACAAATGTTTTTTCATTAGAATAACAATTCAGTAAATTAGCATTGGATCGGATCCCATCTGATAGCCATAATATTATCATTCGAGCTGACAAAACACACAAGGAGGTTTAATTCACTTACCCTTGACGAAGTGGCTGTTGTCATTGTGGGAGAAAATGTACAATCTAGAGATATTGTGCTTCATCGTCAGAATAGTGATATAAAACGTGTATCTGAAACACACAGGAGTTATGATGCATTACAATATCCTCTGATGTTCTGGCAGGTGGAAGATGGATACCATTTTAATATCAAAATGGTAAATCAAGTAACAGGTAAATGAATTGAACAAAATTAAATAACATTTTTAAATTCAGTTCATCTAAATAACAAAATAGACATTTGTTACTTTTGATTGCCGGTGCTGAAACCAACAAAAAAAATTAATGCCATGAATTTCTATTCATACAGACTCATGATCCGTCAAGGTAAGTAAATCATATTTTGATGTGTCAAACACTTTTTCATCAGTTTGCAGTTGACATGTATGTAAAAATTGAAACTGACCGATGGATATACATCCGTTTGAACCAACGACAGCTACGATCAGAGGAATACATTCATCTCCGCGATGCTTTAAATGTCGATGGCAATGTGAATAATGTGGGAAGAATGACAATTTTGTTAGCCACTTATATAGGAAGCCCACGCCACATGCACGAATATGCTCAGGATGCTATGTCATATGTTAGGCATTATGGCCGCCTAGACTTATTTGTTCCATTCACATGTAACCCAAAATGGTCCGAAATCGAGAGGGAATTGCTACATAGCCAAACACCAGTTGATAGACATGACATAACTGCCAAAGATTTTAAACAAAAATTAAAATCTCACGAATTTCTTAATAAAGCATTGTGTGTATGGCTGAGTCCGTTGTTGGATGTACTGTGTAGAATGGCGAAAGCGTGGATTGTCCCATGCCCACATTTTAGTCTGGTTAGTGGACAAAACAAGGCCAGATGAGATTGATTCCACAATTTCAGCTGAAATTCCAGATAAAACAGTTGACCCAAAATTGAATGCAGTAGTTACCAAACACATAATACATGGACTTTTCGGACTTTTCAACTACAATTCACCCGGTATGGTCGACGACAAGTGTTCCAAGCGATACCCAAGAGACCTGCTTGCTGAAACCATAACGGGAAATGATGGATATCCATTATATCGTCGGCGATCAGTTGCGGACAATGGGCGATCGGTAGTTGTGAAGGTGAGAGGACAAAATGTTGAAGTAGACAATCGTTGGATTGTGCCATACTCGCCAATAGTGTCCAAAGCTTTTGAGACTCAATGTGGAATATTATAACTCTATGAAGTCTATCAAGTACATATGTAGATATGTTAACAAAGGTAGCGATATGCTGTCTTCGCTGTAACCAATGCAAATGATGAAATATCACAGTGTCAGATAGGTCGCTATGTAAGTAGCAACGAAGCAATTTCGCGTAACTTTTCATTTGCGATCCATGAAAGACCATTTAGAAAATGGTCAACGAGTTTATTTTAATGAATCGAACGCGGCAGACAGACCGGCACGTCCACCGTCGACAACATTAACAAGTTTATTCACAGTCTGTCAAACTGATGATTTTGCTCGCACTTTGCTGTATGCTGACATGCCACGCTATTACACATGGAATGCATCATCGAAATCGTTTCAGCGTCAAAAACAAGGAACACCAGTTGAAGGACATCCAAATGTATTTGCTTCAGACGCTCTGGGTGGCATCTACACAGTACATCCAAATAACGATGAAAGTTATTATTTGCGATTGTTGTTCGTGGTCCGACATCATTTAAACAACTGAGAACAGTTAATGGACAGTTAATGGAAATTTACAATGAGAGATTGATCATGATAGAAGATATGTGTTTATTGATGGCAAATAAAGTATTGTCGTGTTTGGGAATGACAGCACCAAATCGTCATATGCACGATGCATTAAACCACGAAATGCAAAGAGAACAACAGCACGATATTGAAGCATTGGCCAAAACAGTTCGTACAAATGTTCTACAATTAAATCAACAACAAAGAATTGCGTACGGTACTTTGATAGAAGCTGTGAACAGTGATCTGGTGGCATTTATTTCCTGATGCTCCCGGAGGAGCAGGAAAAACGTTTTTAATTTCATTGCTTTTGGCGAGGACCAGATCATGAAATGATGTTGCTTTAGCGTTGGCTTAATCTGGAATAGCTGCAACTCTGCTAGAAGACGGACGAACTGCAAATGAAATTACCATTAAACATGCGAAACACCAACTTGCAACATCGCCAAAAAGATCCTACAGGTATGCAAATTGATTGTTTGGGATGAATGCACAATGGTCCATAAATGGCCACTGGAGGCACTTGACGGAACGTTAAAAGACGACAACCAAAATATTTTTGGTTGGACCATGATTCTGTTGTCAGGTGATTTTTGTCAGACTCCTCCAGTTATTCCCCGAACAACTGTTGCTGATGAACTGAATGCATGCCTAAAATCATCGAATTTGTGGCAGTATGTAAAGACACTCCAATTGACAACTAACACGCGAGTATTTCTGCAACAAGATGAAACTGAAAATGTGTTTGCGAAGCAGTTGTTTGGAGACATTGGAGATAATAAACTTGCAGTGGACACCTCGACAGGATTCATCAAATGTGATGAATCCTGTCGATAATGATCCTGTGGATAATGATCCACAGATTTCTGTCATATCACAGACTCAAAAAAGGAGCTTATTCAGCGTGTTTTCTCAGATATAGCGCAAAAGTTCAATAACCATAATTGGGTGGGTGAAGGAGCAATATTGGCGGCGAAAAATAAAGAAGTCGAGGATCTCAATGCGACCATTCAGAATTTTCTTCCAGGACAGTTGGTTTCCTCAAATCAGTCGACACCGTTATAAACCATGATGACGTAGTCAACTATCCCACGGAGGTTTTGAATTCACTGGAATTGTCTGGATTACCACCTCACAATTTGCAGTTAAAAGTAGGCAGTTGTCATCATGCTGCGTAACATTAATCCACCTCGACTGTGCCTTTGCGATGACCATAAAGAAATCGCAAGGACAGTCGTTAGAAGTTTGTGGAATCAACATTGAGTTTCTCTGTTTCGCGCATGGACAATTACACGTCGCGTGTTCGCGCGTCGGAAAATCGTCTTCTTTGATTATTTACGCACCACAAAAAATATAGTTTATGAGAAAGCTCTAAATAACAGACTGTATTATAACAGTGTGTGTCTGTCAGTATCAAATTTGAACAAAATTTGAATATTAAAACAGATTTAATCTGTTCCCTTCTACAATTTTAATTTCAAAAAAATTTTTTTTTTTAAGAAACTTTAAGAATTAAATTAATGTCTTTATAAGCACTGCTCATATTTAATAGACGTATAAAATCAAAACTCATCATACAATATCAAATGGAATTAAGAAAAACCAACGAATATAAATTGTCAATTGAAATTAAAATATAAATAAGCAAACATTTTTTGTTTCGTTCCAGGCATGCGTACTGAACTCTTCAGACAAACGTACGAAGCCCTGTTTGTTACAAAATGTATTGTTTTCTAATCCTTTATCAATGAAAAATAACTCTTTCTCAAAAATATAAAACATAATTTCAAGAACTTCTCAAAAACTAATTTATTTGAAATATTCAATATATTTAAATAAATTACTTCAAAAAATCTCAAAACATGTAGCACATCCTCAAGAAATAATTAAAATTACGATAAGATCAGTTCAACTTTACATATAAAAAATTAATAAAATCAATTAAACAATGTATAGACTTACCGAGTGCAACTTCAGAAATATATAATATATGAATATGCAAATAGGTTCCTTTGATATTTATTTAGTTTTTTAGAAAAATACGCTACGGGTTTCATTTCACCATTAATCTGTTTTTGTTTAAGAACAGCTCCTACTCCTTGAATACTGGCACTGGCATCAGAATATATAGTAGTATAGGCACTTGGGTCGAAAATTGCAAGAATTGGCTCAGAACAAAGGATGTTCTTAGTTAAAAGCTTCCTGACAAGCCAATGACCAATTGAATTTTACATCTTTTCTCGGTAAATTATGCAACGCATCTAATAATCTAGCTAAATCTGTTATATATTTGTGATAAAAATTAAATTTAGCCAAAAATTTCCTTATCTTCTTCCGAGTATCTGGTGGAGAAAAATTCCTAATAGAAATTAAATTGTCATTTATAGGTCATACTGTAGTGTTTCCTACAATATGCCCTAAATATTTGACTTCTTCTTCTGCAAAAAATTACACTTGATAAATTTAAGTGTGAATCCTTCATTACATATTGCTTTCAAGAGACTCTCCAAATGTTCTATATGTTGGTCAAATGTTGAAGAAAATATTAGAATATCATCTATATAATTTAGGCAGAATAAATTCAGGTTATATTTTCTGATAATATTATTCAATATACGTTGAGATATGGCCGGGGATTTTTTAAGTCCAAAAGGTAAACATTTCCATTGCTAGTGACCATTCTGTGTCACAAAAGCAGTTGTATATCTATCTATCTTTGGTACGAATAGGACTCGACCAAAAGGCAGAATTTACATCTAATGCAGTAAAGAATTTTGCATTTCGGGTCTTGGCTAAGATTTCATCAATTAATGGGAAAGGCTGTGGTTCGGGAACAATTAATTTATTGAGTTCACGAAAATCGACACAATCTGGTTTTAGACCCTTCATCTCTTTTATATGCTAAAGTGACTGGTGATGCAAAAGGTGAGGAGGACTCCTCAATCAGTTTCGCTTTCAACAATCTTCCTATTTGGAATTCTATCTCTTTTTGAACCTCCATTGAGTATCTGTATGGTTTTTTTGCTATAAATTTGTGTTCTAGAAGTTTCATATTTGCCTCATTGTTTTGTACCTGACTAATATCAAACTTGTGTTTTGCAAAAATATGGTCATATTTATTTATTAAAACTTCAATTTTATTTTTCTGATTTGGTTCCAAATGGTCTAATTTTGCTTCGAAAAGTTCTGTTGGTATCCCTTCATTGAAATTGATGGTGTAATCATGATTATTATTATTATGGACACAATAGATCTTTCTCTCTTCATACATATCTAATCTTTGAGAAATATTCAAATCAGAATCTTGTTTTAATTAAAAATTGGAAATAGAATCTAGTCCGAGTTGAATATCATACTCGAAATTCTTCTCATTAGCTACAAAAAGTACAACTTCTTTTTTGATATTATTGATTCTCATTTTTGTAATTATTTTTCTTGAAAAATTTGCCCAGCCACTGACTGTTTTGAATGTGTTTATATTATCTTGAATGCGTAGACATAACTTTTCTGCTACTTTGGAATTCACAAGACTGACATTCGAGCCCAAATCATAAATTCCACATAATTCATTATTATTTATAAACACGTTCAATTTTATTAATGACAGCAGTCTTAGTTTTTTTGGTTTGAAATGGCCTCATTTAATTCATCCTGTACCCCAACATTGTTTACCATTCTTATGTTACCGGATACGTTTTTTTGTTCAAAATTATTGGATTTATTCTTTAGCCGACATAAAGTCTCCGGATGAAATCTAATTGAGAAACCATTCTTCTCACAAATTGAGTATGGCTCCTTCTTAAATGGTTTTCTATTTATTTGTGAATAGGAAGGAGTTTTTTCGGCAGATTTATTCATTCTATGATTTTCTTCATTTCGATCGTTGTCATATTTTTTGAACTTTCTAGCTTTCGCAACTCACCCAAGAATTTCTCGAAAGTTGTTAAATTTGATCGATCAATTTTATCTTGTAAAATATTTGGCAAACTTGTTACAACTCAATCAATTAATATGTCAGTTGGAAAATTATTTCGGAGATTTAACAACAAATTTTCTTTCCTAAAAGCGTAGTCAACTAAACTTCCTCCTATGTACCTAAATGAATATGCCTCTCTATATTTATGCCAACTCGTTCACGAAAACTCTCTAAGCAGTTATCTTTCCATATTTGAAAACTTTTGTCTAAACCGAATGTAATTAGATACTGAATTGCTTCAGCCGTTACTATGTGGTAGTTGATCATAATTAAAACAAATTGTAAAAATTAATATGTTTTACTACCAATAAAAAGATATATTACACATTCTCTTGTGATTCGATCATCAGACAACTGTCTGATGATAGTTAAGATCACGGGAATTTATTATCGAATTATGAGTATATTGAGGAATATAAAAATTTGATTCAGTGCTTTTGGTTATATATGCCTCTTACATAAACGAGGTTACTAGACCTACAAGTAATGCCTGCTTAGATCATTTCTTTATGAGTTATCGCCGCCCTACAAGGAATAAAGGTTTCATTATTCGTACTGACATTAGTGATCATTACACAATAGTGCTATGTCTTGATTTCGAGATAGAACGCAGAGAAGAAGAAGTCAGATATAAAAAATATACGAAGTTTCATAAATTGAAAGACGATTTGAAGTATAGGTATAAATGTAGATACTTTTACGAAAGGCTTTTTCAATTTATTGAATAACTTTATACAGGAAAATACCAGAGAAATAAAGTTGTCATACAGGAAATGCGGGAAAAAAGATTGGGTTATTGAAGACCATAATCAAAAAAATATTTTGTACAAAAGAATGATGAAAGATCCATACAACATAAAATTAAAAAATGAATACACTGTATATCGGAATATAACAAATAAACTCATAAAAAAATGCGAGAAAAGATCACACCAACAACTTTATCAAGCAAAATAAATCTAAAACCAAATCACTTTGGTTTTACGTAGATGACCTATGTGGAAGATCCAAGCCAGTAACGCAAATAGAGATGATTAAGACATCTGATGGACAGGTACTAATTCAAGGAAACTAATGGTAGAAGAGCTGTGTAAATACTTTACTGACATAGGAGAGAAATCTGCTTATGATATAGATGAAATTACAAAAAGGGAGAAAGGTGAAAGTTTAATAGAAAAAACATTATTTTTGTTCCCAACTTGTGGAAGTGAGGTGGAAAAAATAATTTCAGAGTTAAAACTGGTGGAACTCCAGGTGAGGATGGTTTAAGCACTGAACTTATAAGAAATATCAGTGGAGAATTGGCTAAACCAATTGCATTCTTGGCCAATCAATATTTCTAAACTGGTGAATTTCCGGACAAAATCAAGATAGGTGTCAACAAACCCATATTTAAATCAGGAGATAGAACTGATAGGACTAATTATAGACCAATATGTTCGATGTTACATGTAGCTAAAAGTATAGAAAAATTAATCAAGGTTCGTATTGTAAACTTTTTAGAGAAATATAAAATAATATCACGAAATCAGTCTGGATTCAGGACAGGCAGGTCCACTGAGGATGCAATGAGAAAACTGTTAGAAAGAATGAATAGTTGTTTAGACAAGAGCAAGGTTAGTTTATGCGTTTTTATAGATCTCACGAAAGTCTTTGATAAAGAATCACATGAAAAGTTACTTCGAAAACTCTATTTCAGTGGGTTCAGGGGTAAATCTTATGAGCTCGTGAAAAGTTATCTGTATAATAGAAAACAAAAGGTAGAGATACAGGGTATTAGAAGCAGTGCTAAACTGCTAAAGTATAGAATACCACAGGGTACAGTGTTGGGGCCTATAATGTTCATTATTTATATGAAAAGTCTTCTACTGGTGAAAAATAAAGAAGAAGCTATCAGTTTTGCGGACGATAATGTTACCATATACGAGAGTAACACTTGGGATAAACTAAAAAAGGAAGCTGAAGAAGATATTAGAAACGTGAGTCTGTGGTTGAAGAAAAATAAACTAACCATGAATACTGATAAGACAAAGTATCAACCATTTGGTCCATATAAATCAGGCCTTCCACAAATGAGAAATTTGGAAATTGATGAGTTTACATCAATCCCGGAAGCTGACCAGGTGAAATATCTGGGTGTAACGATTGATCGTCATCTGAAATGGGACAAACATATAGATATTTTGGTAAATAAATTGAGGTGTTTACTAGTCGGGTTTAAATACCTCAGAAAATACTTGGATGTACCAGAGCTGAAGATCATATACTCGGCTTTATGTCAGTCCCAAATAAAATATGGGATGGGGGGAACCTACAGCTGTCATATGAAGAGGGTCGAAGTGGATCAAAAATGGTTGCTTCCAGTCATCTACAGAAAGCCACTCTTGTTTTCGTCAGATGAGCTATTTTCTGTTTCCAAGATTATGAATCCCACCCAACTATTTGAGCTGCAGATTTTATTTGACACACGCACAGAAAATAAAAAACATTACGTCTAGAGCAGATAAGCGCATAGGACAGAGATGCTTCGCTTACTTGACCGCATGAATACATTCTGTCAAGAAAGTACCGGGAATTATCGATTTAAATCTGGCGGGGCAATGAGGCAGGTAAAATTTTTTTTCCTAGGTTGGTACCACTGTCCTTAATTACTATGCCAAGCTTGAGCGGGATCTGTCAACTAGTGTGTTTGAAACAGCTGATTAAGTCAGTCGATGTCAGAGTGCGTGCCGATTTTTACTATGGGTGATTACGTTGAGCAAAGAATTTGTTTAAAGTTTTGTGTTACAAATGAATTTTCGTGTGCCGATGCATTGAAAATGTTGCAAAAGGCCTTTGGTGATAATGCTCTATCGAAAACTCGTGCATATCAGTGGTACAGAGCCTTCAAGGACGGTCGTGAAGTGGTCGCTCATCGACGGCTTCGATCGAAGATAACGTCGATAAAATTAAGGAAAGGGTGCTGGAAAACCGTCGTACCAGCTTGAGAGAGATAGCACATGATCTTAAGATATCGAACGAGTCCGCACGTACGATTTTGATTGATATTTTGGACATGAGAAAGGTGGCCGCACGACTCGTACCGAAAGACCTGAATTTTCTTCAAAAACGTCATCGCGAACAGATTGCTTCAGACATGCTGGATCGCTGTAATTCCGATTCTACATTCATGGAACGCATTATAACTGGTGATGAGACCTGGGTCTACGAGTACGATATGCAAACAAGCCAGCAATCATCGGAATGGGTGGCAAAAAATGAGCCGAAACCGAAAAAACCACGCCAAAGCCGCTCGAAAATGAAGGTGATGCTCATTGTTTTCTTCGATATCCGTGGCGTGGTGCACTACGAATTCGTTCCAGAGGGTCAGACGGTAAACAAGGAGTATTACCTAGGCGTTATGAAACGTTTGCGTGAGCATATCCGTAAGAAGCGGCCAAATTTGTGGGCGAACAACTCATGGATTTTGCATGACGATAACGCGCCTTCGCACCGAGCTACGATTGTGACTGACTTTCTCGCCAAAAACTCAACAAACGTGCTTCAGCAACCACCGTATTCGCCGGATTTGGCTCCCTGCGACTTTTTCCTCTTCCCAAAACTAAAATTGCCCCTTCGTGGCACCCGTTTTGAGTCGATTGAAGCCATAAATCAAAATTCAGCGCGAGAGCTAAAATCCATCCCGGAAAGCGCCTATAATAAATGTTTCGATAATTGGAAGTGCCATTGGCATAGATGTATTGGAGCAAATGGAGCCTATTTTGAAGGCGACCCAATAAATTTTGACGATTAAATGTAAAAATGTTGTTTTAATTGAAAATTCCCGGTACTTTCTTGACAGAGTAGTATATGCCGTTGTACCTAAAGATCTGAAATGTGGAGGAGGGCTCGGCCAGAAGTCTAGGTTGAGAAATTGGGGAAATTCAAAGGGGAAGGAAATATTTTAATTCGATAATAGATCACCAATTACTTACATAATGACATCATCGAGTTATAGATAAAATAAATACTTACCGGATTCGACCTTTAGCCTAAATAAATTTAGGGCTTCAGTATTTACTTCAGCAAGTAAAGTTTACAATCTTCACCTCTGATAAAGTATTATATAGTAGCGGAGTTTTTATTTGTACATACGCATACGATATATATATATATATATATATATATATATATATATATAGTATACGATATATCATATCCTTTGATAAAGTATTATATACGAGATATATATATATACATATATATATATATATATATATATATATATATCGTATATAATACTTTATCAAAGGTGAAGATTGTAAACTTCACTTGCTGAAGTAAATGCTGAAGCTCTAAATTTATTTAGGCTAAAGGTCGAATCCGGTAAGTATTTATTTTATCTATAACTCGATGATGTCATTATGTAAGTAATTGGTGATCTTTTATCGAATTAAAATATTTCCTCCCCCTTTGAATTACCCAATTTCTCAACAATATTATAAATACAAAATACTTGATTGTCCGAATTAAAAAAAAAAATATTCGGAACGTATTTTCTATCCTAGATTTATTAATTTTTCGGAAGTAAAATTTAATCAAACAGAACTATTAGAAAAACGATATAATTACAATTTAAATAACGACAATAAGAACTTCTTAGAACACTTAGCTATCGAACAGGAATCACACTGAAAAAGTGTCAAAATCAAAATATAGATAAATATGCATTTGCTAACAGTATAAATAAAAAATTACTCATCAATCACATAATGATTGACGCATAGTCAAATCTACAAGAAATAAAATTTCAGAAAATGATCTAGAAGGCGATTTCAGAAAATAGAGGGGGTAAAAAAAGGTTTACAATTCTTTGGGAGTTCCGAAATATTTCAAAAAAGGTTCAATAGAAAGGATCTGCCTAATTTCGTTTGGTTATTCAATAAAGTTTGTTTTTTATGATACCTATTAATTTCTAACATTTCTAATAGGTTCAGTCAGTATTTTTATTCTCAACGTGTGACGAAATTCCGAAACGACTATCGAAAATATGTCCTGTATCCAATATTTGTTCTGCACAAGTTGAATTCCTCTTGTTGTTGCAATAACATTTTTTATGTTCCCTTTTGGGAAAATAGGTAATTTGAAGTGAAATGAATTGTTCTGTCAGTATGGGTTGGTTTCCGGTATATTGAAAAATCTTTTTTGTTATCAATTTTTGTGACGGTTAAGTCCAAAAATTTGGTACTACTGTTTTTTCTAACTCATAAGTGAATTGTATGGTTGTGGACAATTTACTCAAGAATTCAACCAACAAAGAAAATTATCTATCAGTGATATTGAATAAACATAAAATATCTTTCACATACCTATACTGTAGTTTATTGCAAATGGAATTTCTGTGTGATCTAAATTGCCTAAGATTTGTGGCTGGTTAGAAATATTGCCAGTATATCAAAATAGCCTGCGGCGTATTTCGGAATCAACGTAGGATTTGAATCCCTAAGATATACTCAATATAAGTAGTCTGTGTGTAGACTTGTTGTTGGAATTATTATTAGATATAACTAATAATATGGAGCAACAAACTAGATAAGAATTAAGTGGACTCTATTAAATTATTGTATTAAAATATTTGAACCTGGTTTCAGGGATTGAAAGAATGCTACAAGTATAAAAAATATATTGAAGTATAAAAAATGTTGAAGTATAAAATATGTGTCATAAAATGATAATGTATACAAAATTAATTTACTGTACTTCTTCTGTGTGTGCTATGTCCCATAGTTTCTGGGAGACAGTGTGTGTTGGAATACTGAATACTGAATTGTGAATAGTGGTGAATTGTGTAGTGAATTGTGTAGTGTGAATAGTGAGTAAATTGAAATAGTTGACTTGGTACATCAAGAATTACACGAAATTTCGTCTATGGTTTCTGTGGATTCCTTTTTCATAAAGAAACAATAGACAACAATATTGAAATACTATAGAATGTACATGCGCAAACATTTTGCGCATGAGATTACATGTTGTGGCGGCAGTTTGTGCCTTAACATATACCAATAAATGAAGCAATTAAAGTAATAGCTTTTGAATATTCTTGTGTCCAAAAAATCCATAAGAATTTCGGATAGTAACGGGCTGAAAGGATTTCATATAGTGAAGCTATCGTTATCTATGTAAATCTTGCCGTTAAACGTGCAATAATTTTGTTGCAGGCAAACTGTCAAAACATCCATTATTTCTTGTTTTATTACCGAATTTGCCGAATTGGTTCTCTGTCGGAGTAAGAACTGATTGAATTTTATGGTTTCTGTAACAGGTAGATATACTAATAATCTGTACTTTCGGAAAAATTAGGAAAATAAAAATTGTGTAGTTTTCATGTCTCATGACCTAAAATGTCGATAGATGAAGAATAAGATTGTTACTCTAATAAATATTTTTGGAAATTCCGATGTTAAGATTAGCAGTTATATACAAATAATTTGACTTCTCCAGATAATTGAGAAAGATATATCGTTTTGGTTATTCCAAATTTTGTCGTTTTTCTACTTCTCAGAATGGACCTAAAATTAAGTATTTCCCTGAAATAAATTTGCATAAATATACAAAAGATGTGTTAAGCGAATTAACAGGGGCCCAATGGTTTTATTGTTATGATACTTCATTGAATGCATGAACGCACTTAGGTAATTTTAAAATATCAAGTTCACCCTGAATTTTGGAATAATCTATGAAATATTGGATAATATTGATTATTTATTCTGATCATTTTCATTAGAATTATTTCGAAATATTAACCAAATAATATTATTTGTTAACGAAAAAAATTATTGAATTTTGAATGTCACTTCGCAGCAATGGAACTTTTTCAATGAACAAGTTATAAAAATTCATTTCTTGATAAGAGTTGAAAGTTTCTAAAAAATTTTCCTGAATTTGAAATTTAAAGAGGTACAATGATAATTTTCAATTTTGTATACAATAGCAAACCTGATGAATGATTTTGCGGAAAAATGTTTTTCCTATGCGTTTTTTTGACAAGTGAAGGTGAAAAATAGCTATTCTTAGTGCAAATTATTAGTTTGTTTTATATAGCACAATCGCGCTAAAGAGAAAGGGTTTATTTGATGGATTCGGTCTTTACTTGATTGAAATTCATATTCAACTAGTAATAAATGAAATTCAATTTCCACAAACTTTTTATTCTTGAATGACAATTGTTTCGCCATACTGTGGCCTACTCATATTCTAAGTTTGAACTGACATTGTATGAAATATTAAGTTTTCATACACTATCAGTTCAAATGTAGAATATGACTAAGCCACAGTGTGGCGAAACAATTGTCATTCAACAATAAGAACTTTGCGGAAATTAAATTTTATTTATAATTATTTGGAAAGGGTTTAGCTCCCGTAACACTTTTTGCGCGCTCAGTCAAAAACTCTTATCATTTCGTCATAATATCTGTATGTTTCGAAATTTTTGCCCAAAATAGTCTCAGCAAAATATTGCTGAAGAATTGATGGTCAAATTTAATTGTGTCCGTTCGGCCAGCCGTAAAAAAACCTAGATACATCAAATTTACACTATAGGTTCTTAACTCGAATATTAAGATCAAGTTAAAATGGACTGCCACAGTGTTTCGTTAGTATGACCATTCGAAATTTTTTTCCTTAATATTTCAAAAATTACACATTCGATTGTGTTGAGGAGAAGTAATTTCAAACAAGGTCCCACCAAATATGACAGATAACGAAATATTTTTCATAGATAACTTCTGTTGTATTGGCAATCTTTTTTTTTCAGGAGAATAAAATGAATCAAATATAATGTTGGCGGATATAATAATTATGAATAGCCATAGCTTATTAAATTAACACGAAGGAGAAAAATTCGAAACTTGTAAAAAATGGGGTTGAATTGTTATTTATTAAATAATAACATAATATCAGTATATGAAACGCTACTTTGATACTAGAATAAAAGAACAAAGGAGATCGTTTCTCAATAACAAATTGGATTCCACATATGCAGAACATAATTTGATGAAAGTTTCATGATTTTGCATAAAGAAGTTAGAAGCTTGAGGTTAAACTTATTGAAATGTTCACCTTATAAATAAGTTGAGAAATTCTGAGAATTTACCGAATTGTAGCGACTACCTTCTTCACTCCTCGTCCAGAAACCTACCTTGCTCTGTCGAAGCTTGACCGTCGTATCAATAGAGGACACGACCTGTCTAAAGATTTCTGACTAACCGTCCCCGCCGAGTTCAAATAGTAAGGCACACAGCGTTAGACGACCGTTCCAAAGCAGAACACATGGTCACTAGCGTCACAGACAGACATGCGCACCACGCCTGTCTGAAGAGTTTGAGGTGCGCATGCTCAGAACGAAACGCCGTCTCCCAAATTGAGATTTTTCTTTCGAGCTTCAGAATAACCAGAACGAACAATTCACCTCTGTTGGTTTCATTTTGCTAGAAGCGCAGTGGTTTTTCCAAAAGTAATGAAAACACTCCTATTTTAACATAAGTACATTAATATTAAAACTGTAATTAAACTTCTGGCTACTTTATCCAGATTTCTATATTTCGTGCGTTAGTTTTGGGTAACTGACTACAAAGATGTTAGTATTTCATAAAAATGTCTTGGATTTTCGAATTTTAGGAGTGATTTGAAATTAGAGGTTTGCATCTATTGATAAAAATTCAAATTCAATTCTGCCTGCCTGTCTGGTAGGTACAAAGTATGCTAACTTTAATTTCCTGAGATAAAGTAAGTCTCATTTCACTTTAATATTTAATTTTATGGATTTTTCTAATTTTGACACTCAAATTCCTCTAGGCTTTATACTAAGTATTCCCCATTTTTTATAATTCTCAATTTTCACAAATATTTTTAAATTTTTATGCACCTCTGAGATTTTATATTTGTATGAGTTATGAAAATACAGTTTATTCAGAAGTTGAATGAAGGTTTTTTTTTCAACATTTTCGATATATTGAGAATTTCACGAACTTAGCCAAGATATTTGAACATCAAGACTACTCTGAAAGTTTCAAGTCGTTTCCTCTCAAAACGAATCTTAAATATTGAAATCTTCAACGAAAATTTTTTGTATATGACCATTTTCATGTTCATATAACACCGAAGGCGGATTCTGTTTACAAATGAACTTATGGTGCATTTGTATTTCAAACCTGTGTTTAAGGCTGGCCGGACTGACACCATTGAATTCGATCTCAATTTCTTAATCTGTAGGTCTAACCTAATTTTATGATACCAATCTCGACTAAAATTTTGAAAATCAAAGACATTTGGTCGACATGATAACGCGTTGCTGTGTTCATGGAACAAGCGCGCAATAAAAGTTTGCCTGGGATACACAATATAGATTCAATTTGATACATACGAGTATTCTAAATTCATTTATTTCTCATCGAATAAGAACCTTGAATTGCTGACCGCTTCTAATTTGTTTGTATGGTTTTCCAGAATGCCTTTCTCTGAAAGGAGGTTTATTTTACAGAGACATAGCATGGAATCAAAGAGCTTGCTGGGATTTACCCAGTCTTAGGAAGTCTTTCTTAATTAGTGACTTATTCGGTGTATTGTTCCATGCATGTTTGATTGTAACAGATAGTCGTCCCTTTTTTATTAAATAAATTAAACACTACAAAATGAATGAAGATGCGAATGTGAGAATACCCAAAGACTTGAAGGTGCTGTTACAGCAGTCACGATAGTTCAGACCTCCCAAAATCCCTACTGCTCATTTCTGCAGTCGAAAAACTGCCTCACGATGTGAGCAGCCGCCCCCCAGCAAAATGCCATATCTCAAAAGGGATTCTACCAGAGCATATGTGATGTTAAACAGATTGTTGATGAGTGAACACGTATTGTCTGGCGGTCCCTTTGAATTGTGAAATTGCGGTGGGTTCTGGGTTGTTTATGAGTTTGATTTTGGAGGGATGAGGTGTTAAGGTCCATTGCGTACACAGGTATGTGTTTGAGATGATTTCATTCAATCAATTTCATTGAGAAATCGTTGTTTGTTTTCGTTGATATCGCTTCTTTTTTTCGTCGATATCAGCGGGCGGCGTACGTTCCACAAGTGTAGCTTGATTGTGCATATTTTAAGCGTGATTCATTCCAGGAAAGAAATTACGATAAGTTATTGACCTCTCATATCGCACCGAATTCCCCGATTCCTCTTGTTCCGTGGCCTTCCTTGTCTGTTTTGAGTCTTCCTTAAGGGCCCAAGGAAGTGAAGTTTGTCCTCCTGATTTCCCTTTGTGAAGGGGGGCCATTGTGGCGACTCAGTTGACCCCCGAAGCGATTCTTAGCTCAAATTACTATGGATGAAAAATCGGTTCAGCAAATACTGGAGAAGATAAATGACCTAAGATCGAATCAAAAAATAGTATTCAGACTTCCGAATCCAACATATTACTGGAGCTCGAGGATTTGAGATTTCGATTTCGCCAGCTCGAAACGGAAAACGCACTTCTGAAGGAGAAAATTGAACACAGTTCGAAACGAAGTCTAGGAAAAATAACATTGTTGTTTTTGGGTGGACTGCGTCGAATGAGGAGATCAATTTGGAGTTTATTTGTACTGTACTCAGTAAACTGTTGGGAATTGAAATTCGCGATTTCTTCTGTCTGGGTAGAAGATCGAACCGTCCGGTGAAGGTTGAGTTCGTTTCATACCTCAAAAAAGTTGAAGTTTTTAGAAACAGTAAGAAACTCAAAGGAACTGTATTGCAATTGCAAGCGATCTAACGGAGGAACAGCGAGGCGAACATCAAGTGCTGAAAAGTTTTCTAATTGAGGAAAGGAAGAAGGGTAAAACTTGCTACATTAGGGGAAGCAAACTAGTTGTCAATGATGAGAAATTTTCAATTCACGAACTGCAAGAACCGCGAAGAGAAAACACCAAATCTAACAGTATTCTGGCAACACCGACTCAAGCCCTTATAGTGCGACAAGAAAACGTCGAAAAGCAAACTCGAGCTCACCAGACTGGAGCACAGACGGAGATTTCGAGAGTTGGTCGACCGCATGATACATCGTTATCTAATATAGCAGGTGAAAAAATTGCCGGGGACACACCAAAATTTGATAAAGGTCTCCGGAAGGATATTGGGAAGAATACGCTCTAACTCGCAAAAAAAATAACTTGAAATAGTAGAGTTCACCCTATTCTTACACATATTTGTTCTTGTCATTATCGAATTAGTAAATAAATAAATAAAAAAAAAATTAAAGATAAAAAATTCCTACACACATATAGCATATATAAATTTCCTATAGTCTCAATAATCCCTTGTGGTTTTTCTGTTCGGATGGATCCATTTATAAGAGAATACTATAATGAACCAATTTCGGCAAATATAATACCTAATATAAATGACTTTGTGCCACAAGAACAGGCACCACTTAACATCTTACAATTAAATATAAGAAGTATTATGAAGAATATGGATGAATTGATTTTGTTTTTGAATCGAGTTGCGCTTAAATTTCAGATCATTGTCCTTTCTGAGACATATCTCGTATATGATTTGCACCTACTGAAAATTGATGGTTTTACCACGTTATATAATGATGGTATATTAAACAAGAACGATGGAGTCATAATATACATAAAAGATGACATCTATTTCACCCATGAAATGAAAAAACTAGGAGATCTCAAGTTTTTGGAGGTCTCGGCGGAGATTGAGTTGCAACAAATTACCCTTTCAGCTATTTACAGATCCCCAAGCACATGTCCGAAAGTGTTCAACAAAGATATACACCAATATATTCAAACTGTGAAAGCTAATGGCATGCATATAATAACGGGAGATATAAATATAGATTTATTATCGAATACAGATTTCTGTGAGGAATATAAGAACATCTTGAGCGCTTTTGGCTATGAATCATATATTGGTGGGTGCACTCGACCGCAGAGCCAAACTTGCCTTGACAATTTTTACGTAAGAACAAAAGCTCAAAGGAAAATTCAGTCATATATTTTCCACTATCTCATTACAGACCACTATCCTATAGCGCTGACAGTGGATTTGAGTCGAAAATCGGCAGGTTTGTCTAAGGTGGGTGGTAGATGTAGACAATATATTAATTATCCAGCACTTAAGACCGCATTAAATACTGAGAGATGGGAAAAATTCTACTGTACACAAAATATAGACGATATGACCGATGACTTCATTGATAGGATTAATAAATGTATAATCCAAAATACAAAAAGTGTGAAAACAACAGAATACTAAGAGAAAAAAATGGATAACTAACGCACTTCTCACACATTAATAAAAAACAGTGATTATATAAAGTCACACAGGGTGATCCCGGCAACTCAAATTTGAGGATGGAATATGTGGCACATAAAAACAGATTGACTAAATTAATAAGCGTCGCGAAAAAAACTTATGCTCAAAAATTAATAAGAGACCATATTAACCAGACCAAGGCTCTCTGGAGTTGCGTGGATTATATATATGATCAGTCCAGGCCTGAAACGAAAATTAATAAAATTAGATCGATAGAAGGTACATTATTGGAATCTAAAAGAGAAATCTCGAATAGTTTCAATAAATATTATAATTCACTGGGTCAAAATTACGCAGAAAAAATTAAAATCCCCGAAAACTGTGGAGAGAATGATAAGAATGTACAGAACTCCATGTGTCTCTTGCCTACGAACGCCGAAGAAGGGAATAAAACAATAATGCAACTAGGACAAAAAAAACACCCGGATATGACAATATAAGATCAGAGACTTTAAGAAAAATATCTGATGAGGTAAAAATGCCTCTAATTCACTTGATAAATTGTTGTTTTAGGGAGGGATACTTTCCGAAGAGACTGAAGATTGGAGTTGTGAAACCTCTGTACAAAAGTGGAAATAAGCTGGAAATGAAGAACTATAGACCGATATCTCTATTATACAATATCGCTAAAATCATGGAAAAAATATTGAAGAAGAGAATAGCAGAATTTTGTGAGAAATATAAGATTGTTTCGCAGCGACAATATGGATTCTTGGAAGGGAAGTCAAGTGCAGACCATCCTTATGCATTTTTTTTGATCTCTCTAAAGCTTTTGATACTGTCTCTCACGAAAAACTACTAAAGAAATTAGACAACTATGGTTTGAGAGGAAAGGTATATGCCTTACTTAAGAGTTATTTGACTGATCGAGAGCAGAGGATGGACATCGATGGTGAGCTGAGTGAGCCCATGTATGTGACCTATGGTATTCCACAGGGTACTGTACTCGGACCACTGTTATTTACACTATATATTAACAGTTTATTGAATCCCAGGGTAAAATTCTTAGTTTTGCTGACGATATTGCACTACTTTGTGAATATGACTCTTGGGAAATATTGAAGGCAGAAACTGAGGCCGACATTAGAATTCTAGAAAACTGGCTCAGTTACAACATGCTCACCCTAAACCTGGAAAAAACGAGGTACTTGCCCTTTTCCTCCTACTCTAGTGGACTGCCGTCTATGGGGCCTTTGGCAACTGGAACTGTTTCTTGTATCCTGGAAGCAGAATCAGTCAAATATTTGGGTGTGATCATTGATCGACATATGAGGTGGGACCTACAAAAAAAATTTATTGTTAATAAATTAAGAGGTGTGCTATATAAGATAAAATATTTGAAGGATTACCTTGATTTGAAACACCTCAAACTGCTGTACTTTGCGTTGGTCCAGTCGCAGCTAACGTATGGAATTTTGGGCTGGGGGGGTGTTAGTGATGCTCACCTAGAGGAATTGAGCGTTGTTCAGAGGTGGATTTTACGAATAGTTTATAATAAACCACTCACTTTTTCTAATGATAGATTACATGAGGAGTCCGAAATACTCGATGTGAGACAACTATTTTGTTTGAGTATGCTGATGAATATAAAAAAATCCATAATAAATTTTAAGCCCATTGTACACCTTCACAACACCGGAGCCAAAATGAGCTCCTTGACCGTACCAAGATGTGAAAAATCTATAGGACAATGCCACTGTGAATATCTTGCGCCGAAACTCATCAATCAGCTTCCTGCTAACTTCTTAAAGATAAACAATGTCAATTTATACAGAAAGAAACGTAAAAAATGGATTCTCTCCTACGGAAGGAAAGGACACATGACTTCATTAACCGGAGGTAGGGGTGTAAGATGAATGGGAAAAAAAAACAGAAGGAAAAAAAAAGGAATTCTTGATTGTTTCGGTCTCTACTTGACGGAAATTCATCGTAAATGATTTGAAGTAAAAACACTTTATTTCCGCTTATTTTTATTTTTCAACGACAATTGTTTCGTCAATAACATATTGACTTCGTCAGGTGAGTATTGTAACTAACTACTTTTACAAAATCTTTCTCCTTAAATACAAGTTTCACTAAAAATACGTGATAAAATGAAGTTTAGAAGGAATTTATTAAAAAAGGTTCAACAACGGAGAACGGTTCACATCTGTTTGGTCGTTCAACAAAATATTCATTTTATGATGCCGGTTATTTCCATTGCTTCTAAAAGGTCCAATCTATTGCATTTGTTCTCGAAATAGAGAACTTCAAAGTTATGGTCAAAATCATGTCCGGATTCTTGTAGATGTCTGGCATAAGTGGAGTTTGATTTATTCTCAACGAATGAATTCCGGTGTTCCTGAATCCTACTCTCAAGAGATCTACCCGTTTGGCCAATGTATACATATGGACATGTACCACAATTTAACCTATATACGCCTGATCTCTTGTTCTTATTGACGATATCTTTATTATTTTTTATTAATTTACCTAAAGAATTTATTGTTTTATATGAGATATTGACATTTCGTTTTTTCTTTAAATATCTAGCTATTTGTGCAGATTTTTGTCCTATGTATGGTAAGCAAATAAACTTTTCATTTTTTTTTTCATTTTTTCTGATATGTGGATAAACTAACCGTCGTTGAAAAATAAAAATGAGCGGAAATAAAGTGTTTTACTTCAAATCATTTAAAAAAAAAGGAAGAAAATATTGTATAGA
Source organism: Megalocaria dilatata (assembly GCA_034642435.1). Taxonomy (NCBI): domain Eukaryota; kingdom Metazoa; phylum Arthropoda; class Insecta; order Coleoptera; family Coccinellidae; genus Megalocaria; species Megalocaria dilatata. The sequence continues at coordinate 73,702,018 of CM067857.1, forward strand.
CAAATAAAAAATATTATTCAAAATATAATGAATTTTTAAATTAACAAAAAATGGAAAAAGAAAATAATAATAATAAATGAAAGAAAAATAATAAATGAAAAAAAATCAAAAAAATAATAACAAAAAAATTTTTTTTTATTTGTAGGTGAATTGGGTATTTCAGTTTGGTCCACTTTGATCACTCATCATCGGGGGTAATTTTTTCTCGATATGACACCACGTACAAGCGATGGCTAGCCGGAGCTTCTGTGGTATTGTCTATTTGTTCACATATATATGGATATGCATATTGCTTTGTTTCAACTTTTTGTAAATGGTTTTATAGTGAATAAATATTATTATTATTATAATACATAGGGAGCAACACACCCGGTATTACAGAAAAACTTTTCGGCTGAACTTGGTAAGTAGGTTGTCAATGTGTGATCCCCATGTGAATGCAGCGTCCACATAAACATCGAGGAACTTGACCGAATCGCCGCTTGAATCATCCAATGTTCTCAGTGTCATAATTATATTATGTCTTAGCTTCATTCATACTCAGACCGTTTGCGGAGAACCATTCGAAAAGTTAGAGCCTATAAACTCAAATAATTAATACATAACATATCATATATAATGTAAGAAAAACAAAGTGCGCCAGAGCGATACAAAAAAAAAGAAACAATTCACAGTCATAAGCCCGCTATTTTCTCACAGTCGCACATGACGCCAATAATTATCAAAACTGTTTTTCAAATAGTTCACTGACGGCGAATTCACAATAGTGAAAGGAAGTCCATTCCAAGAATCGGTTAGAGATGAATTGTTACCTCTGGGATGTTTTGAAATTCTTTTTGGATAGTTTCTAGCCATGACCTCGATGTCTCCCGTGAGTTAACCTTGAAGAGGCTGCTTGAATCTACTCCGAATACATTGTGGAGGGCACAAAATTAACGCTCATATCATCGCGAATCCTTCTGTTCCGAAGTAAAGGAATATTCATGAGAGAAAGTCTCTCCTTCCAGCTCGGATGAAAGAGACCATAAGGATGGTTTGTCGCTCGGCGCTGAACACCAATGCTATGTCCTTATTCAGCACCGGATCAGCAAGCTTAGTCGAATATACATCTTTTACAGGGCAGCACGAGTTAGTGGATCATATCTTCCAAAAACTTCTGTACAAGAAATAGAGACCTCCTGGCCTTATTTACCGTCCAGAGAGTATGATCAAACTAGCTCAGATTCTCAGTGATGGTCACCGAGGTCAGAATGGCTACAACAAGTGGTGATGGAAAAATTATGTTATATAATAGTATTGAAGACGAGGGTTATGGGACCTCAGGTGTCCTGCTGCAGCTCGTTAGCAGCGTTGTTTTGATTGCCGAACAATTTGGTGTCATCGTAAAATTGTGAACAATATAATCGGAGCATCTTAGGTAACTCTGATATATAAAGAAAGAACTGAAGTGGCCCCATGAGAAACTCCACTCAGAACAGTTGTAGATACTGAGAGAGCCTACATGGACTTGAAAGGTTCGATCAGAAATGCCTCAATCCAGCACAGCAGACGACCCCGAACTCCAAGATCTTTCAGCTTGTGGAGGGAAAACTTATATGGTATACGATCAAATGCGCGAGAGAAATCTAAATGAACAACGTCAACCGGAAGACTCCCATCAAGAGACTTCGACCAGACATTGAGACACTCAAGAAGGTTCGTTATGACTGAACGTCCTGGGAGAAAGCCGTGTTGACAATTCGGTATGAGACATTTTCAAGTGCGAAATGAAGAACTCTCCCGTGGATGATTTTCTCGCATATCTTCGAGACAATCACTACCAAACTGAAGATATAGTAGTTGGCAGCAGCAAACTTGTCATCCCTTTGAAAACCCGCATCACCAATGCACTGCGCCAAACTCAAGGCAGGCGAGAAGACTCAAAAGAACGTGTAAACATGATACAAATGAAGCGAAAAAACAATCTGCCAGCACACTCGCAGACTCTTCAGGACTAGAGCAAGATTGATTATCAGAGTTGAGAACAAGCGGGATGTCTATTTTCTAGTTCAGGGTTGACCTCGCGTAATTTAAGAATTTTTTTAATGAGAGATGAAAGAGAATCCGAGAAACGCCGATGGTCATTGAAGTCCTCCAACCGCTTATGACGTAAATAGCGGCGCCATATTGACTTTTTGTGACGTATCAGCCTAAAAATAATTTGGTGAATCCAAGGCTTCGATGGTACTGGAATAATCTCCTACTCATAGGAACACTCGTCCAAATATATGCTCAAACCTACCTGAAGATTAGGAGAACGAACCAAATGGTGTTACTACTTGACTTAAAATTTTAGGTTGTTGGCCTTCGAGACAGCTTCTCCATACGGTCTGAGTTGATAAATGGCCATATGAAATGCTGTTTGGCTATTTTTTATTAGTGCCTGGATGTGACAGTCTCTGTACTACTCGAATGCTGCTTTCCGAAATGAATTGTTGATGCAGGGTTCTGTCAATAGTTTAGATATGTCACAGTAGACAGTGGAGATTGATCCCTGTGGTTTCACCAGTTCCAGTCGAAATCTGGAGACTCTTTGTAAGAAAGTTTTCATCTCGATTTCCTCTTTTAGAGTGCGTCTAACGCTGTATAGAATCGAGTTCCTCAATACGCGAAAGTGTGTTGGCCACGACGTTCTGATATCCAAATAAAAAATGAAGAAAAGTGTGAGATGAAGTCCAGGTGAGCATTTTCATGTTTTTTTCAGAAGGTAAATACTTGAGACTTGTGGTCTTCAAGCAGTGGTGGTCTTCTTCGGAGTCATAGTATATGACCATTGGCATTTAGTCGAGCGACCCCCACTCTAAGTATGGATTCGAATTCTTTCTTGCCTACTTTGAACTTCTCTAGCCCTAGGTCTCTTAGTCTGCAGGCAAGAGCTGGTTCGGCTGTCGTTTTTATGTTATGCCCATCGGATTTAGTTATCTCAGGAAATTATTCGAGTAAGTCGTCGTACTTTGATGGTGCTATGATGGAAAGAATACATTTGGTTACCTTATCCAGATGATGAGTTGGGTTGTTTCGTCCAAGAGACTCTGCCTCCTCATGTCTATCAGCAGATTGTAGAAACAGAGGAAGTCGACTCCGATGATGGGTTTCGGGACTTCTGCCATGACGAATCTCCACGCAAATTCGCTTCGTACTCCTAAGTTAATTGATGGTGGTTCCATTGGCGGCTGAGGATTTCTTCCTTTTGACTGGGGCTGAGCGGCCAGAAAACATAAAAGAGTCAGAGAATTTGTCTATTACGAACTGCATCTTGGACTCATTCGGGGTGGGGGGCTCGAGTACTAGCCTCCATTAGTGATTCGTTCGGTCACTTTCCGAAGAGTAGAAGCATAACTTCGTTTCACTGCTTCGGAATCGTCAATGGTCCTTAACTATGATCTATGCTACCTGCATGTCGACCTACCCATAGAGATTTCTTCAAGGCTTCAAATAGGTTCCTTAGGTGGCTTGATTTTTGGTACGCTATTTCTTTCCGTTCGAGGGGGCGGTGCGTTGTTTCTTCTCAGTCGCTGGATCCACTCGGTTTTGATTCGTTCATAGACCTAGGTCGTTAGAGGCTTCATAGTAACGTCTTTGGGCTCCATGGCACGCTTTGGTGGTAGGGTTCCACTGTGTTCGAGTTTTGTTTTGTCGTCAGTTACTCCCGCTCTAGAGAAACTTCCTTCGGCTTAGGCGAATCAAAGTTTTGAGTCATTGGATAGGAACTCGGGCATTTTGACTGCTAATCTTACAGCTTCGGAGCTCATTGTTGGGCATTTTTTATTGTATCCTTTCTTCCTTGAGCGTCAGTTCTTGTCGATAATTGTAGATTGTATAATCGAGTTTAAATTTAGCGTTTAGATTGAAATAACGACACAGGCTCATGCATTATTTCGTGAATATAAATTACGAATTTTTTTTGAATTTTCGTATCATCTGATTTCAGAAAGAGTATGGAATGAATATAGAGTTTATTTCAGTATATTTTTTCTACTTTTTTAGCCATTATGTAGCGATACAGATAGAAGGAAGAAGTATGGAGCTTTTTAACTATTAATTTTTCATTTTCATGAAATTTCTTCGAGAGAACAGATCAAAAATTGCAAGAAATCACGTTTATTTGGCTTTCAGATGACAGAACACATAATTCTGTGTTTTCAAATTAATCATATATAGCTTTTTCATAAATTTTTAATTTTCTGGGGAAATGGAGCGCAGTGTAGATTGAAGTGACTTACCTGCCCGTTGGGCCTATGGTCACTGTCCCATGGGCGCGGGATTTAGATAAGCCGAATCAGCACGCTAAAACGAAACGTAAGTCACTCTTTGCTTCCAGTATAGACAGGTAGCTTCGAAGTACTATCCAACCTCTACTGGCTATGCATTGCCAGTGTACGAGATGTTTGGGACGCAACTCACACGCTGAAGGGGCTTATTTATATCCACTGACCTTCGACCGCTTAAGGCCCAGTCTCACCATAGACACCCCAGTCGATCCGGGTTCAAGCCCAGCATATAGCGTGGCCGAGACTCCTAAACCATTGAGCGAGTCCAGGTTATCCAGGCGCAATAACTGCGCCGAAGGGTGCTTCATACCTCCACAGTCCATTCGACTGCTTGAGGCTCGAACTCGCCGTAGACCCCCAAGTCGATCCGAGTTCAACCTCCCAGTCACTTATCCAGGCACAAGAACTACGATCCTTCACGGCACAGTACCCTTCTAGCCTAGCAAGCAGGCTTTTAATCACTGCTCCCACGAGTCTAACACCAATTGGGGTGGCCAAGGGTGGCCAGTACCTCTGCGGGCCAAACCATCCACCCATGGTAGCCTTGTTTCCAAAAGGAGCCATTGAAGGCTAACGGTCGCCAAGAAGAATTCAACTCGATGCCAGAATCCACGACTTCGAGGAGACTAACATGTCATAGTATTCCTCCCCATAAAGCTAGCACAGATCTAATTCTGCCGCATTCGCCCTTATGGAAAGATAATCTTCAATCGGGTAGAACCACGCCAGTCCTAAGGGTGAGCGTCATGTGTTGCAACACCCTTTCCGAGGGGAAATGGATCATTGAACAATCCCTCAAAAGCTCCTGACTGCGCTTCTGGTTTTTTTCAATTTTTTAATTGAAACTCTACTATGAACAGGTACGCCAGAATAAATTCACATGTTCTCAAATGTATTCCTTGGGTGAAAAGGGGTTGGGGGTACTGCAGAGCAGCCAAATTTTAAAATCAGTAAACATTATGAAGAGGATTGTTCGAAAAATCACTTTAGCGATTAAATGTTTATTAAAAACATGCTTGAGGAGCTACTTATATTATAAATGTTTTTATTTCTAATGGTACTGACTTACGTTTTGTTCATCCTAGTAGACTTCCTCAGAGAACAAGATATACAACTTGGAATATTGAATTCACGAGTTCTCAAAATGAAATTTATAGATTTCCTCTAATATTCTCACAAAGGAAAAAGAAATGAAAATGTTTCATCCATCTTATGATAAATTTTTTAGTATTCCCATAATTTCCATTTTAAGGCTGGCCATCTTGTTTTGATTTCAACTTTGTGTTCTACAGATTAATTAGATTTGTATGAAAACAACTTTTCCGTAATATCTAGTGGACTCCGAAAAAAATATATCTACTTATGTGTTTTATTTATAATGTCAGCTATGAATGACTTCACCAAGGAACAGTCAAATTAATCCTTTATTGTAAACTATAGTCAACATAACTTTACTCTTACTTCAAAAATAGATTTGTGCCATGGATTAACAGTTTTCAAACAAGTGCTCCTGAACTTAAAAATAAAACCCAAAGACATTATCAAATTTCGATCATGTAGAAAGGAACTTTCTGACCATACTAATTAGTAATCATCTTTATGATTGAATTGTAACAAATAATATACCTACATACAAAGTTATCATCATTGTATAAAAATATAGAAGCAAATAATAGGACTGTTTCCTAACAGAATATACCTCAAATTAATATACTTTTGCATACATATACAACAAAGTAGTTCAACTAAAAAATTTCCAGAACAAATCATTCCGAACCTACCCAAGGATATAGAATAAATATATGGAATCATACTTGAAATTTCTTAATTATATCCATTGCTGCCTTTAATTCTGAGCTACTGGCTTTGAAAATATTGTTAACAATCATTTCTAATGTTTTACCTTTCGCTAGGAAATTTTAAGACTAAATTAAAACGAAAATAAATAATTTGAATACTTTATTTGAAATAAATAATAATAAAATAATCAATTTTCAGAAACATTCTTTATATACTCCCATATTTTATTTCTGATTTCAGAGGTCTTTCTAGTTCTTCGTCTTTCAGAAAAACTTCATCATCTTCATCGAAATTGGTTGAAGTAATCACCAATTCATTTAATATATCATCATGACATTTTTCATTCTCCTCGTCAGAGTCAGCTACCAAAATAGGTGTGGCACCATCATGAAGATTGGACTTACTAATTGATCTTTTATAAAGTTCTTTGGATACACTCCTGGTAAAGGAAAATCTTTTTGATTTCTGCCTTGTGAGTGGAGGCCTGACAAATATTTCTTTTCTTATATCAATTAACCTTGAGGCATGTTTATCTATTATTGACCATGCTATATCTATGTCTTCTTCTTTGGCATGCTCATGAGTTACACAAAATCTAATAATATATTTTCCTTTAACCATTGAAGGAATCATGTGTAATTTTCCAGCAGCGTTTATAATAGCCAGTAGATTTTGGTTAACTGTGTCACTAGCTTTAATACGGAAACAAACTAAACCTAATTTAACCTCATTCATTACTTCAAATCTATTGTCTTTGAGAACAAGGTTTTCAAAATATTTGGCTAATTTAATATGATTCCTTATATATGACTGAAGTCCACTGAGGCCGTATTTTCTTATAACAAACCAAAGTTTTAGTGCTCTAAATCTCCTACTCAGAGGAATACCCCAATGTCTGTAATCTATTGCTTCATCTGCATTGGCGTGTTGTAAATAGAGTGGGTCTACCACCAATGCATGAGTGAGTCTCTTTCTGGATTTTACCCATAAGCAAGAACAATCGAAATTTACTAGTAGCCATTTATTAGGGTTGATATTGAAAGAATCTGCATACTCTAGACCTTTAAGAAGATATTTCAATTCTGGTAGTATAAGTGCGTTACCACCATAAGCGCCATCTACATGTAACCATGTACAAGGTTTGTCCTTGCATATAGGGCCAATTTCTGGTAAATTGTCAAATGAGCAACACGAGGTCGTACCTAATGTCGTTGACACAAAAAATGGAAGTAAACCTTTGGCTTCATCTTCTTTCATCGCTTTCGCTAGAGTTTCACCCCTAAGAGAACAATTTTCGTCTGGATCTAATATCCTCAAATTAACTAGTAGTATTTTGGCGGCTTTTTCAACGCATGAATGCGATTCTCTTGAACAATACCCCACTAACTGAGGTAAGAAAGCACTGTCTTCTATATCAGGATTTTTCTTCTTCAGGTGCTTTATTGCTTCGTTTCTTGCTGCTAGCATTGAAACTAAAATACATTCACTTGCTGAACCTTGAATTACTCCTCCTCCAGTGCTTCCTCTATAAGAAGTGATGAAATGATTTGGTAAACCTATAGCCCTTGCTAACCAATCGATCACTATTGTCTCTAGTTCTGTGCAAGATGGACTGGCAGCCTGAAAACCAAAGAGATCAAATCAAGCTCTTATACATACAATGATTCAGTAAGTATATTCTGGTTTGTATAACCGAAGAGTTTTTAAAATTATTTCGGATATATAAACTTTAATTATAATGAGAATTATTATATTTTCGAGGAGTTTTTAAGTTATTCACAAAATAAGGTAATCTATAGATTTCGGAATGAAAAAACCCATTTTGAAGGAATTCATATTTTGTATTGATGATTCCTCCCGTACTTTTTGTACGGTGAAGGTGTAATCCCCCTTAAAATGTATGGTAGTTTCAAAATGTATGGTAGAATTTAAAAACTAAATAAAAATCATCTAACCATATGTTGCAGAAATCGAGTATTATTTTCCGATGATTCTGCAAATTCTTCATGACGAAGTATTCGCTCTAAAGGAGGAAAATTACGGGCTATCATTTTGTTGTTAAAGATAATGATATTAGTGTATGGCAGTACAGTACTTCTTTCTTGAACTGATGTATAGAGTTTTTCAATAAGATGTTTCATTTTCATATGAAAAAACCAGTATATTTGGGGAGAAATCAATGAACGTTTATTTCATTGTGAAGAGGAAGGTATGCCATTAACAATGGAAAACAATATCAGTCAATATACGTCACGGCTACGGTTGCAGCACCATATTGTTTTCATGAAATTTTCCACGACAAATACGCACATTTGTGGCTATATGTCCCCGATAACTTCACGAATTCAATCTTTAATGTCTTGACTCCATTTTGTTGCATTGACATAGACCTTATCTTTCACGGGGCCCTAAAGGTGTTAAATCACAAGATCTCGGTAGCCAATTGTGATCATCTCTTCGAAAAACAACACGACTAGGAAACTTTTCTTGCAAAATTTCGATGGTTGTGTGGAACGTAGCGCCGTCTTGTTGAAAATTAACGTCGTCCATATCAATATCTTCCAATTTCGGCCATAAAAAATCATTAATCATAGTTTGACAGCACAATCCATTCACCGTAACAGTAGCACCAGCCTCATTTTCAAACGAGAAAGGTCCAATCACATCGCTAGCCCAAAAACCGCACCAAACAGTGACACGTTGAGGATGGAGAGGCTTTTCATCAATCCTTCATGGATTTTCCGAGCCCCTAATTTCACAATTCTGCTTATTAACGCAGCCTCCGAGGTGAAAATCACCAGATGATTTTTCGATGAAAATCATCGATACATTTCAAGGACCCAATCAGCAAAGATACGATGCAGGTGTTCGACCGCTTGAGTTCTTATGTTAACTGTTTAAAAGTCTCAAGACTCTTTATTTATAAATAATTAGTTCAATGATCTCTGATATATTTAAACAGTTTGTTGATTAGTAGTCAGGGATGATGGAAATCAATTCGATGAAATACTGCCGACGTTTCGATTATATTTGAATCATCTTTGGGGCTATCATCAGTTGACTCCTACTGTCAAATTTTTTCCCCAGGTCTTGATCATTTTTATCATAATATGCACGTTAATGTACTCCAATATACATTTATAAACCATTAAAAGAGTGAAAATATGAGTTCCTGTGACTTATACATACAAAATGTAGAATTATTTGAATATAAATGAATGTCGAAAACTTGGTCCCTAATTTTCTTTAGTCGTATGGCCTTGAGAAACATCTGTCCTCCATTAAATTGTCGTCGTGGCGATGCTTGTATACCTGCTTCGTTTCAAAGGCGCCATACTCAACAAAATACTGTCTTAAGCATTTCTTCGTAGTAAAAACTCATTATTTTTCATTCATATGGGATCGGAAAACAACATTTTGTAACAAACAGGGCTTCGTAAGTTTGTCTGAAGAGTTCATTACGCATGCCTGGAACGAAACAAAAAATGTTTGCTTATTTATATTTTAATTTCAATTGACAGTTGATATTCGTTGGTTTTTCTATATTCCGTTTGACATTGTATGATGAATTTTGACTTTATACGTCTATTAAATATGAGCAGTGCTTATAAAGACATTAATTTAATTCTTAAAGTTTCTTCAAAGAATTTTTTGAAATTAAAATTGTAGAAGACAACAGATTAAATCTGTTTTGATTTTCAATTTTGTAATAATCCTTCTACCAAGTAAAAAACCGTTCCTTTTATTTATTTTATATATAATATAAAATTATATTATGTTTTTTAAATAAAGAAATTCATTATACGGTGTTGAAGGGTTTTAACTAAGGCCAAGTGCCTTATAAGCTTTGTATGATTCTGTGAACGCGGAACATAAGTACCTTGGATCTATGAAAGTGTTTACTTTTATTTTCTATTGAGGGCCGTGTATTCCTAAGATTCACCGAGTAAGTCTATACATTGTTTATTTAATTTTATTATATTTTTTATATGTAATGTTGAACTGATCTTATCGTAACTTTAATTATTTCTTGAGAATGTGCTACATGTTTTGAGATTTTTTGAAGTAATTTATTTAAATATATTGAATATTTCAAATAAATTAGTTTTTGAGAAGTTCTTGAAATTATGTTTTATATTTTTGAGAAAGGGTTATTTTTCATTCATATGGGATCGGAAAACAACATTTTGTAACAAACAGGGCTTCGTAAGTTTGTCTGAAGAGTTCATTACGTATGCCTGGAACGAAACAAAAAATGTTTGCTTATTTATATTTTAATTTCAATTGACAGTTGATATTCGTTGGTTTTTCTATATTCCGTTTGACATTGTATGATGAATTTTGACTTTATACGTCTATTAAATATGAGCAGTGCTTATAAAGACATTAATTTAATTCTTAAAGTTTCTTCAAAGAATTTTTTGAAATTAAAATTGTAGAAGACAACAGATTAAATCTGTTTTGATTTTCAATTTTGTAATAATCCTTCTACCAAGTAAAAAACCGTTCCTTTTATTTATTTTATATATAATATAAAATTATATTATGTTTTTTAAATAAAGAAATTCATTATACGGTGTTGAAGGGTTTTAACTAAGGCCAAGTGCCTTATAAGCTTTGTATGATTCTGTGAACGCGGAACATAAGTACCTTGGATCTATGAAAGTGTTTACTTTTATTTTCTATTGAGGGCCGTGTATTCCTAAGATTCACCGAGTAAGTCTATACATTGTTTATTTAATTTTATTATATTTTTTATATATAATGTTGAACTGATCTTATCGTAACTTTAATTATTTCTTGAGAATGTGCTACATGTTTTGAGATTTTTTGAAGTAATTTATTTGAATATATTGAATATTTCAAATAAATTAGTTTTTGAGAAGTTCTTGAAATTATGTTTTATATTTTTGAGAAAGGGTTATTTTTCATTCATATGGGATCGGAAAACAACATTTTGTAACAAACAGGGCTTCGTAAGTTTGTCTGAAGAGTTCATTACGCATGCCTGGAACGAAACAAAAAATGTTTGCTTATTTATATTTTAATTTCAATTGACAGTTGATATTCGTTGGTTTTTCTATATTCCGTTTGACATTGTATGATGAATTTTGACTTTATACGTCTATTAAATATGAGCAGTGCTTATAAAGACATTAATTTAATTCTTAAAGTTTCTTCAAAGAATTTTTTGAAATTAAAATTGTAGAAGACAACAGATTAAATCTGTTTTGATTTTCAATTTTGTAAAAACTCGTGACTATCGCTCATATTTTGCAACGAAGTTTATGCAGTTGACAGTTTATTAAAAAAAATTTTGCAATTCTGCTTTATTTGTAGTCAATCTTTGGTTGAAAGTGTTATTGTCGATCGTGGCATTCAGACATTAATTGCTGCAAGTGTTGAAAGATTGTGAGTTTTCAGAGTACCTGAAAGATTAGACAGCTGTATAAATTCATGTGCAGCGTCGAAAAAATTTCACTCTAAAGATTTACATTGCTGCCGTTAATAGACAGCGCCTTGAAGAAGAAGCTGGTTCATCAAAAATATGTCCAATATGTGCTCTTTCAAAATGCCGTTATCACATACTTTTCACACGCAATAACAGGCTGCGATACGATATCAGCATTTTTCAAGAAAGGTAAAACAACAGTTTAGAAATTGTTCGAGAAAAAAAATTTAATTAATCGTGCTGAATTAAAGATAGTAACGTGTGCATATTACGAAGAAAATAATTTTTTCAATTCTTTGAATCGCCATATCACGGAAATGGCCATACTTTCAAAAAAAAATGTAGGGGCATTTTTCGTGAAGAATTGGATGATCTACAATTTTTGTCTGAATTATTTTTGCTGTAAAACTCATCGTTTAGCTGAAAAACGCAAAAAAATCTTTTTTGCAAACTTTCACCAATAAATTTTTTTTTATAAGGGAGATGAATAGAGACGTTTCACAATTAATTTATAATAGTATCCTGATCAGTCATACCATATTTTAAATCTGAGGGAATTTTTGTAACCTTCATTGTCTTACTTGATCGGACTATCACAGGCCTACAAGTGGATGATATCCCAGATGTACTAGTCTGAGAGCCAGGTGAAAATTTGGTTAATTATTTCTTCTCAAGAGATAATTGGTGATACGCATCAGACAATAGTATCATGAAGCCTTATGATCGTCAGCTGCGGCACGGTGGGGGGATGAGCAGTTATAACCTCCCACGCTCGAAGAAAAAAAAATTCACCCAGTTTCTCTCGGCTAGAAATTTATCAAATTATAGCTAACCCAATATCTCAACAAAAAAAAAAAATCAACTGGCTATAACATAGTGTATCGTACGTCAGCTGACGTCTCGATCATGGAAAAAAAATCTTCACTTTCAGTGATATCCTCTCATATAAAAATTTACCTGATGATAGCTTATATGTAACTATTGATAAATATATACGTCAGCTGGCTGTATCTCGGTGGAAAAATCGTCAGCTGATACTTTGAAGGTCGTTACGTAGAAGTTAGCCAGAAGCATTTACTGACTATTTAAATGCATCAGCTGACTAGGTTTCCCTCGACTTACTGCTAGCTGATTTTTTTTATTTATCACAGAAACACCTTTAAAATCAGCTCACAAATTTTCATGTGGGAGGAAAGGACGTCTTTTTAATTATTTTTGTTATTTTTAAAGATTCAAACAATACACGCTAGCATAGCATAGACAGTATTGAGGTACGCTTGGAGGAGGCTAGTTGTACGCATGCTCGGGGTACCCTTTTGTTGAGGGCACTGGAAAACATTTTTAGAAGTAGAAAAGAAGGGGACTAATGTACGTTTAGAATAGACGAGCAAACGTAGTCAAACGAAAAGAATATTCTAGAAACATTATTGTAGTATCTGTGAAAAATCTATAAAAATGTCTAATGTAACGCCTTTTTGCGTTTTTAGCAAAAAAACAAAATATATTTCTAATTTAAAATCATTCAGTGAAAATCTCATTAAGTGCCGTACTATATTGAGTGTAAGTAAAATAATAAACTAAGTGGACAGGAGGCTGTACTTCTGACAGAAAAAAACAATTTTCAGGTGTACCACAGTGAGTTTTATAGACTTTGAGTTGATGACTCAAAAGTTATAAAAACTCGTGTTGAAGAATTTTCGTGTCCGGCTCACGAAGAAGCGGACAAATATGATTTTCCATATCTGCAACATTGATATTAATGCGAACGTGACAGTTTCGTTGCTCCGACATTGAAGTTTTAATAATTATGTTAGCTAACATGGCTAATATATCAGAAAATATCCACATTTGCATGGAAGTTTGAGTTGGAAAAACTCGAAGATTTATTAACGTTACTCAATTATATGAATCTTTAGGATCTGGTTTGAGCGCTGCACTTCCGGCATTTCACGCATTCACAGGTGTGATTTTAACTCGGCCTTCTTTCGAAAAGGAAAAAAACGACCTTTTTCAATAATGGCTAAATCGCATGATTTCATCGAGTGTTTCATCCAAATGTCAAAATTATTAGAGGATAGAGACAATATTTTTGAGAAAATACAAGAGTTTATTTGCCATATGTATATTTAATCGTCTGAAAAAGGTCAATGAGGCAAGAGTAGCATTGTTTGAAAAAACATATAAATTCTTGGATGCTGAGACATTCAAGTTACCAAAAAAAGGTATTGATGGCTCTTCTCTACCACCTTGCGAACCAGAGCTATATCAGCAATTTTTAAGAGCATGTTACATAGCTCAAATTTGGTCAAATGCACACCTGAAGGTTCCAACTTCTGATGATCCGGAAGACTATGATTGGGAAGAAACTAACAATAAATATGATTTCACCTGGTTCTTTGGAAGTCAGTTACCAATATCGATTGATGAAATCACTATCCAGTCCGAAAAAGGTTAACATTTTATTATCATATTAATGATATTATGCTAAAACACGCATTCTAATTTTTTTTTGTACAGATGATGACGATGAAAATATTACCGCAGACAGCTCTGACAGCGACTCGGACAATGAATCAGAGAGAGATGGTTTTGACTCAAGCCATAGCGAAAACGAAAATGATTAAATAACATTGTTATTCTTATTGTAATTTTTCATAATTTTTTTATAATAAATTTTTTTTATCAAGTAACTAGTTAATTTATACTAAGCAATAAGATTATTTAAATATCAGAATAGAACTAAAATTAATTGAATATACACGTATAAGTTTAAAAAATATTGATACGGAATATTTGTTTCACCTCAACACTCATATTGGAATGCTATGCCGAATAATTAAAGAGATGTCATTTCCTTCCACATGAAAATTTGTGAGCTGATTTTAAATATGTTTCTGTGATAAATAAAAAAAATCAGCTAGCAGTAAGTCGAGGGAAACCTAGTCAGCTGATGCATTTAAATAGTCAGTAAATGCTAACTTCTACGTAACGACCTTCAAAGTATCAGCTGACTTTTTTTTCCACCGAGATAGAGCCAGCTGACGTATATATTTATCAAAAATTACATATAAGCTATCATCAGGTAAATTTTTATTTGAGAGGATATCACTGAAAGTGAAGATTTTTTCATGATCGAGACGTACAATACACTATGTTATAGCCACCTGATTTTTTTTTGTTGAGATATTGGATTCGCTATAATTTGATAAATTTTTAGCCGAGAGGAAATGAGTGAATGTACTTTTTTTTCTTCGAGCGTGGGAGGTTATAACTGCTCATCCCCCCCCACCGATGGTTCGATTTTCTGATGTACTTTACTAATTATAATTTGAGAGGAACTTGGTCATATATATCTGTTACTGGCTCTCGGACTGTACCATACGTGCACAAGATTGGTTTCTGACAGTATTTACCCGTAGAGATCCCTTCAGTACCCATCAGATCGTACATCAGTGCATGCTTCTGGTGTTTCAATACAGCACTTATAAATTAGTAGACATCCTTTCATTAAAAATTGATCACCAAATGACCAAAAGTCGGCAACTTTTAAAAACAATCACAAAATTTGCGAACTTCCCAATTCATTGTAGGAATAAAGTGATTATTTTGAAATCATACTTAAATGTTCCTCAATTTTGTTATGAAAATTTGTCCACCTAATACGAGTACAATATCCGGCTTGTGTAATTATGGTAGGAAGCACAATACAAAATTTATTGTTCATCTGAGAAAATAACTGTCCCACTTCCTTTTACATGTTTTAATGTGTTTTGCATTATTGTTTGTTAACGTTTTCAGCTTTGGAATTTACGTCGTCATAATTGGATAATAAGCAAATTGAAAGATATTCAAATAAAATTTTATTGACTTTTAGCGTTCAGTGGAGCGAGTAAATATTAGATATTTTAACACATTTATGAATGGTTTATAGTTTGGCTAATAGAATGGTGTTGAGTTGGTGAATCATTCAAGTCGACTACATTATACGAGTTTTATGTTATATCATTCTGAACACATTGTTCTTATGAACGAGGAGTTTGAATATGTTTGCGCGCTCATTTCAGAGCGCCTAAGATTTCGTCACAGTATATATGTTTTTCATTTGGGGCAAAAATGATCTTAAACGATTAAATTAACTACAGATGAATAATTTTGGATAATATTCGAACCTCTCCATTCTTTCCTTCGTTCGTAAACTTAATAATTTCTGATAAGAACATCTTGGAGACTCGAATTTTGTTCGGTGATTTTTTATGTCAAATTGGAAGATCAAATTTGATAATGAACAAAATTCGTAGACGTAAACCAAAACTATGTCTTCGAAATTTTTTTTTGCCAAACCCACCAAAAACAAAATGAAAGATTAGAGATAACCATCTTGAATAGAATTTATTATTATTAAAAAAAATATTGCTAAATGTTATGATAGAAATCTACTAAGTTTTCTTCTAGTTTTCTCCAGGAATTTTCAATCTCTTTCAAAAAGGAGAATTCTACCCAGAGGAAGTCATATGTAAAAAAATTTCGTCATTAATTTATTTTATATTCTGTAGATCACCTAACAGTCATCAAATTATAAAGTGCAAAATGGTTTCTGTTGATGTATGTTTGGGTTCACCAATTATTTCTTGTAATCACACGTGGATATTTTCAAGAATAATCATAGACTTAAAACGTCGGTTGATAAATTCCTTGTTTTATAAAGAAAACAACTTTTTCAATCGAATTTTATTCACTAACAGTCTCCTTCAACAGCCCTTCTCTAACATTTCGATACCTTTTTTGAAGAACGATTTATCTTTGGCCTCAAATTAGGCGTTTGTTTTGCCGATCACCTTCTCATCTTTTGCAAGCATTTTTCAAGTCTGCGAAAAGGTGAAAGTAACTGGGCGTTGAATAATTCATTATTTTATAGATAGGATGGGTGCGGAAGTAGGTAATTCGTTATTAAGTTTCCGGTCTGGCACACAGATGGCGGCACGACTACAGAATTAATATCTTGGCTGAAAAGTATTAATCTTCGAAAATAGCTGTGAAAATTTCCTGACGATCTTTGGTTCAAAAGTTATTATAAGTTATATTATAGTTCAGTGGTTTCAGTGAAAACACTTTCAAAATTTCGAAAGCAATAAGAAAAATCCTGTTTCAACCAAATATCGATTTTTATGGGGAAAACACTGTTGAAATGAAAGCTTTCAACGGAAAACATAAAAAGAATAAGGAGATAGCTGACACTCTGAAGATATCAAAGGAACATGTAGGCTTTATACTTCAGGAACATTTCTCTATAACAAAGGTGGTTTCAAAGCGGATTCGCATTTGCTAACCAAAAATAACAAGGAGTCGATGATTAAGACCGCTGGTTGGAGTGGTTCAAGTTGAATAAATGAAACTTTTTGGTTCAATATGTAACAATAGAGAAAACACGGATTCATTTTTATACGTCTCAATCAAAAAGATCGTCAGTTGAGTGGACAGCAGTCGTTGAACATTGTCAAAAGCGACCAAAAGCACAACCGAATGTTTGCAAAATTATGGATGGCGTCCGTATTTTGAATTGCCTGTGATTCGTAAATTAAAGTAGATGTTCAATACGCCCTTCATTCTTTTCGATATAAGCTGTTATCCTTCGCCTTTTTCTGAACTCCTCAAAAATGTATTGTTTTAGAAGGTGAAATGTACGTAGGAGGCTTTGCTAGATATTTCTAAAAAATAAAACTGCCAAGTTCTGTTCAGGTATAAAAAGTTCTTTTTACTTCCTTTGTTGTTCTGATCTTTTGAACTTGATAAGTTTTATTTCAAAGAAAATAAGTGAACCGTATACATTTGTTGAATTTATGAGGCCAACGCGACGACACAAACTTCTGTCCGTGAGAACATGGGGTACCCATATATCGAGCTTCGAGGTCAAACCCAGGCCTTGCAAGTGATCATAAACAGTTGAATTCGATAAATTTAACCTCTCAATGATCTCACGTTTTGTTATTCACCGATTTGCATCAACTAATGGCATCATCATGTCTTTATCAGCTTCAACCGGCCTTCCGGAACATGGTGCACCTTTGACATGAAAATTGCCGGATTGCATTTTGAAAACCAGTTCTGGCACTGAAGTACTATCAATACATCTTCTCCATAAACTAGGTTAATTTTTTTTTGGCATGAAGAGCATTTTTACCTATTCTATAGTAAAAAGGGAAATATGACGAAAATGCTGCTTATTGTTCTCCATATTTAAAAGGGCACCAACCAAAAACTACTGTCGGAAAAAACCAAATTACTTTCCGAACACCTTATAGTATTTTTACAACCTACATCTTTGAAAGACTCAATAGCAATGACTACCTATAGTTTTTAACGGATGATTTGCCTGTTCTTTTGCAGGACATGCCTTTAAATCACCGGGAAAATTTATAGTTTTTACAGGATGGAACACCAGTTCGTTTCTATTTAAGGTTCGACTTCGATTGAATGATATTTATAGCCGTCATTGAATAGGATGAGGAGGTCCAGTTTCTTGACCATCACAGTCCCCGGATCTTAACCCGTTCGATTTTTCGTATGGAAACACTTAAAAGACTTTGTGTACTAGGTGGCAATGGAAAACCGCGTAAATTTTCTTGAACGTATTCGAATAGAATGCCAACAGATTCAAAATAATGTTGAAATATTTCAACGAGTTCGGGAAATTTTGAGGCGAACTGTGATTGCTTCTATCGAAAACAATTGTTGTCATATTGAACATCTACTTCAATTTGTTCTCTGTTTCAAATTCCCTAATGCTTCAATGAAAATCCGCTTGAGTTACAAGTATTTCTTTTTTATGAAAATTTAAATGTTAAAATGTTCTAGGCCGATTTTGAAAACGGCGAGGTGTAAAGATTTCGAATAAGACTACCTTTTTGGAAAAAAAACATTTCCGCCAAAAAAATTGTGAAAATGTCTCTTTATCTACGCCACTGAAGATGTTTCATATATGCAAGAAACATTGAAAGTTTAGTTTCAATAAGAAGTGTGGTTGTTTTGAGCCGCATATAAATATCTTCGGTCATTTTGGAATTTTTGCAGAAAAACTAGTTATTTTTTCTAACTTTAACACCCTGTGTCTCAGAAGTGGAAAGCATGTTTTGTTTATAGCAAATTTCTTATTATTATCATTAGTTCTATCTACACTATCAGATAGTTATACCTATTCTGGGACATCCTGTATAGACGAACATTCATTATTATTATTAACGTTCAATATAAGGAAAAACTTTATGAAATTCGATTTTTGATTTATAGACAACGTTTTGATTGAATACGAGTATGTCACTGCAAGTTATTGAACGATGAAGATATAGGCACGACAAAGCTTCTAATACAAAGTAATAATGTTATAAATTTTGTAGAATCCATACAAATTGCCTGAAGTTTATTTGGGAAAATTATATGTGAGTAGGGTATACTTGTAATATAAAATAATATATTATATCGAGAAACAATGAGATTGAATTGGATGTTGAAATAACAAACTATTAAAGTATTGTGAAGAGAGAGTACTCGAACAAAGATACACATAATTGATTGTCCAGTCAATATCTTAAAAATACTTCCTGTTTGGTTAAAGAGATGTTTCAAAGAAAGGCTGGTATTAAAAATTAAACAAACAATGACGTATTTGAACGTGAAACGAAAAATACCGTTCCATTTTGCTGAATGTAAGCTGAATGATAAATATGAATAGAGTTAGTTTCCCAAGGTGGGAAACTTTTTATCAGGATCAAGGACTCGCATGAAATTTTATATAGATCTATAATATAATCATATTTTTCAAGGTCATGTATTATTTTGGGGGAAGTAGAACTAGTAGCACATCTCATTTGGAATCAGAATTTTGATAAATTTCAACCTAAAATTGTCCCAGACGTTTATATTAGGTTTACCGATGCAATTTTCGTGATCAAACTCAATTCAATCCGTCCGTTCATTTAAGCATGTTAACATTCCGAAAAATGACTTAAAATTTATTGGATATGTCTTAAGTCCGAATAGGAGGACCCTTTTCGTGAATTTCAGAATTCATCTTTGGAGTCCCAAGGTATGTGGTGGACAATTTTAAATCTGTATTTTTGATCGGTTATAATTAAAAACTAAGGAATATTCTTTCAAAGTTGTGTGTTTATTAGATAGGCCGATCCTTGACATTAACGAATGAAAAACAATATGATACAAATGACCGCCACGACTGGCTTTCGTAGCCCCATCTGTTCAACACAATTTTTCAAGACATTTTCGATTGTTTGGAGCTCAATCTCTTGAATTTCAACTTCGATTTCGTATTTCAAGGACTCAATCGTTTCTGGATGGTTTTCGTAACGCTTATCCCTAACGAATCCCCATAAAAATATTCAGCCGAGGCGAAAATAACCCATTGAGCCAAGTGGAAACGCATCGGATGGTCACGTGGCTTAACTTCTTGCACTAGTTAAACTTGTAAGCCTTCATACCGAGGTCTTCGTGGAAAATTCTCCCCAGAAAAGTGTGAGAGATGTTCAGTTCTTAAGCAAGTTGATGTTGACGGATGTTCAGTCACAGTCTGGGCTACAGCAGCAATGATTTCAAGTATGCTTATTGGACGAAAATATGAAGGGGTTGTTGTGTAGCGACTATCTTCTTTGCTCCTCGTCCAGAATTCTGCTTTGCCCTTCTGCAGCTTGCCGGCGTATCATATAGAGGACAAAGCTGGTCTTAAAATTCTTGACTGATCGTCCCCGGCGAATTCGAGTAGGACATGGAACACAGCGTTCGACGAACGTTCCGACGTTGAACACAAGGTTACTGGCGTCACAGACAGACATGCGCACCATGCCAGTCTGAAGAGTTCAGGTGCGCATGCTCAGAATGAAATAACGCCTCCCAAATCAAGAGGTAGAAACTCCCTTATAACACCGCATTCCTTCAGTGCTTCATTGGTGACCCCCGACGATTCCTAAAGAGCTTCAGTTATGTCAAATAATGATCCAGTTTTAAATAACAAATTGATGCACAAATTGCCGTGAGTTCATTAAATTTCTATTGAATTTTCCACGTAAATTTCTAACAGTTTGGATAGGAGATTCACCGATTTGGAAATGAGGTTTCGATATTTCCCAGTTTTTTTAAGCGTAAATCGAACCATTTCATTAATGTCAAAAACTGAACAAACTTTTTGCCAAACATAAATGACAGAATTATTGTCAGACTTGAAATAACAAGTATAACAAAATGCAAACGCTAGATGTCCCATCTTCATATCATGTTTCTTCAAAATTTTCGACCAAGAAAAGAAGTTTTACGGCCAAAAAAGTACTGTTAACTCGGAAGCCGGATTGCTACCTTCACGAACTTGTTAGTTAGTTTGGTCTAACCTCCTTCGAAATTTTTGGACCAATAGAAAAATTTATCGTACATATTGATGCACGAAAACACTAAAACACTTTAAGGGTTTGTAATCATCAAGAATGTCATTTGCATGGTCTATTTGGAACACAATTAGAGTAAAATTCCCGTAGTTATATTTTCAACGTGTTGGTGTGAAAATTAAAAATATAAATAATATAAAGCAGGAGACTTGAAATATATTTCTTTCAAAATACTTGAGTTTGATATAATTTCCTCATGGAATTCCAAATGTTTAATCAACAATCTTAGTGAATTGTATTCCGTCTCTTGAAAAAGCATAAGTGTACGTAATATTAAGGTAACCAAAATGTTCTACAATATTGTACAACACAACAGTTTTCAACAGACGCCATTATTGCCCTCAGGGGGCGCTGCAGCTTTTCGATAGTATATAAAGAGAAAGAATCGTTAGGAAGCAGAAGGATTGTCTAATTTTTCAGAAAATAAAGTCAGTTTCTAACTGTGTGGAGTATTGAAAAATGATCACAATTTTTGAAAATGGCTTTATTCACAGATTCAAAACTAGCAATACTTTTTAAATTTCATCAGTTTGTTGCTTATGAACATAAATTAAGTAAAAAAAATGCCACCAGGAAAACAGAAATATTTATTGAAATTATAGTAGCTCTGAACAATTAGTTAGTAGTTTTACTTTTTACTTATTAGAAAAAAACATCTTACTTCAATGAGAGAGATATATTTGTGTGAATGGCAAACTTACATTCGAATTTATTGAACTGTGCCTTGAACATGAAAGGAAATATGGTGTGTCGTTGTTTAATATCATATAGTGTGTCGTTGTTTAATATCATATAGTGTGTCGTTGTTTAATATCATATAGTGTGTCGTTCTTATAATTTATGTCGTTCGTTGAGTGAATAGGTATCGTTACAAGCTCTCTTGTGTTTTCGATTTGTTCGCGTATTGCTGACTTCGGAATTCTGAATTTCGTAGATACATAGATAAAATTTCTTGTTGTTCCAAAGGCACCGACCGACAACTATATATCTCCAGGAATTTCTTTAAAAAACTCTACCCAAAAATCAAATTCACAATCGAAGAAGAAAAGTACCAAAGCATTAATTTTCTTGACCTTACAATAACAACACTAGATAATTCACATGATTTTAGTATTTTTCACAAACCCCCACGCAAAAGACATCACAATATTTAAAACTTCAAATCACCCCACCAACTAAAAGATGTCAGCATATAATAGTTTTATTCATAGACTATTGAACGTCCCTTTGGATTCAGATAACTTTTTGAAAGAATTAAATATAATTAAACAAATAGCGTCAAACAACGGTTACAATCCCTTTCTTATAGAAAAAATGGTATCCAAACAAAATCTCGTGTACCCAATCATAATAGAGGACAATACACAGAAATATTTTTCGTTATCTTATGTTAATGGATTATCTGAAAATATTGCTACATATTTCAAAAATATTTTGAATTATAACGCGGCTTTTAAGACCATTAATAACCTTAGTATCTACATAAAAAACAATAAAGATCGAAAAAATAAAAATAAATCTGTAGCGTACAAGTTGACTTGTAACGATTGCCCTTTAGTATACATTAGCCAGACAGGTAGATCCTTCAAGAAACGAGTCCAAGAATACCAAAGGAGTTATATATCCGATTCCGTACATTCGACATATGCTAATCATCTTAAGGAATTCAGGCAAAATTACCACAATAATTATGAAATTATTCAAGTTGAAAGCAAAAGTTCTAGATTAAGAATTTCTTGAAATCAGCAGGTACAATGCCCGTAAAATTCTTTTGAACGAACAAACAGATGTTGACAAGTCTCCATTACTGAATGAATTTCTTAATGGAGTTTTTTAGCAGCAAACTCCAATAAACACCTTGAGTTTTTATGACTTGATCTCCCATTATTTGGTCAAGTACCTAACAATGTATTTAAACTGGGTTACATTGAACACCATCAGCCAGTACAATGTAAATACCAGAAGAAGCCACATCGTGGTCAAACAATTGTTGTAGTACAAACATTTTTCTGGAAATAAAATACTGTCTCCTATATATTTTTATTCAAACCATTTCACTTATTTTTTGTAATTGTACACTGGAAATAGATTTTCACTTTATGTGGAAAATTTGAACGCCATATCTATTCTTTAATTTAAGTAATGTGAATGTTTGATTAGAAAATTCCGTTTTTAACCCTATTTTGGAATAAATAAATGTATCTTGTGATGAGAATAGATAATGAATTTGTGGTATCAGCCATTCAAACCAACTCATTTGAATTACAACTGCTTGGTCTATAAATGTGGTTCGAAATTAATTTCTACTCCGAAATATCCGAACCAAAGAATGAACGCCGGCAGTGCAATATTGAAACTTTAAGCGCTTTCCTACTAATCAAATATTATTGATGAGTTTAATTTGTTAGAAAGTTAAATGACTTTAAATTCAGAATTATATATTCTAACTTTTACATTATATATTGAAACTATATACAAAAACTATCAAATTGATATCCTTATATATAATCAATATAAAATATTTTTCAATGTCTCGGAAAAAACCTTTTTACATCCCGACTTGAAATGTATTAATACAAATGTATTAACAAAAACTATATAAGTATGTATATTAACATACAAATACAAAAAAATCCACTATTCCAAAATTATCTGAAATTATCAAAATAAAGGATCAAATAAAAATAATTGAAGGACAACTCGAACATTTGATAGCTATTTCGGCCTATATGGCCTCATCAGAAATGTATTGAGTTCAGATTCAAATATATAACAAGATGAGGCCATATAGCCCGAAATAGCTATCAAATATTCGAGTTCAATTATTTTTATTTGATCCTTTATTTTGATAATTTTAGATAATTTTGGAATAGTGGATTTTCTTATGTTAATATACATACTTATATAGTTTTTGTTTATACATTTGTATTAATATATTTCAAGTCGGGATGTAAAAAGGTTTTTTCCGAGACATTTAAAAATATTTTATATCATAATATATATAAATCTCGTGTCACAATGTTTGTCCTCAATGGACTCCTAAACCACTTAACCGATTTTAATAAAATTCGCACACCATGTGCAGTTCGATCCAACTTGAGAGATAGGATAGTTTAAATCTCAAATTATAGTCGCAATTTTAATTTATTGCTAATTATTTGTCTGTTATTATTTGACAGTCACAATTATCTGTTAACTCCAAATGATTCTAACAGATGTCGATACCTTTCGTCTGGGTTGAGTAAGTAATCAATAGATGGCGCTGCTACTCTTAGATTGTTTACTATAATGTAATATAACAAAAACTTCAGCCACAGCAACGCGTGGCCGGGTCAGCTAGTTGATTATATATAAGGATATCAATTTGATGGTTTCTGTATATAGTTTCAATATATAATGTAGAAGTTACAATATATATATATATATATATATATATATATATATATATATATATATATATATATATGACTCACATTAAAATTGGTTTGTTAGAAAGTTTTCTCAAATGAAGTGATGAAACGTTCTTGGCTTCAACAACGTTGAGGTAAGATATGTTAATAAGAATAATGATACTAATAATGCTTTATTAATCCTTTAGGACAGTACAATGTGGATAGGATACGTGAGGTAAAATCGTAATAACAAATTAATTATTTTTCTAACGTATCTAAGAAATCGTTATGAAAATCCTTAACTGAATAGGAATATTTAAGCAGTAAAAATTTATATAAAATGGCGGATGTTTTAACAGCTCAAAGCTGTTTAGCAATCAGGTGTACGTTTGAATTTCTTATTTTATAATTCTGTTGATTCAGAAGTGATTACCACATAGTTTCATTCTACTTGGCATATAAGAGACATGTGGGAATGTATATGTAAGGTACAAACAATATTGGTAACGAATTCTGGCTTATACATTCTGTCAAGAAAGTACCGGGAATTATCGATTTAAATCTGGCGGGGCAATGAGGCAGGTAAAAATTGTTTTTCCTAGATTGGTACCACTGTCCTTAATTACTATGCCAAGCTTGAGCGGGATCTGTCAACTAGTGTGTTTGCAACAGCTGATTAAGTCAGTCGATGTCAGAGTGCGTGCCGATTTTTACTATGGAAGATTACGTTGAGCAAAGAATTTGTTTAAAGTTTTGTGTTGCAAATGAATTTTCGTGTGCCGATGCATTGAAAATGTTGCAAAAGGCCTTTGGTGATAATGCTCTATCGAAAACTCGTGCATATCAGTGGTACAGTGGTACGAAAAAACCACGCCAAAGCCGCTCGAAAATGAAGGTGATGCTCATTGTTTTCTTCGATATCCGTGGCGTGGTGCACTACGAATTCGTTCCAGAGGGTCAGACGGTAAACAAGGAGTATTACCTAGGCGTTATGAAACGTTTGCGTGAGCGGATCCGTAAGAAGCGGCCAAATTTGTGGGCAAACAACTCATGGATTTTGCATGACGATAACGCGCCTTCTCACCGAGCTACCATTGTGACTGAGTTTCTCGCCAAAAACTTTACAAACGTGCTTCAGCAACCACCGTATTCGCCGGATTTGGCTCCCTGCGACTTTTTCCTCTTCCCAAAACTAAAATTGCCCCTTCGTGGCACCCGTTTTGAGTCGATTGAAGCCATAAAACAAAATTCGGCGGGAAAGCTAAAGTCCATCCCGGAAAGCGCCTATAAAAAATGTTTCGATAATTGGAAGTGCCGTTGGCATAGATGTATTGGAGCAAATGGAGCCTATTTTGAAGGCGACCCAATAAATTTTGACGATTAAATGTAAAAATGTTGTTTTAATTGAAAATTCTAGGTACTTTCTTGACAGAGTAGTATGCCGAGCGAGGGTTCAAACCAAAAATGGGACGAATAACTCTTTTCTGAGCCACAAAAAATTTGGAGAAAGAGCTAAAGTCATCCCAGAGCAAAATATTGTAGGTACCACTGATTTTTTCCATAAATTATCGACATGACTTTATCAGCTTAGATTCCGATCCATCTGAACGCACAGTACACCCAACTGGGAAAAATTTGTATCTAGACAATTTATTTTTAAGGGCCCTTTTCATAATTTCTCATACCGAAATACAGACAAGTGGTCCTATTGATATTAATTATCAAATTATTTGAACGAAACCATGTAATAAACTCAGGAACAAGTCAATTCACAAGCTTGCTGGAGCTTCTCGCAACTTCGCGTTGAAACAACGAAAAAAATGTCCACAGCGAACAATATCAGCATTCAGTAGATTAAATAAGTATGCAAGTCATTCGAAAACAACAGAAATAGTAGATGTTCCAATACGGAGCTCTTAGGAACTTCTAGTTTCATATTGTGTTCTTTGGAATAGCATTTATTAATTCTAACTTATATCGATCCATCTTGGAGAAAGCTACTAAATCAATCGAAAAATACCTCCAAAACCGCAACTACAACTTTTGAATATGATGAACTGAAAGCGAAGTAAGTTAAAGACACTATAAAAGTCGAAAAATATTCCTGCCACTTGTAAGTCTCCATGCAAGAATCCACAAAACTAAGTGCGACTAACTGAGTAGAACAACCATTTCTGAAGCCATGATGAATATTATTGAGTATAATGAATTTGCTGGTATAGTACATCATTCTTGTGAAAACGAATCTCTCAAAACTTTGGGAAGAACACTAAGAATCAATATAGGTTGATAGTTGGTTATTTCATGATTATTTCCTTTCCTAAAAATTTGTTTAACCAGAGATTTATCCATAGCACTTGGAAATTCTCCTGATGTAGTAGACAAATTATCAATGTGTGCAAAATGTTCACTAAATTCAAATGATATAGGATTAAACACTTTTTTCATTTTTTAAATCCATATTAGTCGGACAAAAGAAAAAATAATTTATTAAAGTTGTTAAAGTTATTAAAGTTAAATCGTAAATTGTCAGAACGAGTGCGTAACTTTTTCTTTGCCACTGAGGAAAAACGTTCTCCGAATAAATCAGCTATTTGATCGAGATCATCAATCAAGTCATACAATCAACCACTATATGGAATTTGTGAATTAATTTTCTAGAGTAAATACTTACAATCTTTCAGACGGTTTATTCTTATTATCTGAATTAGCTATGACAGAACTATGATATTTGTATTTTGTTGTCTCTAATAGGGAAGATGTGTTTGCATTTTTATGTTTTATATACATGCTGGATGAGCAAGTATTTGAATGAAGCCAATGAAAGTTTATAAGATATTTTTTACTTTATATTATTTCGGGGGTAATATATTTACTTCTCTTACGAATGTGATTTTTTTTGAAGAACCATATAAATCTAAGTAATATTGAGTTGTGTCACTGAAGGACTCAAAACAGCTATAAACATTCGTGAAGAAAAAAAAAAGATTCTTATTTTCAAAAACTTGGAGGAAAAAACTTGAATCACCCAACACTGAGAAATTATTTTTTAACGGCCCCTAAACAAAAAGGTGATACCTCAAGTGTCTCTCATAAAGTTTCTTTGCCGATTCCAGAAGGAGATAATGCACGCGCAGTTTGTAAGAAATTAATTTTTCCAGAAGTGAAAGGGAATACAGAAAACTGTTGTTCATCATAAGACTTCATAATGCCGCAGTTTTTCTGTGGAACTATCAGACAGAAAACCGTGAAATTTAGTACAAAAATCGATTGTCCAACAATGATCTTCTTACATTTTGAGCGAAATCATTCTAATCAAAAGGTTGAAAATTTCGGGTTCGAATAAAAAAAAAAATTGCTGAAAAACATCTTGATATCATTAATCAGGAGTCTCAGCTATGGTAATAGAAATTTATATGAATCGAGACGGTGTAACATACATCTGTATAACAATTCCATACCCAAACAAACTCGATAAGGTTTTGTTGATCGCAGGGGCAAATTGCAGATATGCGCACCTTTCAAACTGGTTGGTTTTCATCAGTGCAATGTATGCCAGTGAAACCAAATCTGTCAATGAAAACCAACCAGTTGAAACGTGCGCATGTCTACAATTTGCCCCTGTGATCAACAAAACCTTATGGACTTTGTTTGTGCATGGAATTGTCATACAGATGTATGTTACACTGTCTCGATTTGTATAACTTTCTATTACCATAAAATAGAATAGAAAGGCCTTTTACTTGATAGAAGAAATATAACAAAATTTGAATATTAAAACATATTGAAATATGTTTATCTTCTACAATTTTAATTTCAAAAAATTTTTATTCAAAAAACTTTTAGAATTTAATTTATGTCTACAACACGCACTGCTTACAGTTGTAAGCAGTGCTTACAACTGTAAGCATAAATTTAATTCTAAAAGTTTTTTGAATAAAAATTTTTTGAAATTAAAATTGTAGAAGATAAACATATTTCAATATTTGAAACTCAAAACAGATTTAATCTGTTGTCTTCTACAATTTTAATTTCAAAAAATTCTTTGAAGAAACTTTAAGAATTAAATTAATGTCTTTATAAGCACTGCTCATATTTAATAGACGTCAAATTTTGTAATAATCCTTCTATCAAGTAAAAAACCGTTCCTTCTTATTTTATATTTCAATATGTTTTAGTATTCAAATGTTCTATTACCATAGCTTACACTCGTTATCAATCACGATTACAATATGTAAGGTTTTCATTTTTGCAACTAGTTTAGAACTTTCGTTCATCTTCAGGCAACTGATCCCTAAGCACATGATACGGGGTATTTTATGTAGATTCAGGTACAACGTAGTGATAATATAAAAGTGAGAGTTGCAGGAGTTTTGTCCCGACTTTTATTATTACTACGTTGTACCTGAATCTATATAAACTACCCTGTACCATGTGCTTAGGGGTCAGTTGCCTGAAGATGAACAAAAGTTCGAAACTAGTTACAAAAATATAAATCTTACATATTGTGAAACATCTAAAAATTGTTGGTAGTAAAATATTAATAAAAAACTTGTTTTGATTATCATCAACTACCAAATAGTAACGGCTGAAACAGTTCAATATCTTAACATATTAATGGCTACTTCACAAGTTTACAATGATTACTGTATAACTGAAAATATTTGTATTCTGATACATAGCTTCTATTATTCCGTCCAATATCATCAAAATGAGTCTAACATAAACTTTTTACGATGTAAACAATTTTGTGTTGATTTCATGAAACATTTATTTTTGTTGTTTGAAAAATCGATTTCATTTCCAACTTCAGATGAAGAATTCTTTTCCGAAGAAGGTTGACAGGTTTTCTGATTGCTTCAGTTGCAAATTCTGTTTGGCGTTCGTTTTAGTGTCAAAAACTGATTAGAAATGATAGTTAAGTACATTAAGTGGTCGAGTTTCCGAACGAATTTTATTTAATAAGATTTTCAAATTGCCTTCTGTCCATTTCCGAACAGTGAAAGTGTATTTGTTTAATATTTTTTCTTACATTTAACCTACTCCTTTAGAAAATCAGGATAGTGTAAGCATGTAATGAAATAACACCTGAAATATTACAGAATTTAAGAGAAAATGTTGAACGAAGACACTATTACTCTTGTAAATAAGTGATAGGCATATTCTATTGTTTGTCCTTTAATACGTGTGAATTAATCGTAAATGAAATAAAAATTAATTTCCAATTTAAACTATCAATTAAAAAGAATCAGCCTTGATGAAGCTAACATTTGTTGATAAAAATGTCAGCTTCATAAAGACTGATTATATTATACAGTGTATCTAATTTTTAAAGGGCCAAAGTTCAAAGGAAGATCAGACAAGTTAATTGCAACAAAAAATGTCATACACATGGTCGAAAAGTTGATGGTTATTCTTCAATCTAACATTTCTTGATTTCACGAAATATCAATAATAATAAAAATCAATTATACCTCAGTTATCCTTGTAGCCTCATCAAATTTGACCTCATATCTGAAAATGGCATTAAATTTGCTACAAGATAGGAAGTTACTGAAGCTACTGAATCAATCGAAAAATACCTCCAAAACCGCAACTACAACTTTTGAATATGATGAACTGAAAGCGAAGTAAGTTAAAGACACTATAAAAGTCGAAAAATATTCCTGCCACTTGTAAGTCTCCATGCAAGAATCCACAAAACTAAGTGCGACTAACTGAGTAGAACAACCATTTCTGAAGCCATGATGAATATTATTGAGTATAATGAATTTGCTGGTATAGTACATCATTCTTGTGAAAACGAATCTCTCAAAACTTTGGGAAGAACACTAAGAATCAATATAGGTTGATAGTTGGTTATTTCATGATTATTTCCTTTCCTAAAAATTTGTTTAACCAGAGATTTATCCATAGCACTTGGAAATTCTCCTGATGTAGTAGACAAATTATCAATGTGTGCAAAATGTTCACTAAATTCAAATGATATAGGATTAAACACTTTTTTCATTTTTTAAATCCATATTAGTCGGACAAAAGAAAAAATAATTTATTAAAGTTGAAGAAATCGTAAATTGTCAGAACGAGTGCGTAACTTTTTCTTTGCCACTGAGGAAAAACGTTCTCCGAATAAATCAGCTATTTGATCGAGATCATCAATCAAGTCATACAATCAACCACTATATGGAATTTGTGAATTAATTTTCTAGAGTAAATACTTACAATCTTTCAGACGGTTTATTCTTATTATCTGAATTAGCTATGACAGAACTATGATATTTGTATTTTGTTGTCTTTAATAGGGCCTCATGAAGATGTGTTTGCATTTTTATGTTTTATATACATGCTGGATGAGCAAGTATTTGAATGAAGCCAATGAAAGTTTATAAGATATTTTTTACTTTATATTATTTCGGGGGTAATATATTTACTTCTCTTACGAATGTGATTTTTTTTGAAGAACCATATAAATCTAAGTAATATTGAGTTGTGTCACTGAAGGACTCAAAACAGCTATAAACATTCGTGAAGAAAAAAAAAAGATTCTTATTTTCAAAAACTTGGAGGAAAAAACTTGAATCACCCAACACTGAGAAATTATTTTTTAACGGCCCCTAAACAAAAAGGTAATACGTGTCACGTGTCTCTCATAAAGTTTCTTTGCCGATTCCAGAAGGAGATAATGCACGCGCAGTTTGTAAGAAATTAATTTTTCCAGAAGTGAAAGGGAATACAGAAAACTGTTGTTCATCATAAGACTTCATAATGCCGCAGTTTTTCTGTGGAACTATCAGACAGAAAACCGTGAAATTTAGTACAAAAATCGATTGTCCAACAATGATCTTCTTACATTTTGAGCGAAATCATTCTAATCAAAAGGTTGAAAATTTCGGGTTCGAATAAAAAAAAAAATTGCTGAAAAACATCTTGATATCATTAATCAGGAGTCTCAGCTATGGTAATAGAAATTTATACAAATCGAGACGGTGTAACATACATCTGTATAACAATTCCATACCCAAACAAACTCGATAAGGTTTTGTTGACCACAGGGGCAAATTGCAGATATGCGCACCTTTCAAACTGGTTGGTTTTCATCAGTGCAATGTATGCCAGTGAAACCAAATCTGTCAAGTATCTATATTCGCTATACATAGAGGGATACTTGACCTACTTGTAGTCACTGGCACAAATTGCACTAATGAAAACCAACCAGTTGAAACGCGCATGTCTACAATTTGCCCCTGTGATCAACAAAACCTTATGGAGTTTGTTTGTGTATGGAATTGTCATACAGATATGTATGGTACACTGTCTCGATTTGTATAACTGTCTATTACCATAGCTTACACTCGTTATCAATCACGATTACAATATGTAAGGTTTTCATTTTTGCAACTAGTTTAGAACTTTCGTTCATCTTCAGGCAACTGATCCCTAAGCACATGATACGGGGTATTTTATGTAGATTCAGGTACAACGTAGTGATAATATAAAAGTGAGAGTTGCAGGAGTTTTGTCCCGACTTTTATTATTACTACGTTGTACCTGAATCTATATAAACTACCCTGTACCATGTGCTTAGGGGTCAGTTGCCTGAAGATGAACAAAAGTTCGAAACTAGTTACAAAAATATAAATCTTACATATTGTGAAACATCTAAAAATTGTTGGTAGTAAAATATTAATAAAAAACTTGTTTTGATTATCATCAACTACCAAATAGTAACGGCTGAAACAGTTCAATATCTTAACATATTAATGGCTACTTCACAAGTTTACAATGATTACTGTATAACTGAAAATATTTGTATTCTGATACATAGCTTCTATTATTCCGTCCAATATCATCAAAATGAGTCTAACATAAACTTTTTACGATGTAAACAATTTTGTGTTGATTTCATGAAACATTTATTTTTGTTGTTTGAAAAATCGATTTCATTTCCAACTTCAGATGAAGAATTCTTTTCCGAAGAAGGTTGACAGGTTTTCTGATTGCTTCAGTTGCAAATTCTGTTTGGCGTTCGTTTTAGTGTCAAAAACTGATTAGAAATGATAGTTAAGTACATTAAGTGGTCGAGTTTCCGAACGAATTTTATTTAATAAGATTTTCAAATTGCCTTCTGTCCATTTCCGAACAGTGAAAGTGTATTTGTTTAATATTTTTTCTTACATTTAACCTACTCCTTTAGAAAATCAGGATAGTGTAAGCATGTAATGAAATAACACCTGAAATATTACAGAATTTAAGAGAAAATGTTGAACGAAGACACTATTACTCTTGTAAATAAGTGATAGGCATATTCTATTGTTTGTCCTTTAATACGTGTGAATTAATCGTAAATGAAATAAAAATTAATTTCCAATTTAAACTATCAATTAAAAAGAATCAGCCTTGATGAAGCTAACATTTGTTGATAAAAATGTCAGCTTCATAAAGACTGATTATATTATACAGTGTATCTAATTTTTAAAGGGCCAAAGTTCAAAGGAAGATCAGACAAGTTAATTGCAACAAAAAATGTCATACACATGGTCGAAAAGTTGATGGTTATTCTTCAATCTAACATTTCTTGATTTCACGAAATATCAATAATAATAAAAATCAATTATACCTCAGTTATCCTTGTAGCCTCATCAAATTTGACCTCATATCTGAAAATGGCATTAAATTTGCTACAAGATAAGAAGTTTTGTGTGCCAAAAGATTCAAAAAAATGCTCATTGCGGGTGTGGTAAGGAAATGAATATCACGATTCTGAAGTGAAAAAAATCAGTCATATTTTCCAATGGTTTTATCGAAGAAAAATTATTAATTATGAACATGTTTTCTTTTCAGCAAAATATACCTCATTTAGTGTGCTTTCGAATTACATATAATCTTTTGTGCTAGCTGCTTGTCCTCTGTCATAATATCATGGCTAAGAAGATAACAACGAAAAGTTATATATTCCAAACTTAAATTTGCTCTATCTTGAAGCCCTCTATGATTGAATATTAAAGTAATTCTCATGGAAATCATGAATTTATCTGTCGAATTGAAATAATTCAAACGAATAAACTAAATTTTAATAATACATATTTCATGAAAAAATCTAAAGAAAACAGTCTACTACTACTTATAACAATTGTTCGAAATGTCCACCGCCTTGTTCAATACATTTCACACATCGTTTTCACACTGAATCTAGAACACTGCGAAGTTCACAACGTTTGTGACACATTTACGCACAACATAATTTTATTCTTTCGATCCGATCCCCTCTAGTCTGAAAGCGAATTTGATATACTTTTTTTTCAAGGCGTTTCAGACATAAAAATCCAAAGGCTTAAGGTCGGGGATTCTTGGTGAACATACCGGACCGTACCTTCCAATCCTTTGCGCCCAAAAATATTCATTCATTAAGTCCCTTACTTTCCACCTATTACGAGCTGGGCGGCCATCCATTTGAAACCAGACATTTTATCTGTTAGCCAGGGGCATTTCATATAATATGTTTGTTAAGCTGCTTTGGATTAATGTAATAAATTCTTCAGCGTTGAGACGATCGAGTAGTATAACTGATCCAAAAAGTTCACCTCACATGACTCCCAACCACACGTTGACCCTTAACTCATGTTGGTAATGAGAAACAATAGTCGCATAGGAGTTTTCTCTTTTCCATACTAAGCTTTTTCACAAATTTATCATAACCGATTTCGTGAAAGAGGCCGCAGCAGTCCATAATAACCTATCGCCCCCTCCCACTCACCTAACTTATTCAGGTACCACCTACAAAATGTTAGTCTCGTCTCAGTATTAACAGGTAACACCTTTTTCAAATGATATGAGTGCAACTTATTTTTTTTTGGAGTTCTTGGTGTACTGGTAGAATAATGAATCCTCAACGTACAACCAATTCGACGAGTACTTGTTGATGGGTCCTCCCGGACAGTTTGAAGTATAGTAGGTGCATGCTGGCCTTGCTGATTATTTCGATCACCTTCTCTGATTCGGAAACCACCAAATGAGTCTCTTTCACCTAATCGAACATTTGTACAAATGTCTTTCTATTTGGTTGTCGTCTGTTGGGAAAACGCAAACCGTAGTCTCAAACCGCTGCGCGAGCATTTCCATTCACAAATACATGAATGAACATCATATCGCGACATTCGATGTTTGAAAAAAACAGACATAATTTTCTCGATATTTTCTAGAATACTTATTATAAATTGAGTTAATCCTTTAGATTCAAGAAAACGTACTAATGCCTAAAATTATTAAGCGACAGAAACTGTCAGATTTTCAATTCAATGTTTACTTTGATATTCAATCACAAGGAGCTTCTAGATAGAGCAAATTTAGGTTTGGAATATTTCAAAATTTCGTTGTTATCCTGTTAGCTATGATATTATGGCAGAGGACAAGCAGCAAGCACAAAAGTTGATATGTCATTCGAAAGCAGACTAAATAAGGTATTTTTGGCTGAAAAGAAAACATGTCCATAATTAATAATTTTTCATCGATATAATCATTGGAAAAACATGATTGATTTTGTTCACTTAAGAATCGTGATATTCATCTCCTTACTACGCCCGCAATTAGAATCTTTTGGCACACAAAACTTCTTATCTTGTAGCAAATTTAATGCCTTTTCAGATATGACGTCAAATTTGATGAGGCTACAAGGATAACTGAGGTATAATTGATTTTATGTTAACTTGAAAATATTTCGTGAAATCAAGAAATATTGAATTGAAGAATAACCATCAACATTTAGACCATGTATTATATGACATTTTTTGTTGCAAATAATTTGTATGATCTCCCCTTGTAGTTTGGCCCTTTCAAAAGTAGATGCCCTGTATATATTATAGCATATGAATAATATATATAATATATATATATATATATATATATATATATATAAACATTTGATATCTTAAAGAATTATTATGTAGTAGCTGATATATAAATATATATGTACATATATAAATATATATATATTATATATATATATATATATATATATTATATATATATATATTATTCATATGATATAATATATACAGGGCATCTACTTTTGAAAGGGCCAAACTACAAGGAGTGATCATACAAATTATTTGCAATGATGTTCATTTGATATATATATATATATATATATATATATATATAGACATTTCATATCTTTAAGAATTATTATGTAGTAGCTGATGCCCGTGTTCACGTGGAAAAAATTCCCATTGGAAGATCAGCCGTAAGGGAGAGATAGACAAAACTTTGAATCTTTTTGATTTCTTCCTTCAATATCAAATAAATATAGGAAGATTTTAACTGATTTCAAGTCCGGTTCTGTTACTTCAGTTACTTCAAACATATCAGTGACCACAATATGACTATCGTATTGTAATTTGACATATTATGTCAAATGTCAGTTCAGTATAAACTAACAATCAATCAAGACTGCGTTCGCTTTTTGACTTTCCTGAATTATTATTGAATGATTTGGCACATTTATGCAGATATTGAATATTTGGATGCGGTCCGTCCGTAAATACTTTAACTTTTGAACAGAAAGAGCTGGAGACTTGAAACATTCAAAGTATGTTTGGAGCCTAAATATCTCGGCTACTTCGAAGATGAGCAAAATCAGTTTTATGGTTCAGCAGTTACTTGGAACTTTTTCTTATTTTCTCAATAGTTCCCAAATAACTATTTCGATCGGAATGAAATGTAGTAATAAGATATATAATAATGACAAGAAGATTTGACCCAAATTTCACGAGGATCGGCCGTGTGGTCGGGCAACTCAGACTAAAAATGCTAATTTCTGAATGAAAAGACCTAGAGAATTTTAATTTTCGGTGTAATTTTAGAGTCTAAATCAGATAGAATAAGCTGAATAGTTCCTGAGTTCTTTCCATCTAAAATTTTATTTTTCGAATATTTTCGAAAGTGAAAATCCGATCGTATCGAAATCTATTATATAGATGTGGAAATAAATTACGAGAATTTTTCTCAACTTTCAAAGTTTGTGAGAAAGGACGTCTGAAACCTCCAAATATATCTATAAAGAAACCAATAAATTATAATACCTTTGAAATTTCGAAACAGCTATCGAATGCAGGCGCAACGTAATTTTCATTCATTATATGTAACTTCTTCAAGAAATAATCCACAGATTGGAATTTTCAGGGAAAATGGATACTTGAACAAACGCGCAAAAGCTTACAATTTTAAGTTAATAGTTTTCATCATTTTCTTCAGGTGAGAACCTACAATGCGCTTACCAATTTCAGATTTCTGCATTTTTTTTTAGTACTGAGGCGACAAAACTCTAAATGATTACGTCTGATACAGATATACCTGGTGTTAAAACAACGTTTCAATATCTTAGGAGCCAATTCTAGAACTCAAAATAAGTAAAAAGTTTCATATAAATATGAGTCCGCAAATGAGCCGTTTTTCAGATTTGAGCGATTTTCGGTTTTCAAAATATTAACTACTAGCGCAACCAAATACCATAAATTACAGAAGATATTCGATTCATTTTTGACTTGACTAGTGTAGTATACCATGAACAAGAATTTCATTATATAGTACATGGCTATAATAAAAATAGAGGGGGTGAAGAGAGTTTTACAATTCTTTTGGAATTCTGAGAAATTATTCAAAAAAGATTCAACAAAGGGGAGCTACTTACTTCTGTTTGGTTATTCAAAAATATTTTTCTTTTATGATATCTATTAATTTCTAAAGTTTCTAACAAGTTTAATCTGAAACTTTTGTTTTCTGTTAATTAATAGATATCATAAAAGAAAAATATTATTAAATAACCAAACAGAATTAAGTAGCTCCCCTTTGTTGAACCTTTTTTAAATAATTTTTCAGAATTCCAAAAGAATTGCAAAACTCTCTTCACCCCCTCTATTTTTGTTATATCCATGTACTATATAATGAAATTCTCGTTCATGGTATACTCAGTATCTTGTAATACTCACCTGAAGAAGTCATGGTATGACGTAACGATCGAAGTGTTAATAAAATATTAGCGGAAATTGGAATATTGTTTTTATTCATATTTTCAAGATGAATTTCCGTCAAGTAAAGACCGAAACAATCATAGATTCAGTAGGATAAAATATCAAGAACCTAATTATATCTGAATTTATCTTTTACTAAAAGAGATTTAATAACATAAATAGAGGTTAATTCTTGATAGAAGGTATAAAATTATTCAAATATTTTAAAAATTTTAAAAAATTTTAAAATTAGCCTTCTACATATTTAATTCCAAAAGATTATATTTAATGATTATAACTTCTGAAAATAAATTAAAATAATGTCGTATAAATACCACTTATATCATGACATATAAAATAAACATTCATTATAAGACATCCGAATGGTATAACAAAATCTAATAAATAAAAATTATTAACCAAAATCCTATAAATTAAATATTTTGAATAGACAACATTTTGTTTCTGCTGATCAATCTTATGAAAACCAATATCTTTCAAGAATATCCAACATAATCTTAAGAATTTCATCATAAAACTATCTTACTTAGATATCCAATAATATTGAATAAGATTGACGGGTAAGTGAATATTTGTTGTTAATTGATGTTATATTTTTTGAATATGAATTATTTGAATACTGAAGAAGCAAAGTTGATCTTAAAACTTGTTTTTCAGTAATGTTTTACATATCTTGAGTTTTTATATAAAGTACCTTGGTTAGATATCCAATAATATTGAATAGTCTAAGTAAGATAGTTTTATGATGAAATTCTTAAGATTATGTTGGATATTCTTGAAATATATTGGTTTTCATAAGATTGATCAGCAGAAACAAAATTTTGTCTATTCAAAATATTTAATTTATAGGATTTTGGTTAATAATTTTTATTTATTGGATTTTGTTATACCATTCGGATGTCTTATAATGAATGTTTATTTTTTATGTCATGATATAAGTGGTACTTATACGACATTATTTTAATTTATTTTCAGAAGTTATAATCATTAAATATAATCTTTTGGAATTAAATATGTAGAAGGCTAATTTAAAAATTTTTCAAATATTTAAATAAAAGAGATTTTCAAGTTTTTTATGAAAATCATATTGCTTGATGATTTCGAATGGATATTCTCGTGAAAAATTAGGGCGATGTAATGAATTTCAGTGATTGATGATATAGAATTTGCATCCCTGATAATTCACCAGAGATATAGGCCTCCGTAAGAGTTACGATATTATATTAAAAATTTCTATTTTAAGTGCATGAAGTGTAAACTGTTGTAAAATATGAAAAAACCATAGGCGTTAATTGCGAACATTTTTCTATATTCGATCTCAAAGGTTTATTATTTGAGAAAGACTATTACATTCCTGATTCGTTGAAGCACGTGAGATGTAGTCAGTTTTTCTATAGGTGTTAGTTCATGAATGCTTGAATTATTTATCCTACAGGTAAATTAATTCACTATAAATTCGGTAACAGAATGAGAAAATAGTCAATACTCATTTTTAAGAAATCTTTCGTACTGAGTTGAATTAGATAATATTCATTCCAGTTTCACTATAAAGAATATATTTTTTTGACAATCTATTGTCATGGAAAATTAATAACTTCAGTAGATTTTGTGATATCTAAAAAAATTTTCAAGGTCAGTATTTTTTCAGATAGGGGTATAGAGAATAATTTTATGATACTTACCCAAGAAAATCCTATACATCCTATAGCGTCACTTAACATATCTGCCAATATACTAGGGAAGGAATTTCCACTTGGAAAGTAAGCGTGAAATCTTGGATGCTGCCAGTGTGTTATCCCGGGCATTATTTTGTCATCCACGTCTTTCATAATTTCTTCCCAATCTTCGGGGTCTTCAGGTGCTTCTTCTGGCAATAAATTTCTCAAGTACCCTGGTTCCACGTTAGGAGTAACTCTTTTCTCTCCAACACTGGTTAGGTAGGAACAAATGTAATCCACCATTTCTTTTCCTCGACATCTGAATTCTTCAACATCCATTTTGTTGTATATGAAGATTCACTTATCACAAGTATATGAATTAATATTTTGTCGAAAACTAATTGAAGGCTTTGTTTATCTGTTGATCTATTTTATAACGAACTTAACACTGAATTTCCAACGTTTCGTTAAAATATACACTTAACACTTCCTACTTTCTGTTCAAGTTCAAGTTCAATGCGATTTAATCTGTCCCACTGAATGAACTTGCGCGCTCTGTGAGTAGACAGCGAATGATGTAACTATTCTTGTTGTCTTCTTTATTATATACCTCCCTGCTGAACCAACGACTTAGGAAATTTACAGGATGTGAATGAGAAGTTTATTGTGATTCGTCTTAACGCTTATGTTCTAATTATTTATAATTTTTTCGATGCAATGCACCGCATATGCCAGTGAACGCTTTCAGTATGAATACAATATTGACCACATTACACTACTCAACAACTGAAGTGAATATTGAAATTTCTGTATCAAAATTTAAAATAAATGGAAGTGAAATGAACGTATCGAAGCTAAAGAGAAAAATGAAAATAAGAAAAATTAATAAATATAAAGCTATCAATTAGTCACTGGCTGATGCCCGTGACTTCGTTCATGTGGACTTCATCTAAACATGAAAAAAATGAAATTTTACGTGGAATTGCTTGAAATGAACCTTAATCGATCTGGAAATTCCGAAAAATATGAGAGAGCAGTCTAAATACCAAAAATTCTTGACGTCAAGTAATGCTTTTATAAATTTACATTTTATCCAAGCATACTGTGCCTTACATATTTATCATTCATGTATTATAGAAAGAAGCTTGTAAAAAATTTGCAATGGAATATGACGTTCATCTTTGAGTTTGATTCTTTCGTAAGTATTATTATTGCATTTGAGTGTCATACATCTTTCGTGATGCCAAAGATTTATTTATCTCTGAATTATTTATTATTGTATTTTGTAACAATTCAGGTACAATTTTATTTCGATATGCCCAAGCCCAGTCGGTATAACTGGGCCGTGAGCCTGATCTCACAATTCCACAAAATGAAAAGACACAACTCCCTGACAAACAAGTCACCCGTTTAATTTACCACAAGTAATTTTTCTTACAAATTACATATATACATTTAGAAGAAATATTAAATTTACTATCTAACACTAGAGTAGGTTTCAAAAATATTATTACCGATAAAGTAAAAAAATATACAGAAAATGAAAGTTTCTCAATGTTATTAATATATACAAAAATTTAAAGTTTATTAATGTGATATGAATATACAAAATTTAGAGTTTCTCAATGTTACTTTCCTGGTTGGTTTAGATTACATGCTGGTGTTTTTCCAATCAAAACAGGTGGTGGTTTTGTAGGTCGTCTCAAGCAGGCTGTTTTGTGGTTCTTTGAACTTAATAGCTTCAACGTCTTCGGGCAATCAGTGTACGTTTAACTATTCCTCACCAAGAAAACTTCCAAACTCCAGGAACAAATAAGAGGAAAATAATCTAAGAGAAATCCAGGAAAAATATTCCAAAGGAAAAATTCAAGAATAGATAATCCAAAAAAAAAAAATCCAGGAAAAGATAGTCCAAAAAAACCCTTCTTTGAAGTTTTTTACTCAGTGGCGGATTAAAGGTCCAGAGCGCCCTAGGCAATAACTTTGTCGGCGCCCCTGTACCGGCCATAAATGGCCATCTTAATTAAAAATTCTGAGCTCGCGCGCCCCTTGTAACTACGCGCCCCTAGGCACGTGCCTAGTTTGCCTTACGGATAATCCGCCACTGTTTTTACTTCTAATCTTCAAGAAAAATTAATTAACGAGAAAATAAATTTTATGATATTCAGATTGTAAACAACTTTACTCTGCCGGAAGAGAAATAATTCTTTCGTATCAACGCGCACATGACGACACATTGACGGACAGATATCCCACTTTCTTCATTCAGCGGTTTTCTCGATAAAAGTGAGATACCAGCGAATAAATTCGATGTGTAGATCGCTACAATTTTCATATGATTTCATATAATTAAGTAAAATTAAAATAGGAATAATATCCAGTCAGTAGTAATCAGGATATTTAAATAATAATTTGGTATATATATTTTATAAGGTAAGATATGCAAAGCAGGCTTGCAGGCTAGCCGGGCGGCCGGTCCATCCGGCCGCAAAAAGCTAGAAACTTTTAGGGATGGTTTAGGATCTATATATCTCGGTTATGTTTGTTAATGGGCAATATCGGATTAATATTTTCTTATTTTTGCCAATACTTTCGAAACTAGAGAATCAATAGATCTGAAATTTGGTATTTAGAAGAAGAATAATTATACGCATGTGTGTGAGTGAAATTTTCTGTGGACTTTATGTTTAGAAGATTCAAAACGAAAGCAAATATTTTGTGAGTAAATTAACTGAGGGCTAGCGCAAAATTTCGTGAAGATTGCATAATTAGAGGATAAAAAAATTTGAGCAGAGCAGCTTTAATTGCTAACGGAACCACAGTATCAGTGCTTTGATTGGAATTAAATTTAGCATTTAGATGTAAAAGAAGGCTAATGCTAAATTCCGTGAAGAAGATGTCCAAATCTAAAGAATCAACATCTAGACATCTAGATGATCACAATTATGTTGGGATGTCAGGTTTATACTTACTCCATCCTGTGCAAATATCCATGCAAATTTAATCCACAGAAGCAGAAGAATTATCTGGACCTCTTGATGTCCATAGTTTATGGAAACTTTCGGTTTGTCACTTACCCAATCCTTTAAAAGTAGTAATGGTCTGAAGACACAGATTTCTGACTTATCGTGAAAGTGCTGAATTTTCTTAAAAATAAACATTGAAAAACAGTAGCCGAAGAGATGATGTGGGAGGCAAATACCGATCCAACTTTCATAATAGGCGTCATAACGGGCGATGAGACATGGGTTTATGAGTAAGACATGGAACAATGCCAATAATCTTCAGAACGGCGACCACTAAATGAGCTGAAACCGAAAAAACACATCTAAATCGATCGAGTATCGAAAACTAACAATTTTCAAAATTTGAATATCAAAACAGATTCAATCTGTTAGTCTTCTACAATTTTAATTAAAAAAAAAATTTTATTCAAAAAACTTTCAGAATTAAATTAATCTCTACAATAAGCACCGCTTTTATTTAATAGACGTATATAATCAAAATTCAATATATAATTTCAAATGAAATAAATAAACCAACAGATATAAAAAGTCATCAGAATTAATAAATAAATATTAAAAGGAGACATTATATATTGAGTTTTGATTATATACGTCTATTAAATATAAGCGGTGCTTATTGTAGACATTAATTCAATTCTAAAAGTTTTTTGAATAAAAATTTTTCG
Source organism: Megalocaria dilatata (assembly GCA_034642435.1). Lineage (NCBI taxonomy): Eukaryota > Metazoa > Arthropoda > Insecta > Coleoptera > Coccinellidae > Megalocaria > Megalocaria dilatata. The sequence goes on from CM067857.1 coordinate 73,744,789, forward strand.
AAATTAAAATTGTAGAAGACTAACAGATTAAATCTGATATTTAAATTTTGTTATATTTCTTCTATCAAGTAAAAAGCCTTTTTCTATGGTATTTTATATATAATATATAATTATATTTAGGCTTTAATAAATCTCATTATGGAATGTCAATGATTTAAATATAACCTTAAAAACAACTTACACACTTCTCTGTGATTTCGTTAAGAATATAGACCATCTTGAATTTTAAAGTTAGTCTGTTTGAAGCAATCATTCTGTAAACACGTGTGGGGTGAGATATAGTGATAGTTATTTGATTTTGATATTTGGAATATTATTTTGGACCGATGCATGTGCATGTTTTGAGAGATTTCTGATTAACTTATTTCAATATTTAAATATTTCAAATAAATTATATTTTTTCAGAGGTTCTTAAGTGGTGTTCATGTTTTTAAAATGCATTTTGTGTTCTTAATGGTAAGATCAGAAACAAAATTTTGTCTCCTTTAAATATTTAGTTATTAATTTTAATGACTTTGTTTATATCTATTGGTTTATTTCTTCCATTTGACATATATTGAGTTTTGATTATATACGTCTATTAAATAAAATCGCTTATTGTAGACATTAATTTAATTCTAAAAGTTTTTTGAATAAAAATTTTTTTTTAAATTAAAATTGTAGAAGACTAACAGATTAAATCTCTTTTGATATTCAAATTTTGTTATATTTCTTCTATCAAGTAAAAAGCCTTTTCTATTTTATTCTAACAATTTTCGTTGATTATCGTGGTCTCATGAACTATTACGAAGCATTTAAGTGATGAGGTGCATAGGAAACAACCGGATTTGTAGGGCGACGACAATTGGATTTTGCACCAGGATATCGCGCCATGCCAAGAGCGCGAATGATGCTGATTTATTTAATAAAACACTGCGTTTATTTTCGCAAAGAAGCACCGTATTCGTCGAATTAAGCACTCTGCGACTTTTCTTTGTTCTTCGGGCTTGAAGCTACTAAAGGCTTTCGGAAGTCTTTCAAAAGTGCACGGATGAGTGAATTAAGCATTGGCATAAGTATGTCGTTTCAGATGAATGATATAGGAGATAAAATACATTTAGAAGACAATTAAACAATTTTGTTTTATTTACAGTTTCTATACATTTTGTATATAATTTATTCGTTTACTCATAATTATCCTTGCTTACTCCTCCTCAAAAGTAAGCAGCTTTTTGTTTTGTGAGCAGTTAAAAATTACTTGCCTTCCATAATGTTGTAAAATAGATTGAATCATATCGAGATTCTACTCTGTCGTCGATAAGCTTGATTTGGAGGAATTAATGGATGAATAAATTTTAAGGAGTTCCAAACGAGCTACAATAATTGTCTCAAACAAAAGCAAATGATTTGATATCACTCTTTCCATCCATATTTCATTTATTTAATGAGTGGAATTTTTTATGTGATATGGAGATTTTTTTGCACCCCTGTTATAGCGAACAGCATGTTATCGTTTTGCCTGAATGTCTAATATTTTCGAATTGTGAGCTGGAATAAGTTTCAACCAATTGGTAAGACTCACTGAACAGAAAGATTTTCAGACCTGAAAATTTCATGGAAGCTTTGAGACCTAAACGTCTGTAATTTCCAAATTTTCAGCCGAAAATGGTTTTAAATTACTAGATTTGTCTCACTGATGCAGATTCCGAGCTCAAAAGTAATCCTTTTCAGTCAGTCCGGCCGTGCGTCGGTAAACACGCTAACTTTTGAACGGAAAGAACTAGAGCCCTGAAATCTTCAGGAAAGCTTAAATTCGTTTATGAGCAAAATCAATTCAATGATTTCGCATTCATTAACGTTTGAAAATTTTTCATATTCTTTTATTATTTAGAATAAAAATAATTTGCGGAATTCCATGAAGATCCTATAATTAGAGAACAAAAAAATTTTTGGGAGGATAACGGTTTTTTCGTTTTTATTTTGAACAATATCTTTCAAAAATTCAATTGAATCGGTAATGAAGATTATTTTATTTAATCTTTTGTAACTATTTATCAATGTTTATTATAGTAATGTTTAGTAGAAGATCGAACCTAAATCGAGCTGTTAATAGAATAAAACCTATTTTATAATAAATTTATATATTATATATATATTATATTGGAAAATATATTAAAAATGGGTTTTCAAAAAAAATCCAGGACATAATATTTTTAATAAGAAAATTTTATACTGGACTTGAAGTATAAAACATATAGAATGTGCTAACGTAGGGTTGTCTATAATTTACCGGGACAAACTGCTAGGCTGCGTTTTTGATTTTGATATTTGGAATGTTAAAAGAGGACTGAAGACGGGATTGTCTAGAATTATATTTATTTTTTGAAGATAAAGTGCACAGTTTTTTAGAGATTTTTGAAATAATTTATTCGAATATTTAAATATATTAAATATTTCAAATAAATTATATTCTTTGAGAAGTCCTTTAAGTGTGTTCATGTTTTTAAAAGGCAATTGGTGTTCTTAACGGCAAGACCAGAAACAAAATTTTGTCTCCTTTAAATATTTATTTATTAATATTAATTACTTTCGTATATCTGTTGGGTTATTTATTCCATTTGACATTATATATTGAGTTTTGATATACGTCTATTAAATGTAAGCGGTGCTTGTTAGACATAAATTTATTTCTAAAAGTTTTTTGAATGAAAATTTTTTTGAAATTAAAATTGTAGAAGATAAACATATTTCAATTTGTTTTAATATTCAAATTTTGTTATATTTCTTCTATCAAGTAAAGGGCCTTTCTATTTTATTAAAGATTTTAATTTCAAAGCGTGGGAAAATGAGTGACAGAGAGATTCGAGGTAAGTATAATTAATGTATAAAGGACCGAATATCGCAGTCGTTTCTGATGGGGCCTGGAATATAAAAAAGTGCGCATGCTGGGCACATAAACTATGGAAGGAAGGGGTATACCCCTACTATCCTCTACATTGCGAACAATGCGCTTTATTTTGGAGCAACTTATATTTGAATTGCAAACAAAATAATAAATTAAATACATAACAATCTGATATAGTTAATATACTACGGAAATATTAAACTATATTACATAAATTAAACAAAAAAAAATATGTATAGATATTAACTTATGAGTATCATAATATGTCTATAATAGAAAAGTAATTTAACTCATTATATGATAACGTAATTGATGAAAATATCGATTACTTACTTTAAAATTTTTTTGCTTTTTCTGAAAAAAATGAAAGAGAAACAAAGTAGACTGCCGGAAATTCAAATAAAAAATAACAAGAAAGATAGACTACAGATGTTGTACTATATTTAAAAATTTTATTATAAAACAGCAAAAGTACAAATAATAATAAAAATAAATTTTAATAAATATTTTCTATTCAAAATCTGATTCATCAGAACTAAAATTGTGACTCTCGAAGTGATCGGATTCATTAGGTTCTTTCTCATTAACTTCCATTTCAATAATATCCTGGATTTTAAAAGGAGTTTGATCCCTGATAAAACCTTTAGGGTCATACCCCTACCTTCTATAGTTTACGTGCCGAGCATGCGCACTTTTTTATATTCCAGGCCCCATCAGAAACGACTGCGATGTTCAGTCCTTTATTATTACACATTATAGTTATCTCGGATTTCTCTGTCACTCATTTTCACATGCGTTGAAATTAAAGCCTTTAAAATTCGCAAACCCCTATTAGGACCAAATTTTTTGCAGACAATCCTATATCAACGTGTTCGTGATAAAACAGCGCTTATGCTGATATTTTTTTTTTCTATTATCTTAGCAGGTGAAAGTAGTAGCATCCTCATAACTTTTCATACCTGACAGCCTAGCAGTTTGTCCAGGTAAATTATAGACAACCCTACGTTAGCACATTCTATATGTTTTATACCTCAAGTCCAATATAAAATTTTCTTATTATCGTGATGTTGCAACATATAATGAAAAATCATTTTTTTAAAAATAACTAAAAATATTTTGTCTAGGATTTTTTTGAAAACCCATTTTTAATATATTTTCTAATATACTAAATTTATTATAAAATAAGTTTTATTCTGTTATCAGCTCGGTGGAGGTCGATTTAGGTTCGGATCTTAGACTAGTTGTTATGAGTTGAATGTCTGAATTAAATGGAGAAAAAACAGCATTTTGAATTGCATTTCAAACTACACATAAATAACTACATAATTCTTTTCATTCTGAAAGTTGAAATACTGAACACAATTCGATAAAAGCATTGACATAAAGTCAGGAGCCCTTGCGTGGTCTTTAAAGACCGCAATGAAACAATTTTCACAATTTTCTGATTCAAATCATAACACATAATTTCTTATTTACAATTATCATATGAAAGAACGGCCCGACGAACGGACCATTAGGATTGAATTTGTTCTCGAATTTTTTGAAAAATTAGTCTAAACCAATACTCAGGACAATTTTCAACTGGAAATGCAAAAATTACACACATTTGGGCAAAAGAATACGCTATTTCCTAAGACCTTGCATGCGTAAAGTAATGAAATCATGAAGAAACACTTAATCTATTTTCTCTCGAATCTGATCACGTTTTCCAAAAATGATTATAATATTTCCACTATATTTTGGGATTCTCATTTCAATGTCACTCATTATATTTATGTACGCAGAAATTGCATTCATATCAGCTAAAAAAAATCTATTCATTCATAAACGTCAAGGATTAGGAACCTCGCCCGCTCCGGACCAATCAGTATTTCGAACAAGGATGTGACAGTTCCGGAAATTTAAGTTCATACATTCTCCAGCCTTGATACTCGTAATATTACCGAATATACTTGGCTGGAATTTACGCGACATGACGTTGGTATTTGCGTTGGTGAATGATATCTGGTAGTAGTAGTTTTTTAATTAAAAGTCGATACTCTACAAACGTTTAATCTTATTGCGAAGGTGTGAACCTTAGTTTCAGGTTACAGGGTTTTTTATTCCTGATTAACCTTACTGACGGGAAGATACCATTGCTATATTTAACCTATACGTCATAATCTTGAAGATCCTTATAATTTGATTGAAAATATTGCGAAATAAACTCTCTCATCTGTGGAGAAATATGGCATAGTCAAGTGCTCAGTAGAAGTTGAAGACCTTTTATATAAAAAATTAGTGCAAATATTTATGTTAGTCAGGCTCAACAGAGACCGTGTCAGAGTATTAATTATTCATTTGCTCCTACAAGAGCACTTGCCATTTTCACCAGATGATTGCAGTTTTGAGGAAATGCTTTCAAACTTTATTTTTATTATGATTTTGAACTTCCTTCGCCTGAATTATTTTGTACAGAATATTCCTCAATGTTGACAAAAAAACTTAAAATAAAACTCTATAAAGAAAAAAGATTAAAAAAATGCAAAATGGAATACAAAATATTGTTAAAATATATTCTGAAATGGAAATAATTATTATGGACTGAATCTTATCACAGAAAAAATAGTTTTTATTGAATTTTTTGATATTTTCAATTTTTTCATTTATTTATAATTAGTTTCTTCAAATATTAAATTTTTTCTTCCAGTAATGATAAAATGATATGCAATGATGTTGGAATATGTCCCGGGACAGATACAAAAATTATTATAGATTGTATCTGAATTCAGAATAAAATAAATAAATAAATAACTGTAATTAAGTTATTTATTTTATTCTGAATTCAGATAAAATCTATATTCATATCTTCAGAATATTTATTGAAAATAATTAAGATATTAGTGAGTTAAGTTCGTGAACTGGAATATGCGTGATCAAGGTTTGGAAAAAACTTCTTCTTAAAAAATTATTTGAGCTTTCAACATTTTGATACGTTTTAATATAATGGGAGCCTCAATTTGATTGTTTAATAAACAAAGAAAGTAAATAACAATCCCAACAGCGTATTTTATTTACATGAATGGAGTGTGCGGTTGGCTCTAGATGAAACATTATAACAATTTTGAATAAAAAGTTATTTGATATAAAGATCAATAATACATTGTGACCTATAGAATAATCAGCATCATAACAGACTTTTTATTGGTAAAGTATATAGCACAAACACAATGTTTTGAGACATATTCGAAAACAAACTTTTCTTGCCTTAAGTATAGCGAAGTCTTTCAAAAAGAATCTGTTTCAATTGAACTAAAAGTCTGGTTTTCTATTACCAATGTGGCCATCCCGCTTAGGCGATCCTGAGAAAGGGTCGATCGAAGGTAGTTTTCATAGACTTTTTATACGTCTATTGTAGTTTTTGATAATCTCCAACTTAGAGAAACTCCTTTTTCCGCTGGCCACTAATACTAGAATGGTAACCCCTGCCCAGATGTATTAGAGAACTGAACAAATCCAAGAAAATCTTCCCTCACGTTAACTTCTTCTCCTGGAATGTTTCTAGTTGGACGGATGTCGGCCACCATTTCACTATTGGGTCAAAAATTAACAGTGCTGTGACATAAAGTGGCGCAAGATCGCAGTATTAAAGCCTAACCAGAACACAACTGAATTTCTAACTCGCACAAGCTGAAGAAGTTTCTGAGGGATCTTGACAGAAGATATAGGAAAATCAGGATAATAAATAAATAAAAAATAAAGTTACTTTTTTCTATGGGCATCACCCAGCTTACAATGGCTTGAGTTAGGTATAATGGTATATTAGGATTGAACGAAACTAAACGTTGAAAGGGGAAGATTGAATAAATTCCTTTGAAAATTTTCCTTACACTTGCAGGTATGGGATACCACCGCTATTGTAAAATATCACTGATATCTCACTTGTGCTACTTCAGGGAACGCCAGAACGATACTGAAGTGCGTATTGACGTGACTCTGGAAGGTATTGAGAGTGTCAAGTTCAACAGGCATTCATATCTGAAAACAGTGGCAAAATTTGTCGCATAATCATTATATGTTTTGAGAGCTGAAATACCAAGGTTTGTGGTTGAAAAACTTCAATTAATTCTACGCAATAGTTTTTGGTTGGTGCTCTTTTAAATATGGAGGGCAATGAGCAGCATTTTCGTCATATTTTACTTTTTTTCTATAGAAAAGATAAAAATGCTTTTCAAGACAGAAAGAAATTGATCGATGTGTATGGAGAAGATGTGTTGACAGTACGCCAGTGCCAGAACTGGTTTGCAAAATTTCGATCAGGCAATTTTGATGTCGAAGATGCACCATGTTCCGGAAGGCCGGTTGAAGCTGATAAAGACATGATAAAGGCACTAGTTGATGCAAATCGGCGAATAACAACACGTGAAACCCGTGAGAGGTTAAATTTATCGAATTCAACTGTTTATGACCACTTGAAAGGCCTGGGAGTTTAAACTCGAAGCTCGATATATGGGTTCCCCATGTTGTCACGGAGATAAATTTGTGTCGTCGTATTGACGTCTGTGCTTCGCTTCTCAAACGTCACGAAAATGATCCATTTTTGAAGCGCATCATTACTGGACGAAAAATGGGTTGTATATAACAATGTCAAATGCAAGAGATCATGAAGCAAAAAAGATGAACCGGTTCAAAGCATTTCGAAAGTCAATATCGATAAAAAAAAAGTAATTGTGTCTGTTTGGTGGGATTTTGAAGGAATCGGTTTTTTTGAGCAGTAACTGGATAACACAACAATTAATTCGTAAGTCTACTGTCATCATCTGGATAAACTGAATGATGCACTTCAACAGAAAAGGCCAGAATTAATCAATAGAATAGGTGTAGTGTTCCACCAAGACAATGCGAGACCTCAGACCTCATACAAATTTCGTTAGAATAGAAGATGCTACGCCGACTCCGCCATCATGACGCCCCCTGCGGCTTCATATTCTGCATGACCCTTGCGTCGGCCCTGTTCATAATAGAAGTTATCAAAAATGGCACTGTATTGTGTGTTTGGTATTTCTGGCCGTTTTCCAGTGAATACTCTTTGGCTGCCCGTCTTATATATCCATGGGTGTGGTAATAACCACAGGTAGATGTGGGGTCGGGTTTAATTTCACTTTCTGCGTTCGGTCCCGTAGAGGGTGCCATATTTGTGGGACTTCTCTGCTTGGGTGGCAGTAAGCATGTGGATTTTTTTGTATGAAGACTTTGATTTTGAGCTTTTTCCAGTGATGTTCTCAGTAGATAATCTTCGTTTGGATGTTTTGAGGCTATTCCTGATTTGGCTATTTCTCCTTTGCTGATGTAATTTTTCTATTCCTTAACTCTGACTTCAGAGGCCGTTTCGGCTCTCTCATACAAGATGCTCCACATTCACAAGGTATCCAGTAAATTGAGTACTTGTTGGTAACTGAGTTTTTCAGTTTGGTTACTGAACTATTTCAGCTTACTATTTGGTAGTTAATCATATTTCATTTTCAGACAAGAAGTTATCTGAAGATGGAATAGTTCATTCCTGAAACGCGAGTCACAATTAAATGTGTAAAACATCAATTTATTGGTAGTAAAACATAGTCATTTCTACAACTTGTTTTAATTTCTTTCAGTTTGTTTTTTATCAGGAAACTTCTGAGAATATTTTTCGATTTAAACGCCGTCTGGATGTTGTAGTCCCGAGCTATACTGCTGATTTTCTCTGACAACCCTTTCATAAAAGCTATTTATATTCTTGCCTCGTCTTCTGCAAGGCCAGGGTTATCCTTGCGCTAGTTGAATTTCTGTATGGTGGATATTTTTTACTTCCTCTTCTTGATCATCCTTGTTATTGCATATAGTTTTTGCTCGGATATATAATGAACCTATTGTGCCCCTCTTAGTTGAGTGGTTGGAAGTATATTTTAAGTACTACCCGTGTGTGTTGGTATTCTGTTGACCGTGATTGTGTAATGATCCCCCTTGACCATCATATTCAGGAAGAGTAAAGTAGCATTTTCTTTTTCCATGGAAAATTAATTAATTATAAGAGTTATGCTCAACATGCCAATAACCTTACCTGGTAGAATTCACGTGTCCCGCCGACCTCACCCCAGGCATTAGATCTTGTCGTGATGGGGTGCTTGCCTTGACTAGGACCCTAGTTTCGTCCCGGCGAAATGGAGGGTTAAGTCTTGGTGTCTAACGTAATGCCATTTCGCGCTAGTCACTGGACCTGTATGGTGGAAGATCTCCGAATGGGGCTCTAGTTTTGCCGTTCTGGTGAAATGGAGGGCTGAGCCGGTTAATTAACTCAGTGACAGGGAGTCTGTCGCAGCACAGGGCTTCTCCCTTAAAACTGGCGTACTCTACCCTATCGCAGTATAAATCTCCGGATTCTGTGTAATGGCCGAGTGCAGCGTACTGCGTAACCTCGGGAGGGTGGTTTGCCCTCAGGTGTTACTTGTATCATCTCGCCACCCCATTGGTGTTGGACTCGAGGGGGCAGTGGTTGAAAGTCCGTATGCTGGACTAGGGAGATATTTCATTTATCTGTTCGCAGACCCTATGTTCGAGATATTCTCATGAAATGACTCGAGGTTTAATGGGACTTGACGGTTCGACAGGCTTGTCCTGGCCCCGAATCAATGCGTAACTTTTTAGGGTTTATGGATCTCGACAAAATGCCGTTAGTGCTTGTTGCCAGGATCAATGAAATGACTTCACATGGGTTCGGTGGGTTGGGACGTACAGGCCGTTAGACGGTTCTCGTACCAGGATCAATAGAAGTTATCAATCTTGAGATTATCTTAGTTCATGGGACTGCGTTCGGATGCTTGTATAAGAATTCCTTCCGGCGGGTGAATTGCGTCACAAACCAACTCGGGTACTGACCTGCAGAGCCAGTAGAGGTTTAATAGTACTTCGCTGCTACCAGTCAGATGGTTCTGGCTTTCGAGTCGGGGCCCAAACTGGAAGGTGGTAGGTTCATCTTTTCGGAGAGGTTCTCGCTTCGTGCGATGATATGGCGTAATCCTTATCACACTTTCTACCTCTTGAGATGGACTGTGAAGACTGCTGAGTAGCCACTTGGATAAGATTTATGCTCAACATGCCAATAACATTACCTGATAGAATTCACGTGTCAAGCCGACCGCCTGGTCCGGTCCGTCCATAAACACTATAACTTTCAAATGGAAAGCGGCCTCTAGACGATCAATATTTACGTCAATATATTGTACAAAATATTGTGCGATATAATGACGTAAATGTTGCTCCTCTAGAGGCTGCTTTATAGACTTCAAACTTCCAAGGTCGGTTTGAAGGATAAAAAACCTCGGTTGAGTTCGTTAATGGGCAAAATTGGTCCTATGTTTCTGTAGTTATTCACTTTTCAAGTTTTTTAATATTTTTCTAATAATTCCGAAAATACCGATCCCACAGAAAAAAAAATTGTTTGTAAACGTACTTGTATAATACTGACGCGATGATTTATCCGAAATTAAGTGTAGATCGGCTGTCAGGACGGACGACTGGAGTTAAAAACCGAACCGAATCTTCTTGAAATTTTCAAAGAATTTATGTTAAAAAATGATAAAAATCAGTTCAATAGTTTCTGAGTGATGCCCATTTGAAATTTTTTCTTCGAATATTTTCGAAAGTATTATATAAATCTGATCAACTTCAAATTTGGTATTTCTATGTGAAATAACGACGCTAAGGCTCATGCATAATTTCGTAAACATACTTTAGGAAATTTTTTTTAATTGTAGTCCTATCTAATGTTGAAAAAAAATTGAAAAGTATATGAATTTTGTTTAATATATTTTCCCCACTCTTTCTTGTTAATATCGAAGGCAGAAAAATGAACCCTTTTCAGCATGTTCCAAAATAAGTTCAAAAATTGCAAAAAATACGTTTATTGGTCTTTTGGATGACACACCACATAATTCTGTATTTTCTGTGGCTTCTTTGAAAATTAATTAAAAATTTGATTTTTTTAGGAGTAATAGACTGACAAACAAGCACACATAAACTTCGTAGTCCACGTCTGTGCTTTTATAGATTTTTAAATTCAGTTTGAGATTTCATAAAATTTCAAAGAAATCATAAATCAGCAATTTTATCATTTATTCATATAAACCAGTAACTGTCCAATGAAATTAGGTTGCATTAATGTTTACTCGTCGAGAACCTTGTTGTTCTCTTTATCAATAGTTTCAAAGTAATTTAATATTCATGCAGATGTACATATATCAAATCAGTATAAGGTATACTTTTTCGAATTTCATTCCAATATGTATATCTTGAATTTCCGCAGTAAATGTTTGATCGTATTTTATTTGTTTTATTGCATAATATAATTTGATTTCTATTCAACTTTATTCATTTTTGATTAAGTATTCTTTTTGCAAGTATTTTTCTTCCAAGGCCAGTGTCGACGAACATAATTTAAAACCTTTTCCGGATTATTTAAGACCAAGTCTAATTATTGATATTCAACTACAGAATAATTTTTAATGCCACCCGTCTTAAACAAACGAACTTATTTCAAAATTATTTTGTTAATTCTACGTTTTTAGCATTTAGTTACACTCTTTATGAAAGTTGCAACCTTTACCATTTTGGGGTACAGATGAGATTGGAATTCTGATTTTTTTATGAATATAAAATTATTATATATTAGCCAAATATTTGCTACTTCTTCAAATACCTTTTAGGCTATCTCAACTTTTTGAAGGGAGAAGAGTACTTGAATTGAAATATGTTTTATCCATACCAAATTCGAGAACATGTATCGATTTTGATATCTTCATTTCTATTATTATCGGAAAGGATATTTTTATCTTAATAAAAAAGCAAATGAGATTCGAAAGTTGACATCTTCAAATTAGTGTGTATTCATTAATTTTCAACATACTAGTTCAAATATATGTGAATGATGTTCCATATAAAATTTTACAACTGAATACTTCGTCTAATATGAAGATTGGCTGGCTTCTGAGAAAAACGATAGTACGCTGTTCCGTAGATCAAGTGCACCATATTGACTTGTTAGAATTTTTTAAAATATCATATTAGACAAAATGTTCAGCTGGAAAGTTTTAAGTGGGACAGTAGTATGTAGATATCTGAGACGTGGTTGACAGCATCTGTCGTGGAAGAAACTGGACTTGAAATTCGAATGTTTTTAATTATTTTTAATGCTAGAAAATATTTTTTATGGTAGACTTGAGATGTGTTTCACGCACGTGTGCCAAATTTTAGCTTAATTGATTTTCGATAACTGAAAGCTGCAAGTTTGACGTGATTTCAACGAAACATTGATTAGAAAATATTAATAAAATAAAGCATTGAATAGAAGAAACATAAGAAAAAATTAATAGATGGTTATCATGAACAAATTGTTGTGATGCGGAATAAAAAATTAATTATCATATTATATTATAACCGAATGAAAAAACATTAAAAAACAAATGACAAAATTAATGATTAGAAATAGACTGAATATTTACTTTTGAAACTTTGAATATCAAAACAGATTTAATCTGTTAGTCTTCCACAATTTTAATTTCGGAAAATTTTTTGAAAAAACTTTTAGAATTAAATTGATGTCTTTAATAAGCACTGCCTATATTTAATAGACATATAAAAATCAAAATTCACTATACAATATCAAATGGAATTATAAGCAATATATAAGCAGTGCTTATTTAAGACATTAATTTAAGTCCAAAAATTTTTTTTTTAATTTTTTTAAAAATTTTTCGAAATCAAAATTGTAGAAGACTAACAGATTAAATCTGTTTTGATATTCAAAGTTTGTATTAGGAGTACAAATAAGTTTCCGCCGTTTTATTGTAGATGGCGCGCCACGGAGTTTCGCTTAGCTTTCACAGATGATAACCAGCTTAAAAAATAGTTTGGACATTCAAGAACAACATAACCTATTAATATCATTCATTTTATATTGGTAAAATATAATTTTTATAAGTTGAAAATGTCAAAATTTGAGCCAAGTAAGCGTCATTTGCGGGAAATATTAGTTTACTTCTTTAACTTAAAGAAATCTGCTGCTGAGGCGCATCAATTGCTCGTAGAAGCATATGGTGAGGGTGCTTTGAGTGAGAGAACGTGTCGAGAGTGGTTTCAAAAGTTTAAAAACGGTGATTTCGACGTAGAAGACAAAAATCGCAGTGGAAGGCCAAAAATTTAGGAGGATGCAGAATTAGAAGAATTATTGGAGGAAGATTAATCTCAAACACAAAAAGAACTTGCTCTAACATTAGAAGTCACTCAGCAAGCAGTCTCACATCGTTTAAAATCATTAGAAATGATTCATAAACAAGGAAATTGGGTTCCGTACGAATTAAAGCCGAGAGATATTGAACGCCGATTATGCTTAAGTGAAATGCTGCTAGCTAGACATAAAAAAGGGTTTTTTACATCGTATCGTAACTGGTGATGAGAAGTGGATACATTATGACAATCCAAAAAGAAGAAAATCATGGGGATTACCTGGCCACGCGTCAACATCAACAGCAAAACCGAATATTCACGGAAAAAACTTATGCTGTGTATTTGGTGGGATCAGCTAGGTGTAATGTATTATGAGTTGCTTAATCCGAGCGAAACAATTATTGGAGCCCTCTATCGAATACAATTGATGAGATTGAGCCGAGCTCTGAAGGAAAAACGCCCTCAATACTATTTTAGACACGAAAAAATTATTCTTCTGCATGAGAATTCTCGTCCACATGTTGCGGCTCCCGTAAAAAAGTACTTGGAAACACTTGATTGGGAAGTGTTACCCCACCCGCCGTATTCACCAGACATTGCACCATCCGATTATCACCTGTTCCGGTCCATGGCACATGCTCTGACGGCGCAGAGGTTCACATCTTATGAAGATACCAAAAATTGGGTTGATTCGTGGATATCCTCAAAAGACAAGGAGTTCTTTAGACGTGGGATTCGAATGCTGCCTGAGAGATGGGAAAAGTGGTTGCAAGTGATGGGCAATATTTTAAATAAATTTATATTACCGTTCTTCTATAATAAATTTTCAATTTGTGTTAAAAAACGGCGGAAACTCATTTGTACTCCTAATAATTATATTTCTATCAAGTTAAAAACCGCATCTTATTATTTTATTTTAATTTAGTATTCTTCCGAAACTTCCAAAGGTATCCATTGGATGTCAGTATTGATATCAGAATTATATTAGGAGTACAAATTGATTCGGCCCGTTTTCAAAAGATGTTTTGAAAACATTCAATTTTCAAATAGTAACAGCCGCGGTTTTAGACAGATGGGCCATCTGCCAATAACATCCGATTTGAATTGTTTCGAGTTTTATAAAACTCGAAGGTTTTTTGTTACCCTGTTGAAAATGTCCGATTTGAAATAAGTAAACTGCATTGGCAGTAAGTTTAAATTTTTTGTTTTAATTTAAAAAAAGGGCAGCTGAAGCTCATTATATGCTTGTGGAAGTTTACGGTGGCAATACTGAACATTCATGGTTAGAAAGTTAGTTATGCTGCGTATCAGGTGGTATCAAGGGAGCGTTGTGAACTACGAGTTGCTAAAAGCTTGTGATTAGATTACGGGTGATCGGTATAGACTGCAATTACTTCGTCCGATTCTCTTATTTTGAGAAAAACGACCGGAATAGGCAGATTTGGCAGGTCACCGCTTCACTTCTTTTGAAGAAATCGAAAATGGACTTCAAATTGAATAGATTCAAAGACAAGAAGTTTTTCCGAGACAGAAAATAGTATTGAGCAGTGATGGACAATATTTTGGTTCATTCAATAATTTTTTATTCTTTGGAATAAATACTTTTTTCCAGCTAAAGAGGGGATGGAATTAATTTGTACTTCTAATAATTAAACAGACTCCTTTGTTCCTACTGTGTTTCAAGTAATATCCATGTACTATAGACCAATTCCGCCGTTTTCTGATAGAAAATACCTTTTATGTTTTTTTGCAATGAATTCTTCCATAGTATGTTTGAATTTTAACGAATATAATAGCTATTAAAAAACCACACTAGTTTTATTCTATGTAATACTTTGGCGATCGATTTCGGTTCAATTTAGAACCATCATCAGGCCAGCTGAAAGTACATACAATAGATTTACACGATTCAGAAAATTCAAAAATTGGAGAGAATTAAAACAATAAATGAATAAAAAGATTATACTGAAAATGACTCTATAACGGTAGGTACCCGATTGCATACTCTAACCTTAAATTCATTTTAAAACGTACTTTGTCTCATTATATATTTTCAAATTTCCTGAATCGTGTAAATCTATTGCATGTACCTTCAGCTGCCCTGATGATGTTTCTAAATTGAACCGGAATCGATCGCCGAAGTATAACATATAATAAAATTAGTGTGTTTTTTTAATACCTATTATATTCGTAAAAATTTAAACATATTATGGAAGCATTCATTGCAAAAATCGAACAATTGGAGTTAAACAAGAAGGTCTTCCAACAGCTGAGGTACACAATGATTAAGAGACATCATATTATTCACCACATTGACTTTTTACAACAATGTTAATTTCACGACGTCATTACGAATTTCCTGACTTGCAAGTTACCGTCCATATGCAACAAGAAACTTGTGCAGACAACTCAAGAAAGAAATCAGAAGACAATATCGAGAATCTGGTATCGTCGATACAAAGCTTAAATTCTTACATCATTATTTCCATAAATATCTACACACTATCGAATATGAAATAATGATAGAAAATCTCGAGGAGAGTATTTTTTATTCGAACTATAGAATTGACTAAAGGAGAAGAATGAAACTCGATAAACTGGTCAAAAACAGAAATAGAACCATGCAAGCGCGCAACACTCATTATGAAAATGTAGATCAGACAACAACATTGAGCCCACATAATTTCCACAACAGATTTACTAACCTCACCGATATAACCTTAGAGGAAGATGAAATTAAAACTCTAAACTTAGGACAGACATTTGCACCAATCCAAAGAAAACTAGACGTTTATAAAACTGCAATCAATCTGGAAGTATAAATTAGAAATAACCCTAATTACGACACAATTGCTGAAGAAATCGCGGATATTTTAGGAACATTTGAGAATACAAAGGTGAGAGGGTGCAATCCAGAACAAATGAATGCTAATAAACACTCACATAAGAATATAAAGACAATACAAAAAAAGATAACTGATAATGAAATCTTATTTTAACGAAAGCTGATAAGAATGCGGGTTTAGTTTTATTAGAGAAAAAATCATACATAGAAAAAACTCTAAATTTTTTCGAAGAAAATAACATTACGAAGTATAAAAGGTAATCCGCTTCTTAAATATTCAAACAAAGTCAATAATACACTGAAGAATACAATCCCCACCTTAAAAAAGTTCAATCAATCACTACACAGTTTGAACGAAAAAACTCCGCAATATCACCCTCAAGCCATAAGATTTCCAAATTTATCAATAATTTTTTCATAGAAAATTTAAATACGAATGTTCCCATTAGTGAGTCACTTTTTTTACCCGAAGAACATTTTACGAAACATTACAATTTAGACACAGATATAGAAAATTTACTAAAACTATGCTATCTAATAACAGAACAAAATTTTTCCATATTTAATGATGTCATATACACAATGAGAGATGGTTTACCAATGGGTAAGCCATCTCTCAAACCTAGCGAACTCTTGGCTGATATATGTGTAGACCATATAGAAGAACAAATAATGAAACGACCATATAAAAACAATATTATTGTGTGGAAAAGATATGTTAAAGATATATTTTGCATTTGGTCGGGAACTGAAATAAAACTTGTAGACTTTTTCAACATGATAAATTCAAAATAAAATTCACATTAGAACATTCTATATCAAACAGTATAAATTTCCTTGTCTTAAGAATAATTTTAACTGATGATAACCTTTTTTTTTAAATATACAGAAAATCTACACAAACCGATACCATTATACCCTCCATTTGTTACCACGCATCCTTAGTAAAAAGAACCGCCTTTAATTTCTTAATAAACAGATTATTAAATATCTCTCTTTCTCCTGAAAACTACAAGAAAGAAAAGAAAATAATTTATCAAATGGTAAAAAACAATCAGTATACAGAAGAATTCATTAACCAAATACTAACATCCATAAAAAGAAAAATGCTACTAAAGAAAGTCTACCCACATATTTAAGTTGAAAAACATTTCTTTACTATACCCTATTATGAAAAACTACACGATAATATATAATAGACCAAATTGTGAAAAAATACATTGACAAATAAACGATATGTAACATTGGAAGACACATTAATGAATAATAAAACGAAGACCCCGCAAGATCAATTAAGCAGAATTTACAAATTAGATTCTTCTGATTGTCCCTCTTTTTACATTGGCATGACTACAAGCAATGTTATGAAACGGTTCAAAGAATATAAAAGAAACCAACCTAAATCTGCGCTAGGATATCATCTGTACGAATCAAATCAAAACACCAACTTTGACAAAGTGACGATTTTACATAAAGAACATAACTACCATAAAATGATATTGCTTGAACAACACGAGATCTTAAGACATAAAGATAAAGTCTTTTCTGAATGAACTTTCAGATTTCAATGATAGAAACAATAATATATTCAAACTCATAGACTCCCGCCAATGAGACAGATCCTTGAAACTTCCCGTCTCCCCAATATGACAAACGACAGCTGACATCTTCATCCTTTCTATTTACGTTTGTTGCAGATATCATACGCTGCTTTACACGAGGATAATTCGGAAGAATTTTTCCACATTGGAGAAAATAGATTGTATATAAATAATAGTCTGAGAATTAAAACAATAAATGAATAAAAAGATTATACTGAAATTGCCTCTATAACGGTAGGTACCCGATTGCATACTTTGTCTCATATTATATATTTTTAAATTTCCTAAATCGTGTAAATCTATTGTATGTACTTTCAGCTGGCCTGATGATGGTTCTAAATTGAACCGAAATCGATCGCCAGAGTATTACATAGAAAAAAACTATTGTGTTTTTTTTAATACCTATTCGTTACCTTCTATGTATTAACCACGTTGTTTCTTACCAATAAATCATTATCATCATATCACATAGTCATTCGGTGAACATAAATGCGACGACAAAATTTTCTTTCCTCATGATAACTTGCCACTGAGCGATAATATTGGGGGAAGCGTAAGACAAACACTCAATTTTTTTTCTTGGGACATTTTCAAGAATTGAATAAAAAGTCTTGTAGATGGTACATTTTCACTAAAAAGATATATCTGAAGTCCGTAAGATGGCAGCTTTTAACAGAAATCTCCATGTTACAAATGTATTTCATTTTTGAAAAATGTTTAACTGGATGTGCGGTTGGCTGTGTTCTTCAGATTTAATTTGAATTAACTTTAATTTCTTTTAAATTAAAATATTATATTTTGTTTTACTGTTATAGAAATGATTTAATTTATTGGTATTGTCAAGGAGAATCTTTGAAATAAATATAATTGCGTACCTTGTGCATCAGGGTTTAATAATAATAAAAAATGAATCGAAAAATAAAAATTTATTTCTTTGAAATTTAAAGAAGCTAATTCATTATATATTTTTTATATATTTAGAATATTAAGTTATCGATTAAACGTTGGTCGAATTTGAATAGTTTTCTAAGAGAAAAATTGAATTTTATTAGTGAATATGAATTTCTCATTTGAAAATCCATTTGATTTATTATTGATATTTTTTATTCAGTTAAATTTTTTTATGGAATGTCAATGATTTTAAATATAACCTTAAAAATAACTTACACTGTTCTGTGATTTTGTTAAAACATAGACGATCTTGAATTTTAAAGTTAGTCTGTTTGAAGCATCCATCCTTAACACGTGTAAGTTGTGATATATTGATAGTTATTTGATTTTGATATTTCGAATATTATTTAGGACCGAAGAAGAGATTATCTAGAATTCTATTTGTTTTTTGAAGATATAGTGCATGTTTTGAGAGATTTCTGAATTAACTTATTCGAATATTTAAATATATTGAATATTTCAAATAAATTATATTCTTAAGTCCTTAAGTTGTGTTCATGTTTTTAAAAGGCATTTGGTGTTCTTAAAAAGATCAGAAACGAAATTTTGTCTCCTTTAAATATTTATTTATTAATTTTAATGACTTTCTTATATCTGTTGGCTTATTTATTCCATTTGACATTATATATTGAGTTTTTATTATATACGTCTATTAAACATAAGCGGTGCTTATTTTGGACATTAATTTAATTCTAAAAGTTTATTGAATAAATTTTTTTTTTAAATTAAAATTGTCGAAAACTAACAGATTCAATTTGTTTTGATATTAAAAAAATTATGCAAATAACTGTAATAAAAACTGTATTAATAATTACAATCATACTTTCGGAAAATTCAAAACATAAAATGAACAAATCAACTGATGCTCTTTCCTCAGTAATATGTTAGGTTATGAGTATGTGGAATATCTTATAGAAGATAAAAATGATTTTGAGGAGTGATTTAAGATTTTGCATAAAGAAAATAAGGACCCGAAACTGAACTTGTTGGAAAGTTCAAAAACGAAGCGATTATGAAATTTATTGAATAAATAAATCGAGTTATCTCATTCACCCCTATTGGTTCTATTCACCTCTAATGGATCTATTTACCTAGGGAAACGGTGGTTTTACCAAAAGTAATACAATTTTTTCATTATATCTTAACTCATAAGAGAAACCATACAGTATGTTACCAAAAGATAGAGCAGTTGTTTATAGATTATAAGCATTTGAAGTTACTGTGTGCATGAAACGTTTCATGTGAGCAACTCATAATAATAAAAAGAAATCAACATATATAACTGTATCATTTAACTAAAATAAGATGGATTTGTCACAAGGAACCTGTCCTATGGCCTCCTCGTTCGTCAGATTTGAATTCTGTGGCCTACCATGTTTGGAGAACCATGAAAAATCTACTGTATATGGTCAAAATTATTATTAGACAAGAAAGCATAGAAAGAATTAGATAATCTGCAAATTAAATTCGAAATAATCCATTTGTTTGTTTTAAGGCGACTCAATCAATAAAGAAGTGATTTGAAAAAATGTAGGAATTGAAGTAGGAGGAACTTTAATCGGGGAATATTTATAGTTAATCCTTTGTACATCATATTTTCTTCATTTATGAATTTATTAATTGAAAAAATGAGTTGTCTTGATTTGACAGATTTCATTTTGATTTGTTGATTCATGTTTTATCATGATTCATCATCAAATACTGCCACTACACTAGCAACCGTAATGGTCAATATATCGGACGCTGGGGATAGGGGTATGACTAATGTGTTGGTTTTGTTGCACCTTTCGAAAGCTTTTGATATCAGTGATCTTCCTCTTCAGGTCTCTAAGCTCAAATATTATGGGTTTGTCAGATCTGCTTCTACGTTAATCAATTCATTCCTGCGTGGTCGACCTTAAATCGTTTTAACATATATTTTAGGTATGGACATCCCTACTTGCATACCTCGAGTATTAATATCTATAGTTATTACATATTATTTATTACCTCTGCGGATATCACTAGGTCGGTCAATCATTGCAAAGTTCAGTTATATGCCGATACAAAAACTGATGCGATTTTTTTTACAGGGTCCTACATGTAAACTGTCCAAATATATAGCACAGTAAAATAGAAAGGCTTTTTACTTGATAGAAGAAATATAACAAAATTGGAATATTAAAACACACTGATATATGTTTAACTTCTACAATTTTAATTTCAAAAAAATTTTTATTCAGAAAACTTTTAGTCTAAAACATGAACACACTTAAAGGACTTCTCAAAGAATAGAGATTTCTGAATCAACTTATTCGAATATTTAAATATATTAAATATTTCAAATAAATTATATTATTTGAGAAGTCCTTTAAGTGTGTTCATGTTTTTAAAAGGCAATTGGTGTTCTTAAAGGAAGACCAGAAACAAAATTTTGTCTCCTTTAAATATTTATTTATTAATTTTAATAACTTTCGTATATCTGTGGGTTTATTTATTTCCATTTGACATTATGTATTGAGTTTTGATTATATACGTCTATTAAATGTAAGCGGTGCTTGTTTTAGACATTAATTTAATTCTAAAAGTTTTTTGAATAAAAATTTTTTTGAAATTAAAATTGTAGAAGATAAACATATATCAATTTGTTTTAATATTCAAATTTTTTCTTCATATAGTACAGGTTTTAACAGATGCATATGATCAATACAACATGTACGACGTGAAAGACTCTTTCGATTTTTTAGCGAAAATTGACAACTTTGAATTGCCTCCTAATTACATTTTGGTGTCTTTGGATGTCAATCTATTTGGAAACATATCAAGAGAACTAATATTTACAGCAGTAGATTCAAGCTGGGATAGGATTAAAAGATTCTGTGGGATATCACAAGAGTACTTCGGAAAAATAATTTACATTCCTATTGGATTCAGGATACTTCATGTTTGATGGAAAGTTTTATCTACAAACATTCGGGTGTACCATGGGCACTGTATGTGATGGACTGTTTGTTCAATACATGCATAACTAAGTTATCTTTCACATTAGCCTCTATAAAAAAGTACGTAGACGATCTGATTATATCTCTTCCGTCAACAGGAATTGGATGAGATATTACAAGTTTTCAATAGTTTTTATTAGAATCTAAAGTTCACTATAGAAACGGAGGATGAAAACAACTCAGTGCCGTTTTTAAATACAAAAGTGTGTCGAACAGAGAATACAGTCGAACTTGACTGGTACACAAAGAAAACTTCCTCGAGCAGGTTTATACATTTCTTGTCGGACCATCAAGTTAACATCAAGATAAACTTTATAGGAGAACAAAAAGCCAGAATAAGTAGAATATGCGATCCAATGTTTAGAGAAGCAGAACATAAGAAAATTATATAACTTGCTGCTAGAAAACCATGTTGAAGAAACTTTTGTTTTCGGCACCTGACGGACCCAAAATTCAGACTGGTGTGAATACGAACACGGCAAAGGACAAACAACTTTTCATATACCGATGACCACCAGATATTCAATATCTAAAAAGGAAAATTAGAAACTGTGTTAGGAATAAAAAATCATTAAATATAATAATACAGTGCAAAAGGAAGGTATCCAACCTTTATTCAAGACTAAAAGACACGATTCGAAGAAATCTCAATTCCAATGTAGTGCACGGAATAGTGTTCAAGTTGCCACCCAACATATGTGGTACAAACATCCCGATGGCTGAAATATAGATTAGCCCTACACAAAAGCGATGTAAAAAAAAAACTAACCCTAGATGTGCCTTGTCAAGTGAACAATAAGAAGTATTATTTGATTATGAGATACAAAGAAGGTTGTTTTATTTTATTTGATATCATATAACGTATCCATATCACTTCTTTTTGGATCTGATGGATGAATATTAGTATTATTACAGTTGCCCTGAGGAAAGAAGAGTTGCTGAGAGTTTTTTTTATTGATATCCCTTATTCAGTACATTAAATTTTTATACGATCATTACTTCCATGTATATATATATATATATATATATATATATATATATATATATAATGTTTTTAAACTTCTAATCATATGATTTTCATAAAATTCTGCATGAATATGTACGTAATTTTTCTTATATCTTATAACGAATTTGTTGTTTCGAAAATATTAGAAAAAATTTCAAGGAAAGGGTAGCAAAAATACACCGGGGCCGGCCTAGAAAAAGAGGCCATACGCTCTAGGCCATATATATATATATATATATGTTTTAGGTATATTTTATATATATATATATAAAATATACCAAATAGATATATATATATATATATATATAAAATATACCTAATAGATATATATATATATATATATATATATTATATATATATATATATATACATATTTTATATATATATATATATATATCTAAGGGTTGCTTCCAAGACATTTTTAGTTATCTATTGTATACTTCCGAGACAATTGTTGAGTTCCAAGACAGTCTTGGAAGTTTTTTATATCTAGTGGTTACTTCCAAGACAGTCTTGGAAGTATCATGTCCTGGAACTATGACAATTCTGCTCAACAGTAATTCGATTACTTCTCGGACATTTGAAATCTTCGTGTCAGCTTGTATCAGGGGATTTAACGCTACCTTGTTCTGCCAACATGAAAATATCGAATTTTCAGCTGAAAGTATTTTCAAACAATTTAATGATTCGAAATATTAAATCGTAGTCAAATACCATTCCGTCTTATCATCTATACTGCCGTCCTTTGGTGATATAACAAAAGGGGCATTTTGAGGTAATATAAGAATTTTTAGCAGACCTTCATCTCAAAGCATGAAGCTCGAAGTACAAAAATGTTCAGATCATTTCAGCAGTTAGGTGAAAATTTTCTGCTTCATTCCAATTTTTCATGGAATATTCATATTAATAACAAGTACACAATAATATACTCTACCTAATTTATGCGAGCTAAATCTCGCCCCAATAGTGTAATTCAATATGTATTGTGAATTTTTTCCTAATTAAGACCATTATTAGTATTATTATTATTTTTTCAATAGGTAGGTACATAAATAGGGAATTTCTGAAGCCACACTAACAGAACAGAACTAAACACAACTTAAATGTTCAGTATTGAACAAAATTCAACAGAACAGTATAAAACTCAACAGAAACTGATTAGAACTGGAAGAAATCAAACAGGACGGAAGATAAAATATGAATATTCATATATATAACAGAACGGAGCAGATAGATATTGGATAGAATTGAAGAGAACTGAAAGAAACCTAATTGAAATGAACTGAACAGAAATGACCGGAATGTACAAATATTTGTAACAGAACGTTAAAAAAACTAAACAGAACTGAAAGAAATTGAACTGAAAGGAACATGATTGAACAACTGAACACTACTGAACACTACTGAACGGAGACTGAAAGAAACTGATTAGATCTGAGAGAAACTGAATAACGGATCATAAGCTACTAATATATGTATCAGAACATTAACTGAACAGAATTAAAAGAAACTAGAGAGAACGAAACAGCATTGTACGGAACTGAACAAAATCAGTAGAAACTGAATAGAATTAAATAGAACCGAACAGGCCTGAACAGAACCAAATACAACTGAACAGAGATTAACAGAACGAAGAGTCGAAATGAACAGAACTCAACGAAACTGAACAGAACTGATTGCATATAACAATATCATCGCCTGGGTAAAATGAATTCGAACAGAAGTATTTACTAGTCTTGCTATTTAAATAATAATTTTTTAATCCTTCAAGACACTACACAGTGTACTGGATAATTCAAGTTCCATGAAAAATACAAAATAAGTTGAATTCTAACATTCAAGGGTCAGAAAAATAATCCCCAACCGAACAGAAAAACTTGATCAAGAGCATGTTTTTCATTGTTTTGCGCACTTCTTTTAAGGAATAGCGTGCTATCGTTTTGCCCGAATGTCTGTAATTTTCTAATTCTGAGCAGAGAATGGTCTCAAATAACAGGGTTGAACACCCTGATGAAAAATCCGGGGTCAAAAGTAATTCTGTCCGACCGGGCGTGAACACGCAAAGTTTCTAACAGATAAAGCTAGAGACTTGAAATTTTCTGAGGCGATTTGGGTTCCAAATATCTCGGCTTAGTTCGTAATGGGCCAAACCGCTCTAATGGTTTCGTAGTTATTTCAATTCGAATGTTTTCATATTTTTCCCAATAATTTCCAAAGTATATTTTCGATCGAACTGAACTTTGGCACTCAGAAAAAAGGTAATGACGCGCAAAATTGTGCAAAATTTCATGAGGATCGTAGGATATGAAAGCTTATTTAAAATTTTTTTCGTACATTTTGGATACGGTGCAGTACGAAAATCTGAAATCGAATTGAACTATCAAATGGAAATATTTAAATTTTCAGGTAAGTTTTATTAAGATTTGAAATGTCTTCTTTTCTCCAAATATTTTGAAACTATGAATCCGATCAACATCACATTTGGTATTAAGGAATCGAACAGTGATATGCATGTTTTGCCAAATTTCCACAAGGTCGTATAATAAGAAGATACTCAAAAAAATATTTTATTCGTACTTGTCGAATACTGTGGAGCCCGCATATTAAAACTGATTTGAGTCTCGAACTAAAAGTGATAGAGATTTGAAATTTTTGGGGTAGATTTGGGACCTGAATATCTCGCCTAAGTTTTTTAATGGGCACAATCTATTTAAGGATTCCGGAGCGCAATTGAATCTCTTTTTTTATTTTATCAATAGTTCCGAAACTACTTATCAGATCAGAATGAAATCTGGTTCTTAAGTGAATAATAACGATGCGGAAGATTGTGTCAAATTTTGTAAGGATCGGCTAGCCGGTCCGAAGACTAAGTTAAACTGCAAACTTCCGAACTGAAGGACCTAGAGACTTGAAATTTTCATATTATGTTGGAAGTCTGAATATATCCGTTGTGTCGTGAAATGGTCAAAATCGGCCGAATGGTTCGTGAGTTATGTCAATTTGAAATTTTATTCTTCAAATATTTTTGTATCAGCAAATCCAATCGAACACAAATGTTGTATTTGGGAGAAAAATGAGCGAGAACACGAACGCATAACCTCGTGCGAATATATGCCATAATTTTTCAAATTGCAAATCTTGAAATGTGATGTTTGAATCACTTGATAAAGGGTTTTCCAATAGCGATAATGCAGTTTAAAAATTGAAAAAACATATAGGTCACTCACTGAGACACAATTTGTTTTTATTTGAAAAGTTACCTTATACCATTATGTATGGAAAATAATTGTACTCAGTTACCACTACAATTTCTCCGTACGTACCGCAATTTGTAAACCCAATTTTTCAGCACTCACTCATATAAATTTGGCTGTATATAATCAATGGTACGTTCGATGTTTATTTTCAATTATTTAGTAGTTGGATTATCAGCATATGACTTAGCATATCCCCAAGGTGTTATATCACACGAGCCGGGAGCATAAGTAACTTGACCATTTCTTGAGATAATTTTATCATCGGATTTTGTTTTCAATAAATCGATTGTTGAGGTAGCTGTGTGGCAGGTAACATAATTTTGTTGAATCCACACATCCTTCAGATTATTCTCAACAGCAGCAGGAAAAAAATTCATTTAACATTGTTCGTTATCTATTAACTGATATTTTTTGACCATTTTTTGTTTATATAATCATTCAATCAAAAATAAGCTTTATCACTGAATGAAATTTTCCACTAAAATTTTTCATAATTTTCAAATTGTTCAAGAGAAGAATAAGAAAATAAGCGACATTTATGGTGGTCATATGGCAGTTCTTGAAACAGTTAAATTTTGTGAGGATGTAAACCCAAATCCTATCTTTAGGTTCTTCAAGTTGTTGTTTGAGAAAGATTTGATTGTTGAGAACAACGTTGAACCGATTAATTTGGATTTTCTCTTACACTTGCTGCAACTAATTCAATATTCCCATGTGCGCGCGCATTTCTTTGTCCTACTGGTACTTTTGTATCGTGTAAAGAAAATTCAATTTCAATACGATGAATAGTGAGTTGCCTAACTGGACCATGTCGCCCAGGAATTCTTCTTAAATTTCCCACAATTTTCACAAATGAGCAATGATTTTGATGAAATAATTTAACAATTTCCAAACATTGTTGAAGCGTGTATAATTCCATGATTGAATGGCATAGCCTAGTGAACACAAATGACATGGAAAATGTTAAAAATAATATACCTTCATAATCATTTCAAATTGGTTCATTTCCGTTGGAAAACCTGTTATATGTAGAAGAAAACCAAGAAATGGTAATAACGGGTTATCCATTTCGTGCTAATATCGTATCGATTTCTAATCGTATCGATTTTAAATTCGGTAATTAGAATTAAAACAATGACGTGCAACTTCTTGCGAAAATTCGTGAGGATGATATAAGGAGGTTTCAAGCACCGGAGCTACCGGCTTAGGAGTACAAAATTAAATTTCATTGTTTGAATTCTCTAGTGAGGTAGTTTTAACGAGTTAGGAGATGGATGAAGAAACGCGCAAAAGCTCCTGACACCACGTCAGTGCTTTTCTTAATTTTTTTAGACTAGCTTTATTAGCTCTGAGCACTTGTTCTAGGAAACAGATTCTCATAATTTCGCCTCACTACCTATTATTTGCGAAATTTACGCCAAAAATTCCATTCTGTCCGTCAATCTGTTCGTGAATACATGAAAGTTCGAGAGAAAAAAAAAAAGGAAAATGGCACTCTCGTTCATCGCCTATCTACGCCGCAAACTCTAACTTTGAGAAATTCCTCTAGAAAATTACAACAAAAGAAGGCACTCCAGGATTCAATATTTCTCTTTTTTCATTCAATTGATAATGCTAGAGCATATTTCTGGGTAAATCAATTATGTTGTCCTTTGTTGTACAAACAAAATTTCAGCCCATTTTGATGGATAATTCTCAACTGATTGAAGGTTTTAGGAAAAAAAAATCATCTTCAAGTGATACGGTAGTTTGCATGAATTTTAAATTCACTGTTGTTCCCAGACACATCACGGCCAATTCCTTCTACGCCAGCAGTAAATCATGAAAGGCAACAAACACAAAAACATCATTTTTCCAAGGAGCTTGTTACAAGGAATAAAAACGCTATACTTTATCGTTTGTGAGGCTCCATTACTGAAACTGAACATGGGTAGCCACGCGCCGGCGTTCTTTGAAAAGACGCGGCATGCTTTCATCTTGG
The DNA here is from genome assembly GCA_034642435.1 of Megalocaria dilatata. Taxonomy (NCBI): domain Eukaryota; kingdom Metazoa; phylum Arthropoda; class Insecta; order Coleoptera; family Coccinellidae; genus Megalocaria; species Megalocaria dilatata. The sequence continues at coordinate 73,772,531 of CM067857.1, forward strand.
GTCGGAGGTAGATAGATAAATTTCTTTATTTCAAGCAATAGACATTTGCTATATAAAAATGAAATGACGTCAGAAGGAATTAATAGAATTTCAGAACCAAAGTAATCCCAAGAGTTGTAAGGTTCCAAATGAATTAACATTTTCTTAACTTTCTTACTATTTACTGGGATCACGGCATTTAATAATATTAGGTATTTTAATATTTTAATAAATGAGGACCTTTTTCACTCAATGCTAACCTATGAACACGGATGAAATAAATCTTGTGTTCTACTCTTTAAGTATCATAAATATGACTAAAGGCGGAATTATATTTGTAGTTCGTGCCGTGACGACTCGCGTCAGTAGCCTATCGAATACGTATATTCCTAATGCGGGCGATTATACTACTCACACACCCCGTGTCATGACGGGGCGCAGATAGACACTCGATGATCCGAGGTGCTCGGATGTTACACTCGCGTGTGTGCGATTTGTATGGGATTAAACGCACCACTCCCCTTCATATTCGTTATTGAAATTTTTTTCAAATTCTATTAGATGGTTGACATATGTGAAATGCGTTGAATTTGAAATATAGCTCATTTGATGTTCGTGTATACTTTTCATGGACGATCTGCCGGCCTGATCAATATAAACCAAAGGTCAATCTTAAGAAGTCAACTTATAGACTCCTGATTTATTATCTTGGTTTGATTTATCTTCATTATTTTTAATATATCAGTGGTTCTGAAAACTGCTATGATATTGAAGGTTTTCTTAAAATAATTGGCAATGTCTGTGGATATTCTATTTATAGATGAACATAATTTGCTACCTTTTTCTGTGTATGGTTTATCATTTTATCTGTAAGGGCTGAGTTGAAACAATTGTTAAAAGCTATTTGCTAGATAATTTTGAGTTCTTTTGAAAAATTTATTTTTTATTAATAACTTTATTGTTATTGAAAAAAATACTAATCCTATAAAAATTAATGATATTCTGAATTGTCTTAAAATATGTCTCGAACAGAAATACTTCCAATTCAATGGTATCACTTATATTTCCAATGGAGGACTTATCATGGGACATCCACTTAGCTCTATTTAAGCAGAAATGATTATGGCTGATTTAGAATCAAAAATTTATTCAAACTCAATGAACAAATATTTCCTTCATTGGATCAGATTTGTATATGACATTCTATATTGCTTCAGGGGAACAAATAGACAACTAAACTCCTTTTCAATTTTCATTAATAATCTACAACTTGCAAATTCACCTATGAAGAAGAGAAAGCGAAGTATCAATTTCCTAGACTTAAATATCACAATATTAAATAACTCACATGAATTCAGCCTATACACAGATATAAAAATACATAGTGTAGATCGTTGTTGGTGAAATAAAATCATTATTATTATTATTACAAAACTTCCAATCATCCCTTCAATCAAAAAATTTCTGCCTTTAATAGCTTTATCCATAGATGATTATTAGAAGTACTGACGAACCTCCAAAATGTTTCCAAAGAACTTAATATAATCAAACAAATAGCATTTAACAATCGTTTCGTCCCAAACCTCATAGATAAAATGATAAACAATGAACTGAAAAAAAGCATTGAGTTATGTTTATCTTACCACAAAAGACCCCATTTCGAAAGAATTCATATAAATTTCATATATAGATAGAATATCCGAAGACACTGCCAATTATTTTAAGAAAAATTTTAATTATCTCGCAGCTTTCAGAACCATTATTAACATTAATAAATATATTGAAAGTAATAAAGATATATCAAACAAGGATAATGAATCAGGAGTCTGTAAGTTGACTTACGAGTATAAGGATTGCCCAATGGTTTTTATTGGTCAAAACGGGACATCGTTCAAGAAAAGAATCCACGAACATCAAAAGAGCTATACCTAAAATTCAGCACATTCCACATATGCTCACCATCTAATAGAATTTGAACATAAATTCAATAACGAATATGAAATTATACATATCGAAAGTAAAGGGTCTAGATTAACATTCATAGAACTGTTTGAAATAAACCGATATAATTCTCAGAAGATTCTCCTAAACGAACAAATGGACACGAAACGGCACCTCTATGGAATATCTTCATGTAATTTTGAAAAACCAACGACAACCCCAATAACTTTCATTGCCATTGACGTTATCTGTCCGCCTAACTAGGAATACCAAAATAATTGCCATTCTACTTTTAGTCGCATTTGCTGTAATTCCTGTCAATACATATATAAGAACCTATATAAGTTTTCATACAGAATCAGTTCAAATGTAGAATATGATTAAGCCACAGTGTGGCGAAACCATTATCATTCAACAATAAAAAGTTTGTGGAAATTGAATTTCATTTATTATTAGTTGCAAATGAATTACCATCAAGCAAAATTTTCACAACCATACGAATGAAGTATAATCTGAAATTATTTAAGACTCCCCTTTTATTCCGAGAAATATTCAATTATCCTCTTTTTATAAATAGACCAGTAACGGATTACTGCGATTTACCGAAAAAAACAGCCGAGTCATTAATATATTCGTTTCACCAATACTTCCAGGACAATCACACCTTCCACGGATGAATAGACAACTCTAGAAAATAATAATTCCTATCATATTTAGCATTGGTATTCCGAATGTGGTAGTAATATAATTGATCCACTCAATTCAATATAACAAAAGTGGAGATTATTTTTAATATTCAGATATCCTAGCCATCGCGAATAATTGGATTCATGTCAAAAAATTAGGGAAGAGCACTAACGTTGTGTATGGAGCTGTTGCGCGCATGTTCGTCAGTCTACTCGCACAACAATTTATAACACGGCACAGAAAATTATGAAAATAACTAACTTCAATTATCTTTGGTTACAACTTGATATGTAGCTCAATTATTCCGCAAGAAGAGAACGAAAAACAACCTTCCTCCCTACCTGCAGAAATTTTAATCCCTCTACCAACTCAGCCAGACGGGATTTACTGCGGTAATGGAAAGACCGTTTGATATATTTATAGGTATCAATCGGTAAATCGGTAATTTTCAAATTCGAAAAGGTATAATAACATAAGTGACAAATAATTATGCATTAGCCTTCGCACTGTCCTTTCACAACTAAATATTATATTTCAATTCGATCAGATAATTATTTTAGAAATTATGGGGAAAATAAAATCTCCAACGTCAATAAATCCTAAGCTTCCCGCACGATTTCGCCCATTAATGAACATAGCCCAGATATTTAGGCCTTAAATCTATCCGAAATTTTCAAGTTTCTAGGTGTTTTCCTTCGAGAGTTATCGAATTACGGCTCATGGACAAAACAAACGCATGGTTTTCAAAGTGGCACCTAAAACCAGATCTAAATGAGTGCCAATACCTTATTCACATCCATGAGATCATACAAAATTCACCGACAGTAACAATAAACGGAATGAGTAAAACACCAACAATCTCTATTAAATACCTGGGAATCTTATTTGAAAATAAAATAAATGTCAAGCCCCCAAACAGTTAATAAAGAAAGCTGTAATAAGAGCAGAAATGTCAGATATCTAACATATGGGAACACAGGGATAATTCTCAATTACGCAGTAAGAATATAGAGTGTAGAAACCACTTATGGAACAATTTGGTGTTCTTACGTTGGAAAATTATAAAAAACACTGAGACACGTCAACTTTTAAATTCAATAGTGAACATTTTAAACATAAATTTAAATAGACAGGGTGATTCGCGCACGTCCAGCTTAGTCCGTTCTTTTTATTTTTAATTGAACATCCTGTATATTTTCATATTTTTTAATGCTCCTCAATAACCCGATTTCATCGAACTTGGTATATTGGTATATATGGTATATTGGGAATAATACTGGATGAAATTTCGAAAGTATTTATGATTGGTTTCAAGAAACTGCATAGTTAAATTACATGATGTCATTGATTTTAATACATTAAAATAAATGCTTATAATGTTCTCCACCTGCTACACAGTTTCCTATGAAACTCGTTCTTAACGTTGTTTAAAGTTTGAGTTAAAATATTCCACATTTCTGTAGTTATCCTTACTTTGAGGTCTGCGATGCTTGTCGGATGTGTTGCATAACTTTGTTCTTGAGATAAGCCCACAGAAAAAAGCCCAACGGCCTGAGGTCTGACGATCTAGCTAGTCACTCAATACTACCTCTTCGTCCAATCCATTTATTGGGGAAGATTGCGATTAAGTAAGTTCTGACCATTGAATCATAATAAGCTTGGGCTCCATCCTGCTAGAACCAGACATTTTCATTCGGTTTGCACGAGGAAATAAGTTGACTAGCACAAGAACAACTTCGTCTCTAACCAAACTCAAATATTTTTCCGTTGTCAAATTCCTATCTATAATTATAGGATCAATAACATGGTCACATGACGAAACCTTCCCAAGAGTTCACCTTTTGAGGATACTGCGTATGTGTCTCACACAATGAGGATTCTCCACTGACCAATATCTACAATTTTGTCGGTTTACTTCCCCGTTCAATATAAATATTGATTCATCAGAAAAAGGATTGTTTCAAGAGCTATTTTATTTCTGGTCATTGCGGTTTTCTTTTTAATGGTTTGACATGTCCAAGTTCTGTGAATTGTGCATGCAATTTAGACACAAGAGCTCGTGACATATAAGGCAACTGATACCTCTAATTATATAAGTTTGACACTTCAACTTGAGTTCTGCAATTATCCCCATGACCGATCAGCATTAGAATCTCAATTCATTGATTCTCAGTTAAATATCTCATTATTACTTCTACAAGAAATACGTTTTCAATCAATAATCCACTATTTCGATGTAAATTTCAACACCCAAACATCTGCCTGATAACAATCCACATTATTTGCAGATTTTCTTTATTTATCAGCATATGTAGATACTTTTTTAGGTATTCATAACAAAAAATATTGACAAAACCAAGATCCATAAGTTTATAGAGAATTGATGTTTGAACATTTCTCAACTTATTTCCCAACTTAATTTATAGTTAGTTCAGAAATTTCATGAATCTGTATTTAGGTTATTAAAAAAATACCATCATTTAACACGTGACAAATTACTACTTTCATTATTTCACCCGGTATTATAGATAATAGACCAAAAATATAAAGGGTGTATCATTTACAATAACGAGGGCGGACTGTGCTGGACTTATGTATGGCGTGTATTTAAATTTATGCATAAAAAGCGCACCCTTGAATTTGAAAGTTGCCGTGTCCCAGTGTTCAATTTTCTAACATAAGGACACAAAGAGTTTTATTCCATAAGTGGTTTCCACTCTGTATAAAACAATAAGTAGACCTTTGATAGGGTATGCACATACAATTTGCGCAAACTGTCAAACATCAACGCTTAAAAACATATAAGTAGCAGAAAGATCAGCTCAACGAATAATCACAAGAATATGACATCCACTAAAGAGATAAACAGCAGATATTCTACCACTGTTCCACTTTACTTACAACAAGGGCCGTACAAGGGGAAGATTCCATACAGAGACTCTCCTTCAAGACTAACTAAATGTTGTCATTATTTTTATTATTTATTTAGACTTGATAAAGAGTTCTTATAAAATCAAATCGAACTTTGAAACGAAACTATAAACATTCCACTTTTTTGTAATGAGCGAAGCTCAACCAACGTAAACAGAGACGCTCAGTTACACCCAGATATTTTATCTAGGCTATGCAATTCGTAACTAACAAGGGAAGGACACAACATGGGAAATTCATTTGGGGATGAGACTTTGTGTAATTTTAGTGCAATAAAATAGAAAAAGGCTTTTTACTTGATAAAAGAAATATAACAAAATTTGAATATCAAAACAAATTAAAATATGTTTGTCTTCTACAATTTTAATTTCATATAGGTTAGTTTTTTGATTTTGATATTTGGAATATTATCTAGGATCGATGAAGAGATTACTTAGAATTATATTTGTTTTTTGAAGATATAGTGCATGTTTTGAGAGATTTCTGAATTAACTTATTCGAATATTTAAATATATTAAATATTTCGCATAAATTATATTCTTTGAGGAGTCCTTAAGGTGTGTTAATGTTTTTAAAAGGCAATTGGTGTTCTTAAAGGTAAGATCAGAAACAAAATTTTGTCTCCTCTAAATATTTATTTATTAATTTTAATGACTTTCGTATATCTGTTGGTTTATTTATTCCATTTGACATTATATATTGAGTTTTGATTATATACGTCTATTAAACGTAAGCGGTGCTTATTTTAGACATTAATTTAATTCTAAAAGTTTTTTGAATGAAATTTTTTTGAACTTAAAATTGTTGAAGACAAACAAATTTTAATTTGTTTTGATATTCTAATTTTAGTGCTTCCTAAATTATTTTCCCCTCGGAGAAAAACCTTCAAAATCAATATATTTAGACCTATAGCATAGCTTTTTGAGCTCAAAATGGTCTCAGATGTTTGGGTTGAACTCGCAGATGAAGAGTCCGTGATCGAAAAGAATTCTGCACGGCCAGCCGGTTAGTCGTAAACACAATAACTCTCGAAAGAGGAAACCTTAGAGGTTTGCAATTTTTTGTGCATTTGAGACTAAGTTTGTCATGAGCAAAATCGGTCCAGTGGTCCCGGAATTATTTGAAGTTTGAAATTTAATTTTTTTCATAATTGCCAAACCAATAATGCGATAGAATCGAAATTTAATAGTTACTCATAGATGTCATAAGATTATACGGAGGATCACCTATAAGTTTTTTCAAATCTCTGAAAATTGCCGTTTGGCGCCATTGAATTTATGGCACAATTTTTTTTTCTATATTGTTATATGCGCATGCAATGTGGAAATTACAGTCTCTGCTCAATAATCAGTGCGTACCGGAAACCTATCTCAGGTGCGGAGCGAGAATTTTTTTATTTTCTTTGATGTTTTTTGCGGAATAATTAATAAACATATCAAGTTGTAATCAAAGATAATCAATCAAAATTATTAAAACAAGTAGTAGAAATTAGTATGTTTTAGTACCAATAAATTGATATTTTACACATTTTATTGTCTATTGACTCGAGTTTCGGGAATGAATTATCCCATCTTCAGACAACTGAAAACTTAACAAGCGGTATAGGGTATTTATGTATAGAAGGTTAAAAAAGAGAGGGCTCCTAACAACTATTTGAATATCGGCACGCCAAAGAAGATTGGTATACAGATGTTACTTATTTAAATATTAAGATTGGGAAACAGATAATAGTTATTTAAATATTTCAAATATTTTGGATTTACACAGATCCGTACAGTCATTCATTATTTTTACATTATTTTTATTGTGAACTAATTTGAAAATTTCAACAGATTCTATGTAATCAAGTTTTTCTCTTTCGATTCTACATGTACAATTTCAAAAATATCTATTGTCCAAAATGGATGGCCGTTTTCTAAACAATGAGTGCCAAAAGTAGTTGTTTGTTTATTTTTCATGAAATTCATTTTATGTTCGTTGAACCTCGTCTTGAAGGAATGTCATGTTTGTCCAATATATTTATTATTGCACGTTGAACAAGAGAACTCATAAACTTCCGATTCAGCGTATCAATTAATGATACATAGAGCTTTCGCATTATCCTTATCAAAAAATAACCGCGAAGCTGAAGTTAAAACCATAAAATCAAAAACCGCGAACAAAAGTTTCAACTCCAATATAATAGATAATTTGATTCGACAGAAACAATCTGAACTAGCTATAAACCAAATCGTTTTTCAAAATCAGATGTTAATATTGCTTTCAAAACTTAAAACAAATTATCATCCCTATTATTTAACGCAAATGACCCAAGTCCAAACATACACATGAGTTATCTTGTTCGCCGTGCAGTAATAAATATATAGGATAAATGGACGTTCCTTCAAAACGAGGTTCAACGAACATATAATGAATTTCATAAAAATTAAACAAACTCCTACTGTTGCCACTCATTGTTTAGAAAACGGCCATCCTTTTCCGACAATAGATAATCTTAAAATTTTACATGAAGACACAAAAGGAACAAAACTTGATTATTTAGAATCTGTTGAAATTTTCAAATAAGTTCACAATAAAAATAATGAATGACTACGGATCTATGTAAATCCAAAATATTTGGGATATTTAAATAAGTAACATCTGTTTACCAATCTTAATACTTAAATAAGTAACATCTTACCAATCTTATTTGCCGTGCCGACATTCCAACAATTGTTAGGAGCCCTCTCTTTTTTAACCTGTTTTTTATTACCTCTTCTATACAGAAATACCCTGTACCGCTTGTTAAGTTTTCAGTTGTCTGAAGATGGGATAATTATTTCCCGAAACTCGAATCACATTAAAATGTGTAAAATGTCAATTTATTTGTAGTAAAACATAGTAATTTCTACAACTTGTTTTAATTATGATCAACTACCAAATAGTAACGGCTGAAACAGTACAGTATCTAAAAAATTCAGGTTTTACAGAAACTATCAATTTGATGCAGAAGTAATGATTCCATAGCTCAACAAAAAGATATGAGGGTATACTACTCTGAAGATGAGATAGTAATTCCCGAAACTCGAGTCACAGTGAAATGTGTAAACTTTCAATTTATTGGTAGTAAAACATAGTAATTTCTACAATTGTTTTAATTCACTGAATTTTTTAGATCAATTTGTATTCTTAATAGCTCCTAAACCATCAGGTCGGATGTACAGAGTTGAATTTACCCACAAGTTTTGAGTATCATTCGATCCAAGCGGGAAAAATGCCAATGCTCAGCAACATGAAGTGACCCAATATTGCATAAGAAATGATCGATATTGAACGAAAATAGGTCAATGATTCAAACAGTGACACAAGATTTCGATATATGATCCATCGAATCAAAATTAAACACAATCAACAAATGAACTAAATATATACTCTGAAATGTCTTGGAACTGATGGTTATTCAAAAAATCGAAATAAAATCTAAACAATCGGCCTATTTTTCAAAATTCGAGTACCATTGAAAACAGTACCTTATGTATGACAGAATGAACCTATATACAACGAAAATAAAAAAAGTCCCGGAAGTAACTGTTAGATATATATATATATATATATATATATATCTATTTGGTATATTTTATATATATATATATATATATATATCTATTTGGTATATACCAAAGGTGGGACGAACAGAAGCGAACCCCTCATCGTTCAGACCAATAAGTTTAACATCGCTCTTGCTGAAGAGTCTGGAAAGTGTGATTGATGGTTGATGATGATCAGGGGAAGGTGCTAATTAACAGTATCCCTAGCCTTCATCAATGCGCCGACTAAGCCGGAAAATCCGCAGAATTTAAATTACACAATTTGGTTGGAAAATTAAACTAATCTCTCGATATTCGAGAGATTAAAGTAAAAGGTTCATTTCGTACGTGTGTCATTTCATTAACTCCGGAATTGAAATAAATATATTTTGATGCCGAAGTGATGTTCAAGAATGAATATTTACAACTGATTTATTCACTCGCATACGTGAAGACAGCATTTGGACAAGAATCACCAAAACCACATGATACGGTAGAACTTTCAAGAAAAAGCAAGGAGAATAAAAAGGATTTCAAGAGGATAAAGGAGGATTTTGTGCTGAATAATTTTGATGGTAAGAGTGTTTCAGTGAATTCATGGTTAAAAAGGTTCGAGACGGAATGCACGCGTTGTGAAGTAGAAGAAGATAGAGACAAAATTTTGATTTTACGGTTGTTTCTGGATGGAATAGCGAAAGAATGGTTTGATTCTAAATTAATTAAATTAGGTTTAGACGAAAGATTTCAAACATGGAAAGATAACTGCTCAGAGAGTTTCTGTGAAACGAGTTGGCAAAAACATAGAGAGGCGTATTCATTCAGGTATATAGGAGGAAGTTTAGTTGACTACGCTTTTAGGAATAAAATTTGTTTTTAAATCTCCGAAATGATTTTCCAACTGACATATTAATTGATTTAATTGTAACAAGTTTGCAAATTTTTTACAAGATAGAATTGATCGATCAAATGTAACAACTTTCGAGAAATTATTGAGTGAATTGCGAAAGCTAGAAAGTTCAAAAAACTATGACAACGATCGAAATAAAGAAAAAACTAAGACAGCTGCCATTGATAAAATTGAATTATGTGGAATTTATGATTCGGGCTCAAATGTTAGTCTTCTGAATTCCAAAGTAGCAGAAAAGTTATGTCTACACTTTCAAGATAATAGAAACACATTCATTGCTCTGTCAGTGACAGGGCAAATTTTTCAGGAAAAATAAATACAAACATGAGACTCAATAATATTAAAAAAAAGTTGTAATGTTTATAGATAATGAGAAAAATTTCGAGTATGATATTCCACTCGGACAAGATTCTATTTCCAATTTTCAATTAAAACGAGATTTTGAATATTTACCAAAGATTAGATATGAATGAAGAGAGAAAGATCGATTGTGTCCATAATAATAATAACGATAACAATGATTACACCATCAATTCCAATGAAGGGATACCAACAGAACTTTTCGAAGCAAAATTAGACCATTTGGAAACAAATCAGAGAAATAAAATTGAAGTTTTAATAAATAAATATGAACATATTTTTGCGAAACACAAGTTTGATATTGGTCAGGTGCAAAATAAAGAGGCAATTAAAGTTTGGAAATATTGGCTAATAGGACATAAATTTACTGACCATAAGCCATTAGATGGGAAAGAATTTCGTACAAGACCAAATGAAGAGCTGGGTGACATGATGAATTTTCTATCACAATTCGATATTGAGATTAGATATAAACCGGGAAAGGGAAATCTAGAAGCAGATTGCCTTTCTAGAAACCCAGTTCTGGAAGAAACAGAGAATATGGACGAATGTATAAGAACAGTTAATTTGGTGGAATTAAATGAAATAAAAACTCATCAACAGAAAAATCTCTTAAAGATAAATAATATGAGAAGAATTTGTTTGAAAGAAAGCGATACATTACAAATTGCACAAAAATAACAAAAAAATAATTTTTTCCAATGATTTAGAAAAAGAGTTAATCAGAAAAGTGCACCAGCATTATGGCCATATTTGTGCTAGTAAGATAAATAATAAAATCAGAAAGTTTTATTACATTCAGAATATGGATTCACTGACAAAATAAGTTTGTGGATCATGTGACATATGTTGTAAAAATAAAACGAGAATATGCCAAAAGTCTCCTTTCTCAATTGGGCCCAGCAAAGGAACCATTTGAAATAATGTCATGAGACAAAATTAGAGGATTTGCTGGAAACCGCTCTTCAAAATGATGCCTTCATCTCGTAGTGGATCATTTTACTCGATATGCATTTGCGAGCACTTCAAAACACCAAATAACCGAAGATTTCATCAAATTAATTAATAAAATTCAAGATAACCGACCAATGAAAACACTATTAACATATCAATACGAAGGAATAAATTCGGAAAAATTCAGACAACATATGAGAAGTTTGAATATACAATTGATTTTCACAACAGTAGATTGTCCATTTTCTAATGGTCTGAATGAACGAATAAATCAGACATAAGTGTACAGAATAAGCAACAAAACGAAAAGAAAACTAGGGCATGGACGAAAATAGCTGATGAATGTATTGAAGAAGACAATAGAGCAGACCATTCTACAACAGGATATAGCCCAGAATATTTACTTCGTGGTCGAAGTGATACCATTGCTCCAGAAGAACTGATTGAAGAGAGAAATTTACCAAAAGATAAGGGAATAGTATATAAAAATTCTTTACGCAATGAATACAATAAAAGACTTATCGACAAGAATAGGAAACATTATGATTTTAAAATTGGAGACTATGTTTACGTTGAATATAAATCAAAATTGAATAGAAAAAAACTTGATGAAATAAGTATAGGACCTTTTCCAATAGTGAAAAAATTTTCTAACACTATATATGAGATAGATAATGGAAATAAAAGAAAGGACAATAACTATTTTCATGTAACTAAGTTGCTTCCATGTGAAAACGCAAACATGTAATGAAGGGTGCATAGTTTGTGTGGGGGGATTTAAAAATAAAACTGTTATTTTTAGGGAAAACAACTTTGTAACTTCTATGTTCTGCGTTCTCTGTTTAAGATTAACTAACTGTCACATATTATATTTAGTTAACTGTTAAAAATGTGAATTGAGAAACCTGAAGAAATAGCATCGTTTTTGATTTCTTCCAGGTTAGTAAGCTATTTTCTTATTTCTTTTTATTTCTTTCTATGTTATTATTTTATTTTGTGTATGTTATTCTGGTATATTTTTAACTAAAGAAAATAAATTTTTCCAGAATCATGACATCAAGTCATCTATTTCTTTAATTTTAAAAATAAGAATTGATTACATTCTTATACATATAGTTTCCAGTTATAATTCCAATGTAATTTAGTTTGATAAAGTTATTAATCATTTTTAGTAACCACGTTTCAATTGGAACAAGATCACAGGTGTCATTTGCAGTCAGTGCAGTCAATTGTCAATCTGAAGAGTTGTGAGCCTGAACGAAACGCTTACCTCCCGCAATGAAGAGGTTTGAAAGCTCCCTCGCAACACCGTTCCACATAGATCTTTAGATTCAAGGAATTTTAATACCTAAATTAAATTTAACTGAACTTATTCGTGTTATAAATCAGTTGAATTTATTTCATAATAAACTTACTAGCAACCAGTAACTTAAATATCCTGACTACAAACTACTGCTTAAAAATTGCACTCATATAAAAACTATCCCATTCACATTTAAATATGAAGTACCGTAGCAGTGAACAATTTATAAATTATGATTTTATATCCTTATTTATTTCTATGGAATTTCAAATGAATTTTCTGTAATTACTCGGAAATATGCAAGGGTATTCCCTGGTAATGAAGGTCAAAATTAAACAATGATTGCCGTACAAGGTCGGTTCTTGAAGCATATATGTATACTCTCCTTAATATTGAACAATACTGTTCTGCTTATTGCTTTGCGCATCAAAATATTTCTTTCTGAATATCACAACAGGATCTCCTTCCTTAATTTATTTTGTCTTCTCTTCTATAAAACACTAACAACCATCAGTTGCCAATTCTCTGCTATTTAGGCAACAATTCTTCCAATATATTATTTATGTTATATTAATAAAGTGAATAAAATTACTTGGCCTAAGTTTCACTGTTTATTTAATGTCTGTTGACATGTATGTTTCGGGGTTTTAACACATTTTCAGAACGCAGTTTGGAAATGGGTTAAAAAATGTTATAATTAGATAGATTAGTTGATGTTTGAAAGCTATACAATAAATTTAGATGAATTATGTATATTGTATATTTCATTGACCGATTCCTGCTTTTTCAAACTGTAATAGAGAATCATGTATGATATAAATGACCATTATACAGATAATAGGGAGCTATCATGCCTATTCGATATGAATAATCTTGTCCCAAAACGCTTCTTATAAGTGGGAGAGCTATTTAAAGATTGTCGTCTGACTTGATTTTTTCAAATTCATATAAATTGCAGCTTATCTAAAACAATTCAATTCAATGTATGTATGATGTTTTCATAGCAAAAAATTTTTATTAAATTAAGATGAAGGGTTATCGACATGTGTTTTTAAACCAATTTTGTTACCTCATCAATTTTCTGTTACATATATGGTTAATGAAATTTTCAAAATATTCTAGATCAGAGGGTGTTCTTGCTTTGAACGGCTAGCATATTTGTGAACCATTTATAAATATCCATTTTGATTCTTATTTTTTATTTGCATTATTCATTCGATTAATTATAAAATTGAAAATTTTATGGTGATAACCAACGAGAAATAATAAAATCAAAGATGTATTAGAAGTTGAAAATTCCACATTGTCTACAGTGTTTTCAAAGGCGAGTCTGTTTTTAACAAAAGTACAGTTCATATAAATAAACCATAACATGAGCATCTTCAAGCGGACAAAGATAAAATCCTTTCAACAGTTAATTTCCGCTAATTCTTATTGTGTGCAACAATTGCTTAGTTATACTATGACTTCAGCGGGTAAGTAATTAAACTCAATAATAAACGCTTAAATATTTCCAAGTACTAAATTGTGTTAACTAGGGACTTGTGTTAATGTTATTCAGAAAAGGTGAGCAGGATGGGGATCTGTTTAGATTTACTTGTATATAACCGCTCAACAAAATTTATACTTTATTTTATCTGTTAATTACTAGAATTTCCAGAAGAACAAGTTCATGCCTTTTATTCTTGATATGTAATATGTTATGATCATAATCAAAATTATGTTCTGTTTCTAGCGAATTATTTAAATGTTGAATTTTATTTTTTGTTCCAATGAGATTGTTCAGAATGATCTTACGTTTTATATATATATATATATATATATATATATATATATATATGGATTAAACCAAATTTCAATTTCTTGGTGTTAATTATAGATCTTTTCTTAGTGGACTGTACTTATTTAAAGGGCGAAATTTGTACTAAACCTCCACACAATAAATAACTATCAAATACCCGAGACTTGAGAGAAAATGCTGGGGATCGAAAATAAGTGACACACGAAAAGAAAGATGTGAAGGAAAGGGACTCACCTGGTTTCACTGTATTCTGGGTTTTACCCCACATGGACAATGGTGATATTTGGGAATTAGCCAACTGAATTGTCTTCTTTTACTTAAAACTAACACTTAACTTAAACCTATATACTAAAGTTTCTTGTACAAAACTTGAATGTCTATTGGGGATTTTCGATGAATATCGTGCGAATTTTCCGCGTGAGAAAGCGATGAGCCGTTAATAATTGTATTTTCTTCACGAGATGCGAAGACCAAGTGTGGCAAAAAGGTGAAGGGGTGAGGAACAGAAGGAATCCAGAAGGAAATATTGCAGCAAATCCTCGCAAGTCCTTATCTCGGGATTCGAAATCGAACATATAAAAATATGCAAAAAAGGTTATCGAGGGATTTGTTTTACCAGGAAAGAAAGGATATTGGACATAACCATCATATAGAATCAACCGTAGACACGTGTTTCGGGCTTTCGGCCCTCATCAGTACGATGAAACAAGTGCAAAGATGGAAAACACTTGGTGGAAAAAAACAACAAATCAACAGAGCCAACAGCAGTGGACAGCCGCCAATTTGTTGCTTCATTCAGGAGACCCCGTGTTTACAGGGCAACAGCTGACATCGCACACGGAGGAAGCTATAGCTAACTGCGTGACAGCTGAGTCCAGGAAAAGGATGCAAAAAATGTTATCGAGGGATTTGTTTTACCAAGAAAGAAAGGATATTGGACATAACCCTCATATAGAATCAACCGTAGACACGTGTTTTTTTCCACCAAGTGATTCCCATTTTTGCATTTGTTTCACCGTACTGATGAGGCCGGTTGTTTTTTTCAGAGTGATAGAAATTTCGATAGGGATAACTGTGATTTGACAGAAGGTAGAAGCCATGATGTTCTGACATTTCTGTTCAGTAAGCATTGACAAATTATCATGGGAAGACTCACGCCGCAACCACATTTACAAATTGTTGAAATTTATTTTCAGAATCAGTATTTTATTCGCCAAACTTATAGAGCACTTCGTGAAATTTATGGTTTACATAATTGTCCATAAAAGCAGCTTATTCGTCGAACTATCGATAGATTTCGGACAACATTTTCCCTACTCGATGCAACAACAACAAGACAGAGAACTCTACATACAGAAGAAAATATAGCTGCTGTAAGTCATAGTGTTAATGATGATCCAGATTTGCCTATTCGTCGACGTTCAAAACAAGTTGGACTCTGTGCATCCACCACATGGAAAATTTTGCGTAATGATCTTGATCTATACCCATACAAGATCCAATTGGTTCAAGAACTAAAGCCACTTGAGCATAAAAAGCGACGTTTGTTTGCTGATTGGGCCCTAGAACAGCTTGAAGTTGACACTTTTTCATCGTAAAATTTTGTTTAGTGATGAAGCTCATTTCTGGTTGAAAGGCTATGTAAACAAGCAAAATTGTTGTATATAAAGTGAAAACAATCCTCAAACAGTTCTGCAAATTCCATTGCATCCTGAAAAATGCACTATAGGGTGTGCTTTACACGCTGGAGGCATCATCGGTTCATATTTCTTCTAATAACAATGCTGGAGCAAATTTTGCAGTGAATTGTGCTCGTTACAGATCGATGATCAATGATTATTTGTTTCAAAATTTGAATGATATCGACCCAGAAATGTTTTTGTTCCAACAAGATGGTGCTACACCTCATGCTGCGACCGTAACAATTGATTTATTGAAAGAAAATATTATTTTGAGACATAACTCCACTGGATTATTTTCTTTGGGGTTATGTCAAGTCATTGGTTTATGGTGATAAATTAAAAACAATAGATGCTTTGGAAGCCAATATAACTCGTGTTATTGATAAAATAAGGCCTGAATTACTCGAAAAAGTGGTACAAAATTGGTCTGGTCGAATACGGTTCCTCAGAGCTAGTCGTCGTGGACATATGCAGGAAATTATTTTTAAAACATACAATTATCTTTCGAATAAAAAAAAATTTGGCTTGAATCTTAATTTAAATGTGTTTTATTTCAATCAGTTCTGTCACTCTAAAACACAACATTCTATATATATATATATATATATATATATATATATATATATATATATATATATATATTTATATATGAAAAGATATTGGACATAACCCTAATATAGATTAGTATTCTTAAAAATGAAACAGTCTACAAACCAATAATGTCAAAAAGAGAGGTTCTCATAACGTTGACGTTATGACATAAGTGACAGCAGATACACAAAGGGAGTTCGTAGTAGGTCCAAGTCCACATCAAACGCTGGAACAACACAGGTCACTCAGTCATGGCTAAAACCAGTGGCGGAGATGAAAAGAGATGAGAAAACTCAAAATGGTAATAATGGTACTGAAAGTCAACGAATGTTAGCATCAAAGAGAGGAAATGGTATCACAATAGGCAAAGCGAATTTAAGTTATGATGGTATTTTTAAGGGCGCATCTAGAAAAGCATGGTTTTATATTGGTAGAGCTTCAAATGACTCAAATCCTACAAAAGTGAGTAAATATTTAGAATCCTTATTTCCAAGTGAAAAATTTGAAGTGGAAGAATTACAAAAACATGAATCTAACACAAACAAAAATGAATCTTTCAAGCTGGGATGTGCTTATTCCATACTTAATAGAATTAACGATCCCGAGATTTGGCTTGAAAATATAATCGTGCGGCCTTTTCGATTCTTTCATCGCACAAAAACAGGTGCAAACCAATTCTAATTTTGATAACAAAAAAGTGTTCTCCATATTAAACTATAATTATACAATCTGTACAAGATAAAGTTCAACAGTTAAATTTGCATGTGTACGACCATAATATAGATATAATTTGCTTAACAGAAACTTGGCTACATGAAGAACAGTTACAGTATATTAATTTAGATAATTACAACGTAGTATCACATTATTGTAGAGGCAAAAATAAACACGGAGGCATATTAATAGCAGTAAGAGAAAACTGGAAGGCAATTTCATTGGAAACGGTAAAAGAGCTAGCTATTGAAAGAGAAGCTGAATTTACAGGTATATTCTTAGGAAACATTAATACCATTGTAGTGGGAGTATTCAGATCACCATTGGGCTCAGTGGACGTATTTGTAGATGGTTTATCAAAAGTTTTGCGGTACTTGACAGAAAACTACGGTGAAAAGAAAATATTGATATCCGGAGATTTTAACATCAATTTCAACGTAAATAGTAAGGAAACAAAAACAATGATCAATTTATTCATGGCCTGCGGTTTCAACAGAAGTTTTTATGAGGCATCTAGAAAAAGTAATGTAACGGAAACATGCATCGACAATATATTTATCAACACAGTTTATCATGACACTACAACACTGGAACTTCACATGTCTGATCATCTGGCACAAGTACTAACTTTTCCTGCTTCGGATAATGAACCTGAAAATAATGCAAAAATCATAAAAAGGATATAACAGAAGGAGGTACTTACCTATTAAAGAAGGACATATCCACGATATATCGTGGGAAAATTTGTTACACCAAAAAAATGCAGAGGAAGCATTCTCACTTTTCCATAAGTACATCCTGAAGGTGCTAGGTTCATTGAAATGAAAAATACCCTTGAGGCACTATACACAGTAGCAAAAGTAAAAGGAGACGACTCATCATGTAGAGCTTATAAATCGTATAAGAAACAATATTGTATTGAAATAGAAAAAACAATAAAAGAAAAAAATGAAGACTACTTGAACAAGGCGGAAAATAAGCAGAAAGCACTATGGGAAATTATAAGAAGCAACAACTCGAAAACAACAAAGGAAAATGCAAACACAGAACTTCATGCTGATTCACTAAACAACCATTTTGCAAGTGTTGGCCAAAAAATCTGCGAAGAGTTAGGAACTAAAAGTTATGAATCTAGTAAGATACCACAAAATAAATTTTTGTATAATGAAAAATCGTGCTTTTTCTTTGAGTGCACTGTAAATGAAGTAAAAAAAAAGAATAACATCTTTTAAACCCAAAACAACAGTTGATATTTACAACATTACCGTAGACATTCTGAAAAATATTTGTGAAGAAATTGCCAATTCCATTTCAATCTTAATAAATAAATGTTTGCGAGAAGGTTATTTTCCAGAAGAACTTAAAATTGCAAAAGTTATTCCAATCTACAAAGGAAAAGGAGACAAAAAAGACTGTAAAATAGAAAGGCTTTTTACTTGATAGAAGAAATATAACAAAATTTGAATATCAAAACAAATTGAAATATGTTTATCTTCTACAATTTTAATTTCCAAAATTTTTTTTTATTCAAAAACTTTTAGAATTAAATTAATGTCTAAAACAAGCACCGCTTACATTTAATAGACGTATATAATCAAAACTCAATATACAATGTCAAATGAAATAAATAACCCAACAGATATACGAAAGTAATTAAAATTAATAAATAAATATTCAAACGAGACAAAATTTTGTTTCTGGTTTTATCTTAAGAAATACTACTTGCCTTATAAAAACATGAACACACTTGAAGGACTTCCCAAAGAATATAATTTATTTGAAATATTTAATACATTTAAATATTCGAACAAATTATTTCAAAAATCTCTAAAAAATGTGCACTATATTTTCAAAAAACAAATATAATTCTAGATAATCCCTTCATCAGCCGTTTTTCAATAATCCAAATATCAAAATCAAAAACATAACCTACATCACTCACGTGTTAAAAGACTTAAGCTTCGAACTACAGATCAACTATATATTCAAGATTGATCTATGTTCTAACAAAATCAAAGAACAAAGTGAGTTATTTTAAGGTTTACCTAAATTCATTGACACCCTATAATGAGATTTATTGAAGCCAAAATATAATTATATATTATATATAAAATAAAATAGAAAGGCTTTTTACTTGATAGAAGAAATATAACAAAATTTGAATATCAAAACAAATTGAAATATGTTTATCTTCTACAATTTTAATTTCCAAAAGAATTTTTTTTATTCAAAAACTTAGAATTAAATTAATGTCTAAAACAAGCACCGCTTACATTTAATAGACGTATATAATCAAAACTCAATATACAATATCAAATGAAATAAATAACCCAACAGATATACGAAAGTAATTAAAATTAATAAATAAATATTCAAACGAGACAAAATTTTGTTTCTGGTTTTATCTTAAGAAATACTACTTGCCTTATAAAAACATGAACACACTTGAAGGACTTCCCAAAGAATATAATTTATTTGAAATATTTAATACATTTAAATATTCGAACAAATTATTTCAAAAAACTCTAAAAAATGTGCACTATATTTTCAAAAAACAAATATAATTCTAGATAATCCCTTCATCAGCCGTTTTTAATAATCCAAATATCAAAATCAAAAACATAACCTACATCACTCACGTGTTAAAAGACTTAAGCTTCGAACTACAGATCAACTATATATTCAAGATTGATCTATGTTCTAACAAAATCAAAGAACAAAGTGAGTTATTTTAAGGTTTACCTAAATTCATTGACATCCTATAATGAGATTTATTGAAGCCAAAATATAATTATATATTATATATTATATGTTTTAGACATTAATTTAATTCTAAAAGTTTTTGAATAAAAAAAATTCTTTTGGAAATTAAAATTGTAGAAGATAAACATATTTCAATTTGTTTTGATATTCAAATTTTGTTATATTTCTTCTATCAAGTAAAAAGCCTTTCTATTTTATTTTATATATAATATATAATTATATTTTGGCTTCAATAAATCTCATTATAGGGTGTCAATGAATTTAGGTAAACCTTAAAATAACTCACTTTGTTCTTTGATTTTGTTAGAACATAGATCAATCTTGAATATATAGTTGATCTGTAGTTCGAAGCTTAAGTCTTTTAACACGTGAGTGATGTAGGTTATGTTTTTGATTTTGATATTTGGATTATTGAAAAACGGCTGATGAAGGGATTATCTAGAATTATATTTGTTTTTTGAAAATATAGTGCACATTTTTTAGAGATTTTTGAAATAATTTGTTCGAATATTTAAATGTATTAAATATTTCAAATAAATTATATTCTTTGGGAAGTCCTTCAAGTGTGTTCATGTTTTTATAAGGCAAGTAGTATTTCTTAAGATAAAACCAGAAACAAAATTTTGTCTCGTTTGAATATTTATTTATTAATTTTAATTACTTTCGTATATCTGTTGGGTTATTTATTTCATTTGACATTTTATATTGAGTTTTGATTATATACGTCTATTAAATGTAAGCGGTGCTTGTTTTAGACATTAATTTAATTCTAAAAGTTTTTGAATAAAAAAAATTCTTTTGGAAATTAAAATTGTAGAAGATAAACAAAAAAAGACTGTAATAATTATCGACTCATCGCAATTCTTCCGTGTATATCGAAAATATTTGAGACTGTGATTAAAAACAGAATGTTGAAATGAATGGAGAAGAAAAATATTTTAAACAAAAACCAGCATGGATACAGAAAAGGTCGAAATACGACTACTGCACAAATGGAATTGTTGAATAATGTGATAGAAGCTATGGATGAAGGAGATTTTGTAGAGATGCTAAATTTTGACCTAAGTAAAACTTTCGATGCAGTCTCACATGTGACCCTGCTTAAGAAACTGAACGCCTGCGGTTTCAGAGGAAACATCCTAAAACTGTTGGAATCATACATAGAAAAAAGATTTCAGAAAGTACGCTGGAATGACGTTATGTCAACAGAAAAAAAATTAAGGTATGGAGTACCTCAGGGTTCGATACTTGGACCTGTATTGTTCTTGGTGTATTTGAATGATATCATTATCGAAAATTGTATGTCTATGCTTGTACTGCGATGACGCCTACATAATAGTAAAATCTAAGGATGGAAAAGATTTCACAGTCAGGTTAAAGCTCGTACTGACTGAAGGTGAAAATTGGTTTTCCTTGAATGGGCTCAAATTGAATACAGAGAAAACAGTTGAGTTAGCTTTTGGAAGTAGAGGGAACGCAGCGAACGCCAGATTTTTGGGTGTAATACTAGATAATAAATTGAGTTGGGCCGCTCATATTGATTACACTTGCAACAAATTGTTCAGTGTGCTATATCTTCTTAGGAGATTGAAAAAGTATGGTCTGATGCTACCAGGATTTTTCTTCTACAAAAAAAGCTCTCCGAATTATTCATGGAATAAGTCACCGAGAATCTTGCAAGCCGACTTTCATGAGTAGTGGGATACTTACCTTTCCATCCCTTTGTATAAAGGAGTGTCTCAAATACGTGCACTACAAGAGATCCAACATACCAAAAAATGGGACACATCACTTATTTAACACCAGATATAAGAATGATTTCATTACACCATTGCACAGGAAGAAAGATACGCAAAATTTCTCGCACTACTGGGTTATCAAAATGTTCAATAAATTACCTACAGACGTGAAAGATTTACCAGAACGTGTTTTTAAAAAGAGGATTTATGATATCTTGCTTAAAAATGCATTTTATTCAGTAGGAGAATTTTTGAGTTTTTCACTTTAAATGATTTATTATTGACGAAGCATGTGAAATTGATGGCAATAAATTATAATATTATTATTATTATAGAATCAACCGAAGACACGTGTCGGGTTTTCGGCCCTCATCAGTACGGTGAAACAAGTGTAAAGATGGGAAACACTTGGTGAAAAAAAACAACAAATTAACAGAGTCAACAGCAGTAGTCAGCCGCCAATTTGTTACTTCAGTCAGGAGACCCCCGGAGGGTTTTGTCCAATATTCTCTCTTTCTTGGTAAAACAAATCATTCGATTACCTTTTTTGCATTCTTATCATGGACTCAGATGTCACGCAGTTAGCATAGCTTCTTCCTCCGTGTGTGATGTTGGCTGTTGCCCTGTAAACACGGGGTCTCCTGACCGAAGCAACAAATTGGCGGCTTGCCACTGCTATTGACTTTGTTAATTTGTTTTTTTTCCACCAAGTGTTTCCCATCTTTACACTTGTTTCACCCTACTGATGAGGGTCGAAAGCCCTCAGGAGAGCCCGTGTTAACAGTCAGGAGAGCCCGTGTTAACAGGGCAACAGCCAACATCGCACACGGAGGAAGCTATAGCTAACTGCGTGACATCTGAGTCCAGGATAAGAATGCGAAAAAGGTTATCGAAGGATTTGTTTAACCAAGAAAGAAAGGCTACTGGACATAACCCCTATATAGAATCAACCGAAGACACGTGTATCGGGCTTTCGACCCTCATCAGTAGGGTGAAACAAGTGTAAAGATGGGAAACACTTGGTGGAAAAAAAACAAATTAACAAAGTCAATAGCAGTGGCAAGCCGCCAATTTGTTGCTTCAGTCAGGAGACCCCGTGTTTACAGGGCAACAGCCAACATCACACACGGAGGAAGAAGCTATGCTAACTGCGTGACATCTGAGTCCAGGATAAGAATGCAAAAAAGGTAATCGAATGATTTGTTTTACCAAGAAAGAGAGAATATTGGACAAAACCCTCCGGGGGTCTCCTGACTGAAGCAACAAATTGGCGGCTGGCCACTGCTGTTGACTCTGTTAATTTGTTGTTTTTTCCACCAAGTGCTTCCCATCTTTACACTTGTTTCAGCGTACAGATGAGGGCCGAAAGCCCAAAACATGTGTCTACGGTTGATTCTATATGAGGGTTATGTCCAATATCCTTTGCTTCTTGGTAAAACAAATCCCTCGATAACGTCATTTCAAGAAATAGAAAATCAAGGTTTCATAAGCCATATATATATATATATATATATATATATGGATTTTTTATTTCTTGAAATCACGTCTTTATTGTTTTTTATCAAATAGCTCAATCATAAGTTTCATATGATATATTAAACTAATGTTTGCTCTTCTTGCCATCCTTTGAGTGTTCTGTTCTATGTAGATCAGTGAAATATATTTGATTTCATGTAAGTTCTGAAGTGTGAAATGTTACTGCTTGTTTGTATTGGATTTGGGTTAAGAGATTATCAATAATTGACGATTAAAATTGGTTTTTATCTTAACAATTTCAAGATGACTTCCCGTCGAGTGAAAATCGAGACAATTTAAGATTGACTACCTTGAAGTAGAATTCGATGCAGTAAAATTATAAGTCCGATTCAGTTACTTAAACCTCTTTGGGCAGTCTATATTGGAGCGAAACCAACAAGTCCCGCCATTCAGATAATGAGTTCAGTATTAACCAAAACGTAGACTTACGTGATCTTGTTGGAAGATGCCGCATATAGAGAATGCAACAAAATACAACCCAGATACTGAATTGTTTCAGCTACTATTTGGTACCTGATCATAATTAAAACAAATTGTAGAAATTACTTCTAATAATATGTTTTACTACCAATAGATATATATATATATATATATATATATATATATATATATTTATAAATATATATATATAAATAATAAAAATTAAAAAAAATTATTTTATATATAATATATAATTATATTTAGGCTTTATAAATCTCATTATGGAATGTCAATGATTTAAATATAACCTTAAAAACACCTTACACTTTTCTGTGATTTTGTTAAGAACATAGACCATCTTGAATTTTAAAGTTGGTCTGTTTAAAGCAATCATCCTGTTAAACACGTGTAAGGTGAGATATAGTGATAGTTATTTGATTTTGATATTTGGAATATTATTTTGGGCCGATAAAGAGATTACCAGAATTATAATTGTTTTTTGAAGATAAAGTGCATGTTTTGAGAGATTTCTAAATTAACTTATTTGAATATTTAAATATATTGAATATTTCAAATAAGTTATATTTTTTGAGAAGTCCTTAAGTTGTGTTCATGATTTTAAAAGGCAATTGATGTTCTTAATGGTAAGATCAGAAACAAAATTTTGTCTTCTTTAAATATCTATTTATTAATTTTAATGACTTTTTTATATCTGTTGGTTTTTTTTATTCCATTTGACATTATATATTGAGTTTTGCTTATATACATCTATTAAATATGAGCGGTGCTTATTGTAGACATTAATTTAATTCTAAAAGTTTTTTGAATAAAAATTTTTTTTTGAAATTAAAATTGTAGAAGACTAACAGATTAAATCTGTTTTGAAATTCAAATTTTGATATAAATATATATATATATATATATATATATATATATATATATATATATATATATATATATATAATATGCAGGGGAGCGAAAGCTTTCGGGGAGTGACGCCCCCGCATACCCGAGTTACCCAGTAAAGAGGGTCAGCGGCCCCTTTGCTGTGAAATTTGCATTGCTTTCGACACAGTGGACGAAGCCTCGGATACCGCCCCCGGTGTAGGGAGTGCGCCTGGGGGAAGACCGGCACAGTCCCTAGCAGAAGATGGTGGAGCGAGTGGCACCACTCTGCGAAACGATACCACAAGGCCTCGCAGATCTATTAGGAATAGACAGGGTGATAGCTTGGATACGTCGCGTGTTGACCCGTTAACACAAGACAATCCCGCTTCCACCCAAAGAAGAAAAAGGCAGCACTGGACAAGGGAAATGAATGTCAAATTACTCAGTGCATATTACGAAGCTACGGAGGGAGAAACGAAAACAAGAAAATACGCGGAAAAACTAGCGGAGCTTTGGGCAGTAGCATATCCGGAGAAAATATTCACAGGAAAACATCTTGTAGCCCAAATTAAAAACATAAAAACCCGAAAACTACTCTCGCCAGACGAAGTCGAAGCGATGAAGGCCACGGCAAGAAGATCCTCGACAAGCAGAACAGTGCAAAACATAAGAAAAAGCATCAATAGGAGAAGCACTTTATTACGACCAGAAACAGAAGATGAACGGCAAATACCAGAACCATAGGATGAACATACACCAGCAATAAGAACATACTTCGAGCAAGTCAACCTACAGTGGGAGGGAGTAAGCATGGATGCAAGGCCGAAAATCACTAAAATCCGGCAAGACAAAAATACCAAAGAAATAATCCGAGCTGTGGACTCCGCCCTTCATCCAGCATTCAACAATGCAGCAAACCTCCATGAACTCTGTCATACCATCTATTGTGCAGCCACAGTCACAAACATCATATCAGAAACGAAGACCGAAAAACCAAATCAAGAGGGACAAGATCAACGAAAACCACCATGGGAGCAGAGAATAGAGAGGAAGATAACAAGTCTGAGAGGGGAAATTGGTATTCTACATGCATATTTAAACACTACAGATCCCAGCAAGAAAGTTGAAAAAAAGATAGAGAAACACACTAAAAAGCTGAAAATCAAAACAAAGAAGAAGACAGAACAACGAGAACAACTTAAGGTATACATGGAAGCACTGAAACAAAAAACGGCTGCGCTAGGAAACAGATTAAGAAGATACCATAAAAGAACACAGAGATTCAAAGATAACAACCTGTTTTCCTGCAATCAACGGCAGTTCTTCCGAAAACTAGAAGAAGAAAAAGGTAGAGACACGACAACCCCTCCACCCCCAAAAGACATGCAGCAATACTGGGAAAAAGTCTGGGCAAATAAGGGCGAACACAGAAAGACGGCGGTTTGGATAGAACGAGAGAAGATCGAGCACACCAACCTGAGAGAGATGCCTAAGATAACCATTACCGAGGAAGATGTGAAAGAGACGCTGAAGAGATTGAAAAACTGGACCACACCAGGCATAGATAACATACAGAACTATTGGTGGAAGTCTTTCACACACTCACACCTAGCTCTCACTCGTCTAATAGAAAAGGCAATACAGAATCCCGACACCATCCCTGAGTACTTTACGCAGGGCACCACCCTCATGATCCCGAAGAAAGGTGACCTGAAGCAGGCCAAAAACTACAGACCGATAACCTGCCTGCCTTCAGCGTATAAAATACTTACCTCAACCATAGCACAGAAAATCCGAATCCACCTAAATAAAAATAAGATCATGGCATGGGAACAGGGTGGGTGCAGGGAGAGAGGACGCGGAAGTAAAGAACTTCTGATGATAGACAAGATGCTCACAAAACAGGCAAAAACTAGATTGAAAAACATATCGATGGCCTGGATCGATTATCAGAAGGCATATGATTCGGTACCGCACAGCTGGCTGCTAGAAATCCTTAACCTATATAAAGTTGACGGAAAGGTAATAAACTTGGTCAAAGCCTTAATGTCAACATGGCGAACAACTTTATCGGTAAAGACAAGAACAACCAAGTACAGCACAGGAGAAATAAAAATAAAAAACGGCATATTCCAGGGAGATGGACTGAGCCCACTGTTGTTCTGCCTTGCCTTGAACCCCCTCAGTAACATGCTAAACAGATCAGCATATGGCTATACAATTAACCAAAATACCCAAATTACCCATCTCTTTTACATGGATGATCTTAAGTTATATGCTAGAGGAAGAAAACAACTAGAAGGAGAACTAGAACTAGTAAGAGGGTTCAGTTCGGATATTGGGATGTCTTTTGGCCTAGAAAAGTGTGCCACGGTGGAAGTAAGGAGGGGAAAGCTGATAGAAACAACAAACATTGAACTGGCAGATGGACGAGAGATAGCAAACCTAAGGACCGAGGACACATACAAATATTTGGGGATACAGCAAACATACGAAATGAAGCAAAAAGAAAATAAGACCGCTGCTGAGAACGAACTTATTAGGAGAATCAAAAAAATAATCAGCTCCCAATTATCTGCTAAAAACAAAATCACAGCAATGAACATCTGGGCAATACCTACCTTTACGTATACGGCTGGGATCGTCAGTTGGTCCAATACGGACTTAGAAAGGCTGGACAGAAGGATACGAACAACATTCACACAAAACGGCATGCTACATCCAAATTCCGCAATAGAAAGACTCTACTTACCTCGCAAGGAGGGAGGACGTGGACTCGGCAACCTGGAGCAAATATGTCTGAAAGAAGAATGCAAAATGAAAGAACACTTTAATAATAATAACTTACCTGTGCATCAATGGATTACTGCCCAATGGGAGAGAAGGAATCACGTTCAGGAAACAGCAGAAGACCAACCTGAAAAATGGAAAGAAAAAAGTGTGTGTGTCCGCTCCGACGCACGACTGGAGTTTACTCCTCAAGAACGATTATAAAATAAATAAATAGATAAGGGAATACGGGTATAAAAGAATGCATTTTTGATGATACTTAGATTATGCACGGTAGATTTTTATTCTATTAATTATACAATAAATTTTTTGACATACATAAGGAAGCCATGAAAAAATATAAACAATAAAAAGGAATTCTGTAGGATCTTTTTTTTAAATAGCTTATGTGCTGATTTATGAGTTTGATAGCTACGGTATGGCAGGCTAGAATTTGGCTCCGATGTTGACTCTTCAGACATGTTGATATTGTCTTCATTTTCAATGAATTCATTCTCGGCTGGTTGTAAAATTTCCATTTCATTAGTTAGCAAACGAGGAGTCAGTATAGGTTGGCTGGGAAGCTGACAAATCTCATCAAAATTAAGGTTTCTGGTTTGATTTGGTTTCCTTTTTTTTTTGTACACATCACTAACACTTTCGTGCTGTTGTACGTTTTGACGTTTTTTTGTTGATACCGGTGCAGTCTCAATAACTACTTCGTGGTGTGTAATGACAGGTCCATCGTCAGGACTTGAAGGTACCACCTGTGCTGTAGTTACCGATGTCAAGTAGTTGGAAGGTCCTGCATCTTGCCTCGGTAAAATTTCAGTAACGTCTGAGTTTGACTCTGCGTTGATGTTTTGATTCGCTCGGAGTTTTTTTCTCAACCTGCATTCCCGTTGACGCTCCGCTGCGGACTTTTTGGCTGGTCTGTCCTCTTTCTGTTTTTTAGGCCCAGATTTTTCTTTCATCCGAAGTCTGTATTCTTGTTGTCGAATTGCTTGAGTTTTTTTATGACCGGTTGTTGTTGATGGACAGGTTTCAGGACTGTGAATAAACAAATTCAAGCACATTTAATAAGAAAAAAAATAAATAGCTATTTTAATAGCATGTAATTAAATATAAAAGCACAACATAAAAAGTATAGATATACACTGATAAAAAGATTCATTAACTATTTAATAATTTAAATTATTTGAAAGCAATTGTTTAATTTTAATAAATATTTTTCTACATTTAATTAACATTTATTTAGAAGGAAAATATATTTATTAACATTTAATAAGTATTTATTAATAATTAACAAATACTTATTAACAGTTAATAAATATTTTTTAACAACTAATAAATATTACGTTGATTTGTATTTGATTTGTACTTCATAAATTATTTTTAATAAACATGGATTAACTTTTAATAAACCTTTTTTTAGTAGCTAACAAATATTTATTCATACATTTGATAAATTGCATTTCATAAATAATTTATTAACTGTTAATAAATACTTATTAAATTCTTTGACGTTAAAAAATCATTTATTAATAAAGTTTATTAAATATAAACAATTCCTTCTATCAGTGAATGGACAACTTATATATTAATTGTAAAAGTGAATTATATAGACTTACTTAATTACCGCATCCACGTGTTCCGCAACTCCCGGATCATTCTCACTAGAATACGTAACTTCCATATTTTACTGTATTCAACTGACACAAATTTATATTTATATCGATTATAAATAAATTATAAAATTTAAAACAATATCTCCGCAAGTTCAAAGTGTTTGTAGGTTAATATCGAATAAATAAATGTTTAGAAATGTATTGATATAGTTATGCAGGCGCTACACTGTACATGTATAATGTGTATGCTATTATACACACACAGATATATACTAAACATATACAAGTACATGGAGCCGAGCATACCGTGTGGTGGGGAATGGTCAGACTATAGCGCATAACGCATTTCGTGTGACATGCTATACTCTCTAGTACGATTTTGGTCCCCATAATTTTCATACCCCGGGCCTATATATGTAAATCGATTCTTAAGGAGTAAACTCCAAAAATGGAAGACCAAAGCCTTACACGGACGGTTCTACGCTAGCCTTCACCAACCAGACGTAGACTTACCAAATTCCAATACTTACCTGATACAGGGCTACCTTTTCCCCCAAACGGAAGGAACACTCCTGGCCATCCAAGACCAGGTTATTCCAACCAGGACATATTTGAAGCACATCCTAGGCCAACAGGTGGAAACTACTAAATGCAGGATGTGCCACGCAGCCGAGGAAACGATCCAGCATCTGTCCTCAGGATGTTTCACAATAGCCGGCACGAAATATCTAGCCCGCCATAATAATATGGGTAAGGTCGTGCATCAACTTATGTGCCTCCAGAAACAACTTGTGCAGCGTTTCACACCCCACCACACATACTCACCACAAACCATAGTTGAAAACGACCAATTCAAAATCTACTGGGACCTTACAATATTAACGGATAGAGGGGTGGAGCATAATCGACCGGATATGGTCGTGTGGGACAAAGGAAAGAAGACCGCCATAATCATAGATTTTGCAGTGCCACAAGACAACAACTTGGCAAAAAGCTATGCCGAGAAAATATCAAAATATGAGGCACTGGCACACCAAATGAAAGAAATATGGAAACTGAAGGTGGTGTCTATAATGCCCCTAATAATAAGTGTAAACGGTCTCGTACATCGAAGGACGACACAGCACCTAAAGGAACTGGATTTGCCAAATAATACCAGCACATGGATGCAGAAAGCAGTCTTGTTGGGAACGGTCAGCATTATACGGAAAATTATATATCCCCACTAGCACCGGAGTTGCTCTTGGGTAACACGAATACCACAAGAAGTGTGAAAAAAAAAAAAAAAAAAATATATATATATTTATATATAGATATTTAAATATATATAAATATTGGTCTGAAGTGAACAGCTGTTATATTGCGAAGTGAAGTAAAAGTGCTATGTCTCTGAGTTTTCTGAAACCTATTTTTCTGAAAGTGATGTGACATGTTATTTTTGATGCCAGTATCAGCGGGAGCTAGTTGCTCATACCGTATTATTTTATTTGAGTGAGATATTTTCATTTCAAATATCATTTCCTTCACCTGAGTTCTCATTTATCGTGGAACATCTGCTTCTGTATACATGTGATATTGAATGCGAAATTGATAACTATAACTCATTGATTATATCGGAGATTCCGTTTGTCTGACCGATTGTTTTGTTTCCTTTTTTCCGCGGCCTACCTTTGTTTTTGTTTTGGAAAGTCTCTTACATAGGCCCGTAAGAGTGAAGCGTGTGCTCCAATTCCTATTATCCCTACCATCCTATGTATTTACCGCTTTAGCTAGGTAAGGTGAAGTAAGTAAGAAACTATTTTTTTCTTGAATCTACGGAACATCGGTTGAGGATCGGAAGGGATATTTTGAAAATTATACGCTTCAGAACGATAACCACAACAAACATCGCTACTTTAACTGTCGTGGTCCCTGATGATGTCTGTCACAAATGAGATTATTTTAGAAGAATAAAGGAAAAATAAGCAGGAGCTGAGATCACTCATTGAGGCTGTAGAGGTGAGGATAACACTGAGGATTGAGGATTTAAGTCGAAGAATAAACACGCTAGAGTCAAAAAAAGCTGAAGTCACGAACATAATCGAGAGACTGGAAAGAAAGTCAAAGGAAAATAACATCGTTATTTTTGGTCTGGAAAGCAAACCAGACGACATAACGGTCGATTTCGTCAGAGGTGAAATTAAGAAACTGGTCGATGTGGATGTAAATGAAGGAGATCTGAATAACTTTTACCCGCTCGGGTAAAAGAACAACCCTCCAATAAAAGTAGAGTTCACGTCTTTTCTGAAGAAAGCAGCGGTGCTAAAAAACGTGAGAAACTTAAAGGGGAAGAAGGTTTCAATAGCTCGAGACATCACGCTCAAACAACGCCAAGAATATAGAATACTAAGAAAACATTTAAACATTGCTAAAGAAAACAGGGAGGAAAACTGTTATATAAAAGGAAATCGGTTGTATGTGAACGGTAGAATATACAAACCGGAAGATCTGGAAAATACAGAATATGTTGAAAACAATTTTCTAGAAAAACCCCATAGTGCACCTGGAACACCGATACAAATAGAAGCCAAAGAACTCCAGCGTCTAATAACTAAACCCCCTGAAACATCGGCAAAAAACCTTCAACAGAAAACTAACACCCCAACCCAACTTACTGGCCGGATCGTTAAGGAGGTAGGTGACAAACAGAAAATAAAAACCCGTAGCGTCACTGGAAAGTAAATTTTCCTGCAATAGTGACTGGTGGACTTGATATGAGTTAGAATAAGATGCTCGACCATATCTAGTCGATTAGTCATTCATGAAATTATAAATTGTGCGTAACTTGGGAATAATGGATCCATTCATTGGAGATTATAACTGTTCGGAATTTCCTTCCAAACTTCTAAGAGATGTTTCGGAATATAACGAAATCATAAAAGATACCAACTGTAGTTTTAAGCTGATCCAGCAGAATATCAGAAGCATTTCAAAGAATCTAGATAACTTCGAGATAACACTAAGTTAGTTTGATGATCCTTTTGAATGTATAATTCTAACTGAAAGTCGGGATGATTTTGACATAGATTTCATGCAGAGGCGAGGGTATGACTTGTTGTATAATTTTGGTGACATAAGTAAATGTGATGGAACTATTGTTTACATGAGACATGATATTAACTATACATCCAGGATTGTAACAATCTCAGAATGTAAAGCAATTGAGATCATCGTTAAAAAGGAACAGAAAATTATAAAAATTACAGCCCCATATAAATCACCTGCAACCAATGAAAAAGAATTTGTGAATCGACTATACGATTACCTCTGCAATAATGATATGGAGAATACTGATATTCATGTAATTATAGGCGATATAAACATTGACTTACTCGCTAAGGACAACATAATTGTATCCGAGTATCTGGACATAACGGGCATGTTTAACTTCATCTCAACTGTTAACACCCATACCAGAGTCCAAGGAGACTCTAAAAGTTGCTTGGATCATATGTTTGTACGAATAAAAAAAAGGCGAAGTCAGCGACTACTTTTCAAGCTTTATTTTGGATGCTCTTGTAACACATCATAGAGCTACTATATTGAATGCGGACATCTTCGAGGAAATTGAACCCAACTACAGGAATAACATGTTGGAAAGGATAAATATTACAGGGTTGAAGGACGATTTGAATAAACTGAACTGGGATTCATTATATAACATTAAAGACGCACAAAAAGCTACAACTTACTTTATTGCTAAAATTAAACAAAATAATAAAAAAAATACCAAAACTAATGAGGAAAAACAAAAATACATAAAGAAGAAGGATTGGATTATCATACGGCTAATAAAGTCCATAAAAAAGCGGGACAAATTGTACAAGGAGTGGCAAAAAAATAAAGAAAATCTAGGGCTAAAAGTGAACTATATCAAATACAGAAATTATTTGAATAAACTCATCTATATTACTAAACTCGACCATTATAAAAATCAAATTGAAAAGAATATGAATATTTCGCGAAAACTCTGGAAAACTATAAAAAATATTACCAACACCAATGGTAAGCCCACAAGAATAAGACAGCTGAAATCAAAAGATGGAAAGTACGTAGACTCCAATAAAGAAAGCGCCAATACGTTCGGTGATTTTTTTTCCAATAGAGGACAAGAGCTAGCACAAAACATAGAAAAGCCTCCAGTGTCACCTCCCTCCAGAATGACAAATCCCTGCTCATTCTTCCTCAAACCTACGGACGAGAGGGAGATTAGTGAGATTATATTATCTTTGAAAAATAATAAGACGCCTGGTATAGATAATATTAAAGCCGAGACATTGAAAACAATATATAGAGAGATAGTAAGACCTCTGTGTTACATTATGAATATCATAATGGAGGATGGAATCTGCCCTGCTGAATTTAAGATCACAGTAATAAAACCTCTACATAAAAAAGGAGATAAAACTATACCATCAAATTTTAGACCGATATCTCTTGTGACTAGTTACGCTAAAATTTTCGAGAAGGTTATCAAAGTGAGGCTCGAGCTGTTTCTGGAGAAACATAAAGTAATTGCTGATAATCAGTTCGGGTTTCGGAGCGGAAGATCTACGGAGGGAGCCATTGCATCACTAACGCAAAAAATGTATGATGCAATTGATAATAGCCAACCTGCCATTGCTGTGTTTTTGGATCTTGAAAAGGCGTTAGACACTGTCGACCACCAACAGTTGTTGGAGTCCTTGGAGGATGTGGGAATACGAGGACTGGCTCACGATTTGTTCAGATCCTATCTGTATGATAGGAAACAATGTGTCAAAATTGAAGATACGTATAGATTTGAATTGGTTAAATGCGGAGTACCGCAGGGCACAGTGCTCGGGCCAATTCTATTCATCATACATATAAATACTCTACTCACCACTAGAACATCTGGACACATCATAAGCTTTGGTGATGATACCGTTATATTGTATACATCGGGCAGTTGGGAGGATCTAAAACTTAAAATTCAGGCAGAAATGAGTAATATTGTTTACTGGTTCAATTATAAATTACTTACCATAAATTTTGACAAAACAATGTTCCTTCCTATAACAAGCTACAAAAACAAATTACCACAGTATAACACTTTGGAGGTGAATAATCATAATAAAACGATAACAATAAGAATTACCGAAAATATTAAATACCTGGGGATTATTATTGATTCTCATCTTCGTTGGAATAATCACGTTAATAACATTGTTAATATAACCAGAACATTTTTGGGCCGCTTCAGGTTTCTTGCTAAGATCTTACCTCTAAACCATCTCAAAATGCTGTATTTTGCTCTTGTAGACTCCCGTATAGCATATGGAATTATCGGATGGGGTGGCATCACGAATGTATATCTAAAAAAGTTGAATACACTACAGAAATATTTCTTGAAAATTATTCTCCAGAAAGAAAGAACTTACCCATCGGATAACTTATACATGGAAGCTAGGATATTAGATGTTCGACAGATCTTCTTTCTTAAGGCATTGTGTTTTCTGCACAAAAATAGGGAACATATTGAATTTTTATCTCATAATTATCCAACCAGAGCTAGATATTCAAATAAGATTAAAACTCCATCAGCAAATAAGACAGTGGGAACAAAATGTCTTGCGTTCCAGGGGCCAAGATTCATGAATGCTCTTTCGCAGGACTTCCTCTTCAGCAGTTCTAATTCTGATGTACATTATAGAAATAAGGTTAGGTCATTTCTACTGAGTAACCGGAGACAGGTTGTACATGCTTTCTTTAACTGATATAATTGAAAAAAATGTGTATTGTTGTAACTCAGTGCTTTTCCGAAATTCATTGTTTTGTTTAGCATTTCAGACATAAGTGAGTAAATGAGATATGACACGGACAGCGAAAGCTTTGTGTTCGTTCTCTTTATTTTTTTGTCAGACTATTATGTTTATGTTAATATTATGGTTACTATATCTAGTGTATGTATTTCTGGTGCAAATAAATTATTATTATTATATTATATATTATATATATATATATATATATATATTTATTGGTAGTTAGACAGTAATTTCTACAATTTGTTTTAAAATGTAACCCCTTCAAGACGATTGTAGGCAAAAAGATATCCGTTGTGAAATCGTTCATACCTACGAATGGTTATTGATTGAGAGCAGAGGTGTAGAGATAATAAACACTGATCAAATTCTGAAATATTTTGACTCATTTCGTAATTTTTTAAACTTCATTAACTATAATGTTTTTTCCAGATTTTTCAAAGAGTAGTCTTCTTCTGTCGGGGAATATAACCCATCAGAATAAGATATTTCAGAAAAAATCGGCTAATACAAGTAGAATGTGGAAAATTCATATTCAAATTTGCCAATAATTTATTATTCCTGGTCAAATATCGACAGGCCATTCAACATTTTGTACGAAACCATATGGCGTCTTTATGAACCACGAGGTGAAGTAAAATATGTTAGTTTCAATTTTAAGAGAATAAATGCGTTATAATCTATTTTATCCTTGATTTTGTCAACTTTACGACTACCGAACTTTTTTGTAGGCAATTTATAGTAAAAGGATTTATTTTGAAGAATTCTACCACCTATTAAGAAATAACTCCTCTCCAAAACACTGTATTACATTAAATATAGACAATATTCCGCATCACAACTTCAAGTTTTGGTGCCGGCATATATTTCAATAAGGGTCTTAGGGAATTTCTC
Source organism: Megalocaria dilatata (assembly GCA_034642435.1). Taxonomy (NCBI): domain Eukaryota; kingdom Metazoa; phylum Arthropoda; class Insecta; order Coleoptera; family Coccinellidae; genus Megalocaria; species Megalocaria dilatata. The sequence continues at coordinate 73,808,406 of CM067857.1, forward strand.
TTTGCAAACGAATACCAATGAGTTTATTTAGAGTCTTAATACATTTTCAAAAGAGGTGATCTCTCCACTTCTGTTTGTTCTTTAAGTTAGATTAAATTTTCATTTTACCTACTTATATTTAAATGGAAGGAATTCCAACATAAAATCCTGAATATTCCTAGGACCATCTTCACACCGTGATTGTAGCACATAGTATCATTAAAAATGCAGGAAACTCCGTTCATTAATTTGACGAAATAATCTTATGTAATGGAATACAAACGACGAATATCAAGCAATTGAACGATGAGCAGATACGAAGTAAACACCATATAGATTCAGGGACTGAATTTACAGAAGACATCAGAACATTAAAGATACTAATGATATGAGAAGATGATAAAGTTCAGTTTTATGTTTTATCACAGTCGTAGAAATAAAAGATTTATAGTCTGATAAACTTCTATGGAAGTAGCAGGTAGTAAAACAATAATTGGACAGCACTACAAAAGTTCTATGTAAAGAGTTATGGAGTATTTAATTTTATCAGGGTGTAGGTGAGATAAGTTTCTGTGTATTTCATTTGACTGAGTTTCTTATATTCAAGTATTTCATTGTTTAAAAGCAGAATAGTGATGTAAATTTGTTCTTTACGCCATAAACAATTGAAATTTTTTTTGAAAATAAAACTATATTCACTGATGTAGAAGTAGTTCTGTTCGTCACACACACTAACATACACTCTAACTTTCGAACGGAAAGAGCGAGGAAATTTCAGGGTAGGTTTTGGGCCTAAATATCTCGATTTATGTCGTTAATGGGCAGAATCAATTTAATGGTTACGCAGTTATTCACCATTTAAAACTTTTCCTTATTTTCCCAATTGTTCCGAAATAACTTTTTCGATCCAAATTAAATTTGATATTATATTTAGATGTATTATACTGACATAAAGATTTTCAATTTTCGCGAGGATCAGCTATCTGAGTGGACTGGAAGTAAAAATGCTAAATTGCGAACAAAAAACCCAGAGACTTGAAATTTCCAGGCTGGATTTGAATTCTAAATCTATCGTTCGTGTTAAAAAACGGACAGAATCGGCTCAATGATAACTGAGTTATCTCGATTTTTGTTTCCAAATATTTCCGAAAGTAAGACTCTGATCGAGTACAAATTTAGTATTAAAATGTATGTAAAATCACGACACGAAGAAGGGTCATATGCAATTTTGTGAAGATATATTGAGAGAATATTATAAACTTTCAAATCTTTAAAAATGGACGTTTGGAACCTACGAATATATCTATGAAGCAGCCGACAAATTCCAATAGCCAGGTTGTCGAATGGCTAACGGATCCTAGTTTGAAATTTCGATGCAGTGTTGAAATCCAGGCGTAGTGTAATTTTTTCAGCTTGATTTCTGCAGAAAGTATAGTTTCATTCAATATATTTTTTCCTCTCTTCTTTGCCGATAGGGTACGATACAGATCGATGGAACCTTTTTAACCATGTTTTTTCATTTTATGAGATTTTACGTTTTTTAAGGAGAACAGTTCTGAAATGATAGAAATTGACATTAATTTCATTTTTGGATGACAGAATTCTGAACTCTGTCTTTTTTCATCCTGTCTAGTTTCATTAAGAAGTATTATAATTAATTTTTAGGGGAAATTGACTATTGAAAAATAGTTCAAAAGCTTCTAACTTCTGGCTAGTGATTTAACCATTTTTTAGAATTATTTAAAAACAAAAAGGAGATCGCATATATTATGTTTTTGAAGAGTTATATTGTGGCGTATTATAATATTCTGTCGCTAATAAAAACGGTTCAAAAATATAGGTGTAATATTATATTTCAGGTATATCTTCTGAAATTTGAATCGATTGTTTTTATTTCTTTTTGAAGATATAACTTCATAGCAAAGAGCCAAAAAATAATAATATAAATATTGTTGTATAACAGTACTGTTATTTAGGTATTTCTATGTTAATGAATTGATAGTAGTGTTGGCATCTGAGAGTATTAAATATATCCGGGCACTAATGGTAGAATGACGCTAGCAGAAGATAAAAGGCGTTGATGCTCATGAAATGTATTGTGCTACAATATTGAATTGAATCAGTCCTTACTTGGTGAAAATCCATATTAAATAATATTTAAACAACGTTATTCTGATTTTCACAAATTTTTATTGTTATTTTTATAACAATTGTTTCACAGTAGCATCATCAGGCAGGTTTTTTACCTTTTGAATAACTAAGCTTGTTTCCGAAATTCGTTGCCATTTATATTACAGTAAGTACAATAAATTTTTATTGTGCACTAAAACCCCAAAAAAGGGTCTCTGTAAATTCCAGCTAATCTGAATATATTTAACAGAGGTGACTTATTTAAATCTAATTGTTCTTTAAGTATTATTTCAATTTTATTGTGTTTATTTATCTCTAGGGATTCTAACAGGTTCAAGGCATAACTTTTACTTTCCATATGTAGAATTTCAAAATTATGATTGAAAGTTGTCCTGTTTCTAACAATTGGTTAGAATATGTGGAATTACTTTTATTATTAAGGAAATTCTTCAAACGTTCACAAATTCTATGTCGGAAAGTTCTTCCAGTCTGTCCTATGTAAAATTTAGGGCAATCACCGCAGGTTTACTTACGAACCTTTATTATTTTCAATAAATTTACTCAAGTTTGAATTGGTTTTAAATGAAGTTCTTAAATCATACTTATTTTTGAGGTTTTTGAAATTTGAATATCCAAACAGATAGATATAATCTGTTAGTCTTCTACAATTTTAATTTCAAAAAAATTCTTATTCAAAAAACTTTTAGTATTATATTAATGTCTAAAATAAGCACCGCATACACTTAATAGACGTATATAATCAAAACTCAATATATAATGTCAAATGGAATAAATAAACCAACAGATATAAAAAAGTCATTAAAATAAATAAATAAATATTTGAAGGAGACAAAATTTTGTTTCTGATCTTACCTTTAAGAACACCAATTGCCCTTTAAAAACATGAACACAACTTAAGAACTTCTCAAAGAATATAATTTATTTGAAATATTCAATATTTTTAAATATTCGTAAGTTAATTCAGAAATCTCCCAAAATATGCACTATATCTTCAAAAAACAAATATAGTTCTAGGTAATTTCTTCCTCGGTCCAAAATAATATTCCAAATATCAAAGTCAAATAACTATCAATATATCACAACTTACACGTGTTAAGGATGAATGCTTCAAACAGACTAACTTTAAAATTCAAGATGGTCTATGTTCTAACAAAATCACAGAACAGTGTAAGTTATTTTTAAGGTTATATTTAAAATCATTGACTTTCCATAATGAGATTTATTGAAGCCTAAATATAATTATATATTATATATAGAATAAAATAGAAAAAGGCTATTTACTTGATAGAAGAAATATACCAAACTTGAATATCAAAACAGATTAAATCTGTTAGTCTTCTACAATTTTAATTTCAAAAAAATTAAATCTGTTTTAATATTCAAATTTTGTTATTCTATCAAGTAAAAAGCATTTTTCTATTTTATTTTTGAGGTGTGTAGCAACTTTCTCAGAAATACCCTCAGTGTATTTTAAGGAAATGTATTTGAAATTTTCTTTTATATTATATATTTTATATATTGTTTATACCATATTTAAAGCAATTTTATTAATTTTATTGTGCTATGTTGAGGTAGCACTGTCGAGTAACAGCAGAACTCGAACAAAAAATGTTCAAAGCTTTCGACAAAATTTCTAAATATATTCAGTAGCTAGCGAGAAAAGTGAACAATCAGCTGAACAAAAAGAAACAAAGATGCATTGAATAAAATAAAATCTATGTTATCTGGTAATATTTAATTAATTTTTGAGGAAATTAGAAAGTACACATAAAACACAGAAAAGTATGGTAGAGATAAATAGTCACGAAGAGGAACTGAACACTGAAATAGATCAGGGTAATGAAACTAAAGAAATACAATTCAGACCTAGTAGATTACGTCAGGTACCTTCTAGATTTAGGATCCATAACTTATATTGAGAAAGGGAGATGTTGTATAACAATATTGTTGTTCAGTAATCTTTATGTTTATGAAGTTGAGATGTTAGTACTGTTGGCACTAATGATAAAAGGAGGCTAACATAATAGAAAGGGCATTGATACTCAGGAAATGTGACGTATAACATTGAGGTCGCTCCTAGCCAGATGAATATTATAAAAATCTAGTGGTTCATTGAAATATCCAATAAAAATATAAAAAATATCTGAGGCAATCAATTCCAAGCCTTGCTCAAGAACTCGGAATTTTGGAGTTTTTCAACATGGCTACTAATGCGTCGGGACTTGAGCCTACATTCCACAAGACCGAATTGACCCAGTAGCTCAAAACCAATGCCGTTTTCACTGTGTGGGCATCAGAATAATTTGAGGAAGATCCCAGTTTGGCCAATAAATCATCCTTTTTAACTGTACTGTTCCATACTTTACACGGAATTTCCGAAAACTATGCTACGTCGTGGAGACAACATGACTTACACCCAAACAAGGGCAATAAAACAGTGGCGGGAAGTTAAAATTTTTAAAACACAGTAAAGTCAAATATTATGTTAATATTGGATACTGGTTCGTGAATATACAGAGAAAACCTAATAGCACCCCAAGTATAAGTGACTAGCTTATTTATATATTTATTTTTAGGTCGGTAAATATCTCATGCACCTACAACTGTAACTAACTCATGTGGGGAGACCTGAATGCTTAGCATTCAGGTTCACCACCTAAACCTAGGTGGTGTTGGTTTAGCTATCAGGATTGCGCAGGATAGGAGCTGGATGTACTGAAAAAGGGGTGATGTATGTAGTATTCGCAGGGGGTCATTTTGAAGAGGAGATATGACATAACTTGAGTCAACCGAAAAACGTTACCATCAAGAGGACTGTATCTTAATAAAATAGAAAGGCCTTTTACTTGATAGAAGAAATATAACAAACTTTGAATATTAAAACAAATTGATATATGTTTATCTTCTACAATTTTAATTTAAAAAATTTTTATTCAAAAAACTTTTAGAATTAAATTAATGTCTAAAACAAGCACCGCTTATATTTAATAGACGTATATAATCTAAACTCAATATACAATGTCAAATGGAATAAATAAACCAAAAGATATACGAAAGTCCCTAAAATTAATAAATAAATATTTAAAGGAGACAAAATTTGTTTCTGGTCTTGCTTTCAAAACGCCATTTGCACCTTGAAAACATGAAACATGAAACATGAAGCAAGACCAGAAACAAATTTTGTCTCCTTTAAATATTTATTTATTAATTTTAGGGACTTTCGTGTATCTTTTGGTTTATTTATTCCATTTGACATTGTATATTGAGTTTAGATTATATACGTCTATTAAATATAAGCGGTGCTTGTTTTAGACATTAATTTAATTCTAAAAGTTTTTTGAATAAAAATTTTTTAAATTAAAATTGTAGAAGATAAACATATATCAATTTGTTTTAATATTCAAAGTTTGTTATATTTCTTCTATCAAGTAAAAGGCCTTTCTATTTTATTTTATATATAATATATAATTATATTTTGGCTTCAATAAATCTCATTATGCAGTGTCAATGAATTTAGGTAAGCCTTAAAAATAGCTCACACTGTTCTTTGATTCTGTTAGAGCATAGATCAATCTTGAATTATAAAGATGATCTATGTCTCGAAACATTATTCATTTACACGTGGTGGGTTGTTTGATGTGGGTTAGTTTTTTGATTTTGATATTTTGAATATATTTCCGGACTGAAGACGGAATTGCTTAGAACTATATTTGTTTTTTGAAGATATAGTGCATGCTTTGAGAGATTTCTGAATTTACTTATTCGAATATTTAAATATATTAAATATTTCAAATAAATTATATTCTTTGAGAGGTCCTTTAAGTGTGTTCATGTTTTTAAGGTGCAAATGGCGTTTTGAAAGCAAGACCAGAAACAAATTTTGTCTCCTTTAAATATTTATTTATTAATTTTAGGGACTTTCGTATATCTTTTGGTTTATTTATTCCATTTGACATTGTATATTGAGTTTAGATTATATACGTCTATTAAATATAAGCGGTGCTTGTTTTAGACATTAATTTAATTCTAAAAGTTTTTTGAATAAAAATTTTTTAAATTAAAATTGTAGAAGATAAACATATATCAATTTGTTTTAATATTCAAAGTTTGTTATATTTCTTCTATCAAGTAAAAGGCCTTTCTATTTTATTTTATATATAATATATAATTATATTTTGGCTTCAATAAATCTCATTATGCAGTGTCAATGAATTTAGGTAAGCCTTAAAAATAGCTCACACTGTTCTTTGATTCTGTTAGAGCATAGATCAATCTTGAATTATAAAGATGATCTATGTCTCGAAACATTATTCATTTACACGTGGTGGGTTGTTTGATGTGGGTTAGTTTTTTGATTTTGATATTTTGAATATATTTCCGGACTGAAGACGGAATTGCTTAGAACTATATTTGTTTTTTGAAGATATAGTGCATGCTTTGAGAGATTTCTGAATTTACTTATTCGAATATTTAAATATATTAAATATTTCAAATAAATTATATTCTTTGAGAGGTCCTTTAAGTGTGTCCATGTTTTTAAGGTGCAAATGGCGTTTTGAAAGCAAGACCAGAAACAAATTTTGTCTCCTTTAAATATTTATTTATTAATTTTAGGGACTTTCGTATATATTTTGGTTTATTTATTCCATTTGACATTGTATATTGAGTTTAGATTATATACGTCTATTAAATATAAGCGGTGCTTGTTTTAGACATCAATTTAATTCTAAAAGTTTTTTGAATAAAAATTTTTTAAATTAAAATTGTAGAAGATAAACATATATCAATTTGTTTTAATATTCAAAGGACTGTATCTGGCCTCCTCGGGTTGGCTAGACCCAAAAAGCCTCGGATATCAATATGAAAAACCCGTAAACCATCTGAAGGATCACGCGAACTAATACTGGGGCTACCAAAATGCTTAGGAACCATTATCCATCATTCACTGAGAAATTTCACACAGAAATGTTGGCGCTACTAGTTCACAAGGAATACAATTACGCAAAGAAACCGGGTGCATTCATATTGAAATATATTAACAAAATGACAAGGATATTATATAATAGATGCAGTACCCCATAACATAGACGTTTTAGTGAATTTTACAATGAGAAAGAAAAATTGGTAACTGGAGGATCACACAATACGACATGCAAATCAGTTTTCTACCAGGCACCGTGAATAACATGAAAATCAAAAATAGGGAACCAATATTAATAAACAGAACAAACAACAAAGAAGGCAGCTAGAGAAAGTGTACAATATAAATAGATACTTATTAGAGATGTGACGTTTTACCTATAGACAAATAATTCATCTTAGCACAACAGTCCGGTTCAGTAAATATTATTGAGGCAAAAATACAGAATAAAAATAAACGATAACGAACGGAATGATGCCAAGAAAGCTTGCAATACTAAAGAGTCTTAAACTAAAACTAAGGTATTCAAAAGCGTGAAAAAGCTATAAAGAGGTTTATTTCGAAGAACTTTCTTCTCTGCCGACTTAACATTCAAAGAGGCGCCACACGAGCGTTCATCTTCTCTGTTATTGACACAGAGCGCATTCCATAAAGTTCTGGTGCCATAGAATGTTTGACATAGGCATAGGTAGTTACAGCGGTGAATATCGTGACGTAGTCTGTATAATCTACAACGGATTCCTTCACTCGTGTTTCAAGAGAATAAGGATTTCTTACGAAGCTTGTATACCAAAAGTTTAAAGAAGAACTCCCCACTCTACGTTCTGTAAATTTTCTCTGACTCGAGATTCAAGATCTACCCTTGAGTTCAGTTATTTTTTTTCCTTTTTATATAGATAGTAAGTTCGGCTGATGTATATATACTTTGAAATATAGTCTTTAGTTAAACCACGTGTTCATTAATTTACAAACAGATTTATTATAAAATTGTGCTTCCACCAACTTAATTAACAACAGCTTATGGGACCAGGACTCTTAGTGCAATATTATTAGAGTTTCTCAGTTGTTTGTGATAGTTTAAATAGAATATTATCGTATCGTGTAAGTTAATTTCACAAAAAGCAATAGCCGCCAGTTACCTCATGAGCGTACCAAAACTTTTAGGACGTGAGAAGTATGATAAGTGGGCTTTCGCAGTTGAGAATGTATTTGTACTTGAAGGCTAGGACAAATGCATCGACGTGAGAGTGAGACGGACACTCCGACTTTCATCAAAGCAAAGTCAAAGCTGGTTCTAACCATTGGCCCATCGTTGTTATTACATGTGAAAGATTCCAAGACAGCCGAATAGGTATGGCCTGGAGAAACTATATGATGCCAGCGGATTCATGCAAAAAATAGGTCTTTACGCACGCTGATATCCGCCAGATTAGAAAATAATGGAAGAATGGAGATACACATTAATCAAATAGCCGAAAATTCCCAGAAGTTAAGAACGGGATTTGACATTAATGAAATGTAGGTAAGATCTTATTGTTAGCTGGTCTCGCTGATAAGTTTGTCCCCATGATAATGGCCGTTGAGCATTCAGGTAAAACCATTACAAGAGATTCCCTAAAAACAAAACTCCTAGGTATGCGCAGACAGATGGTGATACTAACGGTAATAATGGTGCATTCGCTGTAAATAGAAAGTTAAATAGCCGTAAGCAGTAGAAAGAGAGCGCACGTAAAAATCGTAAAGATATGCTAAAGGATATGATAATTCTAATCGAGAAATGACACACCGGTTGAATTCAAACAAAAATGAAATCAACAATATTATTTGCTACAAGTGTAAAAAGAATGGACACTATATGTTAAAATGTCCAAGAAAATTCGATGGTGGCTACAGTTCTGTGTTCACGATAGGTGAGTTTGATGTCACAGATTGGTATATTTAAAATGGAAAGCAGGCCTGCTGCTATAGTTCCGATAGTGCTCAACACAACTCTGCTTACAAATTTTCATTTATTAGATCTTAAACAAGTCAAACAAATGATACGATCATGCACGTTAATATTCTTCTTTGAAATACTAAATTGCACGTCGATAGCATTTCTAGTTTCGAAATTATTGGGAAAAATAATGAACATTTTCAAACCGGTATAACTACAGAACCATTAATTCGATTTCGTTCATTTATTAACTTTACTGAGAAATGAAGGGCTCAAATCTATCCTGAATGTTTTAAATCTTGAGTTCTCACAGTTCGAAAGTTAGACTATTTGTGGACGTACCGGAATCACTTTTGACATCGGACTTTTTATCAGTGAAACGAACCTAGTGGTTTGGAACCATTTTCGGCTCAGAATTAGAAAATTTCCGTCATGTGCCGAATCGATATAGTATGATTTGTACTTTCGAAAATATTCGAAAAATAAAATTTCAAATGAGATTAACTGAGGAACAGTTAAGCCTATTCCATCTGTTTTTGAACACGAATAATATATCAAGACCATTAGGACAAATCAATCCTGAAAAATTCTCTAGGTCTCCAGGTCTTGTCGTTCGGAAAATGGCGATCTCATCTCAACTCGTCCGCTTGGATAGTAGATCGATCTGAAATTTGGCACGAATTTTCGTATTGTTATTTTGTACCTGAATACCAAATTTCATTTCGACTAGATTGCTAATTTTAGAATTTTATTTTAGAAATCTTTTTGTTTGTCGTAATCTTTTTGTTTATATCCCTTTATATCTTTTATGTATGAATTCATTATCTGCACAACTTTCATGACTATGTCATTCTGTTGGTCTGTTGGCAATTTCCTTCAATTTGCGCAATATTTGGTGAGTTGATTTCCCGATGCTATTATCCTCTAAGGCAAAGCTTGCTCAAATTAACAAACTAGTAAAAAATTGGAAGGAGAAAGGGTTTATACCATATACAACAGCACAATACCCAAAATATACGGATTACCCAAAATCCCAGAGAAGGAAACCCTTTACGACCAATGCTGTCTTGTGTCCAATCATCTCTATACCAACAATTAATTATTATATATACAATAAAATAACGAAAAGAGGTTTTTTACTTGATAGAAGGATTATTACAAAATATGAATAAATTTAGTTTGATATTTAATAATCCTTCTATCAAGTTAAAAACCTGTTTTTATTGTTTTTTTTTATGTCGTTTATAAAGAGTGAAAATAAAATGAGCGATAGTGGGGAGCCTAGGGGTACCCCGGATTCCACGACAAATTCGGCGGAAACGACATCGTTACCTAACAAAACCCTCGATCTACCTCCTGAATGCGATCATATATACAGTAAATCAGGGGCTCACCTACGCTGAAAGCTACAAGTTTATCAATAAGCAACCAATGTGCCACGGTGTCATAGGCTTTAGAAAAATCGGTGTAAACCGAATCTTATTTTTCATGGCATTTATGATAAAGTCTATATACGAGGTAAGATTAGTAGTACCCGATCGCTTCGCGAAAAATCCATGTTGTTCGTCTATAATAATATTTCTGAAAGCAGGCATGATTTTACTCGTTATTAAGCTGTCAATTTTTCTACTGATGTACAAGTTTTTTCAAATTGGTCGATAATTTCTCACATCTTCCTTATCACCAGCCTTATGTATAGGAACAAGGAAACTACTTTTCCAAACTACAGAATAAATCCCGGATTTAACTGAGAGATTAAATAGCTGCGTTAATTGATCAGCAAGTAGCCTACAGAAACGTTTAAGGAAGTGGGATGAAATTTAATCCACGCCAGCATCATTAGAATCTCGTAATGATTTCAATTCTTTGAGTACTTCTTCTGTAGAAAAACTAACATCTAAAAGATCCACTGTATCAGAATACTCCATATTTGAAAATGATTTCTCGCATATCACTTGGTGAAACATTTTTAAATGAATAAAGTAAATTATTTGAATCTAATAATTTCCTGGAGCTCAAAAAGGACCCTACGTCTGAATTTCACAATTCCGTACAACAAGCCATCAAAAATTGTACAAACTTGCTTTCAGATAAGAATTATACATTAAAAATTATGAATCCAATAGTTCCGTTACTTTACGCCCTTCCTAAAATAATCAAGACAGATTGTCCTATGAGGCTCATTGATCCTTTTTATATATAATTATAAATTTTTTGTACGAATAGTCTGATCAGAAGTTTAATAAATATATATATATATGAATGTAATCAATTCTTGTTTCTTTAATTGAAGAAATAGACGATTTGATGTCATGATTCTGGAAGATTTTATTTTCTTTAGTTAGAATAACATACACAAAATAAAATAATAACATACAAAGAAATATACAGAAATAAAAAGAAATAAATGAAAAAAATAGCTTACTAACCTGGAAGAAATCAAAAACAATGCTACTTCTTCGGGTTTCTCAATTCACATTTCTAACAACTAACTAAATAAACATGTGACACTTTTTAGGTTGAAATCTTAGACATAGAACATGGATAATAGAACATAGAACATAGAAGTTACAAAGTTGTTTTCCCTAAAAATAACAGTTTTATTTTTACATCCCCCCACACAAAGTATGCATCCCTCATTACATGTTTGCGTGTTCACATGTGAGCAACTTAGTTACATGAAAATAGTTATTGTCCTTTCTTTTATTTCCAATATCTATCTCATATATAGTGTTAGAAATATTTTTCACCATTGGAAAAGGTCCTTATTTCATCAAGTTTTTTTCTATTCAATTTTGATTTATTTTCAACGTAAACTTAGTCTCCAATTTTAAAATCATAATGTTTCCTATTCTTGTCGATCAGTCTTTCATTGTATTCATTGCGTAAAGAATTTTTATATGCTATTTCCTTATATTTTGGTAAATTTCTCTCTTCAATAAGTTCTTCTGGAGCAATGGGATCAGTTCTGCCACAATGTACATTCATCGGCTATTTTCGTCCATGCCCTAGTTTACTTTCCGTTTTTTATTTCATTTAATTCCAGCAAATTATTTGTTCTTATATATTCATCCATATTCTTCGTTTCTTCCAGAACTGGGTTTCTAGAAAGTCAACCTGCTTCTACATTTCCTTTTCCTGGTTCATATCTAATCTCAAAATTGAATTGTGATAGAAAATTCATCATGTCACCCAGCTCTTCGTCTGATCTTGTACGAAATTCTTTTCCTGCTTATGGTCAGTAACAACAATAAATTTATGTTCTATTAGCCAATATTTCCAAAATTTAATTGCCTCTTTAATTGCGAGACATTCTAGGAATATTGCTTTCTTGTTCTTTTGATATTTATTTAGTTTTTTAGAAAAATACGCTACGGGTTTCATTTCACCATTAATCTGTATTTGTTTAAGAACAGCTCCTACTCCTTGAATACTGGCATCAGTGTATATAGTAGTATAGGCATGGGTCGAAAATTGCAAGAATTGGCTCAGAACAAAGGATGCCCTTAACCTTATTAAAAGCTTCCTGACAAGCCAATGACCAATTGAATTTTACATCTTTTCTCAGTAAATTATACAACGGTTCTAATAATCTAGCTGAATCTTCTATATATTTGTGCTAAAAATTAACTTTACCCAAAAACTGCCCTATCTTCTTCCGAGTATCTGGTGGAGAAAAATTCCTAATGGAAATTTAATTGTCATTTATAGGTCATACTGTATTGTTTCCTACAATATGTCCTAAATATTCGACTTCTTCTTCTGCAAAATTACACTTGATAAATTTAAGTCTGAATCCTTCATTATATATTGCTTTCAAGAGACTCTCCAAATGTTCTATATGTTGGTCAAATGTTGAAGAAAATATTAGAATATCAACTATATAATTTAGGCAGAATAAATTCAGGTTATATTTTCTGATAATATTATTCAATATACGTTGAAATATGGCCAAGGATGTTTTAAGTCCAAAAGGTAAACATTTCCATCTATCTTTGATACGAATAGGAATCGACGGAATGGCAGAATTTACATCTAATGTAGTGCATTTCTGGTCTTGGCTGAGATTTCATCGATTAATGGGAAAGGCTGTGGTTCGGAAACAATTAATTTATTGAGTTCACGAAAATCGTCACATAATCTGGTCTTCATCTCTCTTATATGCTAAATGACTGATGATGCAAAAGGTGGGGAGGACTTCTCAATCAGATTCGCTTTCAACAATCTTCCTATTTGGAATTCTATCTCTTTTTGATCCTCCATTGAGCATCTGAATGGTTTTTTTGCTATAAATTTGTGTTCTAAAAGTTTTATATGTGCCTCATTATTTTGCACCTGACCAATATCAAACTTGTGTTTTGCAAAAATATGGTCATATTCATTTATTAAAACTTCACTTTTATTTCTCTGATTCGTTTCCAAATGGTCTAATTTTGCTTCGAAAAGTTCTGTTGGTATCCCTTCATTGAAATTGATGGTGTAATCATTGTTACCATTATTATTATTATTATGGGCACAATCGATCTTTCTCTCTTCATTCATATCTAATCTTTGATAAATATTCAAATCAAAATCTTGTTTTAATTGAAAATTGGAAATAGAATCTAGTCCGAGTAGAATATCATATTCGAAATTTTTCTCATTAACTACAAAAAGTACAACTTTTTTTTTGATATTATTGATTCTCATTTTTGTAATTATTTTTCCTGAAAATTTTGCCCTGCCACTGACTGCCTTGAATGTGTTTCTATTATATTGAATGCGTAGACATAACTTTTCTGCTACTTTGGAATTCAGAAGACTAACATTCGAGCCCGAATCATAAATTGTACATAATTCATTATTATTTATAAACGCCTTCAATTTTATCAATGGCAGCAGTCTCAATTTTTGTTGTTTGAAATGGCCTGATTTAATTCATCCTGAACCCTACATTGTTTACAGTTTTTATGTTACCGGATACGTTCTTTTGTTCAAAATTATTGGATTTATTCCTTAGCCGACATAAAGTCTCTGGATGAAATCTACCTTAAAAACCATTCTTCTCACAAATTGGTTCTTTCTAACTGCTTTTCTATTTGTTTGTGAATAGAAAGGAATTTATTCGGCAGATTTATTCATTCTATGATTTTCTTTATTTCGATCGTTGTCATATTTGTTTGAACTTTCTAGCTTTCGCAACTCACCCAATAATTTATCGATAGTTGTTACATTTGATAGATCAATTCTATCTTGTAAAATATTTGACAAACTTGTCACGACTAAATCAACTAATATGCCAGTTGGAAAATTATTTCGGAGATTCAACAACAAATTTTCTTTCCTAAAAGCGTAGTCAACTAAACTTCCTCCTATGTACCTAAATGAATAGGCCTCTCTATATTTATGCCAACTCGTTTCACAAAAACTCTCTTAGCAGTTATCTTTCTATATTTGAAAATTTTTGTCTAAACCTAATGTGATCAATTTAGAATCAAACCATTCTTTCGCTATTCCATCCAGAAACAACCGTAAAATCAAAATTTTGTATCTTCTTCTACTTCACAACGCGTGCATTCCGTCTCGAATTTTTGGGACTATAAATTCACTGAAACACTCTTACCATCAAAATAATTCAGCTCAAAATCCTCCTTTATTCTCTTGAAATCCTTGCTTTTTCTTGAAACTTCTACCGTATCCTGTGGTTTTGGTGATTCTTGTCCAAATACTGTTCTCACGTATGCGGGTGAATAAATCAGTTGTAAATATATATATATATATATATATATATATATATATATATATATATATATATATATATATATATAATTATTATACTAACTTTGAATGCCGAGTTTCAGATGGATTGAATCTTTAGTTTCAAAATATTGGCGAAATTATGAAAATTTTTCATACATTAATACGAAACTATCAAACCGGCCAGCCTGTTCAAGCAGAAATAATTACTTTCGATCTTGGATTATTCATCAGTGAGCTGCAATTCGACTGAGAATAGCTAAAAACCTTGAAATTTCAAGGGAAGGTTTTATGTCTGAACAGCTCAGGTGAGTTCAGCATAATTGGTTCAATACTTTCGCGGTTGTTGACGTTTGAAAAATTTTCGTATTTTCTTCAATACTTTCGAAATTCTTGATTCGATCCTTTTGAAATCCAAAATTTCATAGAAGAATTAGAACGTCTATATTCAGGCGACATTGCATCAGGATGGTATGATTAGAAATTAAGAAAAAAACTTTGTGAGTGGATCGGCGCTGGACGCTACCTTGAACACTATAACTTTCGAACGGAAAAAAAATTGGAATTTGAAACTTTTGGAGGAGTTGTGAGGCCCAAATATACCGAATATATGCTGAGGGCAAAATTCTTTCGGTGGTTTTGCAATTATTCAAATTCGATTTTTTTTCTTTTTATCATTTCTTTTCATATTACGAATCCGATTGGTCTGAAATTATTGTTATATCTAAAAATATTTTGGGAGTAGAGCAAGTTTGATAGCTATCGAAACCGTAGTAGATTTCCTACGATCGAGTTCAGATTTAGATTTTATATAAAAGACTAGTGCAAAATTCCGTAAATATCGTATAATTAGAAAATAAATAAAATCTCTCATGGAAATTATCAATACTAACGAACGTACTCTCGCAATTACGTGTTCACTATTATGCTGTATCCTGCATGATAATCAAGAGTTGGAATTATGTGAACCTCGCGTTTGATATTTGAGCGAATCGTATGAAAGCATGCAAATTTTGTATCATTAAATAATTCCACGAATAAAACATGTTCTTTCAACGAAACATCATGAAAAACAGTTTTATAGCTGTATTATAAAAAACATGTCTGTAGAGTTCTAAATAAACTTTTTATTCACGTTAGTCTTAACGCCCTTTTTATTTCAGCAATTTGATTATCAGACACTTGAATGGATTCGAAGTAAACTAATCATGAAGCTCAGATGTATATTTATTATGAAAATAGCATTTATCCGAAAAGTCGGTTTAAAATGAGAATCAAGATTTAACTTCATCTTAACTAATTTTCGAGGAATAATTTAATGAGTTTGGACAATTTTCTGGATTTATTTTTAACTCTGAATATGATCTAATTGATTAGCGAAACTCATTCTTGCGTCTGCAATGTCAGATGCCTGAGAACGATTCTCATCAGCGAGTCAACATGTGTAATTTAAGTAAATATTTCATTATGAATTTCATGGAAAAGGAATTGATGTGATTTATATTATGTTCTCAGCATGGAAATCCTAACGATAATTTCTAATAACACTGACAGATGGTGTTTCCAAAGTACACAATTACATTGCGTAATAACAATACATTTAGGTTTAACAGAAGGAATCCTTAATGGAGTTTTGTTAGCATACTCGTAAAATCTTACAATAGTACTAATTCGTAACACTTTATAACTTGGTAGTTATGAGTCCACTCAATTACAAATCAATTACATATCATTTAATATTGATAAAACAATATTTGCACTTTTTGAAACTATATATCAAAAAAACTGAATATTTTATGATTGAAATGTGAGAGATTAAATTTTTTATATATATGTATATAAATTTTTTACAAGAGGAAATATTTAAGTGTACAAACTTTTGTAAAGAAGCAATCTTATGAGAGGGCCTGGTAAATTTTGAACCAGGAAGTTGAAATAATATTGTATGGAGGATTTCGTTACTTTGGAATATTCCATTTTAAATGAATTGAGAAGATTATTTAATTTTTTATCACTTTTTATTGAATAGATACGTGTTTCGTAGTGATACTATATTTTCAAATTATGAATTACAATTTGTGTCTAATATTTATATTTCTTAAGAACTTCCAGATGTGGGAAATTCTAAACGTTGGTCTGTTCATTTAGGGGGTTCACTGCAGGGTTATTGCGTAACTTATAGATCTCTATTGTTTCAAAGATTTTCAGTTTCTGCCTTTCGGTTTCAGATGTATGATTTCAAGATTACATAATACTGAGTAGACATGAATGGTCTCGAAAAAACGGTTTGCATAATTATTGATATTTCTCCGTTAATTGAATGAATTCCGGCGTTCTGGAGTCATTTTTGTGAATGTCATTTTTTTGGCCTATATCACATATATTACAGTATTCATAATAACTTTATTCATAAATTTCTGAGTTGTTATCAAGCCGGTTGTTTTTGTCTTCAGCATTGAAGAATTAATACAAAATTTAATGAGATGGTATAAAAACAATTCCATTATTCAATATTATATATAATATTGGTAAAAAGTACTGAGGTGAAGTAAGGAGCTTTTGCCCATTAGTACATATCACTCACGATCCGAAGACAAAAAATTCAATTTGTTCTTCTGATGGTACGATCCTCACGAAATTTTGCATGAACATGAACCTTATTGGTCTACTGCTAAATGTACAATTCTAGATCGATCAAATTCGTAATGGTGAAAACATTTGAAAGAATATGGGAAATTTCTAAACGACCATAAAAAATATTTTTTTTTCGGTCTTCTGATTATGGGATCCTCATAAAATTTCACAACATGGTGTCCCTTATTATTCTTTCTCCAAACACTCTATTTAAGATCGATCGAATTTGTATTCCTTTAAATATTGGGAAAAATATAAGAAATTTTCAAACATCAATAACTGCGTAACTATTGAACTGATTCTGCTTATCAACAAACCTTAAATCTTCCCTTAAAGTTTCAAGCCTGTAGTTCTTCCCATTCAAAATTCAGCATGTTTATAGGCGGCCGGAGAGGTTTACTTTTGACCTCGGATTCTCTGTATCAGTGTGTCCAACCTAGCCGTTTAGGATCATTATCGGGTCAAATTTCGAAATTGAAAGATAGAAAATTTTCCTCTAAAACCTCTAAATAATTGAATTTATTGAGAACGAAATCAAAATGTCTAAGAAAAACTGGTTTTCCGTTCAAATATAATAGATATATAGAATTCTCAAATCTCGGACAATTAAAATATAGAGGAATCTATAGAATATAAAGGAAACTAATATAAATTGAAAATATTATGTTTTAAATTCATATAAGGTATTTTTTGGTACAAAATTTGTCAGTCATAATATTCAAATGAAACAGTGTACTGTATCGGCTATGTGTATCATTTCATTTCTATCATTTTTCTTTATTTTCTTCAAATTCCTTCAAATTTTAAGTGTTTCACGAAATCTGATAATTCTATTCGTCCATTTGAATATAAATCTAATATTTCTAGGGCACTCTAATTGAATTCGTACTAAAATTAAATAAATATTTTTTTAGGTGATCGAATTTTTCATATTAATATTGTTTCTTGAAATTATAAGTTTACTTGTGTGAAATTGGTCTGAATTGTATTAGATAGGCGAAATATTCATAACTGTTCTAGTTTTTTGAATAGGGATATTCATTAATATGGCGTTGATGTGAATGCGGGTTAGTATGAAGCACAGAGTAATGTGTGAACAGCCTTTTGTGTATTTACTGCTCTGTAATATAAACGTAGTATAATCTGACTAGTACGTTGTAGAAACTTAAATTTGCAATTAGTTTATTGCAAATGGAATTACATTTTTAAATATATTGATTTCTCGCAAACCACTTGAAGAAACATTTTGTATATTAATAAGTTAAATAAATCCCTTGGCTTAAGCTTCACGAAAGTTTAATTTTTTGTTGTTGACATATGTTTCGGGTTTCAACCCAGTTTCAAAACTAAGGAGAATTTACTTAACATAACAATTTATATATTTTTTGGACAACAGATAGAAGTGACGGGATTCTTTTATTTGAGGTTTTTAACAGTGAGTTATATTATTATATCATATATTATTAACATTATATCATATGTTATTAACAGATGTCAGTAATGGGGATAAATGAAATTCCAACTTATCATTTGTTATCGCCAGGAGCCCCTTCGGCGTGTGAGTTGCATCCCAAGCAACTCGGGTACTGACAATGCAGAGCCAGTAGAGATTGGATAGTGCTTCGCTGCTATCAGTCAGACGGTTGAAGGTTTTCGAACTGAATCCGAAAGTGGAAGCTGGTGGGTTCATCTCTTCGGAGAGGATCTCGCACGATGATAAGCCGTAACACTCATCACACATTCTGCCTCTTGGGGCTATTAAAATTATTTCTCACATGCTTGTGGTGACTTTTAATAATACAAAGAAAGATGGGGAGGATCGGAAAGAAACAAACTCGTTGAATAACAACTCAGAACTAACTTTATTAAAATGGAAATACCCTCAAAGTGCCCTCACGAGGGTTGACGATGAAGGTACTAGGAAGTACTTGTAGTGGTACTTCACAGATGGGGTTGAAGTAAAAGAGATTTACTTTCAACAGCGGCAGACTCTAGAGACTGCTAACTAGTCACTTGGTGAAAGAGCTACGCTTACATGCCAATACACTGAATGGTAGAATTCACGTGATGCCTTGAAATATGAAATGGGAATTGCCATTTATGAGATTGAGCCCCAAACAATCGACAATGCACAGAAAAATTGGGTTCTTCGGATGGGGTACTGTAGCCAGCCGTGGCAGTCATTTGAATGATGTTATTTTTAATTCGTAAATTTTTAAGTTCAGCTCTTCTAATAAACTCAGAACTTTGAAAATATATTCATTAGTTTTTTAATTATAGCCGGTAAAAAATGCCAATTTCAAATGGCGCACTCTTCATTCTTTTTCCACTCTCTATTGCCAATATATAACGATACAGATCGAGTATGTGAAAGAGGTTTCCGACTTCACGTCAATTCTCTTCACCATTTACCTCAATACAGAATTTGATTTAATCTTCATGTCTTAGCCATATGTCTTCCAGTTCCAGCCTTTTCGGTAATACGTTTTCATGTATCTAGCAGATTAACTGATGGTAAAACATCCTGGCTTGTGACTCCATCCTTTCTCGTGGTATCTCCCGCAGACACAGTATTATTGTATCAAACTTGTGGAAAATAATGGTTTCCACAACATGAAACGGGGAGATTAATCCCTTAAATATTATATGTTTGGCATCAGTCACTTATAGCCTAGTGTTTAGCCTTACAGGAACAAAACAATCTAGGAGTGATATTTCCTTGCAATTAGGTCACCAAACAACATATAGAAGTCAAAGATTGCTTTAAGTATGCTTCAAAATTATATTTTGGAGTACTTCTTCTGGGGAAGAGTGTGCAACCATTTGCTCATATTCAAATAAATATTTATTTGAACGTGTAGGTTGGGCTTATTGATAAAAATGGAAATAGCTGTATTTACATTGTACTACTGTCTTATATATGTATTTTTTTTTTTTTTTTTTTTTTTTTTTTTTTTTTTTTTTTTTTTTTTTAATAATCACCATTATGGGAGTTTCCTCTAGAAGGTCCGGGTCTTAACGACCAAGGACCTTCTAGGCAGCTGTAAGGAACATTCTAACAATTCTTGTTGTCCAGAGGATCACCTCCTTCTGAGCTTTACTTATCAACTCCTGATCCAGTTCAAGGAGTTCCGTATTTTCTGCCAGGTGGCTCTCAACCAATCCATTCGTGGAGATTATCAGGGGCAGAAACTTTACCGTTCTTAGCTGGTGTATCTCTTTTATTTCAAAAGCCAGGTCGTGGTACTTTGTTAGTTTCTCCGTGTACGCTCTACTTATGTTATCATCTGCCGGGACGGTTATATCAATGATTGTTGCTTTGCGGTTTCCTTTATCAAAGATCACGATGTCGGGCCTGTTGTGCGGTACCGATCTATCCGTTATTATCGGGTTGTCCCAGTAGAGTTTGAACTGACTGTTTTCAAGTATCGGCTTGGGTAAGTATTCGTGTACCCTTCGAGAGGTAAGTATAAATCCTACTTTCATGGCAATGGCTTGGTGAAAGATTTTTGCCATAGCATTATGCCGCTGGGTGTACTCCCTGGGTGCAAGAATGGGGCATGAGGATGTCACATGTTGTATAGACTCCAAGGCTTGGCAGCATTTCCGGCATCTGTCAGTCGGTATGTTCTTTTTGGCTATATGTTTCAGGTACGCTCTTGTTGGCACTACCTGATCTTGGATTGCGATGAGACGTCCCTCGGTTTCTGGGAATAAATAACCGGATTTAAGGTAAGTTAGTGACTGCTCTCTATTAACTCTATTTTCTTTCAGTGCCTCCGGATACCTGCCATGTAAGGGTTTGCCGTGCCATTCCTCCAGTAGTTGTTCAGATGATGGCGTCTGTGGTGGGTTATTTCTGCTTGCCAGATTTAAAGCCGTGATGTTGCGGTCTTCCTGGCATATTGATTGAAAGAACGGTAAGTTTTTTGAGTGGAAATATTCTCTGAGTTCAGTTACCGCTTTATTGTGGGCCTGTTCAACATTTCGCAAACCCCTTCCTCCTTGGTGCCTAGGCATGTAAAGTCTGATCACCGATGCATGGGGATGGTGGATGCCGTATTTAGACATTAGGACTCGCACATGTGTGTCAATCGCCTTCAACTCTGTGCTCGACCACCTGATCACGCCGAAAGAGTAGGCTATACTTGGAATTGCCCATGTATTGATTGCCGTAAACATTGCCTTGGAGTTCAGTTTACTGCGGAGGGTTTTTTTTTATTCTAGCAAAAAATTTATTTTTGAAATCTTCTTTCTGTTTTGATGTTCTTATCTCCAATGCTTGTTGTATACCCAGGTACTTATATGATTCTTCTGGGCTTAGTTCTTGTATAGCCACCTCATCTTGAATAAGCATTTCTCCCCCTTGTGTCAACTTTCCTCTCTTGACGTGTAATGAGGCACATTTGTCCAGCCCCATCTCCATTCTGATGGTTTGTGTGAAAGATGTCACTATCCCAAGAAGGCTCCTCAGTTGCTCCTTATTCGCGGCATATAGCTTGAGGTCATCTATATACAGTTGATGAGTAATTTTGATGTTTGACCTGTCGTCCACAAGGTATCCGTATCGGTTGTTGTTGAGCAGCCTACTGAGGAGGTTTAAAGCTAGACAAAACCAGAGGGTGCTGAGTTTATCCCCTTGGAAGATGCCAGTTAAGATTCTTATCTCTGGTGTTATTATTTTGCCGAATGTTAAGTTCGTCCTCCAGGTTGTCATCAGATGTTCTAGTAAGCCTATAATGTTTCCAGATACACCGTAGAGTTTCAGAACTTTAAGAAGCCAGGAGTTCGGGACCGAGTCGAAAGCCTTTTTGTAGTCGACCCATGCGACCGAGATGTTCCTTAACTTCTTCCTTGCCTGTTTGGTTATAAGATGATCGATGGTTAACAACTCCTTGCAGCCCTGGGCACCTCTTCTGCAGCCATTCTGCTCTCGTGCAAGGATCTTGTACTTGCTTACATGCTTCCACAGATGTTTGGTGATTATTCCTGTGAGTATCTTATAGACAGTAGGAAGACATGTAATGGGTCGATAAGCCTTGGGGTCAGGACTGGTGTTTCCTTTTGGAAGCATATGGGTGACCCCCAAAGTGAAAAACTCTGGTATGATGGAGGGTTCCGCCAACGCTCTCTGAAAAAATTTGGCCAATTTATGGTGAGTGGCCTTGAAGTTTTTCCACCAGTAATTATGGAGTTTGTCAGATCCTGGAGCAGCCCAGTTATTTGAGTTCTTAAGGACAGATGATATGTCTTCCTCCATAATTTCGAGATCTTCCATGGTGTAGTTTCCTGCCTCCTTCTCAGCGTCTTTTATCCAGAAAGCCTCATCATCATGAGTCTCCCTTCGCTCCCAAATTCCCTTCCAGACTTCAAACATTTCTCTCTCATCTGGGTTCACTCCTTCCGTGTTGTTTGCGTTCTCAAGCTTGCGGAAGAACTCTTTAGGATTTTTGTAGTACAGCTGGTTGTTCCTATACCTCTTTACTCTTTCGTTGTACCTTTGTATGCGGTTTCCTAACGCTTTCACCTTCTGTTTCAGCTTGTCGAGGACCATCATCATCTGCTCTGCGAGAAGTTGGTTCGAGCCATTTGTTCTAATACGTGATTCTGATGCGATCTGCCGTACTCCCTTCATGATCCTGTTGGACGGTATTTCTGTACTGAGGTAAGTATGTAAGGTGCCAATTCTTTTTCTTATAATCCTAATTTTCTTTTCCAGCCTCATTTTCCATGGTGGTATCATTTCTTGACGGCGAGTTGGTTGGGCCCCGCTTATGCTTATTTTGAGATCTTCGCATACTGTGATTGCTCCAGCGTATACGCAGTCGACCACCTCTCTCAGTGTGGCGGTTACATCGATGTATCTCTCCATTATCCTGTTGATTTTTTGGACACACTCTAGCATTTCTTTGGATTGCTTCATTCTTGGGATGTTTGCCCTTTTACTCGGAGACAGTCCTGAGTATTTCTGGAGGTTTCGGTAATAATTACGTTCTAGCCTGGATGGTTGTACGCTCATTCGGATATGTGATCTGGTTTCCATTCGTGTTTCTTCATCAGGCTCTGCATTTATAGGGGCACCACGCGGGATACAACTTTGAGCAATGGTGTCAAGTTCAGTGGTGGAGAACTTTTCCCTTTCAAGAAGCCACCTGACTCTATTTGCCAGAAGGTTGGCGTAAGATGGTCTCTGCGGGTTGGTGTCATTCCATAATTCTGTAAGTAGCTCTCTGTATGTCTTTCCTGTTCTTGGTTGCATTTCCTTCGCTATAAAATGAACGCGCATTATAAGGATGTTGTCTTCCTCCGTCCATCGCGTTCTCGCATCTCGCCTATTTGAAACTCCCGTGGGACGAGATCCTCTCTCGTCCAAACTTGAGCTTCCTTCCATATTCCGTGAAACGAGATCCTGGCTTACGGTGCCATCTCGGGGGGCTGCGCCGCTTGCACCACAGCTGACCCCATCGGGCTCTGCCTCCAGACGGTTCCGAAGAGGACCAGCCCTCTGTCCCCTACCGCCCTGATTCTGGCTTCTAGTGATAGGAGCGATATATTCTGCAGAGCCTCAGGATGCTGACCTGAGGCTCTGGATGACTCGGGTATGCGGGGTCGTCACGCCCCGATAGCTAATGCTACCCTGCAATATGTATATATATATATATATATATATATATATATATATATATATATATATAAATATATATATATATATATATATATATATATATATAAATATATATATATATATATATATATATATATTTTACAGTTAAATCAAATAATTACCTAAATATATTAAAGAAAAGACTCACCGTTGTATATAAGTTGACTCGTTAGAGTGTAACAAGACCAATATTAATTGAATAATATCCATTCTGATAGAAATATTAATAAATTCAATTCATAAAAATACTCACAAGCTAAAATTATGAGGAAAAAGCATGTTCAGAGTACATAACGACTCGTCGAATGAAAATTCTTTCAACGGTAATAAAAAATCAGTAATCTTGTGCCAAGTTACAAATAAAATTCGCAGGGAGGTTTAAATTCACAATTATTCAATGTAAAAACAGCCAAAGTTGCAATAAATAGAAGTTATTTGAATTTAGATATTAGTTTGAAATTGATGAACAAATTGTTGAAAAGATTTGTTACTATCATGTATTATATATAAACTTTAGTGAAATTATTAACAAAGAACAAGCTAAATTAAATATAACTCATCACAATAAAATTTGAATATCAAAACAGATTTAATCTGTTAGTCTTCTACAATTTTAATTTCAAAAAAATATTTTTTTTCAAAAAACTTTTAGAATTAAATTAATGTCTACAATAAGCACCGCTTATATTTAATAGACGTATATATTCAAAACTCAATATACAATGTCAAATGGAATAAATAAACCAACCAATATAGAAAAGGCAATTAAAATTAATAAATAAATATTTGAAGGATATACTGTTTTGATATTCAAATTTTGTTATATTTCTTCTCTCGAGTGAATAGCCTTTTTCTATTTTATTTCATCAGAATAATGTAAATAGGACAAATTTAATCAAAATCCACTTAATTCAATGAAAGATAACATCAACGTCAGATATTGTGAAATTATTAATGTAAGAGATATCCTGCAAGATGTTTAGACATCAATAGTATTGGAATAGCATCTAAGCTAAGGAAATTTAATCAATTTCATAAGTAATATTAAGTAATTTATAATTTATGAGCATTAGAAGTTAAACTTTGTTAAATTTTGACACTTGAAATACTTTATGGATGAGAAGCAAGACTTTCACTATTCTGTTTAACTTGAAACATATATCAAAATGTAGTTTAAAAAATAGGCTAATTTTTAACAGTAATTTCAAACCAAGAAATATTGTAAATTTTGTAAAATCATCGAGAGCATCATTTTTCGATAATTTTGACAGAAGCTAGTAAGCTTTGAAATTCAATTTTTCGTGAAAACTATAAATAGGACAGAAACAAAAAAATTGAATCAGTCTCCATGTATTCAAAGTAGATGTGTCGGTCGATAATTAAAAAAGTTCCAAAAAGTGTCATCATCTAAAAAAGAAGATTATTTGGTTATTGTGAATTGAAATTGAATCCAGAAAATACGTTACATTTCCAATAACAATCAAGAATACATCAATTTATATCCATAAGAACCAATCAACTAAGTGAGCTGGGAGATCCAAATATTCCGGAAATATTCTACAGGAAATAAAACAAGATCCTGAAAGAGCAAAGCCAACATCAAAGGAACATTGTTAATGGACAATTAAACTTACCAAAGGTAGAAATTAGTATTTATGTGAAGTTTTCCAATTTAAAATTCAAAACAATTCATTGCTTTTTTACGTTAAAATTATTATACGTTACGATATTTAGATAGGGTTAGGTTAGAACATAGAATCAGAATTTAGATTATTAATCACTGACGACTATATTTCAAATCACTTTGATATAATATATTATTGAAAAAAAAAATTTCAACCTATTGACAATTCAAATTGAACCCCTCCCCAAAAGATAAAATCAAATTTAATGATATTTGAATTTCAATTATTCAAGAACAAAATTATAATATGTGTTAAGAGCTACCTGGCAATATAGAATACAAGCAACTAGATACAAGGGTGATTTAAATAGCATTTATTCAGAAATGATATATTTAAACCATATCAAATTGACACCACTAAAAAGTGTGGTAAAGTAAAATTGAAAATTTTATTTATTAATACCATAACAATATATATATATATATATATATATGTATATATATATATATATATATATATAAATCTATTACCTTGTTTTCGGGAATGTGGTCTGTATATCAAGAAAACTCCAATTTTCTTCAAATATCTCAATATTTCGTTGATATAATTTTCAACATCATCAGGAGATAAACTGAAAACAGCAAACAAAAAAGGGCAACATCATTTACAGGAAACAAACAAAGATTTTTTTATACAGCACTTACAAGATCAGAGCTTCACTTCCAAAACACAGAATCAAACATTACAAAATTCTTTACTCGAAAAATCAAACATCAAAAATCAGCAACTATATTACATTCAAAAGAGAAACTTCTAATATCCCAAATATTCCAGGTGTTTTCAATTGCTCTCCAATAAACGATATGAAACAAAGAAAACAATATGGGAAATATGTGACATCTACAGTATATGTACTAAAGTTTACTTAGAATATTACAGTAAATTGTATTGAGGCCTTCTGTATCTGATTTATAGTTTACTGCATTGTTTTCCTTTTTAATGTGTAGCATCTCGAGAAATAATCGTTTCCTGTAATCATTATCTTGTTGCAATATACTAACGCTGTCAAAATCAAAATTGTGACCAGTTCTTTTATGATGGTCAACCAACGCACAAGAGTTTTTCCCTATTCGGCAATCACTCTTATGCTGAGTTATTCGATTTTTGAGCCACTGTTGTGATTGGCCAATGTAAGCTCCCGGGCATTCCATACATGGCACCCTATATATAGTATTACTCATGAAATCAGTCGGAGTTTTGTCCTTCAGTTTCGAGAATAACCTTGAGTTATTCATTACATTATATCTCGCGATTTTAACCTGCGGATAATCTTTAAACAAATTAACTACCCTATGAGTTAGTTCGTTCATTTGCGGTAATTTTTTGAACTTTTGCTGCGGTGGGTTGTCATCCGTGGGACCATCATAAAAACTCGCACTGAAAATTAACCTCCTTAAGATATTCCTTGGGTATCCATTGTTGACAAAAATATCGAAGAGTGTATTCAAATTTTCACTCAAAAACCTCTGATCTGAAATGTGAGTGACTCTATTCTTTAAAGCTAAGACTGTGTTCAACTTTTGATTACGAGGATGATTTGAATAAAAATTCAAAAAACGACCTGAGGATGTAGGTTTCTGATACCAGTCTAATATCAGTGTGTTGGTATCATCTCTGATAACCATAGTATCTAGGAATGGTAATTTTTTATCAATTTCTGCCTCTATGGTAAATTTTAAGTGTTCGTCAAAGCCATTGAAAACCTGCTGAACGATATCAATTTTATCACACGGTACACTACAAATCAAATCATCCACGTACTTATATATAAAAGGAAAACTGAAAGGGATCCTCGGAATAACATTATCCAACAAATCATCGAGGACAATCATTGCAATTATAGGGCTCAACGGGGAACCCATTGGTGTACCGAATATCTGCTTGTAAAAACGATCATCAAATGAAAAATAAGTATTGTTGAAAACAAAAGCTATCAGAGTCATGAAATTCTGTTTGGTTAAGCAAGTATGATCAGCTATTTGGTCCCAACGGTCATCTAAAATTTTTAAAGCTGATTTGACCGGTATATTTGTGAACAGGGAGACAACGTCTAGCGACAATAAAATGTACCCATCTGGTAGCCGTAATCCACTAACCGCATTGACGAAGGTGAAGGTATCTTTTACATTATAGTCCGTGCGATCTTCGAATGACTCCCTCAACATATTGGCCAAAAACTTTGCCAAATTATATGTGACAGAATCAACCGAACTCACTATTGGACGTAGAGGTACATTATCTTTATGTATTTTTGGTAGACAATATAACCTGGGAAAGGTGGAATTGTTTTTAATCAAAAATCTCAGTTCAGCGGCACTCATCTCATTCCTTGCATAAATATATTTCAAAAGATCATTGAGTTTCTTTTGGATAGTCATAGTGGGGTCTCTCTTCAAACTTTCGTATGTTTTTTCGTCATTCAACAATTGCTCGGTTTTACTGACATAATCTAACTTATTCATGGCAACAGTGCAGCCCCCCTTATCGGCAGTTAGTATATAGATCTCCGGATGTAGTTTGAGAAATTTTCCCGTCTTCCCAAAATCAACTTCAATATCCGATGGTCTAACCCTGTTTCGACCCATTTTGTGTAAAAAGTTCGTAATAACATTTGTGGTGTTAGCTCTCACAATGTCAGCATTTTCCCTTGGAACATCAATCACAATATTTTCAACGTCAGTAATAAAATGTCTCAACAGTAACTTGGTGTCAGTACACTCAACACTAAATTTAGGTCCAAGTGACAAAAAATCAGCAACAGGCCCAGGAATCTCAACGCCAGAAATATTCTTGAACCACTTTGAATTATCATAAAATAGTTTTTTACTTTCCACCTGTTGTTTCAACAATTTGTTAAATTTTGACATATTAATCGATTTTACTTTTTTAAAAAGTTTGTTATGAGAATTTTCCAAATAGGATTGATATTTATCCAATAAAGTATCCGGTAAAACCAAACCAAGCTTTTTCTTTAGTTCTACGATCATTTTTTGATGTCTCGAGATGCTATTACATGTCACCTTAATTTCCAAAGATAAAACTCTTCTATGTATTCTCTCTATAAAATTATTAACCTGACTATGAAACTGTAGATCACTATCATTTGAAAGAAGCTGACACATATTCTTTGTACTACCCTGAATGTGTCCAGGTACTAAATTAGAAGCTCTGCAGCGTAGCAAGAAACATCTACGGTTTTGTTTGTTGGCAAGTTTCCTACTGGTGTTGGCCCAATGCTTAAGTAGCCTTGTAATACGATTGCCATAGGTGTTACTGATATTCTGATAGAATCCCATCATATATGTTGCGTAGTATAGGTTATCGACCAGACTAATAATAAATCTATTACCTTGTTTTCGGGAATGTGGTCTGTATATCAAGAAAACTCCAATTTTCTTCAAATATCTCAATATTTCGTTGATATAATTTTCAACATCATCAGGAGATAAACTGAAAACAGCAAACAAAAAAGGGCAACATCATTTACAGGAAACAAACAAAGATTTTTTTATACAGCACTTACAAGATCAGAGCTTCACTTCCAAAACACAGAATCAAACATTACAAAATTCTTTACTCGAAAAATCAAACATCAAAAATCAGCAACTATATTACATTCAAAAGAGAAACTTCTAATATCCCAAATATTCCAGGTGTTTTCAATTGCTCTCCAATAAACGATATGAAACAAAGAAAACAATATGGGAAATATGTGACATCTACAGTATATGTACTAAAGTTTACTGAGAATATTACAGTAAATTGTATTGAGGCCTTCTGTATCTGATTTATAGTTTACTGCATTGTTTTCCTTTTTAATGTGTAGCATCTCGAGAAATAATCGTTTCCTGTAATCATTCTCTTGTTGCAATATACTAACGCTGTCAAAATCAAAATTGTGACCAGTTCTTTTATGATGGTCAACCAACGCACAAGAGTTTTTCCCTATTCGGCAATCACTCTTATGCTGAGTTATTCGATTTTTGAGCCACTGTTGTGATTGGCCAATGTAAGCTCCCGGGCATTCCATACATGGCACCCTATATATAGTATTACTCATGAAATCAGTCGGAGTTTTGTCCTTCAGTTTCGAGAATAACCTTGAGTTATTCATTACATTATATCTCGCGATTTTAACCTGCGGATAATCTTTAAACAAATTAACTACCCTATGAGTTAGTTCGTTCATTTGCGGTAATTTTTTGAACTTTTGCTGCGGTGGGTTGTCATCCGTGGGACCATCATAAAAACTCGCACTGAAAATTAACCTCCTTAAGATATTCCTTGGGTATCCATTGTTGACAGAAATATCGAAGAGTGTATTCAAATTTTCACTCAAAAACCTCTGATCTGAAATGTGAGTGACTCTATTCTTTAAAGCTAAGACTGTGTTCAACTTTTGATTACGAGGATGATTTGAATAAAAATTCAAAAAACGACCTGAGGATGTAGGTTTCTGATACCAGTCTAATATCAGTGTGTTGGTATCATCTCTGATAACCATAGTATCTAGGAATGGTAATTTTTTATCAATTTCTGCCTCTATGGTAAATTTTAAGTGTTCGTCAAAGCCATTGAAAACCTGCTGAACGATATCAATTTTATCACACGGTACACTACAAATCAAATCATCCACGTACTTATATATAAAAGGAAAACTGAAAGGGATCCTCGGAATAACATTATCCAACAAATCATCGAGGACAATCATTGCAATTATAGGGCTCAACGGGGAACCCATTGGTGTACCGAATATCTGCTTGTAAAAACGATCATCAAATGAAAAATAAGTATTGTTGAAAACAAAAGCTATCAGAGTCATGAAATTCTGTTTGGTTAAGCAAGTATGATCAGCTATTTGGTCCCAACGGTCATCTAAAATTTTTAAAGCTGATTTGACCGGTATATTTGTGAACAGGGAGACAACGTCTAGCGACAATAAAATGTACCCATCTGGTAGCCGTAATCCACTAACCGCATTGACGAAGGTGAAGGTATCTTTTACATTATAGTCCGTGCGATCTTCGAATGACTCCCTCAACATATTGGCCAAAAACTTTGCCAAATTATATGTGACAGAATCAACCGAACTCACTATTGGACGTAGAGGTACATTATCTTTATGTATTTTTGGTAGACAATATAACCTGGGAAAGGTGGAATTGTTTTTAATCAAAAATCTCAGTTCAGCGGCACTCATCTCATTCCTTGCATAAATATATTTCAAAAGATCATTGAGTTTCTTTTGGATAGTCATAGTGGGGTCTCTCTTCAAACTTTCGTATGTTTTTTCGTCATTCAACAATTGCTCGGTTTTACTGACATAATCTAACTTATTCATGGCAACAGTGCAGCCCCCCTTATCGGCAGTTAGTATATAGATCTCCGGATGTAGTTTGAGAAATTTTCCCGTCTTCTCAAAATCAACTTCAATATCCGATGGTCTAACCCTGTTTCGACCCATTTTGTGTAAAAAGTTCGTAATAACATTTGTGGTGTTAGCTCTCACAATGTCAGCATTTTCCCTTGGAACATCAATCACAATATTTTCAACGTCAGTAATAAAATGTCTCAACAGTAACTTGGTGTCAGTACACTCAACACTAAATTTAGGTCCAAGTGACAAAAATACAGAGAATACATAGAAGAGTTTTATCTTTGGAAATTAAGGTGACATGTAATAGCATCTCGAGACATCAAAAAATGATCGTAGAACTAAAGAAAAAGCTTGGTTTGGTTTTACCGGATACTTTATTGGATAAATATCAATCCTATTTGGAAAATTCTCATAACAAACTTTTTAAAAAAGTAAAATCGATTAATATGTCAAAATTTAACAAATTGTTGAAACAACAGGTGGAAAGTAAAAAACTATTTTATGATAATTCAAAGTGGTTCAAGAATATTTCTGGCGTTGAGATTCCTGGGCCTGTTGCTGATTTTTTGTCACTTGGACCTAAATTTAGTGTTGAGTGTACTGACACCAAGTTACTGTTGAGACATTTTATTACTGACGTTGAAAATATTGTGATTGATGTTCCAAGGGAAAATGCTGACATTGTGAGAGCTAACACCACAAATGTTATTACGAACTTTTTACACAAAATGGGTCGAAACAGGGTTAGACCATCGGATATTGAAGTTGATTTTGGGAAGACGGGAAAATTTCTCAAACTACATCCGGAGATCTATATACTAACTGCCGATAAGGGGGGCTGCACTGTTGCCATGAATAAGTTAGATTATGTCAGTAAAACCGAGCAATTGTTGAATGACGAAAAAACATACGAAAGTTTGAAGAGAGACCCCACTATGACTATCCAAAAGAAACTCAATGATCTTTTGAAATATATTTATGCAAGGAATGAGATGAGTGCCGCTGAACTGAGATTTTTGATTAAAAACAATTCCACCTTTCCCAGGTTATATTGTCTACCAAAAATACATAAAGATAATGTACCTCTACGTCCAATAGTGAGTTCGGTTGATTCTGTCACATATAATTTGGCAAAGTTTTTGGCCAATATGTTGAGGGAGTCATTCGAAGATCGCACGGACTATAATGTAAAAGATACCTTCACCTTCGTCAATGCGGTTAGTGGATTACGGCTACCAGATGGGTACATTTTATTGTCGCTAGACGTTGTCTCCCTGTTCACAAATATACCGGTCAAATCAGCTTTAAAAATTTTAGATGACCGTTGGGACCAAATAGCTGATCATACTTGCTTAACCAAACAGAATTTCATGACTCTGATAGCTTTTGTTTTCAACAATACTTATTTTTCATTTGATGATCGTTTTTACAAGCAGATATTCGGTACACCAATGGGTTCCCCGTTGAGCCCTATAATTGCAATGATTGTCCTCGATGATTTGTTGGATAATGTTATTCCGAGGATCCCTTTCAGTTTTCCTTTTATATATAAGTACGTGGATGATTTGATTTGTAGTGTACCGTGTGATAAAATTGATATCGTTCAGCAGGTTTTCAATGGCTTTGACGAACACTTAAAATTTACCATAGAGGCAGAAATTGATAAAAAATTACCATTCCTAGATACTATGGTTATCAGAGATGATACCAACACACTGATATTAGACTGGTATCAGAAACCTACATCCTCAGGTCGTTTTTTGAATTTTTATTCAAATCATCCTCGTAATCAAAAGTTGAACACAGTCTTAGCTTTAAAGAATAGAGTCACTCACATTTCAGATCAGAGGTTTTTGAGTGAAAATTTGAATACACTCTTCGATATTTTTGTCAACAATGGATACCCAAGGAATATCTTAAGGAGGTTAATTTTCAGTGCGAGTTTTTATGATGGTCCCACGGATGACAACCCACCGCAGCAAAAGTTCAAAAAATTACCGCAAATGAACGAACTAACTCATAGGGTAGTTAATTTGTTTAAAGATTATCCGCAGGTTAAAATCGCGAGATATAATGTAATGAATAACTCAAGGTTATTCTCGAAACTGAAGGACAAAACTCCGACTGATTTCATGAGTAATACTATATATAGGGTGCCATGTATGGAATGCCCGGGAGCTTACATTGGCCAATCACAACAGTGGCTCAAAAATCGAATAACTCAGCATAAGAGTGATTGCCGAATAGGGAAAAACTCTTGTGCGTTGGTTGACCATCATAAAAGAACTGGTCACAATTTTGATTTTGACAGCGTTAGTATATTGCAACAAGAGAATGATTACAGGAAACGATTATTTCTCGAGATGCTACACATTAAAAAGGAAAACAATGCAGTAAACTATAAATCAGATACAGAAGGCCTCAATACAATTTACTGTAATATTCTAAGTAAACTTTTGTACATATACTGTAGATGTCACATATTTCCCATATTGTTTTCTTTGTTTCATATCGTTTATTGGAGAGCAATTGAAAACACCTGGAATATTTGGGATATTAGAAGTTTCTCTTTTGAATGTAATATAGTTGCTGATTTTTGATGTTTGATTTTTCGAGTAAAGAATTTTGTAATGTTTGATTCTGTGTTTTGGAAGTGAAGCTCTGATCTTGTAAGTGCTGTATAAAAAAATCTTTGTTTGTTTCCTGTAAATGATGTTGCCCTTTTTTGTTTGCTGTTTTCAGTTTATCTCCTGATGATGTTGAAAATTATATCAACGAAATATTGAGATATTTGAAGAAAATTGGAGTTTTCTTGATATACAGACCACATTCCCGAAAACAAGGTAATAGATTTATTATTAGTCTGGTCGATAACCTATACTACGCAATATATATATATATATATATTCAATCATAGCTTCATCCTTGTTTCAAGAATCTAATCTGGGATGTGTATTCTTCAGATTGTAAAGCTTGAAGAAGGGAAATTAATTGTCCAACAACAGAATCTTCAACTTTCATTGCAGTGGTTTCTACAGAATTGATAGTGTAAAATCTTATTCATCATTAAAATTTGGATAATTTTAAGATTCAATATTCATCAGTATCTAATTCAAACAATTTTTAATAACCCTGGGGACTCAATTTGTTTCATAAAGTAGCGAAATCACTAAAATACTCGTATCTCTTGCTTTCAATTCCTCAATGGATAGGAAGGTGGTCTGTCTAAAAGAATCAGGGCTTCTTTAAGAAAATTCCGAATTCTCGAACAGTTTATGATCTCTGGAACGTATTTTTGAAAAATTCATCTCAAAAATTCCTCTTGTAATCAATGAGTTACTATTTCTTGAAACATCTCGGATTATTTGCCTAATGAATGACCAGAAGTTTAATTTTGTGTAAGCCGTGAGAGTTTGTGCAACTTAAATATAAGATTAATTATTCGGAAATCTTCATAACAGACGCAGTTTTCTCGCCCAAGAATACATAAGTTTTTTATCTTATGATATGATATATTATCCTGATTCTCCTAGATCTTCTGTGAAGATCCCTTAGAAGCTTTTTCAACTCAGTTCAGTTGTGTTCTGGTTAAGCTTTGTTTCTGCGATTTTACGCCGCTTTAGGTCACACTGTTCATTTTAGACCCAACAGTGAAATGGAGGTTGAAACCGGTCCCACTAGAAATTTTGTTTCCTACCTGACGGGACTTGAGCACGGAACCCGGCCCGAACCTGTAACTATTGAGCTATCGACACACATATGGCAATAACTATGTTTCATTAGTGTTATGAATCTAATGTTTCTTAAATTCATGATCTTGAATAACTTTGGCGGAATATTTCTCTGAGCAATGAGATTTTGCCTACTTGAAATTTTTTCTCCTATTATTTTCAAGTTCTTGTACCATAACGTTATTTGAAACCTTAGAGTGATTTGTAGCTTGCTTTGAATTCAGAGATATTTGAACTGGCACATAAATTCAAGGCTTTCTGTTAATAATTTCTTCAAAAACCGGCTCATTGATTTCACGTTGAAAGAAGAACCATTTACAACGCCGGGTATAAAATTAGAATCATCCCATAATTTGCATTTATTTTAGAAATTCCGGCTGTTAGACAGTTTACTTTCTATATGCGATGATTTTATCGTAGTTGTTCGACTAAATAAAGTGTTCTTATTTCAAAAAGGGGTTGGTAAGAAAGATTTCCCACCTAAAATCTTGAAAACCATTATTAGCATAAGTTTAGCTCCAATGGTTTCATCTGTCTATCACAAAAATGGCCGCGGCTACTGCGAAAATTTTAATATAAATCTCTTCAGTATGCAACGAATTGTTCAACGTTATTAGTAGAAGACCTCGTTCAAAGCGAGGAGGGACTTCAACATCTTCAGACGGCCTCTTTCTCATTTTTAGTGCTTTGAGAAACCGAATGGTCACTGTATTTTTACTTCTTACTCATTTGCAAGAAGTGAAAAATGGCAACGGAAGTGAATGGACAATTGAGGGGCGACTTCATGCTGTTGAATTATCTTCTCGAACAAGGGTCCGTGGATCGCCGCTTTCACGTGAACACTTGAGTGCAAAATTGAATTTTGTACGAGAACACTTGGCTTGGACAATATAGGATTGGAGTTCAGTACTGTCTTTTATTGAATTACAATTAAGTCTTCTGGGCATGATGTTAGAATGTGTCGACAACAAGGCAAGAAATATGCTCAAGTGTGCATTGCCGAGCTACTCCCACCTGTGGTGGCTCAGCTGTGGTACGAGGAAGCATATCTCCCGAAATTTGCGCGGAATGAGTATTTATTCAAAATGGAATTCTGACTGCTCATAAATACTTGATAGAGATTCTAGAAGACCATGTTGAAACATTTGTTATTCTTTGAGAATATGGTAATGCAGGATCGCATACTGCTCAAATTGAAAAAAATTGAATAAGTTGATGAAAGTGACCACCACCTGCAAGTATGCATGCTTCAGCTCTTCTCATTGAGTATCGTACCCTTTGAAAAATTTTTGGAGTGTTTCTGTGTATTCCCGTTTCTGGGAACCTGCAAATGAGTTGAATAAACCACATACGATGTCTGGTTAAAATGAGAACATTGTGTAGCAATTTCTGTTCAAGAAACTGGCGATAAATATATCCATCCAATCTGTCTGGTAGAAAATAAGGCCTCATTAAATAATTTCAAATAAGCCCAGCTCATACATTTATTGAAAAGTGCTCTTGGTGAGGGGATTCCGTAATGGCATGCGGGTTTTCTTCAGCCTAGAAATGATTGTTGTGAAAATTTCTTATTTCATTCCTGGAAGAATCAGCTTAGTCTGTGAGTAAAATTTTTCTGTATCAAATTGGGGATTTCCGCCAACCATTTGAAGAAACTATTGGCAAAAATTTGAGC
Source organism: Megalocaria dilatata (assembly GCA_034642435.1). Classification (NCBI taxonomy): domain Eukaryota; kingdom Metazoa; phylum Arthropoda; class Insecta; order Coleoptera; family Coccinellidae; genus Megalocaria; species Megalocaria dilatata. The sequence continues at coordinate 73,844,895 of CM067857.1, forward strand.
GTAATGGAAAATACCGAGGAAGTAGAGCTTGGACCCGTTGGATATGATAAGGATATAATAAATACTAATGAGTAACATGAGTAACATGTAAAATATTCTCAATTTTTCTGGCTTATATCAGGATTCTATTCCACAAAATTTAAAACAGCTTTCTCGGTTTCCGGTGTTGTTGCAGTAAGGTGTGCTCCTTTTAGGTATTTTTTTGGTTCGAAAGATCTCGTTTTACATAACTGCATGTGTGTTCCTGGAATCGTTCTTGCATCCGGAACTATTCTGTTTGGCTAACGCACTTAGTATAATCCTCTGTCTTCAAATGTATTGCTGTCAGCAAGCCCATACAGGTAATGCATATCAGCAAACTCAGCATTCTGAAATTTACCAATTTGTTTATGTTTAGCAAGATATTACGTTTTAAAATTCGACCCAAAGTAAATGGTGATTTAGAAAATAATTTTTGTTTTAAGAAAAGCATGACGACCTATATTTTTTTTCGAAAAATATTCATTCCATATCCCTTACGGACGCTACAGGTTAAAAAATTGAAAAACCTACATCAAGAAATGGCTGTTGATCCTTAGAGCGCGTGTGCCAAATTAAAAAAAAAAAATTCAATAATTCTTTAAGTTGTTATGTTTCTAGGTCCAGGATTATAATAATACCAACTTATTTAGAAAAACTAGTTTCGATTTTATTACAAAATCTTCATCAGGGCTATTCCTATCTGGTTTGTTTTTTGTCGTATGGAAAATGTAAAATTTTGGAAATGACAACTACTAGCCGCATGGAAGACGGTGGAAAGACTCATCTCACTTAATATGAAAAAACAAAACATAAACAACCTCAAGCTTCTTCAAGCAATCTAATGAAAAAATAACTCTAATTAATTAAAAAATATATAGGGGAGAGTATTTTATTTCCACAAAAATATCTGTAATACAACAATTGTTTCACCCCGATATGGCTTCTTCAGATATTTACATTGTACTAGCTGATGGTGTTCAGTGTAACCGAGTTTAAATACATTGCTAGGTACGTGACAAAATAATGGAAGAACAAGTCATAAAAACTGAAGATATTTATTGGAGTTTGCCGCTAAAAATGTCATCAGGGAAAGATATTCAGTAATGGAGACTTGTCAACATCTGTTTGTTCGTTCAAAAGGATTTTACTGGCGTTGTACCTGTTAATTTCAAGAAATTCTAAAGGTGTTAATCTAGAACTTTTGCTTTCAACGTTGATAATTTCATAATTATTGTTGACATTATGCCTAAATTCCTCAAAATGATTAGCATATGTTGAATTTACGGAATCAGATATTTAACTCCTTTAGTGTTCTTGAATTCGTTTCTTGAATGATCCTTATTGTTTTTCATGTATTAATAACCTTAGTACCTACATAAAAAACAATAAGGGTTGAACAAATAAAGAGTCTACAAGTTGACTTGCAACGATTGCCGTTTAGTTTACATTGGCCAGACAGGTAGATCATTCATTGAACGAATCCAAGAACACCAAAGGAGTTATATATCTGATTCCGTACAGTCGACATATACTAATCATCTTGAGGAATTTAGTAATAATTTCAACCTTAATTATGAGATTATCCACGTTGAAAGCAAATGTTCTTGATTAACACTTTCACAATTTCTTGAAATCAACAGGTACAATGCCCGTAAAATTCTTTTGAACGAACAAACATATGTTGACAAGTTTCCATTACTGAATATCTTTCCCTAATGGCACTTTAAGCAGCAAACTCCAATAAACATCTTGACTTTTTATGACTTGTTCATCCATTATTTTATCACGTACCTAACAATGTATTTTAACTCGGTTACACTGAACACCATCAGTCAGTACAACGTAAATACCTGAAGAAGCCACATTGAGATGGAACAATTAATGTATTACAAACATTTTTGTGGAAATGAAATACTGTCTCCTATAGATTTTTCAATTAAAATGAGTTTCCACCAAGTAAAGACCGAATCAATCAAACATTCTAATTAAACTGTCAGTTCTACTTATTGTCCATTATAACATACCCAGAACATTCTATATAACCTTTATGGAATTATTAGAATGAAAAAAATGTAATTAATTTTTACTTTAGTGGACGTTGAATTTCAAATATTCCAAAAAATCTTGAAACATGAAGAACTTCATTGAAATAAAAAAATTTATAGTAAATATAACTAACCTTCTGGTCAGGAGAAATTATGAGCAAATACACCATACAAATTAAAATATTTGAACAAAGTTTGAAAATCATGTTCACAAGCTCATGAGCCAGCTTTCCTAGTAAGAACAGCTTCGTGTCAGTGGAAAATTTCAGAAACAATTTTTGACCTGAAAAATGAACCATACCAATTGAAGGATAAATATTAAATGATATTAGAAAACGTATTATTTTTTACTTCGTTTTTTTGCATTTTTTGGGCAAAATTAGTTAGTGAAAAACAGCGAAACAACATTGGGTCAACCAGGAAAGTTAACTGATAAGCTTGACATGATTCTTAAACGTTGTACAAAAAAATGTATTATATTTTAATATGTTTGATGCATTTCTCAGATCAAAATTTAAAGTAGAAGTTTTTCCAGTAACCAGTAAGTTTTATTTTCTATCAATTTCCCAATTCCCAGGGCTCCATGTTTCGAAATTTTGTACAATATTTCAAATTGCGCTTTGTATCAAAGTGAAAAATGAATTTTGCTGAGAGATTTTCAATTGATTCTTTTTTCAAATTAGATAATTTTAAGAGGGTTACATAATGAGCTGTTCTTATTTTTGTAATTTCTAATATATTTTTATTTTTCGTTGTTTCCTTTGAGAACCGATTTTCCCTTGATTTTCAAATGGAGAAAAAGTTCAATCTTTTTATTCAACTTATCTGTTCCTTATTTATTTCAAATATTGACGTAGGATATTTTGAAATTTATGAGTACCCACTTCAATTTTTGAGCGGTGAATGCACACTGCTCAAAAATTGAAATAAATATTCGAGAGAAAACTTGTCTTTGTCTTTATCTTGAACTTGAATCAAATTTATATATAAATTTATATATTTGCCTTATACATACAAACAAACTAGGGTACTTATGATAGTGAATGGCCTAATTACAAAAATTACTTGAACAATTAGTGTGTTGGTTAAACGAAGGTTTATTTCTAAATTAAGTTGCTAATCGTCTCCGGGGTTCACAAAGTATAGTTAGTAGAGCTTGAAATCACCATCGTATTAGTGAAAGTTCAGTATATGTGCATGGGGGTGGCAGACCAAAAGCTGAAACCATCGCACAAGATCGACCAATATGGTTACTGCACGACACTATCCCCTTTTCACAGCATTCCAAATGAATTGTCAAATTGTCAATTGTCAAACAATCCGGAATAGGTTGAACAATTTCAATTTGAGGACAAGAAGTTCCGGCAGGCACCCGCGATTGAGTAGAGGGCACCAGGCTGTAAGATATTGTTGGAGTCTCAAAAAAGAGAACTGTAACGGGCACATAAAAAATCCTGTTCACGTATGAGTCCAGATTTCATCTGTATCAGTCTGATGGGCGAATGTGGGTGTGTGGAGAAGAGGATAAACGGCATAATGCACATAACATGACGCTAAAAACATGGCTTAGTGTGCGTTTGAGAAGGCATTTAATTTTAATGGGCGCTCAGATCTATAACCTCATAAACGCAACCATGGTAGTGGAAAAGTATCGTGATTTGATTGTAGAACTAATAATTCTTCCTTTTTGGCAGTCATTGGCGACGATTTCACGTTAATTGACGATAATGGTCGTCCAGACTAGGTGTGAACTATTAAGGACCGCATAAAAGTGCTTGGTCTGTCACAGCAATTACACCGCTTATCTGTATCACCTTAGATACTACAACAGCTCATCAATGCTTTGACGGACATTTGGAAAAATATTTCTCAAGATTTTACTCATAACCTCATTGACACAACGCCGAATAGAGTAAGAGAACTACGAAGAGCTAGAGAAGGCTCCACCCGATGTTAAATTGTGATTTCAAGGTGTTTCTAACAAAAGGAACTTTTTATGCAGGCTCCACCAGGTCAGAATCTTATTTTATTCATTTGTGTACTGTTGTCGCTCTAAAGCAGTCTTGCTTACTGTTGCCATTTCAGGAATGTTTACCGTTTATAGACACCGAACTCAATACATCAGTACGTATACAAAGTCGCTTTTTTATTTCCCTTTATATTTTGTTATATTTACGCATTTGCGTAAATGTTTGTGAAGTGTATTCAAGAGTTCCTGTGAAATTCACCTGATAAGTGATAAGTGGTATGATAAGTAAAGTAAAAATAAGTAAAAATAGACATATCCCACTCATACTTTATTTCAGATTAGAATCAGTTACAAGTTACAGAAGCCCAGAGATGAAATAATGAAATGGAACACCAATTTACTCATTTAGGAACACCAAGTCATAACTTAATCAATTTTTATTGGGAGAACAGTTTCCAGAATTCGGCGATCTTTTCGGAGAGCCCTTGTATTCTGAGTTAAGAGATTTCCTAGGTGAACCTGCATGTTCTGGTGATGGTGATCTGGTCGCTCCATTTGTTTTTGATCCAGGGTTCAATCTCACACGAGTATCCCAGTGACGAAATCTGCAGATAAAAAAGAATAAGTATATGAGACTCAGACAATCAAATATCTGTTTTTGTTATTAGATTTGGTACAATCAGATATTGAACTGTTTCAACCGTTACTACTTGGTAGTTGATAATAATTAAAACTAGTTTTTAGAAATAATTATTTCAAACTATCATAAAATTCAGAAGTTTGGATATTTCCGTGCTATAAAATTTTGGCACAGAGAAGAAAAGCGCTCAACAATGTCAAATAAGTATATTAAATATGTATTTCAGATTTACATAGAAACGTATCGTGAATCATCATTACATAATATTAATTTTCAGGATATTTTCATTATAGACTATTTTAAAATCTTCAACAGATTCGAAAGAGTTGAGTTTTTTTTTACATGTGAAATTTTCAAATTGTCTACTTTAGGAAAAGAGGCTTCGTAACCTTAGGGAAAGGTTTTCATGTACATCGGATGAACTATTTCGAGCAACCACGTCAAAAGTAAGAATAGCTATCATGATTGCCAACCTCCGAAGCGGAAATGGCACATGAAGAAGAAGATGGAAAGACTGATCATTTTCTATGCAATGGGTTGTAAATGTGGAAGTTCCTGAAATTAATATTGTATCCATTGAAATCTAGTTTTGAATGGACGTTCAATCTTACCTATATTCTTATATTTGCTATTGCAAGTTGAATATGATAACCCACAAACTTCCGATTGATATTTAGTTTTGCAGTCTAAGGGCAATACTAACATCTAAGTTTTAGTGACTATTAGGTAATCATGTATTTTCATCGCCGAAGTACGATAAATAAATGAATTTTTTTGGTTTGGTCTTTATGATGGTATTTGGTCTATGGTTGAAATTGTATCTGTTCAACTAAATTGCATATTATATTATGACAGTTATTTGTACATATTGCTTTTCTAATTTTTATATAAATTTCGCGTTTTTTCTAAGGGTTATGAGAAAGCTTCCCGAATCAATGATCGATTTTCTGCAACTGACCGACTTGTACATGTCAGTAACTTGTCGTTTACACGTTGCAAATAACCGACAGCTCGGATGATAGATCGCACTGTATGCGAGTAGCTGCACTTCACTCACTAACTAGACTAGTTCGATTGCTAGCTGACATTTTATAACCTGTTGTGAACGTATACCAAAATTTTGAAGAAGAACTCCCCACTTTACGTTCTGTACATTTTCTGTGACCCAGATTTAAGGTCTACACTTGAATTAGGTTACTCTTTCCCCTTTTCATATAGATAATGAGTTCACCCCATATACATATACTTTGAAATATAGTCTTTAGTTAAACCACGTTTTTATTTTTTCACAGAGTTGTTGTACTTCCACCAATTTAATAAATAACAGGTTACGGGACCAGGATTCTTAGTGCAATATTAGTTACTAAGTTGTTTGTGATAGGTTAAATAGAACATTATCGTGTTGTTTAAGTTAATTTCACAAAAAGCAATGGCCTCCAATTACCTCATGAGCGTACCAAAATTTTTAGGACGTGAGAATTATGATGAGTGGGCTTTCGCAGTCGAGAATGTATTTATACTTGAAGGCTTGGATAAATGCATCGACGGTAGTGAGCCGGATACTTCGACTATAATCAAAGCAGAGGCAAAGCTATTTCTTATCATTGACTCATCATTGTTTCCACATGTGAAAGATTCCAAGGCAGCCGAACAGGTATGGACTCGCCTGAAGAAACCAGAACACCAGAATTAAGGTGCTGAGAAGCGATAATGGGACAGAGATTGCAATAAAGATTTTGATAGATACTTGCAAGATTCCGGCATCATTCATCAAACAACAAATATCTACACTACTGAACAAAACGAATTGGTTGAAAGATTCAACAGAACGCTTGTTGAAAAGGCGAGATGTCTTTTGTTTGATAATGATTTAAGTAAGTCTCTTTGGGCCGAAACTTGCAATACGGCTTGTTACTCAAAGAATCGTTCTGCTAGTTCAAAGATACCAAAAACGCCTTATGAATTGTGGACGGGATGAAAACCGAATCTTGGTCATTTGAGGTTAAATGGAAGCACCGCGATGGTTCATGTGCCTAAGGTAAATAGGAAGAAATGGGACCAAAAATTAGTAAAGCATACATTGATAGGATACGACGAGACAACGAAGGGTTACAGGTGCTTTAACCCAGTCAGTAGGAAGGTTATCGTCAGCCGTTATGTTACCATTATTGAACGAAATCTGAAAAACACAGAAGAATCACCTCAGTAACAAATTTCAGAAGACCTTCCAGCTTCAGTGGGTGAAGAATCTGAATCATGTTCTTCCGAAACAGATGTAACTTCACCACATGATCTTGATTCATCTGATATGAATATATTCCTGACCAAGTGCTAGACAATCAAGTAGAAACGGGTGTTCGAAATTGAAAGCATCATTTCTATGATCGGGAGAGGTGAGTTGAAAAACTGTAATAGGAGTGCACATGTATGGTAAATAAATCCCCGGTCAAGTCAGCAACTCGCAGTGTAACCAGTACCTGATGAGGTAACAGGGTGGGAGTAGATGCACTGCAGTGATTGACTAGCTCAGTTCGAATGCCAACTCGCACATTGACCGACTCGCGATTGACCGACTCGCTTGACGGTAACTTTAATAACGTGGTCACAATGTGGCCTGCTGGAATACTGGCTCGCACCATGTAACAAGTCCATAATTACAAATAAGGGTGCTACGAAATTCTCGTATATTTTATGAATTTTTGTTGATTTTCATTGATAATACAATGAAAGATATATTTTTTATGTCACTAAATCGAAAATATTTTTCCTCATCATAGTTGAGTTCAATATCAATCAAGACTTTCAGAATATTCAATTATTAGCGTGATTGCGAATTAGAAAGAAAACAGTTTTGCAGGATATGTTTTAGTCCATATGGTTGCTTGTTTGATCGAAGATCGCCGATTGAATTCCAAGATTAAGTTTCTTATTTGCTATTCTTTCGACCAATAGAACAATTCTGAGAAACAACAGACAGCTGCCACAATATAACGATCAAACTTGGATATTGATGAAGTATTATAGATGGTTTTGACTAAATCAAATAATTCGAAGCGCGTTCAGAGTTTCCTTCTTCTGAACTTCTCAATCGAAAAGTTATGAGCGAACGAGAAACCATAATTCTTGATGAAAACAATATAATTATGAATTCTTCTTCAATGAAAGCAATGATATTGTCTTGAATTTTACAGCAAACTCACCTCAAAGGAACATTACTAGTTGCACCCTTATCTTCTGTTTTATTCTGGAAAAGGAATGCTAGAGGCCAACTTATCCAAGATGGGCTCCTGAAATTTTAATTCGAAATTAATTGCAGAATTCAAATTTATAATAAATGTTTATTACTTACGAAGGTGACTGAGCAGTCGCTTGAGTCTCTGTTGGTGAATTTTCGATAATCCTTCTTGTGGTAGATGCAGCAATTGATGGATTGTATATTTTTGGGTCGCTCACCATACGAACGAAGAAGGATCTCTTGTAAGCCAGAAGATCTCGCTTCTTCCGCAGTGATAGTTCGTAAACTTCGTCTTGAATTTCCTGAGGAAATTTCAATTAATTTTATAAATGGGATTTGAATTGAATGAAATCCGCTGAGATGGATAAGTTAAATAATTTCTGCTGAGATATAATTTAAGTTATCCAAACTAATCGTATAACACGCTAGTGAGTTTCCATCCTGAAAATCGTATATAATGATAAATACTTTTCGTATATAATGATAAACAATTTTCCTCTATTTTTGAATAATTAAAATCTAATGAGAAATAGTTGATAATTGCATATTCTGCAATAATCTTGGAATGGTGCATATTTTGTCGGTGTAAAAGTCTTGAGTATGATTGTGGAATATTCTCTTCCAGAAATATTATGCGTTAGAAACGCCTTTGAATAATGAATGCATTTCATCGAAAATAACTGGAATTGTAAGAAATATTCAATCGGATGATGTCCACTTCACAAAATATCAATCTTTTAAGTCTTCACATCCAGTTAAAAAAATGCATAAGTTTAAATGAACAGAACATTCTGAAAATACATATTTTCATATTCAACTCTTTCTTATATGAATTTCAGAATTCAAATTATATGTTGTTTTATGCTTGTATGTTAGGCAACTAACAATACCAATCAGTTTATTAGAATGAAAGGTGATTATCCCTGAGAGTATAAGTTTTCAATAAAACTCAGTAACATGATATATATCCGGATACAAAGGAGAAACAGGTTATTTCATAATTAGAATCGATATCAGAATATACCCAACAGAGATAACAATATGATATATCAAAGTGTTTCAGATTTCATAACACAATTAATTTCTCTTACAAGTTCAAATTTTAATGTTATAAGAGTTTTCTTAAGAAACTGAGAAGCTCGGGACAGAATGACACAACTGATAATTTTTTGAAACCCCCTAGGTTTTTATTTATGGTCATAGGCACCTATATATGAGAGTTGCTACTTCAGTTTTAAGATAAAAAAATATAAACGAATATTTATAATCAAAAATGATTTAATTATTCCTCAGAATATGCTTCATTTAGATCAATACGCTTTTGAACGCGTTTGAACCTATTTTTGAGGCACTTTTTATATTTCGATTCAGGAAAGTCCAGAAACTATAATTAGAAAAATTTTAATATCAAAACAGATTTAAACTGTTTGTCTTCTACAATTTTAATTTCAAAAAAAATTTCTATTCAAAAATTTTTAGAATTAAATTAATGTCTAAATAAGCACCGCTTATATTTAAGAGACGTATATAATCAAAACTCAATATACAATGTCAAATGGAATAAATAAACAAACGAATATAAAAAGGGATCATTTAAAATTAATAAATAAATATTTGAAGGATCTTATCATTATGAACAACCAATTCTTTTTCAAAAACATAAAACACAACTTAAGCACTTCTCAAAAAATATAATTTATTTGAAATATTTAATATATTTAAATATTCAAATAAGTTAATTCAAAAATTTCTCCAAATATGCACTATATCTTCAAAAAACAATTAGAATTCCGATAATCTCTTCGTTGGCCCTAGATAATATTTAAAATATCAAAATCAACTAACAATCAGTATATCTTACCTTAAAGTGTAACCGGACCTTGTTTAAACAGACTAACTTTAAAATCCAGAGAGTCTATATTCGACACAAAATTACAGAAAACTGTAAGGTATTATAAGGTTTTCTTTAAACCATTGACATTCCATAATGAGATTTGTTCAAGCCTAAATATAATTATATATTATGTATAAATGAAATAGAAAAAGGCTTTGTACTTGATAGAAGAAATATAACAAAATTTGAATATCAAAACAGATTTAATCTGTCACTCTTCTACAATTTTGATTTCAAAAGAGTCTTTTTATTCGAAAAACTTTTAGAATAAAGGTCCGGTACACTTTAAGGTAAGATATAGTATACTGATTGTTAGTTGATTTAGATATTTTAAATATTATCTAGGGCCGACGAAGAGATTATCGGAATTCTAATTTTTTTTTTTTAAATAGTGCATGTTTTGAGAGATTTTTGAATTAACTTATTTGAATATTTTGATATATTGAATATGTCGAATAAATTATATTTTTTGAGAAGTCCTTAAGTTGTGTTTTATGTTTTTGAAAAAGAATTGGTTATTCATAATGATAAGATCAGAAACAAAATTTTGTCTCCTTCAAATATTTATTTATTAATTTTAAATGACCTTTTTGTATATTCATTGGTTCATTTATTCCATTTGACATTGTATATAGAGTTTTGATTATATACGTCTATTAAATATAAGGGGTGCTTATTTAAACATTATTTTAATTCTAAAAATAAAAAATTTTTTTGAAATTAAAATTGTAGAAAACTGACAGATTAAATCTGTTTTGATATTCAAATTTTTTTATATTTCTTCTATCAAGTAAGCCTTGTTCTATTTTATTTTATATAATTAAAACGTTTCAAACTGTTCTCCAGCCGTCGGAAAATATTCGCAATTTATTTGTGTGCCGATAGCTCAGTAGTAAGAGCCTTGGGCTGGGAACCGAAAGGTCCCCTGTTCAAGTCTCGTCAAGTAGGAAAGACATTTTCTAGTAGGACGGGTTTCGGCTACCATTGCATTGTTAGGTCGAAAATTAACAGTGCTGTGACCTGAAGTGACGCAAGATCTCAGCCTAACCAGAATACATTAGAACTCCTAACTCGCACAAGCTGAAAAAGCTGGAAAATTCTGAGCGATCTTCACAGAAAATCTAGGAGTACCAGGAGAATATATCAATATTTGCGGGAAAGGAAGGGGTGTTAAACAGGTACTGTATGGCGGATGATCAATCAGTGCTATGTTTTGACCGCTCAATAACATTTTTGTTTGAGTTGATGTATAAGAGCTTGCTTGCATTTTTGTGGTGGGAAATGATTCATCTTCTGTAATTGGTTTCCCTGATTTTTTTCAATACTTCTGGCAAATAAATGCCGGGGTATCATTCAGACCTGATCGTTCTACGTTACTTTAATGGAAATGCGGGGGCATGTCGAATTATTTCGAAAAAAGAGGTGACCATATGCTCCGAAGTGCTTCCTTCGTTCGCAAACAACTTTTGTAGGATTTGGCTAGTCTTGAAAAACCCATACAGTCCATTGTTTTTGACTTTCGAGTTTATATTTGTACATCCATGATTCGTCGCTTGTCACATGATCTTATGTCTTTTGAAGTAATACAATCAAATTTTATCAATATTTCTTTGCACCAATAGACACGTTTTTTTTTTTGTTTTGAGTGATAGTCCAATAATGTGATATCCAACGCAAATTAATCTTTTTGAAGACCAAAAACCATCCATTATTGAATGTATGCGAGTGGAACTAATACCATAGTATCTAACAAATATATCACAATTGCAATTGCAATTGCAATACCCAACAACAGTCGATATTGAATGACTTTCATAAAATTCGTCCTGCAATTGTACACTATTGTACATTTTTAGGCATCGATAAAATGAAATTGTGAATGTCTTCTTGTGACACCTCTTCCCAAGTGACTTGTGAACTTGTGTGTATTGACTGTGTCACACTCTGATGAGAATGGTTTCAGTTGGGTCATTAAGTACCGGTACTGACACACAGTTTGCACCGCTAATGCCATAACAATTAGGCCCTTCAATAGTACCAATATTTAAAAGATAAGCGGAAAAAAATCATTTATTTTAGCTCAAACGATGGATAAAAATGAGTCAGTGTGTTAAAAAAAACTGTTGTGTGTTTGTGCGCTTGATCTAAGGAATAGTGTGCTTTTGTCTCGCCCAAATTTCTCTTATTTTTGAAGTTTGAGCCGAAAATGGTCTTCAACCACTAGCCTGGACTCACAGGTGAAGAATCCGAAGTCAAAAGTAATTCTGTCCGGTCGGTTCACGGTAGCTGTAAACACGATATTTTATTATAATTATAAACAAAATAAGAGCTGAAGCTATGCTCTTCAAGCTCAAGTACAAAAAAATAATTGATACAGGCAGTACGCATACCACAAATATATATACATATATATATATATATATATATATATATATATATATATATATATAGATATATATATATAAATATATAAAATATACGCACACATCCACGAATATGATCAGATGGGCGAAATCGGCGCCGGTCAAACCTGTTCTTGGAGCTGCTTACAGTTCACACTAACTACATGTTTACTTACAACATTCCAGATGGAAAATATTCTATTAGGCAGAAAACTTTATCGTTGCGTAGTCCTGAAACTCTCGTTCCTCAACTTGAATATGGGCCGTCGCGAGTTGTTGGCGTGGTGAGTGAACAAAGATGAAAGGTCAACTGCTAATATATCGTTAATGGTCCGAAAACTGAATATAAGAACACCCCTCAGTCGTCGATCCTAATATGGATCCCTGAGGCACCCCATATTTTACTTCCCTCCATTCGGACATCTGATCCTCCGCATGCACTCTCTGAAACCTTGATGATGAGTAGTTTTCGATTAAATTTAATCCTCTGCTTTTAATTCCATAATACTGAATTTTTTTCAATAATATATCGTGCCTTATGGATTCGAAAGCTTTACTCAAGCCAAACGCCATCAGTTCCCATTTTTTCTTCTGCTATTTCAAGCATCAATGATGTAATGGCACTGCTCGTCGCCCTATATCCATGCTGGTCCTTACAGATCTAGTTGTACTTTTTCAGAAAACTGGAAATTCTGTTCTTCATTACCCTTTCGAAGACCTTAGAGAGCGCTGATAGAACTGATATAAATAAGCCTGTAGTTTTTCGGTTCATTCTTGGCCCCTTCTTTATGCATGGGTATGATCTTTGCCATTTTCAGTTGTTTGAGAAATTATCCTTCAATGCAACACTTTGTTGATATTGTACTGATTGGTTCAGCTATCTTAGAAAGAATTTTTTTCAGAATACTGAACGTACCATATATATCCTTTGAAGTTTTCGGTTTAATTTTTTTTTGAGAGATTCAGTATTTCTTGTACAACAACTTTTCTTAAGTATATCGAGTTCCCCATAAATTTCTCGATCTTTTGCTGTAGCACAAAAGGACTTGGTGAGCTCCCAGAAGCCAATAATCATAATTCATTAATTCCGGATCAATACCTACCGGGATTTTCTTATTCCTAAAAGTTACTTCTTCATTAATTATTTTCCAAACAGCCTTATTTTTGTTTAATGTCTTTTCAAGTTTTCCATTATTTCCTTTTTTTGACTTCCATTATTTTCTTTCTATATTCCTGTTTGTATATGTAATGTATATGTAATAGGCTTTTTACTGGCTATGTCTTCCCTTATCGACGGAATAATACAAAATGCATCAAGTTAGATTTTCAAAAACTTTACCTCACATCTTGAATCTTAGAGTTCTGTTCTTTTTTCATTAATTTTTCAGGGCAACTCCTTTCAAACTGTTCTATAAACCTTGTCCAAACTCTGAAAGTTTCCTCAGCTGATGAACCCGAATCCAAACAACTCCATGAATTTTGACTCAGCGCACCCACCAAAAGCTTGATGTTCTCTGCTTCAACTTCCTGACCTTTTTTGTTTTATTTCCGACATGTTGCTCATGCTTGCTGACATATCTCATGATTTGAGCCCTATGGTCTGAAATATGAGGTTCCACACTGTAAGGAACAAAATTATCTTTAATATTAGAGTAAATATTATCGACTAACGTTGTTGTTTCGTTGGATACTCACGAAGGTTCTCTAAATGTGGCATGTAGATCAAAGTCCTCCATTACTTCTCCATGGTCTCAACTTTCCCAGGTATTTTCCGCTATATTAACGTTGAAATCAATACATATACTTTCATACCTTACATGTAAACTAGCTCGTAGTCTAAACAAGCACGTAGTCTAGTCAAAAAAACTTCAAATGATCCCTTTGGTGGTCGATATCAATCACCATTCCTTGATTTTTTCAAAAAATGGCCGACATTTCAATATTATTCTCCTCAACCCATGGTAGTGGTTCCACTTGTGGACTTTCATTGTAAAGAATCAAAACATTGCCATATCATCTTTTCTTTGAAAAATAAACTCCCAGTTTGAAACCTCCTATTGCTAAATATGCTGTAATCACCATGTTCCGTTAATATGGGAATATTTATGTCTTCTTTCCCAATAAATGCCTAGATTTCGTCGATTTTGTTCTTCAGTGACCTGACATTCAAGTTCAACAAATGTTTTTTCTTTGACTTGGTTTTTCCTTTTCTTAGAGTGGACACAAAGAAAAACGGAATCACTAATTGCACTAAAATAGATTACATACTCACTAATGCTAATACTGATCTGTTTTCGACCAGGGCTATTGACGCAAATATCGGGGACCATTAAGCTATTATTTTAACATATCCTAATGATTCGACGGAGGCTACTTTAATGACCTCATATCTCGGAATATCTGGCCCATCTCACCAACGTTTCGGTTACTACAGGAAAGTTCCCAACTATTCTGAAGACGGCCAGCGTAATTCCTGTTTACAAAAAAAGGCCACTGACGAAATGGCTAATTATCGTCCAATATCTATACTGAGCTACTTGCCGAAGGTAATTGAGAGATTGGTATATGAAGGCATTTTGAACTATTTAGACAAATTTTCTACTATAAAAAACTCCAAACATGGCTTTCGGCTTAGCAGATCAAGAGAACGGAATCTGCGGCATGTCAGATCTTGGAGTGTGTATATAGCTGCTTGGATGATGGAATTTGTATCGCTGGCTTATTTTTCGACGAGTCTAGTGCATTCGACTGTTTAAATTTCAATTTCATTCTAGATAAGCTCGACAACATTGGCTTCAAACGATTCCTAGAGAATATCCCATAGAAATTGGTGACCTCTGGGGTCTGTAGTGCTACTACTACTTTATTTTGTTCGTTGATGTTTACCAGATTCTGTTAACATACATTCACCTATTTCCTTTGGTATGAGGGTCGTGATTTTTGCTAACGATACGTCATTCATAGTAAAGGCGTCTAATCTACAGGAACTGGAGATGTGAGCTGCTTATCCGTTGCTTCTCGGAATGCTGCCGACCGAGCTCTCTGATTATGAACATCAGCAAGATTGATTTTCTCCATTTTCAAACCCGTGTCTCGGTTGGTCGGTTGATTCTCGATCTGCCCCGTGGTAAGCTACAGTCAGCTGACTGTATGAGGGTTTTGGGTTTGCGAGTGGATGAGAATTTGAGTTGGCGAGGTCATGCTGACTCTGTGGTCAGGAAGTTAAGCGGTGCTTTTGTCGCCATATTGAAGCATTTGTTGTCGTTGAAAGCCTTGATTAATGTATACTATTTCTTTGCATATTCACACATGAATTATTACGCTATTCTTTGGGGCGGATCGTCGGGTAGTCATGCGGTGTTTGTAGCTCAAAAGCGGATAATCCGCTTGATTTTTGGTTTGAAACTCCAGGAGGCCACCAAAGAGATTTCATCGACAGGGTGTTTGTTGGAATAAAAGTAAAATGAAAACAGTTTACAATGCTGAACTGTATGAAAACGTGAATGATGAATTACCAAATCAAAAAACCTAGGAATTATACCACTGATTTAACTGGACGTGTTGGTAAATAACCAGGAATGGATTAAACGGGTGTATGATACTGGAGATAATATCACAATTAGGGAAAGAATTGGTAGGGTATAGGACACGTTCATTACAACCAGTGGTATGGAAGAAACAGATGGTATTATAAGATTGAAAATAAAATTTTGAATATTGATAATTTTGTTGATGTTATTGTAATTGACAAACAAATTTTCAGATATGATCTTCTGATTGGTCTTGATTGTATTAAAAAATTTCGTTTAATTCAAGATGAAAACCTTGAAATTCAACAAAAAATAAAAATCAATAATGATTTAGATGAGAAAAATAAAAATATGATAGATCCAGATACTAAATTGTTTCAGCCTCTACTATTTGGTAGTTGATTATAATTAAAACAAATTGTAGAAATTACTATGTTTTACTACCAATAAAAATATATTTTACATATTTTCTTGTGACTCGAGTTTCGGGAAATGAACTATCCCATCATCAGACAACTGAAGACCTAACAGTGGTACAGAGGTATTTAAACAAAAGTGATAAATATTTTGAATATTTCAATAGATTCTAACACCTAATAGTGGTACAGAGGTTTACAAGCGGAACGTGATAAAAACCCGGTTAAAAAAGAGGGGCCTTCTAACAGATATCAGAATGTCAGCCATCGACAAAGAAGGTTATTAAACAGATGGTACCCATTTAAATATCTCAAATAATTTTTGGGGTTACATAGCTCCGTACAGTCATTCATTATTTTTACGTTATTTTGTTGTACATCTCAAATATTTGGATTTACATAGCTCCATACAGTCATTCATTATTTTTTAAATTATTTTTATCACATATTCATTAACAACGAAATTAAAAAATTTTTCTTTACCAAATAATTCCTACCTAGTATGCCTGGATGTGGATAATATATTTCCAAATATACCGAGAAATGATATAATAGCATTCATTTAGCTTCAGAAATTCTTGAAAAATCACATGTAAATACCGTGATACACGGTGATTTCATTGCCCTTTTAGAACAATGCCTGCACAAGACTATTTTCAATTTAATAATAAAATATACGAACATTTAAACGCCCTAGCTATGGCCTCACCACTGAGTCCACTCCTTGCAGACATATTCATGTCAGAAATAGAAAATAAAATCGTCAATTCGAAACTACCTGTAAATATTCATTTCTGGTATAGATACGCAGACGATATTCTGACGTGTATCTCCGGAACATCCAGACAACTGAGTCAATTTTTGAATTTCTTAAATAATATTCACCCAAAAATTAAATTCAAATTAGAAAAAGAATCGAAGAACAGTATTACATTTTTAGACCTCTCGATATCACACTCAAATAGAAAAATAGAATTCAACGTGTTCAGAAAACCCACATCCACTGATATATGTATTCCTATTGATTCCAATCACCCATTTTCACAAAAAATATCAGCGTATCAATCGATGATCCATAGAGCCTTAGCATTACCCTTATCAAAAAATGACCGCGAAGCTGAAGTCCAAATTATAAAATCAATAGCCGCGAACAACGGTTTCAACCCCAATATAATAGATAATCTAATTCGACAGAAACTATCTAAAATAGCTATGAGTCAAATTTATCCCATCATAAAAACTGCAGAAAATAAAAAATTCATTTCTCTATCATACTTTGGTAGCATAAGTCAAAAAGTAGCCAATAGTTTTTCAAAATCAGAATTATCAACGGTATTATTTAACGCAAAGGACCCTACTCCAAACATACATAAATCAGGAGTTTATGAGTAATCTTGTTCTACGTGCAGTAATAAATATATAGGACAAACAGGACGTTCCTTCAAGACGAGGTTCAACGAGCATAAAATGAGTTTCATAAAAAATGAACAAAATTCTACTTTTGCCACTCATTGTCTAGAAAACGGTCATTCCTTTCCCACAATAGATAATCTTAAAATTTTACATGTAGAATCAAAAGGGAAGAAACTCGATTATCTAGAATCTGTTGAAATTTTCAAATTAGTTCACAATAACAATAATGTAAAAATAATGAATGACTGTACGGAGCTATGTAAATTGAAAATATTTGAGATATTCAAAAAGTAGCATCTGTTTAAAACCTTTTTCAATGAACATAAAAAGAATTTAATGAAAAGTAAACAAAAATTCAACGTTTGCCACTCATTCTTTAGGAAACAGTAATTCATTTCGACAAAAGAAAATCTTAAGAAAATTTTACATGTAGATTCAAATGAAAAGAAACTTGATCATTGAAATTTTCAATATCGTTCACAATAAAAATAATTTAAGAAATAATGAATGACTGTATGGAGCTATGTAAATCCAAATATTTGAGATGTATAACAAAATAACGTAAAAATAATGAATGACTGTGCGCAGCTATGTAACCCCAAAAATTATTTGAGATATTTAAATGGGTACCATCTGTTTAATAACCTTCTTTGTCGATTGCCGACATTCCGATGTTTTCCGATCTGTTTGAAGGGGATGATGGGCCCCTCTTTTTTAACCGGGTTTTTATCACGTTCCGCTTGTAAACCACTGTACCAATATTAGGTATTAGAATCTATTGAAATATTCAAAATATTTATCACTTTTGTTTGAATACCTCTGTACCACTGTTAGGTCTTCAGTTGTCTGATGATGGGATAGTTCATTTCCCGAAACTCGAGTCACAAGAAAATGTGAAAATATATTTTTATTGGTAGTAAAACATAGTAATTTCTACAATTTGTTTTAATTATGATAGATCCAGAATATGAATTTATTAATTTCAATGAATTTATAGACACAGAAAATTTTGATGCCAAGATAAATCATTCAGATGAACAGAAGAAAAGGAAGATAAATATTTTAATTGAAATATAAAGAAATTTTTGCTAAAAATATATTTGATATTGGTAGAGTTGAATCTTAAGAAGTTCATATATACTTCTTGAAAATGAATTTACTGCAAAAATACCATATAGATGTTCGATTGAAGATCAAAAAGAAATAGAACAACAAATTGCAGGATTATTGAAAGCAGATTTGATTGAAGAATCCACTTCACCTCTTGCTGCTCCGGTGTCTGGCTTTCAAGAAAGGTTATAATAGAGGATCGCGTTTATGCATTGATTCTAGAGATTTGAACAAGATTGTTGGTTCGGAAACTCAACCTTTTCCATAAATTGATGAGATGATGCGAAAAACTGGAGATTGTAATTATTTTCAGCGCTTGATATCAATTCGGCTTTTTGGTCAATTTCTATCAGAGTTAAAGACAGGTATAAAACTACTTTTGTTACACAAGATGGTCACTGGCAGTGGAAATGCTTACCCTTTGGTTTAAAAATTACAGCAGCTATTTTTAAAAGGATTCTATCGAATATTATTTGAAAGCATGAATTGAATGGTTTTTGTGTCGTATATATTGACGATATATTGATTTTTTCTAAGAGCTTCGAAGATCATATTCAACAATTAGGAAAACTATTGAAAGCAATTTCTTGGAACAAAAATTTTCATTATAAATACATTCCTAATCAATGTAGAATTCTTGAACTATTCCATAACTAACTACGGAAAAATATAGAATTCAAGTGGACAAGCATCTGTGAAAATAATTCAATGAAATAAAAGAATATTTAATTAGTTCTCCAACTTTGGCAATTTTTGATACGAATTCTCCCATAATTATTCAAACAGATGCTAGTATTGAAGGGATTGGTGCCAAATTAAAGTACAAAAAGATAGAATAATTAGGCCAGTTGCATATTTTTCCAAAAAGTTGCAATCAGCAAAGAAAAAAGCCATATATCTGGAATGCTTAGCCATCAAAGAAGCTATTTCATATTGGCAATATTGTCTTATAGGTAAAGAATTCGTTGTTCTTCCGGATCGTAAACCTTTGGAAAATTTAAAAATAAAATCGAGGACTGATGAGGAGTTGGGAAATTTAATTTTCTATTTATCACAATACAACTTCAAAATTATAAAAAATACAGGTAGCCAAAATCATTTAATAGATTGTTTATCAAGAAATCCAGTTCTTGAACATTCTGAAAATAATGACGATTGTCCTCAAATTGTGAATTTATTCGAAAAAAGATATAATAGAGAATCAGAAAAATATAGGGATTGTCAATTTGAAGAATACAGTTCAGGAAGCAGATATTTTCTACAGAAATGATAGAATTATTATTACTGAGAATTGTGGAAAGGAACTTATAAAAGAAGTACATGGAAAATATGAACATCTTCTTCTTTCTTGGTTGTTCAAAACATTTGAGCAACCAACTGAGACCTTTGACTATTTTCCTATAATAGAATTTATGCACTGCTAAAAAGAGATGTGAAATATGTAGTAGGAATACATCAAGACAAGGGAAAAGGTTTGCATTTCTTTCTCAATTAGGACCTGCTACAAAACCATTCGAAATTGTTTTCAGGGATACTATTGGTGGTTTTGGTGAAAATCATTCAAGAAAACCATTTCTTCATCTACTGGATCACTTAACGAGATATGCTTTCATATCCACGTCAAAACATCAGATCGCAAATGATTTCATTAAGCTTCTTTTTATAATTCTGAAACAAAATCGTATTGATACATTGACGGATCAATGTAGTGGTTTAAATTCAAATAAGTTCAAAAACTTCCTGAAAAGAAATAATATAAATTTAGTGTTCACAGTAGTGAATTGCCGTTTTCAAATAGTTTAAATGAACGTTTTAACCAAACATAAGTGAATCGTATAAGATGTAGAATAAATGAAACTAAAAAGAAAAAAGCATGGTCGAAAATCGCAGAAGATTGTGTAGAAGAATACAATAACACGATACACAGTGTTACAAAGTTTTCAACTTCGTACCTCTTATAATAATAATATAATAATAATAATAATAATAAGTAATTTATTTCCTACAGGATACACTCCCAATTACAGGAAATCACAAAAAATCAGAATACAGTTTCATATTGACATGGTGCACAAAGTACTACAATGAAAAATAAAAAACAATCCCCATAAAATTCAGGTGCGTTGTGACAAATAGGCATTCACTATGGTCCGAGGAGAGTCGAAGAAAATGTCGCATGCATTGCCGAGCGCATTTATTATACCACATGTATAACCTATGGGAGACCGAAAACTGGCATTCGTTCTCCCCGTCCCACAGTAAAAGACCATCTCGCCTCTGGAACCCAAACGGGGAACCAGAAACGGAAGACCTGACAAAAGGTCCGGACAATCAATTTTTCCATTAACAATCTTGAACATAAACATTAGTGCACTTATATTCACCCTGTCGGTAGTGGATATGGTACCGAACCTGGAGAGCAAAAGATTGTTGTCATAGCCTATGGGAGGATACACACCTTCCTCCCTCCACATCAAAAACTTGTAATATTTTCGCTGCACCGACTCAATGCTCTTCCTATGACAGTTATATATAGGTCTCCAAACGATGCTACAGTATTCCAATCGACTTCTTATTAAACAATTGAACAGGGCTATCAAGGTATCCGAATTCTGGAAGTTCCTAGTGTTTCGGACTATGAACCCATATGTTCTATTTGATGAGAGTATCAACTGACTCATATGAGGTACAAAGGAACAACCACTGTCACATACAATCCCCAGATCCCTTATCTCAGTTATACGAGACAGCGCTGTGTCACTGATGCTATAATCGAAATTAATGACCATTTTCTTCTTCGTGTATGTCATAGCACAGCATTTAGATATATTCAAACTCAATCTATTGTCTTCGCACCATATTGAGAGGCTATCGAGTGCTGCTTGTAGCTTAGCACAATCAAGGAGACTGAGTATCCGATGAAAAAGTTTTAGGTCGTCTGCGAATAACAACACTGATACATCAATCACATCCACTACATCATTGACAAACAAAAGAAAAAGTAAAGGCCCAAGGTTGGAGCCCTGAGGGATTCCAGATGTCGCACAAAATTCAACAGAACAATAACCTTCAATCTCAACACGACAAATTCTGTCTGACAGATATGACCCGATCAAATTGACTAATTTATGGCTGAAACCAAACTTATTCTCCAATTTGTTGACTAAAATACTATGATCAATCTTGTCGAAGGCTTTCGCAAAGTCAGTATATATGACGTCTACCTGACCTGATCTATCCAATGTACCTAGTACCTCCTCGAAAAATGAAACGAGATTAGTTGTCGTCGATCTTTTGGGCATGAATCCATGCTGGCTGTCAGCGATTTTGTTGCGGACAAAAGGAAAAATCAAATTGTAAAGGATGATCTCAAAAATCTTTGAAAAATTCGACAAGATAGAAATGGGTCGGTAATCCGAGATCATCGATTTGTCACCCTTTTTAAAAATGGGAACTATCTTGGACCGTTTCCAAACTGAAGGATATATGCCCAAGTTTGCGGAAACATCAAATATGTGTGCCAGCGGGACAGAGAGCACTCCTATGCAGTCCCTGACCACGAAACTAGGTATCTCATCAAGCCCAGAAGTACGCTTATTGGAAAGTTTATATGAAAAAATGCCTTCAATTGTTCCTGAAGAAGTTTAAACCAATTCAAATCTTCAAAAAGATAAAAAAATTGCTTTTCGGAACTCAGTGAGCTCTCATAATAATATTATCAAGGATAGAATTGATGAAAACAGGAAAAACCATGTTTTTGAGGTTGGTGACTTAGTGCATGTTGAAAATGGTGATAAAATTAACCAGAAAAAGTTGGAGGAACTCAGAATTCGACCTCTCCAGATAGTGAAGAAAATTTCTGATTCAATTTTTGAATTAGGATGTGGTCGCAAGAAAAAAGAAGCAAATATTTTCGATATAAGTAAGCTGGGCCATATGTTCCTACTGATGAAGAATTCTTCGTTCCTAGGAATAATTTACTTCCGGATGGGGGGGATGTAACGAAGTCTAGTTAGCATTAGGATTTGTCACTTCACTGACAGTTTTGTTGTTTTGTAAAGATTAATTGTTTCTAGAAGAATTGACTTTTTATTCTTGATTTTTGTTATAAGTATGTTGTAGTTATAATTGATTTATATTTACTGAATCAAATTTGCTATAAAAACTTACATCGAGAGTATGTGAACCGATATGGTTCATCAAGCATTATACAATGCCATCGAGCATTAATCGAGAGAAATTAATGAAGAATAAGAAAGCAATTTCAGAACTATATATAGAATATAAAATTTTAAGTTTTCAATGAATTTGTATTTTGAACTGTTTGTTATTTACTCTGAAAAACGTTCAGTCACCGAAGAAATGCTCTCAGTACCATGAGTATGATATCAGGCACAAAGAGACAATCGCCATTTCTGCTCACAGTTAACTGTTGAATTTGAGAGCTCATCGGTATACAGTGGCATCAAACTATTCAATCATTTGCCGTCAAGACTGAAGGTTTTAGAGGAATTTAAATTTAAGAAGGAGGTTGATGAAATATTGCTGAATAAATGCTTTTATAATAAAAATAAATATTTAAGTACTGTTGTGATATACACTTTTGAAGTTTTATGAAAAAATAAGAATTCTATAACATTTTCTGTAGATTCATTTCCCCTCAAACACTATTGCCAATGTATATGAGTTTTTTGTAAAGGTGTCAAGGTTATTTTAAGTTTTATCGGTGATGAAAAGTTAGAATCTAATATTCGAAAAGGAGAAATGAGTAGATCGCAATTCAAATATTCTAGGATAAGCGTAAAAAGTGCAAAACAATTCTCCAAGATAATAATTTCGTATGGATCTTGGATAAATAACAGAAAATGTAATATCACAAATTCCACTTTCAATAAAATATTCTTAGTCTCTAACGGTTTATTACTTCGAAAATGGTTAATTTCAGTATCTTAAATAAAAAGCAGAATAATTATGTCCAAACGCCTTCAACTTCGAAACAATCCTTTCAATTTATTTCTCTTTTGTGTATAATAGTTATAATATGGTTTTTCACACACACTCTCTAAAATATTCGAATCTGGGACATGCCTTTTTTCTACTTCTTTGTATGTTCTGTAGACGAACATGAAAATCTTAATAGTCTAGTTCTTTGTTCTAGTCTCATGTATGGAGCAGGTCATATATTTGAAGTCTTTTGAAGATTTTTTAAGAAACTTTGTTTCAAGGTTTTTGAGTATATATTCGCCTTTTTTCAAATAAAAAAAGGTCGATATGAAAGAGCTGTATCAGCCAAAGTTTGCTAGGTAATTTCGGTCAATATTCTTATTTCTTTCATTTCTTTTCGGAGCTGTGCAACGATGTAAAAAATTTTATATCTACCAAAAATGAACAGTGTTTCTAAGATGTTTTTGTTCAATTGGATTTTGAAAAATTTCTGAGAAATTTTTCTTGATTGAAATTTGAAGAGGTTTGACAGAATTATTCTTTGTAATATTAAAAGATATTCTTCAGACAAACTTACAAAAAATTCCCATCTTAAGATTTTACGTTCGAAATAGTATCAATTGGATTTTTGTTGTTGCATTATTGATATTTATGCAATGGTTTAGTTCAAAGAGTTTTAAATCCGACAATAAAAGCCTCTGTTTCAAAGATATCCTGTACAATGCATCACGTCTTAGTATTTCAATAATTTTCTCTATGGCGTTATGATTTTCTGTTCACCCAATAATCACGTAGAATATTGAGATAATTGAAAAAAGAAAATGACTGAAGCATTTATGGGAGTTAGTGCTGGTATCGAAATCCGGTTATATTCATATTGATTATGCTGAACAAAAAAAAAAACTGTATTGGAATACTCGTTCAGATTTCACCACATGCAAATGAGCTGAGTCATGCAGTATAATTGAGATCAAAGCATACTCGTTTTGACGGAAGATTTTTAGTGAAGGTGAATATTGAATTCATAATGTATGGGCACATTGGTAAAATATGAATGAATAATTTTTCAGTGATTCACGAATACTAGGACACATTAATATTTAATCGTCTAATATTATGCATCTATTCACATAAATATGATGTTTTCCAAGTAGTATTTTATGCCAGACTTATTTTCTGAAGTTCAGATATTTGATACTTTGTTGACATAAATTCATAATGATCAAGATTCAGAGTAAAAAACTTCAATTCCGCGTAACTAAATTTGACTAGAAATTGAAGTGTTTTACATTGTATTTTAATCCAACAATTTACGAATGTAATACTTTTGAGCAGTTGAATTATATTTGACATTCAAGCTGTTTTCAGATTCGTAGTTTTTCAATGTATTGAGAAACTAAATAATATTGAATTTTCAGCATATTCATTTTAAATATTACAATTGATTTGCTATCATCCCAGCTTCTTCAGATGTATTATATTTTAGAATAATATTTCTCGTAGTTCCTGACTCTTGAATTAGTTTGTGTCATCAATACATATAGTTATGGATTTAAGATTAAACATAACATGACACTGTCGGTGCTGGAGATCAGGCCCCTCTTCCCCACTGGGCACTATGGGCACGTGCCCAGGGCCCTGCGATCGAATGGGGCCCCCTAGTTCCTGCCAGATTACCAAATGATAACCGATATTTAGGTATTACCGAAAAACATTAATTTTGAAAAATCTGATGATAATGACTTACTACAATACCTGCGCTTATTATATTACCTTTAGTTTGCCGCATGCGGATAGCTATACCTTGTACAACATAGCTTGAACTTTTTGACAGATGGGTCAGTGATGGGAAACAGAAAATATCTATTGATGTAAAAAATGTGTTGGCTAAATATGTGGCTGTATGTATGTTTTAAACTATTCAAAATAAATAAATTCATTCGTCAATCAAATATTGTTCGTCGTTGCAAAGTTATA
Organism: Megalocaria dilatata; assembly: GCA_034642435.1. NCBI lineage: Eukaryota > Metazoa > Arthropoda > Insecta > Coleoptera > Coccinellidae > Megalocaria > Megalocaria dilatata. The sequence goes on from CM067857.1 coordinate 73,870,491, forward strand.
TCGATTTCAGATTTGACATCCGTCAAAAAGAAAGATCAAACTAATAAATAAACAGGGTATCCGTATAAGTACTCCACTCTGTCTTAAAAATGAGTTTTTCCGATATTAGTATGTTTAGGTTAATTTAAATACCTATATGTAAGTATAAGAATACAATTAAAAGAAAAATTATTAAATTAAAAAAAGAAGAATTATTTGATGCGGTGTGGTTTATGTCTTAAAGAAATCTATTCGAACGTCATTCGTAATACCAAAGACAAAAAAGGGGAATTCCCGACTCCCGATCGTCGTTTGACTTGACGAACGGGGGAATTCCCTTCAATTATTTGTCTGCGATTTTGTGGCGTTTGTTTTGTTTGTAGTTGTTAGTTTGTTACTGACTGTGCTCGAGCTCTGATAAAAAAAATAGTATTGTTTGATTAAATCGTCGTTTGTCTGTTTTGTGTTAGCGAGTATTTTCGTTATAAAATTAATTAAATACTGGATTATAATATAAAATGTCGAAACGGTCATATCCTAGTGGATCTGAAAAAAGGAAAAAAGCTCTACATCAGAAAGAAGTAATTGAAAAGTTACCAAAATTAACATCATATTTTACTACTACTACTGGAGAAACTTCTGTAAGTAGCAATAAACTCATAAATGTTCCACATGATGACTCAGCTCAATTACAAATTGCGGGAATTTCTAAACCTTCATGTTCCAATTTTGAAAAAGAGATTGAATCAGAAAGCGACTATTCCTACGACGAAAGTGCAACGACTTCAGTGACTTCACTAAAACCTATAACTCCAACTGTGTCAATTGAACAGCAGTTTTCCAACACAGAAGAATTAATATCGCACGATCCCGCCGATTATTTTCACGAAAAGTTTGTTGAAATAAATCGCGAAATTTTAATTCGTAAGGGACCAGTATATTTTCAAAATAAAGATTCTGACTTTTCCGTGGCATCCAGAACCTACAAAGATGGTAATAAATTAGTAACGAGATATTTCAACAAAGCATTATTTATTCGCAAATTAAAGAACAATGAAAGCGTCGAAAGAAAATGGTTGCTGTATTCACCTTCCAAATGCTCTGTATTTTGTTTTTCATGCTGCTTATTTAACCCAACTGATGTTAATCTTTGCTCTCGGAATGGATGTAATGATTGGAAGCATATTAATCACATAATTTTAAGACATGAAAATAGCCCAGCGCATAAGCAATCTATGATGACTTATCTGGCACGAAGTAAAGCGATTGGTAGAGTAGATATAGACTTATTATCTCAACATCAAAAGTGGATTACTGGAGAAACGTACTTAAACGGATTGTAGCTGTTGTAAAATTTTTGGCATCGAGAGGGCTTCCATTTCGCGGCGACAATCAAATCCTAGGATCTCCCAACAATGGAAATTATTTGGGTTGTGTGGAATTATTGAGTGAATTTGATCCATTTCTTGCAGATCACTTAAAAAAATTTGGGAATCCTGGAAAGGGTAACATTTCTTATTTATCAGCAAATATCTGTAATGAGTTTATTGAAGTAATGGGAAAACAGGTTCTAAAAAAAATTATAAATGAAGTTAAATCAGCAAAATATTTTTCCATAAGCGTTGACAGTACGCCCGATCTGTCTCATATTGACCAGCTAACTTTCACCATTCGATACGTAAAAGACTGTGTTCCTGTTGAAAGGTTTTTGAAATTTATACCTATTAAAGAGCATAAATCTAAGTATTTAGCGGAGACCATCTTAAATTTTTTAGAGATACATGATATTCCCATAAAAGATTGCAGAGGCCAAAGCTACGACAATGCTTCAAATATGTCGGGAAAGTATAGTGGTCTACAAACAAGAATCAAGGAAAAATGTGAATTTGCCACCTTTATACCATGTGCAGGACATTCACTAAACTTGGTAGGTGTCCATGCTGCTGGGTGTGTACCGGAGGCATCACAGTTTTTTGAAATAGTTCAGAAAGTGTACAACTTTTTTTCCGGCTCTACCCACAGATGGAATATGTTAACAGAACATTTAGGTTCAAAAAAAGTTGTTAAGAGTCTTTCACAAACCAGATGGTCAGCCCGAGCTGATGCAGTAAGTGCTTTGCATGGGGGTTATAAAAGAATATTAGAAGCTTTAATCACCATCGCAAACGATACTGAACAGGCACGAGAAACAAGAGACGCAGCCCTTAGTCTGTCTAGAAAAATGGGAAATCTAGAATTTATTATACTGACGGAAATCTGGAGCACTATATTGGAAAGAATAGACAGAACAAGTAATTATCTTCAGAAAGAAACAATAACACTGGACGTTGCAACCAATTTGTTGACTTCACTTTATGTTTTTATTACTAACCTCAGGGATAAATTTGATAATTTCGAATCATCTGCCAAAGAAAATAACCCAGAATCTGACTACAAGGATCTATCTCAAAGAACAAGACATAGAAGCTCACGGCAGAGTTTTTTTGATGGCTCTGCGCCATCAGTCCAATTGAATGGAAAAGAGCGATTCAACGTAGAAACCTTTCTGCCAATAATCGATACCTTGAGTGTTCATCTAAAACAGCGACAAAGTTCATATGAGACCGTCAGTCAACGTTTTAGTTTATTTTTTCACTTAAAAACTCTGAATTCCGAAGAGATACGACAAGGATGCAAAGAATTTTCTCAAATCTATCACGAAGATGTAAATGAAAAAGAGTTAGAAATAGAATGTCAACATTTAAAAGAATACTTAAAAAATGTTCGGAGTGAAAATGAAGCATCTAACAGTCTACAGGAAGTATATAATCTATTAAAGCAAAACAAAATTGAAGACACATTTCCTAACGTAGAAATTGCATTGAGAATATTTTTAAGCATAATGGTAACTAACTGCAGCGGAGAACGCTCCTTCTCCAAATTGAAAAGAATAAAAAATGAATTAAGAAGTACAATGCTTCAAGAGAGATTAACTAGTTTGTCGCTGATGTCCATAGAATGTGATATTCTCAATACCATAGATTTTGAAGAAGTGATTAGCGATTCTGCTCATCTTAAATCTAGAAGGGTACCTTTGCAATCAACATAGAATTAATCTAAGGATTTTAAGTTAAGCGAGACAGCGAGTTACTTTAGTAGATTATTTTTTATATTTCCTATTTTTTTATAGTTAGCAATTAAATAAAAATAAATTTAGAACCTTGTTTGTCTTTCTTTATCTATTGTAACTAAATAGTGTTTTCTCAAGGTCATAGGGGCCCCATGATCCTAATGTGCCCAGGGCCTCAAATAGTTTAAAGACGGCCCTGCTGGAGATTGTGGGTTCAAGTCCCGCCATTGCGTATGGGCGTCTTGTGTATGTATGATAATTAAAAATGTTTTATGTCTATATGAACAGTTGCAAGGACATGAAAAAAATTCAATAATTTGAGCTTTCTACATTGTCTAAGTTCCTAGAAGTTCTTCATATATTTATGGCACCATCTAATTCAAGAGTCAGGATGCTCATTTCTTCATTCAGGGAGAACGAAATCATTCATAAAAAAAGTTTTTAGAAAACACCATATTTTGATTTAAAGAAATTCAAAGGTTAACACATCTATGTAATTGCAGTTTCATCTTTCGACAACTGGAAACCTAACAGTTCAAAAATGCAAAACATAACCTCAGGAACTTCTTCAAAAACAACTTACTTCAAATAAGTTCCTTCAAAGAAATTCCTAAAACATGCAGAACATCTTCCAAAAGCAATTTAGAATTTCCAAAACGGAAAACTAGAAAAAAAATTGTAGGAGTTTAACGGAATAAATCTGTATGATATTTAAAATTTTCTGACAATGCTTCTATTAAGTAAAAATCTCTTTTTATTAAAAAGATATCATATTTTGTTCAGGGGATTTTCGGTGGCGTAGTGGTAGAGGATATCAACTACGGTGCCGGAGATTGTGGGTTCGAGTCCCACCATTGCCAATGGGTATTTTTGTATGTGTAATACTGAAAGATATCTGATTTTGATTGGAGTGTGAGTAAATGAGTTGAAAGAGTTTGTTGCTTGAATTTGAAGCTGAGTTGCTAGGGACATGTAAAGGAATAATGAATGAATGAATGGTTTGTTCTGTAGTTTGAAGGCGATATTAATATCTAGTTTTTGAAGACTATTGGCAAGTTTTTCACGTCACCCAAGTACAATATGTTTTAATAATGAAATATATTTAGTTCATGGTTGGTTGAAAGTGTTTGTGTTCAACTGAATTCTCTATTATATTGTAACTGAAAACATTATTCGTAGTTATTGATTTTATAGTTTTAATTTCAGTCACATTGTTATCTCTTGATAAAGGTAATCAGAAGGCTCTTTGAATCAATGATCGATAATCAAATGCTGGAATTTGAGAGTCTCAAATATTGGAATGAACTGAACTATCAAAAAGTAACGGACTACTCCATCCAATATCTGAAATACATTCTGTCAAGAAAGTACCGGAAATTATCGATTTAAATCTGACGGGGCAATGAGGCAGGTAAATTTTTTTTTCCTAGGTTGGTACCACTGTCCTTAATTACTATGCCAAGCTTGAGCGGAATCTGTCAACTAGTGTGTTTGCAACAGCTGATTAAGTCAGTCGATGTCAGAGTGCGTGTCGATTTTTACTATGGATGATTACGTTGAGCAAAGAATTTGTTTAAAGTTTTGTGTTGCAAATGAATTTTCGTGTGCCGATGCATTGAAAATGTTGCAAAAGGCCTTTGGTGATAATGCTCTATCGAAAACTTGTGCATATCAGTGGTACAGAGCCTTCAAGGACGGTCGTGAAGTGGTCGCCCATCGACGGCTTCGATCGAAGATAACGTCGATAAAATTAAGGAAAGGGTGCTGGAAAACCGTCGTACCAGCTTGAGAGAGATAGCACATGATCTTAAGATATCCCACGAGTCCGCACGTACGATTTTGATTGATATTTTGGGCATGAGAAAGGTGGCCGCACGACTCGTACCGAAAGACCTGAATTTTCTTCAAAAACGTCATCGCGAACAGGTTGCTTCAGACATGCTGGATCGCTGTAATTCCGATTCTACATTCATGGAACGCATTATAACTGGTGATGAGACCTGGGTCTACGAGTACGATATGCAAACAAGACAGCAATCATCGGAATGGGTGGCAAAAAATGAGCCGAAACCGAAAAAACCACGCCAAAGCCGCTCGAAAATGAAGGTGATGCTCATTGTTTTCTTCGATATCCGTGGCGTGGTGCACTACGAATTCGTTCCAGAGGGTCAGACGGTAAACAAGGAGTATTACCTAGGCGTTATGAAACGTTTGCGTGAGCGTACCCGTATGAAGCGGCCAAATTTGTGGGCGAACAAATCATGGATTTTGCATGACGATAACGCGCCTTCTCACCGAGCTACGATTGTGACTGACTTTCTCGCCAAAAACTCAACAAACGTGCTTCAGCAACCACCGTATTCGCCGGATTTGGCTCCCTGCGATTTTTTCCTCTTCCCAAAACTAAAATTGCCCCTTCGTGGCACCCGTTTTGAGTCGATTGAAGCCATAAAACAAAATTCGGCGCGAGAGCTAAAATCCATCCCGGAAAGCGCCTATAAAAAATGTTTCGATAATTGGAAGTGCCGTTGACATAGATGTATTGGAGCAAATGGAGCCTATTTTGAAGGCGACCCAATAAATTTTGACGATTAAATGTGAAAATGTTGTTTTAATTGAAAATTCCCGGTACTTTCTTGACAGAGTAGTATATCGAGACATTCAGAAAATATATTATTTATATGAGTGCTGAAAGCTCAGTGGTAGAGCGTCTTACTATAACTGGCGCCAGCGTAGAAGAGGCACTCAGTTGCTTTCGGCCACTATTCCACAGTTGGGTCAAAAATTAACTGTGATGTTCCTAGGGTTGCGTAAGGACACAGTAGAGCCTAACCAGAAGACAGCTGAACAGCTCATTCGCATAAGCTATATAAAAGCTCTTGAAGGATATTCACAGAAGATCTAGGAGTATCAGGATGATATCAAATCAGGATAGTATAAAAAATGTCCAAGCCCAGTAGGAAGAAACTCTTGGTAAAGTAAAATCTTCTGAATTTTTGTTTAATTTAATGGAGCTTTTTTTGTATATTTTGAATTATTATGTGTCAATTTTTTGAAAATGAAATTCAACTTCTTTTCTATATTTTAGGTAGGGCTCTAACTACTGGGCGAATTGTTGCATCTTTTGAATATATTATATTATATAAGGTCATAAAGTTTTGGTGATCTGGTGTTCATATTCATGAAACATTTTTTGATTTGAATAACTTATGAACTAAAACTTTACGGTATAACAAAACCCATAAAAGAAGCATACATACGCCTCATTTATTGATAGTCCGCCTTGAAATAGAAAAAGAATTGAATTTTATTTTAAAAAAACTCAGGTATAGATTTCAATCCAGAATAAAGTTACAATAAAAAATTCCATTGATTAACCTAAGAATTAGAAGATTTTGTTTCGCTTTTTAATTCCTATTTAGTTTGCCTGGATGTACTCGTAGATAATATGTTTTCCAAGTCTTCCATTATATCATTTTATTTCCTTCGAACATTTGAAATGACACTACTATGTCAACGATTGATTCAATAATCCCCATACTTTTGATGCGTCTCCATAGGTTCCTTCGTTGTAATTTGTTAAATGACTTCCAATGAATCAAATTTCCGTTCACCGAGGAGGAATAGCCCTTTGGAATGACAAAAAAGTCACATGTACTAAATCTGGCGAACACGATGTTTGTTTGAGGAAATGGACGACGTGTTTGATCAAGTAATCCATCGAGATTCGTACTTTGTAACACGAAGCGTTATCATGGTGCAAAATCTAATTTTCATCGGCCCAAAAATTCGGTCGTTTCTTACGCAGAGCATTTCTCAAATGCTTTATAGCACCTGGATAATATTACATATTAACAGTTTGACCTTACGGCAGGTACTTATAGTAAACGATTATCAATAAATGCAATTTTCCAGTACTTTTTGATCATAGTATGTATGCATTCCTTTATACTCCAACCATCCATAATCACGAAAATTTTCGGCGAAGAAATCTATGATTCAGAGCTTTTTCTCATTTCATTTATTAACAAATTACCGCAAAATGTAAATTGAAACTAGAAAATCAATAGCTGCAACCAACGGTTGCAGTCTTAACATAATAGTGAGTTTAGATGAACAAAAAGAATTTCAAATAACCATAAACCAAATATATCCGATAATTAAAACCAAAACGTCGAAAAAATTCATTTTTATTACTTATGCGGGGAAAGTACTATCTTTGCGCTTGCTTTTGGGGTCGAAAAGACGCTAATTGCCCAAGTAAACTTCTCGCACGCAAATTTTCATTGGCACACGCAAATTGACAAAATTAAAATAAGACAGTCGAACTGTCAATACTAAATAAGTAAGGTTGGCATTTAAATAAAAATATTTTATACTCCCATTATCCCCGCATTCGTAATTAAAAATAGTATGTGCAACTCGTGCGAGGTTGTCGCTCTCGTGGCTAATCGACAACTTCTCGCACTAGTTGCACAATATACTATTTTTTATCCAACTGCAGTGACGTTAGTGCGGAAGTGGCCAAAATTCTTTCAAAATTATATGCTAAAATCAGCTTTTAAATGCAAAATAAAATATCAGTTTATAAGTAAACAGGTTCAACTTGTAATGGCAAATACTCTTATACTACTCTGTCAAGAAAGTACCGGGAATTTTCAATTAAAACAACATTTTCACATTTAATCGTCAAAATTTATTGGGTCGCCTTCAAAATAGGCTCCATTTGCTCCAATACATCTATGCCAACGGCACTTCCAATAATCGAAACATTTTTTATAGGCGCTTTCCGGGATGGACTTTAGCTCTCGCGCCGAATTTTTTTTTATGGCTTCAATCGACTCAAAACGGGTGCCACGAAGGGGCAATTTTAGTTTTGGGAAGAGGAAAAAGTCGCAGGGAGCCAAATCCGGCGAATACGGTGGTTGCTGAAGCACGTTTGTTGAGTTTTTGGCGAGAAAGTCAGTCACAATCGTAGCTCGGTGAGAAGGCGCGTTATCGTCATGCAAAATCCATGAGTTGTTCGCCCACAAATTTGGCCGCTTCTTACGGATACGCTCACGCAAACGTTTCATAACGCCTAGGTAATACTCCTTGTTTACCGTCTGACCCTCTGGAACGAATTTGTAGTGCACCACGCCACGGATATCGAAGAAAACAATGAGCATCACCTTCATTTTCGAGCGGCTTTGGCGTGGTTTTTTCGGTTTCGGCTCATTTTTTGCCACCCATTCCGATGATTGCTGGCTTGTTTGCATATCGTACTCGTGGACCCAGGTCTCATCACCAGTTATAATGCGTTCCATGAATGTAGAATCGGAATTACAGCGATCCAGCATGTCTGAAGCAACCTGTTCGCGATGACGTTTTTGAAGAAAATTCAGGTCTTTCGGTACGAGTCGTGCGGCCATCTTTCTCATGCCCAAAATATCAATCAAAATCGTACGTGCGGACTCGTGGGATATCTTAAGATCATGTGCTATCTCTCTCAAGCTGGTACGACGGTTTTCCAGCACCCTTTCCTTAATTTTATCGACGTTATCTTCGATCGAAGCCGTCGATGGGCGACCACTTCACGACCGTCCTTGAAGGCTCTGTACCACTGATATGCACGAGTTTTGGATAGTGCATTATCACCAAAGGCCTTTTGCAACATTTTCAATGCATCGGCACACGAAAATTCATTTGCAACACAAAACTTTAAACAAATTCTTTGCTCAACGTAATCACCCATAGTAAAAATCGGCACGCACTCTGACATCGACTGACTTAATCAGCTGTTGCAAACACACTAGTTGACAGATCCCGCTCAAGCTTGGCATAGTAATTAAGGACAGTGGTACCAACCTAGGAAAAAAAAAATTTACCTGCCTCATTGCCCCGCCAGATTTAAATCGATAATTCCCGGTACTTTCTTGACAGAATGTATATCAAATTAATCAACAACACGTGCGTATTCAAAGCGGTCAAGATTTAGTGGAAGATTTTCCTCCGTTTGACCCTGCATCATTGTATTTCGCTCACTCCAAAAACAAAGAAAGCTGAGATGGACGGCCAACATTTTATTGTTGCATCGAAAATTAACAGTGCTGTGCGTAAGGTGATGCAAAGTCGCTGTGCTAAAACTTAACAGGAACAAAACTGATCTCTCAACTCGTACAAGTTATACGAAGCTTCTGAGGGGTCTTCACAAAAGTATCAGTACATCAATTACAACTGAACTTAACATGGCTGAAGCAGAAAAAATTTTGATTGAAAATCGTCGTTTCTGAGAGAGATATCTGCTGCATTTTCTGTGTAGCACATAAATTCATACACACTTCAAAGGATTTTTTCGATATCATAAGCATTGCCATTCGTCTAGTGCCGAAATACCCGAGTCACAAGGCCATCATTGAGACCGAATTTCTGGCTGAAAACTCCACAAATCTTATCGAACAACCATCGTATTCTCCTGATATGGCTCTAGCTGAAATTCCTATTTCCAAAACTTAATTTATCATTTCGCGACAATCGTTTTTTATTGAAAGAAGATATAAAGGAAAGTTTACGGAAAATACTGAAGTTGTTCCTCAGAATTCGCCTAAAGAATGATCTGATTATTGGATTATTCGTACCGGAAATTATTATTTGTTGATTTCACTGTCGTGCAATATGAGTACTTACAGCCAGATCAAATCGTCAATGAGGAAAAATTTAGGCTTCATGATGCGTTTGACATATGTTGTGCGTAGAAAACCATATGATTTGTGGACCGACAATTGAATTTCGCACCATGATAACGCGCCATGCCACAAAACGCTATTTATGATGAATTATTCGATGAAATATGGTATCTACATCTTCTAGTAATCACTGTATTCGCCAAATTTAGCACCATGTGACATGTTTTGTTCTCCTAGCTTAAGTTATCCTTGCGTGAATTTGACTCGTTGAAGGCAATCAAACAAAATTAGATGAAGGTATTGAAGGCTATTCCTTAGAAGTCCTATCACAAATGCCATGGATAATTGGACCAAACATTGGCATAAGTTTGTCGTTTTAGATGAATATTATTTTGAAGAAGACAAAACTTGGAAGAACCTTTACACCATTTTTTTCACAATTTCTTGGTACTTCTTGATCATGGTATTGTTTATTTATTGATCACATTTCCGGTAGGTGATTAAGGCTGTGTCCTATCATTATTACCATCATGCCTCTGTAGATTGTTGAATCGAAATTCGAGAAATGATAAGTATGAAGAAGATGCAACAATTTCAAAGGCTAGCCGTCTAAGCATTACTGGACGTTCACTAAGTAAAGGCATCGTAGGACCAAGGATCGTGAAAAATACACATGAAGGTTTTGGATTCAGTGAAGGAGGTCAAAGAGATTTCTGGTTGATTGGGTATGGATTTAACTCTAACCATAATTTTGTTGAAGAGAATGCCATGAGAACTTAAGGAATCTTGCTCATTTGCGATAAAACCACGTAATCTAAAATGAACAAATAAACACGTAGCTCCACATATCGATGCCATCGGTATGACTCTTTACTTTACTGTTACTGGCTGTAAGTATTAGTATTAGCGGTGGAGAGGTTAGGTAAGATTTGCCGAACTAGATATCACAAAAGAGAAAATAAATGCATTGATCAAGACAGATGGATAGCACTGAATAATATGTGTAGGTCATTGATTGTATTTAAAAATTTAAAAAACTATCTGGAGCTATAAAAGATCACTTGTATTATTTCCAAAAACAAACTAATTACTCCTCCTAAATTTATTAGGGAAAAAGCTCTGCTAAGATAGGTTTCAATATTCTGTTTCATACACCGTAGGTAGTTCTTGTGCTGATTATCACATATTCTATTACATGAATACGGAAGGTACCAACTACATAGGGAAAGGAATATTTTCATGTTTGTAGGTTATATCAACAGCTGAAACTATGGAGCGCATACTTGGCCTTAGTGGAGTATTGGTGGAAATTAGTCTTACCCAACTGGTAGGCACCAATATATATTCCAAGTGATATTACCAGAAACATTATCAATCTGTATAAATAAAATTTTTCTGATAGAAGCATGGTAAGATACGAAAGATATAAAAGAATGTAGCTAAAAAAGCTCTTTCAAAGCCAAATGTTCACTACTAATTCAAAGCTTACCACCATGGAGTGTTGGCAAATATCGATGTTCTGTACTATATTTGGTTACTGGTTTCAGTCCACATCTGACAACGTTGATATCTGTGTCTCACTAATTCAAAAATCAGTAACAGAATGTGAATGTTGTTACATGATTGATCCCACCGCTATTTGTTAGGATAAATAGAAAACTCTCAATGAGAGAGCTCATATTGATTTTCATTGAAGCTATTGGAAAACACTACCATTTTCATTTATAATCAAGTATTAACGCTTTCGAGTAAAGCGTTTGAATGTCAATAAACAATTCAATAAAACTTACAAGATGTATCCCGAAAAGAAAGCACTCGTTACTTTGAACCAGAACAAGCTCAAAGAAAGTTTATCTCGGCATCCTCTGTGGCCAGGATATGTATATTTATGATAAATCATATTCAATATGATAAAACATATTCAACAGAGAATTTCGATTCTCTAAAAAATCAACATTGAATAACCTCTCAACGAGAAATTGTTGAACTGAAACTTATTCATTTATACAAAAAGTAGAGGGAATTTCGAAAAAGCAATCATCAAATTAATTCAAAGTAATCCATCTCTATAAATCCACTGATTTCTGTTGAATCTCTTGAGAAGGAAATGGTGTATTATGAAGATTATAGTCTATTCCACGTAAACGTGAATTTATTTAGACAAACCAGTCATTATAGTCCACGAAGATATGAAATTCAGAGAATACTCCATCGTACTAAAATTATATCATGATATCATCAGTAATGAGTATAAATGGTGATGAAAAGAAATCCATATATTAACTTTTTCAGGAGGACTGAGAGGTAAATTCATTTACATAAATGAAATATTTTATGGAAAATTATCTAATATGAAATATGTTTATACAACTAATAATTTCCAACAGTATCGAATATAAATTATTCAAGTTTTCATTGACAATGTATTCAGAATGGAATTTCAATGAACTCACCTTTTCTCCAGTCGCAGTTTCCAACAGCTCAGTTGCATAGTCCGTGATTACCTCCCAAGCATAATCTATGAATTGAAAAAGATAAAATAACTGATTTTACGTCATGAACTTCAGATCAGAAGAAAATTTTCAATTTTCGTTTATTTTGAGCGGCGCACTTATTTAAAAAATAAAATTCCAAGCTTATCTGAATATTAAAAAAAAATGTATATGAAACAGTAATTTATTTCCACAAAAATGTTTGTACTACTACAACAATTGTTTCACCACGATGTGGCTTCTTCAGGTATTACATTGTACTGTCTGATGGTACCCAGTGTAACCGAGTTTGAATACATTTTTAGGTACGTGACCAAATAATGGAAGCACAAGTCATAAAAACTCTAAGTGTTTATTGGAGTTTGCCGCTCAAAATGCCATTAAGGAAAGGAAAAATATTCAGTAATGGAGAATGATCGACATCTGTTTGTTCGTCAAAAGGATTTTACGGGCATTATACCTGTTCATTTCAAGAAATTCTAAAAGTGTTAATCTATAACTTTTGCTTTCAACGTGGATAATTTCATAATTATTGTTGAAATTATGCCTGAATTCCTTAAGATGATTAGCATATGTCGAATGTACAGAATTGGATATATAACCCCTTTGGTGTTCTTGGACACGTTTCTTGAATGATCTACCAGTCTGGCCAATGTATACTAAAGGGCAATCTTTGCAAGTCAACTTGTAGACTCCGGATTTATTTTCTTTATTTGTATGATCTTTATTGTTTTTTATGTAGGTACTTAGGTTATTAATTGTCTTAAAAGCCGCGTTATAATTGAAACTGCTTTTGAAATATTTAGCAATATTTTCAGATAATCCATTGACATAAGATAACGAAAAATATTTCTGTGTATTGTCCTCTTTTATGATTGGATACACGAGATTCAATGCCATTTTCTTTTGTTTATTGGATACCATTTTGTCTATACGAAAGGGACTGTAACCGTTGTTTGACGCTATTTGTTTAATAATATTTAATTCTTTCATAAAGTTTTCTGAATTTAAAGGGACATTCATTAATCTATGAATAAAACTATTATATGCTGACATCTTTTGGTTGGTGGGGTGGTTTCAGTTTAAATTATAACGCGGCGTTTAAGACAATTAATAACCTTAGTACCTACATAAAAAACAATAAGGATCGTACAAATAAAGAAAATAAATCCGGAGTCTACAAGTTGACTTGCAAAGATTGCCCTTTAGTATACATTGGCCAGACTGGTAGATCATTCAAGAAACGTGTCCAAGAACACCAAAGGGGTTATATATCCAATTCTGTACATTCGACATATGCTAATCATCTTAAGGAATTCAGGCATAATTTCAACAATAATTATGAAATTATCCACGTTGAAAGCAAAAGTTATAGATTAACACTTTTAGAATTTCTTGAAATGAACAGGTATAATGCCCGTAAAATCCTTTTGACGAACAAACAGATGTCGATCATTCTCCATTACTGAATATTTTTCCTTTCCTTAATGGCATTTTGAGCGGCAAACTCCAATAAACACTTAGAGTTTTTATGACTTGTGCTTCCATTATTTGGTCACGTACCTAAAAATGTATTCAAACTCGGTTACACTGGGTACCATCAGACAGTACAATGTAATACCTGAAGAAGCCACATCGTGGTGAAACAATTGTTGTAGTAGTACAAACATTTTTGTGGAAATAAATTACTGTTTCATATACATTTTTTTTAATGAAAATGAGTTTCCATCAAGTAAAGACCGAATCTATCAAATATTTATCTGAATATATTTAACAGAGGTGAGTTATTCAAATCTATTTGTTCGTTGAGAAATATTCCAATTTTATTATGTTCTAACAGATTTAAGGCATTCTAACAGATTTAAGGCATAACTTTTACTTTCTATATGTAGAATTTCAAAATTTTGATTGAAAATATGTCCTCTTTCTAACAAATGGTTGGAATAATAAAAGTAATTCTACATATTCCAACCATTTGTTAGAAACAGGACATACTTTCAACCATAATTTTGAAATTCTACATATAGAAAATAAAAGTTATGCCTTAAATCTGTTAGAATCCCTAGAGATAAATAAACATAATAAAATTGTTATATTACTTAAGGAACAGATAGATTTGAATAACTCACCTCTGTTAAATATATTCAGATAAGCTGGAATTTGCAGAGACCCTTTTATTGGGTTTTAGTGCTCAATAAAAATTTATTGTACTTACTTTAATATAAATGGCAACGAATTTTGGAAACAAGCTTAGTTATTCAAAATGTAATCTTGCCTGATGATACTACTGTGATAGCGAAACTATTGTTGTAAACATAACAATAAAAATTTGTGAAAATCAGAATAACCTTATTTAAATATTATTTAACATCATTTGAGTCTGAATGGTAATTTTCTGGTCCATTGAAACAAAAAGTATTCGAAACATTAAGGAATGAAAACTAGGAATAAAAACGATCCTTGCTAATGTGAATAAAGCGAAGAAGTAATGTTGGTCAAATTTCAGTCGTACATGGATTATTAATATTGACAGTATTCTGATCATTCTAGATCGTCTGGGAAAATCCAACAGGTTGCTTTCGTGCAGCTTGTGTGAGTGAGGAGATCATTTGTGTTTTGGTTAGATTTTGTTAATGTATCCTTACGTCGCCTTAGGCTTAGCACTGTTGACTTTCGACCCAACAGAGGAATTCCCGCTTACAAGTTTGGCGTTTGAACCACTAAGCCACAGACGCTCATTAATCATTTCTGTACTGAGTGACCTTCCAGTTTCCAAAATAACCTCATTTTTTCTGACTTTCTTCAACAAATATGTTGCCGATTCTTTCAGATTTACCGTTTCATCGTTTAGGTGTATAAACATTTTCAGCTAAATCAGAATGAATGTGTTTCTCCATGTTCTTGATATATGAATTCATTAGATAATAGACATCAATATGAAATTGTTCTTCTTTGAAATATTTGGAAAACTAAGTAACTAATGATCACATTCGCGAAGCGCAAGAACGGATTTTCGTATTTCACGAACTTCATCAGCTTGAGTTAAAACTCATCCAAAAATTTCTATTACCGCAGCTTGAAAAGTATTTTGTTTATGAACAGGTGCGTTCTTAACCGTTTTATATCAAATTAATTGTTACTCACTGATATCTTCTTCGGTCGCATTTTGTGCAACAACACAAAATCTAATGAAATATTTATCCTTTAGCGAACAAGGAACCATATGCAATTTTCCTGATTCATTGATGGTACTCAGCAGTTTCTCATTCAGTCTGTTGGATCCATTCAACCGAAAGCAAACCAATCCCAACTGAAACAATTCAAGATTTACTTTGATCATTTAATTCAATAATTGCAAACTTACCACCACTTTATGGAATATCTCAAATCTCGAATCTTTCTTCACTGAAGCTTCGAATTTTTTGGCGAGTCTTACGTGATGCCTGATATATGCCTGAAGGCCAGATATGCCGTAGCTTCTAAAGACGAACCAAAGCTTTAAAGATCGGAATCTCCTACTCAAAGGAACACCCCAGTGTCTGTAATCTATGGTGGAATTGGAATAGCCATGTTGCAAGTAGAGTGGGTCAACTACAAGAGCTGATGTCAGTTTATACCTGGAGATATTATGAATTCTTGTGAAATAAGTTCAAACAGGTATTTTGGTGCATAATAGGTTGTGAAAAGGAAATACATCATTTTTGCGTAAACTTCAAGAGTTTATTTGACATGTCTTGGATTACCCGATTTGGGTTAAATACATACCGTTTTGTTCTAAAATTTGTTGCTATTTTAAGAAAAGCTTCACCTAAAAGTATTGGTCCTTTTTGGCGAAAAACACTAGTAATCGATTTTCATAATCTTCTCTTGGTACCAGTTTATTATATTATAACTCAAGATTTGCAATGAGAGAAAAAGATGATAATCGCTTGGTGTCAGCTACGAACTATCTGGCGAGTTACTACAGATGTGTGTGACCTGGCGTTCTCCTGATGGAACACAACATAATTTTTGGTGGTCAATTATGGTCATAATAAATGATTCCTTTCCAGTCCCACCAAATGACCGTTAGTCATGGTTTGACCACCGTTTGAGCTGCTCCACCGCGTTTTGACCTTGATGGTTTTCGCAAAATATTGTTGTATATGACCCATTTCACCATTTTTCATCCACAGTCATCATCCGTTTAAGAAATGGGTCGATTTAATTACATTCGGCCAAGGCTTCGCAGATGGAAATTCGATCCATCCTGTTTTTTGGTGTTAATTGATGAGGCACCGAAACATCGACCTTTTTTTAATCCAACTTTGTGCAAATGATTTAAAATTCTTTTATTGTCGACCTTTAACTCCTGGGCGAAGCAACAACTACTAACATGCCGGTCAACATCGCTTATTTTTGTGATTTGTTCGATATTTTCGACGGCGGACTTGTCTGTGCATGGTGTATCTTTAACATTAAAAATACCTGAACAGAATCCAGGAAACAAAAATTGAAATTAGCTGTCACAGTGCCGGAGCATTAAATATTCACAATTTCAGCCACTTGGCTTGCAAAAAAGCAAAAGAATTTCTTTAGTGACAAATGTCACCTGGACAACGAGCATAAATCTGAAATTTCTTGATCGATACTTTACAAGATGTCAGTCACTCCATCTACCGAAAAGGTAATGGATTTCTTTTCCCCCAATCTTTTACTTACAGGTGTACCAGAAAATAATATTTTCTAGAGTTACCCAAATCACTCCCGCATAGATTATGCAATTTGGCATAATTTTCGAGTTATGGTGTTTCGATTGTTTTTCGAGAATTTCGGACCTGATCGACTTTGAATTTTTCTCAAATTTTGCAGAAGATTTTTTCAGAATTTTTTATTGTAGTTCGTTCCTTATGAATAGTCCTTCATGTATAAAAAGTAGGCATAACATAAAAAGAAATTACAAAAATTAGATGCACAATTTAGGTTCAAGTCAGATTCGGATTTTTATGTGTGAATCGAAAAGTAAATAAAAACTTATTAGTTTCTGAATAACTTTCAAACTGCGTTAGACCTTAAGCCTTCAAAATAATATCAGAAAGAAGTAATTGAAAGGCGACTTCTATCTGCTACAATTAGCCTTCGGAGATACTAAGGTGGAAAATTGGGAGAAAATAATTTAATGGATAATTGCCGTACCTTTCATAATTCATAAGTCTGATTATGACAGAAATAGTCTAAAGTAGCAAAAAATAACTTGAACACAATAAATGGATACAAAATTACTCAGCAGGAAAACCGCTGACAATTTTTTACTCGATAGATGAATTTTGAATATTCAGGATTGTAATGTTGGCAACTGTTAGACAGACGTTGAGCAATCTATTTGTATTACAACGAAATAGTTTTTCTTTTAAGCATTAAATGTGTATATAAATCAGTCAGCAACCGACAGCATGGGAAGGAGGAATGCAAGAGGGTACTGAAACAAAGAAAATTAGACGATTTGAATATATAACTAACCCGACCACAGAAAGATATGAACATAATAAAGTGGAAAGAACAAAAGTTACAAAAATCTTAAGAACAAAGAAGACAAGACATCCTGAGCAAGGAATTCGAAAAATTGAGGGTGAACTTGGACAAGACGAAACGAAATCAAGTATTATATAAGGATCTTAAGCTGTATAAGAGAGAAGCAAATCTGTGGACGGCGGGATTTGTGAGAGATCGAAGTGGATGGTTCTTGATAGCGGAGGAGGATATCTTGGAAAAATGAAAGGAGTATTTTGGGACACTGCTCAACAATGATACAGATATTTTTGATGTTGTGTCAGAATATCAATCCGCGGAATCAGAGATCCAAAAACCAACTGTAGAAGAAGCGATAAAGCCATAAATTCTATAAATAATGGTAAAAGTCTAGGTATGGATGATATAAAAGCGGAATTGCTTAAATATGGATGTAATGATCTACATGCTAAAATACATCACCTTATAGCGAGAATCTGGGAGGGAAAAGTAATGCTGAAAGAATGGAAAGGTGACACCATCCTGCCGATTCACAAAAAAGGGGAGAACAAGTCTTGTCATAATAATATTTATAATATTATTATAATTATGATAGAGGTAAATCTATAATAAACGTATAATACAAAATAGTGTCCATTACATTATTGAGAAGATTACTTCCATACATGGAAGAGATCGTTGGAGAATATCAGTGTGGTATCAGGCCTGGCAGGTTAACAGTTGATCAGATATTTACAATAAGACAATTACGTGAAATGCACTTGGGGTATAACAGAGAGATGTACATCAGATATTTATGAACTTTCCACAAGCCTAGGATTCTGTAAATAGAAGCGCATTATGGAAAGCTATGACAGAAATGGGTGTTCCCGTAAAATATGTAATACTTACACAAATGCGCGTGAACAGCTCCTTTGCTGAGGATAGGTGGTAAAAAACAGAGGCCTTCAGCAGAATCTCTGGACTTCGACAAGAAGATCCGCTCTCTCCTCTGTTATTCAGCCCCGCTTTGGAGGTTGCAATGAGGAAACTAATCCCTGACCAACAAACAGATGGATGTCTCCGGTCAGGGCCCAAAGATGATCCTGGAGTATGCCGATGATGTTGACACAATATCCCAGTCAAATAGAGATATAAAGGACATTTTTTTCACGGTTCGAATAACTTGCATCAACCATGGGTCTTCAGGTAAACGAAGATAAAACCAAATATATGGTGGTATCAAAACATACAAGACATCCTATAAGACAGAATGCCTCCATTAGCGATTATAATTTTGAGGTTGTAAGAGAGTTTAAATATTTGGGATCCTTCATCACAGATAACAACTCAGTGGAAATAGATATCGCAGCAAGAATACTCTCAGCAAGTCTCTTTTCGCTCTGCAACATCTGTTCATCTCCACGTTAAGACCAGTTATTACCTATGGTAGTGAGACTTGGACATTGAATAAAAAGGGACATAAATAAATTACTGGTATGAAAAAGTAGATCTTAAGCAATACTTACGGTTCTTGTTAGGATCTGCATACGAACGAGAGGAGATGGAGATACAACCAGGAATTTAAGAACTCTACGGGAAGACAATATCGTGAGATATATTCAAGCCCATAGATTGAAATGGGCAGGACATGTTGTGAGAAGTAAAGATCAGCGCCTCATTAATATTGGGATATACCAGAGGGCAGACGATCGGTAGGCCGACCCGGAAGAAGATGCTGTCAATGACGATCTAAATAGCTGAATATATGGCAGTGGGAGATTGCAGCACAGGACCAGGCGAGTTGGAAGGATATAGTGAGCGAGGCTATGGCTCAATAGGAATTGTGAAGCCTATGATGATAATGATGATAACTGATTCGTTATTGGATTCAGAATATAAATAATTGAACAAATCCAGAGTTTCAATATGATTTCAATAAATTATCATTCCATCATAATGGACACTATCACTGGAATCATATACATTCCTAAAGGAATCATATACATTCCTAAAGGTATCATATACATTCCTAACGAAATTAGATACATATATGAATTATATACATCGAATACTAATCAGCAAACAAAGTCAAATTTTGAGTAAACATTAACTCCGTGCGAGCTTCAAAAGACATGCTCTTCATGCCATTATTGATCCTCCACCACATGGAAGCCAGTTGGGAATACACGTTTGAGCATATATCTCGCTTTGTCGTTGCCAAACTCTTAGACGTCATAAGAGCCAATCGCTATTGATCAAAAAACAATACGCGACTTCAATCCACTATTATCCAAGCCAGTACTTGTGGAACATTTGAACCCAGTGGAACCCCATGGAAGCGCCGTTCCAGTCAAGTTCGAGAAGATAATCCAACATTCTAAATATCCAATCAGTTACGTTCACATTTCTGACTTCTTGAGGATGATTTCGAAGGGAAACTACCGTCACTGATCCTTTACCAAAACACTAGAAATGACTCTGGCTGTTATAGTTTCTCCTATTCTAGGATTTGTAGTAAATAGATCAGTTTCTTCTAAACGTTGAAATACTCGTTTTATATTACAGAGGCCCACATCACGTTTTTAGCAGTAGCGTGCTGACCATCTTTTCTAGCTGCCACAATTTGTACCAGAGCAAAAGTATTTAAATCCATTTTAACAGTCACACGGCAACACAACACAATCAAACAATTTGCCACAGTCATACGAAACCATTGAAATAAAAGATATGCTGATAATTGTTTCGAAGAATTCAGCAAGCAGATCCCCCTTTTTTTAAACACTTATAGAAACAGCAACAACTATTTTCATTTAAGCAATTACTATCAAATCATCCCATACAGATAGTAAACTATGTTACAATTGAAAAAACTAAAGATTTGTGAAATCGATATAAATCACGAAATTACCATAATTTTATACTCTGCTATATATTTGTGATGCGAATGCAACAAAGAACTAGTATGATTTGAAAGTTTGTATGCATCATGGGTATAGTTAGAGATTTTGACCTTCTGGCGAGTTACAAACACTCTTGGCAAAATGTTCGCGAAATCAACTATATTAGGGCATAAATATCTATTCTATATAGCCTACTTAAAATTGATACTGTACAAGGCTAATATAGAATATCTATAGAATACATTACCTCAGCAGAAATTAGATGTAATGATTTCAGTCTATATATTTCTAGATAGATTGATAAAGTATTCAAAATAATGGAAAAACTCACCTATCTCTAACCCACATACAGGAACAGTCATAGTTGGTAAGAAGAAATTTATTCGGATTAGTATTAAAAGAATCGGCATACTCTATTCCTTCCAACAAATACTTAAGTTCTGGACATATGAAAGAACTTCCAGCGTAAGCTGCATCTACATGAAACCAGACGCACGGAAAATTTTGGACTACCTCCCCTATCTGTTTGAGGTTATCGAAGGAACAACAGGATGTTGTACCTAGCGTCGCTGATACGAAAAATGGTACTAATCCGTTGCTTTCGTCTTCTTCCATTGCCTGAAAATATGATATTTTATGACACACAAAGTTAACCATTTTCTTTAAATACGAAAAATTGACTACGCCAAAGATCTTCAACTGTACAATTGAACAATTTATAAATTCTGAGGATCGTGGTAAAGATAATGATTTTTCTAAAATCTTCGAGCAAGTTGAAATGTCGAAAATTTTTCAAAAATTTTTTTTCGACCAGATACTCTTTAATTATTTATTTAACTTGTATTTTGTTGATTTATTTTTTTTAAACATCTCTAATATAATGTTCATGGTGCATATGATGAATTATCTTTCGTATTTTTTTCATCATCACGCTTCTGAAGCAATTACTTACCAGTCTTAATGTTTCGCTGTTTAAGGACGCATCATCATCTGCTTCTAAAATTCTGAGTTTCACGAAACTTATCATAGCATCTTTTTCGACGGAAGAATGTGCTTCTCTTGAGCAATATCCCATGAGTTTTGATAAAAGGAGACCTTCTTCTACATGGGGATGTTGCTGTTTCAATCTTTTTATTGCTTGCGCTCTAGCTGCCAACATTGCTACCAGCGTGCATTCACTTGCAGAAGTCTAATGAAGGATCATTAATTATTAAAAATTATATAAGAATTCTCTCAGCTAATTATTCACCTGTATGACGCCACCCCCACGACTATCTTCAGGATAAGAGAGAAATTGGTTTGGTAGTCCTATGGCTTTTCCTACAACATCTTATGGTTAAAATGTGGTTTTCTAAACTGAATTTAAACAGAATTTGGAATCAACCATGTTTTCCTACCAAAAATTGGGCAAATTAAATCTTCGTTTGAATTGAGGTTTCACATTTCTTGCAACTGCGCTTTCCAAATATTATTCTACATCTAAACAACTGAATACTCGACAAAGGATGAAAAAATATGTTGATCCAGGTATTGTAGAAAAAGGGTGAACATTTTCTGTGCAGTGGGTTGCAAAGGTGGAAGTTTGCTTATTTTGTTTATTGAACCTCGCCTTGAAGAATGCCTTTTCTATGTACCTCAAATTGCAAGTGGAACATAATAATAATAATGATATGTTTATTGCAAAATCAAATACATAATACAAAATATGCGAAATATTCAATTGATTCCATATGAAATAAGATAATGCAAATGGGCTTACATTGAATTTGTTATTATCGTAGCCCCTATAAACTACAAAGAGAGAACAAACGTCCATATAATTTCTTCATGTTCCATACGACTCGCAAAAAATGAACACACCCGGAAGAGAACGAATATCTATCCTCCCAATTCAATGATAATTTAGCAAACGATAAAACACAAAAATAAGACAAGGATAGGTGCTATGATAAACAGAAAGTTTTTCGAATTTGAACAGTGCAATTTGCATCTACATTAAGGTTGAAAACTCGAATACAGCCGAATAGGTTTCGTTGATTACCGGGTATGAGCAGCAGACATCTTGTTTCAAAGCTTTTTGGCTTTTTTACTGCAATGCTGTAATGTCGACGAACGCAAGACAGCCAGTCACCTGCATAGAGACAGTAATAATTTTTAATACAACAGCGCCATCTAATGCACGAAAATACACACATGTAGCATACCACATCAAGCTAAGTCAAGATTTGAACTGTAATCCCGGTTACTTCAAGCGTCACAGACGAAGAAATCTTCCTCATGTTTTGAGTAATATCCTACTATGCCAATAGTTAGCAAAATACGATATGTATGAGCTATGGCAACTTGCATCTGTCTTAAAGATCAAAATTCAAAAACAGCCGAAAAGATTTTGTTGATCGTCTGGCATAAGATGGCGATGTTATTTGGCAAAAGATACTTGTTCCTATGCAGAGCGAATATAGGTACGTGACTGTGTTGCATTTTCGACATTACAGCATTGAACTGAAGATGAACATGCATGTCTGCTGCTCATGTCCAGCGATTAACAAAACCTATTCGGCTGTATTTGAGTTTTGAACTTTGACAGAGATACAAGCAGTGGCGGCTTGTCCTATGAGGTAGGTGAGGCAGTGCCTCACCAAATAAACTCTGAAAATTACACGTATTAATCGCATTAATCGAATATTTTATTGATCCATTTCACATCCTACGGTACGGCACTGGGTCTCTGTTCCATAATATCCATGATCAATCTCACGATTCTTGCATATTCATTTCACTTCCTCTTTAAGAAGTAAACGGTTCGAGGCGTGCCTCACGCGCTTCCTTGTCTAGCGCCTTATCTACATCGATGCGACGACCAATCGAAAATATTCCTATGCCTTTGGAGGCGGCTTCTAAAGATAGATTTGAGGCATGCCTCGCCGAAGGGCCATCTGCAATTATTCTGCACTATTCAGGTTAATCGGGAAGCGGGAAATCTGGTTAGGTTCGCTATGTTGTGGTTTGGTGGTAGCGTTTCCTGTGTCTCGACTGTCTCCTGTAAGTTTGTCTCCGTGTTCATGTGAACTTTTTTCGAAAAGACTTTTCATTTAGTTAATCGAGTTCATTACTACCAGAAGGCGAAATGGATTCAGCGGAACCGAGAGAGTCGTGTCAAATTCCCAAGGTAAATGAAAATATTCGAAGTACTTGTGATTTTGTATATTTTTTATAAATCAGCAATATGTTTCGAGTCACGCGTCAAAGGGAAATTCAAAATTTTAATGCTAGAGTCAAAGAAAATCTACAAATTTCAAAAATTCTGATAAATATTACGATGCAGCTCTGTATGCAAGAGTTACTCTTTAGGGGACACGATGAATCTAATGAATCTCTAAATCGCCGAAATTTCAAAGAATTGGTTAATCTGGTTAGTACATTTGACACTCGGTTAAAACCTTTTTAGAAAATGATATTAATAGTAGATCAGTTTTTTCTGGCACATCTAAAACCATACAAAATGAATTCATCGATTCGGTTGCTTTTGTTGTGAATAAAAAAATAAATAAGATAAAAGGGATTTTACGATGTAAGTTCTGGGCGTTCTGCGGATGATTTATTTCAATTTTCATCTGCCAAATTCGGAAAATTTGGCTAGCATTCAAAATTAGTGTCTCAAATATACGATCGGACTAGTGTAATGACGGAAGAAGTACACGGTTTACAGACAAAAATCAAATTTATAGTACCGCTCTTCACTTATTGCAATGCACACGTATTCAAGTAATGCGTTTTTTTTTGGTTTTTTGGTTTGCGTTTTAAGTAATGCGTTTTTTCTCAGCCCTTTCGGGATTTTCATTATATTCATCCAAATCAACAAAACGTATCCAAATGTTAGAGCAAATTGGAGGAAATCATATACCTACAAATGTAGCAACTCGTTGGAATTTTACTTCACGTGCCGTTCTGACAGGCACCTTTCATTTTATACTCGATAGTAATAGTCGGGATTTTTATCAAAAATCAATTAGAGGAGCAGTAGGTTTAAAAAATTCTTTAGAGGATGCTCAGAATATATTTTTTTAGAAATATTTGTATTAATTTTTAATCAAACCGATACTGTTTTTTCTATTTTACAAAACAGAAACATAGATATTCTGAAGGCGAGAAATCTACTGCAGGCAACAGTAAGTAGAATACGTGAATTTAGTAGTAACAGTTCTAATTTTGATACAATTTATAAAAAAATGGACATCGCAGATTTACACTAAACACATCGCAAAAGAGTTGAAATGGCAGATAAAGTTCAACAATTGAGACAATTTTTTTTGAAATTCTAGACATTATAGCGACTCAAATAGAGGGTAGGTTTTGCGACATTGAAAAATTACATTCCTTCGATTTGTTAAATAATTCAAAATTCTTCATTTATGAAACAGAATTTCCTCATGAGCTTTTCAAAGACTTGGCAACGCAATGTAATAATTTTGATATATTATATATCCACTAAAAACGAATTAACTGTTCTATTCGGAAACGATATAATAGAAAATAGCACAAACCCTTATGAAATGTTAACTTGTTTTGAGGATACTGACTTAAAATTTTGTACGCTAGAAATCTTTAATTTATTATGTTTTGTTGTTGTTTTGCCAGTGACAACTGCTTCTGCACAGAAAAAAGTTTCTTCGCGATGAAAAGAATTAAAAATTATATCAGAAATGCAACTAACTGAACAGGTGTGATGGAGTAATATGGCAAAAATTTCAATTGAAAAAGAATTTATAAAATCACAGGATGGGAACATTTTTATAGACGAGGTAATAGATTATTTCGCTGAACAGAAAAATCGCAGAATTTTTTGGTCTATAAAAAATTCTAATTCACGATTTCAATTTAGAATTAATATTTTTTTACAACTTTCAGAATATATTCTATAGTATTCGCTGAGTCCGTTTTTATTTTGTTGATTTAGAGTTTATTTTATTGATTTGGAGTTGATTCCTATATTTTCGCTAATATTATATTGTCATTTTAAAATCTTCGATCTTCATCTAACCCTTTTTCCTTTATTTCCATCATACCCATCCCTTACCTGGCAAGAATGCTCGATACTTTCAGGTTGGTTCATGCTGGACATCTGCATAATAATGATTTTCATATTACAGCAACGCAACATGTCGAAAAAATGCTCAAAAATCATTTATTGGGGCATTTATACCAAAGGATTTTTCTTTAACTGAAGATAGGAACAAATTTGTCATATAAAAATACTAGCCATAAAATGATGAGGATTTGTATTTGGATTCAATAATTCAAATTATTAGTAATAAAATTTTTTATTATGCAACTGACAAAGTAGAGTTCACTAGATAAACTTTGCCCATAAACTTATATATATATATATATATATATATATATATATATATATATATATATAAATATATATATATATATATATATATATATATATGTATATATATATATTAAGTTTATGGACAAAATTTGTCTAGTGAACTATATATATATATATATATATATATATACATATATAGATATATATATATATATATATATATAGATATATATATATATATATATATATATATATATATATATATATATATATATATATTACAATAATAATTTTTTTTCTGATGTGCCTCACCATCTTATACTGTCACGAGCTGCCACTGGATACAAGTTGCACTGTCCCTATTCGATTCAAAAAACTTTCTGTTTGCCATAGCTCATACTTCTCATCATTTTCCGGAATGAATATCCGGCGATTCAATCAATTCATTTGAAAACACAAAACAACAGTATTCGCCTATAACACTGCTAACTACTGAAGAGAAGTAAGTGATTCCGATATTTGAATTCAAACCGTCATGGTTTTCAAAATTGCGGACGGAATATGCGACTATATAATGAGTATATGCATAAGTAGAACGATTTACGGAATAAAGCAATTTTATACATGGTTAAGAAAATCATTACTGTAAACCTCACATTTGCATTATGAACGTCGGATCTAAATTTTATTTTATTATATGACTACGGAGACGACTTGTGCAAACATTGGACTCTCTGAATTCTTGTCTTATCTCACACGCATGCATCGTTTCTTAATAGCATAACAGAAATTAAAAAGGCTTAGAACAAGTGAATCAGTTAGTAATATTTTTGTCTTTTGTGGGAATTGATGCCTATAAGGATATATCTTCTCAACGCACTGTAGCGAACAACTTCTTCGCTTCTCGTCTAGAAACCTGCCTTGATCTATCGTAGTTTGACTGGCGTACCAATAGAAGTCCCGACCAGTCATCAGATTCGTGACTAACCGTCCCCGCCAGGTTCAAATAGAGCAAGGCACCGCGTTTGGCGATCAGCGTTCCAAGCGGACGCCGGCGTCACAGGCAGAGCCTGCGCATCACGCCTGTCTGAAGAGTTTCAGATGCGCATGCTCGGAAACGAAACGCCGTCTCCCGAACTAAGAGGTGGAAGCTCCCTCACAACATCCGCATTTCCTTCATCGAGAGCTTCATTGGTGACCCCGACGTGATTGTGGGGTTTGCTTTAAGAGCGAACCAACCCGTTCATTAGGTGGCCCTAATTGCCCTCTATCCAGCATTCCGAGATGGCCCTTTCCTTTCCAGATCCCTGCTGGAAATGGTACCGCGACCAGCCCAGCGGCGGACTGTATCCTTGCCTGCTCCCAACGCCCTATTTCGTGACCTTATCGACGCTCACTGGAGGGGGAGCGAACAACTTCTTCGCTCCTCGTCCATAAACCTGTCTTTTTCTGTCGTAGTTTGACCGGCGTATCAATAGAGGACCCAACCCGTCAATAGAATCGTGACTTACCGTCCCTGCCAGGTTCAAATAGAGCAAGGTACCCCGTTTGACGATCAGCATTCCAAGCGGACGCATGGTCACCGGCGTTACAAGCAGAGCCTGCGCATCAAGCCTGTCTGACGAGTTTCAGATGCGCATGCTCGGAATCGAAACGCCGTCTCCTTAACTAAGAGGTGGAAGCTCCCTCCCATCATCACATTTCCCTCCGTGAGCTTCAGCACTATAAGCTTGGATAACACATGATGTATCATGTTTAGTTTTTATTCAAAATATCCCCCGAATTACGAGCTGATGTGGCAATGGCGACTCCATCCATCCATTAACCTTAACCACTAATTGATCAAGAACACTACCTGCAACATCACCAAACACGAGAGTCTGGGTTTTATCCGTATTTAACAGCAGATGGTGTTGGGGTTAATTAACTGCCATGCATGCCAGATCAGCATTAATATCTCTTTATTAGACCGAAGAATCTCCGATACAATAAAGAAATATAAACGCTGCGTGTCATCTACGCATCGGTAATCTGTACAAAATTTTAGTCCTTTCATAATGAAGAAAGTGTAAATGCAAAATATAAACAGGGCTAACACAAAACCCTGCGGTACTCCACAGTCCGCTTCTGCTCGCTGATATCTTCAGGAACTGACGACGGTTTTCAGAGAAACTTTCTAATAATTGCAAAAAACTGATGTGTTTCAAGATAACTATCAATATTCTATGGTTGACTCTATCAAAGGCCTTACTAGAGCGAAAACACAAAATTCGCCGGAATCTGTTTTTAGGATGATAGAATCGACCACATCCAGAAGAACTTTGCAACCGAACACTTTCCTAAACTTAGCAGGGTAAGATATTATATCTTTCCCAATGAGACCTTATTCTGATTGCTGAAAATTTTTTTCGAATAATTTGGCGCCAGGCGATGAAATAAAGAGATGATTGAAACTAGTTAGGTTATTTACTTTACGAAGTGGAAACACATTTGAAATATTCAACTATCAGGAAACTTTAAACACAAAATAGCACTCCTGAAAATATGGACCAAAAATTTGAACAAGTATGGACTGCATATAATGAATATTTCAATATTTAACACATCCGGAATGGTGGCGTTTGAATTGATGGAAAACAGCATCTTTGAAACTAAAATTTATAAATTCCTGGTGTTGGGTCATTTAAATCAAATGATAACGAATATTGGATGAATAAACCTCGAAATATTGCACGTGGAAGAGAGGAAAAAACTAGACATCCTGAAATCCATAAAAATCCACAAATACAAAAAGCCCGTACCGATAATAAAACTATTGAATGAGCAAACAGGCCTGTGTGGTAAACCCCACTTTTTGAAGTTTTGCCGAAGCCATATATATATATATATATATATATATATATATATATATATATATAATATGTAAAATGTAGTAACACTACGAAACTTGAGTCACTGTATAATCAGTAAATAAAAGTGATAAAAAACAAAGTAATTTTTCATTTCATTCCAAATGATAACGATTTTGATGTATTTGTTTTGTGGTTGAAAGCAATGTTGATATTTAATTCTAAATTACTCTTGGCAGCTTTCTTCTTATATCAATCTCGATTTGTCGATGATTATTTCGAAAAATTTTTTTTAATTATAATCAACTCTTGGATAATTACAGATCAAACAGTTCAATATATAGACAATTCTTACCAAACCAATCCAAAACGATGGTTTCCAATTCTGTACATGCGGGAGATGCTGCCTGTAAACATTTTTTGGTTATTCGAATACACACAGAAAATTTTCCTAGCAGTAACATTGAAAAATTTTCATTTTATTTTGTATATTCAAAAACATGCTTAACCGAAACTCATAAAATATCAACTCTCCAAGTCTTATCACCATATAATTTTCTGGTGTTAATTTGTTTGCTCAATGGAGATAATTGAGGATATGAAAGCATTTAAATGGTTATCATTTAACTGGTGGGTCGAAAATCAACACTACTATTCCCGAGGCAGTCTTAGGACAACAAAGCCTATCTACAACATAATTGAACTCCTAACTCGCACAAGCTAAAAAAGCTTCTGAGATCTTCATAGAAGATCTAGGAGTATCAGGATATCACAATAAAATTCACCGATTCATGTTATGATGTATATAAAAGATTCAAACTCTCTTTCAATTTTATGAGCACTAATCCTTTTCCTCAATATAAAAATTAATTGAATAAAATTTTGTAACATTTCTTGAACTTTTCTTATTTTATTTTTAATTACGTCAGTTTTCAGAAATTGTTTTAAGAATTGAAGCTATAAATTCATATATTGAATCGATTGTAAAAAATAATCAAGAATAATTCTTTGGACGCTTCATGCTAAGAATTGGAGGTGTAACTGAAAAATATTTTCAGTAAGCTTTTTAGAATTCAACAATGTAATTTAAAATTGCGACGATTAGTGCTAGAAGATATTGCATTTATCTGTACACATCTGAATTCGTACTGTAATGGATTTTTATATCTAAATAATTTTTGTAATTGTGAATCAATATTTGAAATTTGAAATGACCGATTATTTTTGTTTTGTTGCTGAAGCTCTTTGAAGTAAGGATAATTCTCAACTGCTGAATATTTTTTGATAACATTTTTTGTTCAATATTTGTTCTGCTTACCCTTTTATTACAAGGTTATATTTCGAGTTGTCGGCCAAATTAGTAGTTACTGTAATTTTTGTATTTGTAAATTGAATTTTTGAATTGAATTAGTTTGGAGTTGAAGGAAAAGGGAGAGTTTTGATTTGAATTTCAATTTTAGTATCTGACACTTATATTGAAAAGAAAGTAATTTGTGATATAAAAACTATAAAAAATCAAACTTTTAATATGTTCTACTCAATCTATTGTTAAATTCTAACGGAAATTACTGTAGAGATGCAATGGATTACAAAAAAGGAAAAATTACTGAAGAATTACCTTTCAGGTGAGTATCTACCTATAGCTTTCTGATGAGTATTAATTTCACTTTAATAATGTTCCTCTTTAATGATCTCGGTATTCTGTTTCAGGGGATTTTTCGATTATTCCCCAACTCGTTACGTGTTCAATTGTTTTCTTTTAAAAGGTTTTAGATTCTATCGAATGAACCACGTCAATTTTCTTTATTGATTTTCTTAGCTGATACTTGATTTAAATGTTGAATCTTTCCATTCAAATAAGCTTACTTGAATTGGTTGAAATTCTCCAAAAGTAATACTTATGCTATTCACATGAAATTACAGTATTTCCTAATCCGAAAGTGGTCTTGAAAAATAGCCTGAATTTAACCAAAATTTTGGTACCAGTTCTACTTCATTTGGTTCAGTTTTAGTTACAATATTTATAAAAAATTATCTAGATATTACAAGTTTCAGGAGTTTTTTACTCTAAAGCATCTCGTTCGATAATTACTAACAATAACTCATGAAAATAATCGCATTCAATCTTATTACAAATTTAACTGTGTCGAAGGCATCTTAGATTATAATTATTATATACAATTTTTCAACATTATTGGTAGTGACACCCTTTCCTTATGTTCCTTGAATTTTGACATTTTTGTCGAAATTACATTGATTCAGCTTGCATATTGTTAATATTTCCACTAAATATAACATAAGTTTCATTACTACTCTGTCAAGAAAGTACGGGGAATTTTCAATTAAAACAACATTTTTACATTTAATCGTCAAAATTTATTGGGTCGTCTTCAAAATAGGCTCCATTTGCTCCAATACATATATGCCAACGGCACTTCCAATTATCGAAACATTTTTTATAGGCGCTTTCCGGGATGGACTTTAGCTCTCGCGCCGAATTTTGTTTTATGGCTTCAATCGACTCAAAACGGGTGCCACGAAGGGGCAATTTTAGTTTTGGGAAGAGGAGAAAGTCGCAGGGAGCCAAATCCGGCGAATACGGTGGTTGCTGAAGCACGTTTGTTGAGTTTTTGGCGAGAAAGTCAGTCACAATCGTAGCTCGGTGAGAAGGGGCGTTTTCATCATGCAAAATCCATGAGTTGTTCGCCTACAAATTTGACCGCTTCTTACGGATACGCTCACGCAAACGTTTCATACCGCCTAGGTAATACTCCTTGTTTACCGTCTGACCCTCTGGAACGAATTCGTAGTGCACCACGCCACGGATATCGAAGAAAACAATGAGCATCACCTTCATTTTCGAGCGGCTTTGGCGTGATTTTTTCGGTTTCGGCTCATTTTTTGCCACCCATTCCGATGACTGCTGGCTTGTTCGCATATCGTTCTCGTAGACCCAGGTCTCATCACCAGTTATAATGCGTTCCATGAATGTAGAATCGGAATTACAGCGATCCAGCATGTCTGAAGCAACCTGTTCGCGATGACGTTTTTGAAGAAAATTCAGGTCTTTCGGTACGAGTCGTGCGGCCACCTTTTTCATGCCCAAAATATCAATCAAAATCGTACGTGCGGACTCGTGGGACATCGTAAGATCATGTGCTATCTCTCTCAAGCTGGTACGACGGTTTTCCAGCACCCTATCCTTAATTTTATCGACGTTATCTTCGATCGAAGCCGTCGATGGGCGACCACTTCACGACCGTCCTTGAAGGCTCTGTACCACTGATATGCACGAGTTTTCGATAGAGCATTATCACCAAAGGCCTTTTGCAACATTTTCAATGCATCGGCACACGAAAATTCATTTGCAACACAAAACTTCAAACAAATTCTTTGCTCAACGTAATCACCCATAGTAAAAATCGGCACGCACTCTGACATCGACTGACTTAATCAGCTGTTGCAAACACACTAGTTGACAGATCCCGCTCAAGCTTGGCATAGTAATTAAGGACAGTGGTACCAACCTAGGAAAAAAAAATTTTACCTGCCTCATTGCCCCGCCAGATTTAAATCGATAACTCCCGGTACTTTCTTGACAGAATGTATATCAATAAATTTTTCGATCGTTTTCTTTGATAGTTTAAGCATAGTTATTAAAATTCAAATTACTTAGATTGTTGGAAACTTTGACTCTTTTCATCATTGAATAATGGTAAAGTGAATACTCCTCTTGAATTCAATTCAAATTTCCGAAAATATTCTCTAATTTTTTACTAACGTTTCAAGTATTTTCAATCGACTGGTTGATGTGTGCCCAGAAACAGGCTTTTTCTTCAAAATTTGGGCTTGTAACTATTTTCATGTCCTAAATTATAGTTTTGTCACAATTGATTTTATTTAAATGATTCTTATCTAATCACTCTGTAACAAATTAACTTATATGCAATGGTAAGACTTTTTCTTGATATCTCAGTGACCCGTGTAACATTAGTTTTTTTTAACTAGTCATAATATTTGGTAAAAAATGTTTTATTAAAATATATAAAATTTATGACAGTACTTTTTATCAGTATGTAGTGAGCATAACTTAGTAATGAAAATAGCTTAAATAAATAACTCACACTGTTCTTTGATTTTGTTAGAACATAGATCAATCTTGAATTATATAGTTGATCTGTGTTTCGAAGCTTTAGTCTTTTAACACGTGGAGAGATATAGGTTAGTTTTTTGATTTTGATATTTGGAATATTAAATGAGGGCTGAAGACGGGATTGCTTAGAATTATATTTGTTTTTTGAAGATATAGTGCACATTTTTTAGAGATTTTTGAATTAACTTATTCGAATATTTAAATATATTAAATATTTCAAATAAATTATACTCTATGAGAAGTCCTTGAAGTGTGTTCATGTTTTTAAAAGGCAATTGGTGTTCTTAAAGGTAAGACCAGAAACAAAATTTTGGGTCCTTTAAATATTTATTTATTAATTTCAATTACTTTCGTATATCTGTTGGGTTATTTATTCCATTTGACATTATATATTGAGTTTTGATTATATACGTCTATTAAATGTAAGCGGTGCTTGTTTTAGACATAAATTTAATTCTAAAAGTTTTTTGAATAAAAAATTTTTTGAAATTAAAATTGTAGAAGATAAACATATTTCAAATTGTTTTAATTTTCAAATGAAAATAGCTGATATCCATTTCGTAGAAGAAGATTACCGAACATTTCAACAAAGTCAATGTTGCAATAAGAAGTTGATAGCAAATGATATTATCCTGACACTTCTAAACCTTATATGAAGATTTCTCAGAATCTTTATTTAGTTTGTGCTAGTTCGGAGTTCAGTTGTGTTGATTTGGTTCTTACGCCATCCTAGGCACATCACTGATAATTTTCGACCCACAAGTGAAATAATAAAGCGCAGCTATTAAATGTCATAATGAAATCTTCATCAAAAACAATAAAAACATTTTTAAGAATTAACCGGTGTTTAATTTGCTACGAGAATTAAAAATTTGGTCGTCCCAGCTAGTATTAAGAGGATAGTTTGGAAATGTATATGCGTCGATTGTAAGTCAAGAACTGAAAGAAACTATTATATTTGGGTAAATGATTTAGTAGTCAAGGGGAGATAAGATACATAATCGAAAGTTTTTAAGTATAACGCAGTCTTCAACGTGACGATAGCCAAATATCACTAATTACTTTTAACCCTATTGAAATTAATGAGGAATCTGCCATCTTGAAATTAGTGTTTCTACATCGAGGCTTTACCCGGTAGATATGTTATCTGACAAAATGATATTTTAAATTAATTTTCCTTTTAATTTAAGATAATGAACATATATCAGGTTGAATTTATGATGGAATATCCTATATAGCATAGTGATGGAATCTTACCCAAGAAAATCCAATGCATCCGATTCCAGCACTCAGCATATCGGCCATTATACTGGGATAAGAATTTCCCGATGGAAAATATGCGTGGAATCTGGGGTGCTGCCAGTGGGTTACACCAGGCATAATTTTATCTTCAAAATCCGCCATTATATCCTTCCACTCCTCTGGATGATAGGGAGCTTCTTGTGGTAGTAATTTCTTCAGATATCCTGGCTCAATATTTGGAGTGACTCTTCTGCTCCTGATTTTTTCCATATAATCCTTAATATAGTCTATCATTTCCTTGCCGTAGCAGCTGAACTCTGTAGCGTTCATATCTCAAAAAAATATAAAATTTGTATTTTATTGAAAAAAACTGATGGAGAAATTTTGATATAAATGTATTATTTGGAAAAAATTTTCTAGTATTTCTTTGGAATCTAGTTGTTTTGTATTATTAGGTATGAGCACTTGAATTCAATAACAATCTTGGTTTCTGTCAAGTGAATAATTAAACAAATTAATGAGATATGTATATCTATGAACATTTTCGATAACAGTGTTGTCCTAAGTATTATTTTTCAAAGTAATAAAAATATATACAATATATAGCGTAGCGATAACCAAAGAATGTATTTTTGTAAACGAAAGAAGCGAATTCTGATAAATATTTCTCTTCAAATAAAATGATAATAATGTGAAAAAAATCATCCAATTCTTTCAGAGGTGAGTATCTATGTAATCATAAAGGAAAATAACAGGACAAGAATGAAATAAATCTTGAATTACGAAAAATCAATTTTACAGTTTACGAATGTTTTGCCTCTTCAAGCGTCTACCTGATTCTAGATTTTTTTTTGAATATCATAATTATCAAATTTTTCATCAATTAATTAAAATGTGTCTTTATATCTTTTTAGGTACTTCTGATTTGATCTGGTGCTAACTATTTTTATTATTTATTTATTTCGGCGACATAACAGTGCGTTTTTTCCTTGCTTTGTTAGGAAAAATTTTTCCGGTGGCAATATCTAGTATCAGGAAAAATGTTTCAGGTTTGTAAATATGAAATATAAAAACATCATACCTGGAATGGGTGAATGTTTTGATACGTTCGATTCTTAGTTTGAGTCTGCCTCAGTTTTCGTTTCATTAAGCTTATTTGTTTTTTCAAATACAGTTGCCCAAAGATGCTTTTAAATTTTCACGGCTGGTAGTGATATCATCAATATTACCATACCCACTTATTATCTAAACTTATTGCTTCATACCTTAGGAGTCTTATGAAAAAAGTGTTCGACTCAATCTGAAGTGTCTCTGCATTTATTCTACCAATTTGCACCTGTACCTCCTAAGAAAGAGCAATGCATCATAATTGTTTCGTGGATATGAGGAAATATAATCATGAATAGTACTAACATTTGCGTAAACATAAGCAATCATTTTAAGCTGCGCACTCTTTTCACCTCATTTCTTTTATATGACAGCGATAATTTCTCTAGGGTTGCTATTGCCGTTTTCATCAGAAATTGTTTGCTATTCCTTTCATTCTTTGTTATTTTATCTTTTGAAGTGATGAAAAGGTTTAAATGTAACTTAAACTACATTGTAGAAGAAGGCTTGAGTAATTATCAAATACAAAGAGTAGAAATCAGTTGATAATAAAAACAAAACAAAATTGGGAACCGAAATCGTCAAGACGATTTGAATATATTAGTCTTGACTAATATATTCAAAATTGTATCCTACATTCTGAAATTAGTGTCAGGTACCAGATTTAACGCACATTCGTTGTCAAGCGCGAAAGGAAAGATATGTTTGCATTAAGATAAAATTGGATCTAACACAACTGCAGAAAACATAAATAACTTTCCTCATTTATTCCCAGGTTCATCACTCACAATTGAAGACCATAAATCTGGAAAGAAAGCATCTGATATGTTTTTCAAAGTAGGTGGTGACTTAGATCTTATGGACGAATCTTACAATAGCGATAATTGGCCAAAAGCTTTTCGTCTCTTCAGATTTTTTTTTACAAATATGAAATATCGATATGATAAAGAAATCAAAACTGATTTTGAATTGTCGACATTATAATAACACCGACTAGCTCATTTTCCGACTGAACATCAGATTGACATCATATCTATCGCAACGACGGTGTTATGTTCACTGGGGACTACATTCAAATGAAAAAAGCCAAATTATAGAGGTTTCTAATACACTTACAACATATGTTCTTTGATACATCTCGAGTAGGCAGACAATCTTCAACCATCGTTAACATATTTGCAAATTTTTCTGAACGTTGTGAAAAGTTAACAATCGAACCCTATCCCTCCGACCATTGTGCTCAAATACTCAAGTTTAGATGTCCTGGTCCCGCTCTCAAAAACAGTTGTAAAATTATAAGAAATATAAATCAACTTACTACTTATCGATTTGTGCAAAAAATAAAATCTTAAGATTGTAATCGGTTTTATACTGGTAACGCAAGTAGACAATACAGTAACTTTTATAAGAGACTTCTCGAAATATTTTATTCTAATTTTCCTGAAATGAAAATTAAAATCAGGGAACAAAAATCGTATAAGGACCAGATGTATATTAGAATCTTAAGAAAATATTAGAATTAGCTACTACTGTTGCTGAAGTAAGAATAAACCAAGATAGTATGGAAATTCACAATATTGAAAGAGACCGTGAAAGAGGTAATGAATAGTTCAGTGAAATTGAGGAATACTTGGAAGCTGCCAAATGTGTGAGGAAGACTCGAGAAATTTGGAAATTGGTCAACCGAAAAACAGGAAACAAAATGAATTCTTATCATAGAGGAGAAAATATGGCAGCTTATCCATTTAATGAGCTCTTCGCATCAGTCGGCTTGAAAATATCTGAAACGGTAGATAGAAATCTCAAGCCCACCTTCAGAAAAAACAGATTGAATGCTTCTGATTTTTTGTATCCGGTTACTTAGACGGAGATAGAGCAAATGACGAAGATAGAGCAAATGACGAACAAATAGATTTCAATAATTCACCTCTGTTACATATATTCAGATAAGCTGGAATTTGCAGAGACCCTTTTTTGGGTTTTAGTGCTCAATAAAAATTTATTGCACTTACTGTAATATAAATAGTAACGGATTTCGGAAACAACCTTAGTTATTCAAAATGTAAACCTGCCTGATGATGCTACTGTGATAGCGAAACGATTGTTGTAAACATAACAATAAAAATTAGTGAAAATCAGAATAACCTTATTTAAATATTATTTAATGAATTTAGTAGATGTGAATTCTGGACTTTAGCCATTGAAGCTAAAAAGAAGGGGTTGAGAAGTTTGTTTTACGTCTGTCTCACAGCGAGTTAGATATATAGTATATATATATATATATATATATATATATATATATATATATATATATATATATATATATAGTATATATAATATCTGAATGAAATCACACTTTATGTTAAACGAGTTTTTATTGATTTTACCGTTACTTGTTGGGGTAGCACCATTTGGATCCCTCTGCTAGCTACGGCACTGCACTTGATATGTGAAATTGAAGGGGATTAAGCCAGGAAGTGAATATTAAATAGCCGGAAGGCACTGATGTATTTTACAATATGAAGGTTTCAGAGAATGCTGAGCGTACAGAAGATATTATCGATATCGCTGCATGACAATTTCTATCCCAAATATTTCGTAGTATGAAACGTCTTGGAATTTGGAAGGATATATTACACTCCTGAAATTCAAGGAAAGGTTCATGGGGAATGGGGTGGTAGTAATAACTAAAATATTTGATGGGCTATAAAGACATTTGAAATTAGAAAAAATCCTCCATAATAAAGAACTCATACCCCATTCCAATTCGGTGGAATTCTAAATACTGAACTGAGTCGATCTTCCTTCAAAAAGTTCTCATTTCGACGAAATATAAAATACCATAATTTCTACTTTTTACATTTTTTTCTAATCAAAAATGAATCGCTATACGGCAACTCTTCCGGATATTACAAACCGAAGAAATACTGTTATATAAACATGTGACAAATTTCAAATTTCGTTGTTTAATGAAGCGGATTCTAAATTAGGTAAAATAGACCCACCCGTTCTTGTGAACTCCAATAAATGGCATCAAAACAGAATATTTCTTGACCCAATCTAGTCAAAGCAGATGGAAAAAACAATATTCGCGAGAAAAATAAAATAATAAAATTTGCAAACATGTAAATCCCAATTGAAAGCAATTTTTGATCCTGATAATACCGATTGATTCTTTGAACTTTTAATCACATGTAATTGAAGGTAGATGAGAATAATGTTACAATTCAGAGAAAATTAGCGTCAAGGCGGATATTAAAAATAGTTGGCTGAAGTAATGCTCCGAAAAGTATTCATTATTCTCTACCGCATATGGACAGCTGTTATTGGAACTTCATCATACACATTTCCCTCAATGTCACATTAGGAAAAAACCATCTAGTTGGAAATTGGTGACCCAGAGAATCTCTCACTGGACGAGAATAAGGAGTGAGTGCTCCATCATGCACATTTCGTTTCTAATTTGCATAGGAAACACTGCTAATAATACAGGAAGAATGGTTTGAAGGAAATTTCTATATGCAGCATAGTCTAGATTTTCTTGGAAAAAATGAAGAACTATTTTCATATGATTGCCGATAACTGTTCCCCAGACATTTAATGACCTCTTGTGTTGAAGGTAGACTTCGT
The DNA here is from genome assembly GCA_034642435.1 of Megalocaria dilatata. Lineage (NCBI taxonomy): Eukaryota > Metazoa > Arthropoda > Insecta > Coleoptera > Coccinellidae > Megalocaria > Megalocaria dilatata. The sequence goes on from CM067857.1 coordinate 73,909,445, forward strand.
TTATCATTCTTGGATTTTAAAAAGAGTTATAATGGAAATTATGCCTATTGACATAACCACTTAATCGCTGAATAAAATGAAACCGAAAAATGTACGGATCTGTTCAATCTGAAAACTTGCCCAGTTACAATCATTCACACGGTTTTCAAAATCATTATCGGCAAACACTTATGTTTGCATATGAATGTGGTAGATGTAGAACTTGTGCTTTTTGCGGATTCTTTGTACTGAATGCTCACTTATTCCGCAGGCTACACTGGCTTTAGTGTGGATCTCCTGTTACATTCAGTAAAACCCCTAAAAACTTGTCTTCATTAGTGACCGATTAAATCTTTCTTCATTTTTGTACTTGACATCTCCTGTCTCTACAAATCTGTTGAAGATCTCTCGAAATATCCTGTAGCGTAAATTTGACTCGTTAATGAACAGTTTCTGTAGCATTGCTTTAACATGAAAACCTTATTGTAATAAAGGGCCTATGTTATACTTTGGAATACAAAGATGAATTTTGATCTGAAGAAGACTATTGAATAAAACTCGGGGACTTGAGAATCGTAGCCGATAAGCGGCGTTAATAGTTGCAGTTGAAAGTTAGCATAAACAACAGGAGATAATTTTAAAGCGTACAATGGATCGATCGATTCATTCAAATTGACAGTAGGAGATCTTGAGAACGAAAGTTCGCGATTATGATTTTAGTGCACATGACACAAAGGAAATTTTTCGTTAATAAGATTGGAAATTCTCAGTAATGTCGAGATAAGAAATCGACAAGTGAGAAGATCTGGATGGTCTAGTCGTGTGTAGGTGTTTTGAAGCGATGGTAACTTCGAAAAAGCTCAACGTAGAAAAATTTTGAGTGGGAGGAAAGAACTCAACGTCAGTTGGTAAAAGGAAGGTTTTTGAGCACTAGTGACAGAGAGTCACTAATCGTTTCGTGATCGGATTTTAGTTTAATTCCGTTTGAAAAATAGGGGGCTAAAATATGGTGGTTGTTTTTGAAGGTTGTCGCGTGTACAGGGTTCAGCTTTTGAACATTATATCTGGTTTTGTGAATAGGTGTCCCGAAAAAGGTAGGATTTTGCTGTCTGTAACTTCACTAATATCTTTTATAGTTTTTAGTTTAGTGAATTAAGTAAGTGATTTAATATATGTTCGAGTTGTGAACGAGATCCAGGAATTATGAGTAGAATGTAGTGAATGGTGAGAGAGGTAAGGTATAAAAAATAGGAAAAATTTATTTTGTGGAAAAAATGTATCATTTCGTTTTTTCATCGGTTCGAAATTTTTGGGAAAAATGTTTCAGTGATTAAAAAGTGAAATTAACTATATTTTTTTGAAGGGAAGAAATATAAAAAGTTTCACACAGTTGCCCTTACTATATTGAGATAAACACACTAATATATTGAGAGTAAACGACCCTGTGTGTTACAATATCAATTATTCAATTTTTTTCCAAAATTCATCCTGATTTATAGTATTGAAAAGTAAGTTTGGGCACTAAAGAACAATAACCTATTTTTGGAATGCTGATAAAACATACGAATTTTTTGAATACAAATGTGTTCAATATGTGATGCTTATTCGGAAAACCATAATCATTTTTATGTTATTTATTTTTATTATTATATTAATTAATATATTAATATGACACTCAGGGATTATGATTTTGGGAATGTTCTAAACTTTAGTAACTAGCGTAATGAAAATAATTTAATGGTTTGTAATAGTTCTCTATAGATTTCGAAAGATATTTTAGCAGAATACTCTAGAATAAGTAGCAAAAATTTCGAGAAATCATTCATCGACCCAGTAACGCTGTACCGAATATTACTTAAATATTTTCTACCGTAGCTTTATTCTTATTTTTAATATCCGTTAGTTATTATGTTCATTATTCAAATGAAATTTTCAGTTGAAATGTCATTTTTCGTGTCTACTGAACGCAGGAGTGAAAATCAGCCAGAGGCGGAGAAATGTGAGTCATTCAATTGTCTGCGTTATCATGAACAAAATACAGAATGTTACATTTTAAAAAATCGAGAAATAACAGTTTTAGGTTCTTCATATTTGGCCATTAATAATGGACACCTATACATGACATTTTGGTCATTTAGGAATGATGACTAGGCAAATCTTTCAGTTCAATTTCTGATCAGATTCGTTTTATGATTGCTTCTGGCAGTCGATATAGGACTTTTAGTGAACTACTTTTTCCTAGACATTTTTCATTTTTTTCTGAATAAGATCTTTGCCCTTGGAAAACTATATCTTATATTTTGCTTTATAATAGAAATGTTGAAACCATTAAAAATATACAAAAATATGCGGGGTGATCCGTTAAAAAATCATCTAAATAATTTTTTGGGTACACCCTGTATATCAGTATATAACTGAGATGCAAAAATGAATGCACAAGAAGCCTGCTTTCTAACGAAATTTCTAAGATGTCTAGTTCGGCAGCTATGGGAGCGCAACGCAAAAAATCTCTCGAAAATAATATAAATAATATTCCAAATATCAAAATCAAATAACAACCACTATATCTTACCTCCACGTGGTAACCGGATAAATTGCTTTAAACAGACTAACTTCAAAATTCAAGATAGTCTATGTTCTTCACTAAATCACAGAAAAGTGTAAGGTATTATAAGGTTTTCTTTAAACTATTGACATTCCATAATGAGATTTATATAAAAAATTTTTTCAAATTAAAATTGTAGAAGATTAAAAACAGATTAAATCTGTTTTGATATTCAAATTTTGTTATATTACTTCTATCAAGTAAAATACCTTTTTCTATTTTATTTTTTAGCTAAAATAAGTTTCGATACTGATTCTTTGTAAAAAAATAGTCAGTACAAAAAATTAGTGTTTGCCTCCCGCAACCTCTGCTTCTGCTTATTAGCATCTTATATTGCCAAATTCAAGTGTAGCTTGATATTAAACTGGACCAAGAGGATGAAAATAAATTACGTTGAAACCAATTCAGACTTCACTCCTAGACAGCACCGAAAAACTTCTCAATAGAATGTTTTGCTATGGCAAAAAGGTGTAATGTTTAATAGGGCTGCAAAAAAATTGGATTTTTTTGTTTATTATCATGCATCAGTGGCCAAGGCCAATCGTGCTCGAATGTTGAATCGCCATTTGAAGAGTACTCTTACGATATCAGCGAACAGACATGTAACACATTCTTCCTCAGAACAATTCATTGGAATCCAGTAAAAAGAACTTAAATTTCCATAAGATGATTATAAAGTAGATGAATAATTTTCCTCTATTGCTCATGAATAACAACGCTTTTATTTTTATTACTCGCAAGTACACAACTTCAAAGGTAGCCTTGAAAGTGCATATAATGAAGAACAAAATTTTGAATCGCTATATCTCAAACAAGGTGATTCTTAGGAAAATGAAGGAATGCATATTATGAAGAGCAGCTTTTTGAATCACTATATCTCAGAAAGAATGATTCTTGGAAAAAATGGAGAAACCATTTTTGAGAGAATATATCATACACATTTTGTTAGATCTATTTTTATGACAAAACTTATCGCTTGGCTGAAAAATGCAGAAAACCCATTTTAACGAACTTGATCTTGAATAAATATGTTCACAGATCTTTCGATTGGACATTCAGGAATAACGAATTCCATCACCAAAAAATTATTTACATAGAATTAAGAAATAACTTTTCTTATTTTCCTCTTGAAAAATAGATAGCACATTCTCCAGAAAGGGAATCTAAAAGTCTAATATTCAACAAATGGCAACGATTTGAACACAGTTTAAAAAATTCGGCTATTTCAAAGAAGAATGTCAAAAAAAATACGATCATAGACTCAATATCTGGTCGCTCCCACGAGCATGTGTAAAAAAACAAATTAAAATCAATTTGAAGAAATATAATTTGAAAATTCACATCGAAAGATTTTTTTTAAATTTTACAGATGATACCTGGATAAATTCTGCGAATTGCTACAGATTTAATTCTGTTAAAAACTTTTCAGAATTTAATTGAATTAATTGAACTGTTTCATTTTATAGACATATAGAATCAGAAAAGAAAGGCTTTTTACTTGATAGAAGAAATATAACAAAATTTGAATATCAAAACAAATTAAATTATGTTTGTCAATTTTAATTTCAAAAAAATTTTTATTCAAAAAACTTTTAAAATTAAATTAATGTCTAAAATAAGCACCGCTTACGTTTAATAGACGTATATAATCAAAACTCAATATATAATGTCAAATGGAATAAATAAACCAACAGATATACGAAAGTCATTAAAATTAATGAATAAATATTTAAAGGAGACAAAATTTTGTTTCTGATCTTACCTTTAAGAATGCCAATTGCCTTTTAAAAACATGAACACACCTTAAGGACTTCTCAAAGAATTAAATTTATTTGAAATATTCAATATATTTAAATATTCGAATAAGTTAATTCAGAAATCTCTCAAAACATGCACTATATCTTCAAAAAACCAAATATAATTCTAAGTAATCCCTTCTTCGGTCCTAGATAATATTCCAAATATCAAAATCAAAGAACTAACCTATATCACAACGCACACGTGCAAAGAAATGAATGTTTCGAAACCAGATCAACTTTATAATTCAAGATTGATCTATGTTCTAACAAAATCAAAGAACAGTGTAAGTTATTTTTAAGGCAATTTAAATTAATTGACATTCCATAATGAGATTCATTGAAGCCAAAATATAATTATATATTATATATAAAATAAAATAGAAAGGCTTTTTACTTGCGTTGTGATATAGGTTAGTTTTTTGATTTTGATATTTGGAATATTATCTAGGACCGAAGAAGGGATTACTTAGAATTATATTTGGTTTTTTGAAGATATAGTGCATGTTTTGAGAGATTTCTGAATTAACTTATTCGAATATTTAAATATATTAAATATTTCAAATGAATTATATTCTTTGAGAAGTCCTTAAGGTGTGTTCATGTTTTTAAAAGGCAATTGGCGTTCTTAAAGGTAAGACCAGAAACAAAATTTTGTCTCCTTCAAATCTTTATTTATTAATTTTAATGACTTTCGTATATCTGTTGGTCTATTTTTTCCATTAGACATTATATATTGAGTTTTGATTATATACGTCTCTTAAACGTTAGCGGTGCTTATTTTAGACATTGATTTAATTCTAAAAGTTTTTTGAATGAAAATTTTTTTGAAATTAAAATTGAAGAAGACAAACATTTTAATTTGTTTTGATATTCAAACATATAGAATTATATTATATATATATATTATTCGCCGAGAAAATCTCAAAGAAGCGTGGAATAAAAAAGTGTGGCCTGCAGGCTCCTTAGTCTCCAAGTTTTTTTTCAAAAAAGGGGGCCTATCACAGAAGATAGACCCTCAACAACAATAAAATCCATGAATAAGTATAATTCTACCCAAGTGATAAGTATAATTCATCAGAATGTACGGTCACTGGGTAACAGTGCCGACAAGTTGGAAAAACTTCTATCTGGCAATCCGGATTGTCTTGTACTATGTGTAAGCGAACACTGGAAATCTCAAGAACAAATCAATCAAAAGGGCCTGAAAAATTTCAAACTGGCCGATAGTATGTGTCGAGAGGAAGGTAAACATGGAGGTTCAGCCATTTATATCAACAATCAGTGCAGGGCCAAAAAATATCGAAGCATAAGTGATCTCTCCGTTTCAGGAGACTTTGAGTGCAGTGCCGTGGAATGTGTCACTCATAAATTGAGATTCGTGGTTCTCGCAGTGTATAGACCGCCTGGTGGTAAGATTGATCTGTTTTTCGAGATCTTGGAGAAAATTTTAGTTGAGCGAATCGACCCAAATAGCACCATCTTTATTGCTGGTGATTTTAACATTGAATTGAAAGATGAGAATGCTGTTAAAAATAGGTTTTTCTCACTCCTTGGCAATTTTGGTATAAAAGTGCTCATTGATGAGTACACTAGAATAACCGATCATTCTAAGAGCTGCTTAGATAATATCTGTACAAATTCCTCGAACATCATTTCAACAGAGGGTTTGGAATATCACATATCTGACCACAGAGCACAAAAGGTTAGTTTTCATATAATTAAATATATTGCTAATGATATTGTTCGGAAAAGGTTCTTTAACGAGACTAATAAATCAGCTTTTATGAGGAAGCTAAGGGAGCAAACCTGGGATAATGTTGATTGTATCGAAAACACCGAAGTAAATAAACAATGGCAAACTTTTATGCGTGAGTTCTTGAATTTGTTCGAGGAATGTTTTCCAAATAAACCAGTGTATAAAAACAAAAGATATCAAATTACAAAAAAAAATCCTATCCTACAGGAAATTAAACAACAGTTAGATAAGTTGAAGTTATTATCTGAATTTGACGTATCATATCAAGCACATTATAATAAACTGAAAAAGGATTATGATATACGATTGAACTCAGAAAAAACTAAATTATATGAGGACAGAATCAAAAGATCTGATTCCAAAATAAAATCGATGTGGGCTATTTGTCGCGAAATAACGGGAAAGACTGTAACTCAAGAAAATATTTTTTGTGAAGATCCATTAAAGTTAGCCAATGACTTTAATGAACATTTAATAGAAGTAATAAAAAATATCCACATGAGTCAAAAATTAATTCCCTTTGTAAATATTATTAAGGAAAATGACAATTCTATGTTCCTCAAACCTGTAAGTATTGATGAATTGATTGAATTTTCTAAGCAGATGAAAAACAAACACTGTAGTGGGTACGATGATATACCAGCAAGTCTTGTCAAGTTATCAATAACTTCAATTGCCGATATACTATCCCACATAATAAATAATTCAATGAAATATTCAATTTTTCCAACGCAACTTAAGCATGCATTGATTAAACCATTATTTAAAAAAGGGAATTCTAATGACCTCAATAACTATAGACCTATTTGTCTTTTACCAGCGTTCTCAAGAATTTTTGAATTGGTCATGAACTCTAGAATACTGTGCTTCATGAATCAAAATAACATTTTTTCTAAATTCCAACATGGGTACTTGAGAGGCAGATCAACCAATACTGCAATTTATCAGTTCATCAATGCAATTCTAAACAACTTAGAAAATAAAAATATGTCTCTTGGTCTTTTTATAGATCTGACTAGAGCATATGACTGTGTAGATCATGATATCCTTTTGTTCAAACTGGAAAAGTATGGTATAAGAGGTAATGCTAATGCTTGGGTCCGATCGTATCTTTCAGGAAGACAGCAGCAAGTTATGGTTAAAAATAGCATAAAATCTGATATATGTAACACTGATGTTGGTATTGCACAGGGAAGTATTGTGGGACCGCTACTTTTTATTATATATATAAATGACCTACCATTGTCATTAACTAATTATGCAATCACAAATTTTGTCGATGACACCAATATATTGATTTCGGGACCAAACTCAGCGGATATTGTTGATAGCACAAAGAACTGCTTTAAAAAAACTAACGATTGGTTCGCCATGAATAAGCTTACTTTAAATGAGTCAAAAACAAATTTAATATTTTTTCGTACTAAGCAATGTCGAATATATGCGCCAAGCAACATTAATCTCGGAAATAACAGCATAAAACCAGTGACAAGCGCAAAGTTCTTGGGTGTCACTATAGATGAATTTCTTAGTTGGGATACGCACATTGAAAACATATGTTTGAGGTTGTCTAGTATTGGGTACGGAATCAGGATTGTAGCCAAATATATGAATATTGATACACTCAAAATTTTATATCATGCTAATTTTGAGTCGGTTCTCAGGTTTGGGATAATTTTCTGGGGTAGCAAAGCGGGAGTGGAATCAGTATTTGTGGTTCAGAAAAGAATAATGAGAACCTTGAGCAATATGAGGGTAAGGGATTCTTGTAGAGGAAAATTTAAGGGCATGAATATCATGACTATATATGCCTTGTACATTTTTGAATGTCTTTTATTTGTTTTCAAGAATAGAGACAAATTCCAAAACAATACCAATCACTATTATTCCACGAGAAACAAAGAACTTTTATATCCTTATCATAGACTAACGCTGAGTGAGAAGGGACCAGACTATATGTGTATTCGAGCCTTTAATAAATTGCCACATCAGATTAAGTGTGTTGAAGGTTTATTTAGATTTAAGAAATTAATTAAGAAAATGTTGATACAATTAGAACCTTATAGTCTTAACGATTATTTTTGTTCTGACAATTTGTACTGAACTGTAAGTGTTCATTTCTGACGTCATTTCATCTTTTATGTAATTTTTATATGAAACTTGAAATAAAGAAGGTTATCTATCTATCTATCTATCTATAAAATAGAATAGAAAGGCCTTTTACTTGATAGAAGAAATATAACAAAATTTGAATATTAAAACATATTGAAATATGTTTGTCTTCTACAATTTTAATTTCAAAAAATTTTTATTCAGAAACTTTTAGAATTAAATTTATGTCTACAACAAGCACTGCTTACATTTAATAGACGTATATAATCAAAACTCAATATATAATGTCAAATGGAATAAATAACCCAACAGATATAGAATTATCAACACATGTCAGCGGCAGTTAACCAATAAAAAATCAAAAGAAAATATAGTACTGACATCCAAATTCATTATCTAAGACAAATATGTTTCGATTGGATAATCAGGAATAACAGATTCAGATATTTTTTTAATAATAACTTATGTTTATTTGGACACATTTATATTCCTTTTTTGAAGGAATAATCCTTTTCAATTCTATGTGGAACAGATTTTGGTGATGGTATTTGTTATACCTGAATATTCAATTGAAACAAATTTGTCTTGGATGATAGATTTGGATGATTATGGTCAGTACTTTATGTTTTCTTTCGATTTTTGATTGGTTAGCTGCGTTCACATATATTGATAATTCTATATGTCCATAAAGTGAAACAGTGTTTCTAAGAGATTCAACTTAATTCTGAAATGTTTTTTAGTGATTTTCAGATTGAATCTATAACAGACTCTGACAATATATCTAGTATTATCTGTAATATTTCAAGAAAACCCTTCGAAGTAAATTTTCAATCTTCATTTATATCCAGAATAATTGCAAATTTGAATACAAGTTTTTTGAACAGGCCCCTTGAGATACTAAACTGTTGCAGCCGTTACTGTTTGGTAGTTGATCATAATTAAAATATGTTGTAGAAATTACTATGTTTTACTATCAATAAATGGACTCGACTTTCGGGAATTAAGTTTCCCATTTTCAGACAACTGAAGAGTCAACGAAAAATGCATTTCTTTATGGTACTTCGGTAGCATAAGTCAAAAAGTGGCCAATAGTTTTTCAAAATTAAATGGTAATATTGCTTTCAAACACAATATACCTTATCATCTTTATTATTTAATGCAAAGGACTAAACTCCAAACATACATAAATCGGAAGTTTATGAGTTATCTTGTTCGACGTGCAGTAATAAATATATAGGACAGACAGGACGTTCCTTCTAGACGAGGTTCAACGAACATTAAATGAATTTTATTAAAAATAAACAGACTTCTACTTTTGCCACCAATTGTTAAGAAAACGGCCATCCTTTTCCGACAATAGATAAACTTAAAATTTTACATGTAGAATCAAAATAAAAGAAACTTGATTATTTAGAATCTGTTGAAATTTACAAATTAGTTCACAATAAAAATAATGTGAAAATAATGAATGAGTGCACGGATCTATGTAAATCCAAAATTTTTGAAATATCTGAATAAGTCATCTGTGTAACAATATTCTTTGACATGCCGACATTCTAATAGTTGTTAAGCGTCCTCACATTTTAAACCATTTTTAACCTTAATTAAAAAAATGTATATATGACAGTAATTTATTTCCACAAAAATGTTTGTACTAATACAACAATTGTTTCACCACGATGTGGCTTCTTCAGGTATTACATTGTACTGTACAATGTAATACCTGAAGAAGCCACATCGTGGTGAAACAATTGTTGTATTAGTACAAACATTTTTGTGGAAATAAATTACTGTCATATATACATTTTTTTAATTAAAATGAGTTTCCACCAAGTGAAGACCGAATCTATCAAATATTCATTTTTAACCTGTTTTTATTACCTCTCCCACCTCTGTAAATACCCTGTTCTGCTTATTGAGTCTTCAGTTGTCTGAAGATGGGATACACCCTTGAGATAATTAACAATGAGTTACTCTGTTTAAGTTTTTTTATAATAATATTCTTATTTTCCCCCGAAGGTATAGGGACCGGATAATTCCTAATATCATTTTATATCATGGATAAAGAAACATCATTTGTTGAATTTCTCTGAAATGCATTTTTCCCATTTAAGATAATTAAGCATGGAAATGTTTAAAAAACTCGAGAAAAGTACTGGGGTGATGTCAAAAGCTTTTGCGCTATTTTTCAGAAGTGCATCTCCCTTGCAAATGTTTAATTTGTTAGTTACTCCTTGAGAAGCTGAGTATTTATATTATCCTGATACTCCTAGATCTTCTGTGAAGATCCATCAGAAGCTTTCTCAGCTTGTGCGAGTTAGGAGTTCAGTTGTATTCTGGGTAGGCTTTGTTACTGCGATATTACACGACTTTAGGTCACAGCACTGTTAATTTTCGATCCAAAAGTGAAATGGTGGCCGAAACTCGTCCAGCTAGAAAATTTCTTTCCCAGTTCAACAGGATTTTAACCCAGGACCTTTGGGTTCCGAGCCCAAAGCTCTATCCACTGAGCTATCGACACTCATATGATAAACAAAGTACATAATTATGTGTTTTCTCATCCGAAAGTCAAATAAAGGTGATTTCTTACGATTTTATAGCTCTTCTCTCAAAGAACCGGAAAATTCCATGAAAATAAAAACTATTATACATGCTCAGGAGACTCCATTCTTTTCCCTTATATCTGCGTCATTACATAATGGAAAGAAAAGTGGAAAAATATAATGAACTACACTTGATATCCTTTTCATACTTTTATCCGAAATCAGATAACAAAAATATTCTGAATATTCTAGTAATTTATGTTCCCGAAATTATACATGAGACTTTGTGGCGTTATTTCAATCTGAACGCTAGATTTGAACTCGATCGTAGGACTGTTGACATGATTTCCATAGCTCAGACTGCTCCGCTAATAAATTATTTATATTTATTTTGAATATTGTAATCACAGGATCCCCATAAAATTTTGCATTGTATATGTAGTGTGTAAAATATTGAGAAAAATTAGAAAAAATTTCAAATGTAGATAATTGCGAAATCATTCAACCTATTCTACCCATTAACAAACGCAGCTGGGTTACATATTTATTTTCATTTGTTGTTCGAATGTCCAGAGTAGCACTCAATGCTGCTGCGTACACAAAATATTTTTTTCGCAAACTTTTTAATCCTACATATGGTCCAAAAATAATTTCGTATCAGCCTTTTGTGTCGTTATTTTACATCTGAAAATTCAATTAAAACTCGATCGTTAGACTATGGTTTTGGTATCGATCAACTCTACGCCACTGACAAAAAATTTATTTTTGTTTTGAATCTGGTAATCAGACGTTCTTCACGAAATATAGCAAAACATGCGTGATATAATTCGTCTTCTGAATACAATATTTCATGTCGATCATATCTGTAGTTTCGAAATGTAAAATGTGAATAAATGAGAATTTATTGGACCGACTCTACCCGTTCACGAATTAAGCTGAGGTATTTAGGCCTCAAACGTTCTCTGGAAGTTTCAAGATCTTAGCTCTTTCCGTTCGAAAGTTATAGTGTATAATTATTTGTTAAACTTCTCATCACTCGATTCTCACTAAATTGCGCACCTAAATGTGCTCCATTATTTTTCTTCTAAGTAGCAAAATTCAGTTTGATCGGATTCGTAGTTCATAAAATATAAAGTAAGGGAAATTCTCAAATGCTAACGAGTACGAAACCATTAACGAACATAGCCCTGAAAATTTCAAGGCTATAACATTTTCCGATTTAAAATTACGGACGATAGAATTACTTATGGTATATTGCATAGTTTTGGCATTTCATACGTGTAAATTCATCGTACATGTTATATTTAATAGAGGAAAAATAAAATATTATTTCCAATTTATATATTATTATATTATCCTGATACTCTTCTGTGAAGATCCCTCAGAAGCTTTTTCAGCATGTAAGGAAGAACACAGTGTTCTGGGTAGGCTTTATTACTGCAATCTTACGCCACTTTAGATCTCAACACTGTTAATTTTCGATCTACCAGTGAAATGGTGGTGGAAACCTGTCTCACTAGAAAATTTCTTTCCACGTGAACAGTATTTGAACTCGCGACCTTTCGTTTACGAGAACAAAGCTCTTATCACTGAGGTATCGACACTCATTTTCATTATATATTATATAAAATAAAATAGAAAGGCCTTTTACTTGATAGAAGAAATATAACAAAATTTGAATATTAAAACAAATTGAAATATGTTTATCTTCTATAATTTTAATTTCAAAAAAATTGTTTTATTCAAAAAACTTTTAGAAATAAATTTATGTCTACACAAGCACCGCTTACATTTAATAGACGTATATAATCAAAACTCAATATATAATGTCAAATGGAATCAATAACCCAACAGATATACGAAAGTAATCGAAATTAATAAATAAATATTTAAAGGAGACAGAATTTTGTTTCTGGTCTTACCTTTAAGAACACGAATTGCCTTTTGAAAACATGAACACACTTAAAGAACTTCTCAAAAAATATAATTTATTTGAAATATTTGATATTTTTAAATATTCCAATAAATTATTTCAAAAATCTCTAAAAAATGTGCACTATATCTTCGAAAAACAAATATAATTCTAGACAATCCCGTCTTCAGTCCTCATTTAATATTCCAAATATCAAAATCAAAAACCTAACCTATATCTCTCACGTGTTAAAAGACTTAAGCTTCGAAAAAAGGCAATTGGTGTTCTTAAAGGTAAGACCAGAAACAAATTTTGTCTCCTTTAAATATTTATCTATTAATTTTAATTACTTTCCTATATCTGTTGGGTTATTTATTCCATTTGACATTATATATTGAGTTTTGATTATATATGTCTATTAAATGTAAGCGGTGTTTGTGTAGACATAAATTTATTTCTAAAAGTTTTTTGAATAAAAAAATTTTTTTGAAATTAAAATTGTAGAAGATAAACATATTTCAATTTGGTTTAATATTCAAATTTTGTTATATTTCTTCTATCAAGTAAAAAGCCTTTCTATTTTATTTTATATATAATATATAATTATATTTTGGCTTCAATATATCTCATTATAGAATGTCAATAAATTTAAATAAACCTTAAAATAATTCACACTGTTCTTTGATTTTGTTAGAACATAGATCAATCTTGAATTATATAGTTGATCTGTATTTCGAAGCTTAAGTCTTTTAACACGTGAGAGATATAGGTTAGGTTTTTGATTTTGATATTTGGAATATTAAATGAGGACTGAAGACGGGATTGTCTAGAATTATATTTGTTTTTTGAAGATATAGTGCACATTTTTTAAAGATTTTTGAAATAATTTATTCGAATATTTAAATATATTAAATATTTCAAATAAATTATATTCTTTGAGAAGTCTTTTAAGTGTGTTCTTGTTTTTAAAAGGCAATTGGTGTTCTTAATGGTAAGACCAGAAACAAAATTTTGTCTCCTTTAAATATTTATTTATTAATTTTAATTAATTTCGTATATCTGTTGGGTTATTTATTCCATTTGACATTATATATTGAGTTTTGATTATATACGTCTATTAAATGTAAGCGGTGCTTGTGTAGACATAAATTTATTTCTAAAAGTTTTTTGAATAAAAAATTTTTTTGAAATTAAAATTGTAGAAGATAAACATATTTCAATTTGTTTTAATATTCAAATTTTATTATATATTATGTTTCATCATGAAGATAACAAACGAATATAGCAATCGGCAAATAACGGTTACATCTCAGTATTTTTTTGTACCCAATTCAGAAATGGTATATAATTCTGAAAAAAATTCCAAAATGGCGGAAAACCTGCAAAATTCGTGACTTTCTTCTAAAAATATCGATGGATTTCATTTTTATAGCCATCTTAAGTTCTCGGATTTCTAACTTTTGTTTTGTGAGAACTGGTTTGACTATGAAGACCCAAAATTTTCAAATTGGATTGCCGAAACATTTCAAATTGTTATTTAAATTTATCACCTAAATTTTGGTGTGTGGTAGATTGACCTCCAAGTGGTGCACCCTGGGCATCGTCATACTGTAACGGCGAACAATCTACGCTCCTACCCAGCTGTAGTGTCGTGGCCAAGGGTATTGCACAGGGGAAACGATGCCAGTTGAATATCTCAACTGTTATACCGCTGATCGGATGTTGTCAGTTGTCATGTCTAGCGGACATCCCCTCGGTGGGGATCTTGGCTTAATTGTCTGGATCAAGTGCTTGGTAAACACAATAAAATTTCCCCCAAGACAAGGTGGAACAGCCTATGCCGAAGTCTGCATGTCTGATGGGTAGATCAGTCCTTTATAGGCGAACTCCAGACACCGGGCGACCTCTGGTGTCATTAGCCTTACCCTAGCACTGCGAGGCTATACTGGGGTGGAAATCTTATATCCCTTGCTACTCGTGGGACCATATATGGAAACACAAATAAATAAAAATAACCCTGATAAGGAGGGACAATCCCTTGTTCCTCAGGCGACTGAGGAGCTCATGGAAGTGATTACTCAGACCACTTCAGCCCATTCAGACAAGGAATCCGATAGGACGGAATCCCCAGTCTCAGATGGCAAACAAAAAGGAAGGCAAGACTGACTGGGTCGAAGAGAAAACGACTCCACAGACTCCCCAAGAGCGGTACATCGTACGATGCCGCCTTGAAAATAATCCTGGGCGAAGAGTCCAAGCTGCCGACTGTTGAAGAGGGGGATAAATCCATCTCGGAAACAGAGATCGGTGGCAAAAGGCTCAGATCGGAGGGTAACACACCAAAGTGGATTTCAAAGTGACCTAAAACCTCCTATGTTGTTGTGGCGGGGGGATCAGGGTTGGCTTGCTCCGTTCTGGTTACCCCGCCGTCTCAATGTTGGGCGACCAGCTGGTGCTATTGCAGAGGGCGGTTCCAAGAGCCGTTGCAAGCACACCCGATGAGGGTCCACAGGTGAGATTCTAAGGCTGTTCACATCGGCCTGGATGGTTGCAAATTACCTGTGCCGACGAGGAAAGTGTGAGGTGGCTCGAGGAGACGACTCCCTCACTCAAACCATGGGAAGGAGCAGACCTCAAGCTCGTAAAGGGCGGGGACATTCCCAAACCTAATATCTGTTCGGTCTTCATTGTGGATGAAGACTCAGAAAACAGATTTCAGTCTGAGGAGATACTCAACAGAACGAGAAAAATGAACCATACCCTGAGGACTTGTGAGTGGAGTCATCTACGTAGCGAGTTGTCAGGGCCAGGCCAAGTCTGGACAGTGGCCATGGATGACATTTCTATGGAAGCTCTGAAGGATCTGGACTACAAACCCTATTTTGGGTTCGGAAGAGTTCAGTTCCGGACGACAAAGGCTACTAAGGTGGCACAAAAAACCAGCTTGGAGCAGGTAGAGGGGGTGACAGAGGGGGAGCCTCTCAGAACCCTTGTCTGGGATACGAATTGCCTCGGTCAGGGGGGGGAAGCCGCGTCTTCCTCAAAGCCAGTGCCCGAGTCGGTAAGAGTAAAAATCAAAAGGGACTCAAAGGAGGGCGGGGTAAATCCCACTTCCAGAGTCCTGAAACAAGATAGGAAAGGTTTTCAAGGAAAGGGTAAATCCATCCCTGGAAAACCCCTCCTTAAGAAGTCGGCCAGCGGCCAAGGGGAAGGTGGCAAAAAGTCGCCCCCCTAGGACATACCGAAGCCGGCGTAGAAAAAGAGGCCATACGCTGTATACAGGCCAATCCCCAACATGCTAAAGCTGCATCGTCCATCCTTGGCAGGAGATTCATAGAGGAGCAGATAGACATTGCACTAATCCAGGAACCCTGGATATCATCCTCGGGTAAGGTAAGTGGACTCGGAGGAATTCCAGGAACTATTGTGACCGCGGTCTCAGTTGGGAGGCTGAGATCCCGTATAGTTGTAAGGAAAAAGATAAATTATTTCGTTCTTTCAGAGTTCTGCACGGAGGACATGACATCCATTCATGTCCGCTGCCACGGGGTAAGGAATGCGACGGAGTTTATCGTCTGTTCTGCGTACTTTCCTGGAGACAGAGCCACCGAAGGACCCCCACCTACAGCCGTGCGGGATTTAGTCCGCCACTGTGGAAAGAAAAATATCCAGCTGATAATTGGATGTGATGCCAATGCTCACCACACAGTTTGGGGCAGCACGGACATCAACCATAGAGGTGAGTCACTTCTAGATTATTTACTTCAAGAGGGCTTAACAGTAGTAAATAGAGGTAACAAACCAACGTTTGTTACCCCTTATAGACAGGAGGTTTTAGACCTCACTATAAGTACCAATTTTATTAACAATAAGATTTCCGATTGGACGGTATCCACTGAACCATCATGTTCAGACCATAGGCATATACTCTTCAGTATAAAAACAGGTCCTAGACCATTCGAATACTACAGAAATGCTAAGGAAACAGACTGAATTGGATATGTAGAAACCCTCCGGGCTAACCTTAGCACGTGTATATATAAAATATTCAAACAGAATCACTAAGAGATCTTGGCGGAGCAAATCAAAACCGCCATGGTCTCCGCTGATCACGAAAACTGCCCACTAAGATGTAAAAAGGATAACCGAAATTCATCTTGGTGGAATAACAACCTAAATAAACAAAGAAAGGAGGTTCGGAGATTATTCAACAGAGCCAAAGTGACCGGTCAATGGGACAAATACAAGGAAGCTCTAACCTTCTACAATAAGAGCATTAGGAGGATCAAGAGGGACTTGTGCGGCAAGTTCTGTGAGGGTATAAATGATGCCCCCAGAACTGCCAGAATATACAAGATTCTCTCCAGAGAGCCAGTGGGAATAACCGGTTCGGTCAAACGTCCGGAGGGTGGTTTCACTGGTTCCAGAAAAGAAACATTGAAGCTTCTTGCAAACAAACACTTCCCTGGATGTCAAATCTTGGAAGATACAAGCGCTAGATCCAACCCTGACCATTTAATCTGGCCTGGGAGGGGCATCTGGCGAATATCCAAAAATATTGTCACTGCACAAGCGGTCAGAGACGGAATATGTTCTTTTGCCTTTTAAAACACCGGGGGTAGACGGAATATTTACAGCCCTTCTTCAAAAGAGCATGGATGTGTTGATTCCGCATCTACTAAAATTATTTAGAACAAGTCTGGCTTGGAGGGTTATCCCTACAAGCTGGACACTAACTAAAGTGGTATATATACCAAAGGTGGACGAACAGTACTGGGACCCTCTTCGTTCAGACTAATAAGCTTGACATCGTTCCTGCTGAAGAGTCTGGAAAAGGTGATTGATGTCCATATCAGGCGGAAGGTGCTAATTGACAGTCCCACTATCCCTCATCAATACGCCTAGCAGGCTGGCAAATCGGCAGAACTTGCATTGCATAATCTGGTCGGAAAATTAAACCAATCTCTTCATAATCGAGAGATAGCACCAACAGCGTTTCTATACATTGAAGGTGCTTTTAACAATACGGTGCCGGCTTCTCTCGCTGAGGCTATCGCTGCGAGAGGAATCGACCCACTAATCTGTAGATGGATACAGGCAATGCCATGCGGCAGAACAATAACGACCTCATACCAGTATGAGGTATTCGAGTTCAAGGCTGCGAAGGGCTGTCCGCAGGGAGGTATTCTCTCACCCTTACTGTGAACCCTTCTCGTTGATGACCTGCTAGCGATCATTTTTTTTTATCGGTCTGGCTGAAGACAATGAATGCAGGCTTTGTCTTGAGGACACTGAACCAGCCACGCACATGATCTCAGAGTGCCCAGCGGTGAGTCGCATCAGATTCGAGGTCTTTGGCCAGGCTTTTATAGCCCACAGCGAACTGAAAAAATTACCCCTGAACAAGATTGTCGGTTTTATCCAAAAACTGGATCTCGTCGGGGAGATATAAATTAGGGGTGAACCACAATAGTCCGTGCGGACGCAGCGGTAGGGTGGACAGACGCCCACTCGCCTTAAATAACATAACATAACACCTAAATTTTCACTAAAATTTCAATAAGAGCCTGACGGGAATCGAATTCTCGTGCTTGAGGTAGATCAAATTGAAATTATTCGGAACAAATTAATTTTCATTATCAAGCAACGGTAATACACTGATTTTGAAAGTACATTAGAATCTAAATGATATTATTATTTCACAAGTTTCTTGAAAAGAATTGGAGTTCGATAAGAAATGAAATATTCAATTTTGGAAAAGAATGACTTATTATGAAGCGTATTCCTTAGGGAGGAAAACGAGAAAAATATACGCCTGCAGATTTCCAGCTGAACAGTACCAAACTTCAAGACATTTATGGCAACAGTACATAAATTACGTGAAGATGGTACTTTCATCCGAAAGAAACAAAAAACTGAAAGAAGTCACGATGATTTTGATTGAACGTGTCCCGAATTTAATATCAACATATGCAGAATTTTAAAGAGGAATTACTACCATCCATATCATTTTCAAAAATGTCAAAAATAAGAAGATGATTGATGGCAGAAAAAGAAATGTATTCTGTGCATTCGTTTAAAGAATACGTGTATCTAGAGATTTTCCACGTCTCATTTGTTCAGCGATGAAGTTACTTTTCATGGAGATGAATTTTTCAACAAAAAAAATTGTAGTATGGGAAAAAGATAATCCACATGTGTCGGTTTCGATGAAAACCCAACAAGGGTTCCATTCATTGTTTGGGCGGGAATGAAGGGTAGATTCATCATCGGACCTTTCATTCTCCCTGAAACTTCGACGGGAAATGGCTACTGGCAATTCCTCCAAGAGACTCTACCAGATCTCATAAAAAATATTCATGTGAGTCAATTTAGATATATTTGGTACCAACATTATGGTTGCCGTGCACACACAGTCGGAAGTGTATTCGAGTTTCTAGACTCCAATACCCACGGCGATGGATTGGTCGGTTTGGATTTGTTGCATAGCCTCCGCGTTCACCAGATCTAACACCATTGGATTTTTATTTCTGGGGCCATATGAAAAGTCTGGTCCACGACAAGCGAGCTTCGATAGAATCAAAACAAGAATTGACTCAACGAATTGAATCAGCTGCACAGGAAATTCGTCAGAAGCAAGGAATGACTGTTGCAGCGGTGAATTTGTCAATAATTGGTTATTCTCTTGCGTTTGTGAAAAGTAAAATTAAATATTCCTGAAAATTCCTCTAATTAGACCATCCCATTAATGTTTCGAAAATTATAGAACAAACAGCTGCAAATTTTCCCGAATTTCCTCCCTTCGCTCCATAATAAGTCTGAACAATATCATTCTTTTCCAAAATTGAATCTTTCATTTCTGCACGAAGTCGAATTCTCTTCAAGAAACTTGCGAAATAATTCTCCGTTAGATTCTAATATGCTGTCACCGTTGCTTGGTAACAAAAATCAATATGTTCAGAATCATTTCAATTTGATCCAAAGCTAACAGTAATCATCCTACCTCAAAAATCGAGACAATTTATTGAAATTTTTTTTTTCGATTAATTTATATTAGGATCTGGAATATTTCGGTAGTCCAATTTAAAAATTTTGGTCTTCATAACCCAACCAGTAAAAAAAAAAAATAAAAATCCGAGCGAGAACTGTGGATGGCTATAAAGACGAACCCCATCGATATTTTTTGATTCTGTTTTCATATTCTCGTTTTGGTTGAAAAATGGTAGAAACGTGAAAAAGTTCATCAATTTCGAATTAGAGTTTTTTTTGCTGTAGAAATGTAAAAAAAGTGTTGTGTTGAAATTTTGAAAAAAATTTTCTCATGGAAATTAAAAAAAATTTAGTTCATGGAATATAATCCAAATTGGCAAACTGCGAAAAAATAACCAACTTTGCAGGTTTTCCGCCATTCTAAAATACTTTTTTCAGAATTTTATACCATTTCTGAATTGAGTACAAAAAAATACTGAGATGTGATCAGAAACCGATATTTCAAAGGTTACACATAATTCCCCACACTCAAAATTGATCTTGTATCTCGCTTTTGCTTCGAAAACGGGGTATATGTCATAAGGCAAAAATTATTCTCCTGATGTCATCTACATATTCGTTTGTCCAATTTAGGATGAAACATCCTGTATATTTAAATCAATCACTCTTCATGAAGCTGACAGTTGTTTCGAAACACAGTGTCATCATCTGCGCGAGTTGTACAAAGAACTACATCAAAAATGTGGTGTTCTCAAAAAGTGTTTATATCTGTATTGAGGAGTTCAAATAGCTTAACTCATTTTCTTAGAATGTTGTTAGAATCCATGTTCCGGGGGCATCTGTGGTTCTTATAAATGAGATTATTCATGATTGGCGAACTACACAAATTTACTCGATTCTTTAGAACCAGGTTTTTATTTTTATTCAAGTGTTTTCTAATTTGTAACGATTCCAATTTATTTAATTAAACATTTTTGATCAACGAACTCAGCTGAGAGATGCAAACCAAAAACATTCTCTGACGGCAGGCTTGATCCTTGGATGGATTCCATGGTTTTGGCAGCGCCGGGCAACATTACATTTGACCATGAATTTTTCATCAGTGAGTCCAACCTAGCCATTTAAGACTATTTTCGGCTCAAAATTCGAAACTTACGGCACAGAATACTGCCAACCGAAACTCTAATAAAACCCATTTCTTGTAATTTTTCCTCTAAATAAACGAAAAAGTTCATGAAAATGAGAAGTATAAGGTTGTTCGGAAAGTAATTTCGTTTTTTCCCGACAGAGGATTTAATTGTATTTTTCCGAACCCAACTTCATACTTAAACTGCATAATCATTATATATTTTGAGGGCTGATATAACAAGGCTTGTGCTTGAAAAAGTTCAATTAATTCTACGCAGTACTTCTTGGTTTTAAATTTTTCTTCATATTTTACTTTTTTACTATAGAAAAGTTAAAAATACTAAATAATATTTAAATAAGGTTATTCTGATTTTCACAAATTTTCATTGTTATGTATACAACAATCGTTTCGCTATCACAGTAGCATCATCAGGCAAGATTACATTTTGAATAACTGAGCTTGTTTCCGAAATCCGTTGCTATTTATATTACAGAGAGTACAATAAATTTTTATTGAGACAAAAAAGGGTCTCTGCAAATTCCAGCTTATCTGAATATATTTAACAGAGGTGAGTTATTTCAATCTATTTGTTCCTTAAGTAATTTTCCAATTTCATTGTGTTTATCTCTGGGGATTCTAACAGATTTAAGGCATAACTTTTACTTTCTATATGTAGAATTTCAAAATAATGTTCGAAAGTATGCCCTGTTTCTAACAAATGGTTGAAATATGTAGAATTACTTTTATTATTGAGGAAACTCTTCAAATGTTTACAAATTCTATGTCGAAAAGTTCTTCCAGTCTGTCCTATGTAAACTTTAGGGCAATCACCGCAGGTTAACTTATAAACCCCCGATTTTTCATTTTTATGTGTACAGTCTGTATTAT
The DNA here is from genome assembly GCA_034642435.1 of Megalocaria dilatata. NCBI lineage: Eukaryota > Metazoa > Arthropoda > Insecta > Coleoptera > Coccinellidae > Megalocaria > Megalocaria dilatata. The sequence goes on from CM067857.1 coordinate 73,931,158, forward strand.
TTTTAATGAATTTACTGAAGTTTGAATTGGTTTTAAATGAAGTTCTTAAATTATATTTATTTTTGAGGTATGTAGCAATGTTCTCAGAAGTACCTTCGGTATATTTTAAGGAAATTTATTTGAAATTTTCTTTTATGTTAGGAAACACCATATTTAAAGCTATTTTGTTATTTTTATTCATCAACAATTTGTGTATCATCTTAGGATCATAGTCATTATTAATAGCTATTTGATTAATTATGTTATGTTCTGAAATATAATTTTCTCGATTCATGGGAATATTAACTAATCTATGGATCATACAATTGAACGCGGATAATTTACGACTGAAAGGATGATTTAATTTATTGTGTATAATAGAATCCGTGTAGGTTGGTTTGAAAAATCATGTGAATTATTTATTCGAGTAACAGTTAAATCAAGAAAATTAATAGAATTATCATGTTCGATTTCCATAGTGAATTTTATTGAAGGATGTATTTCATTGATGAATAAAGAATTATTTTAAAAATCTGTCTGTACCTGTGAAGCAACAGAAAATATCGTCTACATATCTATACCAATATAAAAAGTATTTCTTAAGGAGAATTCAATATTTAAAAATACTGTTCAAGGTAGAAAGAAACATGTGAGATGATGAATTGACAGTAAGCCAGAACTGGCTTGCAAATTCCGATCTGGCAATTGTGATGTCTAAGATGCACCACGTTTCGGAAGGCTGGTTGAATCTTATAAAGGCATTAGTTGATGAAAATCAGCGAATACATCAGGTGAGATCGGTGAGAGATCAAATTTATCGAACTCAACTGTTTATGACCACTTGAAAGGTGTGGGTTTAAGCTTGAAGCTCGATATATGGGTTTCCCATGTTCTCACAGAGGTCAATTGGTGTCGTCACGTTGATGTCTGTGATTCGCTTCTCAAACGTCAAGTAATTTATGCATTTTTGAAACTCATCATTACTGGGGACGACAAATGGGTTGTATATGACAATATCAAATGCTAGAGATCATGGGGCCCAAGGATGAACCGGCTGAAAGGGATTTTGAAAGCCAATATCTTTTCTATCAAAAAAAGGTGATGCTGTCTGTTTGGTGGGATTTTAAAGGAATCTCTCTTTTTTCGGCTTTTACCTGATAAAACAACAATTATTTCGGAAGTCTACTATCATCAGCAGGACAAATTGAATTATGCACTTAATCAGAAAAGGACAGAATTAATCAACAGAAAAGGTATAGTGTCCCACCAAGATAATTCCAATTCATACAAGTTTGGTCACTCGTTAAAAGCTATTACAGTTTGGATGGGATGCACTCCCACACCCACCATATTCTCCAAATTTGGATTATCATTTGTTTCAGTCGTTGAAAAATTTTTCAGACGATAAAATCTGTACTTCAAATGAAGAAGTCAAAAATGACCTGGATCAGTTTTTTGACAGAAAAGACCAAAAATTTTATGAGCGTGAAATCATGTTACTACCAGAAAGATGGCAAAAGGTGTTGGACCAGAATGGCCAATTCATAATTACTTTCCGAACAACCCAGTACATGGTTAAAAGGCTCCACCCTTCTTACTTTTATCTGAATCGTTACATAATGGCGACTTAGAGTGAAAAAAAAACATATTGAACTAAACTTCATACGCCAAAATCAGATAAGAAAAAAATTCTGAAAATTCTCGTAATTTGTCTACATGAAATTATGCATGAACTTCTGTGTCGTTATTTCAAGCTAAATGCTAAGTTTAATTTCGATTGTAGTACTTTCTCTGGGCTTTCGGTTTTGGGCTAATAAAATATTTATTTTTCTTTCAATTATACTATCCTAACGAAAATTTGCACAAAAATTTTCGCTGTCATTCTACTTCCAAATATAATATTTCAGATCGATGATATTTGTATATTGGAAAATTATGAGAAAAAATTCTCAATGTGAATGAATAACTGCAAAACCATTGTACCGATTCTCTTTATTAACAATATTAACTGGGATATTCAAACCTTTAACTCATTCTGAAAGTTTCATATCTCTACCTCATTTTGTTCATTAGTGAGAGTGTTCAAAGTAGTGTTCAACGCAGCTGCGCTCAAAAAATATTGATTGGTTTTTTTGAATATCTAGTCATATGATTTCCACCACATTTTTAACAGCCTTTGTGTCATTTTTACATCTTAAGGCTAAATTTAAACTCGATTGTAGGACTGTTGTTACAGAGCTTTGGTATCGCTCAACGCTGCTCCGCTTCAAAAATATTCGTATTTGTTTTGAATCTTGTAATCATATAATCTGCACGAAAAACCGCACGAACATATATATTATATGTATATTATTATACTCTTTAAAAGTGTAAAATTTCAGAACCATCATATCTGTAGTTTTGGAAATATTGAGAGAAATGATAGAAAACTACAAATGTGAATAACTGTGAAAACATTGGACAGATTTTGCCCATTGAAAAACATCGGAAACATTTGGCCACAAACGTACCCTAATGCTGGGTTTCATGAAGATTCGGTGACCACTGGATCAAAAGATACTTTTGTCAAATTTGTTAAACGGATCAACGAATTTGGGTATCACAAAATAAGTTGAGGTAGTTAATCACGTGGATCAATTGATTCGAGAAAATAATCTGACAACGTCGTACTTTCTAAATTTTGACCACTACACCAGACGGAAAATAAGAATATATATATTTTTGTGATAGCGCTGTTAATGTAAGGTTAGAATTTAGAAACGGATTGTTATTGGTTATATGGTTGTCATACCCTAATTCTACGAACTACGTTATTACTATTACTTATGTGTGTGCAATTGGCATTTTGAAACTGGCAATTTTAACTAATACGCTTTCAAAAATTCTGCAAACCGATAATATTTCAATGTTCATAAGATCTTCTCTAGTCATTTAGAAACCAGCAGTTGCATAAAATCGCAGACAAACTATTAATTGTGATCTCGCATCGATCGATATATTCCTTTTACTGGGTGGTTCAATTTCAGGTCCAATTTCATAAATTAGTTCCATTAAAACATTTTTGTTGAAACGAGTACATATTTTAAAATCAAGATCATCATATTTTGCAAAAGGATTACTCAAGTCTTTAATAATTCAGGGTCTTCAAATTTCACTCAAATCTTCTTCTGATGATGAGAATTAACTGATTTCGAAAGGCATTTCACAATTACCTCACTTGAAGAAAGTGCACAATAAACAATACACAACTATTTAACGAAAATCTTGATTCACCAAATTAGACAAATCAACTAAATCTGTGATTGAGCAGCTATTTTAGGTTAGATCAGAGATCAAAATATTTTGTGGAATCCAATTTGTACTTGATCCATGACCCACAGAGGTTAATCTGTCATAGTTCGACACAGTGACTAAATCTGTGATTAGCACTTTGAGGACATATAGTAAGATAAATGGTAGAAGGACACCGTGATCAACAATCTGAATGCGATGACTAAAGTTTTGTGAAATCTCTGTGAAAGTTTCAGAATTCTAGCTGTGTTCGTTCGAAACTCACGAATATGCGCGTTATTGTTTTACTTTCAAATGCCGAATATCAGATCTTTCGAAGTTGAAGTTCAGAAAATATTGAGAATTATTTAAATATTTTAATATTTGCCTTCTACATATTTGATTTCAAAAAATTATATTTAATAATTATAATTTCAGGAATTAACTTTAATTAATGTCATATAAGTACCACTTATATCAAACGACATATAAAAAAACATTCATTATAAGACATCCAAATGATATAACAAATATCCAAGAAATAAAAATTGTTAACCAAAATCCTATAAATTAAATATTTTGAGTAGACGAAATTTTGTTTCTGCTGATTAATCTTAGGAAAACAAATATCTTTCAAAAATGTTTAACATAATCTTAAGAATTTCATCATAAAACTATCTTACTTAGAATATTATTGGATATCTAACTAAGTTACTTTATATAAAATCTCAAGATATGAAAAACCATTACTGAAAAACAAGTTTTAAGAGCTGCTTCCTCAGTACTCAAATAATTCATATTCAATAAAATCAATCAACAACAAATATTTACTCACCCTTCAAAAATTTAGAAAATATCTGGTAAATGAATACTGAAAAATTTAAATGGAGTGTGAGGTTAACTACAAATGAATAATTATGTGGTTTACCCTTGATCTGAATGATTGAAAGACAATTTAACGGCCTCTGTTAGAGCACAACGACTATCTATCTGTATGAAGAATGTTAAGGAAACCAAATAATTATATATTATGAATAAAATAACATAAATAGAGGTTAATACTTGATAGAAGGTATATAATATTATTTAAATGTTTTAATATTAGCCTTCTACATATCTAATTTCAAAAAATTAAATTCAGTAATTATAACTTCAGGAATTAAATTAAAATAATGTCATATAAGTACCACTTATATCAAATGACATATAAAATAAACATTCATTATAAGACATCCAAATGATATAACAAAATCCAATAAATAAAAATTGTTTACCAAAATCCTATAAATTAAATATTTTGAGTAGACAAAATTTTGTTTCTGCTGATCAATTTTATGAAAACAAATATCTTCCAAAAAAGTTTAACATAATCTTAAGAATTTCATCATAAAACTGTCTTACTTAGAATATTCAATATTATTGGATATCTTACTAAGTTACTTTCTATAAAATCTCAAGATATATAAAAACATTACTTAAAAACAAGTTTTAAGACAGACTTTGCTTCGTCAGTACTGAAATAATTCATATTCAATAAAATATAACATCAATCAACGACAAATATTTACTCACCCTTCAATCTTTTAGATCAAGGGTAAATCACACAATTATTTATTTGTAGTTAAGATTACACTACATTAAAATTTTTCAGTATTCATTTACCAGAAGTTTTCTAAATGATTGGAGGGTGTGTAAATATTTGTTCTTGATTGATGTTATATTTTATTGAATATGAATTATTTGAGTACAGACCAAGCAAAATCTCTCTTAAAATTTGTTTTTCAGTAATGTTGTTACATATCTTGAGATTTTATAGAAAGTAACTTAGTTAGATATCCAACAATATTGAATATTCTAAGTAAGATAGTTTTATGATGAAATTCTTAAGATTATGTTAAACATTTTTGAAAAATATTTGTTTTCATAAGATTGATCAGCAGAAACAAAATTTTGTCTATTCAAAATATTTCATTTATAGGATTTTGGTTAACAATTTTTATTTCTTGGATATTTGTTATATCATTTGGATGTCTTATAATGAATGTTTATTTTATATGTCGTTTGATATAAATGGTATATGATATAAATGACATTAATTTAATTTAATTTCTGAAGTTATAATTATTAAATAAAATTTCTTGAAATTAAATATGTAGAGGGCTAACATTAAAATATTTAAATAATTTTATATACCTTCTACCCAGTATTAACCTCTATTTATGTTAAAATATTGAGAAATATAAGAGAAATTTCAAAATGCGAATAACTGTGAAACCATCTAACCGATTTCAATCATTAATGAAATTAGCTAAAATATTAAGACCCTTAACCTTTCCAGTAATTTTCAATGATCTACCTCTTTTCTTTCGAAAATTAGCGTGTTATTTTTGACCTCGGATTATTCATCAGTGAATTTAACTTAGTCGTAAGAGACCATATTCGCCTGAAAATTTGAAAATATCCGACATTTGGGCGAAACATTAGCACGATATTTTCTGGAATAAGCGCCAAACAACAACAAACACAGAATCCCTTGTTCAAAATAATATATCAATCCTCAGAAAAGTATACACACATCGTCGAAAGTCTTGTCCCCCCTAGGTTTCTCAAGAAATAAACAATCTATGTTCTGGAAATGAGATGAATATTTTCCTTTATGTCAACTGTAATATTTTTGATGGAAAATATTTGTTTGGTACTCTTTGCTCTATGCAGGATGAGACAAAATAGGAAAAATGAGCAAAAAACTAAATTTATCGTTTATTTTTTTTGATTAATTATAGTTATTCCAAATTCAATAGTCCGTATTACCACCTCTTCTTTCAATCAACTGCCCAAATACGCCTAAGCATCTCACCAATCAAGTCATTAATGAAATTTTCAAGCATATCGTTCCATTCTTTCTGAATGGCTACACTCAATTCCTGAAAAGTTGAAGGTGGGTTTTGGCGATTGGATATTGCTCTCCCTAAGTAATCCCATACGTGCTCAATTGAATTCATGTCTGGTAAGTTTGCTGGTCAGTTCATTCTCTGGATATTGTTCTCTTGAAGAATGTTTTGAACCATTCGTTTGCGATGTGGTGGAGCGTCCTCATTCTGATAAATGAATTTATCTCCAAATTCGTTGCGCAGAGGAAAAATGATTTTTTACGTAAATGGCACCAGTCATTTTTCGTTCAACGATAATAAGAGAGGTACGGTGACCGAACATTATACCCCTATAGCACATTATTGATCTGCCTTGAAAGGGCACAACTTCCCGGGCGAAATTGAGTCGCTCTAGTCTGCCTGGACTACTCCAAGGCCTTTCTCATCGACTATCGCTTCGTAAACCGAATCGTGACTCGTCCGAAAAAAGTACGTTGCGCCATTGTGGTAAAAGTCAGTCTTTTTGGAGTTCTGCCCATTGCCGATGGGTATTTCTATGCAGGTGACAGTCGAGGTACTCTTAAAGGCCTTCTTGCCCCTAAGTTTGTGGAATGCAACTATTTCCTCATGATACTGGTTGAGACTACCTGTCTACTACAAAACATGACGTCGAAGGGCTGTTACAGATACCGTTCGATTCTTTCGAGTACAGGTCTCCGGGCAACGCTGCCGGTTTACAGGAAAAGGCCCACTATGCGCCTTACTGAGGTCCGTGGAATATTCAAATGTTGCGCAATCTATTGGTTGGACAAAGCTTCTTGATATAGGGCTACTATTTTTGCCCGGTCAAACTAAGAAATTGGATGTCCTGGCATTTTCCACGAAATATTCTCAATATTGCAACTCTCGTTATTCGCTGAAAACTGATTAACTTCGAATACACCTGTATTCTACCGAACAAGAAACATTTTTTGCTGGTTTATTGTTTTCATTTAAGTAATAAGATAGTGAAGATTCCACAGGCAAAAAATTGTCATGTATCATTCAACAAGTTGAGAGGTGATAGTGGGGGCCAAGACTTTTGACGATGTCTGTATATTCATGATGAAACATGGGTGAAATTGGAGTGTCGAATAAATCTGGCAAAACATGTATTTACTTCCAAATTGCTCGAATAATGGTTAATATCTAAAGTAAAAGTGAAGCACATGTTAAATTCATAGTAAACATCTCGATAACGCTCAGCCTCAGGATTATCACAATCAACTCTAACTCCCAAGAAAAGTTTTGCGATATTCGGTGAAAAATACCATCTCATTAAATTCAACTGAACTTCACAAAGAAAGGGAAAAAAGTTTCCTACTATCTTGGCCACAAGGCCACAACCAATTTGCGCCCCAAAAGGAATTCCATTTCTATTATGACATGTGATTCAAAAGATTTTTGGACAACCTCGAGAAAATTTCATCGAAAGTTAACAAAAAAACAGATATATAATATTAAATTTGTTGTCTGCGAAAGTTTTTGGTGTTTTTCAACGCTTTTCGTCTCTCATGTCAAAACCAGCACTTTTGAATCTTTTAACCCACTCGAAACTGTGTTTCGAGTATATATATATATATATATATTTATATGTTATTGTTAATTTTCGATGACATTTTCTCGAGGTTGTTCAAAAATCTTCTGAATCACATGTCTCATAATAGAAATAAAATTCCTTTTGTTATGTTTATTTTCGATGACATTTTGTACACTCGAAACACAGTGTTTCGAGTGGGTCAAAAGATTCGAAAGTGCTGGTTTTGACATAAGAGACGAAAAGCGTTGAAAAACACCAAAAACTTTCGCAGACCACGAATTTAAACTTTCATTGAATGAAGATGAAGGTGGGAAAATGGGTTTCGTGTGATCTGAATGAGAGACAGCAGAAAAAAACGAAAAAACACTTTGGAAAGACAGATAGAAAAAATCATTCCTCCACTGAATTGTGATAGGTCATAAAAAATGGACATGACGTAATCCATGGGCGAATCAACCATCAACATCCACTACCAAGTTGCTTAGGAAACAGGACAGGTTCTGTGTTTTGTGAGATCAAAAGGGTTAATCCGTTATGAGCTGTTAAAACCTGATGAAACCGTTAACACTGATCGTTATCAACATCGAATGATCGATTTAAATCGACCATTACGTGAAAAACTTCCGCAATATGGAAAACGGCAACACTAAGTCATTTTGTTCAAGATAATACCGTATCACACACAGCAAATCGGTTCATGGAAACGATGGCGTTCAGTTTTAAAATGCTAATGCACGCGGTTTATTCTCTAGTCTTGACTCCGTCCAATCATCATCGTATTTCTGGAATACGACGCATTCGCTGAACAACGCATCAATTCGTATGAAAATGTACGAAAATGGCTAGAAAACTGGTTCGCTTCAAATGAAGAACTCTTCTTTTGGCATGGCATTCGTAAACCGCCGAAGAGGTAAAAAAAATGTAAGAATAAATGGAGATTATTTTTAATATAATATATCTATAATTTTCAAACAAACGCGTAATTTTCACAAACAAATTCTTCATCTAGTATACTCTGAAATTTCAAGGACTTTATCATTCTTTGAATGTCTACGATTTTTGAGGCACTGAAATACATAATCAAATTGCAGAGAAATTAACAACAACAATGTTATTTCCAAATAGTATATTCTGATTCCAGAACTGAGCAATAAGCCCATGAAAACCTGGAACATCTTATGATTACTTCTGATTAAGCTATAACGGATCTTCTAATAGAAACTTTCGAACTTCAACACTTGATGGGGGCCATATTATTGAAGCCATATTTGTCGATTTCACCCTCGTTTATTTCAGCATGGATAAATAAAGCGCTCAACAACTTGTGCAATAAAATTGTTCCATCAAAATATGTATTCTGTTTGGGCAACGCTCCGTGGGCATTTTACGGTCACCAAAATCGTGCTACCGAGAATCAACATCAATACGAAGACGAAACGCAAGATCCGTCGAAATCATCGCCGCTGTAGGTGGAAGCGTAGAGAAGAATCCGATGCAGTCGACTTTACATAACTCAAAAGAACTCAGCCTTTCGCACATCACAACCAAGGGAATTGCGAGTCCTGAACTTTGCACGGGTACAGGCTCAACTCATCCAAGATCTGAAAGTAGACGACCGTAGACAACGAGGTGTGTTCACTTGATGTGCTCTGGAGAGTTTGGAAAATGGGCCTTAATTTTCATTAAAAAATATCTCCAGAAATGAAGCCCATTTCTGGATGAATGGGTACAAAATTGTTGAATTTTGGACAATGCTGATTCACATGACATTCAAGAGCGGCCGATCTATTCCGAAAAAGTAACTATTTGGTGTGGATTTCTGGCTGGTGGTGTCATCGAACAATATTTCTTTGAGGGCGACGTTGCCCAGGTAACTCTACGGCGAGCGTTATATCGTTACCTACTCCTTTTGGAATTGCATTGGATTATATATGACTTGTGGTTTCAACAGTACATACCATACATTCTGTCAAGAAAGTACCGGGAATTATCGATTTAAATCTGGCGGGGCAATGGGGCAGGTAAACATTTTTTTCCTAGGTTGGTACCACTGTCCTTAATTACTATGCCAAGCTTGAGCGGGATCTGTCAACTAGTGTGTTTGCAACAGCTGATTAAGTCAGTCGATGTCAGAGTGCGTGCCGATTTTTACTATGGGTGATTACGTTGAGCAAAGAGTTTGTTTAAAGTTTTGTGTTGCAAATTAATTTTCGTGTGCCGATGCATTGAAAATGTAGCAAAAGGCCTTTGGTGATAATGCTCTATCGAAAACTCGTGCATATCAGTGGTACAGAGCCTTCAAGGACGGTCGTGAAGTGGTCGCCCATCGACGGCTTTGATCGAAGATAACGTCGATAAAATTAAGGAAAGGGTGCTAGAAAACCGTCGTACCAGCTTGAGAGAGATAGCACATGATCTTAAGATATCCCACGAGTCCGCACGAACGATTTTGATTGATATTTTGGGCATGAGAAAGGTGGCCGCACGACTCGTACCGAAAGACCTGAATTTTCTTCAAAAACGTCATCGCGAACAGGTTGCTTCAGACATGCTGGATCGCTGTAATTCTGATTCTACATTCATGGAACGCATTATAACTGGTGATGAGACCTGGGTCTACGAGTACGATATGCAAACAAGCCAGCAATCATCGGAATGCGTGGCAAAAAATGAGCCGAAATCGAAAAAACCACGCCAAAGCCGCTCGAAAAAGAAGGTGATGCTCATTGTTTTCTTCGATATCCGTGGCGTGGTGCACTACGAATTCGTTCCAGAGGGTCAGACGGTAAACAAGGAGTATTACCTAGGCGTTATGAAACGTTTGCGTGAGCGTATCCGTAAGAAGCGGCCAAATTTGTGGGCGAACAACTCATGGATTTTGCATGACGATAACGCGCCTTCTCACCGAGCTACGATTGTGACTGACTTTCTCGCCAAAAACTCAACAAACGTGCTTCAGCAACCACCGTATTCGCCGGATTTGGCTCCCTGTGACTTTTTCCTCTTCCCAAAACTAAAATTGCCCCTTCGTGGCACCCGTTTTGAGTCGATTGAAGCCATAAAACAAAATTCGGCGCGAGAGCTAAAGTCCATCCCGGAAAGCGCCTATAAAAAATGTTTCGATAATTGGAAGTGCCGTTGGCATAGATGTATTGGAGCAAATGGAGCCTATTTTGAAGGCGTTCCCGTTACTTTCTTGATAGAGTAGCATATATATATATATATATATATATATGCTACTCTGTCAAGAAAGTACCGGGAATTTTCAATTAAAACAACATTTACATTTTTACATTTAATCGTCAAAATTTATTGGGTCGCCTTCAAAATAGGCTCCATTTGCTACAATACATCTATATATATATATATATATATATATATATATATATATATATATATATATATATAAATATATATATATATAAATTCTATAAATTGAATAGAATAATATCAAATTACATTGTAAATATGCAAAATATCTACAATAGTAAATATTTTGGGCCCTAGTTTCACCGTAAAGGTAAAATAGAGGGCTGAGCCACGTTGTTCAACTCAGTGACAGGGGTGTCTGTCGCAGCACAGGGCTTCAATTTCCGGATTTTTCTGTCCAATGACCGAGTGCATTATGTAGCATACTGCGTTACCTCGGTAGGGTGAAGGCCCTCGGGAAGTATTCGTACGACCTGGACCTGGATTGTGTTGGACTCGAGGGGGCAGCGGTTGAAAGTCCGCATACTGGATTAGAAGAGTATTCCATCTATCTATTCGCAGAACCTCATGTTCAGTATATCTCGAGAGATGCTTCAGGGTTTAGCGGAACTCGACGGTTCAACCGGCCTTGACCTGAACCAGGATCGATTGCGAGACGTTTCTGGGGTTTGTGGATCTTGAAGATACGGCTAGATCGTTGGTGCTTGAAGCCAGGATCAATTGAAAGACTTCAAAAGGGTTCGTGGGTTTTGAAGTACAGGCCGGATCGAAGATGCTGGTACCAGGATCAATTGAGGTACTATCTTGGTTAATGGGACTGCGGTCGGGTGGGTGAATAAGAAGTCTCTTTCAGCATGTGACATGCGTTCCAAACAAACAACTTGGGTACTGACACTACAGAACCAAAAGAAGTTGGATAGTGCTTTGCTGCTACCAGTTACGGTGTAGATTATCGGACAGAAGTCAAAAGTGCAAGCTTAATGGGTTCAATTCTTCTGCGTGGTTCTCGCAAATGCGCCTTATCCTTATCACACTATCTACTTTCTGGGCAGATTGTGGAGACTGCTGAGTAGTTACCTGGTGAAAGAGCCATTCTCACATGCCTGTAACCTAAGCGGTAGAATTCACGATGTCCATCGAGATACGAGATGGGTGTTGCAACACAGTGCGCTCACTCATAGAACTGGCGTAATTCTACCCGATTGCGAACATAAGGACGAATGCGACAAAATTAGATCTGTGCTAGCTACAAGGGGATGGTTACTATGACGTGTAAATCTCCTCGAATTCGTTGATTTTGGCATCAATTTGAACTCTTTCTGGGGACGCTTAGTCTTCGATGGCTCCTTTTGTAAACAAGGCTACCACGGGTGGGTGCTTTGGCCCGCAGAGGTACTTATACTTCTGGCAACTCTTATTGGTGTTGGACTCATGTGGGCAGTGATTGAAAGCCTGCATGATAGGCTAGAAGTATGCTCTGTGGTGCAGTGTCGTAGTTCTTGTACCTGGATAACCGTAATTGGCCCGGAGGTTTACGGGTCTCGATCATGCTTTAGGCTGGGCTTGAACCCGGATGGGATCGTCTGGGGTGCCTACGGCGAGTTCAGGTCCCCAGCGGTCGAATGGACTGTGGAAGCATGCAGGCCCTATCGGCGCAGTTCTTGCACCTGGATAACCTGGACTCGCTCGGAGGTTTAGGGATTTCGACCACGCTTTATGCTTGGCTTGAATCCGGATCGACTGGGGTGTCCATGGCGAGTTTGGGCCTTAAGCGCTCGAAGGCCGGTGGATGCAAAAAAGCCCCTTCAGCGTGTGAGTTGCGTCCGAAACAACTCGGGCACTGACACTGCATAGGCGGGGTGGGTGTTGCAACACAGGGCGCTCACTCATAGAACTGGCGTAGTTCTACCTGATTGTAGGTTATCTGTCCATAAGGGCGAATGCGTCATAATTAGATCTGTGCTAGCTTTAAGGGGAGGGATACTATGACGTGTTAATCTCTTCGAGTTCGTGGATTCTGACATCGAGTTGAATTCTTCTTGGCGACCTTTAGCCTTCAATGGTTCTTTTTGGAAACAAGGCTACCACGGGTGGGTGGTATGGTCCACAGAGGTACTTGTACTTCTGGCCACACTAATTGGTGTTGGACTCGTGAGGTTAGTGCTTGAAAGCTTGCATGCTAGGCTGAAAGGGTACTTTACAGTGCCTGTTTTTTTTATATTGTTGTTGAGTAAGTGCAACAGTAACGTTTATCTGCAGATGTAACAACGATATCATCATGTAATTTAAGAAACCCAGCAGTGCTACTATATAGATAATACTCAAATGTGTTGGTATTGTTATGTTGGTGAATAAAATTAGCAATACCATTCGTACATTCCGCTCTCAGAATATTGTGAGAGGAAGAAGTAATTTTTATAATATATTCAGCATCCGATAATATGATATTGATTTCTCGTATATCATTTTCTGAAACATTTTCAAATTAATAAAGTACATAAAAACAACTTGGCTTAAGTTTCACTGGTTATTTCATGTCTGTTGGCATACGGGTTTTAGCCCATTTTCAAAACTTAGAGCACATTTGGTCAAATCGCCATATTTTGGTCCAAATAACCTCTCCTTAACCTTTGTCCCAATAGTTATAATTCATCCTGTATATTAGAACTTTCATCAAGTAGACATAAATTCATAATTTATACAAAGAATTCCATCATAAACTGGACAAACATATATAGTCGTGAGAATCATTATTGCCATAGGGCATATATCCCATTTTTGAAGCATAAGCGAGATACAGGGTGTTCAACGTCATGTTGGTGAATTTGTCTCGGTTGCGAAATTGAATTTCATCTCCTGAACGATCTCGATTTTCTAAGAATACCCGTGAGGACAATTTTTCATAAATCGAACACAACTTTTTTTACTTGTCTACAGCGACAAAAAACTTCACCCGAAATTGTTGAAGTGTTTCACGATTGTACTTTTTTTTATACCTAAACCGAATATAAAGACAGAATGGAAAAACCCAAATGGTTTTTTCATTAAAACCATACAAATGTCTAATATAATTGAAAAAAACGATTAATCTATGAGGGCAAAAATTTTGAAATTCGTCTATCGAAACATTCCAACCTGTAATATAAATTTATCACAAAAAAATAAGTTCACTGTAATTTGAATGAAAGTCTTTTGGGAGTCGAACTCTCGACCTTGAGGTATTATCGTTAGCTGTGGAATGTAAATTGAAACTATTAGGAGAGGTAATAAGATCGCATGATTTCGATAACAGATGTCGCTACTAGTTTATTGTTTCATCTGGTAACACCTTCATTTTGAAGTGTCATCATGAGGCTTTCTTTTCAGTATCTGTCATTTCGTTGAATTGTAAACAACATAGTTTCAGTATGCTCTGAAAATTCCTCTTTTGTACCGAATAATGTGTTGCTGCGGGCAGTTTACCTCATTACTCCAATAAGAAGAAAAAGGCTGTCGAAAGTCATCGTATTTTAGAGAATGTTTATGGTAGCCACGTTCTAGCCGAACGAACGTGTCAGAAGTGATTTGCCCAATTTGAAAGTGGTAATTTTGATTCGGAAGACGAAGTTTATGTTTAAGGATAAAGAATTATAGGCGCGGATCAATGAAGATCCATCACAAACGCAAGAGAAACCCGTAAAAACACTTGTAGTCACTAGACCAGCCATTTACCATCTTTTAAAAGCAATAAAAATCATACTAAAAGTAGGAAATTGGATACCGTATAAGCTGAAGCCAAGAGACGTCGCATGTCGTGTGAAAAACTGCTCCAACGGCAGAAAAGCAAGCGGTTTTTGCTTCGAGTTGTGACTGCCGATGAAAATTATTATATCTAATTCTTCAACAGAAAAGAGATTTTCAGTCAATGTTTGGGCGTTTTCAAATTTGTAGTGTATGAGAAATTTATGAATGCAGTATTAATTTTCTTTTAGAATCCACTGACAAGGATGTAAAATTATAACTAATATCAAATCGAATAAAAAGTAATAAAATATCATAACTCGCACAAACTGAGAAAGCTTCTGAAGGATCTTCACAGAAGATCTAGGAGTATCAGGATAATAATAAAAATAAAATGAGAAATGCTCATAAGAACGCCAACTACGAGTAATATAAACTGCTTATATCAAATTAATAAATTTTCAATAACAATAACTAATGTTATTATGATAGTGAAAATAGCAACTGTGATATTTTGGACTGTTATAGTCTAGAAAGAGCGACTCAATTTTGTATTATAATCAAAGTCAATCTGTCACACAAAACCATTATGAAATATTGATTATCAAAGCTAGGTAGGCTTCCCGATTTTCATAATAAATAGTGACGTTTGTCATAAAAGAAATATTTTTCTTTCATTCTCAGTCAAAATTCGATAAAATTGAAAAAGTATGGCTCGATTCGGTGGCGGTAAGAAATCTCGAAAGGGAAAAAGGAAAGTACTGTATACCCGTGTGTACGGCAGACAGAACGCGAAGAGAAAACCTTTGCTCCATGGAAAAGGTATGACACAAACATCATACGAAGCTGGTTTTTTCGATTTTTTGAAAGTATTTTGGAAAAATAATAAAAGTATGGAAATATGCAATTTAACCAAACAAGTGGCAAATGCTTGGGAAGCCTTGTTACCCAAACCAAAACTTAGCAAGAAGACGATTCAAAGGGATTATCACACAGAGTTTAAAATACTTCAACAAGAAGCTGAGAAACAGAATATTGAAAAGGAACAAATGGGAAGAAATGAAATGAAAAGAAAGGGAACAAAAAAATACCGAAGTGATGAAGACACTGGAAGCGAAACAGAGGCAAGTAGTAGAAGCAACTTTGATGATGATGAAGAGAGTATGAGTGATGGAGGTAGAAGTCGGAGTGATTTAGATGAAAGAAGAAGTCAGACTGATGATGAAAGCGTCAGTGAAAATACAAGCATGTCCCAAGAAGACTCCGAAAGCGAATTAGAAAGCGATTATAACTCTAGTAGACGTCATCGTAGAACGAAACGAAAACGAAATGGGAGAAGATATGAAAGCTATGAAGCGTTTCTTAACGCTCGAAATAGAAAAAATAATAAGAACAATGAAAATAGAAGTGAGGGAAATAAGGAGCGGGAAAACAATTCTGAAGATAAGAATTCAAGTTCAGACCAAAAAGAACAAGAAGATTCTAATAAGAGTCCCAAAGATGGTGTATTTTTTCCTATAAGAGAAATAACATCCTTCGATAGAATAGGTAAATCTAAAGATATATAGGTTTTGATGAATAATGAAGGAAAAAAATTGACATAACAAGCTTTAGCTCTGGGCAATGGTCTTAGTACTTATAATTGTACTTGCGAGTATAGTAACAAAGTTTGTTGAAATGCTTAATACGATTTTGCGAATTCAGTAACAACACATATGTGTGGCCGTCAGTCGATATAGAATCATAAGAAAATATAAAATATTGACCACGATTAATTTCAAACGTCGTCCGAGACAACAGATTCCATTGGATATTGAATATCGAATGCCATTTCCAAAAAATTCTGTTCACAGATCAACAAAATATTTTTTTATTTCTTTTTTGAAAATATGTAGTACATTCTACAAAAAAATTCTGAAACTTTTGCCTCTTCTCAACAGTCGGAGGTAAACTTATACAGCGAAATATACAGCATTCAATGAAATAGAAAAAGGCTTTTTACTTGATAGAAGAAATATAACAAAATTTGAATATCAAAATAGATTTAATCTGTTAGTCTTCTACAATTTTAATTTAGAAAATTTTTTTTTTATTCAAAAAACTTTTAGAATTAAATTAATGTCTACAATAAGCACCGCTTATATTTAATAGACAAATATATTCAAAACTCAATATACAATGTCAAATGGAATAAATAAACCAACCAATATACAAAAGGCAATTAAAATTAATAAATAAATATTTGAAGGAGACAAAATTTTGTTTCTAATCTTACCATAGTGAAACCAATTCCTTTTCAAAAACATAAAACACAACTTAAGGATTTCTCAAAAAATATAATTCATTTGAAATATTTAATACTATATATTCAAATAAGTTAATTCAAAAATCTCTCAAAACATGTAATATATCTTAAAAAAAAACAATTAGAATACGGATAATCTCTTCATCAGCCCTAGATAACATTTAAATATCAAAATCAACTAACCATCACTATATCATAGCTTAGAACTTAATACGTGTCTTGTTTGAAAGAGACTAACTTCAAAAAACAGGTAGTCAGTTCGTCACAAAATCACAGAAAACTGTAAGGCATTCTATGGTCTTCTTCACACCATTGACATTCCATAATGAGAATTATTCAAGCCTAAATATAATCATATATTGTGTATAAGATAAAATAGGAAAAGGCTTTTTTACTTGATAGAAGAAATATAACAAAATTTGAATATCAAAACAGATTTAATCTGTTAGTCTTCTACAATTTTAATTCGAAAAAAATTATTATTCAAAAAACTTTTAGAATTAAATTAATGTCTACAATAAGCAGCGCTTATATTTAATAGACGTATATATTCAGAACTCAATATACAATGTCAAATAATGAAGAGATCATCCGTATTCTAATTGTTTTTTGAAGATATATTACATGTTTTGAGAGATTTTTGAATTTACTTATTTGAATATTTAAATATATTAAATATTTCAAATAAATTATAGTTTTTGAGAAATCCTTAAGTTGTGTTTTATGTTTTCGAAAAGGAATTGGTTTCACTATGGTAAGATCAGAAACAAAATTTTGTCTCCTTCAAATATTTATTTATTAATTTTAATTGCTTTTTTTATATTGGTTGGTTTATTTATTCCTTTCGACATTGTATATTGAGCATTGTATATATTCGTCTATTAAATATAAGCGGTGCTTATTGAAGACATTAATTTAATTCTAAAAGTTTTTTGAATAAAAATATTTTTGAAATTAAAATTGTAGAAGACTAACAGATTAAATCTGTTTTGATATTCAAATACAGCATTCATTCAACTGAGCTTCCACCGAACAATTTTTAAAAACATATATAATCACATCTTCAGTATCTGAAAACTGCCACGCATATGCGTAGGTTGTAGGCACAGCACTGTTAATTTTCGACTCAACGGTTAAATGTCGGCTGAAATCGTCTGAACAGAAAATTTTTCTTTTATCCAGACGTGGCCGGAACCCGGGACATTTCGGTTTCCACCCTGGCGTTTTACCCACTGAACTCTGATCAATACTTGGTTACAATTTTTTGATGTAGTATAATAATAAAAAGTATGTTTTCTGATGCCTCATTTCACTGATTCTGAATTTAACAGTGCAATCTCGTTACTATGAATACTCTATGTTCTGTTCATATTTGTGCAGGTCAAGAATTATGAATTTTCCCATGTTTTCTTTGGTTTCTTCCTCAATATCTAGAATTATATGAATAATAGCAATGTACATAAAGACCTCCATTTAAATGAAAAAATCCATTTCGTCTTTGAGAATAATTTAAAGATGATATGAATGACGAATTTTTTGTGGAGAAAAATCATTTTAGTTTGGACTACGTCTTCTTTGAAGCAAATTTCGCTCACACAGCTTTTTTAGGTTTGTTCTCTAGGGACGTTCAGAGTATAAAACTATAACTGATTCAACAGAAACTTCGCAGTCACTTTCTTCGGGTTCGTTGTACTTTACTTGAATTTGTATCTTCAATCATAACTTCATCCTTCTTCCATCCATATATGTCTTAAGCTGCGTATTCCACAGGTTGTAGAGCTCGAAGAAGGGAAATCGTTTCGTTGTGAATCTGATGTTTGTTGACATCATGATCTTGAATGACTTTATTAAATCTTTCTTTGAATGAGTTTCGGTTGAATCCGCAATCTGTGTTTCCTGATTTTTTCAGAAACCGGTATATTTCTCTCAAGTTAGGCTGTGAACTATTATTAAAGCTGAATTTACATTTCTGATACTTCCGCCGTCTACAAGTGCATTTTTAATCTATCTACATATATTGTATATTCTCACGAGAGTTTTCCTTCTTTTATTTTTCATAACCGTTGACACCAATCTTATATTTCTTCAACAGCGGAGTAACATTCAAGTGCTCATTCATATTTTCCAGAATTACAGCTTTTTCGTGAAGTGTTTTTCCACTTTCATTGTTTTGGTGTCTTTTAATCTCTAGTCTATTACCGAATAAAAAATGTATGCACGTGCGTACGAGCGAACCGGCAAACACTATGAATAAATTCACGATAATTCGTGAAATTCGAATTATTTATTCGAACGAAATAAAAAAGTTTCATCAAGTTCGTACTAGTGCATTTTTACTATGTTCATATTATAGAATAGTCAATTCGTAAAATCATGTGTTGTACTTCATATAAGCGTGTGTTTCTAACAACGCGGTTGTACTATATTCGTAGTTAGACAAATTCTGTTAAAAATAAATTTTTCTATTTATGCATGTAACGAAATGGTATATAAAAAAATCAAATCATCATTTCATACGAGGCATGGAAACCACTAGCTATCTCTATAATGTTAACATTGTGATTTTCTTCACAATTCAGAGGTTTCCTTTGGTATTTAATGTCTGAGGCAGTCCAGAACGAGGCAGACCTGCCCACACTTTACGATCATTTTTGAACTGTTCACGGTACTCGGTTTTTGAAAGAGCAGAGTCCTCAAAGAAATGTTGCAATATTTCAGCACAATATTTAGTTTGTAACACAAAATTTGGAACAAATTCTTTGCTCAACAAAATAATTCATTTCAAAAAGCCTCAGAAAACAAAAACTTCTCTGATGTACATAGCTGCCAAACAAATAGTTACGATCTGATTCTTCTCAAATGTGACATATTTTTCAGTTGAAAGTCTACAAAAAAAAAATAAACAGGTTCATTTGAATTACAATTTCTGGTCAGTTTTTATCGCAGTTTTCAAAAATTCTACTTTTGCTGCGAATCTCAAATCTAAAAGTTTTTAAATATGAATTTGTCATATATCGGCCTTATGTGATCGAATGACATGATTTTCGGCTCGAAACTCACAGGTTAATAGTGCCTCTCTGGTACGAGTTAGCTAAAACTATCTAGGTAGTAAGGAAAAAGAAATATTTGAATTTGGTCATTTCAACAAATAGAATAATCGCAATAATTTTCGGAACTATTCGATATTACATAATCCATTATATTTTTGTTTTAGTAAGGAACGAATTTGATGATCAGAATGAAATGTTAAGAAAACTGAAGCTTTACGGACGTAACAAGGATCCAGATGCTCCCGACAATGACGATATGAAGAACGTACAAAGTGATGACAGTATTTCCTTTCCGCTTGGAGTTCCAAAATTTTCTTCACATAGCAGAGATGCCAATCCTTCTATCGCAAAACTGACAAGTCCAACTGACACTCTTCATGTGAAAAATTTGATTGTGGGCATAAGACAACCCGAATTACAAGAAATCTTCAGAATTTTCCTGAACGATATTATTATGATCAGAGTTTTGGATAACAAGTTCAACGGAGAAGCTGTTGTAGAGTTCAAGAGTGTTGAAGCTGCTGAAAATGTTTGGAGGCAGATGAATGGGGTTGAGTATAAACGTTTACCGTTGGTCTTGGAATTTGCTAATAAGGAAGATTTGATATGATTATAGTTATGGAACGTATATTTTGGGTAGATAGCGAATAAATTCTCTGGTGATTTTTTTTCAAAAATTTATTTCTCTTCTTATTCTTTACGTTACAATTCATAAGAGAATACCTTATGCTAAAAATACTAGATTTACAATTGCAATTGGAATTTTTGTCAGATTTCCTCAAAGTTGTCTTATAGTGGTACCACAAAAATATACGAGAGAAAGAGAGAACAGTTTTATATAATTTTCACTGACCTCTATGTTTCAATTTCAAGTGTAAGTAGTCGGTCTCACTTATTGAAAAATTAATTTCAGTAGAAATAAGATAAAACTGTCATCTGGCTAAACAATTAAGTTCCGTTTAATTGATATATATAAGCAGATAATTCCTTTGTTTAGTCCGTTGGATAAAAAAATGAGCATCATTATAATGGGTGCTTCAATAAGAGCGCAAGATTTGAATTGCGCGCCATGTTTGACAGTCATAAGGTCACATGATTATGACGTGACAGATCGAAAGTTGACAGATGGGAGTTAGTAAACATGGAGCATATTAAACAGTAGAACAGCGCGATTTGATTGTCAATAATTATCACAAAATTGTGAAATTTTAATTGCCACTATTCGTAAAGTGCGTCCAATATTCGGTCGAAATAAGGTGCTTAATTCATCTACTGTGAAAATAATAATCAAAAATTCGTACTGGTTCGAGGAGTGATGTGGATAGGATACAAGTTCGTAGAGAAAAAAGGCCAGAGACGTCAATTCGTCATCGGGTACAAGAATTGAACATTTCAACCGGCACACTTCAGCGAATTCTCACTAAAGATTTACAGCTGCATGCCTGCAAAATCCAACTGACTCAACAACTTCAGCGAGTAGACCATGAACAGCGGAGAGAATTCACCAATTGGATCCTTGAGCAAATTGCTGATTTTGCAAACAAAATTATTTTCAGTGATGAGGCCCACGAATCCATGAATGATTCATCAAAAAGCAATGCATCCACAACGGGTCACTCTCTGGTGTGCTTTATGGTCTGGAGGAATAATTGGACCGTTTTTCTTCGAAACCGAAAAAGATAACGCAGTAACGGTGAATTGCGAACATTATCGTGCTATGATAACAAAGATTCTTGTGCCTCATTTAAAAGCTATTGATTTTGACGACATGTGATTTTTGCAGGACGGTGCCACATGTCATACCGCCCGTGAAAGATTGACGATCTTGCACGAGTTTTTGTCTGATCGTGTCCCGATTTGGTGACCAGAATTGACCTCCGCGCTCATTGTCATTGGAAACACTCCAGATTTCATTGAATTATTAATGAGATAAGTGAGAGTTTCTGCTATTTCATGGATGGTATTTTTTATAATTCTATAAGATACTCCATCTATACACCTTGAGCTTTTATTCTTCAGTTGTTTAACTATTTCTTTTAGTTGTTCAGTAGATATTGTATCAATCATAAAATTTTCTGATGATAGGAATAATGTCATGGTTTTTATTTAAATATTTTAAAAAATTTTTACAAAAATTTTAAAAATTAGCCTTCTACATATTTAATTCCAAAAGATTATATTTGATGATTATAACTTCTGAAAATAAATTAAAATAATGTCGTATAAGTACCACTTATATCATGACATATAAAATAAATATTCATTATAAGACATCCAAATGGTATAACAAAACCCAATAAATAAAAATTATTAACCAAAATCCTATAAATTAAACATTTTGAATAAACAAAATTTTGTTTCTGCTGATCAATCTTATGAAAACCAATATCTTTCAAGAATATCCAACATAATCTTAAGAATTTCATCACAAATTTATCTTACTTAGACTATTCAATATTATTGGATATCTTACCAAGGTACTTTATATAAAACTCAAGATATGTAAAACATTACTGAAAAACAAGTTTTAAGATAACCTTAGCTTCATCAGTATTCAAATATTCATATTCAATAAATATAACATCAATTAACAACAAATATTCACTCACCCTTCATTCCTCTAGAAAAAGTTCTACCCAAATGAGACCTTTAAATTTGGTGTTCACTACACACAAAAATATATCTATGGTTAACCCTTGATCTAGAAGATTGAAAGACAATTTAACGGCCTCTGCTATAGCACAAGGACTATCTGTATAAAGAATGTTAAGGAAACCAAATAATTATATATTATGAATAAAATAACATAAAAAGAGGTTAATTCTTGATAGAAGGTATCTAAAATTATTTAAATATTTAAAAAAAATTTTTAAAAAATTTTAAAAATTAGCCTTCTACATATTTAATTCCAAAAGATTATATTTAATGATTATAACTTCTGAAAATAAATTGAAATAATTTCGTATAAGTACCACTTACATCATGACATATAAAATAAACATTCATTTTAAGACATCCGAATGGTATAACAAAATCCAATAAATAAAAATTATTAACCAAAATCCTATAAATTAAATATTTTGAATAGACAAAATTTTGTTTCTGCTGATCAATCTTATGAAAACCAATATCTTTCAAGAATATCCAACATAATCTTAAGAATTTCATCATAAAACTATCTTACTTAGACTATTCAATATTATTGGATATCTAACCAAGGTACTTTATATAAAACTCAAGATATGTAAAACATTACTGAAAAACAAGTTTTAAGATCAACTTTGCTTCATCAGTATTCAAATATTCATATTCAATAAATATAACATCAATTAACAACAAATATTTACTCACCCTTCATTCCTCTAGAAAAAGTTCTACCGAAATGAGACCTTTAAATGTGGTGTTCACTACACACAAAAATATATCTGTGGTTTATCCTTGATCTAGAAGATTGAAAGACAATTTAACGGCTTCTGCTATAGCACAAGGACTATCTGTATAAAGAATGTTAAGGAAACCAAATAATTGTATATTATGAATAAAATAACATAAAAAGAGGTTATTTCTTGATAGAAGGTATATAAGGTACTTATACGACATTATTTTAATTTATTTTCAGAAGTTATAATCATTAAATATAATCTTTTGGAATTAAATATGTAGAAGGCTAATTTTTAAAATTTTTTTTGAAATTTTTTAAAATATTTAAATAATTTTATATACCTTCTATCAAGAATTAACCTCTATTTATGTTATTTCATTCATAATATATAATTATTTGGTTTCCTTAACATTCTTTATACAGATAGTCCTTGTGCTATAGCAGAGGCCGTTAAATTGTCTTTCAATCTTCTAGATCAAGGGTAAACCACAGATATATTTTTGTGTGTAGTGAACACCACATTTAAAGGTCTCATTTCGGTAGAACTTTTTCTAGAGGAATGAAGGTTGAGTTTTTATATAAAGTACATTATAGTAAGTAAGATAGTTTTATGATGAAATTCTTAAGATTATGTTGGATATTCTCGAAAGATATTGGTTTTCATAAGATTGATCAGCAGAAACAAAATTTTGTCTATTCAAAATATTTAATTTATAGGATTTTGGTTAATAATTTTTATTTATTGGATTTTGTTATACCATTCGGATGTCTTATAATGAATGTTTATTTTATATGTCATGATATAAGTGGTACTTATACGACATTATTTTAATTTATTTTCAGAAGTTATAATCATTAAATATAATCTTTTGGAATTAAATATGTAGAAGGCTAATTTTTAAAATTTTTTTAAAAATTTTTTAAAATATTTAAATAATTTTATATACCTTCTATCAAGAATTAACCTCTTTTTATGTTATGTCATGGTTTTTTTCTCTGGTTCTGCTGAGAAGTTAAACTTGTAGCTATATTTATAAAATAATCATTAAATTCATTTGTCATTTTCTTGGTGTCAATGAATAAATAAATAACTGTATTTAAGGCCATTGACCTAAGTCCTTCAGCCTTTCAGTTTAAAACAATTACAATTGGTTGCAAAAAAAATTATATATATATGTATGTAAATGTTTAAATGTCTACACTTGCTGGCTTCTTAGTTTTTCTAGAAGAGTGCAGGTAAGAAACTTTATATGTAACACTTTTAGACTTCTGGCTGTGGGGTTATCTGAAGTCACAGGTTTATGCCAATAAGCCTGCAACCATCGAAACATTGAAAGCCGAAATTAGACGCTGCATCAATGAAATACCACCACATGTATTAAATAACGTTATTGATTATTTCCTCTAATGGGTTCGCATATGCCAGCAAAGCCGTTGCGGCCATTTATAAGATACATATTTTGTTTCATACATAATTCCCGAATGTATAATTTCCAAATCAATAAATATTTCATTACTTTGCTATAGAAAACCATGTTCTATTGAACAATGAAATTTTGCGCTCTTCTAGAAACACACTTACATGAGAATGTGACATTTTCCAACCGATTTCTGGAAAATATTCGAAATTTGAATTCGAAGGAATTTCAACGTTTAACGCATTTTAGAGAAGTATATGATTTTTGAATTACTAATTTTTTTTAGAATCTGCTTCCTTTAAGACGAGGTTCAACGAACATAAAATGAGTTTCAGGAAAAATAAACAAAATTCTACTTTTGCCACTCGTTGTCTAGAAAACGGTCATTCCTTTCTCGTAATAGATAATCTTAAAATTTTACATGTAGAATCAAAAGGGGAGAAACTCGATTATCTAGAATCTGTTGAACTTTTCAAATTAGTTCACAATAACAATAATGTAAAAATAATGAATGACTGCACGGAGCTATGTAAATCGAAAATATTTGAGATATTTAAAAAGTAACATCTTTTTATAACCTTTTTCAACGGACATAAAATGTCCATTTAATGAAAAGTAAACAAAAATTCAACTTTTGCCACTCATTTTTTAGAAAACAGTAGACCTTAGATACCTTGAAAGAAGGTTCTATGAGAAAAATTCGACGAACCTGACGCCATTGAAGCAAAACATCAGTTCAGATGGCAGTAGCATTGAGAGCTATGTGTGTGATCGCCAATCTACTTTCCCGATTAGAAAAGGGCCAGTAGCGTAACGGTCACTATTTAGATAACATCATTTGTCCCAAAAAAAATTTTTTATATTGTAATAATTAACAAAAAACTTTTAGTCGTTTTTGTTTTATCGAAGTAACAAATACCCGATATTTTTTTGGACACCTTGTATGACATCCTATGGAAGCAATGTTCTCTTTTTCTTTCAGAATTTTTATGTGGTGGGGCACTGGTAGTTTAGAGAATATAAAAAAGGATTTTTGTTCGATGTGGAAACTTGTTGATCATTTGAAATTCTTTCGTATCTTCTGCCATTTCTATGAGAAAATGTTCAACAATTCTCTGCAAGTCGATGGGAAAATCGAAATTTTCAAAACAAATTAGTTGGTTTTGCAATATTTAGATGCATTCATGATTCCACTTTTAGTTTTGACAAATCAAATTCATGTATTTTAAATTATAGAAGTGGTATCAAAACTTGCTTTGATACCGATGTGAACATAGTGATTTTGACGAATTCTGAAATAGCTAACATGATTTCACTTATGGCCTTGCAAATGGAAATGCAAGAGACACTAAGCGGAGCGCTATCCGAATAGAGTGATGCCTGATTGATTCTCTAATATTCACAAGCATCTTTCAGACACTAGTATTTTCTAATTACGAAAATTAATGCCTATGAACTATGTATATTTGAAATACCACGAATCGAAACAGCAGTTTTGACGAAAATAGAAGAATATACAAGAACTATCACAAGAAAAATTAGTGTTAATTCAATTATCAATTCAAAGAACAGCATTTAGAAATCGAAAAGATAACTCTTATTTTGGCAAACATTTTTCGAAACTAATCATGTCTTCCAAGAATTAGAGAACCTTGAAATATAACATATGGAGGGGGAGGCAAAAATCTGGACATCCTGGACTCGATAGAGTGAGCAAGCACGTTTTAGAAATAAATCTATTAAATGAGCAGACGGTTCTTTGACACATCTCACATTCACATTCAGCATGGGTATAGAGGACGGTTTTGCCAATTTGGCAATAGGAAGAATTGAAGCAATCCCTTTGAGCGGACTTTTTGAATAATTAATTCCCAGTCCTTTTTTATTTTGATGTTTCTATATTTTTCAAAGAGTGTATAACATGCAAAGGGTAATGAGTGAAAATTATTTGGGAATTTATTGAAAAAATATTCAACGATGCATTACAAATAGTGTAATTTTGTTTGCAGAGAAAATTTGTTGCTATAGAATAACATCTTAAGCATGTAACTACTACCAAAGTTGACCGAAGTCGAAAAATATTAAGTCTTTTGACATATCCTGATTCCTCAAGGAGAGCTTATCGGTATGAATATAAGCCCATACAATAAATACATTATCAATTAACATATACATTTTTCTGTATAATCAACTCATGTACATCCAAGAATGATGGAATAAAATGGAAAATTAATTGCGAAATTTGAGTTAATCTACTTTATGGAATCAATCAAAATCCGAACGGATTCTTCCTCAGTATCCTGCCGAAGGCTTATTGTTAGACACGAGTTAATTGAAACCTCAAGGGCCATTTAATTCTTGGTAACCGAATTAACAAACTGCTAATGGGTAGGTTACCCTTAACTTATAGAAATTTGTGCCTAAATATTGTTGTTTCATAGTTTGGTACATCCATACTTACTGAAATACGTTTGTACCTAAATTTGTTCCTATTCAATTTTTTCCGCATCTGGTGCATAAAGTAGAAACATTTTTTTAATCAATCGCATATCATGACGGAAGAGAAAGTGGACATTATAAGAAAACTTTTGAAAAATGTGTGAAAATTGAAGAAGCACTGAAATCAATATACATTCTGTCAAGAAAGTATCGGGAATTATCGATTTAAATCTGGCGGGGCAATGAGGCAGGTAAAATTTTTTTTCTCCTAGGTTGGTACCACTGTCCTTAATTACTTTGCCAAGCTTGAGCGGGATCTGTCCATTAGTGTGTTTGCAACAGCTGATTAAGTCAGTCGATGTCAGAGTGCGTGCCGATTTTTACTATGGGTGATTACGTTGAGCAAAGAATTTGTTTAAAGTTTTGTGTTGCAAATGAATTTTCGTGTGCCGATGCATTGAAAATGTTGCAAAAGGCCTTTGGTGATAATGCTCTATCGAAAACTCGTGCATATCAGTGGTACAGAGCCTTCAAGGACGGTCGTGAAGTGGTCGGCTTGGATCGAAGATAACGTCGATAAAATTAAGGAAAGGGTGCTGGAAAACCGTCGTACCAGCTTGAGAGAGATAGCACATGATCTTAAGATATCCCACGAGGCCGCACGTACGATTTTGATTGATATTTTGGGCATGAGAAAGCATGAGAAAGACTCGTACCGAAAGACCTGAATCTACTTCAAAAACTTCATCGCGAACAGGTTGCTTCAGACATGCTGGATCGCTGTATTTCCGATTCTACATTCATGGAACGCATTATAACTGGTGATGAGACCTGGGTATACGAGTACGATATGCAAACAAGCCAGCAATCATCGGAATGGGTGGCAAAAAATGAGCCGAAACCGAAAAAACCACGCCAAAGCCGCTCGAAAATGAAGGTGAAGCTCATTGTTTTCTTCGATATCCGTGGCGTGGTGCACTACGAATTCGTTCCAGAGGGTCAGACGGTAAACAAGGAGTATTACCTAGGCGTTATGAAACATTTGCGTGAGCGTATCCGTAAGAAGCGACCAAATTTGTGGGCGAACAACTCATGGATTTTGCATGACGATAACGCGCCTTCTCACCGAGCTACGATTGTGACTGACTTTCTCGCCAAAAACTCAACAAACGTGCTTCAGCAACCACCGTATTCGCTGGATTTGGATCCCTGCGACTTTTTCCTCTTTCCAAAACTAAAATTGCCCCTTCGTGGCACCCGTTTTGAGTCGATTGAAGCCATAAAACAAAATTCGGCGCGAGAGCTAAAGTCCATCCCGGAAAACGCCTATAAAAAATGTTTCGATAATTGGAAGTGCCGTTGGCATAGATGTATTGGAGCAAATGGAGCCTATTTTGAAGGCGACCAAATAAATTTTGACGATTAAATGTAAAAATGTTGTTTTAGTTGAAAATTCCCGGTACTTTCTTGACAGAGTAGTATACTTGAATGTTTCTTCATGCATCAATGAGAACGCAGCAAATGTGTTTTCGAACGTCATTTAAGACGTAAGCTTTAGGTCCGATACCAGATGCTGCCTGTGGTAAAATATCACACGGAATATTAGACGTAACAGACAGACAAAAATTTCGAAGTTTTTAGAAATTTTTTCGTTTTTATTTGATCACTCTATTCAAATAACCAACAAATAAATTCAATAAAATAGTGATAAAGTCTATTTGGTTAAATAAACAAATTACGTCACAGACGTATATAATAGTATTATAAACGGTATTCAATGTTCTGATTATGAAATTTAATTATGGAAACAGATTTAATCTGTTAGTCTCCTATAACTTTAGTTTCAAAAAATTTTATTCAAAAACTTTTAGAATTTAATTAATATCCTTTGAGCACAGCTTATATTTATAGACATATAAAATCAAAACTCATTGTATAATATCAAATGGAATAACTAACCCGACAAAAATAAATTGTCAATTAAAATTAATAAATAAATATTTGAAGGAGACAGCATATTGTTTCTGATCTTACAATTATGAAAACTAATTCTTTTTCAAAAATACAAAAGAATTTTAAGAACTTCTGAAGAAATAATTTATTTGAAATATTTATTATATTTCAATATTTAAATAAGTTACTTCAAAAATTTCTTAAAACATATATCGCGTCCTCAAAAAACAATTAGAATTTCGATAAGGTCTTCATCAGTCCTACTCCACATTTAAAAATAAAATCAATTAACAATAATCAACTCACCTCTAAGACCTCATGATTTCCTCGTTCGAACACACTAACTTTAAAATCCAAGATATTCTATGTTCGTCATAAAAATCACACAATGCTTGTATGGTTATATTATGGTCTTTAGTTAAACCATATCATATTTGTATATTGATTTTTTTTAAACCTGATATAATGATATCTTATATATAAAATCAAACAATAAGTAGAAGATTTTAACTTGATAGAAGGATATTATATTAACTGCAGTGAATGCATTTTTCACAACTAATTGTTTATGAATGAGAATTTAATGTTCATTTTTAGTATAGTGAAACGTGGAAATTTCTGTAGGGTGATAGATCATGGGATATATTAATTTTATGTATAATATATAATTATATCATGATTAAAAAAACTCATTATACAAATATGATGTGGTTTAACTAAAGACCTTACAAGCTTTGTGTGATTTTTGTTACGAACATAGAATATCTTGGATTTGAGAGTGTGTTTAAACGAGGATATCATGAGGTCTTAGAGGTGAGTTATATATTGTTAATTGATTTTATTTTAAATGTGAAGTAGAACTGATGACGACCTTATCGAAATTCTAATGGTTTTTTGAGGATATATTTATATATATATATATATATATATATATATTCCCTCAAAATATATATATATATATATATATATATTTATATATATATATATATATATATATTCTCTCAAAATATATATATGTTTTGAGAGATTTTTGAAGTAACTTATTTAAATTTAAAAAATATTTCAAATAGACTATTTTTTCAGAAGTTCTAAAAATTGTATTTTCGAAAAGGAATTAGTTTTCATAACTGTAAGATCAGATATAAAATTTTGTCTCCTTCATATATTTATTTATTAATTTAAATTGACAATTTATTTTTGTTTATATGTCTATTAAATATAAGCTGTGCTAATAAGACATTAGTTTAATTGAAAAAGTTTTTGAATAAAATTTTCTGAAATTAAAATTATAGGAGACTAACAAATTAAATCAATTGTGATATTCAAATTTTGTAATTATCCTTGTATCAAGTGAAAAACTCTTCTTCTTATTTAATGTTCTGATTATTTATTTGTTCTATTATATGTATATACCTGTTATTTTTGTATTACCATATCTCTTTTTCTCGTCATTCGGTTCAGATGGAACAGATGCTGAATATTACTCTGTAATTCTTATGATTTACCTGCAAAAACCACCTGAAAATCAGTCGAGAATGTTCGAAGATCAGCCGAATAGACAGAAAGAAATTTGGAAAATCGACTCTGTTACCAGTCGATTTCTGGCAAATATATTTTCAGTGTAAAGACTTTCTTAGTGTTCTGTTTTATTATACTAGAGTGTGCCGGAATAGGTAACAAACTGATAAGTTAGATAGAACTAATGAATATAAGAACAAATTTTCTGCAGACATAGGTCCTTACACAATTCCCTTAACACAAATAAAATTAAGTAAGCAGCTGTCAAATGTAGTAATGATGGCAAACATTTTCATTGTTGTAATTTAATCTTCTAAGGATGCCGAATTATACAAAAGCTGAAATGGCAGATATGTATTTCGTACATGGCCGTGCTACAATTTGATCAATAAAAATGTTTGCCATTAAAACTTCGACCAACTTACTTGATATTAATTAATACGACTACATTTGAGAGTGGCCTACTTTCTAGTTTTACTAGTTTTTCAACAAATTATGACGTCTGTTGGAATTGGAAAGAGTCTTAGCTACATATTTTCTCGATTAAATCAACTGTTCTAGAAGAAAAGGTGACGATACAGAAAATTTGCGCATCGAATTTTCATTTTCGAAATTTTAATTTTCTTTATAAAATTCACACAGTTCCTGACAATATCCCGATACGCGTCGGGATTCTGAATAAAAACTGTGAAATATAAAACTGTCTGAATTAAAAAAAAATTGTTATAATTTTTTACTTAAAGCCAACCGCAAACTCCATTCATTTCATCAATTTTTTAATTCGAAAAATCTTGGAGTTCTTATACAAAATTTTAAAGGGGTTGACTTTCAATACACATGTGATAAAATTGCCGAATTGAAAAAATATAAAAAGAGAGATTTAGTTATCTTTTGCTAACATTTAATTTTATTCTTCTGAATTATTCCTGATAGGAGAAATTCAATTAAACCAAAATTTTTCCGTCAGTTCTGAAAACAGTTACTTAGGAGTAAAGGGGCTAGGAACAAAAAAGTATATTATATTTTTCGCACCAATTTAAAAACACATTTATATTGTCTAAGCTATATACTGAATTAAAGATTTTTGAAAAGGAATTTACATCAAGTCAAATGTCCTGTTTTTTTTCTTTTTCGATTATTTGATCCATGAGTACGGACAGCTCAATGGTAGAGCATTAGGCTTGTGACCGGAAGGTCCGGGTTCGAATCCTGTTCAGGTGGAAAAGAAATTTTCTAGTTGAACGGGTGTCGGCCACCATTTCACTGTGGGGTCAAAAATTAACAGTGCTGTGACCTAAAGTGGCGCAAGATCGCAGTAACAAAGCCTACCCAGAACACAACTGAACTCCTAACTCGCACAAGCTGAAAAAGCTTCTGAGGGATCTCCACAAAAGATCTAGGAGTATCAGGATAATAATAATAATAATATATATGTGATGCGTAAACGACAAAATATTTTGCTTAACGATATCCTCAAATTGAAAAAATTTTTCGAACTATTTCTAGAACTATCTATTTTTGAGAATTTCGATAATAATAAGAACTTCAGGATGTTACATCGGAGAATATCGGGAAATATCCGAACGAAATGCTACCTATTTATCAATTAACTTCGGACAGCCTGTATGTTGGAGATGCCCATGACGAAGTGATTCTGTTGCGAATATAATCTGAAAAATTTTCACAGCAGGTTCCATGGTTTCTAACTTTTTTCAATTCCCCCAGTTATTTTTCTCATGATGACTCTATGAATCCTTCAATAATCATGAATTCGTATCACATTCGTGTTACATCTGGTTTTTGTAACCCTTATGGCTCTTTTAGCGAAGTGCTGTGTGATCAACTTTTTCCAGTTTTCTCTGAATAAGATCTGTACCGAAAGAAAAATATTTCTTAGATTTTGCTTTTCAATAGATAGAAAATACATGAAAATATACAGGGCAATCCATTTAAAAAATCGCACCGTATGTGGACTATCTTTTTTGTGATTACGCTGGAATGTCCCAGGTCATACATAGGTCAAGCTGATAGACGAGTGGCTAAAAGAGTATATGGACACCAACTTGCTGTCTGCAAAGCTGATCCATCCTCTACTCTATTCACACATCACGCAGATACAGGTCGCAAAATTGACTTTGATAGTTGCAAAACTATTGCAACGAAACAAATGCTTACATGTCGCATTATTTGTGAAGCCCTCGAAATTGAGAAGAGACCAAACTGCCCCAACAAACGCGATGACAGGAAACGCCTGCTAGACACATGGAAACCTTCAATATGTCGTCTTCCCATAGCAACAGCCACCACATAGGATTTCCCCCACCACTCCCACTCCCACTCCCAATCCTGTCACGCCGTCATCAAATATAAATACCCGCACTCGTTCTACAGACAAGATCGAAAGCAATGGCTGGACCGGCCAAACAGCATTACTTTCTACCTTTTCATCAATGAATCCAACCTGATCGTTTCAATAGTGAATTTATGACTCCGATAATGGAAATTTTATGGAACAGCATAGTTGTATAGTAGCAAGTAGGGAAGAAGTATGGTTATGATTTGCTACAGTTTATCATCGTTCCTGAGTATTAGATCTTTAAATATAAATGAAAATTAAGGAAAATTGACCTCACTATCAGCGTAGAAAATGAAGATCTAAAGTGAAATGACCTAGATCTAGAATGAACATTGAAAGCAAATTTTCCTACTCTCTGTATATCCAGAGAATAATCTTTAAATATTAATTCTTTGAGATGTATTTGTCTAAGATGACTTCTGTTCCGAACGAGGAAACTAATATTCTACCTAGGATGCCTTATTACTAACATTTCATATGCTTTGAGTAAAAAATTAATAACGCCCTAACTTAGATGAAATGAAGATTTTAAAACGTATTTTAACTCTAAAGAACAAGAAAGCTTATGAATTCTCGACAGGGGATATAAGATGGTCGGAAAATATCAACTGAATTAACTTAAAAACTTGAATGATAATAGTTAATGCTCCATAATTTTCAAGGAATAGAATAGTTTGCAAGAAGTTCCTTATTGACTAACAAAATAATGTATATCGATAATCAAAGTACTCAGTATTGTGAAGAATACAAAAACTAATCCCTTTAATATAAAATGAAAACTCAAATTTTGCTGGAGAGGTGGGAAAATGTTGTTTTTAACGGTAAGACCAGAAACAAAATTTTGTCTCCTTTGGATATTTATTTATTAATTTTAATTACTTTCGTATATCTGTTGGGTTATTTATTCCATTTGACATTATATATTGAGTTTTGATTATATACGTCTATTAAATTTAAGCGGTGCTTGTTAGACATAAATTTATTTCTAAAAGTTTTTTGAATAAAAAAGTTTTTTGAAATTAAAATTGTAGAAGATAAACATATTTCAATTTGTTTTAATATTCAAATTTTGAATATTTTATATTCAGATCGTTTATATTTTCTGAAATATGAGTAAGTAAATGGTGAAAATTTTTTCAGAATTCTTATTATAATTTTATTTTTCATCAAACATTGTTTAAGAAGATTTCAAATTCATAATTTATAACGAATAAAATAATACAGAATATTTCCACAATCAATTAATTCACAACAATGGTTTCACCAACACTGTGCCTTCTTCAGGTTTACATTTCGAATTATTGATAGTTTAAAATGTAAACTTGAAGAAGCCACAAAGTTGGCGAAACAATGGTTGTGAATTAATAAATTGTGGAAATAATCCTTAATATTTTATTTAATCAAAATGAATATCCACCAAGTAAGAATCTATTCAATTAAATTCTCATAATTTATATAATCTCTATAAGGTTCAGTTGCAAATTGAATAAAATGATTGATATCACCTCTATCTGTGCCACAACTAAACGATTTAAATGGGTTTTTGAAATTCTGCCGACTTCTGAATTTCGATAAATATTTAGGTAACTTGTGATAATGAAAAGATTGGAAGCTATTTCTCAATATAATTGACACATACCTGTAAAAGTAAACAATTATTTTGATGTTAACTTTGCTCACAAAAAAATTCAAAAAAAACTTCAGAATAAAATACTCGGCAGAAGGTAAATCCCTTTTGAAGAGTAGATATAACCAAATGACAATTGAGGAAAGTTATCTGCGGTGAATGCATTTATCACAACTAATTGTTTATGAATGAGAATTTAATGTTTATTATTAGTATCGTGAAACGCGAAAATTTCTGTAGAGTGATAGATTATGAGATATATCAATTTTTTATATTTAGCGGTATAATCAGTAATATTATATATCTTTTAGATCGAGAACTTTATTTAAGATATTAACCTTATTTCGAAGCGTTGATTTCATGGAAAAGTATATTTATATGGCTCCAAAATCTATTCCAATCGAAAATAATAAAGATGAATCATTCACTGAAAAATTAATTCAACTTACATGAGAATGTTAAGGAACTTTATTAAGAAATTCAAGAGGTTACTACTGTGGGAAACCGAAAAGTTAATACTGAAATTGACTCTGAAAATCCTTTTTAATTGGATATAGTAAACAAGGTAACAAATCTGCGTAATACAGTCATCAGCTGGGAACTATACAGGTTGAGTCTTTGAAGGCATTGCAAACATAAATTTCAATTCAACCTTTATGATTTATATTTCAACTCTTCGTTCAATGATCTCAGCATAAGCTGTATCAGTTTAACATGATGTGCATCAGAAAATATTCGAATCTTGTAAAAAAATTTAAAAACTATTTCTATAGCTGCTGACATTTGTTGAACCAAAGTTTGACTAATGTTGAATCGAAGAAATCATTTAATGCAAAAATTGACGGATTATATACAATGTTTTTTTTATAAATCGTACGAGTAGTGAAATAAAATCATATGATTCCTAATTAATTAAATACATATTCACAGGATTTTATTATATCAAACGAAATGATAAATGAAAAAATTATACTAAAGTTCTTTAAATCGGGAACACGCTAAATTTCAAAGGAGTAGTGCCTTCCTTTCGATTGAAAAGGAAAGCAGTTCATTAACAGTAGACAATAGATTAATAAAGTGAATAAATTATCTCTTAATCTTCAATTATCCATATGTTACGCACCATGATTTATTGAGATTTCATTTATTTTCCAGATGGTTCTTTTTTTTCATTTTAAAACAGCAAGCACTCAATTTTGAATACTTAATGAATAGAATAAATATTTCAGAGTTGTTAGCAATTAAATTGTTTGCTATCTACTCAAACGAATTGTAAAATAAAATTTTATACAAAAAGAAGTTGAATATCATAAAACATTGCAAAGGAAAGGGACCAAAATTTCGAAATATGTCGATTAAAATTTCACCCGGCATTTCTTCCAAAAGGGACTTGTTTTCGACAACTTAAGTTATTTTAGTTACTGGTTTGTTTCTATTCGCAATACATCAACGGTTTAAGTTATACGTACTATCTGTTATATAATAAAAGAGTAAATTTGGAATGTCTGTGCAGGTGGGCCAAATTGGACAATTTTTATGAGGAAGTCCTATTTCTAGATAGACGAAAACTGACGTCGATGTCTGAGGGTCAATTTTTATGACAAACTCATTGGTGAAAACTGCATGTCGATATCTATCACCGTTAAATTGTTACAAGGTGTTTCTCGAAAATGTTAATTTTCGAAATATTGCTGTAACTTTTCTTCTGTTGAAAATTTTCTTTATCTATGAAAACATTCTTGTATCATCTTTCTATGTTGAATACTGTGAAATTAATTGAATTTTTCGTAAACTGATATTCTATGAGATATTACTTTGAAAATTAATTTTTTTAAATGAAACACCCCGTATATTTTCTACACATTTCGATAGAGACTTAAATAAACATTACAAAAATATAGCTTTTTGATATTTTTCTGAAGTTATGTTCGACATATTGAATTTTCAAATTTTATCTCTTGGATAAGTAGGATGTGATGATGAATGAAACTGAAGCTCTTGAATGGAAAGTGGTGTTGTGTTGCGAGGGAGCTTCCACCACTTGATTCGGGAAACGGCGTTTTGTTTGAAGTCTGCACATCTGAAACTCATCAGACAGGCGTGGTGCGCAGCTCTGCCTGTGACGCCGGTGACCATGTGTTCCGCTTGGAAAGGTGGTAGTCGAACGCTTTATGCCTTGCCCTACTTGAACTCAGCGGGGAGTGTTAGTCATGAATCTTTAGACTGGTCGGGTCCCCTATTGGTACGTCGGTCAAGCTGGAACAGAGCAAGGAAGGGTTCTGGACGAAGAGCAAAAAAGTTGTTCGCTACAAAACCATGGGAATGTTAGCTGTCAAACGTTTATTGAAACAGTAAAAGTTCTGTTTAATTCTCAAATTTTGTTCAACTTTCTGCAATTAAATACAAAAATTATGAGATCCATTCAAATATGTTTTCGTACGATTGCGTCACAACTTGGTAAATGATTATCATTTCGAAAAGAAAAAACAGAAGAGATATCTTGAGAATACAGATTTAAAAAAAGTTGTCGTTTCAGGAACTGCTGAAATCCATCCTAGAACATCAACTCTTGTTTGAGAAGAAACTACAGGAGCACCAAGAACGAACCGTCTGGCTTGAGAGGTTATCCCTGCAAGCTGGACACTAACTAAAGTGGTATATATACCAAGGGTGGGATGAACAGAACCGGAACCTTCTTCGTTCAGACCAATAAACTTTACATCGTTCCTGCTGAAGAGTCTGTAAAAGGTGATTGATGTCCATATCAGGGGGAAGGTGCTACTTGACAGTCCCCCTAGCCCTCATCAATACGCCTACCAGGCCGTCAAATCGGCAGAACTTGCATTGCATAATCTGGTCGGAAAATTAAACCAATCTCTCGATGATCGAGAGATAACACTAACAGCGTTTCTGGACATGGGAGGTGCTTTTAACAATACGCTGCCCGCTTCTCTCGCTGAGGCTATCGCTGTGAGAGGAATCAACCTACTAATTTGTAGATGGATACAGGCAATGCTATGCGGCAGAACAATAACGACTTCATACCAGGATGAGGTCTTCGAGTTCAAGGCTGCAAAGGGTTGTCCGCAGGGAGGTATTCTCTCACCCTTACTGTGGACCCTTCTCGTTGATGACTTGCTAGCGATCATTTCGCTGTGGGGAGTCTACGTTCAAGCATTTGCTGATGACCTGGCAATCATAGTGAAAGGTAAATCGGAAAATGTCTCTTTACCCGCAAAAGGTAGTTATAGTACCATTCACTAAAAAAAAACGGAAGTTGAATGGTTAAGAACCGCCAACTACCCGTTGTTATTATTTTTTTTTTTTTTTTTTTTATTATTATTATTATCCTGATACTCCTAGATCTTCTGTGAAGATCCCTCAGAAGCTTTTTCAGCTTGTACGAGTTAGGAGTTCAGTTGTGTTCTGTGTAGGCTTTGTTACTGCGATCTTGCGCCACTTTAGGTCACAGCACTGTTAATTTTTGACCCAACAGTGAAATGGTGGCAGATACCCGTCCAACTAGAAAATTTCTTTTCTACCTGAATAGGATTCGAACCCTGGACCTCCCGGTCACGAGTCCGATGCTCTCCCGCTGAGCTATCCACACTCATTGTGAAATAATACAATTCTCATTTGAGGCAAAGTACCTGGGAATAGTCTTGGACAAAAGCCTCGGATGGAGTGCACACCTAAGTAAAGTGTGTCATAAAGCCAGAATGGGTTTCTGGACTTGCAGGTAGATCTGTGGTAAAGCCTGGGGCCTAAACCTCAGGCAGATGTACTGGCTATACACTATGGTAATTAGACCACGGATAGTGTATGCCGCTGTAGCGTGGTGGAAGAAAGGCCAACAAACGGTTGACGAACAAAAACTCACCCGACTACAGAGACAGGCTTGCCTTGCAATTACAGGTGCGTTTCGCACCACACCCACGGCAGCCATGGAGGTCCTACTAAATCAACCATCACTGCACCTACTCGTGCAGAGGAAGGCAGAACGGACCACATACAAACTATATCAACTGGCGATTGACAGACCAGAAGCAATAGTGATGGGAGGTTCAGGACTGCTGTACGAGCTTTTAACGAACGGTATCCTATCGATGCCCTCGGATCTAATGTCTAAAGTCACAAGCCAAGAACGGAATTTCAATATAATCGTCCCCAGTCGGGACGAATGGACCCAGCATGCTGAGGTTCTATCGAGAATCGACCTTGGCTTGTTCACAGACGGCTCGCGAACGACGAACGGAACAAGAGCGGGAGTCTATGGGAGCAAACCGAGAATTAATATCTCATTCAGTCTCCATCAAAACGCAAGCATATTCCAGGCAAAAGTATTTGCCATTGAGACCGCGGCAGAACTGCTGATAAGACGGAAAATATACCACGGTAAAATCAAAATATTTACCGATAGTCAGTCAGCACTAAAAGCTTTGGATTCCAGCTCTTGTACCTCAAGAATAGTCTGGAGTTGCCGCACGGCTTTAAACAGGCTCGGTATGTATAACGAAGTCACTTTGTTTCGGATACTAAGCCACTCAAACAATTTGGGTAACAAGGAGGCACAACGGCTGGCGTTTGCTGGAACTGCGCTGCCTGTGGTAGAACCGTAACCATTCCCACCACGTGACGTGGCTAACGAGGCGATAACAGGCAGAATGAACTCAAGGCTAGAGTCTTTCTGGCGAAGCCATTCTGGCCTGAAACATTCGAAGCTCTTCCTTGGAATAGCTTAGAACAAAAAGATGACGAACCTAGCGCTAGGTCTGGATAGGGCCAACCTAAGAACACTTGTCGGAATTATGACAGGTCACTGCAGACTGAAAGCGCATTTGCACAAAATCGCTCTGGCTGAAGACGATGAATGCAGGCTGTGTCTTGAGGATACTGAAACAGCCATGCACATCGTCTCAGAGTGCCCAGCGGTGAGTCGCATCAGATTCGAGGTCTGACCAGGCTTTTGTAGCCCACTGCGAACTGAAAAAATTACCCCTGAACAAGATTATCGGTTTTATCCAAAAACTGGATCTCGTCGGGGAGATATAAATTAGGGGTGAACCACAATAGTCCTTGCGGACGTAGTGGTAGGGTGGACAGACGCCCGCTCGCCATAAATAACATAATAACATAACTAAGAACGAATGTCAGAAGGATTCTGAAATAACATAAATTTAAACCTTACAGAGCCAAAAGAGCCTACTTAACCAAGAGATAAAATTTGAAAATTCAATATCTCGAACATGATCTCACAAAAATATCAAGTTTGCTATAATATATTTTTGGATTGGTAATTTTAAGATCTATCGAAATATGTGGAAATATTTGATCCCGTTCGAAAATAGCGATATCTCATGAAATATCAGATTGCAGAAATTTCAATTAACGTCATAGAATTCTACGTAAAAAGTTTCTACAGAAACGTTTTTACAGAAATAGAAAATTTTCAACAGAACAAAAATTTACAGCAATTTTGAGAAACACCTTGTAGCAATGTAACGGTCATAGCTATCGACATGCGGTTTTCGCAAATGAGTTTCTCATGAAAATTGACCCTCAGGCATCAGCTCTCGTTTATCTAGTACATAAATAGGACTTCCCCTTCAAAAGCGTCCAATTTGGCCCATCATGTACAGTGAACATATTTACAAGATATCTATCGACTGGAAATGTGAACAGAAGTATAATAGAACACAAGAAATTATTTTTGAAATCTTTGTCTGTTTTTCTGTCTGTTTATTACGACTGATCTCCAAAGTTTATTCTTGGGTTGTCATATGGTTTCCATAGGCAGATCATGAAGAGTCAGAAGTAATATTAAGGCTTGATTGTGTTCGGATCATTTGACAGGATAGTTCAATTCCATGTTGCAACTCTTTAGTGTTATTCATCGACGTTGCATCCACTTAACTTTTCAAATAACCCCAAAGACAAAAGTTCAAAGAATTCAAATTGGGAGATTTAGGCACTGGGGGGTACTGGGCCTCCTCGTCTTATCCATCTTCTGGCAAATTTTTGATCTAAATGTTCCCTAACAGCAAGTGTATAATGTGGGGGAGCTCAATCTTGCATAAACCAAATATTTATCCCCTTATTTAAAGGTACCACGTCTAGAAAATCGGGCAAGCTATTTTGAAGAAAGTTAAGGTATGCGGCTCCTGTTAAATTCCGTGGTAAAACTGATGGTCCTAACAAACCATCTCCTAGATATTTATACTGAAACGCTGTTGATGCCTGGATTCTTGAATGGCGTGTGGATTTTCTTCCGCCTAAATATGGCTATTATGAAAATTAAAATTCCATCTTGGGTAAAGCAGACTTCATCAGTGTGTGTATATATAGATATATATATATATATATTGTTATGTTATTATATTAATGAAATTTTAATAATGAATACTTATTTAAATATTTATTAGATCACCCTTGTATGTAGTTGCTGTATTCTATGTTTCCGGCTAGCTCTTATGATTATAATTTTGAATAATTGAAAATTAAAATATTATTAAATCTGATTCAATATTTGAGGGAGGATTCAATTTGAATTTTCTAAAAAGATTGAATTTTTAAATTATATTTTATGGAAGTAATTTGAAATATTATAATCAGTGAACAATAAGCTAAATCTAATTCTATGTTAACCTAACCTCATCTAAATAACCTAACGTAATTCTAATGTAAACAATGATTGCTATTTCTAATCTTCTTGTGGAAATAAAAACAGGATTGAATTTGAATACCTTTGGTAAGTTTGTTCATCAATTTAGGATTGTTCTTTTTTTTATTGTCTCTTCTTTCAGGAATAACGCTGGTTTCGTTGGAAACAACACTTCTAGAATGTTCTGAAATTCACAGGCTACTTTGTTGATTTTCTTCAATATATCCAATTCGTTTGAAACTTGATTTCTATGTGATATTTTTCCATTCACATTCAGGTAATGTATTTTCTGGATTCACTTTCCATTCACAATAACCAAATAATCTTCTTTTTTCAGATGATGATACTTTTTTGGCACTTTTTTAATTATGGACCGACAAGGATTCTGCTCTGCATATAATTGGAGACTGCCGACTTTTTTCTGTCTCTGTCCTATTTATAGTTTTCAAGAAAAGTTGAATATCTAAGCTTACTAGCTTCTGTCAAAATTATATAAAAATGATGCTTTTGATGATTTTACAAAATTTACAATATTTCCTGGTTTGAAATTACTTTTGAAAATTAGCTTATTTTTTTAACTACATTTTGATGTATGTTTCATGTTAAACAGAACAGTAAAAGTCTTGCTTTTCCTTCGTAAAGTATTTCAAGTGTCAAAATTTAACAAATTTTAACTTCTAATGCTTATAACTTATAAAATACTTAATATTACTTATGAAATTGATTAAAATTCTTTAGCTTAGATGCTATTACAATTCTATTGATGCCTAAACATCTTGAAGGATCTCTGTTACATTAATCATTTGAAAATATCTGACGTAGATGCTATCTTTCATTGAATTAAGTGAATTTTGATCAAATTTGTCCTATTTACATCATTCTGGTGAGTTATATTTAATTTAGCTTGTTCTTTGTCAATAATTTCACTAAAGTTTATATGTGATTCATTATAATAACAAATTTTTTCAAACAAATTCTTCATCAATTTCAAATTGGATATCTAAATTCAAATTACTTCTTTCTATTGCAACTTTGGCTGGTTTTACATTGTATAATTGTGAATTGAAATCTCCCTGTGAATTCTATTTATTAACTGTCAACAAGAGTACTGTTTTTTTGATTACCGTTCAAAGAATTTTCAATCGACTAGTCGTTATGTATCCTGAATATGCTTTTTCTTCATAATTTTAGCTTGTGAGTATTTTACAAATTGAGTTATTAATATTTCTGTCAGAATGGATATTATTTAATGAATTTTGCTCTAGTTATACTCTAACGAGTCAACTTATATACAAAGGTGAGTCTTTTCCTTAATATATTTATGTAATTATTTATTTTAACTGTAAATACCATGACAAATTCCCCAAAATCAAAATGTTTATTCTGATGATAACGGAATTAGAATAAATATTTTGAATTTTTTAAATAAATGTGAATCATTTGTGAACATCATAGGATAATATTAATTTTGATTTTTCAAATGTAGTGATGAACTGTGAAATGTATTCTGAATTGAAATAGTAATAAAATTTTAATCTATAATTTTTACAATTTATTATTTTATTTATTGATTTGAAACTTTAATGTTGAGTTTATTAATTGGCGTATCCACCAATTTTTGAAATCTTTCATTGTTTTCATTAAAAGTAGGAATAAATTCGTGTGTGTTATTGGAACTACTAGTGACTTGTGATTCATTTCTTTTCTTTACTTTTACTCTGCAATTTTTAAAATATTTTGCATTCTCTGTTGTAAAAAATGCATTTAATGGAGGTTTTATTTTTTGGCATTGACTTTTAACCCTTTGGAACTTTACATGCAGTTGTGTTGGGATCATGTCTCCTTCTTTCATTCTCACATATTTCCTTCCGATCTTTCTTCCCATTTTCTTGATTTTATTTTCACATTTTTGCCTGTATGTTCTCTTTACTTTTTGTGCATTGTATTCATTTTTTGTTTCTGCTTTTGTATGGCAATGCCAGTTTAATTTTTCTCTTTTCATCTGATGCATGAAAGATTTCTTTTTACTTGTATTCAGTTTAATTTCGATAAATTTTGTCCCCATACATAACATTAAATTTTCATTTTTCCCTTTTTTAATTATTCTTTGTAATTGCATTGGTTCATTCTTGTCAATGAGATTTTCTCTTATTTTTGTCATATCAAATTCAAGTTTCAACTTTTTCTTCTTGTAATATTGTCTTAAATCATTTTGTAAATACCTGTCATTGTTTTTCATTGTGATTCTCTTATTTTTGTCTCGATAATATTTGAAGTCATTTCGATTCTTCAAATCGTCATTGTCTAGTATTAATTCATTAATTGTAATGTCATTTTCATTACCTGTTTCATTTATAATCATCTCATCAATAGTCATTTGTATTTTATTTCCATTAACATTATTATAAATTGGTTTATCATTGTCCATTTCATATTCCTCTGCAAAATTATTATTCCTCATTGGGATTTCATTTATATTTATAGCATTATTATTCATCATCGGTATTTTATTTTCATATTCATTTATATTTATTGTATTATTATTCACCATCGGTATTTTATTTTCATATTCATTTATAATATCATTATTCATGATCGGTAATTTATTTTCATATTCATTTATATTTATTGTATTATTATTCATCATCCGTATTTTATTTTCATATTCATTTATATTTATTGTATCATTATTCATCATCGGTATTTTATTTTCATATTCATTTATATTTATTGTATTATTATTCATCATCGGTACTTTCTCTTC
Source organism: Megalocaria dilatata (assembly GCA_034642435.1). Taxonomy (NCBI): domain Eukaryota; kingdom Metazoa; phylum Arthropoda; class Insecta; order Coleoptera; family Coccinellidae; genus Megalocaria; species Megalocaria dilatata. The sequence goes on from CM067857.1 coordinate 73,975,259, forward strand.
ATATTCATTTATATTTATTGCATTATTATTCATTATCGGTAATTTATTTTCATATTCATTTATAATATTATTCATTATCGGTATTTCATTGTCATTTATATTATTATTTATCATTATTTCTGTTTCATTTTCTTCAACTTCTGTGTCATTATCAATATCATTTTTATTCTGTTCATTTATGTCATTTTCTGATTTATTTTCATTCGTCTCTTCATCTTTGTTTATATCTGCATCTAATTTATTTATTAATCTTTCTGTATATGCGTTTGATTTATTTATAAATCTTTCTCTATTTACTCTCATTTCTTGTATCATATCTGTCATTTTTTGGTTCATGGCTAATAATATTTCCATTATTCTTGGGTCTCTTTCTTCCTGATCCTTGTTCGTTCCTTGTGTGTTTTCATCATCTCCTTTTTCACCAATCAAGGTTTTACTTCTTGTTTCCATTTTGTAATTAATGGATATCACCTCATTCAATTTCAGTTAGGAATTTATGCTGAAAATTCAAATTTTCCAGCCCCACGTTGGGCGCCAATTTGTTATGGTATTATATTTAATGAAATTTTAATAATGAATACTTATTAGATCATCCTTGTATCTAGTTGCTGTATTCTATTATTCCGGCTAGCTCTTAATATTATAATTTTGAATAATTGAAATTAAAATATTATTAAATTTGATTAATATTTGAGGGAGGATTCAATTTGAATTTTCTAAAAAAATTGAATTTTTAAATTATATTTTATGGAAGTAATTTGAAATATTATAATCAGTGAACAATAAGCTAGATCTAATTCTATGTTAACCTAACCTCATCTAAATAACCTAACGTAATTCTAATGTAAACAATGATTGCTATTTCTAATCTTCTTGTGGAAATATTAACAGGATTGAATTTGAATACCTTTGGTAAGTTTGTTCATCAATTTAGGATTGTTCTTTTTTTTATTGTCTCTTCTTTCAGGAATAACGCTGGTTTCGTTGGAAACAACACTTCTAGAATGTTCTGAAATTCACAGGCTACTTTGTTGATTTTCTTCAATATATCCAATTCGTTTGAAACTTGATTTCTATGTGATATTTTTCCATTCACATTCAGGTAATGTATTTTCTGGATTCACTTTCCATTCACAATAACCAAATAATCTTCTTTTTTCAGATGATGATACTTTTTTGGCACTTTTTTAATTATGGACCGACAAGGATTCTGCTCTGCATATAATTGGAGACTGCCGACTTTTTTCTGTCTCTGTCCTATTTATAGTTTTCAAGAAAAGTTGAATATCTAAGCTTACTAGCTTCTGTCAAAATTATATAAAAATGATGCTTTTGATGATTTTACAAAATTTACAATATTTCCTGGTTTGAAATTACTTTTGAAAATTAGCTTATTTTTTTAACTACATTTTGATGTATGTTTCATGTTAAACAGAACAGTAAAAGTCTTGCTTTTCCTTCGTAAAGTATTTCAAGTGTCAAAATTTAACAAATTTTAACTTCTAATGCTTATAACTTATAAAATACTTAATATTACTTATGAAATTGATTAAAATTCTTTAGCTTAGATGCTATTACAATACTATTGATGCCTAAACATCTTGAAGGATCTCTGTTACATTAATCATTTGAAAATATCTGACGTAGATGCTATCTTTCATTGAATTAAGTGAATTTTGATCAATTTTGTCCTATTTACATCATTCTGGTGAGTTATATTTAATTTAGCTTGTTCTTTGTCAATAATTTCACTAAAGTTTATATGTGATTCATTTTAATAACAAATCCTTTCAACAAATTCTTCATCAATTTCAAATTGGATATCTAAATTCAAATTACTTCTATTTATTGCAACTTTGGCTGTTTTTACATTGTATAATTGTGAATTGAAATCTCTCTGTGAATTCTATTTATTAACTGTCAACAAGAGTACTGTTTTTTTGATTACCGTTCAAAGAATTTTCAATCGACTAGTCGTTATGTATCCTGAATATGCTTTTTCTTCATAATTTTTAGCTTGTGAGTATTTTACAAATTGAGTTATTAATATTTCTGTCAGAATGGATATTATTTAATGAATTTTGCTCTAGTTATACTCTAACGAGTCAACTTATATACAAAGGTGAGTCTTTTCCTTAATATATTTATGTAATTATTTATTTTAACTGTAAATACCATGACAATATATATATATATATATATATATATATATATATATATATAATATAATATAATATAATATAATATAATACAGGTATGGAAAAGACAGTAGTGGAAGAGCGGCTGTTCTTTCTCAATGGCAGTGGGGAGATGCTTCGATGGAAAGAGCCTCGTTTCGATCAAAGCATCTCCCCACTGCCACTGAGAGAGAAAAGTTGTTTATTCATCATCGCCTCGTGCTGAAGTTTTGATTCTTCCACTGCTCCGCTGGACGTCTTTATTAACACTGAATTTCGTATGTTTCCGACTGTCTTTTCCATACCTTTATGATGAGGATGAGGTATAATTCTTTCAGAGAAATCGCATTCACTATGCCTAACCCCGAAAATTTTATGGCACATACCACTGACCATGCATTTAAATTACGAACCGTTATTGATCATGAGTCAGGACTAACTAAGTAAATGACTAACTAACTACCTGAATAACTAACTAACTAACTTACCAACTAACTAACTAACTAACTAACTGACTAACTAGCTTAGTAACTTTTTAACTAAACTAACTAACTAACTAGCTAACGAACTAACTAACCAATTCACTAACCAACTGAACAACTGACTAAATACCTAACTGACTGAATGACTACTAACTAAGTAACTGACTAACTAACTAACTAACTAACCGACTAACTTACTACCAACTCCGAACTAATTTTGAATATTCACAAACACTGCCGAATGGGGTTGACGTCTATTGAAAAATTTTCTGTATTCTGTAGCTGCTTCCGCAGGGTTCCCATTTGCAATACCATAGAAGAAATGGGCTTATTAACAATTGCAATAACGAAAATAACAATTTACGTAATAGCGATGAGAAAAGATACAGCAATTTACTTGTCACTGGTTAAATTTGTTTTCAAATATGAAAAATATTCAATTGGACATCCAAAGTTCGCTGCAATGAGTGTGGATAGCTCATAGGTACAGCATCGGGCTCGTGACCGTGAGGTCTGGGTTCAAGTCCTGTTCAGGTAGAAAAGAAATTTTCTAGTTGGACGGGTGTCTGACACCATTTCACAGTTGGGTCAAAAATTAACAGTGCGCGACTTAAAGTGGTGCAAGATCGCAGTAACAAAGCCTACCCAAAACCGAACTCCTAACTCACACAAGCTATAAAATCTTATGTAGATCTTCACAGAAGATCTAGGAGTATAATAATAATAGTAAAATAATAATAATTCAAAAGTTATGGTTTATGTATACGGTTACTACGAAACCAGGAATGAACTTGCTGATGACATTCAAAATGCAAAATTAAGAAATAACAATGTTATTGCGTCCCCATAAAGTCTGTTAGAAAACGGATGATTCACCTTTCCAATATTTAATTTGATTTTATCGTTGAATTTTAAGAGTTGCCCTTTCTTGGAATTTGTAAATAATAGAAAAATTGTGTATTTTATGATCTCCTTAATAATTCCAACGCACAACGAAATATTTTTAATTTTTTTTTCGAGTACGAAAAAATGCAAAATGCATGAGGATCTAAAAGTGAAACCATTCCTTCGACATCCTTTCGGTTTTGAAAAAAGTATAACTCCATATATTTTCACAATAATCCTAATTACCATTCCATTTAAACAAAAATGTTTTATTGAAATATCTTCAAAGCTATAAAAATTATTAAGAAAATCTAAAAAAATGGAATTTTGATTCCTGCAGTTGGGTTAAGAAGCGCCTGCGGCCTATGTTTACAGGACGTTTTTCTCTTGAAAAATGACTGCGCAGTATAATAACTTTCCTATTTCATATTGAACTTGGTAAGCTTGGACGCATCTTACTGCATCAGGGTTTAAACCCTATTTGAACGTGATATTCTTGCTATGTTTTTTTACAAACCTTTGCATGTAATTATAGTAGGGGAGCCCACGAGGCTAAATGGGGATTTACTCGAGCGTCGTAGAGACCTATTGGGATGCAGAGCTTAGATGATATGAAGAAAAAAATGTTATATGATATATACCTTCACATCGGTGGGGGAAGCGGCTATAGATTTTTAAATATGTAAAAAAAAACTGTTGGATGGACATCCTCGAGCGCGTCAGATATTGATATATATATATCAATATATTAATATATCAATATTATATATATATATATATATATATATATATATATATATATATATATCATTGATATAACCGTCCCGGCAGATGATAACATAAGTAGAGCGTACACGGAGAAACTAACAAAGTACCACGACCTGGCTTTTGAAATAAAAGAGATACACCAGCTAGGAACGGTAAAGATTCTGCCCCTGATAATCTCCACGAATGGATTGGTTGAGAGCCACCTGGCAGAAAATACGGAACTCCTTGAACTGGATCAGGAGTTGATAAGTAAAGCTCAGAAGGAGGTGATCCTCTGGACAACAAGAATTGTTAGAATGTTCCTTACAGCTGCCTAGAAGGTCCTTGGTCGATAAGACCCGGACCTTCTAGAGGAAACTCCCATAATGGTGATTATTAAAAAAAAAAAAAAAAAAAAAAAAAAAAAAAAAAAAAAAAAAAAAAAAAATATATATATATATATATATATATATATATATATATATATAATATTGATTAATAATGTACGTATGTTAATCTGATCGTTAGCATGATGCGCGTGGTTGTATTTAAGGGTTGAAAATGAAAAAAAAAAAAAAAATTAATCGAGCACGTCAGATTTTCTAAGGGAGTGTTAAGTGCACCAAAAAAAAGCTCTCATTCATTAATCTGACGATTTCGATGGGACGCAAACTCGCGGCCATTTTCATAATGTGAAAAAAAAATTCGCCATTTTGAAATACTCAAGCGCGTCAGATTAAGATATATATGGTTCATCTTTATGTTCTAAACGTACTGTCTCATAATCTGACGATTATCTAGAGGGATTGGCCTGATCTGACAAAAAAAATTAGAAAAACGGTTCACTTTAAAGGTCATCCCTGCAACTTCCCGCTAATTCCATTCCTGGGCTCTTAAAACTGTACTTATGACATTTTTTAGCTCAAAATAGAATTTATGTGATTTGAATATCAAAACAGATTTAATCTGTTGTCTTCTACAATTTTAATTTCAAAAAATTTTTTTGAAGAAACTTTAAGAATTAAATTAATGTCTTTATAAGCACTGCTCATATTTAATAGACGTATAAAATCAAACTTTATCATACAATATCAAATGGAATTAAGAAAAACCAACGAATATAAATTGTCAATTGAAATTAAAATATAAATAAGCAAACATTTTTTGCTTCGTTCCAGGCATGCGTACTGAACTCTTCAGACAAACGTACGGAGCCCTGTTTGTTACAAAATGTATAGTTTTCTGATCCTATATTAATGAAAAATAACTCTTTCTCAAAAATATAAAACATAATTTCAAGAACTTCTCAAAAACTAATTTATTTGGAATATTCAATATATTTAAATAAATTACTTCGAAAAATCTCAAAATATGTAGCACATTCTCATAAAGACATTAATTTAATTCTTAAAGTTTCTTCAAAAAATTTTTTTGAAATTAAAATTGTAGAAGACAACAGATTAAATCTGTTTTGATATTCAAATTTTGTAATAATCCTTCTATCAAGTAAAAAACCGTTCCTTCTTATTTTAATTTATGTGATATTTTGAACTCGCTGAGTTCAAAGAAATAATATTTCTATGCATTTGAGCTCTCCCAGCTCGAAAGTCTGATAGAAGTTTCATAGAACACTATTTTTCACGCAACTGCACGCATTTAACTTTATCGACGAATTTTTGTTATTTCGGCTTGCGGAAATCGTCAGATTATATATTTTTCATTATTCCTGAATTCTTTCCTTCAAAATAAAAAAAAAATTGAGCTACGCTCGAGAATGTCGAGATGACGTTTTTTTTTTTTTTAACTTTGTTGCCCTCCCATTTTTTTACGTCACTATCAAATTGTCAGATTAGTGGAATATACACTTTTTAGGATGTAATTAACTCACCCTACCTTAATCTGACGCGCTCGAGAATTTCTGATGGTCAATTTTTTTTTACTAATCTGATCCTGTATCCTTCACGGGCGGCCTTATATATGGGCCTCATGTTTTGTGGAGGTACTTAACCGGGTACAAGGTATCCCCCTGTATATTAATCTGTCGCGCTTTAGTAAATCCCGAAATCCCCGCTTGGGCTCCCCTACTATTACCACCTGTATATTCATATAGTGAATAAATACATGGATGATACAGATGGCAAGAAATGTACCGATATGAGGACAAATATAGGAGAAGTTGAAAAAGATACAGGAAACACCTAGGATTATCTATTATTCATCTTTAATCAATACAAAAACATATATATCACACTTGAAGTGAATATTACTTCTTCATTAATTCTTCTCATACACCTGGAAGCAAAAGGGAAAAATAGGCATCCTTGAATCCAATATTTAGGCACAAACACGTTTCATAAATTGAAACAAATGAGCAGATGGTCCTGTCGCACACTCCACTTCTCGAAGTTTTGAATAAGCCAAAGCCTTCAACGAATAATCATTGAGATAAAATTTGTTTTATTCAGTTTGAAAATGTAGTACACACTACGAAACTCGAGTCACTGCGTATTCTGTTAATGAGGATTGATTAAAAACTACGTAATTTCTTATTTCATTCCATTTCAAAATGAACTATCCACAAAGTAACGGACTACTCCATACAATATGTTGTAGAAGTGTCCAGAAATAATTCTAAATTCATCATGAAATAATCGTGTATCGATAAATACGCAAATGTATCGAAATAAAAATTTTATCAATATTATTTTGTCTGTAGTACATTTGGTTTTTTCACTCAAATAGTTTATCAATATAATAACTCCATTCTTCAGAGATTATAAAATTTCTGTAATTAATAGCTAGACTGTATTCCTTCCAGAATTGGAGCTTATCATATAAGCTGAAGATATCAACCATTTATTCATAAAAGATCGGGGTTCAAATAAGCAGATCGTTGATGAATAATTGAAAATAAATTTGACTGCATGGCCTGTTCGTTTGAGTAAAGGCTATTTTCAAGTCAAAATTTCGATAATTTCATACCAGTGAAATCGGATACGGCACAATAATCCTAATATAATATTAAAGTGTTAAAAAAATGTAGTAATAATTTCATGAACAATTGAGAATATCTCATAAAAATATAAAATATTCTGTAAAGAAATAGAATAAATGCTATGCATTCTACTCTTATATTTGACTGAATTTATTTACGGTTAGATAAAAATAGCTAGTATTTGTCAGCACCCTTTAGTTCCTTGAGGTACTAAACTATTAAATTTCAGTTTCTTGATATTTATTGCAAAAAAATATAATGGATCATAAGTATGTAGAAATGAATATCACTCATTAAAATTTTATGCGTTTTCTCCGAAAAATAACAAGAATCAGAAATTTTTTGAATGCACAAAGTTTTTAGATCGATAATTAATCTTTTTCATTTGAAAGGATATTAAGCGTTTATAATAATATGAATATTTATAATAATTGTTCAACTAACTTGATTCTCTTCCAATAATTTCACAGTTTATTCAAGATTTAATTCAATAATTGATATATAGTGTGTGTTCGAATCTGAAAACGAAAATCTTATTTTGGAAATTTATAACCAATAGAAAATCAATTATTATGCAGTTTATTCATGTGAAAATTTTCAGTGTTCTACCTGTTAATTAATCGCGATTTTTAATAAATGTAATATTTTGAACAATGTAGAACAACATAAACAAGCAGTGTTCTTCTACGTTTCTGAATTAATTTCAATTTCGTCAAACTCTTTTATTTATAATCTCTGTATAGAAATGAAAATGAACTTCGGTTGAAACAACTATTGATCTCATTTTAGAAATTTACGAATGAAATTTTTCTTCAAAGAAACTCAAAATTCCCATTAAAAATACCATTGAATATTATAAAATAATAGAAAAAATATAATGATAGTGAAGGACAGAATTTGCTCTGTTGATTTTTCACCCAAATGTGGAATCTATCCGACTGATTTATACATAAAATTCTTTTTATAAAGTTATATTAAATTGAAAATGAAAAATGTAATTGGGTAATACAAAATATATTCAGATAGAAGACATACTGGATATAAGCACTAATGCACTTGTTGAAAATTTTTTTCTTACCTGTTGCTGGAGTAATTCACTTGCCGGAAAATACTTTGGAAAACACACTCCGAGTTTTCATCACCGACTGATAGACCGCGCTTGTTGGGGGAGAAGCGAAGAGCCGCGGAAGGAAATCCGACCACAGCCTATAATGATCTCGCCCATTTCATTGACACCACTGCCGGGGCATTTTCATTCATTTTCTCTCATTTCCCATCTCTTTATGTCCATTCATGGAATTCATATCTCGATTCGAAATAGGCGCTCAAGAAATGCTATGAATTTTTATAGACGCCTTCACATAGACTTCGGTCCTCCTCATATAACTATCATACAACTTACAGCATTCAAATTTGATTCAATCCTTGATAGGACTACAAAGCATGCTTATTAATAGGGTTTTTCACTAAGGGCGAATAGATGCTGTCCAATTTTCAATCACTCTGCCGCATAGATCCGGCTAAGTCTGAGTAATGACATTGGTAATGTTGGTTTTGAAGACATTGGTAGTCTGCAACTTATTGGCGACTTATTGCGACTCAGGGAACCGCACAAGAAAAAGTCTACTAGGGTTGAATCGCAGGATCTTGTTGGATAATTCAAGTCATCTCTCTGCAAGAGATAAAAATATTCTCAAATTGTTTTTGCAGAATGTCAATCATTAAGTCAAGTGTGTGTTACATAGCGCCTTCCTGCTAAAACTATAATACGCCTGCGTCCATATTGTTCAATTTTGGGTAAAACTAATTAATTACCATCGATCTATAGCACTCGCCATTAACGGTGAGGGTCTCACCAACGTCGTTTTCAAAAACGACGATCGCAACAATGTCCTTAAAAGAATATATCCGAGGACATTTTTATTCATCAGAAAGAGTCACCAAATTAGTTGTCTAAGTACATTGGTTTCCTTATATTTCTGCCAATATTATCTTAACAAAAATTGATATATACTATGTAGATGGTATATGTGAATGAATGGATAATCCTGGAACACTGTATAGAAGAGCTATTGGGCGTTCTGAAAAAAATACAAAACAAAATCTATTCCCGATAGAAATAATTTTTTACCAAATAATAGCTATGCACAAAATCGTATGAATAACTTCTGTAATTTTTTTGGATAAATCATCCAACTACAAATTTCTTCATAAAATTTGATGAATATTTCATTATTTAAAAGTTTAATCTTTCATGAAGGAAAATAGAGGAACATCGAAGTGGTCACGTTGAAAAAAATATGCGCCTTTCATGCAGAAGAATCTCCATAACTTGTGTGAATGTTAATGCGAAGTTATTGCTATTAGTATACAGAAGGAGCAAATTCGACAAAATATTGAAGATTCGATAATTTCTTCTCTTAATCTGTACCTGATGATAACGGCTTCATAAAAAACAATGTTACATGGTATAACATAAATAGAGGTTAATACTTGATAAGAGGCATATAAATTATTTAAATATTTTAATATAAGTCATCTACATATTTAATTTCAAAAAATTATATTTAATAATTATAACTTCAGGAACTAAATTAAATTTATGTCATAAAAGTACCACTTACTATATATCAAACGACATATGAAATAAACATTCATTATAAGACATCCAAATGATATAACAAAATCCAATAAATGAAAATTATTAACCAAAATCCTATAAATTAAATATTTTGAGTAGACAAAATTTTGTTTCTGCTGATTAATCTTATGAAAACAAATATCTTTCAAAAATGTTTAACATAGTCTTAAGAATTTCATCATAAAACTATCTTACTTACAATATTCAATATTATTGGATATCTAACTAAGTTACTTTCTATAAAATCTCAAGTTATGTAAAAACATTACTGAAAAACAAGTTTTAAGAGAGACTTTGCTTCTTCAGTATTCAAATAATTCATATTCAATAAAATATATAATAACATCAATCAACAACATATATTTACTCAACCTTCAACAATTTAGAAAACTTCTGGTAAATGAAATGAATTGTTTTCATAACATTGATCAGCAGAAACAAAATTTCGTCTACTCAAAATATTTGATTTATAGGATTTTGGTTAACAATTTTTATTTATTGGATTTTGTTATATCATTTGGATGTCTTACAATGAATGTTTATTTTATATGTCGTTTGATATAAGTGGTACTAATATGACATAAAATTAATTCCTGAAGTTATAATTATTGCATATAATTTTTTGAAATTAAATATGTAGAAGGCTAAAATTAAAATATTTAAATAATTTTATATACCTCCTATCAAGTATTAACCTCTATTTATGTTATTTTGTTCAGAATATATAATTATTTGGTTTCCTTAACATTCTTTATATAGATAATCCTTGTGCTATAACAGAGGCAGTTAAATTGTCTTTCAATCTTTTAGATCAAGGGTAAAACACAGAATTATTTATTTGTAGTCAACATTACACTCCACTTTAATTTTTCAGTAGTCATTAACCAGAAGTTTTCTAAATTGTTGAAGGTTGAGTAAATATTTGTCGTTGATTGATGTTACATTTTATTGAATATCAATTATTTGAGTACTGACGAAGCAAAGTCTCTTTTAATCTTGTTTTTCAGTAATATTTTTACATATCTTGAGATTTTATAGAAAGTCTCTTAGTTAGATATCCAGTAATATTGAATATTCTAAGTAAAATAGTTTTATGATGAAATTCTCAAGATTATGTTATACATTTTTGAAAGATATTTGTTTCCATAAGATTGATGAGCAGAAACAAAATTTTGTCTACTCAAAACATTTAATTTATAGGATTTTGGTTAACAATTTTTATTTATTGGATTTTGTTATATCATTTGGATGTCTTATAATGAATGTTCATTTTATATGTCGTTTGATATAAGTGGTACTTGTATGACATAAATTCAATTAAATTCCTGAAGTTATAATTATTGAATATAATTTTTTGAATTCAAATATGTAGAAGGCTAATATTAAAATATTTGAATAATGTTACATAGTGATGAAAACAAATTCATTGCACCTACTCAGGGAATCGAATTAGAAATCAAATAGCTTTTTATACTGTTTTAAGTAGAATTCGAGAGGAAGAAGTAAAACTTTATTGTGATATTTAGTATGTACCATATCCACGTTATTATAATAAATTTTCTAGCTGTGATACATGCGTGACCTCTACGAATGAACGCTCTCTTCAAAAGTCGCGCATGACATTGATCGGAAATCTTTGAAGCTGCTTGCTGGTCACGGCTTCGTAATTCTTCAATATGTCTGATTCGCATGGAGTAGAACTCGTCTTTCAGGCAGCCCCAGTGAAAAGAAATCTATCGGATTCATGTCCAGAGAACGTGACGTCCAATCCATTTATCTGTGTAGGTGGCGTGCAAGTAAGCGTTCACTACATAGTACTGGACAGCCCTCGATTTGGAATCAATGATATTCTCTCACTTATTCGGGCACCCCTTCGAACAAAGTTGGAAATTCCTGTTTAAATATATTAAATAGTTTTCTCCAGTTAAGTTGCCCTTTAGTTTGGAAGGGTCAGTTATCTTTCCATTCAACTCTTCAGGATTCGAAGTTTACCAGCTGTACAGGTTATTCATGTTGCAGTATCCATCTCGCTTCAGAGTTGATTCATCACTCCACAGAATATTATAGAAGAATTGTGAAGCTTGTTCCATTTTGCAAGCATCTGTCGACAGAAAAGTCTTGCCTGGTAGTCTCTCGGTTGCAATATTTGCACTCGTGTTAAGTTATACGGATGAATTTTTTTCATATACGGTGTGCACTTGATCTTTATACACTATTGCGTCGTACGATTGCTCTTGATGGGGCAGATGGACCTCGCTAACTTTCCCCAAAAACTGCATCTTCCATAACGGTGTCGTCCAGTGCTTGAGCCACCAACACTGTTGCTAGGAATTCGCCCTTCCATGTAATGCCATCGACTTTGATGAATACGCGGTAATACGGGTGACGCATGTTGGTATATCTTTCCCTATAAAGGGCTCTAACTTCAATCGCATTACCTCTGCACTCACCATAAATGAAATGAAATAAATAAATTACTCCAGATAAATACTAAATCGTAACGAAATCGCCAAACTTTCAAAGTAAAAATCAGTAAGCGACCCGATTATGCTCTAACGAATAACTAGGTGTTGTTTTAACACGATTCTTAATCAAATAAACATCTACATATTAACACATTGAATCATGGGTAATAAAATAAACAGTATTTTCCGTTGTTATTTCAGGAAGTCCTTATCATCAGGTACACATTCGGAGGAGAAAATATTGAATCTTCTTTTTTTTTGTTGTTCAGTCTCATTTGGTCTTTCTTTATACTTATAGCAATAACTTCGCATTTACATATGTTATTTGCATGAAAAGCGTATATTTTTTTAAGTTGGTCATTCTGACTTTCATTCATTTTTTACACCATAAACGATTAAACTTTCACATAATGAAATATTCATCACATTTCATGATGAAATTTGAAGTTGAATATTTTTTTTCGAAACAAAATGATATAATATTGAATTGTATCAGTCCTTACTTGGTGAAAATCCATATTAAATAATATTTAAATGAGGTTATTCTGATTTTCACAAATTTTTATTGATATGTTTACAACAATTGTTTCGCTATCACAGTAGAATCATCAGGCAAGATCACATTTTGAATAACTAAGCTTGTTTCCGAAATCTGTTGCTATTTATATACAGTAATACAATAAATTTTTATTGAGCACTAAAACCCAAAGAAGGGTATCTGCAAATTTCAGCTTATCTGAATATACATATATAGTATTTAACAGAGATAAGTTATTTAAATCTATTTGTTCGTTAAGTATTATTCCAATTTTATTATGTTTATTTATCTCTAGGGATTCTAATAGATTTAAGTCATAACTTTTGCTTTCTATATGTAGAATTTCAAAGTTATGGTTGAAAGTATGTCCTGTTTCTAACAATTGGTTAGAATATGTAGAATTACTTTTATTATTGAGGAAACTCTTCAAATGTTCACAAATTCTATGACGGAACGTTCTTCCAGTCTGTCCTATGTAAACTTTAGGGCAATCACCGCAGGTTAACTTATAAACCCCCGATTTATCATCTTTATGTGTACGGTCTTTATTATTTTTAATAAATTTACTCAAGTTTGAATTAGTTTTAAATGAAGTCCTCAAATTAAAAGAAAATTTTAAATACATTTCCTTAAAATACACTAAAGGTTTTTCTAAGAAAATTGCTACATTCCTCAAAAATAAATATAATTAATAGCTATTACTAATGCCTATGATCCTAAATTGATAGACAAATTGTTGATGAATAAAAATAATAAAATAGCTTTAAATATGGTGTTTCCTAATATAAAAGAAAATTTTAAATACATTTCCTTAAAACACACTAAAGGTATTTCTGAGAAAAATGCTACATACCTCAAAAATAAATATAATTTAAGGACTTCATTTAAAACGAATTCAAACTTGAGTAAATTTATTAAAAATAATAAAGACTGTACACATAAAGATGATAAATCGGGGGTTTATAAGTTAACCTGCGGTGATTGCCCTAAAGTTTACATTTGACAGACTGGAAGAACGTTCCGTCAGAATTTGTGAAGATTTGAAGAGTTTCCTCAATAATAAAAGTAATTCTACATATTCCAACCATTTGTTAGAAACAGAACTTCGAAATTCTATATATAGAAAGCAAAAGTTATGCCTTAAATATGTTAGAATCCCTAGAGATAAATAAACATAATAAAATTGGAATATTACTTAACGAACAAATAGATTTAAATAACTCACCCCTGTTAAATATATTCAGATAAGCTGGAATTTGCAGAAACCTTTTTTTGGGTTTTAGTGCTCAATAAAAATTTATTGTACTTACTGTAATATAAATAGCAACGGATTTCGGAAACAAGCTTAGTTATTCAAAATGTGATCTTGCGTGATGATGCTACTGTGATAGCGAAACAATTGTTGTGAACATATCAATAAAAATTTGTGAAAATCAGAATAACCTTATTTAAATATTATTTAAAATGACATACGGTTTTCTGCATATCTATTTGTATTTTAATGAAGAATATTTTACCATCAAGAAGCTGATAGATTTGATTTATTTATGAGCGTGTTACTTAAACGCAGTGTGTTGTAGCAGATATCATTATTTTCAAAAAAAGATATTATATATATATTCTACCGGGCACAGTTTCTTCTGAATTTTTTCAGAGCGTCCAATAGCTTACTATAGAGTGTTTCAGGATTATCCATTCATTCTGGAACAGCCTGTATAATCATCGGACATTTAGTACAAGATGATTAATTGAAAGTTTGAATTCATTTCTTTAAAACATTTATCCAATTTCTCAGGATATAGACATTTTGCACAGGATGTATTTTTATAATATTACTCCACTCTACATAATGTCTTCCACTACAGGCGTTCAGTTTAGGAGTTGCTGCTTCTTTGGTTCCTCTTATTAAGTTATGGAAGCGCGCGTAGTTCTTGAACTGGAATCATATTAGTGTATTGCTTCATTGGCCATTGCATAGTTGTTGACCACTCGTCATCAAGTTCCATGTTATCTGTCGTATTAGCCGCTGATAGTGATAGCCATATGTCCAGCCTTCAATTAGATATAGATTGGACTTCACAATCATTGTTAAAATCCGCTCATCATGGAGAAAGAGCGTTTCCAGCAAAAATAGTATTATAGCCATGTGTGTATTTCCTCATTGATTACCTTTTTGGCGGCTGAGTATTTCGGGCAAGTCAATATTCTTGGTCGATCTGGCGTTCCTTCCATGTATGGGTGTCAGCTGATTGTTCGCCGAACTGATCGTCTCCATTTTGACCAAACTTTGAAGAGTTAACTAACGTGTACTGATTCATATTATTTTTATTTATTTATTCATTCTTACGAACAAAAATCAATAAAGTAATATGCAAAAGTTATATCTATACTAAAAATGACTGAATTCAATTAATTAATGGACATGTTTCTCAATGGTGTTACTTGTAGTGGTTTTTCATCTATAACTGAAGAATAAACAACCTGTTAGAGAGAAGCCACCAAAATAAAAGGGCCGTCAGATGTTTCCAACATCGATCTGCCCAGAAGTGAAGAACCAGTTGTAAGGATAATGTCTTTGCCTATATACGATATGCAGGGTTTTTCTGGAGGTGGTCACTTTTCGACAATTCAATGCAGTTGAAGCTTTAAGTGACTTTTCTATCCGCTGGATCTATTCCCCCATGGGCGCAGCATTTGGATTATTATTATTATTTTATGGTGAGCGGACGTCTGTCACCCTACCACTGCGCACGGATTATTGTGTTTCACCCCTAATTTATATCGCCCCGACGAGATCAAGTTTTTGGATAAAACCAATAATATTGTTCGGGGGTAATTTTTTCAGTTGGCAGTGGGCTATAAAGGCCTGATGAAAGACCCCAAATCTGATGCAACTCACCGCTGGGCACTCTGAGACGATGTGCATGGCGGTTCAGTGTCCTCAAGACACAGCCTGCATCCATCGTCTTCAGCCTGCATCCATCGTCTTCAGCCAGACTGATTTTGTGCAAATGCGCTTTCAGTCTGCAGTGACCTGTCATAATTCCGACAAGTGTTCTTAGTTTGGCCCTATCCAGACCTAGCGCTAGGTTCGCCATGTTTTTGTTCGAAACTGTTCCAAGGAACACCATCGAATGTTTCAGGCCAGAATGGCTCCGCCAGAAAGACTCTAGTCTTGAGTCCATTTTGCCTGTTATCGTCCGCTTAGCCACGTCATGTGGTATTCCCAGGAATGGTTCCGGTTCTACCAGAGACAGCGCAGCCGATCTGCATCTTCGTTACCTAAATAGTTTGAGTGGCTCAGTATCCAAACAAGAGTGATTCTGTTATACATATAGAGCCAGTTCAAAGCCGTGCGCCAGAACTATTTCTGGCGTATTCGGCCTTATGGACAGAGTACTGCAATCGAATAAAACCAGGCCAATTTTATGGATGAGTACTGTAACACCCATCCCGGTCACTTTTCGATAGTATTTTGGATTCTGAAATATAATCACAAAGGGGTAATGGTGACCGGCCATCCTAGCTAGAAAATATTTTCCTCCGCCAAGATGAGAACTCGCACCAAAAAGGAATCTCCGCTTACATCACTAAGCCACCAACGCCAATTATATTTAGTAGAACTTTTTCTGTGTAGCCTTACAGGTGTCCTGAGACAGTTCCTTGTGCGTCAATTACTACAGGTTTTATTTCCGTCCCCATGCCCCACAGTCTGTTCATTTCTATACTGAGATCTCTATACTACAAACATTTTTCATCTTCATCTTTGTTAACATTCTCATCCATAGCTATTGTTCAATCTCTCATATGGCATTTCAAATCTTGTTTGATTTTCAGAATAATATCAGCTTTAATAAATAAAATAATATATTCCAACAAATTTATTACAAGCATAAATAAGTTCGTGCGGATTTTGTCGAAAATTGAAGCTTCGTTGGGAAAAAATGGTTATAAATTTAATGTTCAAAGTATTGTCCTCCCTAGCCACTACTTTTCCTCATCTTTCTAGTAATTGATGGATCCCATCGCGAAAAAAGGCCGGCTCTTTGGCCGCTATCCAAGCATCGATCCCTTTTTGAACTTCATCGCAATTGGAGAAGTGCTGATCAACCAGGCCTCGATAGGGAGAGATGGTAATCGGAAGGAGCAATGTCTGGGATATACGGCGGATAAGGTAGGACTTTCCATTCGAGCAATTCAAATATTTGTCATGCTGCAAAATAACTTTGTTTTTCATCTGTCGGCGTATTGCAATCGTTTTTCTCGCAATTATCAAATGCATCAATTATCGTCGGTAGACCTCTCCTTTGGTACTTTCATTCGATTATAGCAGCACATAATACTCCATACCCAGCAGGTCCTACCAAATACACACAGCATGATTCTCTCGCCATGAATATTCGGCTTGACCGTTGATGATGAGGTATCCATACGTTGACTGACGTTTGAGATTGTCGTGGTGGAACCATTTTTCATCACTAATTCGATGCAAAAACCCTTTTTCGCCGTTGGAGCACCTTCAGTTTCAGTTCACAAGGAACCCAATGGCCTACGTTTCGGATCATTTCTTTAGTTTTAAAATGATGATAAATGGTTGGTTGAGCGACTCCAAGATTTTTTACGATGGATTTCTTGCGTTTGTGGTGGATCTTCATTGAGCTTCGCCTCTAATTCGCTCCGGGTCGTGCTTTGTCTTCCAAATCAAAATTGCCACTTTTAAACCGGGCAGACTACTCCTGGCACTTTTGTTTAGCTAGAGCATGATCACTATAAATATCCAATAAAGTACGATGACTTTCGGCAGCCTTTTCAGTCATATTGAAGTAATGACACTCCCCAAAAACGGATTCTTCGGTAAAAAAGTAACATTTGCAGACAACAGAAACTATATTATTTACACTTCGTCAAAAGACCGATACTAGAAAGCCTAATGATGATATAGTGAAATATATTGAGATCTACATGTACAAAATTCTTGAAATTCTTCTGAATGTGCAAACAGATGTCGACAGGTCTTCCCTCCCATGTTGAATATTTTTACTCAATTATAGGCATAATTTTCGATTATTGGCCTCGATATATTTTACTATAATTTGTATTTTTGCATATTTTACATTAGTTGGATACTGCCGATAAAATTAATCTATTCTCCTTTCAAGTTTATACCTAAACCATACCAGGTAACATGTGATGTTACTTTTTTAGAGTTAATTCAAAATGAAGAAGCCACAGTGTTGGCGAAACAACTGTTGTTCGTTCAAAAAATTTGTAGAAATAATCACTTATAATACCACAAGAGCTTCAAAATTATCGGGTATTTCCCGATAGGTTCGTTGCAAACAAATGAAGGAGTCAAGTTTTTCAGGTTAAAAAATCACGAGCGCGAAGCGCGAGTGATTTTTCCTGAAAAACTTGACGACTTTATTTGTTTGCAGGGAACCTTGAGGGAAATGCCAGATAATTTTGAAGCTCGTGTGGTATTCGGGGGATTATTTTTCCGTCCCAAATGTGATTTGGCAGTCTGATTCCACATTGTTTTTATTGTACCTTCCTTATAGTCTTCTCCATCCATTTTCTTCATATTGTAAGCATAATCTTTCATAATGTTTGCCAATTGCGCTTCACTCGTTTCAGCACTCAATGTGTATTCCCTCTCAGTACAAAAAGTAGTAAATTGGTTCCAAACTGTTTTTTTTTGCCTTCTCCGTATTAATGGGAACATTTCCTTTGACTTTTTTATCGATGGTGGACAGAGAACAAACTCCAAATCGACTCATTTTCATGCAAAATCTCCAATTTTCACAATTGAATTCAACCTGTCAGTTTGACGTGTGGTTAATTTGACTGGATCATGTTTTGTTTTTTATATATAGCAACTACCAGAGAAAATAATCAAAAAATTATCAGTATAATACCATGTAGGTTGTACCACGTGACTTCGAATGGTGCAATTCTATTGGTCGATATTTGGGTCGGAAAAATAATCTTTATTATTTTACCCAATCAAAGTGAATTTTCATTAAGGAAATAAATGTAAGTCTTGGTTGAAGTAATTTCCGTTTCGTTTTAAATATGCTGAGCATATAGTATATAGTTTTGTTACTCTTACTTCAAGATGATTTATTGTTTGTTTGTACCATTTGGCGACTGTTGGTTATTGTGACTTTTGCATATCTGTCAGTGGATGCATATGGTGCCGATTTAAGTATTCATGTTTTGCCAGCTGGGAGCACCCGATATTTAGTTATTCTGTTTAATTCGTTCTATTTACACAATCTGAACTTGTTATCAGTAGATACAATTCATTATGTATTTTCGAAATATTTTGTCCTGGTGTACTAATCTTGTGCTGAGGTCTTCCGTTTCTCCCTTCTTCCTGCAATCTAATAATCCTGCGCATATGTTTATGATTGATTATGGGTCTTTCCACCAGTCTTAGGAATTGTCCTTACATAATATACATTCTGTCAAGAAAGTACCGAGAATTATCGATTTAAATCTGGCGGGGCAATGAGGCAGGTAATTTTTTTTTCCTAGGTTGGTACCACTGTCCTTAATTACTATGCCAAGCTTGAGCGGGATCTGTCAACTAGTGTGTTTGCAACAGCTGATTAAGTCAGTCGATGTCAGAGTGCGTGCCGATTTTTACTATGGGTGATTACGTTGAGCAAAGAATTTGTTTAAAGTTTTGTGTTGCAAATGAATTTTCGTGTGCCGATGCATTGAAAATGTTGCAAAAGGCCTTTGGTGATAATGCTCTATCGAAAACTCGTGCATATCAGTGGTACAGAGCCTTCAAGGACGGTCGTGAAGTGGTCGCCCATCGACGGCTTCGATCGAAGATAACGTCGATAAAATTAAGGAAAGGGTGCTGGAAAACCGTCGTACCAGCTTGAGAGAGATAGCACATGATCTTAAGATATCCCACGAGTTCGCACGTACGATTTTGATTGATATTTTGGGCATGAGAAAGGTGGCCGCACGACTCGTACCGAAAGACCTGAATTTTCTTCAAAAACGTCATCGAGAACAGGTTGCTTCATACATGCTGGATCGCTGTTATTCCGATTCTACGTTCATGGAACGCATTATAACTGGTGATGACACCTGGGTCTACGAGTACGATATGCAAACAAGCCAGCAATCATCGGAATGGGTGGCAAAAAATGAGCCGAAACCGAAAAAACCACGCCAAAGCCGCTCGAAAATGAAGGTGATGCTCATTGTTTTCTTCGATATCCGTGGCGTGGTGCACTACGAATTCGTTCCATAGGGTCAGACGGTAAACAAGTAGTATTACCTAGGCGTTATGAAACGTTTGCGTGAGCGTATCCGTAAGAATCGGCCAAATTTGTGGGCGAACAACTCATGGATTTTGCATGACGATAACGCGCCTTCTCACCGAGCTACGATTGTGACTGACTTTCTCGCCAAAAACTCAACAAACGTGCTTCAGCAACCACCGTATTCGCCGGATTTGGCTCCCTGCGACTTTTTCCTCTTCCCAAAACTAAAATTGCCCCTTCGTGGCACCCGTTTTGAGTCGATTGAAGCCATAAAACAAAATTCGGCGCGAGAGCTAAAGTCCATCCCGGAAAGCGCTTGTAAAAAATGTTTCGATAATTGGAAGTGCCGTTGGCATAGATGTATTGGAGCAAATGGAGCCTATTTTGAAGGCGACCCAATAAATTTTGACGATTAAATGTAAAAATGTTGTTTTAATTGAAAATTCCCGGTACTTTCTTGACAGAGTAGTACATGAGCTATCTAATCAAGGGTTTCTTCTTTGAGAGAATCACTCACGCTCTTTGTTCTTTTTGTTACAATACTGCATAATTGTAATGAGTGCAGCGATGCATTTATATTTATATTACAATCTTGTTGTTTTTCAGATATTAGTTCAGAGTTGAAGTTGCTATTCTATGAGGCAGTTCTATTTTTCGGAGAGTACTTTTTCCCCTTATCTCGCAACGTATAGTCGATCGCTTTCTGCTCGCGGATGCAATATCTTCTGTGCTGTTAATAGTTTCTGCCTTCCTCAGTCCATTTACCCTATTTGCGCGCTAGTTCCAGGAAATAGCATGATATCATTACGCTCAAATGTCTGCAATTTTCGAATTTTCAGCCGCAAATAGTAATGATAAATTCCCATGAAATGTGTTATTTCAAGAAATTGTTAGTTAAATATTGAGTGAATAAAATTCTTACCATGACCAGAACTGATGGAACTGGAGTTAGAGTCTCTGATTGAATCACAGTCAGCAGTTCGGGCATCTGACCTTGACAGGCTCCAGCATAAAAAAGTATCGAAGATGTAAGGAGAATACCGTTGACTGCTCCAAATGTACTGAGAGCTACAAAAACAGGAATCGTCAACAGCAGTGGTTCAAATAGCCAGTTGGCGAAAGATACTGCTACAGCTTCAGACTCAAGTAACTCCTCAGGTGATAGGGTGGTATAAAAGGCTACATTGGTCAGAACATATACAACAGTTACTAGCGTGCAGGATTTGGATATGATAAGGGGCAAGTTCTTGAAAAAATATTCATGATATTAATAAAAATCTCAGTTGAAAACCAACTTACAATACTTGGGGTCCATCATTGAAGAATTAGTTTTGCTTGTTTGTTCTGGGGAGCAAGCTATCGTTTTACCCCAATATATGATGTTTTCGAATTTTGAGCCAAAAACTGCCGCGAAATGACTAGGATGGACTCACTGATGAAGCATCCGAGATCAAAAGTAAAAATCTGTTCGGCTGGTCCGTCCGCAAAAACGCTGAATTTCCAACGAAAAGAGCTAGATAGAGCCTGAAACTATCAGGAAAGGTTTGGCGTCTGAATACCGCGGCTGAGTTTGTCAGTGGACACAATCGGTGTGATTTTTTCGTAGTTATTCACGTCTGAAATTATTTTATATTCTTCCCAATATTTTCGAAACTATAAACTCGATCGATCAGCATTCAGTATGATAAGAAGTTTTAAGAAAAATATTTTGTGGGCGGATATGCATTGAGTGCTATAACTTTCGAACGAAAAGGGACCGAGACTTGAAACTTCCAAGGTAGGTTTAAAGCGTGAATATCTCGATCGATTTCGTTACTGAGCAAAATCAGCCTGATAGTTTCGCAGTTATTCATTTTCAAAATGTTTTCCTTTTCTTATTTGATAGATTCGGTCTTTACTTGGTGGAAACTCATTTTGATTAAAAAAATGTATATGAGACAGTAATTTATTTCCACAAAAATGTTTGTACTACTACAACAATTGTTTCACCACGATGTGGCTTTTTCAGGTATTACATTGTACTGTCTGATGGTATTCAGTGTAATCGAGTTTAAATACATTTTTAGGTACGTGACCAAATAATGGAAGCACAAGTCATAAAAACTCTAGGTGTTTATTGGAGTTTGCCGCTAAAAATCCCATTAAGGAAAAATATTCAGTAATGGAGAATGATCAATATCTGTTTGTTCGTTCAAAAGGATTTTACGGGCATTATACCTATTGATTTCAAGAAATTCTAAAAGTGTTAATCTAGAACTTTTGCTTTCAACGTGGATAATTTCATAATTATTGTTGAAATTATGCCTGAATTCCTTAAGATGATTAGCATATGACGAATGTACAGAATTGCATATCTAACCCCTTTGATGTTCTTGGACACGTTTCTTGAATGATCTACCAGTCTGGCCAATGTATAGTGAAGGGCAATCTTTGCAAGTCAACTTGTAGACTCCGGATTTATTTTCTTTATTTGTACGATCTTTATTGTTTTTTATGTATGTACTTAGGTTATGAATTGTCTTAAAAGCCGCGTTATAATTGAAACAACTTTTGAAATATTTAGCAATATTTTCAGATAATCCATTGACATAAGATAACGAAAAATATTTCTGTGTATTGTCCTCTTTTATGATTGGGTACACGAGATTTAATGCCATTTTCTTTTGTTTATTGGATGCCATTTTGTCTATAAGAAAGGGATTGTAACCGTTGTTTGACGCTATTTGTTTAATAATATTTAATTCTTTCATGAAGTTTTCTGAATTTAAAGGGACATTCAATAATCTATGGATAAAACTATTATATGCTGACTTCTTTTGGTTGGTGGGGTGGTTTGAAGTTTTATGTATTGTGATGTCTGTATGTGTTAGTTTGTGAAAAATACTAAAATCATGTAAATTATTTAATCTTCTTATAGTGAGGTCAAGAAAATTAGAACTTTGATTCTTTTCTTCTTCGATTGTGATTTTGATTTTTGGGTGGAGTTTATTAATGAAATTCGTGAAGATATGTAGTTGTCGGTCGGTGCCTTTGAAACAACAAAAAATATCATCTACATATCTGTACCAATAAAGAAAGTATTTGCTTATAGGATTCAGGTGTATTTTTGATTCCAGATCGTCCATGAATATTTTAGCTAAAATTGAACTGAATGGATTTCCCATTATTAAACCATTGTCAGAAATATGGACGGTTCCGTTAAATTGAAAGTAGTTTTGTTCAAGACATATTTCCAGGCAACTAAGTATATCATTCATTTTGATGGGATTGGTATTATTTTATTAATTATTTTTAATTAATAGTTTTTTTACAATTTGTACTGTTTCAATTGGACATCAAAAGAAATCAATTTACAATTTTTGGGCAATTGGATGGATTTAATGTTGTCTATAAGTTGGGTGCTATTTTAAATAGCGTATTTAGCTAAAAAGTTTGAATAATAGAAATTAAAACTCTAGATAATTTTATACTTGGTGATGAGACGAATGAAACTACTGGTCTATTTTGTTTTTTTTTTTTTATGAAGTCGAGGTGAAACAATTGTTGTAGTAGTACAAACATTTTTGTGGAAAAAAATTACTGTCTCATATACATTTTTTTTTATCCTATTCTTGTTAATATTCTTCAAACTACAATTTTGTTGATCTTGAATTTGGATTTTAGAAGAACCGTGGTGACACATATGTTCCTGCAAACTTTCATGAGGATCGTGTGATCAGAAAAGTCAAAAACAAAGACAAAAATGTTGTGAGCGTTGAGCGCTAAAGAAACCTTTCCAATAGTCCCACGATCGAGTTTAAATTGAACATTTTCATGTAAAACGATGACAAGAAAGCTATATCAAAATTTTGTGGACACGTACAATTAGAAAACCCAAAAAAATATATTTTTTAGGTGATATGAACTAGCGCGCAAAAGTTTCCTACTTTTTCAGCTTTATTCTTCATTAATCGGCACTGACAAACTTCCTATTGAAGATATTTCGTTTTTTCCTCTTAACTCGAATTCAAGTAATTTCTTCAGTCTTTGTACGCAGTCAGATTTAATATCATGTTTAATTTTTGTTTGTTCAATTTCATTCGATTCCTCCATTCCTATATAGTTATTTTTCCATACTCGATTTTGATGTATTTGATATTATTTTGTTTAATTTGTGTTTATTCCGAAATTCTACCAATTTTCATAGTTATTTTCACAGATTTCTCAGATCCTAGTTCCATTCGTATATCCCCACTGAATTTTTCAACTACAGTTAATAGTGCTTCGAGCTCGTAGTTACCTTTAGCGTATTACTTTAAATCATCCATATATACTTGAAGGTCAACTAGAGAGCCATGTGGGAGTTTGTTTTTTGGATTCTCTCCGAGTGCCGATAGCTCAGTGGTAGAGCGACAAACTAGGAATTCGAAAAGTTTCAAGTTCAGGTACCACCTCAGTAAAAGAGAAATTTTCTTTTCAGATAGTTCTGGCTACCGTTTCACTGTTGGCCTAAAAATTAACATTACTGTGCTAAGAGATAATGACATAGTAACGAAATTAACCAAAACTCCTAACTCGCACGATACTTCTCTGATAGAGAGGTGAGAGTGATGAGTGCACATGAAAGAGTAGTGAGAATGGTCACTAGGGGATGTCCACAGGGTTCAATTGCTGGACCCGACGTATGGAACTTGTGCGTGAATGAGCTGCTGGAATAGTATGAGTCAGAAGGATGCGAGGTTTTAGCGTATGCGGATTACGGGCTCCTCCTTTTGGAGGGGGGCAGTCGTCTCCAGTTGGAGACGAGGGCTACTCATTGTATGAGTCTGTTGAGCGACTGGGCCTAAAGGCGGGAGTGGCTGTTTCGGAGAAAAAGACAGTTTGCATGTTGTTGAAAGGGAGGTTGGTCGCTAGTAGGCCACCAAATGTACGCCTTAATGGAAAGGCTGTAAAGTATGTGAGGGATACAAAGTACCGAGGCATAAAAGTGGAGGAGAGGCTCAGATTTTCTGGCCACTTCTCGGATGTGAGAACAAAGTTAGCGAAGCTAACGGGGTGTCTGGGGAGAGTACTTAAGAAAGAATGGGGCTTGAAAAGAAAGGCCATGGCCGTCGTATATGGTGGCGTGTTTCGTGCATGCGCCATGTTTGGGGCCCCGGCCATGGGACCTAGTGGCTGTTGAGATGGCTGTAAGGTGCAAGCTCAAGAAAGACTTGGCCTTGAATGAGCTAGATCGGAAGTTTGCTGGTGAAAGAGACGTTGGTCTCATGGAAAGAATAGATGTGGTAAAGAAAACACTGAGGGATGAATGGCAAAAAACGATGGAGCGAAAGTAGTAAAGGGAGGATCACATTCGATTTATGCCGGATGTACTGTTTGCGGAAAGAAATGAATGGTTTTCCCCTGGTCTGTGCTTGGGTTATATCTTCAGGGGCCATGGGAGTTTGAATGAGTTCCTTTATAAAAGGAACCTCAGTGGAAGCGATAGATGCGTGCGTGTGTGGTGAGGTTGAGTCTTGGTCTCATGTGTTATTCGACTGTGTCGAGTACATGGATACCAGAAGAGTAATTCTGGAAGGAGTGACAAGAGGTATGCATGAGCAGAGCGAATTGAGCTGGTTAATCCAGACGAAAGAAAGGTACGAATGCATGGAGAGTTATTCCAGAGCTGTGTTCGGGAGAAGAAGAACACAAATAGTAGACTCTTTGAGATTGTCCCTGCCCGGAAGCAGGTATGACAGGGCGATGGTTTTTCCCCTGATCGGGGTCAGGGTTAGTGCAAGGCGGTGATCTTCTGGCGGTAAAACGGAACGAGATTCCGCCTGATTGCGCGCTGGGTGGACTCCGGCCTGGCTTGGCGTCGCTTCCCTTGGGAAGAAGCCTCAACAGCAGATCCGCAAATTAATGAGCGGCCCATATAGATCTGGGTAATTTCTCGTGCCGCAAGGTACATGAATTAGAGGACGCCAGGCTTAACAACCGGAGCTGTTCGTGAGATGGACTGGTCTGCTGGGGTGGATCCTTGGGAGGGCGCGGTGTCGGGTGTGGCCGGACCCACCTGTCCCCCTCTGGCGGATATCAATTCCAGAAAAACCGACGGGTATTAGCAAACTCGCATTACCTGATGTGCTGGCCTCAGAAAGGTCCTTAATTGCTAGGGAATACGTTCTCGGAGCATGTCCCAGTAATGACGCGATAATTACTACCACGGGATGGGCGGTAGCCCCCGGGAGCAATCCCGGCCGCCCTATTAGAGGCTAGGTTTCGTGGGGGCAGTGGTTGAAAGCCCGCATGCTGGGTTAGCGGGGTTCTGATCCCCTCGACGTGTGAGTTGCGTCTCCAACTCGGAAAGTAGCCAGCATAGCTACAAGAGGTTAGATAGGCCTCCTTTCCCCAGTGAGGGTGTAGGTCTTGGAAACCGAAGCCGTACTAGAAGTTGGACGCCCCGGTGATGGGTTGTCTGGCGCGCTGATTCGGCGTATCCGAATCCCTCGCCCATGGGAGCCGTGACCAGTAAGCCTTAGGGTGGGCGCATCACGTTGAACATGTCCTTCGTTTGTTCGTTCCCAACTCGCACGAGCTATATAAATCTTCTAAGAGATTTCACAGAAAATTTAGTATCAGGATAATATCGAATATCTGTAGGAAATCACTTTGGAATTTTTTTTTTTTTGACATGAACTGTACCGGGTTTTTCACTATAATTTGACCCCCCTTCAACTTTAACAAGTAGAGATACAAAAACAATTTATCCACAAAAGTTGTACGAAATCAACTGAATTTTTCCAAAATGATTTCACAAAATGGAATATATACAGGTTGTAAAAGATATCGAGTGCAACTTCATTTTTTTAAATGGATCATCACGTATATTTTCTCTTCCTCTCCTGATTACGAATATATACATTTTTTTTTGCTATTTATTATCTGCTTCTTTAAAACGAATAAAAAGTTTTTTCATTTGAAAGTATCAGGTTTTAATTGAAACTTGGTTTAGGCTCTTGTGTATTAAACGTTTCGGAGAAACTCTTCTTTTGCAGTAAAATATTGACACTATGAGTGTTTACAATGAATAAAATTTTTAAAACTGGATCTGCAAAAGATATATGAGTCACTCAGTAATGTTATAAATATGCAAAAGGAATAAGCTATAGCTTCCTCCGTGTGCAAAGTTTGGTTGTTTTTGCTCTGTGATCACGGAGTCTCCTTACTGAAACAACAAATTGGCGGCAAGCTTCTGTTGTTGACTCCGTTGATTTTTCCTTTTCCTTTCCACCAAGTGTAGCCCACCTTTCACACTTTCGTCACCGTACTGATGAGGGCTAAAAGCCCGAAACACATGTCTGCGGTTGAGTCCTTATGAGGGTTATGCCCATTAGCTTCTTCCTATTGTTACAAACAATTCCCCCCTTATTCCTTTTTGTTTTATATTCCTGGACCCAGATGTCACGCAGGTAGCTATAGCTTCCTCCGTGTGAGAAATTTGGTTGTTGCCCTGTGATCACGGGGTCTTCTTCAATATAAGAAAAACAAATGTTAACTTCCGCTATTTTATTGATTTACACGACAATTGTTTCGTCATACCATGACTTCATCAGGTGAGTATTTAAACAGTTTAAATACTCACCTGATGAAGTCATGGTATGATGAAACAATTGTCGTGTAAATCAATAAAATAGCGGAAGTTAACATTTGTTTTTCTCATATTGAAGATTCATTTTTGTCAAGTAAAGACCGGGACAATCAAAAAACGGGGTCTTCTTACTGAAACCACAAATTGGCGGCTGCCTTCTGTTGTTGACTCCGTTGATTTTTCCTTTTCCTTTCCACCAAGTGTAGCCCACCTTTCACACTTTCGTCACCGTACTGATGAGGGCTAAAAGCCCGAAACACATGTCTGCGGTTGAGTCCTTATGAGGGTTATGCCCATTAGCTTCTTCCTATTGTTATAAATATGATTTTACTTCACAAAAGAAGTTCATAAAAATAAAATAGAATAAAATGCATCTCACCTTCAATTTCTTGTTATTGTGTCAAAGTAAGTCTTTCTTCTTGTGTCATGTCATGTCACAGGTTCCATCTTCTTCTTTTTATTGTGTTCGTTTTTTTCAGGAATTTTACATAACATTGACTCAGTTGTTTAATGTCTTGTCTGTCATTTACTGTTTTTTATAAGTTTGATTGTATGTGTGCATCTACTTCCAAATTTCTCTTTGTTTTTGTTTAGGTTCTGTTGTCAGTATTTTTGTTTCTTCGTAGTCGAACTCCTGTTTCTTTGTTTTCTTATGTTTATTGAACGCCGTTGTTGCGGTTTTCGTGTATTTGTGAGCATTTAATCTATTCTGTAATCTTTGTGAATTATGTCCGATATATTTTTTGTCACAGTCTTTGCAAGGTATCTAACTTAGACTTCTTGGACTTTGATTTTGAAGCTTTTAGTCTGCTAAAAATTTCCTTTATTTGGTTGTGAGGTTTTTGCGATTTTATGAGACAAATTTTTTGTGTATGGTATTGGTATTCGTGTTTTATCCTCTTCCTTTTCCTTTGTTATTTCTGTGTTGTAAATTCTATGAATTCTTTCGTTTATTATTATGGGTAGTTGTTTTTAATTAGTTGTTCGTTTAACTCTTTTATTACTTTTGGTCTTAACTCTGGTGATGTGAGTTTAAGGGCACTGTCAGTGTATCCTATTATTGTGCCTAGTATGTTTCTGCTGTGATGGTTAAAAATATAGTCTAGTATAGTTTTTTCTGTTTCCATTTTGTAAGTATCTTATTGACGTCGTTGATGTCATGTCTAGGAAGTCTAATATGCTGTCTTTTTCTTCTTCAATCGCAAGTGAGCATTATTCAAATCTTGCAAGATTTGTTTCACTATTATAGGTGTTGTTATTAAAAGACAACCATCAACATATCTTCTGAAAAGTGCTTGATAGTTGTATTTTGACATTATTCTTTATTCTTTATGTTCCATTGCACTCTGTGCAATTATACTTAAAATTGGGATTTCCATGGCTACTCCCCTCACCTGTTTGTAGTATTCTTATTTGTATTGAAGGAAGCTATCGTTTATAATTAGTTGTATTGTCTCTATTTTTGTGTATTCATGTATGTGTATCCAGTTGGTGCCAATTTTCTTCTATTGTTTCCTTCACTAATTCAATAGGAATATTAGTGTATAATGATACTACCTCTTTTGAATATAGTTTGTTATCCTTGTTTACTTTTAATTTGTTTAATTGTTCTTTCAGATGTATTGAGTTTTTAATGTAGTATTCATTTGAATATTGAAAAATTTGAATATTAAAACAAATTGAAATATGTTTATCTTCTACAATTTTAATTTCAAAAAAATTTTTATTCAAAAAACTTTTAGAAATAAATTTATGTCTACACAAGCACCGCTTACATTTAATAGACGTATATAATCAAAACTCAATATATAATGTCACATGGAATAAATAACCCAACAGATATACGAAAGTAATTAAAATTAATAAATAAATATTTAAAGGAGACAAAATTTTGTTTCTGGTCTTACCTTTAAGAACACCAATTGCCTTTTAAAAACATGAACACACTTAAAGGACTTCTCAAAGAATATAATTTATTTGAAATATTTAATATATTTAAATATTCGAATAAATTATTTCAAAAATCTCTAAAAATGTGCACTATATCTTCAAAAAACAAATATAATTTTAGACAATCCCGTCTTCAGTCCTCATTTAATATTCCAAATATCAAAATCAAAAACTTAACCTATATCTCTCACGTGTTAAAAGACTTAAGCTTCGAAATACAGATCAACTATTTAATTCAAGATTGATCTATGTTCTAGCAAAATCAAAGAACAGTGTGAGTTATTTTAAGGTTTATTTAAATTCATTGACATTCTATAATGAGATTTATTGAAGCAAAAATATAATTATATATTATATAGAAAATAAAATAGAAAGGCCTTTTACTTGATAGAAGAAATATAACATAATTTGAATATTAAAACAGATTGAAATATGTTTATCTTCTACGATTTTGATTTCAAAAAAAATTTTTATTCAAAAAACTTTTAGAAATAAACTTGTCTACACAAGCACCGCTTACATTTGATAGACGTATATAATCAAAACTCAATATATAATGTCACATGGAATAAATAACCCAACAGATATACGAAAGTAATTAAAATTAATAAATAAATATTTGAAGGAGACAAAATTTTGTTTCTGGTCTTACCTTTAAGAACACTAATTGCCTTTTAAAAACATGAAAACACTTAAAGGACTTCTCAAAGAATATAATTTATTTGAAATATTCAATATATTTAAATATTCGAATAAATTATTTCAAAAATCTCTTAAAATGTGCACTATATCTTCAAAAAACAAATATAATTCTAGACAATCCCGTCTTCAGTCCTCATTTAATATTCCAAATATCAAAATCAAAAACTTAACCTATATCTCTCACGTGTTAAAAGACTTAAGCTTCGAAATACAGATCAACTATATAATTCAAGATTGATCTATGTTCTAAGAAAATCAAAGAACAGTGTGAGTTATTTTAAGGTTTATTTAAATTCATTGACATTCTATAATGAGATTTATTGAAGCCAAAATATAATTATATATTATATATAAAATAAAATAGAAAGGCCTTTTACTTAATAGAAGAAATATAACAAAATCTGAATATTAAAACAAATTGAAATATGTTTTTCTTCTACAATTTTAATTTCAAAAAAAATTTTTATTCAAAAAACTTTCGGAAATAAATTTATGTCTACACAAGCACCGCTTACATTTAATAGACGTATATAATCAAAACTCAATATATAATGTCACATGGAATAAATAACCCAACAGATATACGAAAGTAATTAAAATCAATAAATAAATATTTAAAGGAGACAAAATTTTGATTCTGGTCTTACCTTTAAGAACACCAATTGCCTTTTAAAAACATGAACACACTTAAAGGACTTCTCATAGAATATAATTTATTTGAAATATTCAATATATTTTTGAAATAATTTATTCGAATATTTAAATATATTAAATGTTTCAAATAAATTATATTCTTTGAGAAGTCCTTCAAGTGTGTTCATGTTTTTAAAAGGCAATTGGTGTTCTTAAAGGTAAGACCAGAAACAAAATTTTGTCTCCTTTAAATATTTATTTATTAATTTTAATTACTTTCGTATATCTGTTGGGTTATTTATTCCATGTGACATTATATATTGAGTTTTGATTATATACGTCTATCAAATGTAAGCGGTGCTTGTGTAGACAAGTTTATTCAATATAAAATAATAATATTAAAAGTTTTTTGAATAATTTTTTTTTTTGAAATCAAAATCGTAGAAGATAGACATATTTCAATTTGTTTTAATATTCAAATTTTGTTATATTTCTTCTATCAAGTAAAAGGCCTTTCTATTTTATTAGTATTCATGGTTGCCAGTTGTATGTGCTAGTGTTCTCGCTAAATACTTTGACAGTTGGTATAAAGGTGATTGGATACAAGAAACTATTGGTCGTAAGGGATTTCTTTCATTATGTATTTATCTATATAATACACGTTGTTATTCAATAAAATTATTTCTGAAACATGCATTCAGTAGAAGCGGAAAAAAATCTAAATAAAATTAAATATATTTCAACGAATTAATACGTACAAAGATACTTCTAATACAATAAATATTTCCTATATTTTATTAGGAGAACAATGGAAGCTAGAAAACCAAAAGGGAAGAATGTATTGGGTTACATCCAGATCATCCAATTCTAAGTAAACATACATTTATTAATACTCACAATCTTGTAAAAAATTCGAAAAGTTTTCAAAGAAAGAGGCAGTCGTACGGAATGAAAATCAAGTACTTGACATAGTTGAATATTTATGGTGGTATATTTAGTTACAACTAAAGAAATTGCTCAAAATGGCCACCATTATTTAATATACATAGTTCATATCGTTTTCTCATGTTGGTAAGTCTATTTGCTAGTATTATTATGGTTCTGGTTGAGTTCATTAATTAATTCTTCAATTTTGTTTTTGATGATCTCAGCACTGTCATTATTAGCAGAGTAAATTTTTTCCTTCAGGAACGGCCATAAAAACGTGTCCAACGATGTTGAATCCCGACTTTTCGATTGACCACTCGAATGTTCTAGAATTTCTAAATCTCCGTGCGGGGGGTGCTTCGTCCTATTGCCAAATTATTTGCTCCAATTCTTCAGCAGAAAACAGTTGCTCCAAAGGTTGAGTTACCTCTGGCAGTATCTTTTCGGAATATGCTTCACGTGTTAATGTGTAGTCAAAAAATATAGACCCCACAATTTCATTATTACCAATATCACACCAAATATTAACAAATTTTCCAGATTTTCTTGTATGAAATACTTTGCGTTGTTTCGATTTTTGTTTTCCCAAGAATGTCTATTTTTTCCGTTGTATATGTATCCTGTGGCAAACGATGATTTATACGTTCACATTATAAAATTTGAAAAATTAGTATCTTCCTCCAGTTTTTGCAGCATATGCTGTCAGTATTCAAAGCTTTCCGGTTTTTGTCATCTGTGAGGAGTTGTGCTGGCAGTAACTTGTTTGGCCCGAAATTCTTCTTTTTTAACACTCTATGCATCTTCGAATAGCTTCTTGCAAATAATATCAAATACGGTTATTCTGATTTTCACAAATTTTATTGTTGTTTAATACAACAATTGTTTCCGTATCACAGTAGTATCTTCAGGTAGGTTTACATTTTGAATAACTACCTGAAGATGCTAGTGTGATAGCGAAACAATTGTTGTGTTAAATAATAATAAAATTTGTAGTCCGTATCGCGCAATAGCCGTGATTACATCTCCACATCTTTTCCGATAAGGAATTATTCCGATATTATTAATTCCAATATTATTCTAAATTGAAGTTGAACATATATCTACAAAGAATACTTCGAGTCCTTTTGAACTTGAAATGTCTCAGGCTAGCGGTACTTCATCAACAATCAATTCGGATGTAGAAGAGAGTGCGTTGGAAAAGGGTAAACGTAAAAAAAGGTAGCAAGACAATCCAGCACCCAAGAAAAAAAAATGAATGGGAAGCATCAAATATCGTATTCAAAGAGCCAGAAATAATAACAAATAAAAATCAAAACGATGCCGAACAAATGGAGTTCAAAAAATTCAATGAACCACAAACAACAGATGATATGAATCGTCAACAAAAACCGCAACATACAAATTCCACAACAAAAATCGCAAACAAAAATTATTCTGCTAAAACGAATGAAATTAAAAATATGGATTTCAAAAATTAATTCTATATAAATACGGAAAAAATGGACAGAATCGAAATGGCGTCCCTATGGGGATCTAAATTCCCTAATTGAAAAGATATAATCGTTAAATTGGGTTTTATCTTGAAATCCAATAACGAGAAATGTACAGTAGAAAAGAGACTCGAAGAACTCAAGAAGGAAAGCAAATTATTGAAATTTAAAAATACATCTAACCAAAAACAACCAAATGAGCGAAGAGAGCGCTGCAAACCTACTCGGTGGTGATTGCATCAGTCGAAATTAATATTGAAGAGGAAATTATAAGTCAACATCTAACATCCATTGATATAAGGCACAGATACTGTAAAAGAATAATTTCAAGGAACAATAACAATTCTACCAAATTCATAACAATCATCAATGGTGAAATCGAATTATTTTAACACCTCCTGAACAATGGTATTTTCTACTTGAATCGACATCAGGTCACCCATCTGAACCAACCCCAGTACCGAGTGGAAAATGTCTGCAATTTGATCATACAACTTAAAATTGTCAAAATTTACCGAAATGTCTGAGTTGTGGTGCAGAGGACCATATGGCCTGGTTCTGAAAGTATCCATAACACCCGAAAAAATCTATTGAAGGAATACCTAACACAAATATCAAACCACTCAATAGAAGAACAAGAGAAATGGAAGATTTATCCAAGAAAACAAACAGAATCCATGCACCTATCACAGTGCATGATGATATCATAAATACATACTGCCATAAAATAAATAATCCCAAGAACATCGACAGAAACGAACTCATACTTAAACTGAAAAAACGTTTCATTACCCAATACATCATTGATACTACAGTCGTTTTCTCCGGGAACAGGTTTTATTTATTGATGTTTGACTTGGAAGATCCAGACGAACCCTCGCCCACAGAACCAACAAACAACAAGGTAAATATGCAAATTCACGTCGAAAATTAAAATACTATACAATTATATCAACAGTTTTATCCCAAAGAAACATCTAATCAACTATTTCATGGAACAAAATGATATAACATGTGCTATGTTTGTGGAGGCGAAAATTGATAAATGCCATAATGTTGACTATACACATATAGGACACAAGTTACAAAATGTGAGAGAGGAACCATAATTCAATGTCACTCTTCTTTAAAATTCAGTAAAGACAACCCACCTGTAGTTAACAACCCTATGAATGAGATAACACATTTCTCGATCCCATTTAAAAATGAAAAGCTCCATATATTCTTGGTATACTTCCACCCAAACAGCAAAATAAAAGAAACAATTTTCACAAAAGCCTCATTGAACAAGTATGCACTCATTATTGGTGCTTTTAATGCTACCACGTCCAAAAAAATAAATCGAATTAATAAATTCCTGAATAACAGCAACTTCTCTAGGGCTTCGACAGAACCAACTTATCTGATGAACCAAAATGCCGACAGTACTCCTGACCTTTTACTATTCACAAACAACATCAAACAAAATATTTCAAAAATAGATTTGTCTTCTGATTTGGGCTCTGACCACCTTGCCATAAATCTAGACTTCAGCATAACCTTAGATCCAGAAATAAGGACACCTAGAGTAGCATACAATTACAAACTATGCAAAATCGAAAGATTCAATGAGGAAATGAGTGATTTTATGTCTGAATGAGATCAACATTGAAACTTCAATAAAAGATTGTCGAACACCATGAAAAAATAAACTCCCATTATAAATAGACATGCGTTTCTACACGAGTTACCTCCATATATAATAAAATTAATTAAGCACTAAAGGAAGATATACAGAGAATATTGTCAAAATCGAAACCCGGATTATAAGAAGGCATTAAATAGGTACAACTAAAACATCCAAAGAATAATACAGCAGTACAGAGAAAACAATTGGATTACAGCTTGCAACAATATAAACGAGTCTAGAGGTAGGAAATTTTATTGAGAAATAAACAAATTATCTGGATTCATACAATTTCCACATTCGCCAACCTTGATCGAGAATAGAAAAGAATATAAAACGGACTCACAAAAGGCCACTCTCTTTTATGAACACTGCAAGAAAAGGTGTAAATTCAGCGAAGACAAATATTTCGACAAAAAGAACTTGGATCACATTAATGAATGTATAATGAATATTTCAACAAGCAAGCTGACAGTACAGAATGAATGATAATCAATGAGGCAGATTATTATGAACTATTGAATAGAACAAAGAGAGAAGACAATATAAAGTGGATTATATTGAAAAAGCTGGACAGAGACATACATACACACATAATAAAAATCTATGAACACTGTTTGAACGAGTGCATATTCCCAGCAATATGGAAAAATGGACATATAAAAAATGTTGCAAAATTTTACTTGAATGGACGAAAGGTTTGGATTTACAAAAAGCTTTTGACTGCATGTGGCATAAGGGACTTCTATATAAATTGAATAAAATAGGTCTTCCAATCCAACTCATCAAGCTGATCAGGCGTTATCTAGTGAACAGAAAATTGCAATAAGAATAGGTACCACTACTTCAGAATACTTTCGTCCTGAAAATGGCACTCCTCAGGGATCTCCACTTTCAACCTAAATTTTCCATTTTTTTGCTGACATTATTATCGATATCACAAAGGATCTATACATTTTACAA
Source organism: Megalocaria dilatata (assembly GCA_034642435.1). Taxonomy (NCBI): domain Eukaryota; kingdom Metazoa; phylum Arthropoda; class Insecta; order Coleoptera; family Coccinellidae; genus Megalocaria; species Megalocaria dilatata. The sequence goes on from CM067857.1 coordinate 74,011,418, forward strand.
TTCGCCGACGACACAACACTGATAACACATGACAGATTACTAAGAAAATGTATTGAAAAACTACAGTCCTTACTAGAGGAAGTTTCCAACTGGTTCAGGAAGTGAAGAATGCAAATAAATCCAGACAAATCTCAATATGTGATAACAGACCACAGAATTTCCCCTACATCATCTATAATACACATAAACGGAAAGATTATAAAGCCAGCAACTAATAGGAAATACCTTAGAGTACATATTGATAACAAATTAAACTTCAACCTACATACAAAGACAGCAAAAAAAACAAAATTTCCAGAGCGAAACACTCTGCCAAACTGACATACAGAAAACAAGAGATAAGCGTGAAAAATGCGACAGAAATTTACAAGATAATATGCCGACTTTTATTAGAGTACGCTCACTCAATATAATATAATTGTAAAAATCCAGCAATGAGAAATATTCAAGTAGCCCAGACAACAGCACTACGGATAATAACCAGAATGAGACATCTCAACAACATCATACATAATCCATCTAACCAACTGTTGTACTCAAGAACCAATGTTGAACCAATAAAAACGAGATTGAACACCCTAAATGAAAAATTTTTCAAAAAACTCAAAAAAATGGATGACATTCTACCCCTATACCACAACGATAACGAACACATTACCTGGAGAAAACATCCGATGTACACACTATTCAAAATATTACAAAACAGAAATATATAACTTTTTTTTTGTACTCTAAAGAATTCATTATCGTATTTACTGTATATATTATAAAGCTATGTATTAGCATTGATTAACAACATTAGGCTGAAGGACCCAAGGTCGATTGCCGTTTGCTTGGCAATAAATTACTGTTATTATTATTTCAAATTTGTGAAAATCAGAATAAAATTATTTAATAAGGATTTTCATCAACTAAAAACTGATTCAATTGAATAGCTTATTGCAAGTTCATTTTCTGGATTTTCTAAAACAATTTTTATAAAATTGTGCGGTTGATTTCAAATTCAATAATATCCAAGAATCAAAGTTTCAATAAAGAACAAATTAATGTGACTTAACTCGAATCATGAAGGGGTAGTATTAATAATTCGAATGCGTGGGGCGCACCTCAGGTAATCGCTCACACTATATATCAAATGTATCAACAATTATTAAAGATAATCATCAAATACAGATAACAAAGCCAATGCAATGCACTGGTCACCTGATACAATTTAATAGCAGTCCCCAAGCTAACACCCGAGAGCTTATTTCCGAGATGGGTTGGCGGTACTGATGGGACGTTTCTTCTTCCGTTTCGAATTGTGTAACCTCTAGAAAGTCCTACGATGAAACACTCAGTACGAACTTAACAGTAAGGCCCCGAAACGGTGTGGGTATTGCTGCACATGGTACTCACCCATAGAACTGGCGTGGTTCTACCCGATTGCAGGTTTTCTGTACATAAGGGCGAATGCGTCAGAATCAGATCTGTACTAGCTTTAAAGGAAGGGATACTATGACGTGTTCGTTTTCCTCGAGTTTGCGGATTCTGGCATCGAGTTGAGCTCTTCTTGGCGACCGTTAGCCTTCAATGGTTCGTTTTGGAAACAAGGCTATTACGGGTAGGTGGTTTGGCAAGCAGAGGTATTCGTACTTCTGGCCACCCTAATTGCTGGTGGACTCGTGGGGACAGTGATTAAAAGCCTGCGTGCTAGACTGACTCTGCCGTGCAGTGTCGTAGTTCTTGTGCCAGGAAAACCGGGACTGGCCCAGATGTTTAGGGGTCTTGACCATGCTTTATGTTGGGCTTGACCAGGATCGGCTGGGGTGTTTACGGCGAGTCCGGGCCTCTTGCGGTCGAATGGACTGTGGATGCAAAGAAGCCCCTTCGGCCTGTGTGTTGCGTCCCAATCAATTTGGGCACTGACATTGCATAGCCAGTAGAGGTTGGATAGTACTTTAAAGCTACCAGCCAATACTGGAAGCAAAGGGAAACTACTGTTTTGTTTTGTGTGCTGATTGGGCGTATCCCATGGGGGAAGTGACCATAGCCCATGGGGGAAGTGATCATAGGCCCAACGGGCAGATAAGCCACTTTAATTTCAACTGTGGAAATAAGGCCCCGGACGTAGATTCTAATAACTCTACAGCAGGTGGATTTTCACTCAGAATACAAATATCTGTTTTCCTTTCGCCCAGCACTTGGACCCTCTTGGTTGTTGTTCGAAGGAATGAATATATGAGTTATAACCTCCAATTTCAATTCTTCGTGTAAAGTCCCAGTAGTTCGAGAAGTTCAAAACCATTCAGATGTTCAGAGGGTAAATTGAGGAATGGTTTCGTGTGCAAAATTTTTGATCGCGTATAAAACGATGTTCCCATTAATATTCCAAACCCAAAATAAACCAAAAGGAAACACTCAAATGAAGATATGAGCACTTTCAACAAGGACGATTCTAGATCACAATATTCCTCAACTTGATTAAATTTTTTCAGAAAACTCTTTTCCGAAAATGAAAAAAGAATTGAATCGCTAGTATAGGTTTTTTCATGGCTTCTGCAAAGTTTAACAACATCAAAAGTCCTGGCTACTCATCTCGTCTGAAAAGAGAGAGTTTTTCTGTTGACGCGTCAATATGTAAATATCGGAATTTAATATTATTATTTTGTATCTTTTTCTGCCTCCTTAACTAACAAATCTTTTTTTCATGGAAAAATAGTGTACAGTTTTTTTGTGGTTACATGATTGTTATTTCATATGGAGGAACTTTCTTGCTATGTGGCAAATTTGGAGGATCGATGATTTTTTTAGTTTTGGCTCCAGGTGTTCAAATCTCATCAATTGTAAATGATGTATCTTAGAGTGTGAAAATATTACTATGGCTGATAGTACGAATGGACATAAATATTGATACTTATTCACCATATACATTTTCCACATTATTAAGCCGGTTCTAGGTATGAATGTATTTATTTTACTGTGATTGATGAATATTATGATTTAGACGTAATTTCCAATTCGATGATGTCTACGAGTACAGTTTCATTTCTCTGAACGATTTGTTATTTTGTATTTTCGTCTGTCGGTCTCAGTATATTTTACTTCCTTTGTTTTTGTTTTTCCAACATATCCTGAGGTGATGTAACATGATGTTTCAATGAATTTAAATTCAGAATTATATATTCTAACTTTTCAATATATTTTGAAACTATATTCAAAAACTATCAAATTGATATCCTCATGTATAATTAATATAAAATATTTTTCAATGTCTCAGAAAAAACCTTTTCACATACCGACATGAAACGTATTAATACAATTGTATTAAAAAAAACTATATAAGTATGTATATTAACATACAAATACAAGAAAATCCACGATTCCAAAATTATCTAAAATTCTCAAAATAAGGGATCAAATAAAAATAATTGAACAAAAATTCCAACACTTGATATCGCTATTTCGGTCTCTAGACCTCTTCAGTTTTGAATTCAGATTCAAATATATCAAAAAGATGAAAATTTAACTCAGCAAATAAGATAAAACGTGAGTAAGCTTTAAATCATCCAAAATAAAACAGAAATCATCAACGTGTTGTTACGTATAACCTATAACCATTTGTAGTTGGAACACAGAAAAACATAACAAAAATTATTTACATCAAATAATATCCCATGATAAGAAATATAACCAGAATTTCAAAAATATAATATATATATATATATATATATATAAGGTCTGAACAATTTATTTAGATTAAAATCTGTAGGAGGTTCTGGTGAATTAATTCCAGGTATCATTCTGTATATATATATATATATATATATATATATATATATATATATATATATATGGAATTTAAACTTAAATTAAATAATTACATAAATATTTTAAGGAAAAGACTCAAACCGAAATTAATTGAATAATATCCATTCTGATAAAAATATTAATAATTCAATTCATAAAAATACTCACAAGCTAAAATTATGAAGAAAAAGCATTTTCAGGATACATAACGACTATTCAAATTAAAATTCTTTGAACGGTAATCAAAAAACAGTAATCTTGTTGACAGTTCATAAATAGAATTCAGAGGGAGATTTCAATTTACAATTATTCAATATAAAACCAGCCAAAGTTGCAATAAATAGAAGTTATTTGAATTTAGATATCCAATTTAAAATTGATGAAGAATTTGTTGAAAAGATTTGTTATTATAATGAATCACTTATAAACTTTAGTGAAATTGTTGACAAAGAACGAGCTAAATTAAATATAACTTACCAGAATTATGTAAATAGGACAAATTTGATCAAAATTTACTTATATTTTCAAATGATTAATGTAAGAGATATCCTTGAAAATGTTTAGGCATCAATAGAATTGTAATAGCATCTAAGCTAAAGAAATTTAATCAATTTCATAAGTAATATTAAGTATTTTATAAGTTATAAGCATTAGAAGTTAAAATTTGTTAAATTTTGACACTTGAAATACTTTACGAACGAAAAGCAAGACTTTCACTGTTCTGTTTAACATGAAACATACATCAAAATGTAGTTTAAAAAATAAGCTAATTTTCAAAAGTAATTTCAAACCAAGAAATATTGTAAATTTTGTAAAATCATCAAAAGCATCATTTTTCAATAATTTTGACAGAAGCTAGTAAGCTTTGAAATTCAATTTTTCTTGAAAACTATAAACAGGGCAGACACAGAAAAAGTCGGCAGTCTCCAATTATATGCAGAGTAGAATCATTGTCGGTCCATAATTTAAAAAGTTCAGAAAAGTATCATCACCTAAAAAAAGAAGATTATTTGGTTATTGTGAATGGAAATTGAATCCAGAAAATACATTACCTGAATGTGAATGGAAGAATCCCACATAGAAATCAAGTTTCAAACGAATTGGATATATTGAAGAAAATCAACAAAGATGCCTGTGAATTTCAGAATGTTCTAGAAATGTTGTTTCCAACGAAACCAGTGTTATTTCTGAAATGAAGAAGGGACAATTAAAAGAAACAATCATAAGTTGATGAACAAACTTACCAAAGGTAGTAAAAATTCAATACTGTTAATCTTTCCAGAAAGAAGTTTAGAATTAACAATCATTGTTTACATTAGAATTACGTTAGGATATTTAGATAGTGTTAGGTTAACATAGAATTAAAATTAAGGTTATTAATCACTGATTATAATATTTCAATTTAAAAATTCAACCTTTTAAAAATTCAAATTGAACCCTCCTTCAAAGATCAAATCAATCATTTTTTATAGGCGCTTTCCTGGATGGACTTTAGCTCTCGCGCCGAATTTTGTTTTATGGCTTCAATCGACTCAAAACGGGTGCCACGAAGGGGCAATTTTAGTTTTGGGAAGAGGAAAAAGTCGCAGGGAGCCAAATCCGGCGAATACGGTGGTTGCTGAAGCACGTTTTGTGAGTTTTTGGATAGAAAGTCAGTCACAATCGTAGCTCGGTGAGAAGGCGCGTTATCGTCCCATAGTAATCACCCATAGTAAAAATCGGCACGCACTCTGACATCGACTGACTTAATCAGCTGTTGCAAACACACTAGTTGACAGATCCCGCTCAAGCTTGGCATAGTAATTAAGGACAGTGGTACCAACCTAGGAAAAAAAATTTTTACCTGCCTCATTGCCCCGCCAGATTTAAATCGATAATTCCCGGTACTTTCTTGACAGAATGTATATTGAAACTATATACAAAAACTATCAAATTGATATCCTTATATATAATCAATATAAAATATTTTTCAGTGTCTCGGAAAAAACCTTTTTACATCCCGAGTTGAAATGTATTAATACAAATGTATTAACAAAAACTATATAAGTATAATATGTATATTAACATACAAATACAAGAAAATACACTATTTCAAAATTATCTAAAATTATTAAAATAAAGGATCAAATAAAAATAATTGAACGAGAACTCGAACATTTGATAGCTATTTCGGCCTATATGACCTTATCCGAAATGTATTTAATTCAAATTCAAATAATATATTTGAACAAGATGTTCCGAGTACAAACAGTTATATCAACGTATGGTTACGTATAACCATACGTAACAATACGTTGATCATTTCAGTTTTATTTTGGATACTTTAAAGCTTACTTAAAGTTTATTCGTTCCATGTTTTATCTTATTTTGGTAAGTTGAATTTTGATCTTGTTATATATTTGAATCTGAATTCAATACATTTCTGATGAGGCGATATAGGCCGAAATAGCTGTCAAATGTTCGAGTTCTCGTTCAATTTTTATTTGATCCCTTATTTTGATAATTTTAGATAATTTTGGAATAGGGGATTTTCTTGTAATACATTTGTATTAATTAATTTCAAGTCGGGATGTAAAAAATCAAGTATTGACTCACATTAAAATTGGTTTTTTAAATTATGAAATAATTTCATATAGAGTAACCGGACTAATTTTCTAAACATAAAATTAAAGTTAAGTTATGACGGTTTGTCTTAATTTGTAACTTATGGGTTTCCATGAGTCAATCATAAGGTCGCTCTTTCTTCTATAAGAACATTCACTCCACACTTTTTTCATAATAATAAAAAATCTCCTTTATTGATGCATAAAAATATGATCTTAAATTACATAGCAATTATTAAAATACCCTGATGATGTGGCAAAGTCTAACGTTGCTTTGCAACCTCAACCATATGAAAGAAGATTAAAAAAACAAAATTCCTCAATTAGCACATGGTACCGAAAAAACTTAAGGGAACTGAAACAAACAGGAATTGATACACCTCCGAAGATAAACTCCAGGTAAGCTAACACGTCCTATAATTCACGAACTTTTACTAGGAAGAGGTGAAATTTGTATATTAGTTAAACTCAATATGTCAGTTTTAATGTAGAAAAGATCGAGATTATCTTACAGCCAGCTGTTTTCCACTGGAATTTCACTCATCATTGAAGTGAAGTTTAGCATCAGTGCCAATTTCATGACAATAAGGCGAAAGATCTATTTATGGGAAATAAGAAACTAACCAACTGAGATTAGCAAATAGTTTGCTTAATCCTGGATTGGTTGATGCTGAAAGTCATATAATTTCAATGAGGAATACCGTAGTATTATGATATATCATCATTTCATTATTATGTATCATAGCAGTTTGAAGATGTATTCGAAGGAAAAGTATTGAGGCTATCGGGAGATTCAGAAACACATATACAATTAACCCTCAACTGCTATCGTTATTTTATATAACGATCTTATATGGTGGGGTAATTTCTGACCCCAAATTCAAACTATGTCTAAAAATGAAAATTCTCCATTTTTATTGGGTTTTTTTATGGATTTAGTGAAGGTTCAAGTCTGTTGAGGTGGAATAAATTTTTATTCGTCAAAGAATACAAAAATGCAAATATTAAACAACGAATATTTAAAACATAACCAAAATCCTGTCAAAAAATGATGCTTCATTTCTAAACAGCCAATGTACTTCATATAGTACGTCTTTTGTGTAGAATATTATTTACAAATATTTCTTTGACACGTACAGCATATACTTGTGCATTTCCTGTCCAGATATCCAAATGTATCATCTCTGACGTTTCCGCGATTGATGTGGCCGTTCTGATTGATGAAGAATCGAAGATCTCTAGATATAATATATTTGGGAGTGTGGCCCGATATTTGAGGTGCTCTTCATTCAATTCTTCGCCAAGGTGTTTTATGAAATCAGCACGAGTAATTTTTGTCTGGATTGGCTTCTTTGATTAAAATATGACCATTGACTGTAGCAATATCTATGATGGCAAACCATATAGCTAACAGCCAACGACAGCATCGTCTTTCTGTTCTATAAAGAGGACATTTCTGGTCGAGAGCATCAAGACCTCCCTTTGTTGCTTTGAAGAGTAGAATAATTTCATGTTCTGAATCGCTTATACTATAATATCATCCTCATGAAAAAAGTCTTCATCAGTATGAAAATCCGTATCCAATTCGCTCAACTAAGATATAGATGCTCAGCATTCATTAGCTTGAATTCTACAAGTTCACCTTCTGAATTTGCCATGTTCACTAATAAAAGACGTTTTTTTTGTGAATAAAATAGAAAGAAGTTTGTGTAATTTTTTTTTAAATACTATCATGAGTCCAAACTGAGCCCAAAACAACCACATCTCGAAAACTGTGAAATCGTGAATAAGATACAACCACTATTGATGGAGGAAAAAGTGAATTGAAGATGAAGCATTCTTAAACTTTGAGAGCCCGTTACTTCCAAACAGGTAGAGCACCCTATTTTGATTTAAGATTTATATTCTGTTTATTAATTAGATTCATATGAAATCAAAATTTTTAGCAATAGGTAGACTCGTAAATGAAAACATCCGCTTAAAAACAAAACATGAGCAATCAAAAAACAGGAAGCCCAACTATTTGGAAGAATATCTTAAAATATCATAAATATTTCATCATTCTTACACAGTAATCCATTGACATAATTCTCTTCTTTGAAGATACAGCATTCAGGAAGGAGAAATTATTACTTATCTATAAAATATAGTTATATTGTCCTATTGATTTACTTGCATAGACCATTTACCCATTGCGAATCTGCCTATGAGTATGGAATAATTCCAAAGTATGGAAAGTAATATATATTCTCAATAAAAAAATAAAATCCGAATAAAAGAATCAAATGGATAAAATAAATGTAAATATATAAAACAACATAAATATGCAAATGGGCTTATGCTGAATGCTGATATGCCTGTTTGCATCCACTTTTCAATTGGAAATAATGATCTCAAACTGATCATTCGACATTTGGATATTGTCACCGCGTCCATAGATAGTGCTAGGTTTCTTGGCATTCACATTGATAAGAATTCGAAATGGAATACGCGTATTGACGTCATGTGCAAGAAATTAAATTCCTCTTATTATGCTATCAATAGAGTGAAACATATACTTCCCATGAATTCCCTCATAAACATTTACTATAGTTTGGTGTACAGTCACTTATCGTACAATATAATATTATGGGGTAACTCAATATATGTTGGTAGAGTTTTTGTTTTGTAGAAGCGTACTCTGCAAATGATGTTCAACGTATCTTCTCGATCTTCCTGTAGACCACTATTTTTAGAACATGCTGTTCTTCCAGTAGCATCCATTTTCATATTGAGATGTTTAATTTATATTGAAGAGAATGAAAAAAATATAAAAAAATTATCCAGTTTTCATGCTTACAAAACCAGAAATGGGGTTATATTAAACATTCCGACACATAGAACATCTAGATTTGAAATGTCCCCAATGTATCAGATTATTGTTTTATAAAATCATCTACCACAGAGTGCTAGGTCTCTTAGTATTAGAGACTTTGAAAAATCTGTTAAATCTTTGTTACTGGAGAGATGTTGCTATAATGTGCATGAATATATCTCTGATTTATTGAAACCTGTTATTTTGACCTATCCTATACATGTATTTGTCTAAAGGGATCAATAAACTATTATTATTATTATAATTCGTTATAATTTCTATGGTGTAAGCATAATTTTGCTTTTATTTTTCAAAAATGTTCATCCACAGAGCAAAAATTAACCTCATATGAAGTCGTCTGAAAAAAGTTCTGATTAAATGAGATACAATGAACGCACGTTTCATCTAAATGAAGGAAAAGTAAATTCAGCTGCCTAGTTTTCCTCGTCTCAGAGTAGATTATTGTTTTTTGTTTACAGTGTGGGCAAAACATGCTGAAGAAAGTGTAAAATTGTTCAATTAAGTGCGAATTTCAGAAATGTCTTCAGAGAGTGGAAGAGAAGATCACAGTATCTCGAATTTTTCTCGATTTACCTGGAGAACGAAAGTTCATTGGCAAAAGTTAAAGTTTCATCCTGAGTGTATCAAGCTTCATCCTAGTGAATTACTCACGATCCTAACGAGTGCATTATATCTATGATGAAATAATGATTTCGCCTTCATTTTTCAAAAATCTTCATCTACAGAACAAAAACGAACCTTATATGAAGCCGTCTGAAAAAGTTCTGAATAAAATAGATGCTGTGAACACATAAAACATTACATCTCGATGAAACGTACATTCAGATGTCTAGTTATCCTCGTCTCAAAAGAGACTATTACCTTTTCTATAGTGTTGGCAAAACGTACCACGGAAAGTGTAGAATTGTTTGAAAATTGAGATGAAGAGAATCACAGTCTTTCCTAATTTTCTCGATTTTCCTGGAGAATGAAGGTTCATTAGCAGGAGTTAAAAAACAATCAAGCTTCATCCCAAGTGAAGTACTCACGATCCTAACGAGTGCATACCTCATTTAATCTGAAGATTTCCTGAAGTCACAATTGAGTATGCCATAAAATTTTTGACGATCAATTATTTGCGTTAATTAAAAAGGTTTAAAACTCTTTTTGAATGCCTTTGCATGAAATTAACTATATATGTAAATTTCACATTCAGATATATGAAGGGATTTAACTATCGCAGGCATCGTTTAGTTTTTAGTTGATAATAGTTGAAGTACTAAAGAGGATATGAAGTTCACTCGTGACTGCTAGCCATGATCAAGTTTTAATTGTTGATATAAGTTTGTGGGGTAATCCAGTTCGTGTCAGTTCGGATTATTATTTTCGGTTACCAGTAGTCGCAAAGAAGAAAATTGACGGCCTATAAAACTTATACATTTTTTTGTTTTGGAGTATGTTTATTTTAAAACCCATGAATTCTCCGTTAAAATATCATATTTTACATGGAGGTTTCCTCTGAAACTACGATAGTACAATTCAGGGAACTAGATACAAACACTACATATATTCATTACAGATATGGGTTCACTCTTACTGGTGTAAATACGGAAAAACATATTTGTCAACACCTGTTGACTGTTCATTTAGACAGGAAATTCTGCATTGTGCTCATACAATTTTTTGTTGTGTATCTAATATTCAAATTGAGCGGTCTCTCCTTATTAAAAATTCCCATAAAATGATATTTGAAATAAGATTAGAATAATAGTCCAGGAGGAATCGGCGCATGAGTACCGAAAACTATTCCACCTCAATTTTTTTATGCGATGCCCTTCAAATTAGCCTACTAATTATATAAATGCATGTTGCCATGGGGCAACCCCGTGCCATATTGTTTAAACCGAAATTGTTTAAACAATTACAGGGAATTGTTATTTTTCAACCGGACAAATTTTTTTTGTATTCTTTGTTGAAATACAATTAAAAAAAGTCCTATGGCTTATTACGATAAAGTTATTATTTTTTGAGATATGAATTTTTAAACGTCGATGAAATCTCAAATTTGGATACTTTTGACCCATGAAAAATATATTAAAAAAAAAAATAAAATATAAATTATATTTTTTTTTAATTCTTTATATGATAGTTAACAATATCCTTAATTACGATTTCAAGAAATTTAATTGTTTACAACTGTTTTTTAATCGTTAATTCCGCGCGCTCAAAAGTTTACTCGCTTACCTATAAGTACTAATAAGTTAAAATACTAATCAGTTAAAAGATCTAGAAGCTGTATATTTAAATATTTTGGGTAAAAAAGGTAATACCGCGGATGAAGCCAGACAAATAATTTTTACACGTAGTTTTGGCAGTAATATTAATTTATCAAAAATCCCTTGTACCTCAGATTCCCTGCATTTGCATGCACTTAGGGCTTCAGCTCAAACATACGTTTGGAAACGAGCTTTAAATCCCCAATATGAATTATTAGATTTCACTCAGTTCGGTTACAAAAAAGAAAATGATACTTTGCTACCTCTATTTATGAACAAAAGCTCGTTTCCAACTGATCTTAAGAAACCGTGTAATTGTAAGAAAGCTTGTAAAACCAAAGCATGTTATTGTAAAAATGTGAATGTGAATGTGAAAATATAATATAGAAAATAAATAAATACTTGTTTTTAAATCTTCTTACATTATTTTATACTTCTGCATGTATAACCTTTGTTTGAAGAAGTTATAGAAGGTAAGTACTTTCTATTTTAATGACAAAAAGCAATATAAACCCATAAAAAGAAATTTTAATTATCTGTTCCCCTTCATCCTTAAATAACTTTTTAAAATCTGATTTTAGAAAAAAATTTATTAATAACAAATTGTAGAGCATTTAATTATTGATAATATTGCTCTCCTAGAATATTCTTATAAAATTGATAGTTTAAAAGATAAATGATAAATAATAATTCAGGACACCGAGAGGCCGACGCAGCGTATGAGTCAGAGAGAGACGGCGATACTTATAGGTAGCGAGTAAACTTTTGAGCGCGCGGAATTAACGATTAAAAAAAAGTTGTAAACAATTAAATTTCTTGAAATCGTAATTAAGGATATTGTTAACTATCATATAAAGAATAAAAAAAAAATATAATTTATATTTTATTTTTTTTTTAATATATTTTTCTTGGGTCAAAAGTATCCAAATTTGAGATTTCATCGACCTTTAAAAATTCATATCTCGAAAAATAATAACTTTATCGTAATAAGTCATAGGACTTTTTTTAATTGTATTTCAACAAAGAATACAAAAAAAATTTGTCCGGTTGAAAAATAATAATTCCTTGTAATTGTTTAAACAATTTCGGTTTAAACAATATGGCACGGGGTTGCCCAATGGCAACATGCATATATATAATTAGTAGGGTAATTTGAAGGGCATCGCATAAAAAAATTGAGGTGGAATAGTTTTCGGTACTCATGCGCCGATTCCTCCTGGACTATAATAAGAAGAGGTTTTATACTTGATAGAAAGAATATTACAAAATTTGGATATAAAACAGGTTTAATCTGTTAGTCTCCTATAATTATAATTTCACAAATTTTTAGAATTAAATTAATGTCTTATATGCAAAGTTTATATTTAATAGACGTATCAAATCAAAACTGAATATACAATATCAAAAGGAATAAATAACCCAATAAATATAAATTGTCAATTGAAATTAGTTCATAGATATTTGAAGGAGACAAAATTTTGTTTCTGATCTTACAATTATGAAAACTAATTCCTTTTCAAAAATAAAAAACATAATTCATGGACTTCTCAGAAAATATAATTCATTTGAAATATTTAATATATTTAAATATTTAAATAAGATACTTCAAAAATCCCTCAAAACCTGTAATTATATCTGCAAAAAAAATCAGATTTCTGATAAGGTCTTCATCGGTCTTACTCCACATTTAAAAAATCAAATTAATCAACATCAAATATAACTCACCTGAAAAAACCTAGTGATATCCTTGATTTGAATACAAAAACAACTTTTAAAATCCAAGATATTCTATGTTTGTCACAAAAAACAGGAAGCTGTGAGGTATTGTATGGTTTTCTTTAAACCACTTGATATTCCATAATGAGTTTTATTCAAACCTAGTATAATTATAAATTATATAAAAAAAGAGGTTTTTTACTTGTTAGAAGGAATACTACAAAATTTGAATATCAAAACAGGTTTAATACAATTTTAATTTCAAAAAAATTTTATTAAAAAATATTTAGAATTAAATTAATGTCTTATAAATACAGCTTATATTTAATAGACGAAAAAAAATTTTTTGAAATTAAAATTATAGGAAACTAATAGGTTGAATCTGTTTTGAAATCCAAATTTTGAAATGAGATCATTATCACTTTCAACCCTTATAAAGGGTTTTTCAATGAAAGGTTGAAAGGTTTCATTTTGAATAACCCGCTATCTGGGTAGCTTTAACTTTTGAAGATATCATTTTTGACATTTAAGAAGTAAAAAATACGTCACTACTAAAACTGAAACCATACACGCTTCAAGAATGCACTGAAATTGTTATTATTCAAAAATTATGGAGACACTCTTCGCAAAACTAAAGTATTTTTGGGTCGTCGTGAAGCACCTTCTCGCCCAGGAACAATGAAACTAGGACTTAGGTCTTAAGGCTTTTAAAGTTCAGTTACAACAAGAACTGAAGCCGGTCGATCACCCGCAATGTCGTATCTTAGCTGATTGCGTCCTTGAAATGCATCAAAACTACTGGATTTTCATCGAAAAACCATCTTCAGCGATGAGGCTCATTTTCGCTTCGGAAACTACGTTAATAAGCAGAATTGTCGCATTTGGGACTCGGAAAGTCCAAGAATGATTGTTGAAAAACTTTTCCATCCTCAACGTGTCATTGTTTGGTGCGGTTTTTGGGCTGACATATTTTATTTATTCGAAAATGAGGTTGGTGCAGCTGTTACGGTTAATGGATTCCGACCGAGCTATGATCAATGATTTTCAATGACCGAAATTGGAATATTTTGATGTGGACGACGTTATTTTCAAGAATACAGTGCTTCGTGCCGCACAAGCAACGAAAAAATTGAAATTTTACAAGAAAAGTTTCCTCGTCGAGATATATTTCGAAGAGGTGATCACAATTGGCCACCGAGATCTTGTGCTTTAACACCGGTAGCCTTTTTTCTTTAAGGCCACGTGAAATATTAGGTCACACACAGCCGCAAATGTGCGAATTAGTCATGGAAAATTTCTTGAAAATGATATGGTGCTGCAGCCGTAGCCGCGACGGCCATTTGGCGCAAATATTGAGAAACTTTCCTCAATAGAAAAAGTAATTCCGGTTGTTCATACCATCTATAGGAAGTTATCACGACTTTCACCAGAATTTGGAAATTTTTCAAGATGATGAAAGTTTAACCCTCACTCTGCTAAAACCCCTAGGAATATATAGATCTATAGATGATAAATTCGGAATTTTACTCAATGAACAAATATTGAATTGATTCAGTCTTTACTTGGTGAAAATCCATATTAAATAAAATTTATATAAGGTTATTCTGATTTTCACAAATTTTTATTGTTATGTTTACAACAATCGTTTCGCTATCACAGAAGCATCATAAGGCAAGATTACATTTTGAATAACTAAGCTTGTTTCTGAAATTTAAATTTATTAAAAATAATAAAGACTGTCACATAAAGATGATAAATCGCGGGTTTATAAGTTAACGTGCGGTGATTGCCCTAAAGTTTACATAGGACAGAGAGGAAGAACTTTCCGACATAGAATTTGTGAACATTTGAAGAGTTTCCTCAATAATAAAAGTAATTCTACATATTCCAATCATTTGTTAGAAACAGGACATACTTTCAACCATAATTTTGAAATTCTACATATTGAAAGTGAAAGTTATGCCTTAAATCTGTTAGAATCCCTAGAGATAAATAAACATAATAAAATTGGAAAATTACTTAACGAACGAATAGATTTAAATAACCCACCTCTGTTAAATATATTCAGATAAGCTGGAATTCGCAGCGACTCATTTTTGGGTTTTAGTGCTCAATAAAAATTTATTGTGCTTGCTGTAATATAAATAGCAACGGATTTCGGAAACAAGCTTAGTTATTCAAAATGTAATCTTGCCTGATGATGCTACTGTGATAGCGAAAGGATTGTTGTAAACATAACAATAAAAATTTGTGAAAATCAGAATAACCTTATTTAAATATTATTCAATGAACAAACATATGAGAAATTTTCTAAGTGGACAGATTTCGGCCACCATTTCATTGTTTGGTCGAAAATTAACAGTGTTGTGACCTAAAGTGGTGTAAGATCGCAATAACAAAGCCTAAACAGAACGCAACTGGACTTCTAACACAGTTACATGCTGAATAAACTTCTGAGAGATATTCACAGAAGTCTCAGTGTATCAGGATAATATATCATATAGTCCACCACTTTCAAATATTATTTTTGATCCCAGTTCCTAATAAACCCTTATTTCAGAATTACCATATACGTTACTTGAACGATGTACCTGTAACAGAATAAAAAGAATATATTTTTCAAATAAGTTCAATAAATGTGAAATTGTTTCGATGGTACTGCGATAATGAATGAATTCTTATATTTAATTTTCTTTTATAATATTTTAAAATATCATTATTATCGTGTGAGTATATTTCATTTATGATAATCCTTCATGACGACAAGGACTTCTCCTGAGTCTTGCTTTTGGCGTTCATATCATTCTCATTAAATAATGCTTTTTTTGAACTAACATTTCACTGCATAGGGTGTTTTTAAGTGAGTTTTTTTACTAGTTCAAAAGGAAAAAGTGGAAGTTGAAAAAATTATTCAAAAAAAAGATCCTAGCACGACTATTTACCACATAAAATTGGGAATATTATATTTCAATTTCTCTTGCAATAAATTAATCCGCCATAAGAATTCGTTTACAATGATGACCGGCACTGCAATATTTGACTAGGAATCAAAATTTGAATTTTCTTACATTTCTCATCTTGTAGCTTTCATGAAGGGATTTTTTAAATATGTCTCATTCTGATAAGTTATTCGCAGGAGGTGGAGAGTTACCTTTGAAAATATCCATATAAAAAATTTGAGATAATCCAGTTCGAAAACTCACGAATAAAATTGATGAAACTCGAAAATAAAAATGACACCTTCATCGATTACAAATGATGAATACAGGTTCACGTTCAGAAACATTCTGCGAACATAGGTAGTGATCACAGTTTGCTCATTGGAAATGAAAATGAAAATGGGATCACACATAAAAACGAAACCCAAACCCTCAACCCGAAAAATAAATATCGAACTACTCTGTGACTAAATCATTTTTGAATAAGGTTGTGATTTTACAAATTTTTATTGTTATGTTTACAACAATCGTTTCGCTATCACAGTATCATCATCAGGCAAGATTACATTTTGAATAACTGAGCTTGTTTCTGAAATCCGTTACAATTTATATTACAGTAAGTACAATAAATTTTTATTGAGCACTAAAACCCAAAAAAGGGTCTCTGCAAATTCCAGCTTATCTGAATATATTTAACAGAGGTGAGTTTTTAAATCAATTTATTCGTTAAGTAATATTTCAATCTTATTATGTTCATTTATCTCTAGGGTTCCTAACAGATTTAAGCCATAACTTTTACTTTCTATATGTAGAATTTCAAAATTATAGTTGAAAGTATGTCCTGTTTCTAACAAATGGTTGGAATATGTAGAATTACTTTTATTATTGAGGAAACTCTTCAAATGTTCACAAAATCTATGTCGGAAAGTTCTTCCAGTCTGTTCAATGTAAACTTTAGGGAAATCACCGCAGGTTAACTTATGAACCACCGATTTATCATCTTTATGTGTACGGTCTTTATTATTTTTAATAAATTTACTCAAGGTTGAATTGGTTTTAAATGAAGTTCTTAAATTATATTTATTTTTGAGGTATGAAGAAATTTTCTCAAAAATATCTGTAGTGTATTTTAAGGAAATGTATTTAAATTTTTCTTTTATATTAGGATACACCATATTTAAAGCTATTTTATTATTTTTATCCATCAACAATTTGTCTATCGACTTAGGATCATAATCATTATTAATAGCTATTTGTTTAATTAGGTTGAATTCTGAAATATAATTTTCTCGATTCATGGGAATATTAAATAATTTATGGAGCATACAATTGAATGCTGATAATTTTTGATTTGATATTATACACAATATCAAATCATCCTTCAAAACAAAAATTATCAGCATTCAATTGTATGATCCATAGATTAGTTGATATTCCCATGAATCGAGAAAGTTATATTTCAGAACTTAACATAATTAAACAAATAGCTATTAATAATGACTATGATCTTAAGTCGATAGACAAATTGTTGATGAATAAAAATAATGAAATAGCTTTTAATATGGTGTATCCTTATATAAAAGAAAATTTTAAATACATTTCCTTAAAATACACTAAAGGTATTTCGGGGAAAATTGCTACATAACTCAAAAATAAATATAATTTAGGAACTTCATTTAAAACCAATTCAAACTTGAGTAAATTTGTTAAAAATAATAAAAACTGTACAGATAGAGATGATAAATCGGGGGTTTATAAGTTAACCTGCGGTGATTGCCCTAAAGTTTACATAGGACAGACTGGAAGAACTTTCCGTCATAGAATTTGTGAACATTTGAAGAGTTTCCTCAATAATAAAAGTAATTCTACATACCCTACCATTTGTTAGAAACAGGACATACTTTCAACTATAACTTTGAAATTCTACATATAGAAAGCAAAAGTTATGCCTTAAATCTATTAGAATCCCTAGAGATAAATAAACGTAATAAAATTGGAATAATACTTAACGAACAAATAGATTTAAATATTTCACCTCTGTTAAATATATTCAGATAAGCTGAAATTTGCAGATACCCTTTTTTGGGTTTTAGTGCTCAATAAAAATTTATTGTACTTGCTGTAATATAAGTAGCAACGGATTTCGGAAACAAGCTTAGTTATTCAAAATGTAATCTTGCCTGATGATGCTACTGTGATAGCGAAACGATTGTTGTAAACATAACAATAAAAATTCGTGAAAATCAGAATAACCTTATTTAAATATTATTCAATATGGATTTTCACCAAGTAAGGACTGATTCAATTCAACACTCTGTCACTAGTCTATAAAAAAAGACGACAAAAAATAGTATCGAACCCGATTATTATCGGAGAAAATATCGACAAATGCTGGAAAAAAATGAAGAACAATATTTAAAAAGCTGCAACTGAAGCTCTCGGCACTTGAACCTCAAACTGAAATTCAGGTTAAGCAACCACAGACACCAGGAAGTCAAAGAGCAATGTGAGAAGAAAAAGCCGGTTAACCGTAACTACAGAACACTTCGAACATCGGAATCATACGAATACTACCGGAAAGTGCGAAATGAAACTTCTACAATGGACAGACGAATAAAGAAGGAGCATTGGGATAGGTTTTCAAAACGAATGGAAGAGGACTTCTATGGTTGTCAAAAACAAATATGGCTATTCATATGAATACAGAGAAGAGAGATCAGCGAGTTAGAGGAAACTGGTCACATACCAAAAGAAACTTGGGTCAGGTATATGACTGATTTGTATAGGGCAGAAGACACGGAAGCCATTCTAAACATACTTGATACACAAGAAGATACTGAAATCTATATCTCTGATGTACAGCTAGCTCTCAAAAAACTAAAAAACAGGAAAAGTGCTGGACCAGACGAAATTGCGAACGAGTTGTTACGGTGGACAAAGCCTCTTACGACAACTAATAATTCTAATCCAAGAGATTTTTAATTACCACAGGATACCTGATGAATGGCGCTCTAGCACCATCATTTTAATGTACAAAAAAGTAGACATGTACCACATTGAAACTCGTCGCTAAAATCATTATCCATAAGATAAACAACTTAACAAACCTGAGGGACGAACAACAAGGATTCATATTCAAGTAAATCAATTCGGCTGATCTGTACCAAATATCGTTAATAAGGAGTGTGAGCTATGGTAATAGAAAGTTCTACAAATCAAGACAGTGTAACATACATCTATAACAAATCTATACTCAAACAAACCCGAAAACGTTTTTTTGATCACTGGACATAATTGTAGACATGCGCACGTTTCGAACTTGTTGTTTCTCCTCAGTGCAATCCAAAGCCAGCGACTACAAATCTGTCAAGTATCCACAAGTATATTCGTAATAGACAGAAATACTTAGGTATTAACCATACACTAGCGTCACCTAGAGAGCGTATTCAAGTAAAAAAATGTATTCCCGATATTTTCACTTAACAAATGGAGAAAAACTTTCCTCATGCTCAAGTCAGACCATAATATGCCGTAATGCTCATAATTATCATATTCATATTCAAATAAATTAATTCGGCCAATCTCTATTAAATATCATTAATAAAGAGAATGAGCTATGGTGACAGAAAGTTTTACAAATCGAGACAGATTTTACCCATTTGCTTTTGGAATATGCACCTAGGATGATCGTAATGATTTATTATTCCAACATTGCATTACTATTTTCATTGATAACAAAAAAAATTATTTTCAGGATTCCTTATATACCTTTTTTAATGCACAATTCTTCTTATTAAAATTCCTTTATGGAACTGTGCTAGCACATTATTTTTTTCCATTATTCTGTACAATATGGATAAGGAGTTTTCTTAATTTTTTTTTCTTTCAGAAAATCTCACCAAATCGCAGAGAAATAATAATAAGATTGTTAATTTATTAATGCTCCCTATAACAGCATGTGTTATTTATAAAATAATGATGTCGATAGGAAAACTATCTCCGATAGCTGTTGGAATATTTTTTTACAAATATTTGATTGATTCGGTCTTTACTTGGTGGAAACTCATTTTAATTGAAAAATATATAAGAGGCAGTATTTTAATTTCCACAAAAATGTTAATAATACAACAATTGTTTCACCATGATGTGGCTTCTTCAGGTATCTACATTCTACTGGCTCTACAGCAACAACTGTTGTAACATTTTTGTGGAAATCAAAATAGTGTCGCTTATATACTTTTTATTTTGTTACATTACACGAATATACGATTTTCCAATTCAAAAGTAGTATTATTGGTCTTTTACAGTTGTTTTAGTGATGATGTTATCTCCAATGTTCTTCAATTATCTAATTATTTGATAGTTCGCGTCGACCTTATCTCCAATCAATATGAAATATTATGGAGGTGGTAAGAATTCACCCTATTTTGAGTATGAAATATTTATGCATTTCCTGCTTAGCATACAATATAGAAGGTATTGTCATGGATTTTATGAATAACACCTTATAAACATGTTCTAAACAACTATTATTCAAAAACTCAAAAAATGAATAAAATTCAAGAAAAAGACTCACCGTTGTATATATTTGTTGACTAGTTAGAGTGTAATCAGACCAAAATCAATTAAACTAGATCAATCCAGGCAGAAATATGAATAAGTCAATTCATAAACATACTCACAAGCCAAAATTTTGAAGAAAAAGTATATTTAGAATATATCACAACTAGTCGAGTGAAAATTCTTTAAACGATATTCAAAAATACAATATCCTTTTGATAATCTCAAATAGAACTCACAGGAAGCATTCCATTGATAGATATATAACGTTTAAGAAAGCCAAAGTTGCAATAAATAGACTTTGATTTCATATATCTAGTTAGAACTTAAGGAGAAAAGTGTTGAAAAGATTTGTTACTATCATGAATTATATATAAACTTCAGTGAAATTATTGGCAAAGAATAAACTGAATTGAATCAAACTTACCAGGATGATATAAATAGGACAAGTTTGAACAAAATTCAATTAATTAGGGAAATCATAGTGTCTACGTCAGATATTCTCTAATTATTGATGTAAGAGTTATCCTTCAAGGTGTTTAGGCGTCAATAGTATTGTAATAGCATCGAAACTAAAGAAATTCAATCAATTACATAAGGAATATTCAATAATTATTCAGTAAAAAGCATTAGAAGTTAAATTATGTAAACTTTTTTGACATTTGGAAAACTCTTCGTATGAAAATAAGTATTTGAACTCAAACAATTTGCATAAAACTAGCGCCATATTTGGAATATTATCTAGAACCGAAGAAGGGATTACTTAGAATTATATTTGTTTTTTGAAAATATAGTGCATGTTTCGAGAGATTTCTGAATTAACTTATTCGAATATTTAAATATATTAAATATTTCAAATAAATTATATTCTTTGAGAAGCCCTTAAGGTGTGTTCATGTTTTTAAAAGGCAATTGGTGTTCTTAAAGGTAAGACCAGAAACAAAATTTTGTCTCCTTTAAATATTTATTTATTAATTTTAATGACTTTCGTATATCTGTTGGTTTATTTATTCCATTTGACATTATATATTGAGTTTTGATTATATACGTCTATTAAATGTAAGCAGTGCTTATTTTAGACATTAATTTAATTCTAAAAGTTTTTTGAATAAAAATTTTTTTGGAATTAAAATTGTAGAAAACCAACATATTTCAATTTGTTTTTATATTCAAATTTTATTATATTTCTTCTATCAAGTGGAAAGCCTTTCTATTTTATTTTATTAAAATAAGAATTGATTACATTCTCATAAATCAAAAACGTAAGCTATAATGACGACATCCATGAAGATCGCTTTGGAAGCATCCAGTACTGATAAAAAGAAAAATACATACAAATTCAAATGGATCTAAACTACGGGAACGGAAAATACATATTATGAAATGCAAGAGGACAAACAGGATATATCTGACCATCACGAACATTTGGCTCTACCGAAGGTGAAGAATACCGGAATTGAAAGAAATATATTTTGATGCCAAAGACGTTGTGATGTTTAAGAATGAATATTTACAACTGATTTATTCACCCGCATACGTGAGAACAGTATTTGGACAAGAATCACCAAAACCACAGGATACGGTAGAACTCTCAAGAAAAAGCAAGGATTTCAAGAGGATAAAGGAGGATTTTGTGATGAATAATTTTGATGGTAGGAGTGTTTCAGTGAATTTATGATTAAAAAAATTCGAGACGGAATGCACGCGTTGTGAAGTAGAAGATAGAGACAAAATTTTGATTTTACGGTTGTTTCTGGATGGAATAGCGAAAAAATGGTTTGATTCTAAATTAATTACATTAGGTTTAGGTTTCAAATATGGAAAGATAACTGCTTAGAGAGTTTTTGTGAAAGGAGTTTGCATAAATATAGAGAGGCGTATTCATTTAGGTACCTAGGAGGAACTTTAGTTGACTACGCTTTTAGGAAAGAAAATTTGATGTTAAATCTCCGAAATAATTTTCCAACTGACATATTAATTGATTTAATTGTGACAAGTTTGCAAAATATTTTACAAGATAGAATTGATCGTTCAAATGTAACAACTTTCGAGAAATTATTGGGTGAGTTGCGAAAGCTAGAAAGTTCGAAAAAATATGACAACGATCGAAATAGAGAAAATCATAGAATGAATAAATCTGCCGAACAAATTCCTTCCTATTCACAAACAAACAGAAAATCAGTTAAGAAGGAACCATGCTCAATTTGTGAGAAGAATGGTTTTTCAGGTAGATTTCATCCGAAACTTTATGTGGCCTAAGGAATAAATCCAATCATTTTGAACAAAAGAACATACCCGGTAACATAAAAACTGTAAACAATGTTGGGGTACAGGATGAATCAAATCAGGCCATTTCAAACCAAAAAAACTAAGACTGCTGCCATTGATAAAATTGAAGGTGTTTATAAATAATAATGAATTAT
This sequence comes from Megalocaria dilatata, assembly GCA_034642435.1. Taxonomy (NCBI): domain Eukaryota; kingdom Metazoa; phylum Arthropoda; class Insecta; order Coleoptera; family Coccinellidae; genus Megalocaria; species Megalocaria dilatata. The sequence goes on from CM067857.1 coordinate 74,034,578, forward strand.
GTGGAATTTTTGATTCGGGCTCAAATGTTAGTCTTCTGAATTCCAAAGTAGCAGAAAAGTTATGTCTACGCATGCAAGATAATAGAAACACATTCAAGACAGTCAGTGGCAGGGAAAATTTTCAGGAAAAATAATTACAAAAATGAGAATCAATAATATCAAAAATGAAGTTGTACTTTTTGTAGTTAATGAGAAAAATTTCGAGTATGATATTCTACTCGGACTAGATTCTATTTCCAATTTTCAATTAAAACAAGATTTTGATTTGAATATTTATCAAAGATTAGATATGAATGAAGAGAGAAAAATCGATTGTGTCCATAATAATAACAATGATTATACCATCAATTTCAATGAAGGGATACCAACAGAACTTTTCAAAGCAAAATAAGACCTTTTGGAAACGAATCAGAGAAATAAAATTGAAGTTTTAATAAATAAATATGACCATATTTTTGCAAAACACAAGTTTGATATTGGTCAGGTGCAAAATAATGAGCCACATATAAAACTTTTAGAACATAAATTTATAGCAACAAAACCATACAAATGCTCAATGGAGGATCAAAAAGAGATAGAATTCCAAATAGGAAGATTGTTGAAAGCGAATCTGATTGAGGAGTCCTCCTCATCTTTTGCATCACCAGTCACTTTAGCATATAAGAGAGATGAAGGGTCTAAAAACATATTATGTGTCGATTTTCGTGAACTCAATAAATTATTTGTTCCCGAACCACAGCCTTTCCTATTAATTGATGAAATCTTAGCTAAGGCCCAAAATGCAAAATTCCTTACTACATTAGTTGTAAATTCTGCCTTTTGGTCGATTCCTATTCGTATCAAAGACAGATATACGACTGCTTTTGTGACACAGAATGGTCACTAGCAATGGAAATGTTTACCTTTTGGACTTGAAAAATCCCCGGCCATATTTCAACGTATATTGAATAATATTATCAGAAAATATAAATACTAAATGTATATTCGATAAATAGGATCTCTCACAACACATTGATAAGACACTTTCAAAACGCTCCTTGAGTATTATGTTATCGATCTTGAGGAGGGAATAATCAGCAAAGCATCTCAATTCAAAGAATATCTCAAACTCTTAAAACCTGACGATAACACGAATTGTTCAGGAATGTTAAAGATAATATACAACAAGGAAGTGATAGAAGTATTCTCAAATTTATATATCTCGCTAAGGTTGTTTTCAACTCCACCTATAGGGGTTAATACTTGATAGGAGGTATATAAAATTATTTAAATATTTTAATATTAGCCTTCTACATATTTAATTTCAAAAAATTATATTTAATAATTATAACTTCAGGAATTAAATTCATGTTATTTTATTCATAATATATAATTATTTGGTTTCATTAATATTCTTTATACAGATAGTCCTTGTGCTATAACAGAGTCTTTCAATTTTTTAGATCAAGGGTGAACCACAGAATTATTTATTTGTAGTTAACCTCACACTCCATTTAAATTTTTCAGAAGTTTTCTAAATTGTTGAGGGGTGACTAAATATTTAAATTCTAAGTAAGATAGTTTTATGATGAAATTCTTAAGATTATGTTAAACATTTTTTGAAAGATATTTGTTTTCATAAGATTGATCAACAGAAACAAAATTTTGTCTATTCAAAATATTTAATTTATAGGATTTTGGTTAACAATTTTTATTAATTGGATTTTGTCTTATAATGAATTTTTATTTTATATGTCGTTTGATATAAGTGGTACTTATATGACATCATTTCAATTTAATTCGTGAATTTATAATTATTAAATATATTTTTTTTTAATCAAACATGTAGAAGGCTAATATTAAAATATTCAAATAATTCTACCTATAGGGATTTGCCAAGCAGAGCGCTCAGTTACCAAACTGTCCCTAATGAAAAACTAATACAGAACTGAAGGAAAGTAGACTCTAGTTCTTAGGAAAATTTTCTATCGATTCTCTATTCTCTGTATTATGTTCTGATTCTCCAGTAATTTTATATATCATTTCGTCCTCATCATTGACTCTTGTTGAAATATTTTACTTTGTTACTGATTTTAATATATTTCCCATATTTTGTTTTGATATACCTTATACTTTATCAATAAACTTAAAGTTTTATTTAAAAAAAATCGAAGTTTCCATTGAAAATTTGTTTCGAAATCAATTGAAAAAGTTGGAGAAGGGGCCCCTAGAGTTTGCAAGCTTAGGATCCCGGAAATTATAAATTCGCCACTGTTTTCAATCAATATTTTTTATTTCCATTAGATTTTCCATTTCTTCGAGAGTTCTCGAATCAGAAGAAATAACGATGATTAAAGTAAAACAATTTAATTTCCGCTAATTTATCTAATTTCACAACAATTGTTTCGATGACAACATTACTTCGTCAGGTGAGTATGGTGCTAACTACATAATTGAGACTGAGTTCTTTAAATATTCAAATTGAACAGAAAAGAAGGTAGTGAGAATTTACAGTAATTTTTTTTTATTATTACACCAAGTTTCAGAAAAGGTTAAGTAAGGGGGATTTATTGAGGTCCGTCTGGTCGTTTAGGAGAATCTGTTTTTTATTGTATCTGTTGATTTCGAGGGCTTTTAGGTAGTTCAAACTGAGGTTCTTTTTTTCTAGGTGTAAGATTTTGAAGTTATTGTCAAAATCATGTCCTGTCTCCACAAAATAGTCCGCATATGATGAATTTCCGTTTTTTCCAAGATAAGCTTTCTTGCGTTCACGTATCCTAGTGTCGAAAGTTCTACCTGTCTGACCCACATGTACAGATGAGCAAGTACCGCAGTTTAACCTATAGACTCCAGACTTTTTGTTTTCATGGATCAACTCTTTATTATTTGTTATTAAATTTCCTAACGTGTTTCTTGTTTTGAATGAAATGTTGCAGTTAATCTTTTTCATTAAATATGTTGCTATTTTTTCGAACTTTTTGTTTATGTACGTTAAAGAAATATATTTTGTATCAATAGCTATTGTTGGATATACAAGTGATATTTACTGTTTGAATTGCATTCGTTTCAATATTTTATTTGTAATGAACGGCTTGAAACCATTGTTAAATGCAATCTGTTTTATTATATTCAGTTCTCTATCAAAATTCTCTTGTGTCATAGGTATGTTTATTAATATGAATATCTTGCTATTATAAGCTGCTAGTTTTTGAGAATGTGGGTGATTAGAATTTGAGTGGATCGTATTATCTGTATGAGTGGGTTTCCGGAAAATCGAAAAGTCATGTTTATTTTTAATTTTTGAATTTTTTAAATCAAGAAAATTGATGCTGTTATTTTGTTCTATTTCATTGGTGAATTTTATTGTAGCAGATAATATAAATTCTAAAAACATCGCAAGTTGTCTACTGTACCGGTGAATAGAGATAAAATATCATCCACGTAACGATACCAATAAATGAAATATTCAAAGAAGGGGATCTCTTGGATTTTGGTTTCCAGGAAGTCCATAAATATTTCGGATAATATCGGACTAAGTGGGTTTCCCATGATGAGACTTCCTGGAAACCAAAATCCAAGAGAGCCCCTTCTTTAAATATTTCATTTATTGCTATCGTTACGTGGATGATATTTTATCTCTATTTACCGGTACCAGTAGACAACTTGCGATGTTTTTAGAATTTATAAATACATTATCCCCTACAATAAAATTCACCAATGAAATAGAACAAAATAACAGCAACAAATTTCTTGATATTTTCAAATTTCATATTTCATATTTCAAAAATTAACAATAAACATGACTTTTCAATTTTCCGGAAACCCACTTATACAGATAATACGATCCACTCAAATTCTAATCACCCACATTCTCAATAACTTGCAGCTTATAAAAGCATGATATTTAGATTAATCAACAACACAAGAGAATTTTGATAGAGAACTGAATATAATAAAACAGATTGCATTTAACAATGGTTTCAAGCCGTTCATTACAAATAAAATATTGAAACGAATGCAATTCAAACAGTAAATATCACTTGTATATCCAGCAATAGCTATTGATACAAAATATATTTCTTTAACGTACGTAAACAAAAAGTTCGAAAAAGTAGCAAGATATTTAAAGAAAAAGAATAACTGCAACATTTCATTCAAAACAAGAAACACGTTAGGAAATTTAATAAAAAATAATACAGATTCGATCCATAAAAACAAAAAGTCTGGAGTCTATAGGTTAAACTGCGGTACTTACCCATCTGTATATGTGGGTCAGACAGGTAGATCTTTCGGCACTAGGATGCGTGAACACGAAAAAGCTTATCTTGGAAAAAACGGAAATTCAACATATGCTGACCATCTTTTGGAGACAGGACATGATTTTGACAATAACTTCAAAATCTTACACATAGAAAAAAAGAACCTCAGGTTGAACTACCTAAAAGCCCTGGAAATCAACAGATACAATAGAAAACAGATTCTCCTAAACGACCAGACGGACCTCAATAAATCCCCCTCACTTAACCTTTTCTGAAACTTTGTGTAATAATTTTAAAAAAAAATTACTGTAAATTCCCACTACCTTCTTTTCTGTACAATTTGAAATTTTAAGGAACTCAATCTCAATTATGTAGTTAGTACCATACTCACCTGACGAAGTCATGTTGTCGTGACGAAACAATTGTTGTGAAATTAAATAAATTAGCGGAAATTAAGTTATTTTACTTAAATCATCGAGATGTATTTCCAACAAGTAGAGTCCGATACAATCAAACAGAGAAAATTACGGGTATTTGACTTTCGGATGATTTTCTTCAAAAATTGAATCATAGATTTGAAATTTGCGGGAAATTGGCTGTTAATTAAGCACCTGAACGCTTTGACTTGACGTCAAGGCTTTTCACCTTCATTTCTTCCTGATGTATTGATAGTTCTTGCTTGAAATTCGTTTTAGTAATCAAAGTGCATTTATGAGTTCTCCAAATTTTCAAAAGTTCACGCCGGTACAAAATTCAACTTTCTTACAGAATACCCCGTGTTTCATATTCGAGATTTCTTTTTATTTACTGAGAATTATGTGTGTTTATTTTAAAGTTTCTCAGGTGTCCCTTGAACTCAACCAGTAGATCGATCGAGGCAACCGCCGCCATAATTCGCCTCATTTATCCCGGAATTATCCCCAACCCTCAGATGCCTAGAATAAGGCGAATTCCTGGTGCTGGCGTCAGTTGGACTTGGAACTCATCTGGAAGTCGAGTAGGGCACTGGAGCTGCCAATACCGTCATGTACGCGACAGACTATTAAATTCTCTTTATTTGGGCCTGTTGTTGAGGACGCTGCTCTCGAAGATGCGGCATCTATTTCGCTCATCTCGTTTCGACTCTCATATTGAGGCGATAAGGAAAATTGAAGTTTGAACGAGATGGCCGATTTAATTGACCGATAATTATTTCTCTTTTATCGATTACAATCGAATCGATTCTTGAAAAATTGAATAGCTCTAAATAATAGCTGATTCCGCATGAAAACTACATTTCTCAATATTCTACTGAACAAAATGTTTCATAATAGTTATGTAGCTTTAATAGTTTGACATTATTTTCACAAGAATACACCGCTTTCAGATTGGACAGGACTGAATAGGCACACAAATTAATTCAGAACCTATAATCAAGAATGATGATGGTTATAGGATGGTAATACACTACCAATCATTAAATTAGGATCATTCCGTAATTTGTATTTATTGAAGAAATCCTTTGATTTTCGGGTTTTGTCGGTTGCAACATAATAATGAATAAATAATAAAACTTCATTTTCTTAGCGACATGCAAAAACATGTATAGAATCTGTCAAAGAACAATACTTGAAATATAAACTAAAACTAAAACGTTAAAACTCTTCCAAGGAGTAAAATCCACATTTTAACAGGTGTTTATTAAGACACTGCTAGAACGCTTTCAATGTTATAAAAGATTTAATTTCAGCCGAAAATTTATTGAATAACCTTTGCCCAGTCACAATGTGTAATCTTTGTAACAGATTAGTCCTCGAAAATGGCACATGAAAGTAATTTTGCTGTCTTGTATTAATGATATGAATTTGCTTATTAGTCTTGAAAGAGTTTAAGTTACAAAATATAAAAACACGGACTTCAAATATATATAACCAAAGTAGGGTTGAAATTTGATAAGTTCTAAAAATTGGTTGACAACCAGAGATGCGGGAGACACCAGCGATACAACGAACCAATTTCTTGTGCGAGATTAACACATCGCTAAAAAAAGTGAACAACCCCCAAATACCTAGTCCGTACCTTGATCGGGATTCGATCTGAGCGTGATGTAACAGCATCAGTTGTTTTTACGTTAAAATTGATCTCATATTTCGGAATAGGTAGCTAAGAGAGTTCAGTTTCGAAATCACCGCCTCACAGTGTCTCCTCCAGTCGAGACACTCATCTATGTATAGGCTTAAAAACCTAACACATGATACAGTTTCCAAAAGTTCACTCCTAAAGCCTACATGAATAGTAGGGATCTGTTTTTGCCTTCTATGAAAATGTATTGACGGTATTGCTGCATTTAAATTCAGTTAATTCATGCAGAATCAGTCGTGCAGATCAGAGAAAGCTTCATTGCACGTTTCTTCTAGGAAATGACCAGATTTTTCCGGAATAAGTATAAACGTATAACCTGCATACAACGTGAAATGTGTCATATTAGGAACAAAATTGGACCCACCACAGATCCTTGAGGAACACCGACACCAATATCAAGACAATCCGATTTACAGGTAGTCACCATCTGCCCAGTCACACATGGAAGACTAACGTGCGTGCAGATAAGATTTTATCCATGCAAAGCAAGTCCTTCAACGCAATATAAAATAATATATTTATAAGGATTTTATGGTTGACGCAATCGAAAGCCCTGCTAAGATCACAGAAGATTCCAACAGGGCATCAACCAAGTTAGTCAGATTTTCAGAAGGAGTGCACAGCACTGCTCATGGATTTATTTTTCTGAAATCCATGCTGGTTATCCATTGTCAAATGATTTTGCTTCAAGAGAAATTTCAGAGTCTCTAAATAGGAATATCTAAAACTTTTATGGATTTTATGGAGTTATGAGACGATAAGTACTAACCTGTTGTGGATTACCTTTTCTCAGAATTGGAACAATCCTGCCAGTCTTCAGGCAATCAGGAAAATTACCATTTAAAAATGAGAGGTTAGCAAGATACTTTGAAGAGACACTATAAGAAAGACAACCTTCTTTAATAAAAATGCTGGTAGCATCAAAGTCATAAGATCTCTTATTTTTAATCTTATTTTGAAGTAGTTAAACCAATTATATGTGCGTATACGGGATACAATAAAAACTTCGTCTGCGGAGAGTTTGCAGAACAATTAACAGACTGCGTAGAAGAACCACTCAGTATATTTTTAATTTTATCAAGCGGGGCATCAAAAAAAAATAAGTTAAAAGTATTATCAACGTCTACGGGACTCTCCAGTTAGAAACTCTCACTCAATAGTAATGATATATTTTGGGTTTCAATATTTCTGCCTCCTGTAAAATAATTTTTATTAATTTCCAAGCCATTTTTCTAGGATTATCAGATGTTTCAATTATATTCAGATAATATTGGATGGAGAGATTCCAATTATTCTGATAATATTTCCTTTGGGTTGCATTTAACAGGACTATATGACCCTTTTTTTAGATTTATAATATTCACGTAGTTAGTAAATGTCCTCGATAGACAATGTAGGTTCTTCAGGTCAGCAGATGGTCAGGTCTAACATCATTAGTTATCCACTTGGTATTTTTTTCGAAGATTTTCTCGTCATTAACGTAAAATATACATTAAAGTGAAAAGAAGAATATCTATAAAATAAAAAAAGCAACATTTGTATCCAGCATACCATACAACTGATTTCAGTCCTCAGTCATAAGGCCACGAATGAAATTATTCATCGAACAATCGGAGAAATATCTCGTCCGGTAAAAATTCGGAGCGGCAGCTATAGCTAAATTTCAAGAGAACATCTTGAATTCTACCGATTAGGTTACTGGCATGTGAGCATGGCTCTTTCACCAGGTGACTACTCAGCAGTCTCCACAATCGCCCAGGAAGCAGAAAGTGTGATATGGATTTCGCCTTATCATCGCACATTAGCAAGAACCACCCGGAAGAGTTGAATCCAGCAAGCTTCCAGTTTCGGCTGGCTTCAGTCCGAGAACCTACACCATGACTGGTAACAGCGAAGCATTATCCAACCTCTACTGGCTCTGCAGTGTTAGTACCCGAGTTGTTTTGTTAGGCAACTCACTCGCCGAAGAAGCTTCTCATCCACCCACCCGAACGCAGTCCCATGAACCAAGATAGTATCAAGATTTAATACCTCAATTGATCCTGGTAAGAGCACCGTCAAACCGGCCTGTACGTCAAGACCCATGAACCATTTGAAGTCGTTCAATTGATCCTGGTTTCAAGCACCAATGGTCTAGCCGTATCGTCGAGATCCAGAAACTCCAGAAACGTCTCGCAATCGATCCTGGATCAGGACGAGGCCGGTCGAACTGTCAAGTCCCGCTAAACCCTGAAGCGTCTCTCGAGATATCCTGAACATGAGTTTCTGTGAACAGATAGATGGAATACCCTTCTACTCCAGCATGCGGACTTTCAACCACTGCCCCCTCGATTCCAACACCAATTGGGTGTCCAGGTCGTACGAATACTTCCCGAGAGCCTCCACCCTATTGAGGTAACGCAGTATGCTACATAACGCACTCGGCCATTGAACAGAAAAATCCGGAGATTTACTGCAATAGGGTAGAGAACGTTAGTTTTAAAGGTGAAGCTCTGTGTTGTGACAGACACCCTTGTCACTGAGTTGAACAACGCGGTTCAGTCCTCCATTCCACCTCTACGGTGAAACTAGGGCCCCATTTGTTCGAACTTCCACAGCACGGGTGAACTTCCACTGGCGCGAGTAACATTGCTTTAGGCATCAGGACTTAATCCTCCATTTCACCGGGATGAAACTAGGATCTTAGTCAAGACGTGCGCCCCCAGCGCGTCAATCTACAATGTCATGGGTGGCCATTCCACGAGAACAGTTCTATAACAATACTATGAGCAGATAAAACATTTAACAATCTATTATGGTCATTATTGCGAATATCACTATAAACATTAAATTCGCCACATGCAGCAATATGGGCATTTGGTTAAAGGAAACGATTCAAAACAGCCAAGGTTCTCTAGAAATATGTCCAAATCACCTGATGGTGAACGGTAACAGTTTAACACAAAATGATTATCATGTTTATCCCGAAAGGAGCAGTAGCAAAATTCTGAGTGCCTATGAACACAAAATTGTTTCAACTCAATATTATCATGTTTAATATCTACTTTTATCCGCATTCCTAGTCAACCACCCTCTGCATTGCGAGTATAACTACTAGCTATCACAAAACCTTCAAGGGAGATTTCATTAACTGAATCTGTAGTTGCCCACAGCTCAGTCAGACATATAATGTCATTATTTTCAAAGTTATTGATCTCCAAAAGAACATCACAAATTCAACCGCTATTAATAGTTTGCACATTCAGTAACAATAGGTTTGGATTAAACATTACCTCCGGAACAAAGAATGTCCACGAGGGTAAAAAAAAGTTTTTAATACACGCATTTTTGGCCAGATTGTCTGGTCCATTGCCTTTCGAAAAATATTCCTGATAGATCTGAAACTTGAAAGAAGCACACGAATCAGGATAACGGTATTTCCTAATCTCACAGAGCACATGGGGTTAGTAAGGTTTCTTTCAGTAGGTTTCCATAGCATTACTTTCAACAGAAGGAGGATTTGATGTTGATTTTTTTTTAATATGTAACACAGTCTAGTTAGCTGCATTAGGAATTGTCACTTCACTGACAGTTTTGTTGTTTTGTAAAGATTAATTGTTTCTAGAAGAATTTACTTTTTATTCTTGATTTTTGTTATAGTTTTGTTGTATTTATAATTGATTTATATTTACTGAATAAAATTTGTTATAGAAACTTACATCGAGAGAAGTTTATGAAGAATAAGGAAACAATTTCAGAATTATAAATAATCTAATAATAAGAAGAGGTTTTTTTACTTGATGCAAAACATAATTTTAAGAACTTCACGAAAACTAATTTATTTGAAAATTCAATATATTTAAATGAGTTACTTCAGAAAATCTCTCAAAACATGTAGCACATCCTCAAAAAACAATAAAATATCAAAATAAGGTCTTCGTCAGTTCTACATCACATTTAAAAAATAAAATCAATTAACAATAAATAACTTACCCGTAAGACCTTGTGGTATGCTTTTAGAATAAACACATAAATTAGAGACCCCTAAAAATCCAAGGTATTCTATGTTCTATGTTCATCACACAAACCTTGTAAGATATTTTACGGTCTTAGTTAAACCGCATGATATTTATATAATGAGATTAAACCTAAATATAATTATGTATTATGTATACAATATAATAATAAGAAGGGGTATTTTTACTTGATAGAAGGATTATCACAAAATTTAAATATCAAAACAAATTTATTCTGTTAGCCTCCTATAAAGTTTAATTTCAAAAAATTTGATTCAAAAACTTTTTGGATTAAATTTACGTCTACAGGCATTGCTTATATTTTATAGACATATAAAATCAAAACTCATCATATAATTCAAATATTTATTTATTATATTTAATTCGCGGGTTCTTGTCTCAAATAAATGTCCCTTCAAGAGAAGAACAAGACACTTCTAACATTTTAGATCACATTTTCACGTTTATAGGTAAAAGTAAGTTTCTTGATAAGGTGAAATTAAAACCGATAATTGTGAAAAATAGCTTCTCTGATCATTATCAGGTTATTCTTAACATCGAGTATGATACTAAGTCAGAAGTAGAAGTGGTTGCAAACAATGTATGCAGAAAGAGGGTGAAGAAGTTCAATGAAAGAAAGTTCAGTCCTTGATCGGTGCTTCGAATTGGATGGGAATCTATGAACAACATAATGTCCAAGACGCTACCGATTTGTTTTACTCCAAATTGATGGATTGTATACATGATTCTACAACGTTCAGAGAAATTTCCAATACAAGACAAAAATTGAAAACATGGATGACACCTGGTATTCTCACCTCAATAAGACACAGGGACAAATTGAAACAGCAACTTTCAAAACAGAACAACAATCAGAACAAGAGATTACAGGAATTACAACTGTCCTCATAAGAAAGACAAAGAACGAGTATTACAGAGAGAAACTGTCTGATATCGGAAAGAACTATAAGAAGACATGGAATCTTATTAATGAAGTGACGAACGTACAAAAAAGAAAATACAGAGGAATAGGAAAAATTAAGAGTGAAGAAGGAATTTCAGTTCATGGAGAGGTTGACATTGCCGAGATATTCAATAAATATTTTAAAAGAGTGGGTAAAAAGTTGAGTGAAGACATTACTCCACCTGCGTCAGTGCCATCTAGACCATTTTCTTAAATGGAAACTCGTTTTTTCTGAGTCCAATTTATGACCAGGAGATACAAAATACCATAAGTACCTTAAAAACTAACTCAGCCCCTGGGAAGGATGAAATAAGTGGGAGATTGTTGAAGTAAATTGGAGATGCCATAGGTGGTTCCCTCGCACATGTCATCAACTTATGCTTTGAGACCTGCACTATTCCATGGCAATTCAAGGAAACCATTGTAATACCGGTTCACAAGTCGGGAGGAAGAGATGATATGAACAATTATCGTCTTGTATTATTAATCAATTGCCTTGGAAAAATTTTCGAAAAATGTTTGAACTACAGATTACGATCATTTCTCGAAAAAAACAAAGTTCCCGGCATGTCAGTTTGGATTTCGGAGAAAGATGGAAACAGAACAACCACTGCAGCTTTTAATAGATCACATTCTTGGTTACTGCAGTGAAGGATACAAGACGGTTGGTATCTTCTTGGAATTAAAAAAAGCTTTCGATACTGTGCCACATGCTGAATTATTAAAAAAACTTGAACATATTGGAATGATAGGCAGTGTCCTAGAATTGTTTAGAGACTACTACAGGGGGAGACGTCAGCAGGTTCGAATTGGTGAAGTTCTCAGTTCAGGTCAGATGTTCGAAACGGGAGTGCCACAGGGCACTTCCTTGGGTCCAACTCTATTTCTGGTTTATATCAATGTTCTTCTAAAATCGAATATTGTAATTGTATCCTATGCAGATGACACTATTTTATTGTGTAGGGAAAGAACTTGGAATGGAGTTAGAGTTAAATAAGGTAAAGTCTTGGTTGGACTATAACAAACTCAAATTAAAAAATCACAAGACAAAATATATAGTATTTTCCCCAACAAAGGCTGGTTTACCTGCTGTTCGTGATTCCCTAACTATGGATGATACCTCCGATGCTGTAGGGAATACCACCACTATTAAATATTTAGGTATAGTATTAGATGAGCACTTAAAGTGGCAATATCACGTAGCATTTATAAATAAAAGAATGAGAAAAATTATTAACAAATTCTATAGCTTCCGAAATATCCTTTCTGATAAGTTAATTCTCAGTGTGTACGAGAGCTTCGCTGTGTCTGTTATTAGATATGGAATTGGTATTTGAGGCTCAGCATACAATAAAGTTTTAAAATCACTACAGGTAACTCAGAAGATTGTAGTTAACGAAGATTGGTCTTGTGCTTGTTCTACTTTGTTTAAGGATGTAGATCCTTAGAACCATCTTCAAGAAAGGATGTAGATCCTTAGAACCATCTTCAAGAAACAAAGTAGAACAAGCACAAGACCAATCTTCGTTAACTTCAATCGTCTCAATGTGAAGGGTCTGTACATATACGCAGCTCTTACTTGGGTATGTGAACAAAATTACTCTCTTGGGATGGGCCATAAGTATCAAACAAGAAGAAATATCAATCATTTTTATGGCTTGTCATTATAAAATAAAACACTTGTTTACATTTTCTACTTTATTTTTGGTATTGACGTACGTTTCGTCTTTGCTAGAAAGACTTCATCAGAATACGAAGTAACAGTTGTTGTACAATGAATTTATAAGATTTTTTACAGAAGGTGTACATGTGTTTTTAATTGTTCGTCGGGTTGGTTTTCTCAAAGAATATTCCCTTCAGAATCGTGTTCACTCGATCCCTTGTAAATATTGAATAGAGGGGTGTAATAAAAATCTATTTATTCATTTACTAGGTTATTGCTGTTTTTATGTTTATTTATTCCGTAAATTTCCCATAAGTTCAATTTTAGACCTCTATTTTCAACATGTAGAATTTCTATTCCTTTTGTGAAAGAATGGTTATTTTCAAGAAGGTGTTTAGCATAATGTGAATCTTTTTTATTTTTATCGAAACTTCTTTTATGTTCTGTTAGGCGTGTACCGAAATTTCTACCTGTTCTACCAATATAAATCTTTGGGCAATCTGGGCAAGTGAGTTTGTATACACCTGATAATTGAAGTTTATCCATACTGTTTTTATTGTTTTTGATGTATTTGCTAATAGGATTGTTTGTCTTGAAAGAGACTTTAATATTTTCTTTTTTGAGTAGGTTTTTTAGTTGAATACTAATGTTTCCGAGATATGTGAGGCTAACGTATTTGTGTTCAGATAGATCAGATGTTACTGGATAAATTTCTTTTATTGTGTTTTTGTGTATACGTTGGTTAATTAAATTATCTATTAGAGATGTATTATATCCATTGTTGTAAGCTATTTGTTTAATTATACATTTTTCTTTTTGGAAATTGACTTGGTTTAGTGGAATGTTCAATAAACGGTATATCATACTATGGAGAGCTGCTAGTTTGTGTTGGAATGGATGAAAAGAATTACGGTGTATAATGGTATCTGTTTGTGATGGTTTATGATAAATTGCGAAGTTATGTTTATTGTTTTCTCTAGTTATCGTGAGGTCAAGAAAGTTGATGGATTCATTATGTTCTATTTCTGAAGTGAAAACCATTTTTGGGTGGAGATTATTTATGAAATTCTCAAATGTTGATATTTGTCTGTTAGTACCTACGAAACATGCAATTATATCATCCACATACCTATACCAATAAAGGATGTATTTTTTGAACGGATGTTTATGAATTTTGTTTTCAAGGAAATCCATGAAGATTTCCGAAGAAGTTTCGATAAAAATAAAAAAGATTCACATTATGCTAAACACCTTCTTGAAAATAACCATTCTTTCACAAAAGAAATAGAAATTCTACATGTTGAAAATAGAGGTCTAAAATTGAACTTATGGGAAATTTACGAAATAAATAAACATAAAAACAGCAATAACCTAGTAAATGAACAAATAGATTTTTATTACACCCCTCTATTCAATATTTACAAGGGATCGAGTGAACACGATTCTGAAGGGAATATTCTTTGAGAAAACCAACCCGACGAACAATTAAAAACACATGTACACCTTCTGTAAAAAATCTTATAAATTCATTGTACAACAACTGTTACTTCGTATTCTGATGAAGTCTTTCTAGCAAAGACGAAACGTACGTCAATACCAAAAATAAAGTAGAAAATGTAAACAAGTGTTTTATTTTATAATGACAATTACAACTGATTTCTACCAAGCAACGGCCCAATCTATCATACATTTTTATGGCACTGAAAAATACAATATTTCACAGAAAAACCTCAGATATATTGGAATAAAACTTTTTAATTCATTGCCAGTACATATCAAGAACAAGTCCAATTTCTGTTTCAGAAAGGACATAAAGAAATTTATTGTAGAGAACGTTGATTCACTGAAAATCAAAGAAAATAGTGGCACTTGTGTCTCCCTCTCTCTAGCATCATAGGAATTTTTTTAATTTGCATTTCATATTTCAACTGCATATCGTTGATAATTTTTCTTATTGTGTATTTGGGTATATTTCATTCAAGGTAGTAAGTACTATTACGTTTATTTATAACCTATTTGCAAGACACACACGATCTTGGTTCAGGTGTCTTTTTGAAAAAAATTTGTGGTTGTACTATTATTTTTTATTATTGTGCAGAAATGAATAAATAAATAAAATTTCAATTTATATTTATTAGATTTTTTATTCCATTTAATATTATATAATGAGTTCTGATTTTATATGTCTATTGAATATAAGCAGTGCTTATAAGAGGTTAATTTAATTGTTTTTGAATAAAATTTTCTGAAATTGAAATTTATAGGGGGCTAACAGAATAAATGTGTTTTGATATTATATTTAGATTTTGTAATAATCCTTCTATCAAGTAAAATATTTGATTGATTCGGTCTTTACTTGCTGGAAACTCATTTTAATTAAAAAAAATGTATATGAGACAGTAATTTATTTCCACAAAAATGTTTGTACTACTACAACAATTCTTTCACCACGATATGGCTTTTTCAGGTATTACATTGTACTGTCTGATGGTATTCAGTGTAACCGAGTTTAAATACATTTTTAGGTACGTGACGAAATAATGGAAGCGCAAGTCATAAAAACTCTAGGTGTTTATTGGAGTTTGCCGCTAAAATGCCATTAAGGAAAAATATTCAGTAATGGATGCTTATCAACATCTGTTTGTTCGTTCAAAATGATTTTACGGGCATTATACCTATTGATTTCAAGAAATTCTAAATGTGTTAATCTAGAACTTTTGCTTTCAACGTGGATAATTTCATAATTATTGTTGAAATTATGCCTGAATTCCTTGAGATGATTAGCATATGTCGAATGTACAGAATTGGATATATAACCCCTTTGGTGTTCTTGGACACGTTTCTTGAATGATCTACCAGTCTGGCCAGTGTATACTAAAGGGCAATCTTTGCAAGTCAACTTGTAGACTCTGGATTTATTTTCTCTATTTGTTCGATCTTCATTGTTTTTTATGTAGGTACTAAGGTTATTAATTGTCTCAAAAGCCGCGTTATAATTGAAACAACTTTTGAAATATTTAGCAATATTTTCAGATAATCCATTGACATAAGATAACGAGAAATATTTCTGTGTATTTTCCTGTATTATGATTGGGTACACGAGATTTAATGCCATTTTCTTTTGTTTATTGAATACCATTTTGTCTATAAGAAAGGGATCGTAACCGTTGTTTGACGCTATTTGTTCAATAATATTTAATTCTATCAAAAAGTTTTCTGAATTCAAAGGGACATTCCATAATCTATGAATTTATATGCTGACATCTTTTGGTTGGTGGGGTGGTTTGAAGTTTTATGTATTGTGGTGTCTGTATGTGTTGGTTTGTGAAAAGTACTGAAATCATTTAAATTATTTAGTCTTATTATAGTGAGGTCAAGAAAATTAATACTTTGATTCTTTTCTTCTTCGATTGTGAATTTGATTTTTGGGTGGAGTTTATTAATGAAATTCGTGAAGATATGTAGTTGTCGGACGGTGCCTTTGAAAGAACAAAAAATGTCATCTACATATCTATACCAATAAAGAAAATATTTGTTTATCGGATTCAAGTGTATTTTTGATTCCAGATCGTCCATGAATATTTCAGCTAAAATTGAACTGAGTGGATTTCCCATTATCAAACCATTGTCAGAAATATAGACGGTTCCGTTAAATTGAAAGTAGTTTTGTTCAAGACATATTTCCAAGCAATTATAGGTCTCTCAAAACATGCACTATATCTTCAAAAAACAATTAGAATTCTGATAATCTCTTCATCGGCCCTAAATAATATTCCAAATATCAAAATCAAATAACTATCACTATATCTTACCTCCACGTGGCAACAGGATAAATTGCTTTAAGCAGACTAACTTTAACATTCAAAATAGTCTATGTTATTAACAAAATCACAGAAAAGTGTAAGGTATTTGAAGCAATTTATCCTGTTACCACGTGCAGGTAAGATATAGTGATAGTTATTATTATTATTATTATTAAATTTCGTTATATGGGTTTTTTCTTTTTGATTTTTTCTTTTTCAGTTTTTTTCCCTTTGGACCAACGAAAATGTACGGCATATGAAAAAATATTATCTATGCATAAAATACTTTCAAACTAAATTTATTTCATGTTGTGTCAAATCACCCCCTGGACCACGGAAGGAGAGGGGATTGCAACCCTCGATTTTTTCCCCTTGTCGCATGATTTTTGTACGGCGTTGCGGCATAATGGATTAGAAGCAGTATTGAAATAGTATGACACAGATGCCGTACAAAATCAAATGACCAAATTTACCCTGGTAATTGTAGGAAAATGAAAAAAATTCTGACTATGTGGCGCACCATTTTTTTACGGCACTGTGCGTTTTCTTATTGTTTTTCATGGATCTATCGGTGGTAAGAATGCCGTACAGAACTATGTGACCAAAATGTACTCACTCTACCTGTACTTTCGAATTCTCACCTGCACTCAGTTGGACAGCTTACAAGTGACAACATAGTGCTGAATCTTATTATTTTAAACTCCTGTATCGTTCTAGATAGGTCACCAGGTGGTTCAAATGACCCATAATTTTTTCAACATGGGCCTTAGTCTATAGTGGCTGTACGTCTGCCTCTTCTAGAGCGATTTTCAAGAAGAGTTTTTAGACAGTTAGGACTGTGGAAGGTGTGTCAACCTTCCATCTGTCGGTTAGTTATCGGACTTTCCTTGGAAATTTTTGCACTAGATGCTGATTTAGGAGTAATCACTGATTTAGTGATGGTCACTGAGAGTACAAGTTTGGGTCGCCTGCATTTGGACGATGGGTTATCATAGTCGACGGCTTATCTGATTAGTGGATAAGTATGACTCTCTGCTAGCGAGTGTTTTCAAGACAGTTTCGTGGAGGAATTATTTTAACAGTGGTAAGTTCGCCTCGCGATGGAGTTGGGAATTTTGAACAAACGAGGGTACGATGTAGATTGTCCTGAGGATACTGGTTATACTTGTAACTGTCGGAGTTTTGAGAGTTAGTTAAAAACCGTGGCTGGATGCTTTTTTCCATATCACGAATTCCCGTCAGCTCTCCAAATTCCTCTGAAAGTCGAATATTTTAGAGCATTTCAATGTGAAAATTACTGTGAAAAAATCCATAAGCGATTCGCACTTTCGGAGATATAATTTTTTTAATAGTTTTGTGGAATCCGTGGCTGGATGGTTTTTTCGATATCACGAATTCCCGTCGAAGGTCCAAATTCATATGAGAGTTGATTAATTTGGAGAATTTCAATAAAAATATTACAGTGAAAAAATCATCAATAAGCGGAGTCTATTTCGGAGATATACAATTTTTTCCAGTTTTATGAAAACCGTGACTGGACGGTTTTTTCAATACCACGATTTCGCGTAGACGGCCCAAAATCGTCTGAAAGTTGATTAATTTAGAGCATTTTGATGTTAATATCATTGTGGAAAAATCTACTTTCCGAGTTATAAATT